>JALAZF010000390.1:0-2400000 GCA_022829125.1 Lathyrus tuberosus
AAAAAGAATACATCACCACGTTTTTGAACAAAAATAAGAAAAAGAGGATAAAAATGTTTAAAAATAAAATAAGGAGATTGATTTTGTTAATTGACTTAAATAAAAGAGCCAAAACTATAATTTAACTTTAATTTTTTTAATAAAAATATTTTTTTTTTAACATCAAACTACATTACAAATGTTGCAATTTGTTAGAGTTTTTGTTTATTCTACTTAATTGTACTTAATTAAAGTATTAAATGTTCATCCAGCTTCTGAAAATTTACAAGGTTACCTTCTAGTATATACTTGGTATACTCAACCAAATTCCGGGTCTGTTTTTCTCTTTAAATTACTCTTATAAACCATCTTAGTTTAAGCGTTAGCATTTTTCACTTTTAGAGGTTCTTTAAAAGCTTGATGCTTTTATTGCAGATAAGAGATATGAACCCGTTTGTTTTGTCTTTTTTTAAAAATAATTTTTATTGTGTAATATAATTTTGTGAAAAAAAATTTTATAAAGAAATTTTTTTTATAATTTTGTATTTTTGAATGAGATATGAACAAGATAAGATGACACGATGAATATGAACAATGATATATGAACAGTGATAAAGCAAAATAATATTGGACAGAAATTAAAGTCAATGGTTAATTGTCAATCAGATGAATCGGGTCCAATATAGTGTTAAACCATCGTAGCACGATCTATGAGGAAGATCATGCTATAGGAGACCACTCAAGGAAAATGTTTGTGCTAAAACACAATGGAGAAACGATATGTAAATCGTTCTCAACGAATCATGCCACACGAAAAGAAAAGCGGACGGGTCTCGTCTTAATCACAAACTCTCATCGATTAATCGAAGGTAACCTATCACGATCCCAAAGTATAGAAAATGATCTCGATGATCATTCACTACAAATTTGAAATAATGAAGATTAACAACTTCGATAACCAACATTCGCGATTCTAAAGACTTCATTGACCAAAATTGAAATGAAATCGAAATAAAAAATGAAAATGATAATGATAAGTCAAATAAGTAAAAATATCATGAAATAATAAGATCAAAAGAAACTTAAAATTACCAAACAAGACTTTATTTAAAAGAAAAAATTAGGGAAAATAAAAAGTAAAATAAATAAAGATAAATATAAAATGAAAATTAAGATAGAATAGAAAGGGTGGTGTGAACAAGCATGTGAGTGTGTTTAAGAAAAAATCTACATGGACCTAACGACCCATCTATCAAAACAATAATGGCAAAAAAAGATAATAGGATTGTGAAGATCCAAACACAACGGGCTTCTAGCCATGCACCAAACACCAGAGATGTTAAAAAACAAACAGCAAGGTTAAACACGGTTCGCAAAAAAAAGAAAGGGTGGAGCGTTCAACACACATCAGAGCAAAATGAAGAAAAAACAAGCGTCATGAAAAAAACTAAAGAAACAAAGCACACACATATTAGATCAACACGACATTCTTGCGCGATTCAATTATTCTCTTCTCTGTTCGTTCTTTGGTTTCCGTCTCTTTTGTGCTCAGGTTCGATCTCTTCTCACGGTTCTGCTTAGGTTTGTCTCTGAGATTCCAGGTTTGTGTTGAATATTAGTTCTTCTTCATCTCACTCTCTTTCTAATCCGGATTAGTGTATGTGGTTTTGGGTGAGGTTTTGAGGCGTGGTTGATGTCAATTTATGGGCGGGTAAAAGGAATGAAGAGGAAGGTTAGTGAGGTCTGATTTGGATTCGTGAAGGGTGATTTCGTTTTGGAATTGTGTTGAAGATTCGGTTGAAGGTTGTTTGACGAGGGTGAAAATCGAATGAAGGCTGAGGGCGCGATTTGTGTTTTTAGGAAAGAGGTGGGTTAAGGTTGAAGAAGATTAGTAAAGGGTTGTTATGGAGAAAAGTGAGCTTGGTTGAATAGTTTAAGAATGGAGGTGAAGGGAAGTTGGAGAGCAAGGTCCCTCTTGGTGCTTGCAGAGAAGTTTCTGTTTTTAATGTAATTGTTAGCTGTGTTGTTATTGCAGGTTTTCATGTGCATGTTTGTTTTTGTTTTTGCGCAGTGGCAATTTGGTGTTGTAGTTTTGGTGAAGTGTGAATCTTGTAGGATGTTTGCGACCAGTTTTGTCGTGGCCTGTGCAGGTCTTTGTGTTGCAGAATTACAGGTTGGCATGCTTGTCTTGATTTGTAATTGTTGTACGGTTTGGGTATTTGTACCAACGTGTTGTTATTTTCAGCGCAAGTGCAGGGGCGTCTTTGAGGGCGTGCAAGGCGGCCTACAGCACAGGGCCTCACATTTTTTCATGATCAAGCTATAGAAAAATGGGCCTCCATAAAAATATTTCACAGTTAATTTACTGTTAAATAGGGCCTCTTAAAAAAATTTCATGCCTTAATTAAAGCTTACTTCAGCTTCTTTCACATGGCCTCTCAAAAGATTGAGACAACTCTGCGCAGGTGCTAGCAGATTGTAGCATCAGTGGAGTAGCGAATTGGTGCGAGTTGGTCTGGAGGTAATGTGTAGCTGTTTTGTTTTGGATGGTAGCAGCATGAGGGGCTCGTACGATTTTGATGCAGAGAGAGGTTATTTTCATGGCAGCAGAATATTGTTTTTTTTTTGTTCTTGGAGTGTAAGACTTTGGAGTCACGTGCAGTAAGCTGGTATTTGGAATGCTGTTTGGGCCTATGTATCGTGTGCACCCAAGAGCTTATTAGCTCTTTTGTTGCCGATGGACTTGTAACAATCTATCATATAAGAAAATCTACTACCACTAAAATTACCATTGATCTACCATATAAGAAAATCTACTACCACTAAAATTACCATTGAACCCTTTGGGACACATGTCATCATTTGAGACATCTTCTATTTTGCCACTTAACAAATCATTTACTTCTAACTCTTTCTCTCTCTCACGTCCTTTCTGTCTTTCTTTCTCTCATTCCTTCTTCCTCTTCATCTTTCCCTTCTTCTTTACTTTCTCTCTTTCTCTCTGATATCTCTTCTCTTTGATTACCACTTCAAATTTCATGTCGACGACGCCACTATCACCATCACCGCCGCCACCATTTTTTTGGTTTTTGCTTTCAACCGTTTCATTTTTTATTTATTCAACATCACTAACATTGTTTGTATGATTTTTGTTTCAGATAGGTTCTTATTGTTCAGATTTGGGTTTTTTTTGTTGATACCGAGTGATGATGAAGACATCTTGCTCCTTTTTCGGCTTCGTCTAAAATCCGAATCTGAGTTTTTGTTTGATTTGTAGTTTTCATCTTAGATCTGAGTTTTTTCCTTTAGGGTTTTGATTTTTGAAGTTTTATTTTCATTTTTTGCAGGTAACTGTGATAAAAATAAAACTATTGCTACTGTCAACAGACTTCTGCTCCGTTATTTTGTTGAGTTTCTGTGTTTTTTGTTTATGATGTTCTTGGGAGTGATGAGTTTCTGAATTTCGGTTGAATATTGAATGAATATGGTATAATATTGTTGAGTTTTCAGGTTTGTTTTCTTGATTTTCTGGGATTCAATTGATTTTCTGAGTTATTTGTTGAAGGTGTTCAGGTTGTAAATCTACATGAAGACTCTGATTTCAAATTGTAAGTTTTATTGTTTTTTTATTTTTTCAGGTTGTAGATCTATATTAAAAGTGTAAGCTTTAACATAAAAGTTTTGTTTTTTCAGATTGTGGATCTACACAAGATGGAAATTGAATTTATAAGTGTAAGTTTTATTTCTCCTTTTTTTTTGGTTTGATTTTCTGGTTTTTCATAATGAAGTTGTTGCGTGCTTTTGATGTTTTGGGGTTTTAAATTAATAAGTTCTTAGCAATAAAGGCGAGGATGGATTTTTGGAAAAAGCGCGTAGGAAAATTTTGAGTTATTGGGCTGAAGTTCGTGATTTGTTAATAAAACCAATAGAAAAAATTTTCACCTTCTCTTGTAATTTCACTGTTTGAAACTGTTTTTGTATTTACAAGTTTGTCACATTTTGATGTTCTCTCTCATTCTCAATTCAACTGTTGTGTTTACTTATTTACTAATTTCAATTTTAAGGCTTTTGGGGACTCCAACGGAGCAGCAATGGCCACGAGTTAGTGTGACACCCCCAATCTATACCCCGAGCAATTAAAGCGATAACAAATAATCAGAGTATAATTAAAACATTCATGGCATAAACGGGAGCGTCACATCAAAGTAACGAAATATAACAACCTGCTCATATAGATATGCAACAATCAGGTAGCAACATAAACAGAGGAACTCAGTTCCTAACACCCACAATTCAGATACAGAATAAAAGCGGAAAATCTGCAACTGAAATCTCATATATAATCATAAAATTTTGTCTGTCATATACAAAGTCATACATGTAAAATCCAAAAGATATATGTACACATAGTCACATAACAATCTCCCTGACTACCCGGTGCCACATATCAGAGCCGACCGACAAAAGAATGAAGACATAATCTTCACAAAAAGACCTCCAGCATCTAATCTGCAATGCCTCATAGAGCATTCAAAACAGCAGAAGGGTGAGAAACACAATTATAATATAGTTGCATACAATTATGTAATAACATGAAATACGCACGCAAAACATTCTCACCACAACGTACACCATAGTTCGAATACCAAACAAAATAATTCATAATTAATGCATCCATCACTAAGGCATATCAATCATGCTCAATACATTTATCACCAACACATATATATATATATATATATATATATATATATATATATATATATATATATATATATATATCAACTCATCAATCCCATTCATAATTCCCACACATAATCAATCCATTCATGACTTATACAAATGCACAGAGACCGACACAACGACTCTATGCACGCGGTACTATTCCATCCATCATTCTCATCATTAATTCACTCAGGAATTATTGGAATCATCGCTTGTTACTTAGTGTAACTCCCAGTCGGGCAAACGACGTTCCCCGTCGCTTTAGGTCCTCTTGGTATAAGGCTCACGACGTTTATGGATCGCTTTAGGTCCTCTTTGTATAAGGCTCACGATCCGATCGCTTTAGGTCCTCTTTGTATAAGGCTCACGATCGTCTATAACGTCGCTTTAGGTCCTCTTTGTATAAGGCTCACGACCGTTACAGCAGATTCCCTCTGGAATCGTTTCGTCGCTCACACCCCACAAGGGCACACGACATCACAAGATGCATATCATGATGCTTGGCATACAATGACTCATGACAATCAAATGCATACACATATACAACCATGTCAACCATTTCAACATCCATAATCATGCATATACAATCAAACACAACACAACGCATTTACTTGCCCTAAGACCACAACCCACCATCACAATATTCCATCACACGCATTCACATCATATAACAGTACACAAGCCATATGTTATATATCCAAAAACATATTGCATGATAACACATCAATCGCACACAATTATGACGATAAAAGTCGACAAAACGACACTTTTCCGAATTCCCGACATAATTAAATTGACCACTAATCCCAAAAACCATTTTTATAAGAAAGAATAGCTCAATAACTTTCCAACGGTACAAAGAACGTCCCGATCCGAATTACGGATCAAAAGTTACGGATTTTAGAAAATAGTTTTAATTTTGATGTTCCAGATCGCGCTAAGCGGGCTCCTCCCCGCGCTGAGCGCGCTCCTCACTGCCTGGTGAGGTTGTAAATTTTCAATATCACGCTAAGCGCGCAGACCCGCGCTAAGCGCGCACTGCGAAATTCAGAAAAATAAACCCTTCGCAAATCCAACCCCAAAAATCCCATTTTTCATCCCAAATCAATTCCAATCAGCAAAACAAGTATCAACAATTGTTCATAAACACAGTGTGATCATACAACGCGATTTATACCGATTTCCGACCGTGAAAACATCAATTTCTATTCGTTTATCTCCTTTCGACCTATAATTGAAAAAACTAGTAAACATTCCAACACCCACATACATAATCATACACAAGCATAGAATAACCAAGTTTCGCACCCTTACCCGATTAATCGTGCTTTGAAGTGTCGGTTGAATCGATCTCTAAACTTTCAAGTTTTCCCTCTTTTTCTTCTTTTCTTCCTCTTTTCCTTCTTTTCTTTCTTCCCTTCCTATTTTCTCTCTTTTTCTCTCTATGTTTCTATTTTAAATGAAAAACAATATCTAACCAAGCCAAAAAGACCAAAATACCCCTACACTCAATTTTCTCGCAAACGTTCCCAAAACGCGATAAAACATAATAACGATAAACGTAACACATTTACCAAATAAAAACCAAGAATAAAATAATATAAAGACAAAAAAATTTAAATCGACTCAATTAAATAAATATAACAAAAACCGGGCGTTACAACTCTCCCCCACTTAGAAATTTTCGTCCTCGAAAATATTACCTGAGACGAGCAACTCTGGATACGATTCCCGCATCCGACTCTCCAACTCCCAAGTCAAATTGCCCTCAGCAGCGCCTCCCCACGCTACTTTCCCAAGCGCAATATCTTTGCCTCTTAACCGCTTCAACTCGCGATCCAAAACCCTCATCGGTAATGCCTCAACCGTAAGGTTCTCCCTTACCTCAACCTTATCCATCGGAATCACATGCGACGGATCCAGTCAACCTTATCCATCGGAATCACATGCGACGGATCCAGAACATACTTCCGAAGCTGTGAAACATGGAACACATCATGCAAATTCGAAAGATTCGGTGGCAACGCCACCCGATAAGCCACAACACCCACTCTCGCGGATATCTGGTAAGGACCAATAAACCGAGAAGTAAGTTTCTTCGACTTCAATGCACGTCCAACACCCGTCACCGGTGTAACTCTCAAAAATACATGATCGCCTTCTCGAAACTCAAGATCTTTCCTCCTTCGATCATGATAACTCTTCTGCCTACTCTGAGAAGCCTTCATCTTCTCACGAATAAGTTTCACCTTTTTCGTAGTTTGTTGAACTAACTCCGGTCCAACCACCGAACTCTCACCAGATTCATGCCAACACAAAGGTGTTCGACATCTTCTTCCATACAACGCTTCAAAAGGTGTCATTCCAATACTCGAATGGAAACTGTTGTTATACGTGAACTCCACCAACGAAAGATAACTATCCCAAGCACCACCTTGCTCAAGAACACAAGCTCTCAGCAAATCTTTCAATGACTGAATAGTTCTCTCGGTCTGACCATCCGTCTGAGGATGATAAGCAGAACTCAATCTCAACTTGGAACCTAACGCCTTTTGGAAACTTTCCCAAAATCTGGAAGTAAACCTCAGATCTCGATCTGAAACAATACACAATAGAACACCATGTAGCTTCACAATCACACGAATATAAATCTCAGCCAACCTCTCCAAAGAAAAACTGATGTCAATCGGAATGAAATGCGCCGATTTAGTCAGCCTATCCACAATCACCCAAATGGCATTATGTCCCCTTTGAGTATTCGGCAACCCTGTCACAAAATCCATAGAAATGTTGTCCTATTTCCACTCGGGAATATCCAACGGTTGCAATAATCCACTAGGCTTCTGATGTTCTACCTTTGACTTCTGACACGCCAAACACGCATAAACAAACTGAGCCACATCCCTCTTCAATCCGGACCACCAAAAGATCTTCTTCAAGTCTTGATACATTTTATTAGCTCCCGGATGTATACTTAAACTACTCTGGCGTCCTTCCTCTAAAATCATCTTTTTCAATTCCAAATCATCAGGAATACAAATCCTACCACGGAATCTCAAAACACCCTGATCATCCACTTTAAATTCACCATTCACACCTTTACCTCCAACCGTCATCAGATCAACAAATTTCACATCCAGCTTCTGTTTCTCGCTAACGGTCAACAGAAAATCATTAGTGACCTTTAACATACCAAGCCTCACGCTGTCAGATGTCAATTCACACACCAAACTCAAATCTCTAAATTCTTCCAAAAGTTCCCACTCTTTAACCATCAAAGCAGACATATGCAAAGATTTCCGACTTAACGCATCGGCTACCACATTAGCTTTACCAGGGTGGTAATTCAAGCTAAAATCGTAATCCTTCAAAAATTCCAACCATCTTCGTTGCCTTATATTCAACTCTTTCTGATTAAACAAGTATTTTAAACTCTTATGATCACTAAAGACTTCGAATCTTGCACCGTAGAGATAATGTCTCCAAATTTTCAATACAAAAACCACCGCAGCTAATTCCAAATTATGCGTAGGATAATTCTTCTCATGATCCCTCAATTGTCTCGAAGCATAAGCCACCACCTTACCTTTTTGCATCAACACTCCACCTAAACCACTCAAGGACGCGTCGCAATACACCACAAACGGTTCACTAGGACTCGGTAAGATCAAAATCGGAGTTGTAGTCAATCTTCTCTTCAGCTCACTAAAACTTTCCTCACACTGAATATCCCAAATAAACACTTTACCTTTACAAGTCAGCTGGGTCAATGGAAGTGCTAACTTGGAAAAGCCTTCAATGAATCTTCGATAATATCCAGCTAAACCCAAAAAGCTTCTAATTTCAGTAACAGATCTAGGAGCCTCCCATTGTAGAACTGCATCTACTTTGGATGGATCCACAACAATACCATTACCTGAAATCACATGCCCAAGGAAACTCACTTCTGACAACCAGAACTCACACTTGGACAACTTGGATAAAGTTTCTTCTCCTTCAAAATTTGCAATACAATACACAAATGCTCCCGAGACTTAGAATAAATCAAGATGTCATCAATAAACACAATAACAAATTGATCCAAATGCTCATGGAAAATGCGATTCATATACTCCATAAACACTCCCGGCGCATTAGAAACCCCGAACGGCATCACGGAATATTCGTAATGTCCGTAGCGTGTCCTAAAAGCCGTCTTCTGAATATCTTCCTCCTTCACTCTAATCTGATGATAGCCTGACCTCAAATCAATTTTACTAAACACACACGCACCTACCAACTGGTCCATCAAATCATCAATTCTCGGAAGAGGATACTTATTCTTAATCGTCACCTTATTCAGTTGGCGATAATCAATACACAATCGCATACTTCCATCTTTCTTCTTCACCAATAAAAATGGAGCAACCCAAGGCGATACACTCGGCCTCACAAACCTCTTTTCTAATAATTCATTCAATTGCTTCTTCAACTCAACCAACTCAGATGCCGACATACGATAAGGTGCCATAGACACAGGTCTAGTACCAGGAACTAGATCTATAGAAAACTCCACCTCTCTTTCTGGTGGCACATCAGAAATATCCTCCAGAAACACCTCTGGAAAATCACACACGACTGGAAACACATCAATTGCAACTTGACTATCCATAGTCAACGATGCAAACAACCCGAACAACCGAGCTTCCTCCGCCAAAAGTTTCTTCAACTCTTTGGTAGATAAGAAACTCGATTCCTCGTCTTCTTCAAGAGAAGGAAATCTTACCAACTTATGATAAAAATCGATATGAACTCGATTGAACTGCAACCAATTCATTCCCAGAACTACGTCTAAACCCTCCAACGGCAAACACACCAAATCCATAGCAAAATCCTTACCATAAATGGTCAAAGGACAACTTAAACAAACCAGAGAAGTAGTTACCGACCCCAATGCTGGAGTATCGATAACCATCTCTCCACCCATCGATGACAACAAAAGATTTAAACGCCGCGCACACTCAGACGAAATAAACGAATGAGTCGCTCCGGTATCAATAATAGCAACTAAAGGCGTATTGTTAATAAAACAAGTACCTCTGATCAGACGATCTGCACTAGTAGGCTGAGTTCCTGACAATGCAAACACTTTCCCTCCAGCTTGAGCTTGCTTTGGTTTCGGACACCTCGTACTAATATGACCAGATTCACCGCAGTTGAAACACTTACCCTAATCCTCTTGCAATCAGCTGTTACATGTCCTATACCTCCGCAATTGGAACACTTCCTCATATCCTTTCTACATTCAAACTGACGATGTCCTAAGTCACCACACCTAAAACATCTTAGAGGATTATATATACCTCCCCCACTTGGCCTTTTATCAAAATTACCCCTTTGCTTTCCCTTGTCAGCTGGTGACACATAAGGACCACCACGAAATGGTTGCTTTCCTTTCCTTTCGTTCACACTCTTATAATGAGTAGAACGAGCTTTGCTATCCTCCTCATAAATTCTACAACAATCCACTAAATCGGAAAAACCTCCTAATTCTTTGATAACCAATTGCCTGTTTGATCTCGGGACGCAACCTGTTCTCAAACTTCACACATTTGGAAAACTCCGCAGTTGCTTCAGCATAATGTGGATAAAACTGAACAAGCTCCACAAACTTAGTAGTGTAATCAGTAACAGACATGTTACCCTGTTTCAACTCCAAGAACTCTATTTCCTTCTTTCCTCTAACATCTTCAGGAAAATACTTCCTCAAAAACTCACTGCTAAACAAAGCCCAAGTGACAACTTCACCTGTAGCTTCCCACAGATGACGCGTGCTAACCCACCAATCATCAGCCTCCTCCTGCAACATGTGAGTACCCAGTCTCACCTTATGATCCTCAGCACAGTCCATCACTCGAAAGATTCTTTCAATCTCCTTAAGCCAAATCTGAGCACCATCAGGATCATGTCTCCCTTTGAAGACAGGCGGTTTGTTCTTCCTGAACTCATCATTCCCACCAGAATTAGGTGCATTCCGTACAGCCTGAGCCATAGCTTGCATAGCAGCAGCAAGAGCAGCATCATTCCTACCAGCCATATTTTGTTCATATCCAATAACAGTAAATATGGTTAAACAATCAACTCGCCAGAACACAACTGACGCACAACAAACAACTTGGTCAAAATGACCGACACGGACTGGCACGGACTGACACAAACTGGCTCTGATACCACTTAATGTGACACCTCCAATCTATACAACGAGCAATTAAAGCGATAACAAATAATCAGAGTATAATTAAAACATTCATGGCATAAACGGGAGCGTCACATCAAAGTAACGAAATATAATAACCTGCTCATATAGATATGCAACAATCAGGTAGCAACATAAACAGAGGAACTCAGTTCCTAACACCCACAATTCAGATACAGAATAAAAGCGGAAAATATGCAACTGAAATCTCATATATAATCATAAAAGTTTGTCTGTCATATACAGAGTCATACATGTAAAATCCAAAATATATATGTATACATAGTCACATAACTATCTCCCCGACTACCCGGTGCCACATATCAGAGCCGACCGACAAAAGAATGAAGACATAATCTTCACAAAAAGACCTCCAGCATCTAATCTGCAATGCCTCATAGAGCATTCAAAACAGCAGAAGGGTGAGAAACACAATTATAATATAGTTGCATACAATTATGTAATAACATGAAATACGCACGCAAAACATTCTCACCACAACGTACACCATAGTTCGAATACCAAACAAAATAATTCATAATTAATGCATCCATCACTAAGGCATATCAATCATGCTCAATACATTTATCACCAACATATATATATATATATATATATATATATATATATATATATATATATATATATATATATATATATATATATATATATATATATCAACTCATCAATCCCATTCATAATTCCCACACATAATCAATCCATTCATGACTTATGCAAATGCACAGAGACCGACACAACGACTCTATGCATGCGGTATCATTCCATCCATCATTCTCATCATTAATTCACTCAGGAATTATTGGAATCATCGTTTGTTACTTCGTGTAACTCCCAGTCAGGCAAACGATGTTCCCCGTCGCTTTAGGTCCTCTTGGTATAAGGCTCACGATGTTTATGGATCGCTTTAGGTCCTCTTTGTATAAGGCTCACGATCCGATCGCTTTAGGTCCTCTTTGTATAAGGCTCACGATCGTCTATAACGTCACTTTAGGTCCTCTTTGTATAAGGCTCACGACCGTTACAGCAGATTCCCTCTGGAATCGTTTCGTCGTTCACACCCCACAAGGGCACACGACATCATAAGATGCATATCATGATGCTTGGCATACAATGACTCATGACAATCAAATGCATACACATATACAACCATATGAACCATTTCAACATCCATAATCATGCATATACAATCAAACACAACACAACGCATTTACTTGCCCTAAAACCACAACCCACCATCACAATATTCCATCACACGCATTCACATCATATAACAGCACACAAGCCATACGTTATATATCCAAAAACATATTGCATGATAACACATCAATCACACACAATTACGACGATAAAAGTCGATAAAACGACACGTTTCTGAATTTCCGACATAATTAAATCGGCCACTAATCCCAAAAACCATTTTTATTAGAAAGAACAGCTCAATAACTTTCCAACGGAACAAAGAACGTCCCGATCCAAATTACGGATCAAAAGTTACGGATTTTAGAAAATAGTCGGGCTCCTCCCCGCGCTGAGCGTGCTCCTCACTGCCTGGTGAGGTTGTAAATTTTCAATACCGCGCTAAGCACGCAGACCCGCGCTGAGCGCGCACTGCGAAATTCAGAAAAATAAACCCTTTGCAAATCCAACCCCAAAAATCCCATTACTCATCCCAAATCAATTCCAATCAGCAAAACAAGTATCAGCAATTGTTCATAAACATAGTGTGATCATACAACGCGATTTATACCGATTTCTGACCGTGAAAACATCGATTTCTATTCGTTTATCTCATTTTGACCTATAATTGAAAAAACTAGTAAACATTCCAACACCCACATACATAATCATACACAAGCATAGAATAACCGAGTTTCGCACCCTTACCCGATTAATCGTGCTTTGAAGTGTCGGTTGAATCGATCTCTAAACTTTCAAGTTTTCCCTCTTTTTCTTCTTTTCTTCCTCTTTTCCTTCTTTTCTTTCTTCCCTTCCTATTTTCTCTCTTTTTCTCTCTATGTTTCTATTTTAAATGAAAAACAATATCTAACCAAGCCAAAAAGACCAAAATGCCCCTACACTCAATTTTCTCGCAAACGTTCCCAAAACGCGATAAAACATAATAACGATAAACATAACATATTTACCAAATAAAATCCAAGAATAATATAATATAAAGACAAAAATAATTAAATCGACTCGATTAAATAAATCTAACAAAAATCGGGCGTTACAGTTAGCTCTCTGTGTGATTGGCATGTCTACCAAAAGTGGGAGCCTTAGAAGTTGACAAGAGTTGTGCCCTCTTTGGCACCTGAAGGAGTGGACCTTCTATCGGTTAGAAATAATATTTTTATAAGAAAAAATATTTATGTTCAAAAATAAAAAAAAATA
Organism: Lathyrus tuberosus; assembly: GCA_022829125.1. Taxonomy (NCBI): domain Eukaryota; kingdom Viridiplantae; phylum Streptophyta; class Magnoliopsida; order Fabales; family Fabaceae; genus Lathyrus; species Lathyrus tuberosus. The sequence goes on from JALAZF010000390.1 coordinate 13,352, forward strand.
TTTTAATTTTTGGAAAAATTTTTTTTTTTTAATTTTAAAAAATCATATTTTAAAATTTTTTGAAAAAAAAAAACTATTTACTGAAAAAAATTAAAAATATATTTACTGAAAAAAATTGACTAATTTGGTTTTTATTTTAGATATGGATGTCCAAATTATGGATTTGGTTAAGATCATATTAAAAATATATCCAAAATATGGATTTGGTTTAAACCATACTAATAATTAACCGGTTTTTAATAACCAGATTTGGATATGGATATGGATTATTTAAATAACCGGTTTATTTGAGCATCCCTACATAGCATGTTGTTGTTGCATTGTGTATCTTGCATTTGTGTTGGTGCTTCTTTGCTCTCTGGTGTTGCTATCCCCGCAGAGCATGTGTGTCCTCTCTCCATTAGAGTGTCAACCCGTAAGCAGAAAATGCCTATCTTTGTTAATCCCCCACCGAGTTTATGCCTCATGGAAGATATTTGTCTTAGCATTCCTCCCCAGTTCATTTATCTGGATAGAACTAATCCCCAGTTGAGATATTTCCTCCTCGGGACGAGTCTTGTTTGACCGTTTCTCTCTGGTTTATTCCTGGATTGAATTTTGGTCCCTTGCTCTGGAAATGGAAGCTTATCACCTTTGTCGTCTTGCCCATTAAGTTGGTAGTAAGTAATATAGTCGGGTTTGGTTACCTTGTCGTAGCTATCACTTGGTTGATAGTTGGTAATCTCTCCCTGTTCGAGTTTATCACCTTTGTCTTCCTGCCCTTTGTTGGTAGTAGGTAATATTTCTCATATCCATTTGGTTGATTACCTCGTTGTAACTATCACTTGGTTGATAGTTGGTAATCCCTATTTTTGAGCTTATCACCTTTGTCGTTTTGCCCATTTTGTTTGTAGTAGGTGATATAGCTGGCTTATTACCATTGTCGTCCTGCCCATTTAGTTGGTAGTAGGTAATATAGCCGGGTTTGGTTACTTTGTTGTAACTATCACTTTGTTGATGGTTGGTAATCTCTCCCTGTCCGAGTTTATCACCTTTGTCGTCCTGCCCATTTAGTTGGTAGTAGGTGATATTTCTCGGATCTTTTGAGATTATTACCTTTGTCGTCCTGCCCTTTGTTGGTAGTAGGTAACATTTCTCATATCCTTTTGGTTGATTACCTCGTCGTAACTATCATTTGGTTGATAGTTAGTAATCTTCCCCCTGTTCGAGTTTATCACCTTTGTCGTCCTGCCCTTTGTTGGTAGTAGGTGATATTTCTCCTATCTTTTGAGATTATTACCTTTTTCGTCATACCCTTTGTTGGTAGTAGGTAATATTTCTCATACCCTTTGATTGCCGTGTCGTAACTGCCACTTGGTTGGTAGTTGGCAATCTTTCCTTTTGATCATGCTATTACCAGATGTCTGGTAGTAAATGATCTTTTCCCCAGCGGAGATTTTTTTCCTTCCCTGTTGGGGCGAGTTATCCCTCTTTTATTTCTGGTGTTGGTAATTTTCCCTTAGTGGAATTTTACTCTTTAATTTTCCCCTGCGGAGTCTTTTCTCTTTGCTCCCAGCTTTTGTTTGTCTCCTGTGGCGTTTGCTCCCCACAGAGGTCTTGTGTGTGCATACCATTTGCATAATCATACAATTTTGTGGTCTCTTAGGGCCAAAAATTGGGTTATTGTTATATTTAAGTCTCTTTTATCTCGTTGAGACAAAGATGTCAATCTTCTTATCTCAGAATAGAAGAAACTTAAATAGGGGCAGCTATAATACCCTAATTTTTACCCCTAAGATCCCACATATAATTTGCATCTCATACCACAAACAACAAGCACTCCCGTTTTCTTGTTTGTTTGATATTTGTTTATGTTTATGCTTACTAACCCTTAATTAAAATCCAAAAAAATATGTTTGTTTTTCTTTTACTAACTTTTTCAGGAAGAGGTTGGGACCAAGAATATCAAAATCAAATCCTTAACTCGAGTGAAATTCATCTGAACAAAGTCAAAGTTGATCGGAAAATAATTCAAAAATCATCTGATTAAGAGTTTCCAAGATTTAATTGATTATTATTCAAGATACTCCAAGGTTCATGTGTTTATTTCCATGCCTTCTTTGACAAGTCAAAAGAATTGAGCCACAACCAAGACAGCACATCAAAAAGAAATTTTTCTCACTTTTTCACTGTGTTAATCGATTAACACATTTGTACATGCAAATGGTTAATCGATTAACCTGTGTGTTTTTTGAGAAAATGAGCCAAATTCAAATTCTGTAGCATTTTGGCACCAATGTTCAAATATTGCATCATGAGAATATTTTAGATCACCTCATTTTAATTCCCTTACCTCATCATAATTAATTCCCACCATACACCCTCATTAATCACCACTTGATCTTGATTTTGCCTCCAAATTCAAATCCCAAGCCTAATTTTGGTTCCAAACCAAACTCCAATCCACCAAAATTTCCAATCCCAAATCCTATAAATAGAGGCCTCATATCATTCATTTGACAAGCTTTTGATAGCCAAATTCACCTTGCAAAAATTTCTCTCAATTCTTCATCTACCCAAATTCACCAAAGCTCTTTCTTCCATTGAAAGTTAGTAAGTTCATCATTAGAACTTACTAATCTTTGAGCTAAACCTCCATCAATTCACTTTTTCATCATCAATTTCTGTTGATCAAGGCTTTGGAGTGTGGTTCTTAGAGTTGATTTGAAGAATTTTCACATTTGAAGTGGTAAACTCTTGTTCCACCATTGTTGTTCTTGATACATCCTTCAAAATGTGATCTATTGTTGATTCTTGTTGCTTGATCTTTGGATCTTGTAAATTGTGTTCCATTGGTGTTATTTGTTGTTGTTTTACTTGAATTTTCGTGCACAATTGCATCCTTGATCATGAGGTGTTTGAAGAAATGATTGATCAAAGATTTTGCATTTTTCAAACTGATTTTCTGATGTTTTAGCAGGTGTAAATGATTAACCTCCTGGTGTTAATCGATTAACACATGTTTCTGCGTTCTGGAATTGTTGTTTTCACTGTGTTAACCTATTAACACCAGGAGGTTAATCGATTAACACAGTCCAAAATTTTGTTTTTGGCTCTGTTTTGGGACTGTTTTGGTTCCTTCCTCTTCTTCTTCCATTTTCTTTTGATTTTTGCTTTGGTTTACACTTTTAAAGGTCCTATTCCTCTCTAAATTCATTGGACTTAGGGTGTAGATGAAGTTGGATAAACATTCACTATTTCAAAGCTATCTTTAAAGTGAATTGTTCAATTCATTTTAGGTGCTTTGAGTTAATGATATGTTTAGTGCTTTAATCCACCAAGATGAGTGGATGAACTTAAAGATGGAATGATCTTGAAATTGTAATTCAATTAGGCTTTCCCCTCCCTTATTTTTTTTTTATCGATGAAAATCTTCGATATCATTGGAACTTATTTTAAGTTCTTGATGAAGATGAGATTGTTACCACTTTTCTTTTCATGCGGTATTGCTTTCGGAGAGTGGTCTAGAAATCACTTCTCTAGCATGCATTAGCACTAATATTGTTATTGACCGGCCTCAGATAGTCGTGGTTTCTACATAAACCCGATTACGATTACTTAACATAGCGCTAAATTGTCCCGAAATTAGAAAACCGTTGTGATTTGTAAGCGAATTATCAGTCTCATATTCGTCCATGGCGTAGTTTGAAATAGATTGACTTTCTCTTGTTACTCGTGGGGGTTAGTTGGTGTAACACCCCAAAAAGTTCCCTCCTATTTATACCATCAATAAGTGGCTTTCGCTTCGCATTCATATGCATCTCCATTAGGTCACACATTTAACATACCATTCATCCCGTTTTGCATAGCACAATCATTAGGTCACAGTTCGGTAATAGTGAAAGTAATCGGTTTAAGCGGATTTTCAAGGTGGATTTTATTTGGTAATTATCCAGGTTTATTTACCATATTGGTGCGGACGTCTCTTTATTTGAGATTCATGGCTAGTTGGGAGATTTGAAGGATTGTCACTTAATTGAGTAGTGCTTATTTCCAACATAAAATCATTTCCTGAAGGCACCTAAAATCATGGGTTAAGTCGCAAAAATTCAAGGAAAATATGGTAGAAAAATCAAGGCAAAAGCATTTAAATTCAAGTTATTTCAAGTGATATTTCAAGTGACCATTAGTCTTACATTGAGACTTGGTACTTATGCTAAACTCCAACATGTCTTATCTCTAACTTCCCTTAACTACCTATTTATCCCCAAACCCATGCATTTACCCATTTGCCCTTAAACTAATTAACTAACTCTAACTTCCTTAATTCTCACAAACTAACACAAAATCAAACTAATTTTTACCAAACTTCAACCATTGATAATAATCGATCTAACGGCTAAGATGGGTGATCCGCAACTAGCATTTAAATTAGTTACTAACCATTGATAAAACGGTGACTTGGATCACGATCTAACAAACCTCAATTAACCAAAAAAATCTATAAAAACTTTATTTTTTTCTAATTTTTGGGGTTAGCCACTATGAACCATTTTTAATCATTTTTTCTCCCATTTTGCTTCTAACCAATTTCAACACTTTGCCACCATTTTTCATCACTGTCACAAAAGTTCATCTTCATCACCATTTAGGATTTCACATTTGAAATCCTAAACTTGGTGGAACTTAGCCAAAATCAATTTCTATAATCATCATTCAAGTGGATTCAAGGGTATTCAACACTCAATTTTCATCATATTCAAGATTCAAGGATTCATCAATTTTTTATTATTTTCCAATTCTCTACTTTTATCATCTATCTTCACCTTATCATCAAGTGAAAGATTAATCGGAAGTATAATAAAGGATTATCTCTTGAAGTTTTCTGGGTTTCTTAATCTCCAAACACCACAAGAAGCGGTGGACTTTCTCCACTTGGTAAGATTCTCTAAAAATTTCATGGCTCTCATTCTTAGATTTACATGATTTAGGACGTTAAAATATTGTTCATACATTGCATCTGGAAGTCATGAAATGATGGCACACTATGAATCTTTGAATTTGAGTTTATGTGTTGTTCTTGATTTTGTGATTTTCAAGTTGAATCCTCGACTTTCGTGCTAATTTTCACTATGTTAATGCTGTTATTTTGGGAAACTAATGGCGTATTGTTGTTCTACGTTTCGTGGGATTTAATTTAGTATATTATTTCGCATGATTTGAGGGAATATTGAGTGAGTTATAAGTTGTTCATGTGGAATAATAACAACATAAGAATAATAATCAAATAATAAGTTACAGCGCAAAGCAATCTGGGCCGTTTGATCTTGATCGGACGTTCGGGAATGAATAGAATAATAATATCATGTGAAGTCCAGCGAATTTAAATCCCAGCCACATGATGATGATCACGCGGTGAGCAAGTGTAAATCGTGAGAAGTAAGCCTGGCCATGAGATTGATCAAGCGAACTAGATCTTGACAACACATTAATGAGGCATGTGCTCCTCACATGACCTCTTCTCTCCACCATTTCCTTGATTTTTTTACAACAAGGGTTTTATGCGCCTGGGCCTATATAAAAGGCTATACGCACCCCAATTTGAGCCCAAGTGAGATAATTGTCCTGGACAATACTAACTCGATACTCCCTCCCTTGTTTCCATGAGTTTTAATTTCTTTTTTTTACACGTTACAAAATTGATTAATAAAAATACTAAAAATCGCTAAAAAATTCTGAAAACATTCATGTATGTTCCTGGACATTTTAATTAATTTTTGATGAATTTTAATTATATTTTTGGGCCATTTGGATATTTTTCTAGGATTTTTGAAAGATATATGTGCATATGGATGTACCTTGTGATCCAAGGCTTGAAAAGTGACACTCTCTTAATGGTTGTGACCCAAATTTTTATGTGTGATATGAACCTTCATTGTAGGATCTTTACATGTTAAATTCATTCCTTGATCATGTTTTTTAGGTTACTTGTTAAGTACCTTTTGTGGCTTGTGTTTGTATAATCATTAAGTGGAAAATGCCTAATATTTGCAATTCATTGGGCACTTTTAGTGCATGATTTGGATCCAATATTTTGTATGTGATCACCTACTGGACCTAAAATGACTTGGTTGATTGTTCATTATTTTCAAAGGTCATTTGCTATTTTTCACGAATTTTCCAATGTGAACATGTCATATGTAAACATGCTAGAACTAGGTTAAGTTTAATGCTAATGTGTGAGCTCCCTAAAACAAATTTTGAGAGCATGTTTGAACCCATATACAATGACATTTTAGGTGCCTTTTTGATCATGACTTACATGATTCTTTTTGAACCCTAAATGACTTACTCGATTACGATTGATGTTTGCTTAGGTGTTTTAGTTTGATGATGTATTTGTGTTATCCTCTTTAGGATATTTTTTGTACATCATTTCACATATGGTTTAACATGAATCACAACCTGCCTTCATGAATTTATATGTCACTTCATGTGCTTCTAATTGGTATTATGCTTCATAAGTTTGAACATGAATGGAAAGTTAACTTTGTTGTTTTCACTTGGGCTTAGAATATGCCATGTTTGTACAAAGTTTTGACATTCAAATGTATCATTCCACACATCATTTTCTAATTCCCCTTGTATGGTATGTACCTCTAGGGTTCCTTTTCCACTGCTTATTGTTTCATTTTGCTCCTAAGGTAGAATTAGAGCACCTCCTTGTGCATTAGGACTTAGTTTTGTATGTTGCTTTCAACTACTTGATAGTTGAGCTTGGCATGAAGATGGTAAGTTATTTATGATACTTTACATGCTTATTTACACTTACATGACTCCTTCTCCTCTCACTTCTTATTCACTTCTCCATTTTGTGATTGTTTAGAATAATGTTTACTTGTGGTTATTAACATGATCCCTTAGGATTCCTAGCTCCACTTAATTTCCGATTAAGATGGAGGTAGGAGAGACATTAGGCTAGAAATTCATGCATGCTAACAAGTAGGTTAGTCCCCTCTTAACCTTAACTATAGGACCATGATGCATGACAACATTAGGACCTAGTTTCCCTTAGTTGTATTTCTTTGCAACTTTGAGTCTCTCTTCTCTCATTTCTAAACAAGTTTAAGACACTTAATAAATATTACATGTTGAGTGCGCCATGAGCCTTAAGTACATGGGAAATGGAGAGTGGGGGATTTTCATTCACTTTCCTAGAGTGTTTAGCATGCGTCCCATTTTGGGTCGATTTGCGACGCATTCGATCCTATGTCATAGACTTTAGCATGATACATGTTACAAAATATAAATCAAAACACTTTCTTATAAAAGACAAAAATAAACACTTGCCTTCCTTCAGGATTCTCTTCTCACCTCATCTACTCTCATCGTAAAGGGTACGTTATTTCTATTCTACCGCAAACAGATAAACGCGTAAGACTCCAAGCAACGAGCGACAACACGTAAACTGCTAAAACGCGAACGTTAGCGTCTTCCACTTAAAAAACACAAACAAACAACAAGACCTTGTAGGTCGAACTACGACTGCTCTGATTTCCTCCTTCCCATTAGATTAAGGATACGTAGGCACGAGACGACGATGTCTTGGCGAGCAACCTTCCCCCACAATCCTGTAGTCCCCCGAACTACGTTGACTCTGACTTTCCCGCTCCCGAGGGAATACGTAGGCCTAGGACGTCGATGTCCTATCGAGTCACCTTTTCTTTTCTTCCCCCATATCTCCGTTTCCCGTCGTTTTCAGTTTCTGTTTAGCAGTTGAGCTTCATATAACCTACACCCTTTGATCGGTACAACAAGCGTGGATCCCATCAAGTACGATGGACACGAGGGGGTGTTAATACCTTCCTCTCGCATAACTGACTCCCGAACCCAGGCTATGGTTATGATGACCATTACTTTCCCTTTGTTGAGGTTTTCTTCGATCGTTTCCTTTCCCTACGTCTGGATAAATAACGTTCGGTGGCGACTCTTCTGTCTTTTCCGCCGGTTGATTTTCGTAGATGCGACAGCTGGCGACTCTGCTGGGAAAAGATATCCAGAATCTCTGGTTCCCTAAGCGAGTCAATTCTAGCACCTGTTTATTTTGATTATAGGGTGTTTATCTGTATGCTTTACTTATTTTATTTATGGCTTTTGCTGCATGTTTATCGCTTTCATTGCATTTACTTGCTTTACCTTTACTGTTGCCATATGTTCTGGATTGTGCTGGACTGTTGTTTTTTTGGTGGGATGGGTGATCTGAGAGATAAGCCCATTACACATGCTTGAGTACACACATATGATTAGAGTGGAAAGTAGTGTGGCCTACGTAGCGTCTTGGTACGTTTGGTTTACACGAAATCCACACCCAGACGAGGTTTTCTTGGGAGATGGTCTGATTTGTGCGTCTTGTGCATTTCGGGGTGTTAACCTAGAAAGCTGTCGACTCTGGTGACCATTCCCGAGGACTCAGTTGAGGCACTCCTCCCGATGGGCGATAATAGCAGACCAGAAATGGCAAATCCATTACGCTTATTAATCCGAGGACCCGAAGCTGAGACCTTGCCATAGGATGACCTTTTGAGGGGAATCAGTTAAGGCCCCCTCAATTGATGATGATGCCAAACCAAAAATGGTGAACGTATCATCATTTATCGACCTAAGAGTCTGTGACGTTGAGGAACCTTGGTTTTAGAATCTACATGTGAGAATGGGCGGGTGTTTATAGGTTTGTAGGTAACCTTGACCTTCAACCTACCCGGTATTCTGGTTTTCTTATTAGTGTGGACTTATCAACTTGGTATTCGGATTATTCTGATTATTCCGGTATTTTGGTATTCTGGTATTCTGATTATTCTGGTATTCTGGTATTCTGATTATGAGGATATTCTGGTATTCCTGTATTCTCTTCAGAGTATACTTATGAACCTATCCATTCTACAGCACAACACTTATTCATGATATATGGAAGCTTTGATCCCATGTCTTATTGTATTCATAACATTGCTTTGCATTTTCATACTCATTTGCATAACAGGTGTTTGAGGCTGGTTATTCTCATCCTGATCTGGTTCTCTTCAAAATTTCAGACAACTTTTCAAAGAAGTTGGAAGTTAATCATGGATCAAGTTTAAGCTGAGTTGAGGGAAATGCGAAGCCAAATGGGGCAGTTTATGGGGGATATGCAAGCTTTGATTCAAGACCAGAAAATGCTGAAGGAGGAGGTTAATCAACTGAAGACTCAGATGAGCCTGGTTATAGAGGTCGTGAGAAATGTGCTTAGAAAGGATGGCAATCTCGTGCCTGAGGCTGCAGCAGAAATTGTCATTCTGCCCTTGCCCGTGGGATCGCTTCCAAAGTGTGATTTACCTCGCGGATTTTCTGCACAACCTGGGGTTCCGGAGTTTCCTTGTCAGCAGCTACCTCCTGTCTCCCAAGACAATCCCAAGGCTAAAAAGTATGCACAGAAGCTGAAGAAGCCTGACCGATATTTTGATCCACTGCCTATGTCTTATGCCATGTTGTTTCAACAATTGCTCAAACTGAATCTAGTAGAACCTCGTGCAATTGGTCCCCCTCCAGTAAAGCTCCCAGCTGTATATGATGTTAATGCCTGGTGTGACTTTCTCGCAAGTGGCCCTGGACATACTATTGAAAGGTGTCGAGCTTTTCATCATAATGTGCAAGATTTGATCGACGCTAGGGTCATTATTTTCATTGCAGACGGTCTGTACGTTAATTAAAGCTTCCTGAGTGAGCACTTATAACTGCAAACACATCTTCTGAAGCAATCAGTCCAATCAGAGCCAAGCCTCTTCAGCAATGGCGATCATCAGTCTTCTTTACTGTATATTCAATTGTATATTTTTCATTGGTTGTTAATATGTTGTATACATGTAAAACTTGTTTGTACTGAATGGTGGTTTTAATGCAACAAATATGTTTTTCTTGAAGTAATTCATTCTTATTCATTCATATAATATTTATGTGCATTGCAATACCAATTTATGTGCTTAAACTCTTTGAGGGAGGATGATGATTTGAAAACGCAAACTTTCTGGTTGTATGCTTTTGGGAACAAAACCTTGCTGATGATGTACATGCATTCTTTCAACTCCCTAAACACCGGAGATATAAGGGAGATAAACCCTCGTTAACTCCGTTGAGCCTAGAAGTAGGAGTTTATTTTGAGAAAAAAAAACCTAACACTTCACCCAGGGGCAGGGTAGTTGTCAGTTGATTTGACCAAGCGTTCAAATTTCAAAAGAAGTGCGCATCTAAGGATCCATTACCTTTTTTTTCTCATCAGGAGGCCAAGGGGAATGAAACCATAATGGTTATCCCTCACCGCAAGGAGTGAAGCAGACATGATCCTTTCAACAAAGTCAAGACAAGCCATTGTCACACAATTTGTTCAAAAAAAAAAGAAGAAGAAAAAGAAAAAGGAGAAAGAAAGCCCGCTAAGTCGAAAGTTTGAAAACAAATTACTTAGGCAAAAGTTAGGGCATCCCGCTGGACATCATATCAAAAAGGATTCAAAAGAATCAGTCCAGGCAAAATCAAGGAAACAAATGAAAAAAGAAGCAAATAGAAAAAGCGAAAAGGATTACAAAAGAAAAATCATCGAGCAAGAACGGGTCGTGTGACTACAGGCACCAAAGACGAAAGGAGTGACTGCCACTCTGAAAGCAATGTGGGCTCCTTAACCATCACTGATGACATGTAATAGCCTTTTGAAAGGTGAGCGTTTGTGCCGAATTAACTGAATGTAGGACTGAAGGACATCAAGGAGAATGGGTGGGTACAAACAAAATTTTGAGCCATAAATCCTTCTTTCTCAAACCGTGAACCAGACCACGTTACAACCCTCAAAAGTCCTAATTGAGGCAAGGTCATTCCGAAGGCGTACTTCTGATAAGACAGCGTTCCTGACTCCCGTGAGTAGTGTAACACCCTTCTACCCCACATACAATTTTAAAGGAATAAATCATGATATCAGAGTAAAATTCACAACCAAGGGTGTACATATTCCAAACATCATACAATTCTCATAATCCTGTCCCGTAACTCGGGTCATTCAAACATCATCAAAAGAAATCATAATCTTGCAGCGGAATCAACTTGTCATTTGAAATTCAATTAATACTTCATAAGAAACTTAATCCAATCTAGAACAGCATCATCAGTATAAAATTCCAACATAATTCAAAAGAACACGAAGTTCGCGATTCAACCCAACCCGATGTTACATGACACAGAGCAGGACATCTCTAAACTAAACGACATAAACGAGACACTCCAAGCTACCTCCTTCGTCACCGCGGAGCTACTCTTGGTCATCTGCAAGTTACCCACATAAGAGGCAACATTTTCAAGCAGGCAGGGTGAGCAATCACAATTCATTATAATAATATACGACATGGAAAATAAACAGAATAAGTGACACAACATCATAGCATCATTAACAACAACATTATGGCATCATTAATGAACAACATCATATCATCATCAACACTAATATCATGGGATTATCAACGTAATCTTCACAACAGAATCACAATTTCATCATTTATATGCAATGCCAACCATAATGAAATGCAAAGGATGCATGTGGTACCGGTTCAACGTGGATGGACACTTGGCCATCAACCCTCCAAATGGAGCACATCGTAATCAACGTATCACTTCAATCCGCACAGTGGGATTGAAGCTACCAATGGACCGAAGTCCCAACATAAAATGCTATGAAATGCAATGATGCTAAAACTTCGCAATTCATCAGACATCAACGTGTGCATCATTCATTTCATATTCAACAAGCATTCATCATACAGTCATGTTTTATCATCTTACATCAACAACACTCAACAACAAAAGATCAGCACGAGAAAACGTCATGAAACCATCAAGAAAACAACAAAATAACACAAACAGCTGACTGACACGGCCTCCCGTGTCCTGGGACACGGCCCGTGTCAGGAAACCTGCACCCAAAATGCGAAACAGACAAAATACAGCAAACACAGAGGTCTGACACGGCTGCCCGTGTCCTGTGACACGGCCCGTGTCAGAAGACCTGGGACACAATTCCAAAACATCAAAAAAGGTAGCAAGTCAGCAGCCTGACACGGCCACCCGTGTCCTGTGACACGGCCCGTGTCAGAAGTACTGTGACCAATTTTTTTAAAAATCAATTTTCCATTTCACGACCAGCAAGCTGACACGGCCGCCCGTGTCCTGTGACACGGCCCGTGTCAGGATGCGACAAAACCCAACTTTTCCCGAAAAGTGCTTTTCTGCGTTTTTAACTTCGATTACCCCAAAAATCAGTATTCTACACAAAATTGCTCAAAAACACTCACAAAACACACATATAGTAATATGCATCAATCAAATTCATCACACTTTCATCAATTTACTCATTCTACATCAACAATCATATAAATCAACACAACTCATACAATCCCTAATCTATTCATCTCCAATTCCTATAAAACTATAATAAACAATGATAACTCCCCATACCTCAGAGAAATTTAGCGGTTCTTCCTCTTTCTCTAAGATTCTTCAGAATCTTCAAGCCCTAAGGTTCTTCTCCTTCTCTTCCTCTGAATTCTTCACCAAAACACGATCAGTTAGAAAAATGATCGACCTTTTCCCTCCTTAGACAAAATATCCCAGTTTAGGAACTTCTAACTCTACCCTTACCTCTTTTCTTTTATGACCACCTTGTCCTTCCCTTATTATTTTTAATAACAATAATAATATTCTAAATAAATGATTACCCATTATATTGAAATTATTAAAAATACTCATTTTATCCATAATTCTCCAAATTATCCAAAAACCTCTTAGTTCCTTCTAAATCAATTAAATAAATAATTAAATAATTAATTTAGATTTTCGGGTCGTTACAACTCTCCCCCACTTAAGAATTTTCGTCCTCGAAAATTTACCTGATTCGAATAGCTCAGGATAGGATTCCTTCATCTTGCTCTCTAGCTCCCAAGTCATGCTTTCTCCGGTAGCTCCTAACCAGACAACTTTCACCAACGTAATCTCCTTGCCTCTTAGAACCTTCTTCTCACGCTCCGCAATTCGTACAGGCATCGTCTCCACAGTAAGATTATCCCGTACTTGCACATCATCCATATGAATCACGTGAGACGGATCTGGAACATACTTCCGGAGTTGTGACACATGGAACACATCATGTAAATTCGACAGATTAGGCGGTAAAGCCACTCTATAAGCAACATTTCCAACTCTGTCCGAAATCTGATACGGACCAATAAATCGCGGAGTAAGCTTCTTAGACTTCAGCGCCCGTCCAACACCCGTCACAGGTGTAACTCTCAAAAACACATGGTCACCCGCTTGGAACTCTAAATCCTTTCTTCGTTTGTCATGATAACTTTTCTGCCTACTTTGGGAAGATTTCATCTTTTCTCGGATCAACTTCACCTTCTCGGTAGTATCTCGGACAACTTCAGGTCCTAGCACCACACTCTCTCCAGATTCATGCCAACATAAAGGAGTCCTACATCTCCGACCATACAGTGCTTCAAAGGGTGCCATTCCGATACTAGAGTGATAACTATTATTATAAGTGAACTCTATTAACGGTAAATGAGTGTCCCAAGAACCTCCTTGCTCGAGGACACATGCTCGCAACAAATCCTCCAACGACTGAATAGTCCTCTCTGTTTGACCATCTGTTTGAGGGTGATACGCTGAACTCAACCTCAACTTGGAACCCAACGCTTCTTGCAAACTTTTCCAAAAATCAGAAGTGAACCGCAGATCTCTATCCGACACAATACATAAAGGAACACCGTGCAACTTCACAATTACCCGAATATAAATCTCCGCCAACTTCGACACTGGAAAAGTGATGTTAATAGGAAGAAAATGTGCCGACTTTGTAAGCCTATCAACAATCACCCAAATCGAATTGTGCCCTCTTGAAGTATTAGGCAATCCCGTCACAAAGTCCATTGAAATGCTATCCCATTTCCACTCTGGAACTTCTAACGGTTGCATCAACCCTGCAGGCTTCTGATGTTCAACCTTTGACTTCTGACAAGTTAAACATGCATACACAAAACGAGCTACATCACGCTTCATCCCAGGCCACCAAAACAAATTCTTCAAATCTTGATACATTTTTGTAGCCCCCGGATGAATACTCAATTTACTTCTATGACTTTCCTCAAGAATCACTCTCTTCATTTCCGCATCATCAGGAATACAGATTCGATTACGGAATCTTAGCACACCATGCATGTCCAACTTAAAATCGCTATCCTCAGACAGATCGATTCCAACCATCGAATCCACCAGTTTTACATCTAACTTCTGAGCTTCTCTGATACTATTCAAGAAATCATTGTTAATCTTCAGCATTCCTAACATAACACTCTGCGGTGTCACTTCGCAAACCAAACTCATATCTCGGAACTGTTCAATTAATTCCAACTCCTTTACCATCATTGCCGACATATGTAAAGTCTTTCGACTTAATGCATCAGCCACAACATTAGCTTTTCCTGGATGATAATTCAAACCGAAATCGTAATCTTTTAATAACTCCAACCATCTTCGTTGTCTCATATTCAACTCCTTCTGGTCAAATAAATACTTTAAACTTTTATGGTCACTAAATACTTCAAATCTAGAGCCATAAAGGTAATGTCTCCAAATCTTCAGCACAAAAACAACTGCAGCAAGTTCTAAGTCATGTGTAGGGTAATTCTTTTCATGAACTCTCAACTGCCTCGACGCATAAGCAACTACCTTGTCGTGCTGCATAAGTACACCTCCTAAACCCATTTTAGAAGCATCACAATATACCACAAAAGGTTCTCCTGGGTTAGGTAGTGTCAAAACCGGAGCTGATGTCAATCTCTTCTTCAATTCATTGAAACTTTCTTCACATTGAATGTCCCACACAAAAGCTTTACCCTTACAAGTTAACTTAGTCAACGGAAGTGCTAACTTAGAAAATCCCTCGATAAACCTTCGGTAATAACCGGCTAGTCCCAAAAAGCTTCTAATCTCGGTAGCCGACTTTGGAGTTTCCCATTGTAACACAGCATCCACTTTGGAAGGATCCACAGCAATGCCATTACCTGAAATGACATGGCCGAGAAAACCAACCTCCTTTAACCAAAATTCACATTTGGACAACTTTGCATACAACTTCTTCTCTTTCAAAATTTTCAACACTAGTCTCAAGTGTTCTGCATGCTCTTCTTCTGATTTAGAGTAAATCAATATATCATCAATAAACACCACCACAAACTGATCCAAATAAGTATGAAAGATTCGGTTCATGTACGCCATGAATACTCCCGGCGCATTAGTAACACCGAAAGGCATCACCGAATACTCATAATGTCCATAACGCGTCCTGAAAGCCGTCTTCTGAATATCTTCATCCTTCACTTTAATCTGATGATATCCCGACCTCAAATCAATCTTGCTAAACACGCGAGCCCCTACCAATTGATCCATCAAGTCATCTATTCTCGGAAGTGGATACTTGTTCTTAATCGTCACTTTATTTAGTTGTCTATAATCAACACAGAGCCTCATACTTCCATCTTTCTTCTTTACTAACAACACCGGAGCTCCCCACGGCGACACACTTGGCCTCACAAATTTCTTTTCAAGTAAGTCCTCCAATTGTTTCTTTAACTCCGACAATTCAGATGCAGACATCCTGTAAGGTGCCATAGAAACAGGTTTGGTACCAGGTACAAGGTCAATTGCAAACTCCACTTCTCTTTTTGGAGGCGCATCAGGAATTTCATCAGGGAAAACTTCAGGAAATTCACACACCACTTGCAACTCCTCAATTACAGCTCGACTCTCAACAGATAACGACGCCATCACTGAGAACATCTGAGCTCCTTCTTGCATCAATTGTTGTAACTGGTTAAAAGACAACAAACTAGCTTTTTCCTCTTCAGGAGTAGAAAATCTCACAGACTTGTTATAACAATTGATATGAACATAGTTATATTCTAACCAGTTCATCCCCAAGATCACATCTATCCCAGATAACGGCAAACACACCAAATCAACAGTAAAGTCCCTGTCGAAGATCGTCAAGGGACACTTTAAACACACAAGAGAAGTGGTCACCGAACCCTTAGCCGGAACCTCGACGACCATTTCTCCATTCATAGAAGACAACATAAGACCTAGTCTTTCAACACATTCAGCAGCAATAAAGCAATGAGTAGCACCAGTGTCAATCATAGTAATTAAGGGAGTACTATTAATGAAACAAGTACCTCTGATGAGTCTGTCCTCAGTAGTGGTCTGAGTCCCAGCCAAAGCGAACACCTTCCCACCGGTTTGAGCCTTCTTCGGTTTCTGACACTGACTACTAATGTGTCCTTCTTCGCCACAGTTGAAACAAATTACCTCTTTATGCTTGCACTCAGATACGACATGCCCAGTCTTACCACAACGGAAACACCTATTCACTTCAGCGGTACACACATCACTCTTATGACCAGTTTTCCCGCATTTGAAACAAGTTATGCTAGCAGGAGCATCTCCCCTACTAGACTTCTTGCCATCGACCACTTTCTGTTTACCTTTTCCAGCTGGAGCATCATAAGGTTTGCCACGACTCTGTTGGTGCTTGCTCTTCCTCTCATTAATGATCTTATAGTGAGCATTGTTGTCCTCTTCGAAAATTCTGCAACTATCAATCAAATCAGCAAAAACACGAATCTTCTGATATCCAACTGCCTTCTTGATCTCTGGGCGCAACCCACTCTCAAATTTGATGCATTTAGAAAACTCAGCATCATCATCGTTATAGTGCGGATAAAACTTAGCCAATTCAACAAACTTTGCCGCATAATCTGTAACCGACATATTTCCTTGCTTTAGCTCAAGAAACTCGATCTGCTTCTTACCGCGGACATCCTCTGGATAATACTTCCTCAGGAACTCTCGTCTGAATACATCCCAAGTGATACCTTCTCCTGCAGTCTCCAACCTTTGACGAGTCTCTAGCCACCAGTCATCAGCCTCGAATGCTAGCATATGAGTCCCATATCGAACCTTCTGCGCTGGAGTGCAATCCATCACACGGAAGATTCTCTCTATCTCTTTCAACCAATCCAACGCTCCATCAGGATCGTACTTGCCCTTGAAGGTAGGCGAATTCTCTCTCTGAAAAGTTGCCAAACTGCGAGATCCAGCATTCTCGTCAGCGTTCGGCTGATTCTGCAAAGCCTGAGCCATTGCTTCCAACGCAGCAGCAATTACAGCATCGTTCCTTCCAGCCATTTCAACTTAACACTACAACATAAACAAAAGTTATAACTAGTTAACAATACTCGATTGTTGAACAAATACGACTCGACAACTTGGCCGGACGGACCGACCTGCTCTGATACCACTAATGTAACACCCTTCTACCCCACATACAATTTTAAAGGAATAAATCATGATATCAGAGTAAAATTCACAACCAAGGGTGTACATATTCCAAACATCATACAATTCTCATAATCCTGTCCCGTAACACGGGTCATTCAAACATCATCAAAACAAATCATAATCTTGCAGCGGAATCAACTTGTCATTTGAAATTCAATTAATACTTCATAAGAAACTTAATTCAATCTAGAACAACATCATCAGTATAAAATTCCAACATAATTCAAAAGAACACGAAGTTCGCGATTCAACCCAACCCGATGTTACATGACACAGAGCAGGACACCTCTAAACTAAACGACATAAACGAGACACTCCAAGCTACCTCCTTCGTCACCGCGGAGCTACTCTTGGTCATCTGCAAGTTACCCACATAAGAGGCAACATTTTCAAGCAGGCAGGGTGAGCAATCACAATTCATTATAATAATATACGACATGGAAAATAAACAGAATAAGTGACACAACATCATAGCATCATTAACAACAACATTATGGCATCATTAATGAACAACATCATATCATCATCAACACTAATATCATGGGATTATCAACGTAATCTTCACAACTGAATCACAATTTCATCATTCATATGCAATGTCAACCATAATGAAATGCAAAGGATGCATGTGGTACCGGTTCAACGTGGATGGACACTTGGCCATCAACCCTCCAAATGGAGCACATCGTAATCAACGTATCACTTCAATCCGCACAGTGGGATTGAAGCTACCAATGGACCGAAGTCCCAACATAAAATGCTATGAAATGCAATGATGCTAAAACTTCACAATTCATCGGACATCAACGTGTGCATCATTCATTTCATATACAACAAGCATTCATCATACAGTCATGTTTTATCATCTTACATCAACAACACTCAACAACAAAAGATCAGCACGAGAAAACGTCATGAAACCATCAAGAAAACAACAAAACAACACAAACAGCTGACTGACACGGCCTCCCGTGTCCTGGGACACGGCCCGTGTCAGGAAACCTGCACCCAAAACGCGAAACAGACAAAATACAGCAAACACAGAGGTCTGACCCGGCTGCCCGTGTCCTGTGACACAACCCGTGTCAGAAGACACAATTCCAAAACATCAAAAAAGGTAGCAAGTCAGCAGCCTGACACGGCCAGCCATGTCATGTGACACGGCCACCCGTGTCCTGTGACACGGCCCGTGTCAGAAGTACTGTGACCAATTTTTTTAAAAATCAATTTTCCATTTCACGACCAGCAAGCTGACACGGCCGCCCGTGTCCTGTGACACGGCCCGTGTCAGGATGCGACAAAACCCAACTTTTCCCGAAAAGTGCTTTTCTGCATTTTTAACTTCGATTACCCCAAAAATCAGTATTCTACACGAAAATTGCTCAAAAACACTCACAAAACACACATATAGTAATATGCATCAATCAAATTCATCATACTTTCATCAATTTACTCATTCTACATCAACAATCATATAAATCAACACAACTCATACAATCCCTAATCTATTCATCTCCAATTCCTATAAAACTATAATAAACAATGATAACTCCCCATACCTCAGAGAAATTTAGCGGTTCTTCCTCTTTCTCTAAGATTCTTCAGAATCTTCAAGCCCTAAGGTTCTTCTCCTTCTCTTCCTCTGAATTCTTCACCAAAA
The DNA here is from genome assembly GCA_022829125.1 of Lathyrus tuberosus. Classification (NCBI taxonomy): domain Eukaryota; kingdom Viridiplantae; phylum Streptophyta; class Magnoliopsida; order Fabales; family Fabaceae; genus Lathyrus; species Lathyrus tuberosus. The sequence goes on from JALAZF010000390.1 coordinate 32,457, forward strand.
CACGATCAGTTAGAAAAATGAACGACCTTTTCCCTCCTTAGACAAAATATCCCAGTTTAGGAACTTCTAACTCTACCCTTACCTCTTTTCTTTTATGACCACCTTGTCCTTCCCTTATTATTTTTAATAACAATAATAATATTCTAAATAAATGATTACCCATTATATTGAAATTATTAAAAATACTCATTTTATCCATAATTCTCCAAATTATCCAAAAACCTCTTAGTTCCTTCTAAATCAATTAAATAAATAATTAAATAATTAATTTAGATTTTCGGGTCGTTACAAGTAGGGCTAAAATGTTTTTGTTGGTATTGTATGTGCATAATGTCTTTTATTCAAAAATCAGTGTCGCATTTTTACTAGTGATTCGTTCACGAGGTTTGGCGATATCCTTTCAATGAAAACTTCAAGATTAACATGTATGTTGCATTTGAATAATCATTCTCAGAACAAACATTTTATGCTTGCATACATTGTACTTGGCACCAATGAAACTTGCATAATGAGCATCAGTCGAGAAGTCTAACTTTGCCAAGAGGAAATTCCTGGACAACCATATTGAGGAGCATGTAGTCAAAAGACTCTATCAAGTAATGGTTTTCTCAGCAATTTATGCTCAGTTCAGCCAAGCCGGGGCAGTCAAGTCAAGAAATCTCTCCAAAGTTTAGCCGGTCTGGGGAAATCATGTCAGGATTCAGCAAATCTCTTAGAGACGAGGGCAGAGGTACTACAAAACTCGTACTGAGGCAGGCCACCTCAGGAGCGAGAAGTTGTCCTCTCCAGAAGACGGTTAATCAGAAATGCCTTTTCTAGATTCAGCATACTGGGGCAAAATATTCCAAGTCATTGCGAATACTCTCATAGCAAATTCGGTCATAGTTTAGCCAATCTATGGCATTCACGTCGAGATCCGTTAAATCTCTCCAAGAGTTTGAATACCCTGGGGCATTTTGAAGGTCGGGTTTTCTATAAAATCCTCTTGAGACGATTTCTCCTAGTAGACCGTGTGGTCTGAGACAGGTGGAGAGCCCGCTTATGATAATTGGCATGCAGTTGATTAGAAGAAGCGTGAAGTGCCAAAGTAGTTCCCAATATGGGGTTTCTCTTCCTCAGTAAGGCGCCAGATGGGCATTATGAAGAGTATGATTATCCTTCCCAGTGGGAGTGCAGAGATTTAGTTTCCTCAGCCAGAGTTGGATTTGTCTTTTCTCCGGCGAGAGTTCAAGTCCTCAGATAAGGTAAGGATGATTTGTTGGCTCTCCAAGTAGGTAGGCATCCCCAGTAGAGTCTTCCCCTCTAGCATTGAAGATCTAGCGTCCTCATCAAAGCATTGAGAATTTCTCTCTCCCTAGAAAGAGTGCAGAGAATTTCTTTCCCTGGTCGGATTGGCTTATTACTTCCTAGCTAGTATTCAGAAGTCGACCGTCTCAGACAGGATAATGTCGCATCTCCAGCCGGAGATTCGTTTGATGTCTCTCCTTGATAGAGATATGTGTTCCCCACCGAGTCTCGGTGCCTCCTTTCCTCATCAGGCCAGGAAGTATAATCTCGCCAGTAACGGTGTGCTCTTATCCCCAGCAGGTTAAGGAAAGTTGTTTCCCCAGCAGCAGGTTAAGTTCAATGATATTCCCCGACAGGTTTGGTATTATTAACTTCTCACCCCAAGCAGAGTTTGGTGTTTGTCCTCTCAACTGTTTGACCAACGATGGCTGACGTCCCCAGCAGATTCCAAGTCCAATGGTTATTGGCACCTTTTCCATATCAGATCTTTGGGTTCCATCTTCAGCAGTTGTCATTCGTAATTCCCAATGTAGGGGAATTCATTTTGGGTTTTATCTTCAACAAGGGTTATTCATGATCTCCAGCAGAGAATCCTCTTTGCATCTTGCATATAGTAATTATTGCATCCTCAAAACGCGTAGCATTTCCATTTCGCAGGAAGCATTATGCCATGGAAAAATTCAAACATACGCATTCGAAGCATAAGCCAGGTTTGACGTTATCTTCACCAGATGTTTCTCAGCAGAAAATGGCATATCTCAGGAAATTCAACCTTACTTTATGTCCGGTGAATTTTTCGATGAGTTCGCTCATCATGCTTGTACTCCCCTGCGTAGTTGTTTGGTTAAACTTCTCTTTGCCTCAGCGGAGCCATCTTCCCTTCAAGTTGTATGTCTGAGAACTCTACTTCCTATGTATCCTCTATCCCAACTATAGGTTGGCATCCTTTGTTGAGTTCTCCTTTGGTCGGCATTCTCGTTTATCCTAATTATTGGTTAGTATCTTCTATCCCAACTATTGGTTGGTATCCTTTATTGAGTCCACCTTTGGTCGGCGTTCTCGTTCATCCTAACTTTTGGTTAGTATCTTCTATTCCAACTATTGGTTGGTATCCTTGGTTGAGTTCGCCTTTGGTCAGCGTTCCCGTTTATCCTAACTATTGGTTAGTATTTTCAGTCCCAACTATTGGTTGGTACCATACCCTTTATCCCGACTATTGGTCGGTAATCTTTGGTTTCATCCTAATTATTGGTTAGTATCTTTTATCCCAACTATTGGTTGGTATCCGTTGTTATGAGTTTGCCTTTGGTTGGCGTCCTCTTTATCCCAACTTTTGGTTGGTATCTTTCATTGTGAGTACGCCTTTGGTCAGCGTCCTCGTCATCCTTACTTTTGGTTAGTATCCTCTCTATCCCAACTCTTGGTTGGTATCCTTTGCTGAGTTCACCTTTGGTCGGCATTCTCGTTCATCCTAACTTTTGGTTGGTATCTTATATCCCAACTTTTGGTTGGTATCTTTTGCGGTGAGCATGCCTTTGGCCGGCGTCCTCGTGATCCTAACTATTGATTAGTATCCTTTATCCCAACTATTGGTTGGTATCTTTCGTTGCGAGTTTGCTTTTGATTAATCCTTCTTTCCTAACTTTTGGTTGGTAATCTTTGTTTGGTACCTCTCGTCCCAACTCTTGGTTGGTAATCCTTGGTTTCCTCCCAACTATTGGTTGGCATCCTCCCTTGTGAGCACGCCTTTGGTCGGCGTCCTCGTTGTCCTAACTATTGGTTAGTATCTTTCATCCCAACTCTTAGTTGGTAATCCTCGGCTTTATTCAGACTCTTGGTTGGTACCTTTAGGTAGGAGTTCGTCTTTGGTCAACGTTCTCGTTCATCCTAACTCTTGGTTAGTATCCCTTATTTCATCCTAACTGTTGGTTAGTATCCATTATTTCATCCTAACTCTTGGTTAGTATCCTCTATTTCATCCTAACTCTTGGTTAGTATCCTCTATTTCATCCTAACTCTTGGTTAGTATCCTCTATTTCGTTCTATTTCTCGGTTAGTATCTCCTTTCCTAACTCTTGGTTGGAACCTTTCGTTGTGAGTTCGCCTTCGGTCGGCATTCTCGTTATCCTAACTCTTGGTTAGTATCTTTCATCCTAAGTGTTGATGGGCTTCCTCGCCATCCTAACTATTGGTTAGTTTTGAGTTTTCCCTCAGTCGATGTTCCGTATATCAGTTATCCTAACTCTTGGTTAGTACCCGTTACCCTAATCTCTTGGTGAGTATCTTTTATCCTAACTTTTGGTTAGTATTCTTCATTGTGCGTTCAGCTTCGGTCTGTGTCTTGGTTATTCTAACTCTTGGTTAGTATCTTTCATCCCGACTCTTGGTTGGTATCTTTCATTGTGGATTCGCTCTCGGTCGGCGTTCTGGTTGTCCTAATTTTTGATTAATGTTCCCTTATCCTAACTATTGGTTAGTAGCCTTCATCTTATCCTAACTTTTGGTTAGTATCCTTCATGTCATCCTAACTTTTGGTTAGTATCCTTCCTTTATCATAACTTTTGGTTAGTATCCTCTTTCCCAACTCTTGGTTGGTAATTTCTTGGATAGTGTCTCTCATCTTAATCTCCTGGTCAGTTTCCTCCATCCTAACTCTTGGTTGGTAATCTCTGAGTCAATATCTTTCATCTTAATCTCCAGGTTAGTATCATCTATTCCAACTCTTGGTTGGCGTCTTTTCTCTTTCTCAACTCTTGGCTGGTAACCTCTCGGTTGGTTACCTCTATCCCGACTCTTGGTTGGTGACTCCTCTCTTTCCCAATTATTGGTGGACGATCTTCGGTTTTATCTCAACTTTTGGTTGATACTCTTTGAGAGCTCACCTTCGGTCGGTGGCCCCGTTATACTCATTGTTGATTAGCGTCCCATATCACAACTATTGGTCGGTACTTTGTCTTTTACCCTAGATCGGGATAGATATCACGTCCTTTATTCTAACTCTTAGTCGGTGTTCCTTGTCAAGAATTCATTGTGCATCAGTGTCCTTTCATCCTAACTCTTGTTTGGTATTATTTGTTGACTCATCCGTCACTTTTCGCTATCTCAACTTTTGGTTGGTATCCGCTATCTTTGAGTCCACCTTCAGTTGGCAAACACTTTATCGTATATCTCCCCACAGAGTGCAAATTTCGCGGTTCTTTTGTATTCAATTACCTTCTACCTTGAATGTTTGAAAGCCGTTGCTGTCATCCCTTTAGGTTTGAGTTGATTGAATAGGGGCAGCTGTAACACCCCAAAATTTGCCCTCCTATTTATACCATCAATAAGTGGCTTTCACTTTGCATTCATATGCATCTCCATTAGGTCACACATTTAACATACCATTCATCACATTTTGCATAGCACAATCATTAGGTCACGGTTCAGTAATAGTGGACGTAATCGGTTTAAGCGGATTTTCAAGGTGGATTTTATTTGGTAATTATTCGGGTTTATTTCCCATATTGGTACGGATCATCTCTTTATTTGAGATTCATGGCTAGTTGGGAGATTTGAAGGATTGCCACTTAATTGAGAAGTTCTTATTTCCAACATAAAATCATTTCCCGAAGGCACCTAAAATCATGGGTTAAGTCGCAAAAATTCAAGGAAAATGTGGTAGAAAAATCAAGGCAAAAACATTTAAATTCAAGTTATTTCAAGTGATATTTCAAGTGACCATTAGTCTTACATTGAGACTTGGTACTTATGCTAAACTCCAACATGTCTTGTCTCTAACTTCCCTTAACTACCTATTTATCCCCAAACCCATGCATTTACCCATTTGCCCTTAAACTAATTAACTAACTCTAACTTCCTTAAATCTCACAAACTAACACAAAATCAAACTAATTTTTACCAAACTTCAACCATTGATAATAATCAATCTAACGGCTAGGATTGGTGATCCGCAACTAGCATTTAAATTAGTTTCTAACCATTGATAAAGTGGTGACTTGGATCATGATCTAACGAACCTCAATTAACCAAAAAAAATCTATAAAAACCTTATTTTTTCCAATTTTTAGGGTTAGCCACTATGAACCATTTTTAATTATTTTTTCTCCAATTTTGCTTCTAACCAATTTCAACACTTTTCCACCATTTTTCATCACCGTCACAAAAGTTCATCTTTATCACCATTTAGGATTTCACATTGAAATCTTAAACTTGGTGGAACTTAGCCACAATAAATTTCTATAATCATCATTCAAGTGGATTCAAGGGTATTCAACACTCAATTTTCATCATATTCAAGATTCAAGGATTCATCAATTTTCTATTATTTTCCAATTCTCTACTTTTATCATCTATCTTCATCTTATCATCAAGCAAAAGATTAATCGGAAGCATAATAAAGAATTATCTCTTGAATTTTTCTGGATTTCTTAATCTCCAAACACCACAAGAAGCGGTGGACTTTCTCCACTTGGTAAGATTCTCTAAAAATTCCATGGCTCTCATTCTTAGATTTACATTATTTAGGACCTTAAAAAATTGTTCATACATTGCATCTGGAAGTCCTGAAATGATGGCACACCATGAATCTTTGAATTTGAGTTTATGTGTTGTTCTTGATTTTGTGATCTTCAAGTTGAATCCGCGACTTTCGTGCTAATTTTCACTATGTTAATGCTGTTATTTTGGGCAACTAATGGTGTATTGTTGTTCTAAGTTTCGTGAGCTTCAATTTAGTATATTATTTCACATGATTTGATGGATTATTGAGTGAGTTATAAGTTGTTCATGTGGAATAATAACAACATAAGAATAATAATCAAATAATAAGCTACAACGCAAAGCAATCTGGGGCGTTTGATCTTGATCGGACGCTCTGGAATGAATAGAATAATAATATCATGTGAAGTCCAGCGAATTTAAATCCCAGCCACAGGATGATGATCACGCGGTGAGCAAGTGTAAATCGTGAGAAGTAATCCTGGGCATGAGATTGATCAAGCGAACTAGATCTTGACAACACATTAATGAGGCATGTGCTCCTCACATGACCTCCTCTCTCCACCATTTCCTTGATTTTTTTTTCAGTAAAAAGGAGGGTTTATGCACCTGGGCGTGTATAAAAGGCTATACGCACCCCAATTTGAGCCCAAGTGAGATAATTGTCCTGGACATTACTAACTCGACACCCCCTCCCTTGTTTCCATGAGTTTTAATTTCTGTTTTTTTACACGTTACAAAATTGATTATTAAAAATACTAAAAATGGCTAAATAATTCTGAAAAATTTCTTGTATGTTCCTGGACATTTTATTTAATTTATTATGAATTTTAATTTCATTTTTGGGCCGTTTGGATATTTTTCTAGGATTTTTGAAAGATATGTCTGCATATGAATGTACCTTGTGATCCAAGGCTTGAAAAGTGACTTTCTCTTCATGTTTGTGACCCAAATTTTGTGTGTGATATTACCCTTCATTTTAAGATCTTTACATGTTAAATTCATGCCTTGATCATATTTTTTAGGTTACTTGTTAAGTACCTTTTGTGGCTTGTGTTTGTATAATCATTAAGTGGAAAATGCCTAATATTTGCAATTAATTGGGCACTTTTAGTGCATGATTTGGATCCAATATTTTGCATGTGATTACCTACTAGACCTAACATGACTTGGTTGATTGTTCATAATTTTCAAAGGTCATTTGCTATTTTTCACCAATTTTCCAATGTGAACATGTCAGATGTAAACATGCTAGAACTAGGTCAAGTTTCATGCTAATGTGTGAGCTCCCTTAAACCAATTTTGAGAGCATGTTTGATCCCATATACAATGACATTTTAGGTTCCTTTTTTATCCTTAAATATCACTTTTTGATCATGACTTAGATGATTCTTTTTGAACCCTAAATGACTTACTCGATTACGATTGATGTTTGCTTGGGTGTTTTAGTTTGATGATGTATTTGTGCTATCCTCTTTAGGATATTTTTTGTACATCATTCCACATATGGTTTAACATGAATCACAACCTTCCCTCATGAATTTATATGTCACTTCATGTGCTTCTAATTGGTATTATGCTTCATAAGTTTGAACATGAATGGAAAGTTAACTTTGTTGTTTTCCCTTGGACTTAGAATATGCCATGTTTGTACAAAGTTTTGACATTCAAATGTATCATTCCACACATCATTTTCTACTGAACCTTGTATGGTATGTACCTCTAGGGTTCCTTTTTCATTGCTTATTGTTTCATTTTGCTCCTAAGGTAGAATTAGAGCACTTCCTTGTGCATTAGGACTTAGTTTTATATGTTGCTTTCAACTACTTGATAGTTGAGCTTGGCATGAAGATGGTAAGTTGTTTATGATACTTTACATGCTTATTTACACTTACACAACTCCTTCTCCTCTCACTTCTTATTCACTTATCCATTTTGTGATTGTTTAGAATAATGTTTACTTGTGGTTATTCACATGATCCCTTAGGATTCCTAGCTCCACTTAATTTTCAATTAAGATGGAAGTAGAAGAGAAATTAGGCTAGCAATCCATGCATGCTAACAAGTATGTTAGTCCCCTCTTAACCTTAACTATAGGACCATGATGCATGACAACATTAGGACCTAGTTTCCCTTAGTTGTTTTTCTTTGCAACTTTGAGTCCCTCTTCTCTCATTTCTAAACAAGTTTAAGACACTTAATAAATATTACATGTTGAGTACGCCATGAGCCTTAAGTACATGGGAAATGGAGAGTGGGGGATTTTCATTCACTTTCCTAGAGTGTTTAGCATGCGTCCCGTCTTGGGTCGATTTGCGACGCATTCTATCCTATGTCATAGACTTTAGCACGATACATGTTACAAACAATAAATCAAAACACTTCCTTATAAAAGACAAAAACAAACACTTGCCTTCCTTAAGGATTCTCTTCTCACCTCATCCACTCTCATCGTAAAGGATACGTTGTTTCCGTTCTACCGCAAATAGATAAACGCGTAAGACTCCAAGCAACGAGCGGCAACACCTAAACTGCTAGAACGCGGACGTTAGCGTCTTCCACTTAAAAAACACAAACAAACAACAAGACCTTGTAAGTCCCACGAACTACATTGACTCTGACTTTCCCGCTCCCGAAGGAATACGTAGGCCTAGGACGGCGATGTCCTATCGAGTCACCTTTTCTTTTTTCCCTCGTTTCTCCTTTTCCCGTCGTTTTCAGTTTCTATTTAGCAGTTGAGCTTCAGATAACCTACACCCTTTGATCGATACAACAAGCGTGGATCCCATCGAGTACGATGGACGTGAGGGGGTGCTAATACCTTCTTCTAGCGTAACCATCTCCCGAACCCAGGCTATGGTTACGATGACCATTTCTTTCCCTTTGTTGAGGTTCTCTTCGATCGTTTCCTTTCCTTGCGTCGGGATAAATAACGTTCGGTGGCGACTCTTCTGTCTTTTCCGCCGGTTGATTTTCCCAGATGCGACTGTTGGCATACTCGTTGATTTTATCCAAGTTGGAGCCCTCCTCATGGTAATGTATAAGACCATGTTTTCATTCTCATGGACGTTTAGTCGAGCACTTCCGAAAACACAACAAAACTTGTGCTCTCATTTTGGACAAATTTTGCTCTATGTTGTATATTAATTGTGCTTTGTTTATGTTTCTTTGTCGCTCTCTATCTCTCATTTTTTTTATGATTTATGCTATCATATCATATCATATCATATTACTTGTTTATGTTTCCGCTATTTTTCCTTTGTCCACTTGGAACATTTGTTTATGTTTCCGCCATTATTCCTTTGTCCACTTGGACCATTTGTTTATGTTTATGCTATTTTTCTTTTGTCTATTTGGACCAAAAACATTAATAAAGGCTTAAACCCCTAAAAAACTTGTTCTCTTAATGGTGGACTATGGTTACTATCCTTTGAATTGAACATGAGACTTTAGACTTAGAATTAGGATCTTAACCTATGCTTGGAAGTTTGTGATTGAAAATCTTGGATTTTGGGTACTTGAAGTTCTCCTTTGAAGACTTATTTTGATCAAGGCCAAATCTAAAGGAAAGAATGCTTGTGTTATGGAGCTTGCTTTTGTGGTTAGACCGTTCTTATCTTTAGCTTTTATCTTTATGCAATAGGATAGTCACTTCTTTTCCACCCCTTCTTAAATTTTCAAAATCTTATCCCTTTTTCAAAAACCTTCTTGTTTTCTAAACTTAAACCGCTTTCATAGTAAAACCTTGACTTTGGTCATGTGATTTTCAAACTTTGTTTTCTTTAATAAATGTCAATCAATGTTAATCATACTTTGACCATTTCAAAAAGAAATAAAAAATACAAAAACTCATTCAAACTTTTTGTGCTTTTGTGCATTTTTTTTCTTTTAAACTTTTCAAAAAGATTATACATGAGTAATTTTCTTTGTTGAGATGTAAAGCTCCTAACCATGGTTTTTGTATAAAGTATGGTCATTTTCCACCTAGATGTTGGAGTGATTAGTCTTGTTGATTTTTATCCAAGCAAATCCTCCATCTTAATGTGATGCAAATGCCTCTTTCACATACCATTGGGTAATTAGTTGAGTATTCTCTCTTGAGAATGACAAGTTGTCTTTTCAAGTTAAAATGAATCATAACTAATAATTTTGTTATTTGTACCATGAACTACAAGGTTTTGATCCTATATTGCACTTTGTGGGTACGTAGGCATGAGGCAATAAGTCTCTCCAAACACAAAAATCTTAAAAAATACTTCTCTTCTCATCTCCTCAATCTCTTTTCAAACAAAACTTTTCAAACCAAAAAGCGTAGATATTTCAAAGGGCTCATATAGAGTACTATAGACGTTTTAGGTGCTAACACCTTCCCTTTGCGTAACCAACCCCCTTACCCATTCTCTATTTGTTCTTATTTTAGAACTCCTTAGGTTTTGTTCGCTCTTTTTCCTTTCCCTTTTGGATAAAATAAAAGTGCGATGGCGACTCTTGCATTTTTGAGGTAAGTTAATCAATAGCTTACACTCACAAATTTCCCCGCTACAGTAGCTCTCTTGTTTTTTCTCACAACTTGAACAACATATTCGAGTAAGGGTTCGAGATCCAACACAATGTCATAAATGAGTACTGGGACATCAGTTTTGTTCAACTTTAATAATAACCATTGAATTTAAAACAGGACGAGGGGATTGTCCCTCACATTTTAGAGGAAATAAATGTCAACCAATTTAGATTTCAATTGCCCTAATAATTCATTGTAGTTGTCGATTGGACCAACAGGCGAGTGAGGAGACAAGACCTTTGGGTTCTCGATGATCGTCTTGAAAACCTCAATTGGATCTTCCATTTGACCAACCTTGGAAGTATCCCGAGTAGAAGCAGGCACTTCGCTAGCGCTTTCAGCAGAGCGCGGTCCGTGAGTCGAAGAGGAGTGTGTTTGTTCAGGGAATTCGTCCTGAGGGAGAGATTCTCCAAACGATTGCCTAAGGCTAGGAACCGCAATGTCAGGAGCACCCTCGACTTGGACAACCATAGAATTTCCCCTAGAGGGGCTAGTTCTCATAAGGGCCTCAAGCAATATAACCATTGCCTGTGGATTGGTGTAACACCCTTTTCTACCCCACAATTATCGCAGCGGAATAAACATAAAATCATAGCAAAATCAGAATCACTTCAAAGGGTGCACATTTCTCAATAAATTAAAATCAACAAAATTGCTCCGTAAACAACGGGTTTTCCTCAAAATAACTCAAAATGCCTTCAAAGGGCAGCAGAACCACCATAACCACAAAAATCCCACAAAAAGGGTTTATTAAAACAAAACAATAATCATCAAAATAACAACAAAATAACAGCCAGATAAAACTCAACATGGTTCGACTCAACGACCCAACCCGAAGTTACACTATCAGAGCAAGACCCTCTACATCGACCAAAAGTAAATAATACTTCAAAAGTTCCTCGAAGCATCCACGGCTAATCCTGATCACCTGCACGTTACCCACGTGGAGGCAACATTCAAACAGGCAGGGTGAGTAATACAATTCATTATAATCAATATAAAATAAGATATGCATAAAAATGGCGTCATCATCATATACAACATCATCAGAGTCATCACAAGGCAAACATCAAAACACGTCATCATAAATCACAACAAATGCCACATAAATGCAATGCACAACAAGACTCATGCATGTGGTACCAATCGTCATAATCGATGGACACTTAGGCCATCACCCTCCAAAGATCTCCGTCAATAGGATCGGTTCCACACAAGAACCGGAGCACGTCATAAACCACTTCACATCCACACAATGGGATGGAAGCCACAATAGACCGAAGTCTAACATCATCATCACTGGACCAAAGTCCTAACATCATCACCGGAATATGCTATGAATGCATGATACACAACGTCAATAATCATCATCATCAAAAATATCATTATGTGCATCATCATTCACCAAAATATCATGTTAATCATGTCATCAAATATACGTCAAAACATCACGAAATCATCACGTCATAATCATCATTAACATCAATGACATCATGGTAAATCATTAGAAAAATCACAGCACCGAAACATCAGAACATCACAGAAATCATAAATAAAATTTCGCGAACAGCAGGGTTCGCTACTGAGTTCGCCATGTGAACCTATTCGCTTTTGCGTTCGCTTTGCGAAGCTGCCAGCGAATCCCCATCCCCATACAAAAACCAGAAAGTTCCCCCTTCTGCCTCTCCTTGCTACCTTTATTCGCTAGGCGAAGCCCTTCACTGGGACGTTCGCCTTACGAGCCCTAAAAGTTACCTCCCAAAGTCATCTCAGTACCATCACACACTCATCGCGCATTCGTTGCGCTACTCGCTTTGCGAGCCTGGGTGAACATTCGCCTTGCAAATGAGTTGATCGCCTTGCAAACTAGCAATTTCTGCAATCGCTTCTACGCATCAGTAGCACTTCAGTCCACCAAATACCTACGGGTTCAACCTCAATTCTCCCCAAAACATCACCAAAACAGTCCTAAAGCATCATGGCACTCAAAGGCATAAAACCTACGACATTTTGGTCGATTAATTCCACTATCCTAATTTAAAATCACATAAACCTTCACAAACTCTCAAGGTTCTCATAAACCCCATAAATCCCTTTCTCATACCAGATCCGACATATCATCAAAAGGTTTAGCCTCGAAGGCTTATTTTTACCCAAATCAATTCAACCCTCAATAATCCATCATCGATCCTCAGAAATACCCCTAAATCAATAACTCATAAACCCTTCAAAAACCCCAAAAACCTCAAAAATCCACTTTAAACACATCACTTCGTATATTGAAAACAATGAAAGACAATACTCCCCATACCTTAGATTGTCGTTCCGGAGTTTTCTCTACTGATTCTTTGGAAGCCTTCACGAATCCTCGCCCTTTTCCTTTTCCTCAGAGCTCTGCACTTTCTCCTTATTTTCACGATCTAACAAAATGAATCCTATTCCTTTCCAATTCCTTTTTGTTAAACCCTTGGGCTTCCAAAATGGGCTTTCCCCAATTTACCCTCACTAATCCTCCTCAAAAGTCCATCTTACCCTTAATTCCTCTAATATTATTTAAATTAATAATAATACTAATATATTCATATTATATACTATTACTTAATTAAATAACCACAACTCCACAAAAATGCCAACGTAACGTCAACACAAACCACCAAAATTCACCGAAAATTCATAAATATTATATTTAAAAAATTAAATGAATATTCTAATAAATTTGGGGTGTTACAACTCTCCCCCACTTAAAGAATTTTTGCCCTCGAAAATTACCTCAAAGAAATAGAGTCGGATATGACTCCCTCATCTGATCTTCGCGTTCCCAAGTCCAACTTTCGCCAGCTGGTCCGACCCACATCACCTTCACCAAAGTTATATCTTTACCCCCGCAGTTGCTTCATTTCTCGACCGTCAATCCGCACAAGAAAAGCTTCCACTGTCCGATTATCCCTCACTTGTACATCATCCATCTGAATCACATGCGACGGATCCGGAATGTACTTCCTCAACTGAGACACATGGAACACGTTATGCAAATTCACAAGCGACGGCGGTAAAGCAATTCGATAGGCTACCTCTCCTATCCTCTGCGAGATTTGATACGGACCAACAAAACGTGGAGTGAGCTTCCTAGACTTCAAAGCTCGACCCACACCAGTCACCGGCATCACCCTAAAAAACACGTGATCTCCCTCTTGGAATTCAAGTGTCTTCCTTCTCTTATCATGGTAGCTCTTCTAATGACTCTGCGACGCTCTCATCCTTGCTTGGATCATCTTAATCTTCTCGGTCGTCTGTTGCACGATTCCAGGTTCGAGTACAACACTCTCGCCCAATTCATACCAACACAACGGAGTTCTACACCTTCTCCCATACAAAGCTTCATAGGGCGCCATTCCAATACTAGCATGAAAATTGTTATTGTACGTGAACTCAATCAACGGTAAATGGCTATCCAAAGATCCTCCATTATCCAACACACAAGTCCTCAGCAAATCCTCTAAAGATTGGATAGTCCTTTCTGTCTGACCGTCCTTCTGCGGATGATAGGCATAACGCATCCTCAGCTTAGTACCCAAAGCATCTTGCAAGCTCTTCTAGAACCTCGATGTAAATCTCGGATCTTTATCCGACACAATACTCGAAGGTATCCCATGTAACTTCACAATCTCCTTAATATACATCTCGGCCAACTTCTGCATAGAATGATTAATCTTCATCGGCAAGAAATGAGCCTATTTAGTTAATCTATCCATGATCACCCAAATTGAATCATTCCCCTTAGTAGTCTTCGGTAATCCCACCACAAAATCCATGGAAATACTATCCCATTTCTATTATGGAATCTTCAACGGCTGCATCATACCTAAAGGCTTCTGATGCTCAATCTTTGACTTCTGACAAGTCAAACACGCATAAACAAACTCCGCAACATCCTTCTTCATACCCGGCCACCAAAACATTTTTTTCAAATCTTGATACATCTTCGTAGCACCAGGATGAATACTCAACCTACTTTGATGTCCTTCCTCAAGAATGCTCTTCTTAATACCCGGGACATCTGGAACACACACCCTGTCTCTGAACATCATCACACCATTCTCGTCAATTCGGAATTCTCCTCCGTTACCTTGGTTAATCAAAGTCAATTTGTCCACTAACTTCAAGTCAGATTGTTGTCCCACTCTGATCTCTTCCAGAATGCGACTAGTCAACTTCAACATTTCCAACTTCACACTGTCAGGAGTCTCTTCACATACCAAACTCAAATCTCTGAATTACTTAATTAATTCCAACTCTTTCACCATAAGCATCGACATATGCAATGACTTTCTGCTCAATGCATCAGCCACTACATTTGCTTTTCCCAGATGATAACTCAAATCAAAATCGAAATCCTTCAACAGCTCTAACCACCTTCTCTGCCTCATATTCAATTCTTTCTGATCAAATAAGTACTTCAGACTTTTATGATCACTGAACACTTCAAACTTAGAGCCAAACAGATAATGTCTCCAAATCTTCAACACAAACACCACAGCGGCCAATTCCAAGTCATGTGTAGGATAATTCCTCTCATGAACTCGCAATTGTCTCAAAGCATAGGTAACAACTTGAACATTCTGCATCAGCACTCCACCAAGACCCATCTTCAACACATCACAATACACCACAAAAGATTCGCTCGGATTAGGCAAAATCAACACTGGAGCGGTAGTTAACCTCTTCTTCAATTCCATAAAACTCTCTTCACAAGCTACATCCCACACAAAAGCTTGACCCTTTCGAGTCAACTGAGTCAAAGGTAATGCCAACTTAGAAAAGATCTCGATAAACTTGCGGTAATAACCCGCCAATCCCAGAAAACTTCGTATCTCGGTAGCAGACTTCGGAGTCTCCCACTGCAACACCACATCAATCTTGGAAGGATCTACAACAATTACACCACTTGAAATCACATGGCCAAGAAAACTCACTTCCTTCAACCAGAACTCACACTTTGACAGGTTTGCATACAACTTCTTTTCCTTCAATACTTGCAACACAGTTCTCAAATGCTCAGCATGCTCTTCTTCAGACTTAGAATATATCAGGATGTCATCAATGAAAACCACCACAAACTAATATATATACTCATGAAAGATCCGATTCATATACTCCATGAACACACCAGGTGCATTGGACACACCAAACGACATCACCGTGTATTCATAGTGACCATACCTCGTTCTGAAAGCTGTCTTCGGAATGTCATCAGGCTTAACACGAATCTGATGGTAACCTGACCTCAAATCAATCTGGCTAAACACACAGGCACCTACTAACTAATCCATCAAGTCGTCGATTCTCGGAAGTGGGTACTTATTCTTGATAGTCACTTTATTCAACTGCCGATAATCAACACACAACCTCATGCTACCATCTTTCTTCTTAACTAACAACACATGAGCACCCGACGGAGAAACACTTGGTCGAACAAACCTCTTGTCAAGCAACTCTTCCAACTGTTTCTTCAGTTCACTTAACTCAGAAGCTGACATCCGATAAGGAACCATTGACACTGGACTCATATGTGGTACTAAGTCCACTGCAAACGCTACTTCACGTTCTGGAGGCAAATCACTGATGTCATCTGGAAACACCTCTAGAAATTCACATACAACAGGTAAGCCAACACTTGCAGCTTCATGATCAATCTGTAATGATGCAAACATTGCAAACACCAAGGCTTCATCTTCCATATGTTCGTCTACTTGCTTCGCTGACAAGAACATCAACTCTCCACTATCACCAAACTCAGGAAACTCTACAGTCTTGGTATAACAATTGATATGAACATGGTTGAACTCCAACCAGTTCATTCCAAGGATTACATCGATTTGGTACAAGGGAAAACACACCAAGTCCATCACAAAACTCTTTCCAAAAATCGTCAAAGGACATCTCAAACACACAAAAGTAGTAGTAACAGAACCATTAGCAGGAGTCTCTATTAGCATACTACCATTCATATCAGACAACTTTAAACCCAATCTATTAGCACATTCAAGTGAGATAAAAGAATGAGTAGCACCAGTATCAATAATAGCAACCAACTCGATATTATTAATAAAACAAGTACCTCGAATCAGGTTGTCCTTCTCTGGCACTTCTGCACCACTCAAAGCAAACACTCTGCCACTGGTCTAAATAGCAGTAACCGTCTTCTTCGATTTCTGACACTTGGAACTGATGTGACCCTTCTCACCATAATTGAAACAAGTTGTACCATTATCCTTGCAATCAGTAGCTCTATGACCCTTCTTACCACACCTGTAGCACCTCAACACACTATTAGTACAAACATCAGCACAGTGACCTTGCTTGCCACACCTATAACACTTCCCAGAAGCGGGACCTGCTCCCCCACTTGCCTTTTTCCCATCTGAAGCCTTCTGCTTCCCTTTTTCATCTGAAGTTGTATAAGGTTTTCCCATATACTGCCCTTTCTTCTCACTCATCTATTTGTTGTGAGCAGATCGAGCTCGGCTATCCTCATCGTAGATTCTGCTCTTGTCCACCAACTCAGCATACCTGTAGATTTGTTGATACCCAATACCCTGCTTAATCTCTGGTCTCAGCCCATTCTCGAACTTGAGGCACTTGGACATCTCAGCATCAGCACGGCTGTAGTGAGGACAGAACTTCACCAGCTTCTCGAACTTTGCAGCATACTCTGCAACAGTCATGTCTCCTTGCTTCAGCTCAAGGAATTCCACCTCTCTCTTACCACAAGCATCCTCTAGATAATACTTTCCTAGAAATTCCTGCTTGAACACAGCCCAGGTGGTCACAGTGCCAACATCTTCCAGTCTCTGACGGGTGTTATCCCACCAATCCTCAGCCTCCTCTGACAGCATATGAGTTCCAAACTGAACTTGCTGTGCATCAGTACATCCCATTCCTCAGAAAATCTTCTCGATCGCCTTCAACCACTTATGTGTATTTGCTGGATCGTGAGTACCCTCAAACTCCGACGGATTGTTCCTCTTGAACTCCCCCAAAGCACGAAACTCATATGGAACTCCACCATTCGGATTGAGTTGCGCCACCACATTAGCAACTGATTCCAAAGCATTAGCAATAACACGATCATTACTTCCAACCATCCTGCACACCACCAACAAGGTTATAAGAACTAAAACATTGACAGTGTACACACACTTATCGACCGACAGGGGTTTGACATCACGTAAAAATCTGGCCGGATGGACCGACCTGCTCTGATACCACTAATGTAACACCCTTTTCTATCCCATAATTATCGTAGCGGAATAAACATAAAATCCTAGTAAAATTAGAATCACCTCAAAGGGTTCACATTTCTCAATAAATTCAAATCAACAAAATTGCTCCGTAAACAACGGGTTTTCCTCAAAATAACTCAAAATGCCTTCAAAGGGCAGCAGAACCACCATAACCACAAAAATCCCACAAAAAGGGTTTATTAAAACAAAACCATAATCATCAAAATAACAACAAAATAACAGCCAGATAAAACTCAACATGGTTCGACTCAGCGACCCAACCCGACGTTGCACTATCAGAGCAAGACCCTCTACATCGACGAAAAGCAAATAATACTTCAAAAGTTCCTCGAAGCATCCACGACTAATCCTGATCACCTGCACGTTACCCACGTGGAGGCAACATTCAAACAGGCAGGGTAAGTAATACAATTCATTATAATCAATATAAAATAAGATATGCATAAAAATGGCGTCATCATCATATACAACATCATCAGAGTTATCACAAGGCAAACATCAAAACACGTCATCATAAATCATAACAAATGCCACATAAATGCAATGCACAACATGACTCATGCATGTGGTACCAATTGTCACAATCGATGGACACTTAGGCCATCACCCTCCAAAGATCCTCGTCAATAGGATCGGTTCCACACAAGAATCGGAGCACGTCATAAACCACTTCACATCCACACAATGGGATGGAAGCCACAATAAACCGAAGTCTAACATCATCATCACTGGACCCAAGTCCTAACATCATCACCAGAATATGCTATGAATGTATGATACACAACGTCAATAATCATCATCATAAAAAAATATCATTATGTACATCATCATTCACCAAAATATCATGTTAATCATGTCATCAAATATACGTCAAAACATCACGAAATCATCACGTCATAACATCATTAACATCAATAACATCATGGTAAATCATCAGAAAAATCACAGCACCAAAACATCAGAACATCATAGAAATCATAAATAAAATTTCGCGAACAGCAGGGTTCGCTACTGAGTTCACCTTGCGAACTTATTCGCTTTGCGAAGCTTCCAGTGAATCCCCATCCCCATACAAAAACCAGAGAGTTTCCCCTTCTGCCTCTCCTCGCTGCCTCTATTCGCTAGGTGAAGCCCTTCGCTGGGACGTTTGCCTTGCGAGCCCCAAAAGTCACCTCCCAACGTCATCTCAGTACCATCACACACTCATCGCGCATTCGCTGCGCTGCTCGCTTTGCGAGCTTGGACGAACATTCGCCTTGCAAACTAGCAATTTCTGCAATCGCTGCTACGCATCAGTAGCACTTCAGTCCACCAAATACCTACGAGTTCAACCTCAATTCTCCCCAAAACATCACCAAAACAGTCCTAAAGCATCATGGCACTCAAAGGCATAAAACCTACGACATTTAGGTCGGTTAATTCCACTATCCTAATTCAAAATCACATAAACCTTCACAAACTCTCAAGGTTCCCATAAACCCCATAAATCCCTTTCTCATACCAGATCCCACATATCATTAAAAGGTTTAGCCTCGAAGGCTTATTTTTACCCAAATCAATTCAACCCTCAATAATCCATCATCGATCCTCAGAAATACCCCTAAATCATCAATAACTCATAAACCCTTAAAAACCCCAAAAACCTCAAAAAACCACTTTAAACACATCACTTCCTATATTAAAAACAATGAAAGGCAATACTCCCCATACCTTAGATTGTCGTTTTGGAGTTTTCTCTACTGATTCTTTGGAAGCCTTCACGAATCTTCGCCCTTTTCCTTTTCCTCAGAGCTCTGCACCTTCTCCTTATTTTCACGATCTAACAAAATGAATCCTATTCCTTTCCAATTCCTTTTTGTTAAACCCTTGGGCTTCCAAAATGGGCTTTCCCTAATTTACCCTCACTAATCCTCCTCAAAAGTCCATCTTACCCTTAATTCCTCTAATATTATTTAAATTAATAATAATACTTGTTCTGGACTGGACCAATGGCTAGACATGGCCCAATCCGCTTCTGCTCCAGAGCGGCCCAAATTTCCTAAGTCCAATCCACAGAGAGGAAAAAGTTACCTTTCTGCCCCTCCAACCGGGCAAGGAATGCAACGTCCCTCCTCGGAATCACTGCCCGTTACGCACGGCTCCATTACTCCCCAAACAGCTATGGGCAGGTGCCCAGAACCATGCCTATGCCCGACATAACGGCTAGTTTTGGGCACCCTGCCCAACATAACGGCTAGTTTGGGTAGTTACCTATTCTTTGGGGAAAACGGTTATTTTCCCCCGAAAATAGGACCGTTGGCCACGCGCTCGGGGCTCTATATAAACCCTCTCGCTTGAGAGGGTCAGGTATCCAATATTCATCCTAAGAACTCATACTTTGTACTTTCCCCTTTTCTCTGACCCTTTCTTACTTGAGCGTCGGAGTACCTTGCAGGTACACCCCCTCTTCTCCATACGACCAGCATCCCTAACGCACTTGGTGGCCCAATTCTACAGGATCTGATCCAGCCTTCACGATCAGTGGCGCCGTCTGTGGGAATCATTGTTCTCCCCATCTTTCTTTCCTTAAAAACAAAAGATCAAAACAATTCTCAAACATCATCACGATCATGGCTTCCCAAGATCGCACCAAGGATGCTCTCCAAACCACTATCCTCCCCATCAATAAATCTGACGTTGACGGCCAGTCATCTCTCCTCCGAGATACCCGTTTCCTCAGGGACGGAGCCACTGCTTCTCCTTCCCCACCCCTGCTGATCGCAACAACAATCAACCTTCACCTGACGTCCAGCCCGTTCCTGTTCCGCCCAACGCCGACCCGGCCGTGGCAGCCCTCCTGGAGGCGATTAACAAAACCAACACCCTGATCCTACAGCAAAACGAGAGGATCGGGGCGTTAGAAGAGTCCAACCGTCCAAGATCCCCTCCTCCGCGGAGGAACCTGCGACGATCAAGGAGCCCGCAGTCCTGGAGAGACATCGACCGAAGACTGCGCCAAGAGCCTGATCCTCGCGCAGCCCGGAAGCGCGACCAGATCTCCCCGCGTAACCAGCACGCTCACGGCCACAAGAGGACTCGGAGGAACGAGCAATCTCCGCCGGTCAAGTCTAAAGGACGGGACCACTCACCTTCTCCGCGAAGGAACCGCTCCCCTTCTCCCCAGAGGAACCGCCGCCACGAGCATCCCATTCGGTCCCCATCATACACAATTTCTAGCAGCGACGATGAGCCTCGCGGCCCGTTGTCCCAGGAGATCTTGGATACCGTATCCCAAAAGGCTTGGAGAAACCCCCATCTTTGGGCACGTACGACGGAACCACGGACCCTGACGAGCACATCGAGAACATCGATGCGCTGTTAGACTACCGCGGCTTTTGAGGTGCCATTAAATGCCGACTGTTCCTGACCACGCTCTGTAAGGGAGCGATGACATGGTACAAGTAACTGCCCGACGAGTCCATTACCTCGTGGAGACAACTGGGCAGGATGTTCTCACGGCACTTCACAGCATCTCGCCGCCACCCCAAAACTGAGGCCTCCCTTGGGGCCATAATCCAAGGAAAAGACGAACCTCTCCGCGCATATATCGAGAGGTTCAATAAGGAAGCTGTACAAGTCCCTACAACGGACAAAATGAAGAAGTTTCTACTTGAGAAAGGGCTCCGCCCAGGCTCCGAGTTTTCTAAAGCCATTGGCATCGCACCACCGAGGAACTTAGACGCCCTCCTCCTCAAAGCCCAATCACACATTCAGTACGAAGAGAAGGTTGCGGCCAGCAACGTCCGAGCATCACGACATCAGGAGAATGCTCAAGCATCCAGAGGAGAGGAAGCTTTGACATCTCGTCGGGGCGAACGGAGGCGCGAGGACCGTCCTCGTGACTCCCGTGACAACAAGGGACCCTCCGGGCAGTTCCATGACTACACCCCCTGACCGTCTCCAGGGAAAAGATATTGCCCGAATGTGCCAATTCGGAGTTCAAGCAGGCAGGGGTCCGGTTCCCCAAACAACTGCCGAACAGGCCAAACGTGGATAAATCAAAATACTGCCGTTTCCACAAGAGTCACAGCCACACTACAGAGGACTGCATCCATCTGAAGGATGCCATTGAGATACTGATCAGGGACGGCCACCTGAAACAGTTCGCGAAGAAGAAGGACACTCCTCGGCAGGATGCCCAGGAGTCCAAGAAGATAGAAGAGGAGGTACCCTCCTCGGAAGACGCCAATATACAGGTCGCTATGTCCATATCCCGACCAGAGGACTTCTACGTCCCGGACGGGCTCAGCGCCCCTGCTTATTTCGCGGCCCACAGCCCGTGGGAGACATTTCCCTCTGCCATGGTCATCTCTGGCGGGAGTTTCAACAAAGTCACTGTGGGTTCCGTGAAACAAAAGTTCGAGCACCTGATCAACACAAGCTCCAACAAGGTGACCACGCTTGATCAGACCCAGAAGGGCTCCGTCCCTATCTCCTTCTATCGGGAGGAGCTCCTCGGGGGTTCCCCAAACTCAAGCATACCTCTGCTCGTCAGAGCCCGGATGGCGAACTTTGACGTTCGTAGGATACTCGTCGACTAGGGCAGCTCGGCCGACATCATGTACTTCCAGCTATTTTTAACACTTCAGCTTGACGAATCGTACCTTACCCCCTATGCAGGGTCCGATTTACAGGAGTTCAACGGGTCAGTGACCAAGCCATGGGGATACGTCGAACTGATCATGACTTTCGGATCAGCTGAGACGGCCAGATTCATCAAGGTGCAATTTCTGGTAATCGACTGCCCGTCGCTTTACTAGTGCATTTTTGGAAGACCGACTCTGACCAAGTTGGTAGCGGTTCCTTCAACAGTCCACCTGAAGATGAAGTATTACACTTCAAAGGGGATGGTCGCCATCCTCCACGGTGACATCGAAGCTGCACGTAGGTGTTTCGAGGCAGCTACTAAAGGGCTCAAAGCCATTGCATCCAAGCCAAAAGCATCGGTAAGCCAGCATTGCCAAGCAGCTCCGAGGAAGCCAAACCTCTTCCCCAGGTCGACTCCATCAACCTCGACAGTCGCTTCCAAGAAGAAGACCACCAGGAGGAACGAGCAGCTTCAGCCAACCCATCCACATCGTCCAGCAGCAGCTCCCATCCGATGCGCCCAATACCGGATGGCAACTTCGAGATCATTCTGTTCGGCGATGACCCTCAGCGGGGAGTGAAGATTGGAGCAGACCTGCCCGACATAGCGAGGAAGCAGCTCAAAGCATGCCTCCGTGAGAATGCCGACCTCTTCGCATGGAACGCCGCCGAAATGCCCGACTTGGATCCGTCCGTCGCCTGTCACCATCTGACAATCGACCTGGCTGTCAAGGCCGTAGCACAACGTAGGAGAAAGCAGTCTCCAGAGAAAATGGAGGCTGCTGAAAAAGCTGTAAAGGACCTCCTCGAGGCCAAATTTATTTCGGAGGCCAAGTACACCACTTGGCTGTCCAACGTTGTACTAGTTAAAAAATCTAATGGGAAATGGCGTATGTGCATTGATTACACCGATCTCAATAAGGCATGCCCGAAGGATGCCTACCCCCTCCCCAATATTGATAAACTCGTTGATAATTCTGCTGGTTTTAAACTTTTATCGTTCATGGACGTCTACTCGGGCTATAATCAAATTCCGATGGCAGTGTCCGACAAAAAATATACGGTCTTCATGACCGAATCAGGCAACTATTACTACAACGTAATGCCCTTCGGCCTGAAGAATGCCGGGGCAACGTACCAACGAATGATGAACAAGGTATTCTGGGAAGAAATAGGCGACATGCTCGAAGTCTACATTGACGACATGATCGTAAAATCCCACGAGGAAACCGATCATACTGCCCATTTGAGAAAGGTCTTCGAACAGGCCAGGAAATACAAAATGCGTTTTAATCCGGAGAAGTGCACGTTCGGTGTCCTGGCAGGCAAATTCCTCGGCTTCTACTTAACGGAACGAGGGATCGAAGCCAATCCAGACAAATGTCGGGCATTCTTCGAGTTTCCTACGCCCAAGTCCAAAAAATCCATCCAGTCCCTCAACGGGGATGCTCGCGTCACTATCTCATTTCGTGGCCAAGTCCACCCAGCACGCCCTACCATTCTTCAAACTCCTCCGCAAAGAGGCAGCATTCGAATGGACCGAGGAGTGTGACAAGGCCCTTCTACATCTAAAACAAGCGTTCTTAGAGCCACCGGTCCTCTCTCGCCCAGACAACAGAGAAATGTTGTACCTGTACCTCGTCGTAGCAACCGAAGCAGTGAGCGCCGCTCTCATCCACGAGACACCTGACGGGAAAAAGCCCATATATTTCACGAGCAAAGCGCTGCAAGGACCAGAGTTAAGATACCAATAGATAGAGAAAGTCGCACTGGCCCTCATCAATGCAGCCAGAAGATTAAGACACTACTTCCTGGCTCACACGATCGTGATTCAAACAGATCAACCCATAAAGCAGCTACTCGGACGACCAGATATGGCCGGCCGAATGCTCAAATGGTCGTTAGAACTGTCCGAATTTGACATCCAATACTAAAGCAGAAAATCCCTCAAGGCCCAAGCTCTAACTAACTTCGTCGCGGAAATGACGTTCGCAGACTCCCCCGCGAGCAAAGCGCGCAAATGGACCATTTTCGTCGACGGTGCCTCAAGCTAGGCGGGGAGCGGCGCGGGCATCATACTAGAAAGCGACGAAGGAATCATCATCGAAGTATCGCTCACCCTGTCCTTCCCAACCTCAACAACCAGGCTGAATACGAGGCCTTCCTCGCTGGGCTACGCCTGGCCAAAGACCTGGGCACAGAAGAAGTTGTCATTTGTACGGATTCACAACTCGTGGCCCTCCAGGTCCGGGGAGAATATCAGGCCAAAAACGACAACCTGACCGAATACTTGGCCCTGGTCAAGAAGGAGATGGTGAAGTTCGCAACAGTGGAAGTAAAACACGTTCCCCGCGAACATAACGTGCGAGCAGACGTGCTATCCAAACTAGCCAGCACAAAGAAGAAAGGTGGAAACAAATCTGTCATACAGGAAGTACTCCCTCGACCCAGCATCGAGAAAGCCTCCCCGACACTTGACGTGCAGGTGATCGGCGGCAATAACTGCTGGATGACCCCTGTCTACAACTATCTCGCAAAAAACGAACTTCCGTCCGACCCAAAGGAGGCCAGCACAGTCAGGCGAAGAGCCTGCTCTTACGTCTTGGTCGAAGATAAACTCTACAGGCGGGGATTCTCCATTCCACTGCTCATATACGTCGAGGAAGAGATGGTCGCCCACATCCTGCGCGAAATCCATGAAGGAATCAATGCCCAACATCTCAGAGGAAGGTCGCTTGCCTGAAAGGCCCTCAGAGCAGGATATTATTAGTCGACCATGCAGCACGCCGCGAAAGAACACGTGAAGAAATGCGATAAGTGCCAATGACACAGGGACATGCACCTAGCTCCTCCTAACGAGCTCAAGGCTATGTCCTTCCCGTGGCCATTCGCCTGGTGGGGCCTAGACATCCTAGGACCCTTCGTGGTAGGATCAAGTCAGAACAAATACCTAATAGTGGGTGTAGACTATTTCACAAAATGGATAAAAGTGGAAGCTCTAGCCAAAATAACTGCCCTTAACATCCTGTGTTTCTACAAACAAAACATCCTTGCACGCTTCGGTATCCCCCAAGCTATAGTAACAGACAATGAGACGCAATTCACGGACAGGAAGTTCCAAGACTTCGTCGCCCAACTGGGCACGAAGCAGCACTTCGCATCCGTAAAGCACCCTCAAACAAACGGATAGGCTGAAGCAGCCAACCGAGTCATCCTTCGAGGCCTCAAGCGAAGGCTGGACGAAACAAAGAAGGCATGGGTCGAGGAACTGCACATTATACTATGGACATACTGCACAACTCCACACTCACGATCGGGGAAACACCTTTCCGCCTAGTATACGGGACCGAGGCTGTAATTCCCGTCGAAGTTCACGTACCCTCTAGGCAGACAGAGTCGCCCCTAAACGAGGAGATGAACGACGAGTCATTGAGAGAAGAACTCGATCTCGTCGAGGAAATCCGAACCGGGGCAGCCCTCCGCGAAGCCTCACTAAAACAAAAAATTACCATCAGGCATAACGCCAAGGTGATACGACGAGAGTTCGACATGGGAAGCCTTGTTCTAAGAAGAAACCACAAAGACTCTCGCGAAGGCAAACTAGCAGCCAACTGGGAAGGACCCTATCGCGTCCGAGCAAAAACGGAAAATGGGGCCTACTTCCTAGAACATCTCACCGGGGAAGAACTTGCTCGACCATGGAACGCTGAAAAGCTAAAACAATACTACAGCTAAATTCCCGGTTCAACCCGTCGCAACGACGACCGTCAGCTACCAACCAATATGCACGTCTAGGTAAAAGCATCGCATACGAATAAAGCAAAACCTCGCTCAGTAACGAGCCAGGTAACTGCTCGACAACAGTCCTCAATCGAGCATCGATGTCGTCAAAGTACCATGACTGGAAGAACCCCAGCTCGCGATGGGACGTTCACGCCACGAACTCAGGCCTCAAACGCGACCTGAGCTCCGCACCCCCGCCAGGATGTTCCCCGGCCGTTTGACCAGTTCCCCTCACTGCCGAACACATCTACAACGAGCAATCCCCCCTAAAATATTTGTGCAAGTCAAATACTCCCAATCACGGGCAGATACACATTCACAACGAGCATGAGTACAACACTTAGCAAAAAATAAAAGCAAGTGAATTCATGCATATAACAGAATCGAACATATAATAACTTAACATAATAAGTGGCCACGAGGACCACGATTGTACTGAGTTACATCAAATGGGGGCCACGTCCCCCAAATATAAATTACAATAATACTCGGCACGTAGGCCGGACATATTACAACAACATCAAAAACACAAACTCCTCACTCATCCACATACTCGGCAGGCTCGGACTGAGGTCCCTGGTCCTCCGTAGGCTGATCCTCATTATTCCCTTCAAGGAGAGCATCCGACATGACAATCCGGCCATCCTCAACGTGCGCCAGATAGTGGGTGCCCTCGACAGAAAAATCAAGCTCAAGATTCACCACCCGTAGTTGAGCCACGGCGTTTCCGAAAGAATCCTCGGCGACGACAATACCATCATCCTTGGCCGTCAACAAGCGGACAACCAGCTCGGATCTCGTCTTCAATTCCTTCATATCTTCCGGCTCATCATCACCCGGGGCATTGGCTGTCCTCAGCCGCTGGACCAGCTCCTCGACAACTTTCTTCTCCGCCGCCAGCATGGAGTTCTCCTTCTTCAACTGAGCCACCTCCTCCTCAGTCTTCTTCCGAGCATCTTCGGCAACCTTAGCTTCTTCTCTGAGGGACGCCATGGAAGCCCGAGCAGCGGTAAGTTCGGCCTCTGTTGCGGAGTCCCCTTCGGCGTAAACGACCGCCATCTCCAGCATCCTAACCAAAGCTGAAGTGTCCTAAGCCACCAGCGCCCTCTTGCTCGGGCGATCCATGCTTTCCAAGCGAAGAGACTCCGTCCGAGGCACAATCAGAGAGTCCCCTCAAAGAATTTCCTGTCAAGGATACAAGGAGGAAGCTCGAACTTCCCTTTCTCAGGTACCCGAGTGAGATCCACAACGTCCGTAATTCTTGGCCGCTTGGATCGACCGGTCAAAGGAAGAGGAGACCCCCAGGGAGCAGTAGTAGGAGAGAAAGAGGTCCCCACAGCAGACTGCACCAGAAGAGGAGCATGAGCACCAGCAAACCGAGACTTTGGAGGAGCCGCTCCGGCCTTGTTCCTCGCAAGAGCATTCCTCACAACCCGGTCATGAGCCTGAGGCATCTCACCTGCACAAACAAAATACGAGCACGTTAGATACGAGGAAAAGAAATAACGTAAACAAAGCTAAATAACTAAGACTACCCAGCAGCTTCTCAGCGTCCTCAGGAGTCTTGCACTCCAGCAGTGCCTTAATATTGATAAATCGACGCTCAACCCTCTGACTCCCATCTTCCTCGAAGACCGAATTACCCTTGCTCATCCAGCACTCAGCAAGCCGGAAGGAGTTGACCCACTTCACCAGCACCTCGTACGCCACGGCGTCCTGCCCGCGTAGCTCGCTCGGTTGGAGAACATAGTCACTGGGCTTCTTGACGAAATGATCGGGTGCCCAATGGATGGGGAACTTATAGATTCTCTGCCCGATAAACCTCCCTTCTTCGTCGCGAAGGTCGTTCCCATCCTCACCCACCTTAATCTCCCAGACGTACGTACTGTTCTGGGAAGCTTTGGACAGGGGCTCGACAACATAATAACGCTCCTTGAACATCCGTATTGACTCCGAGAAGGGCTTAAACAACTTGCGGGGCTTCTTCAAAGACACCCAACCATACTTCCTCCCCGATAGCTTCCTTTGAAGATGGAAGACAGTGAAGAATAGAGGGAGAGTAGCCCCTATGGAAAGATGCTCGCATACAAGCTCGAACGCCCGGATGAAGGCCAGCGAGTTAGGATGCAGCTGCGTGGGGGCCAATTTCAAATGCACGAACACTGACTACTGGAAATCAGTGAACGACAACCTCAGACCCAGCTCCTTAAAGGCATATTCATACATCGTGAAATGGTCCCCGAAGTTCGTGCAGACCCGTTCATCCACGGAAGGGAAGTGCACCTTCCACTCTCTCTCCGGTCCAACCTCCGTAAAAACATCCCCCAAATACTTCGCAAAAGAAGACACGTGCTCAGCGGGTTCGGCCACCTCCCATTCCTCGGCAGAATCCATGACGACGTCCTCGTCCATGTCGTCCATCTCCTCTTCTTCCCCAACATCGCTGGGAGAACTCGAAGCCGTCGAACTCATGGCCGTCGAGCTACTATTATCCTCGGAGCCTGTTTCTTCCTCGGACATATCTATGATAACCTCTCTATCTGGCCCCGTCGCCATTACGATCACTTGAAAAGCAGAGAAGAAAGTGAATTCGACAACAAATCAAATCCACCCTTCCACCGCCAAGTCAAGTGAAAGGGCGCGCAAAGGGCTGAGGACAACGTCCCCAGCCTAAGCCCTAACATCAAAGGAAAAACTGACACCTCCCCGCGAGGAGACGCTCGAAACTAATCATCCCCGAGCGAGGAGCTTCCCCGCACTCATACCCAGTTTCCGTTTGAAGCTTCGCCGGAAATCGCAAAGCTTCACCGGAATCTGGGAATGTTCTACCGAAAAACTCATCACCCACTCAGAAGATGAACAGACACGGCGGTCACACATGCATAGCTGTCGTAACATCGCCGTGAACCACCCTCCTTGCTGAAACATACTACTAACTCCGACGACATGTCAGGGTAGAAAAATGGCACAACCACCGTCCACCACCAACAATCGCCGGAAACTCACCCATTTCGTCCTCTAAACCTATCCCTAACCACATGCAACCTACCATTGGCAACAAAAAGGAGTAAAACAAGCAAGGTATCAGAAAACTTACTTGATTTAAGTAGACGAGAGTAGCTGCTCGAAGCTTGAGGCGGTGGTCAGAGTAGGCAGACGGCGGTTACGGGCAAGAATGCTGAAGGAAACGGAGAGAAATCAGAGTAAAAAGTTCCAAATGGAACGATTTTCCCCTTTTTATACAAAGGGGCACGTGCGAACACGAGCTCGTAGGCCATGATGGCTATCCACTAGCCATCATTGCCTAGTAACTGCTACACGGAGCTCTAGGCACACGCGGCGTCCCAACGTTTCCAATTCTGTCTGACCATTAGTCTCCCCGAACACCAGGCAACAATGTCATGACCACGAATCTCACGGACACCAAGGGTCACAAGCGCATTGAGACAATCCTCCTCGTCTTCAAACGATGGCTCCATGCTAGCTCCCGGGAGCAACGAACTGCCCTTAAGTCATCACTCCCATGCTCGGGAGCAATGACTTGGGGGGCTCCTGTTCTGGACTGGACCAATGGCTAGACATGGCCCAATCCGCTTCTACTCCAGAGCGGCCCAAATTGCCTAAGTCCAATCCACAGAGGGGCAAAAGTTACCTTTCTTCCCCTCCAACCGGGCAAGGAATGCAACGTCCCTCCCCGGAATCACTGCCCGTTACGCACGGCTCCATTACTCCCCGAACAGCTGTGGGCAGGTGCCCAGAACCATGCTTATGCCCGACATAACGGCTAGTTTGGGTAGTTACCTATTCTTTGGGGAAAACAGTTATTTCGCCCCGAAAATAGGACCGTTGGCCACGCGCTGGGGGCTCTATATAAATCCTCTTGCTTGAGAGGGTCAGGTATCCAATATTCACCCTAAGAACTCATACTTTGTACTTGCCTCTTTTCTTTGACCCTTTCTTACTTGAGCATCGGAGTACCTTGCAGGTACACCCTCCTCCTCTCCATACGACCAACATCCCTGGCGCACTTGGTGGCCCAATTCTACAGGATCTGATCCAGCCTTCACGATCAGTACTAATATATTCATATTATATAATATTATTTAATTAAATAACCACAACTCCACAAAAATGCCAACGTCAACACAAACCACCAAAATTCACCGAAAATTCACAAATATTATATTTAAATAAATTAAATAAATATTATAATAAAGTTGGGGTGTTACAATTGGTGGGGGTAGACATAATTGTTGATTTTTCGTTGGTCACCATGAGAAATTCCAAGATCTTTCAACCAAATGGTGCATCTTAGACAACACCACCACCATTACCAACATCACTTTTCATATCATAAGAAGGGCCAGTCGAATGAGGTTGGTATGAGAGAGTGACGATTGGGAGGTCAGAGTCTTTGACAGTTTCTTATGGATCAACCGATTGAGAGTGATAGCTCCCCAAAGTTATGTCGACACTCTGCCAAACAAACTAATCCAGCAATGGCCAAAGGACATAAATAGAATTAAAGAGAAGTAGAAGGTACCTGTTCTTCTTCTAATCGAGGTGGTGAAGTAGCGGTCTAAGTCGTTGTTTGAGGTTGCACAAAGAGGTAGCTGCTCAACTTTCTTCTATATCGAAGTGGCGCCTCACTTTCTTCAGTATTCTCTTATTCTTCGAGAATAGTGACACCTCCAGGCCTTGCTTTTTTCTGTTCGACAAAGGCCTCACCTGGTGTCGAGACTCGA
This sequence comes from Lathyrus tuberosus, assembly GCA_022829125.1. Classification (NCBI taxonomy): domain Eukaryota; kingdom Viridiplantae; phylum Streptophyta; class Magnoliopsida; order Fabales; family Fabaceae; genus Lathyrus; species Lathyrus tuberosus. Next base: position 63,260 of record JALAZF010000390.1, read on the forward strand.
AAAATACCCGAGCGCATCGTACGCTCGATGATATAATAGAGTGACCATTGAACTTTATTTATTCCAAAAAGGAAAGGGAAAATATCGATAAAACTCAAGGGAAAGAGAAACTGGTAAGGGAGTTGGTTATGCGAGGGAAAAGTAATAGCATCCCTCACATCCTTCGTACTCGAAGGGAACCATTTTGCTTGTTCTTTGCGTGGATGCGTGTTACTATCTAAGGGTTTCTTGTGAAAAGAGATAAAAGGTTTTAAATTAGTGTGCTCTCGAAGGATTCGGGCCCTCGTGCCTACGTATCCTCATAGTGCAATGATGAAATCAGAGCTTCGTAGTTTAAAGTAGAAAATAACCGTGGGTTGATTATTTTTAGGGAATAATTATAATCGTATCTTAGAAGTGTGTAGACATTAGCTGACTTGATCCTAGTTTGGATGCTCTGAGCTTTTATTATGACTGCTAAGGAACGAATTATAAAAAGTTTTTTCTAAAATGAAGAATTATTTTTGCAAAAAGGTATAAGAGATAAAAGGAAAAGATAGACTTGATTGAATAAGAAAGAGAAAGGATTTGCTTAAATTAAAAAAGAGTAGTGAACTGAGAAAATGCCTATCTAAGCATGAGACTAACAAGGTAGACATGAAAGGAAAAGAGGGTTTTCCAAAGCATGAGACTAACATGGAAAACATGAGAGAGTGTGTCTAAGCATGGGACTAACAAGATAGATTTGAAAGGAAATAGGTTTGCCAAAGCATGAGACTAACATGGAAAACATGAGAGAGTCTGTCTAAGCATAGGAGTAACAAAACAGACTTGAAAGAAAAAATGCTAGTTGCCACGAGGAGATGTCCTTGAAGTCTTATACTATTAACTACCAAATCTAACCTTATATTTTCTCTATGTTTTTCCAAAACTCGAGTGTAGAGTTTTAATCATAGTATCAACATCCCACACTTGATGTATATACAAACATATATATAAACAATGTGATAAAGAATGAAGACAACAATAATCAGAGAAGAAATAAACAAACAAAGCTAACACACATATAAAAACCTAATTAAACTAGGCTTGACTCACTTAGGGATAGAATTAGTCCCCAACAGAGTCGCCATATATCGTACCTCGAAAAATGAGAACGACCTCGCGAAGGCGCAATTGCACGCCCGTGGGATGTACTTAACAGAGTCGCCGCTGATCTTTATTTATTCCCATAGAGGGAAAGGGAAAATATCTAATAAAGCCCAGGATATGGTCATCGCAACCAATATCTGAGTTCGGGAGTCGGTTACACAAAGGGAAAAGTATTAGCACCCCTTACGTCCGTTGTACTCAACGGGAACCATTTAGTTAGGATTGAATGGGTGTTAGCTTAAGGTTTGTTTCTAATCTTTTACTTATAGAGTGGGAAAAGAGAGAATAAATGTTTTTATAGATTTTATTTAAAGAGAAAGGGAACCTAAAGAGGTTTTTATTATTATGGTGCTCGCCAAGACTTCGTAGTCAAGTGCCTTCGTATCCTTATAAGGAAGAAATCAGAGCAATCGTAGTTCGGGTCAAAGTTTATTAGTTAATTTTAGTGAAAGCTAAATTGTATTAATCAACGCAAGAACTTTGTTTTACCCAAAACAAGTGAGGAGTGGATATTTTCACCATATTGAATGGATTTACAAATCCCATTCATGCCACTTATCTCAACTCAATGGTTGTAGGAAAAACATTGCCCTGGTGTTTATTAAGACAACATCTTTTATTTGAAAAGAGTCTTTGATTTTATTAGATGTCTTGAAGTTTTGTTTAAGAAAATACACTTGATGACAATCAAGGTTTGCTCATAATTGAGTAAATATTTTGGTCTCTTGATGATAATTAAGGTTTGTCCATATAAATGAAGATTTTTAACTCTTGATGACAATCAATATTTGTCTATAAATTGGAAGTTCTGAATATAGTTTGGATATATTTTAAGAATGATGAACAGTTGAGGATGGTCAAATTGTTCAAAGAGTTTATGCTAGAGTGTTAAACTCTAACAGTCTCTTTCATTCAAGCTTGATTGAGAAAATTGTTTGTGGACCATGAACATTGATAGTGATCAATGGTTCAAAGAGTTGTGCTAGAGTGCTAGACTCTAACACCTCTTGGTCCAAGTTATTTATTAGGTGTTTTAAGGATGAAAGAAAGAAATGATTGGTTATCTCAATGTGCAAGACTTGTGACCAATCTTTCAAGGGTTTTGCTAGAATTCTAAATTCCAACAATCCTTTTCTTTCAAGTTTATTTCAAAAGAGTTTGGATGTACTTTGAAGTATTTTAGTAATCCTTAAAGAAGGAAGGAAGTCTTGAGATGAAACTTGACAAAGGGCCAAAGTTTGAGAGGGCACTACGGTGAAAAAGAAAAAGGTTGAAAAGAAAAAGATAGGAGGTGGCTCGCCAAGGATTAGGGCCCTTGTGCCTACATATTCTCAATAATAAATGAGAAATCAGAGCGTCCGTAGTTCTAGGTAAAAAAAAGTTTGTTTGGTCGATTTTAGCGAAAGATATTTAGTCGCATTCGACAAAAAACATTGTTTTACCCAAAACAGGTAAGGAGCGGACGTTTGCATCACAACATAAAGGATTTACAAATCAACATTCGCGGGAAACGCCTCTTATCTCAACTCAAATAGTTTATGGACGAAACAATATTTTGCGTCATCTCAAGACACAATATCTCTCGTTTATGAAAAATAGTTTTTAAGGTTAATCGTACAGCGGCGAGAAAAGATAGTTTGATCGGTTGAATATGTTTTAGGTGAATGACGAACATTAGATGAGAATCAATTGTTCAAAGAGTTACGCTAGAATGCTAGATTCCAATGGCCATTTTCATTCAAGATTAATTTGAAAATTGTTTGATGGACAACAAACGCTTAATAATAATCAATCGTTCAAAGAGTTACATCAAGATGCTAGATCTTAACGACCCTTATTCGTCCAAGATAATTATTAGGTGTTTTAAGTACGAAATAAAAAAATGAACGATTATCCCAAAGCGCGAGACTCGAGACCGATCATTCGAGAGTTCTGCCAAAATGTTAGATTTCAACAATCCTCCTCTTTCGTGTTTTTGTTGCAAAAAAGTTTTAATATAATACTTACAGAAAACTGTTTGAATCAGGATGTAAGATTATTTAGTTTGATTTGAAATAAATTACTTGATATTTGACTAAGGTCTTCGGTTTTGTTTATTTAAAGATCCATTTACATTATTGATTCATTTAATTACCGATTAAACAAACAGACCAACATGGTAATAAAGCAAATATAAATTTAAACAAGAAAAATGGGAAGTATGGTTTATTAGATGCAAAAGGATTGAAATAATTAACCGATTTGTATTTAAATTAATTAACCTAGACTTTATTATTTTAATAAAATTATTATTTGATTAAATTAATACAAAAGGAGAAACTAAAGTAACCTAATTAGTTAATTAAGATAAAAATGATATTAATTAAAAATTAAAAATAATAATAAATAATAGATATGATTAGAATTACGATAAAAAAAAACCTAAACATCTATTAAAATTGAAAATCAAGATGAGAAACATACCATGAAATAAAACTAGTATGATACCCGTGCGTTCGCACGGGTGCACGTCGGTGACGCGCATTTGTTCTTAGAATATATTTGTTTTTATAATGTATTTTTTATTAGAATGTATTTATTTATATTTAAAATTTGAAAAAAAAAACAAAATATAATAAAAATTAGTAAATTTCATATTTACTAAAAATTAATATGATACCCGTGCGTTCACACGGGTACTCGTTGGTGACGCGCATTTGTTTTCATTTAAAATTTTGAAAAAAAAATACAATTATTAAAAATTAGTAAATATAAAAAAATATAATTTATATTTTAAAAAAAATAGAATCAATACCCACAGACATCGGTTGGTATATTTTATAAAAATATTTACGCAATGATTTAGTTTTATAAATATCAAATAATAACATAGTATTTGTAAATATTATTTTAATTTTATAAATAAATATTATTAATATAAATAAATATATTTTATATAAGTATTATTACAAATATTTATTTCATGCGATACTCATATCAGTACCCATGTGATCGCCCGAGTACTGATGTGTTATGCAAATTTGTTTTTATATTTTTAATTAGAATTAATAAAAATTAATAAACACAAAAACGATAATTTATATTTAAAAAAAATCAATACCCACAGGCATCGTTTGATATTTTTTATAAAAATATTTATGTAATGATTTAGTTTTATAAATATCAAATAATATCATAGTATTTGTAAATATTGTTTTAATTTAATAAATAAATATCATCAACATAAATAAATACATTTTATGTAAATATTATTACAAATATCTATTTTGTGGGATACTCATATCAGTACCCGTGTGTTCGCCCGGATACTGATTAACCTACAACACTACCGTCCTAATTTATAAAAAAAAAATATTTTCTCTCAAAGTTTAAGACAAAATAATAAATTTAATTTTAGTTATTTATTACTTAATAAAAATAAAAATTATTTATAATTCTTTTGTTATAAACTTTTGAAACTTTATAATTAGTGTCATATTAAAAAAAAATGGGTAAAGTATACAAAACCCCCCTGCAATGTTAGCGAATTTTGCTTTACCCCCCCACTGTTGCCAAAGGTAGGTTTTGGCAACGTTTTTTTTGAAAAAACCGTTGCCTAAAGGCATGGAGGGGGGTAAAGCAAAATTCGCTAACATTGCAGGGGGTTTTTGTATATTTAACCCAAAAAAAATTGAAACTCAATATCTCCTATTAATTATAAATGATTATCCATCCATTCAATTTCTAACTCTATAAACAGTACATATTAAAAATTTTAAAACCATAATCTTTTACTAATTAATATAAATATTTATCTTAATATATTTAATGATATTAAAACATTAAGATTTGATTAAAAAACCATTAAGACTTTCTTATATATTAATTCCTTTTTAAATGTGAGAATTTTGAAAACTGTCCATAAAAATTATTAGTCATAATAAAATTTAATAGAAAATAAGAAATATATATATATATATATATATATATATATATATATATATATATATATATATATATATATATATAAAAGAATTCCTTAAAAAAATTATCATTATTTACCCAATATATTACTCAATTAATGATAAGGATATAGTATTTTTAAATTTCTATTATTTAATATGATATTAAAATAATAGTTTGTTATAACTTTAAAACAATAAATTACTATTCTAATATATATTTTTCTCTTTTACATCAATGGAAAATATTTCTTAAATCATTATTTTAATGGTATAAACTTCAATTAATGAAGAAAATTTGGTGCAATGATACATGTGCGTTTGCATGGGTGCACGTCGGTGATGCGCATTTGTTCTCAGAATGTATTTGAATAAGCAAATCAAAAGATGAAAACTATTTTTAAGCGTTACTATTGAATATGTTTGAAAATCACCAATCTCTTTTCTTTTCTTTTTTCACTCTCTTCATATATGTGGTAGTGGCTAACAGGATAGTAAACTAACTTCATATCAAAAACATCCGCTTTACCATCTATACATTATGAATTCATTTGCACTATATTTCAGAATACACGAGCTAGCAGAGGCACTCCCGTAATCGAACATTCTAAACCTTCAAACACGTTTAATCTGTGCAAGATGGAGTGCAACACGAAAAGACACTCCCGGCATGTCGTTCATGTTGTAGTGCGGTAGTCCTAAAACTCCGACCCAATTCGAGCTATCTCTACCAACAACATAACTCATTAAGGTTTGAACCAGTCCTCCAACTGCAGGTAGATTATGAAGATCCCGAGCTAACTTAAACACAAGCATGCGAAAAAATCGTGTAGGTATATAAAACGTAGGCACAACATGAGACAAAATGGGAGCCGCAATAGTTAATAGAATCTCTGCCATAGAAAAAACTATGTTAGAATCATCGTGAAAACCGGCCGGAGATAGTAAAATCAATCTTGAAAGCCTATGTGGCTTCTCTTCTATCCTTCGCGTAACAATATACATTATCATAGCAGCTCCTCCTAAACTATGAGAAATTGCACAAAGCTTGTAAAGCTGATCGTCATCGGTTTCCTGAGCTTTAATTCAGCAGTTTTCACTTCATCGATTTTCTCTATCTTAGCAAGAATATCCTCTGTCGCATGCTCGTTGACGGAGTACTGCCAATATCTGCATACGATGCAAAACCAGATTATATCAAATCAAACTCAAACGACAAAATAGAAATCACATAGTTTATTCAACAAAACAGCATCAATGAGATTTGTTTTGAGAACTTACTGACGCGATGATATGTTCTTGTTGACGTATTCTCTAGAAACCAAACCGCGAAAGTTCCCGAGAAATACATCGTACCCTGCAGATAGAACCAAACTCTGCATTAATAATTCCGAAAAAAAATTGTTTACGAAAGCAAACGTATTTTAACTTGATAATTATATAACAAACCTTGATCATATGCCGCAAAAGCTGGAGAACCAACAACACCATTCGATACCCAACTAAATCAAAATAAAAAATATAAAAAAATAAAAAAAATAAAAAAGTTTATTAGTTAACTAAATCGCAGAAATTTTTTTCTTCCAAATATGACTTTTCAAACGTGTATACTATACTAAATAAATCCTTGAACTTGTATAAGTAAATTAAATCGCTTAATCAAGCAAGAACCGAGCAAAATAGAGATAACATAACTGACCCCATTGATGAATAAAAAACACCATGCTGAAGAAAAACAGTTTTTTTTAGCATCTCGCCTGTGAAATCAGATTACAGGATTAGACATATCCATTTCTGAATTCCATAGTAGTAAAATTCCGTTTATATCTTCACATGTGTGCATACTAAAGAAAACGGACAGACGGTCATGGGAGTGCCCGTCTGGACGCTAGTCATAAATAAGTGCTGAACTCGGTATATCATTGAATTGACGAAGATCCATTTATTATTCAGTAAAAAGTGAAAGTTTTACCTAGGTATTCTTTCCAAAAGAAGAATATATCCGTCAGCAGTAATCACTTGAATAGCTTCGTACGGATTCCTGTCAAAAGTATAATGAGAAATCATGAAGTTGGAAAATAAGATGCCAAAATAAAACGAAAACATATATAAAGGAATTTGGATTGCTTGTATTCAACAAACCAAACACATAGGTGGTTGTTGGGTCGAGATCAGACGATCTAGATTTCATGCTCATAAAAATAAAAAAAAATCTGATATAAAATTTGAACCGTTTGGGCTCGATCCAACGACCACTGATGTTCTGGCTACACGAATGTGTGAGATTTCTGGCTGCAAGCAATTCAGATTGTATATGAAGGAAGCTACACGACAGAAATTACCCGAGATCTGTTATGACATCCTGACATGTCCGCGCTTCTGTATTCAAAGACTGATAGTTGATTTTCCTCTCAGAAGGTGCAGGGTCTTCGTCCCCTAGCGTGGATGTAGAAGTCGATGCATCCTCAGAAGAATAGTGAATTTCTTCATTGCCACTTTTGTGAGACGAAAACAACCTGAATAATGCATCTAAAACTTTTGTCGGAGATAGAAGAAGATGTGCTTCTTTGCGAACAACATCGAAGAAAGTTTCTATACATATCTCTATGCCGAGATGAAGATCCTGTTTGACAAAATAAATATACTTAGCAATATTTGACGATTACAATTTATTGACAGAGCAAAAATTCTTTATAAATATAATGAAAAATTTAATCAATAGAAATTGTTGCTACAAACCTCTACAATGCCGCGTCTCCTATCAATAGCACGGTGGATAAATTGATCCTTGATGCTTTGCACTCTCGTATATGCATGTAAATGTGAAGGGCGTTTCTCTCTAGAGATATGTAGTACTTTTAACACCACAAAATAAGCTAAATGGAGAAGTCGAAGCAGAATCCTCAGCAAGAACTTTACAGGAAGTAAAATCCAAAGTAAGATATATTGGATCCAGTTCATCTGATGCCTACTGTTTCTAGCAAAAGCAGCTTCAGAAGCTCTAGAACTATGAGATGCCGGAGACGAAGGGCATTCATATCTATCACTATCTTCTTCTCCGGATGACGAGTATTCGAGGCCTGAGTTATCGGAATCCATAGATAGTTAATGGATGAATTGGTTGAAAGACGACACACCACTACAAAAGGAAAAAACACGGTGAAGAAAATAGCATCGTTATTTGACAGCATTTTATACCAAAACTTAGTGCTATAGCTACTAACACGATGACAGAAAGTCTTACTTCTCCATCCAACGCAGAAACCGCGGTCCTTGAAAAGTCGGTCTGAGTTCCCAACCATGAATACCTTCAATGACTCACAAGTAACAGCTTTCACTGACCTGCACAGAAAACCATTAAAACCCTAACAAACATGACTTTTTTTTGCTAAATCCTTCCAACAAAGTAACAAATTAAGCAAAATTTTAACCAAATCCTTTAGAATAACAATTAATTAACACCAAAAAATGAAAACATGCTTGAAAATTGGTGGATATCATTGAAGTATAACAGAACCAAAAGGGAAATTTAACTCCATTAAACAATCAAATGAAACCAATTAAGCATTTAATTAATATAAATTCCTCCACAATCAGCAGAATCCAACAACAATAATTCACCAAAAATTTGCTTATCATTTAATCATTTCATCAAAAACCCTCTTAATAACAATCTAATTACACTACAAAACCTCATTAAAAAAACAAAAACAAATGTCCAACTTACTCTTTAGTGACGACGAGGACATGATCAACCAAACGTTGCATCATCAGTCTCTTCGTCAGATTCAATGACAATTGCACAGTCTCTTTGCGTTTCCAAAGGGGTGGTGGTTTTCAACAGCAATCGTGGGTGTAATGGGTGAGAGCGGTTGTAATGGGTGAGAGAGACGGTTTCTGATAACATTGAAGAAGAATAGTTTTTTTAGTGCTCGTGAAAAAGGATGGTGGCTACATTATTTTATCAAATGGATTGGAGTAGAATTGGTTAAGTTTTGGATTAGAATGGTTAAGTTGCCAAGTGGCAGATCATTGTTGTTTTAAGTTGTCAAGTGGCAGATTATCTGCTAATAAGGGTAATTAGGGGTTTTTAAGACCACCTTTTTTTCTTATATGATAGATGTCCAGGGTATGCATAACATGAGAAACGTGTATGAGCTGGCAGTATTATTTCTTTCTATTTGTATGCAAAACAAAATCTCCTAATAAAATATCATAGATTTGTATGCAAAACAAAATTTCAGAATAAAATATCATATCTGTTTATGCAAAACAAAATCTCAAAATTAGGAGTGTGAATTGTTGGTTATTTTTAAAAACCAAATCATAATCACTTTTAAACTAGATAAATAGTTTGGATTCATAACCATAATCATATTTAATTAAAACTGGTTATAAAATCAGTTATAAATTTGATTATTGTTATATAACCAATTTTAAACTGGTTATTATTATTTTTTCAAAAATATTAATTAGTTTTTAGAAAAAAATTTAATTTTTTTTCTTCAAAAAATTTAATTTTTTTTCAAAAAAAAAATAATTTTTTATTTTTGAAAAAATAAGTTTTTTCACAAAAAATAATTTATTTTTAAAAAAATATTTTTTTTTGATAAATTAAATTTCTTTTCGAAAGATTTAATTTATTTTCACAAAAATTAATTTTATCCAAAAAAAAATATTATTTTTCAAAATGTTTTTTTTTTTCACAAAAAGAAAATTATTTTCAAAAAATTAAAATATTTTTACTCAAAAAAAAAATTTTTTTTTTGAAAAATAATTTCTTTTTTTGAAAAATTTAATTTGTTTTCACAAAAATTATTTTATTTTTCGCAAAAATTAATTTTTTTCCGTAAAATTTAACTTTTTCTCCTAAACAATTTAAATTTTTATTCAAAAATTAAAAAAAATTATAATTGAATTGAATCATTTTGATTTTGGATAATAACCAGATTATAACCGGATCCAAAAATAAAATATGATTGAATAACCAACCATTAATAATTAAACTGGTTAATAACTATTTAATTATATCTGAATATTTTAAATGAATTTGGATTTTGTTATGGATTTGGATTTCATAACCGAATATTTTACATATTTCTACTCAAAATAAAATGTAAGTACCACTACGGACGAACAGTGGTGTTGCCGACGACTAAAAATATGCGCGATGGAACATCAGGAAAATCAACGGTGCTTCATGCAGCGTGTCGCTGCGCTTGTAGGAGGATTGTGTTGGTGTGTGCACCGCGGCAATTTTACATGAAGAAGAATGACAAGGTTTTGGTTATTGGAAGTGTGAAAGTGAAGTGGAGAAAGGAGTCATGATGAGTGTGTGGAGGATGACGTGTGTTTCAGATGTTGTTGTTATGTTTGGTGAAGAATACACCATGAGTGAAGTTGGGAAATGCAGGAACTAGTAGCATTTGGATACCATTACAAAATTAGTGGAATAAAATTCTCTCTCTTGGATCTCATATTTGCAAGCATAAACAACAATAACTATCTATCTCTTGGCTCTTTTTTAGTGAAGGGTGATGTGATGAGAGACAAGTTATGTTGTTGAAAAAGCCATCATGTGAGAATGGGAGTGTTATTGGAGTGAATGAGGAAGGAGAAAGATGAAGGGTGTAACACGCTTTTCTACCCCACAGATAATACAGCGGATTAAACATAAAATCATCAATTAAATTAAATAACCTCAAAGGATGCACATTTCTCAATAAACATCAATTAAAAACGTTTGCTCCATAAACAACGGGTTTTCCTAAAAAATAACTCAAAATGCCTTCAAGGGCAGCAGATCCACCATAACCACAAAAATCCCACAAAAGGGTTTATTACAATAAACCATAGTCATCAAATAATCAATAAAATAATAGCCAAATAAAACTCAACATGGTTCAACTCAACAACCCAACCCGATGTTACACTATCAGAGCAAGACCCTCTACATCGACCAAAAGCAAATAATACTTAAAAATTTCCTCGAAGCATCCACGGCTAATCCTGATCACCTGCACGTTACCCACGTGGAGGCAACATTCAAACAGGCAGGGTGAGTAACACAATTCATTATAATCAATATAAAATGAGATATGTATAAAAATGGCATCATCGTCATATTCAACATCATCATAGTCATCAAAGGCAATATCAAAACACAACATCATAAATCACAACAATATGCCACATAAATGCAATGCACAACAAGACTCATGCATGTGGTACCAATCGTCACAATCGATGGACGCTTAGGCCATCACCATCCAAAGATCCTCGTCAAATAGGATCGGTTCCACATAAGAACCGGAGCACGCCATAATCCACTTCAATCCACACAATGGGATGGAAGCCACAAATAGACCGAAGTCTAACATCATCATCATTGGACCGAAGTCCTAACATCATCACCAAAATATGCTATGAATGCATGATACACGACGTCAATAATCATCATCATCAAAATATCATCATGTTCATCATCATTCATCAAAACATCGTGTTATTCATGTCATCAAATATACACCAAAACATCACAAAGCATCATCACATAATAATCAGTAACATCACAATAAACCATCAGAAAAACCACAGCGTCAAAATTCAAAATAGTATAGCATCAGAAAACAATTTTCGCGAACACCAGGCATTCGCTGCTGAGTTCGCTTTGTAAACTGATTCGCCAGGACCTTCGCTTTGTGAAGCTAACAGCGAGTCCCAAATCCCCACAAAACCAGTTCAATCTCACATTCTGTCTCACTCGTTACTCTCATTCGCTTTGCGAAGCCCTTCGCCTGGGCATTCGCTTTGCGAACCCACGACCTCACTTCCCAGAATTCATCTTTTTCATCACACAGTCATCGCGCATTCGCTGCGCTACTCGCTTTGCAAGTGTTGGCGAACATTCGCCTTGTGAAGCATTCGTTTGCTTTGCGAACTAGCGATTTCTGCCATCGCTGATGCGCAATCAGTAGCATTCCAGCCCCAAAACCTTCACAATTTCAACGTCGATTTTACCCAAAAACATCACAGAAGAGTCATAAAACATCATGGCACTTAAAGGCATAAAATCTACGACCGTTGGGTCGATTAAATTCACTAACCTAACTCAAAATACCTAAACCTTCACAAATTCTCAAGATTCCCATAAACCCCATAAACCCCTTTCGCCACAAGGTCGAAACATCATCGACCAGGAAATCACCCTCAAGGTCTACTTTGTCAGATTCAATTCAACCCTTAATAATCGACTCACAAAACACCCTTAAATCGTCAATAACTCATAAACCCTTCAAAAACCCCAAAACCTCAAAATCCACGTTTAACACATACCTCCCCATATTGAAAACAATGAAAGGCAATACTCCTCATACCTTAGATTGTCATTTCGGAGCTTTCTCTATCGATTCTTCGGAAACCTTCACGAATCCTCGCCTTTCCTTCTTTCCTCAGAGCTTTGCACCTTTCTCCTTATTTTCACGGTTAACCACAAATGAATCCTAATTCTCTTCAATTCCTCCTTTTTGGTTAACTTAACTCTTGGGCCTCAAAAATAGGTTTTTCCCACTTTACCCTCACTAATCCTCCTCAAATGTCCATCTTACCCTTAATTCCTCTAATATTATTTTAAATTAATAATAATACTAATATATTCATATTATATACTATTATTTAATTAAAATAACCAAAACTCTACCAAAATACCGACATCGCCACAAACCACCAAAATTCACCGAAAATTCACAAATCTTATATTTAAATAAATTAAATAAATATTCTTAATAAATTTGGGGTGTTACAACTCTCCCCCACTTACAGAATTTTCGCCCTTGAAAATTACCTCAAAGAAATAGAGTCGGATACGACTCCCTCGTCTGATCTTCGCGCTCCCACGTCCAACTCTCGCCAGCTGGTCCGCCCCAAAACACCTTCACCAAGGTCATGTCTTTACCACGCAGTTGCTCCGTCTCTCGACCGTCAATCCGCACAGGTAAAGCTTCCACTGTCAGATTATCTCGCACTTGTACATCATCCATCTGAATCACATGCGACGGATCTGGAATGTACTTTCTCAACTGAGACACATGGAACACGTCATGCAAATTCGCAAGTGACGGTGGTAAAGCAATTCGATAGACTACCTCTCCTATCCTCTGCGAGATTTGATATGGACCAAAAAAACGTGGAGTGAGCTTCCTAGACTTCAAAGCTCGACCCACACCAGTCACTGGCGTCACCCTCAAAAACACGTGATCTCCCTCTTGGAATTCAAGTGTCTTCCTCCTGTTATCATGGTAGCTCTTCTGGCGACTCTGCAATGCTCTCATCCTTCCTTGGATCATCTTAATCTTCTCGGTCGTCTCTTGCACAATATCAGGCTCGAGTACAACACTCTCGCCTGACTCATACCAACACAAAAGAGTCCTACACCTCCTCCCATACAAAGCTTTATAGGGCGCCATTCCAATACTAGCATGAAAACTGTTATTGTACGTGAACTCAATCAACGGCAAATGGCTATCCCAAGATCCTCCATGATCCAACACACAAGCTCTCAACAAATCCTCTAATGATTAGATAGTTCTTTCTGTCTGACCGTCCGTCTGCGGATGATAGGCAGAACTCATCCTCAACTTAGTACCCAATGCATCTTGCAAACTCTTCCAGAACATTGATGTAAACCTCAGATCTCTATCCGACACGATACTCGAAGGTACCCCATGTAACTTCACAATCTCGGCCAACTTCTGCATACTCGGCCAACTTCTGCATAGAATGATTAATCTTCATCGGCAAGAAATAAGCCGATTTAGTTAATCTATCCACGATCACCCAAATGGAATCATTTCCCTTAGCAGTCTTCGGCAATCCCACCACAAAATCCATGGATATACTATCCCATTTCCATTATGGAATCCTCAATGGCTGCATCATACCTAAAGGCTTCTGATGCTCAACTTTCGACTTCTGACAAGTCAAACACCCAAAAACAACCTCCGCGCCATCCTTCTTCATACCCGACCACCAAAACAACTTTTTTAAATATTGGTACATCTTCGTAGCACCGGGATGAATACTCAACCTACTTCGGTGTCCTTCTTCAAGAATGCTCTTCTTAATATCTGAAACATCTGGAACACACACCCTGTCACTGAACATCATCACACCATTCCAGTCAATTCAGAATTCTCCTCCGTTACCTTGGTAGATCAAAGTCAACTGGTTAACTAACTTCATGTCAGATTATTGTCCCACTCTGATCTCTTCCAGAATACCACTAGTCAACTTCAACATCCCCAACTTCACACTGTTAAGAGTCTCTTCACATACCAAACTCAAATCTCTGAATTGCTCAATTAATTCCAGCTCTTTCACCATAAGCATCGACATATGCAATGACTTTCTGCTCAATGCATCAGCCACTACATTTGCTTTGCCCGGATGATAACTTAAATCAAAATTGAAATCCTTCAACAACTCTAACCACCTTCTCTGTCTCATATTCAATTCTTTATGATCAAACAAGTACTTCAGACTTTTATGATCACTGAACACTTCAAATTTAGAGCCAAACAGATAATGTCTCCAAATCTTCAGTACAAACACCACAGCGGCCAATTCCAAGTCGTGCGTAGGATAATTCCTCTCATGAACTCGTAATTGTCTCGAAGCATAGGCAACAACTTATCCATTCTGCATTAATACTCCACCAAGACCCATCTTCGATGCATCACATTACACCACAATAAATTCACTCGGATTAGGCAAGATCAACATTGGAGCGGTCGTCAACTTCTTCTTCAATTCCACAAAGCTCTCTTCATAGGCTACATCCCACACAAAAGCTTGACCCTTTCGATTCAACTGAGTCAAAGGTAATTCCAACTTAGAAAAGCCCTCGATAAACTTGCGGTAATAACCCGCCAATCCCAGAAAACTTCGTATCTCAGTAGCAGACTTCAGAGTCTCCCACTGTAACACAACATCAATCTTGGAAGGGTCTACAATAATTCCACCACTTGAAATCACATGGCCAAGGAAATTCACTTCCTTCAACCAAAACTCACACTTCGACAGCTTCGCATACAACTTCTTCTCTTTCAACACTTGTAACAAGGTTCTCAAATGCCCAGCTTTCTCTTCTTCAGACATAGAATATATCAGAATATCATCAATGAAAACCACCACAAACTGATCCAAATTGTAACACCACGTTTTGATTTGTTTATTATTTGCAAGATAATTATGAGTCGGTGTAGTTGATGTTGTGACTTGATGTGTTTTCGTTCTGTTTAAGTACTCATATTAAGGGGTAGTGGCCTTAGGATTGAGTCCTTGGGGGAGTGAAACTAATTGGATTAATTAGTTGGTATTTGTTGAACCATAGTATAAAATGGATATTATGTGGGATTATATTTATTAGTGGGAATTATTGTTAGTATTGTTTCACTAGTGGGATTTAATAATAATGATAATACAATAATGAGATAATAAGATAAAATAAATAAAATAATTAGATGTGTAGAGAGTAGAAGGGCAAGAAGATAACTGTACGAGGTTGAGTAAGGGCAAATAAGGAAAACCATAATTGGGGGTTTATGAAAGGAGTTAGGGAATAGAGAAGTCAGTTTTCATTCTACGTGAAAATGAGAGAAGAGGTGTAAGAGGCTAGGGCAAGGAAGAGAAGGGAGAACTCCATTGGAGAAGAAAGAAAGCTCATCAATACAAGGTAAGGGTGGGAATTCTTTAATCTCTCAAGGGTTGGATGATGTATGTATTTGGGTAGGAATCACTAGGTTGAATTCATGAGAATGCTGAATATTGTGATAGATAATTGGGATTTTGATGGGGTTTGATGGGAAAAGGATAGGTCCTAATGATGTAGGATGCTAATATGTGTTCATGATGTTGTCTATAAAATCATGTATGTTGTGGTTGCTAAATGTTGCTGAAGGTTGATATGATTTTCGTGCACTATGAGGACTGTTTTGGGGAGAAATTGGGTCTGGTGTAGCAGACAGTGAGATTGTAGGAACTCTGCTACGCGCACGTAGCGCTGGGCGGTAGAATCGTAGCGTCGGGCGGTGCTCAAGAGGCACAGCATGGAACGCTACTGGAAGGGTTAGAATTTAGGAGGAGAAGCTACGCCTGTGTGCCACCGGGCGGTGCAAGAGGCATAGCAACACCCCTGCTGCGTCGGGCGGTGTGATGAGGTGCAGCAAATGCTGCTTGCACAATTTTTATTGTTTCTTTGTTGTTTTCTAGTGGTTTCGCGTGGTTTCCTGTTGCTTCGTTGATAATTTCCTTAGATGATGTAGTTTGGAAGATTTTTATGAATATGCATGCTCGAATAAGTGTATGTGTGCTGTTGTGAATTAATGAATCGAGTAATGATGATATGCTATGTTGATGCATTTGTTTCGTTGTTGCATGTTGTCGTTGAAGGTGCATAGCATGATGCATGAGTTGAGGGATGACGTGTGCCCATGTGGGATGTGAGCGTCTATCCAGATTCCTTTAATGTAATCGATGTTGTTGTCGTTGTTGTTAAGGTGATTGTGTGCCTATATGCGGTGTGAGCAATCATGATTGTCGTGTTCCCGTGTGGGGTGTGAGCGACTAGATAGACGTTCCGACGGGAATTCTGATCATGAAACTGTGATTGAAATTTGGTACCACATGCATTGAGTCTAGTTGGTGTCTCGTTGCATTATTCTTGTAGTTGTGTTGCATTATGTTGTGATTGATGATTTTTGGTTGTGCTGAGGTGTGTGATTGTTGTTGACAGTTGTGATATGGGTGAATAACTTGTTTATTTATGCTTTTATACTTCTATCATCTTCTTCTTTTGTTGATTTGAGAATCTCACCCCTTCTGTGTTTGGTGATGCTTTATACGGCATCCTGCAGATACTCAGGAGTAGTTGGAAGTCGTGGTCGGTGAAGACGAGGTGCTTCACTTTAGTGGCTTCTGCTCTGATATGTAACATTAGGAGTCGGGAACACTTTGATGCATGCTTTATTTTGATTAAATAATTTTAGTTGTCTTTACGATTTACAAAACTAATTTTTGGTCACTTGAGACCGTTATGCTTTATTATTCGAGCGATTCATTTCCGCTGCGTAATAAAGAGTATTTTGGATTACAGTATGTTTTAATTTATGTTACATGTCTACTTATGAGCAAGTGTATGTAAAAGTAATGCCCTCATTTCTAGATTATATCATTTTACTCTGATTAATCAGATTAAAATATGCGGGGGAATTTAGGGTGTTACATAGTGGTATCAGAGCAGGTCGGTCCGGGCCAAGTTGTCGAGTCATTGTCGCGTGACAAGTTGTCGAGTCATTGTCGTGTGACAAGTTGTCATTGTCGTTATCAGTTCCTTAACCATTATGTTCTGTTGTTGGTGTGTAACAGATTTAGAATGGCTGGAAGGAAGGATGTCGCGATTGTTGTTGCTTTGTAGGTTGTTGCTCAAGCGGTGCAGAACCCGCCACATGCTAACGAGAATGACGAGTTTCGAAAAAACAGGCCGCCTACCTTCAAGGGAAGACATGATCCGGATGGAGCGCAGGGTTGGCTCAAGGAAATTTAGAGGATTTTCTGGGTTATGGAATGTTCTGAAGCACAGAAGGTGCGGTTAGGTACTCACACGCTGGCTGAGGAGGCTGACGATTGGTGGGTTAGTACTCGTCAACTGTTGGGAGCAACGGGAGAGGCAATCACTTGGGATGTGTTTAGTAGGGAGTTCTTAAGGAAGTATTTTCCTGAAGATGTCCGAGGAAAGAAGAAGATTGAGTTTTTGGAACTAAAGCAGGGTAACATGACGGTTACGGAGTATGCTGCCAAATTCTCAGATCTGGCTAAGTTTTATCCTCACTACTGTGCGGCAACTGCTGAGTTCTCAAAGTGTGTCAAGTTTGAGAGCGGATTAAGGCCTGAGATCAAACAGGCAATTGGTTATCAACGGATCAGAAGGTTTCCAGACTTGGTGGATTGTTGCAGGATATCTGAAGAAGACAGCAAGGCTCGATCGACTCACTATAAGGGGTTGGCCGAGAGAAGAGGAAAGCAACCGATGAACCGTGGGAAGCCTTATGCAGTTCCAGCTGAGAAAGGTAAACAGAAGCACGCTGATGGCAAGAGGCCAAGTGGGGCAGTGCCCCTGCTCCTCTTAAGTGTTACAGGTGTGGTGAGTTGGGTCATCATGTCAGTGAGTGCACGAGTGATGTGAAGAAATGCTTCAAGTGTGGGTAGGCAGGACATCTGATTGCGGACTGCAAAGTTAATGTGGTGACTTGTTACAACTGTGGAGAACAGGGCCATATTAGTACTCGTTGTCAGAAACCAAAGAAAGCTTCGACTGGGGGAAACGTGTTCACTTTGACAGGGACTCAGACTTCCAGTGACGACAGACTGATCAGAGGTACATGCTATATTAATAATACGCCTTTGATTGCTATTATCGATACTGGTGCTACTCACTCTGTTATTGTTTTCGATTGTGTAAGGAGGATAGGCCTTGTTGTTTCTCCTATGAAGGGAGAGATGGTTGTCGAAACTCATGCAAAGGGATCGGTGACCACTTCTTTAGTCTGTTTGAACTGTCCACTATCGATCTTTGATAAGGACTTTGGTGTAGATCTGATTTGTTTACCGTTGGGAGGTCTCGATGTGATTTTGGGTATGAACTGGTTGGAGTTCAATCATGTTCATATTAACTGTTTTAATAAGTCGGTTCGATTTCTTGCTCCTGAGGAAGAGGAAGAAGACGGTTTTCTGTCTGCTAGAGAGTTAAGAAAGTTATTGGAAGAAGAAGCTCAGATACTTGCATTGGTGGCATCCTTATCAGTGGAAAATGAGTCGGTGCACAACCAATTGCAAGTGGTGCGTGAATTTCCTGAAGTGTTTCCAGATGACATTGCCGAAGTACCACCAGAGAGGGAAGTGGAGTTTGCTATTGATCTTGTCCCTGGTACCAAACCTATTTCTATGGAACCATACAGGATGTCGGCATCAGAATTATCAGAGCTGAAGAAACAACTGGAAGAACTGTTAGAAAAGAAATTTGTGAGACCGAGTGTATCACCTTGGGGAGCTCCAGTGTTGTTACTAAGGAAAAAGGATGGTAGTATGAGGTTGTGTACCGATTACAGGCAGCTGAATAAAGTAACGATTAAGAACAAGTATCCACTTCCAAGAATAGATGACTTGATGGATCAATTAGTAGGTGCCAGTGTGTTTAGCAAGATTGACTTGAGGTCGGGCTATCATCAGATACGGGTAAGAGACGAAGACATTCAGAAGACGGCTTTCAGAACCCGATATGGACATTATGAGTATGTGGTGATGCCGTTCAGAGTTACTCATGCACCTGGCGTATTCATGGAGTATATGAGTCATATCTTTCATGCTTACTTGGACCAATTAGTGGTTATCTTTATTGACGATATTCTAATCTATTCTAAGTCGGAAGAGGAACACGCTGAGCATTTGCGGATTGTGCTGCAAGTGTTGAAAGAGAAGAAGCTCTATGTTAAGTTGTCTAAGTGTGAATTCTGGTTGGGAGAGGTAAGTTTTCTTGGTCATGTTATTTCAGGTAATGGTATTGCTGTAGATCCGTCCAAGGTAGACGCCGTTCTACAATGGGAGACTCCGAAGTCGGTGATCGAGATTAGAAGCTTCTTGGGTTTGGCTGGTTATTACCGAAGATTTATTGAAGGATTTTCGAAGTTGGCGCTTCCATTGACTCAGTTGACATGCAAGGGCAAGGCATTTGTATGGGATGTTCATTGTGAGAAGAGTTTCGTTGAGCTGAAAAAGAGATTGACTACCGCTCCAGTGTTAATTCTACCTAAACCAAATGAACCTTTTGTGGTGTATTACGATGCTTCTTTAATGGGTTTGGGGGGTGTGTTAATGCAGGATGGTAGGGTTGTGGCTTATGCTTCACGACAGCTAAGAGTACATGAGAGGAATTATCCGACTCATGATTTAGAGTTGGCGGCAGTAGTGTTTGTGTTGAAGATTTGGAGGCACTATCTTTATGGTTCCAGATTTGAAGTGTACAGTGACCATAAGAGCCTGAGGTATCTGTTTGATCAGAAGGAACTGAATATGAGGCAGAGAAGATGGTTATAATTCTTAAAAGATTATGATTTTGGCTTGAACTATCACCCCAGCAAAGCTAATGTCGTGGTTGATGCTCTGAGTCGAAAGTCCTTGCATGTGTCTGCTATGATGGTTAAAGAGTTAGAATTGATTGAACAGTTCAGAGATATGAGTCTGGTTTGCGAACAGACACCGCATAGTGTGATTCTGGGTATGCTGACGATCAACAATGAATTCCTTAATAGTATCAGAGAAAGTCATAAGTTGGATGCGAAACTGGTGGATTTGATGATTGGAAATGACAAAGCAGAAGGTAATAAGTTCAGAGTGGATGAACAAGGCGTGTTGAGATTTAGGATTTGCATCCCTGATAATCCTGAGTTGAAAGGAATGATTTTAGAAGAGGGTCACAGAAGTAGTTTGAGTATCCATCCAGGAGCTACGAAGATGTATCAAGACTTGAAGAAGATATTTTGGTGGCCTGGATTGAAACGTGATGTAGCTCAGTTTGTATATGTTTGTTTGACTTGTCAGAAGTCAAAGGTGGAAGTCAAAAACCTGCTGGTATGATGCAACCATTAGATATTCCAGAGTGGAAGTGGGACCATATTTCTAAGGATTTTGTGACCGGATTGCCTAATACTCCGAGAGGACATGATTCCATTTGGGTAATAGTAGATAGACTGACGAAATCGGCATATTTCGTCCCGATCAATATCAGTTTTCCTTTGCAGAAGCTGGCAGAGATTTACATCCAAGTGATTGTGAAGTTGCATGGAGTTCCATTAAGTATTGTGTCGGACCGAGATCCAAGGTTCACTTCCAGATTTTGGGAGAGTTTGCAAGAAGCCTTGGGATCGAAGCTGAGATTGAATCCGGCCTATCATCCGCAGACGGATGGGCAGACGAAGAGGACTATACAATCTTTGGAGGATCTGTTGAGGGCTTGTGTGCTTGAACAAGGAGGTGCTTGGGGTAGCCATTTACCGTTGATCGAGTTCACTTATAATAACAGTTATCATTCCAGTATTGGAATGGCGCATTTTGAAGCATTGTATGGTCGAAGGTGTCGGACGCCTTTGTGTCGGCACGAATCTGGTGAGAGTGTAGTGCTTGGACCCGAGATTATTCAGCAGACTACCGAAAAGGTGAAGCTGATTCGGGAAAAGATGAAAACTTCGCAGAGTAGGCAGAAGAGTTACCATGATAAGAGGAGAAAAGATCTTGAGTTCCAAGAAGGAGATCATGTGTTTTTGAGAGTCACTCCAGTGATCGGTGTAGGTCGTGCGTTGAAGTCGAGGAAGCTTACTCCTCGGGTTATTGGTCCGTATCAGATTTCTGCAAGAGTTGGACCTGTTGTTTATAGAGTGGCGTTGCCGCCACGTTTGTCAATTTTTCATGATGTGTTCCATGTGTCACAACTTCGGAAGTATGTTCTGGATCCGTCGCATGTGATTCCGATGGATGAGGTGAAAGTGAGAGATAATCTCACGGTCAAGGCTTTGCTAGAGCATATTGATGACCGCGAAGTGAAGCAGTTGGGAGGCAAGGAGATCGTTTCATGAAGGTAGTATAGGGAGGTGCTTCCGGCGGGAACATGACTTGGGAATTAGAGAGCAAGATGCGAGAGTCGTATCCACATTTGTTCGTGTCAGGTAAATTTTCAAGGACGAAAATATTCTAAGTGGGGGAGAGTTGTAACTCCCCGTTTTGATTTGTTTATTATTTGCAAGATAATTATGAGTCGGTGTAGTTGATGTTGTGACTTGATGTGTTTTCGTTGTGTTTAAGTACTCGTATTAAGGGGTAGTGGCCTTAGGAATGAGTCCTTGGGGGAGTGAAACTAATTGGATTAATTAGTTGGTAGTGGCCATAGTATAAAATGGATATTATGTGGGATTATATTTATTAGTGGGAATTATTTTTAGTATTATATCACTAGTGGGATTTAATAATAATGATAATACAATAATGAGATAATAAGATAAAATAAATAAAATAATTAGATGTGTAGAGAGTAGAAGGGCGAGAAGGTAACTAACGAGGTTGAGTAAGGGCAAATAAGGAAAACCATAATTAGGGTTTTATGAAAGGAGTTAGGGAATAGAGAAGTCAGTTTTCATTCTACGTGAAATTGAGAGAAGAGGTGTAAGAGGCTAGGGCAAGGAAGAGAAGGGAGAACTCCATTGGAGAAGAAAGAAATCTCATCAATACAAGGTAAGGGTGGGAATTCTTTAATCTCTCAAGGGTTGGATGATGTATGTATTTGGGTAGGAATCACTAGGTTGAAATCATGAGAATGCTGAATATTGTGATAGATAATTGGGGTTTTGATGGGAAAAGGATAGGCCCTAATGATGTAGGATGCTAATATGTGTTCATGATGTTGTCTATAAAATCATGTATGTTGTGGTTGCTAAATGTTGCTGAAGGTTGATATGATTTTCGTGCACTATGAGGACTGTTTTGGGGAGAGATTGGGTCTGGTGTAGCAGACAATGAGATTGCAGGAACTCTGCTACGCACACGTAGCGTCGGGAGGTAGAATCGTAGCACCGGGTGGTGCTTTGTGTCATCGGACGGTGTTCAAGAGGCACAACATGGAAGGCTACTAAAAGTGTTAGAATTTAGGAGGAGAAGCTACGCCTGTGTGCCGCCGGGTGGTGCAAGAGGCACAACAATGCCCCTGCTGCGCCGGGCGGTGTGATAAGGCACAACAAATGCTGCTTGCACAATTTTTGCTGTTTCTTTGTTGTTTTCTGGTGGTTTCGCGTGGTTTCCTGTTGCTTCTTTGATAATTTCCTTAGATGATGTAATTTGGAAGATTGTTATGAATATGCATGCTCGAATATGTGTATGCGTGTTGTTATGAATTAATGAATCGAGTAATGATGATATGTTATGTTGATGCATTTGTTTCGTTGTTGCATGTTGTCATTGAAGGTGCATAGCATGATACATGAGTTGAGGGATGACGTGTGCCCATGTGGGGTGTGAGCATCTATCCGGATTCCTTTAATGGAATCGATGTTGTTGTCATTGTTGTTGAGGTGATTGTGTGCCCATGTTGGGTGTGAGCAATCATAATTGTCGTGTGCCCGTGTGGGGTGTGAGCGAATAGATAGACGTTCCTACGGGAATTGTGATCATGAAACAGGGATCGAAATTTGGTACCACATGCATTGAGTCTAGTTGGTGTCTCATTGCATTATTCTTGTAGTTGTGTTGCATTATGTTGTGATTGATGATTTTTGGTTGTGCTGAGGTGTGTGATTGTTGTTGACAGTTGTGATATGGGTGAATAACTTGTTGATTTATGCTTTTATACTTCTATCATCTTCTTCTTTTGTTGATTTGAGAATCTCACCCCTTCTGTGTTTGGTGATGCTTTATACGACATCCTGCAGATACTCAGGAGTAGTTGGAAGTCGTGGTCGGTGAAGACGAGGTGCTTCACTTTAGTGGCTTCTGCTCTGATATGTAACATTAGGAGTCAGGAACGCTTTGATGCATGCTTTATTTTGATTAAAGAATTTTAGTTGTCTTTACGATTTACAAAACTAATTTTTTGTCACTTGAGACTGTTATGCTTTATTATTCGAGCGATTCATTTCCGCTGCGTAATAAAGAGTATTTTGGATTAAAGTATATTTTAATTTATGTTACATGTCTACTTATGAGCAAGTGTATGTGAAAGTAATGCCCTTATTTCTATATTGTATCATTTTACTCTGATTAATCCGATTAAATTATGCGGGGGAATTTAGGGTGTTACACAAATACTCATGAAAAATCCGATTCATATACTCCATGAACACACCAGGTGCATTGGACACACCAAACGGCATCACAGTGTATTCATAGTGACTATACCTCGTTCTGAAAGATGTCTTCAGGATGTCATCTGGTTTAACACGAATCAGATGATAACCAGACCTCAAATCAATCTTACTAAACACACAAGCACCTACTAGTTGATCCATCAAGTTATCGATTCTCAGAAGTGGATACTTGTTCTTGATAGTCACTTTTTTCAACGACCGATAATCAACACACAACCTCATACTTCCATCCTTTTTCTTCACTAATAACACAGGAGCACCCCACGGAGAAACACTTCGTCGAAAAAACCTCTTCTTGAGCAATTCTTCCAATTGTTTCTTCAATTCACTCAACTCAGAAGCTGACATCCGATAAGGAGCTATCGACACTGGACTCGTACCTGGTACTAAGTCCACTGCAAACTCTACTTCATGTTCTGGAGGCAAATCACTGATGTTATCTGGAAACACATCTGGAAATTCACATACAACAGGCAACTCCACATTCACAGTTTCACGATCAATCTGCAACGATGAAAACATTGCAAACACCAGGGCTTCATCTTCCACAAGTTCGTCTACTTGCTTCGCCGACAAGAACATCAACTCCCCACTATCACCAACTCAGGAAACTCCACAGTCTTAGTATAACAGTTGATATGAACATGGTTGAACTCCAGCTAGTTCATTCCAAGGATTACATCGATTTGGTGCCAGGGTAAGCACACCAAATCCATCACAAAACTCTCCAAAAATCGTCAAAGGACATCTCAAACTCACAAAAGTAGTAGTAACAGAACCATTAGCAGAAGTCTCTATTAGCATACTACCATTCATATCAGACAACTTCAAACCCAATCTATTAGCACATTCAAGCGAAACAAAAGAATGAGTAGCACCAGTATCAATCATAGCAACCAACTCAATATCATTAATAAAACAAGTACCTCGAATCAGGTTGTCCTTCTCTGACACTTCTGCACCACTCAAAGCAAACACTCTACCACTGGTCTGAGCAACAGTAGCCATCTTCTTCAGTTTCTGACACTTGGTACTAATGTGACCCTTCTCACCACAATTGAAACAAGTTGGATTCTCATCCTTGCAATCAGTAGCTCTATGCCCCTTCTTGCCAAACTTGTAGCACCTCAACACACTATTAGTACAAACATCAGTACGGTGACCTTGCTCGCCACACCTATAACACTTCCCAGAAGCGGGAGCTGCTCCCCCACTTGTCTTTTTCCCATCTGAAGTCTTCTGCTTCTCTTTGTCAGCTGATGTTATATAAGGTTTACCTCTATACTTCCCTTTCTTCTCACTCAACTGCTTGTAGTGAGCAGATCGAGCTCGACTATCCTCATCGTAGATTCTGTTCTTGTCCACCAACTCAGCATATCTGCGGATCTGTTGATACCCAATACCCTGCTTAATCTCTGGTCTCAGCCCATTCTCGAACTTGAGGCACTTGGACATCTCAGCATCAGTACAGTTGTAGTGAGGACAGAACTTCACCAGCTTCTCGAACTTCGCAGCATACTCTGCAATAGTCATGTCTCCTTGCTTCAGCTCAAGGAATTCCACCTCTCTCTTACCACGAGCATCCTCTGGATAATACTTTCCCAGAAATTCCTGCTTGAACACAACCCAGGTTATCACCGTGCCAACCTCTTCCAGCCTCTGACGGGTGTTATCCCACCAGTCCTCAGCCTCTTCTGACAGCATATGAGTTCCAAACTGAACTTGCTGCACGTCAGTACATCCCATCCCTCGGAAAATCTTCTCAATCGCCTTCATCCACTTGTGTGCACTTGCTAGATTGTGAGTACCCTCGAACTCCAGCGGATTATTCCTCTTGAACTCCCCTAAAGCACGAAACTCATCTGGAACTCCACCATTCAGATTGAGTTGCGCCACTACATTAGCAGCTGATTCCAAAGCATCAGCAATAGCATGATCATTTCTTCCAGCCATCCTGTACACCACCAACAAGGTTAGAAGAACTAAAACATCGACAGTGTACACACACTTATCGACCGACAGGGGACTGGCATCACGTAAAAACCTGGCCGGACGAATCGACCTGCTTTGATACCACTAATGTAACACCCTTTTCTACCCCACAGATAACACAGCAGATTAAACATAAAATCATCAATTAAATTAAATAATCTCAAAGGGTGCACATTTCTCAATAAACATCAATTAAAAACGTTTGCTCCGTAAACAACAGGTTTTCCTAAAAAATAACTCCAAATGCCTTCAAGGGCAGCAGATACACCATAACCACAAAAATCCCACAAAAGGGTTTATTACAATAAACCATAGTCATCAAATAATCAATAAAATAACAGCTAAATAAAACTTAACATGGTTCGACTCAACGACCCAACCCGATGTTACACTATCAGAGCAAGACCCTCTACATCGACCAAAAGCAAATAATACTTCAAAAGTTCCTCGAAGCATCCACGGCTAATCCTGATCACCTGCACGTTACCCACGTGGAGGCAACATTCAAACAGGCAAGGTGAGTAACACAATTCATTATAATCAATATTAAATGAGATATGTATAAAAATGGCGTCATTGTCATATTCAACATCATCATAGTCATCAAAGGCAATATCAAAACACAACATCATAAATCACAACAATATGCCACATAAATGCAATGCACAACAAGACTCATGCATGTGGTACCAATCGTCACAATCAATGGACACTTAGGCCATCACCCTCCAAAGATTCCCGTCAAATAGGATCGATTCCACACAAGAACCGGAGCACGTCATAATCCACTTCACATCCACACAATGGGATAGAAGCCACAAATAGTCATCGCGCATTCGCTGCGCTACTCGCTTTGCGAGTGTTGGCGAACATTCGCCTTGCGACGCATTCGTTCGCTTTGCAAACTAGCGAATTCTGCCATCGTTGCTACGCAATCAGTAGCATTCCTGCCCCAAAACCTTCACGATTTCAACGTCGGTTTTACCCAAAAACATCCCAGAACAGTCCTAAAACATCATGGCACTTAAAGGCATAAAATCTATGACCGTTAGGTCGATTAAATTCACTAGCCTAACTCAAAATACCTAAACCTTCACAAATTCTCAAGATTCCCATAAACCCCTTTCGCCACAAGGTCGAAACATCATCGACCAGGAAATCACCCTCATGGTCTACTTTGTCAGATTCAATTCAACCCTTAATAATCGACTCACAAAACACCCTCAAATCGTCAATAACTCATAAACCCTTCAAAAACCCCAAAAACCTCAAAATCCACGTTTAACACATCACTCCCTATATTGAAAATCCCAAAATTTTTGCTTGATTAAAGTAATTTTTGCTTGATTAAACCTTCACATTAAGTTGACATTCACTCTTGATTGTATAAGTTGGTTCTGATGTGTAGAGAAAATCTCCTTGAATCATGGAAAAGGTTTGCTTGATTAAAGTAACTTTTCATGCAATGCACAAAATAGTTCAAGGGGGCATGTTGGATCAAGGTTTTCTATGGTGAATAAAGATCAAATACTGCATAATTTGATATCAATGTGAATATATCATATGATACTACAAGTTTCATGTTGATAATGAGTCTTGCAAATGCTTGGAAATTACCCAAAAGTGTCCCTAAATTCGTGTAACCAAATCTGCCTAGTACTCGGAAAAAATTATGGTTTGGACAATCAGCTCTACCATGGCTACTTCTTCTCTTCAAAATTTCATGCTCAAGCAAAAGAAATTTATGCTCTTATTACCATTAGAAAGAAGACATAATATACTACAACTTTCATGTTGATAACTTGAGGAAATTCAACTTGCATCATGAAGAAAACTGGCCATCAAAATTGAATCTTTCAGTTGTTTGACACTTAGAAATTTTTTGGGTATTTTGGCAATTTCAGCAACTTGAAAATCTCAACTTTGGCAATTCAAAACTTATAATCCTCATGAGCTTTTGATTCAATTCTTCCAAAATATTGAAGTATGTAATGTCATCTTTAAGTACATACCTTGGACATGAAAAATGGTGGCTTGAATTGATCACAAAGTGGTCCTAAAGTCATGCACTTATTAAGGTGAAAAACTTAGAAAAAATTATAAGTGTTTGGATTTTCAGCAAATTGAAAAATCCTAACTTTGAACATCAATAACTTCCATTCCAAGAAAGCTTTAGGCTTGTAATTTTCATCAAATTGAAGTATCAAATGTCATCTTTAAGAAGAGTCCTCAAGTTTTTTCATTGGATGCTTGAGGAAGAGGTTATGATCTTGGAAAGTTGGTCACTTGATCATGCATTTTCATAACTTAAAAAAAATCAAAAACCCTAATTTTACAACTTTGAATCTTTTTCTTGATTTTCTTGATTAATCATGATCCAATTCACTTATATTTCATATTTTCATGATTATTGACTCGAGGAAGTCATGTTTGACCTAAATAGTCAAAAGTCAAACTTTGACTTTGATCAGGTTGACTTTGTATCAGATGAATCCAAATCTTGCGCTTGTCAATAAATCCAACCTCTTGAGCTCATTAGATCATGTGAGAGAACTTCAAAGGTGTATTTGAGGGTCTTGAATCATGTTCCTAAGCTTGGGATCATGCATTGGTCAAAAAGTCAATATCCAGTTGACTTTGACCAAAACCCTAGTTTGGTGCATTTGAGGAATTAAGGCTTGATGATCTTGAGTTGATGCAATCTCAAACTTGATTGTTGATGGAGAGAGACTCTTGATCCATGATTGAGATAGTTGAGATGTTGATGAACATACCAAAACATGGACTGATCAACCACTTATCTTCTTGATGCTATGCAAATGATGCAACTAAATGATGGAATCTAGAGGGTAAAATTTGGGGCATGACACCATTATATACTAGACTTATTTTTATAAAAAATTTCTTTTAAAATCCTAATTCAATACCCATAAAAGCCAACACTAACTAACCATCTATTCTCAACAAAATACCACATATAGATATTCACAAGTGCAAAATACACGAACACCACAAAGTTCATAACATAAATAATTAACACACATCAAGAACAAAAAGTACATTATCCATTTTTATGTACTGCGAGAAATCCCATCATCATGCAACCTATGATTTGTACTAAACAACAACAATATATGGGTTCATAATGTTCATTTGTGTGTGTCTATACGAACATTAAAGAAAAATTCTTCATTTTGGTGAAAATACTAAATTACAAACCTTGAGCATTTGCAAATAGAAATAGAAAATAAGAAGGGGAATCAATGATCGAATCTCTAATACCATCTGATGCCATATTATGATAAAAAAGCTCATGCAGACGCATAATCTTGAGCATGAAGAAAAGGATGGTAGAGTAAATTTTCTCTTACATTTATCAAGAGATAGATTTGTTTTTATACAGAAAGATGAGTCCTACATTAATGACTTGTGATACAAGGAATCTAGCTAACTAACTAAAAACATAAATGTAATTACGTCTAACTACTTCTAACCAACTTGTGAATCAATTAATATGACACATATACACGACTAGTTATGGTTATTCCTGGCTATATAATACTACAATGTATTAGCCAGCAGCTAGCTAAAATGGATGTTGATATTGAAAATTTGGCACACTCTGCTTCAGATTATCTGCTTTTCTGCTTTGTTTCAACTTATAAAGTTCTACCAGCGCAAAGAGCATGTTAACATGTGAAAGTATTTGAATGTAGTAACGTTTATTTTTTTTTTCCATTCAAAACCATTGTCTCCTCTTCGAAACACGGTTGTGCTACATTCACACCCATATAGTTCAGACACCCCACAAACAACTGTGAGTAAATTTTATATTTTATATGGTAATGATATAAATATTTTAACCAAGATAACCTTTTGCTGCTAATAACTATTGGGATATTCAAATTAGTCTATTGGATATGAGACAAGTGCACCCATAACTGGGTTATATCATTTTTTGCATTAAAATTCTTCTTATTGACTTTATAGTAATTGTTTTAAAAATTTGAATGTGATTAGTTTTGTTATTGATTTTATAGTAATATTTAGCAATTTTTTGTTTTAAAAATTTGAATATGATTAGTTTTGTTATTAACCTTATAGTAATAATATTTTGCAAGTTTTTGTTTGAATGTGATTGATTTTGAATTGTCTTACTTAAATTAGATTTTCATTTTTATATTATTGTTACTTTGATATTTTCATTAATTATAATGTTTTAATAATGAATTAAATACAATTAATAATTTAGGTAATAATTTGAAGGAAAAAAAATAACTAAATTTGCTGTGACTTTTCCTGCAAAAACTACAATTACCCTCGGTCTTATTAGCGAATTTACCTGCGATTTGAGATTTCTCCTATGAATATTTTCTGTGCATTTATCTGCTATTTTACCTGCTAAATTAATTATCAAGAAGATTTTAGTTGGAAACACAAAACGACAGGAAAAACCACATGTAACACGTTTCATGCGAAAATTTTGTCAAAATCTGCAGGTAAACTAATAGTGATTCTTACCTTCACTTGGAAGCTTCAACACCATACCAACAAAATAATTATCAATCCGACTCTAAATCGTTTATATGTAGTGTAGAACAGGTGTTTAACAAAAGGGAGGTCGGGGTGCTATACATATATAATTGTCTCCATGAGTTTAACATGTCACTGTCACTAATTCATTTTATATTGAGTTAACTAGATAGATAAACATAGAAATTTGGTGAGACACTTGATTACTGATAATCTAAGTTCCAACAACTTTCCTGTA
The DNA here is from genome assembly GCA_022829125.1 of Lathyrus tuberosus. NCBI lineage: Eukaryota > Viridiplantae > Streptophyta > Magnoliopsida > Fabales > Fabaceae > Lathyrus > Lathyrus tuberosus. Next base: position 94,054 of record JALAZF010000390.1, read on the forward strand.
GGAATGATAAGATTTTGCATCTAACAAAATCTACTACTACCTAGTTGCCATTAAGGGTCATAACTTAAGCATTGAAATTCTGCCGAAATAAAGTTAAGTAGCTGTATTAGCAATTAAGAGATTTGTCTCCAATGTAGAAACTTGAAAGTGAATTTGATGACTTGGCATCCTAATCTGTTTTATTGTCATTTGTATTTTTTTAATTGGTCTTATATACACGAAAAATTGACATTTTACATTTATTGAATAATCAATTTATTTAATATATTATATCATTCAAATATATTAATTATTCAACGAACTTAAAAAATAAATTTTCTCTTACAGAAGATAGTAATAGAAATCTTTCATAGTTTGCATTGTAAGATATAATAAGATATAATGATAATAAAATGATACACCAAAGTGGTGGAAAAAAACGTGAAGACGAGTAAAACGGAGACTTGTCTAATTGTGCACTTAATTAAACATCACAAGGCAAAGTGATCGTGTTATTATCCAACTTGACAAAACCTGTAGTTGTTAACATTTTTTGGATTAAAAGCTATGGCTGTCAAAATAATAATAATCATTGTTATCTATAACATATATAAAGGCGAAACTTAATTTTGGTGTAGTTTATTTTTATTCTAATTATGCCCTTTTTATATTTTATTTTAAATCTTAATTTCTCTTTTATTAACTGTTATATAGAGGTTTTTACACTTCTTTCATTCAATTTTTTTTTATAAATAATTTAAACTAAAATAAAAAATTAACATGTAAAAAATATCGTTTATATTTTTACCCGCCTGCGCATTATAAAAAGCGGACAGACGGACACGAGAGTGCCCGTCTGGACGCTAATAATAATAATAATAATAATAATAATAATAATAATAAATAAATAAATGCCCTGACAGTGTAAAATTACACCGTCAACCAATCACAATCAATAAAACATATTTTTTCAAAAATACTAATATTACATGGCAATTATAAATATTTTGATTGGTTGCATGTGTAAAACTGTCTTACAGTGCACTATTATTAAACCCTAATAATAATAATAATAATAATAATAATTATTATTATTATTATTATTATTATTATTATTATTATTATTATTATTATTATTATTATTATTATTATTAGATATTTATAATCCTAAACAAAAAGTTATACTTTTTGATGGTATAATCTTTAACAAAAATTTGGTAGTTAGGTGACATGTTCACGCCTTGCATAAGATGGATAGGCGACAGAGAACATTTTTATACAAGATTCAAAAACTTTCCAGGTTCATATCACTTGATATATGTCCTAATTACTTAGATATTTGGGAATCGGAATTAAGGTTGTATTGTATTGTTGCCGAAACCTCTAATCTCATTATATTAGAGCTACAATTGTATTATGGCTACAAGTAGCAGTTATAGAATACAATTTTGAATTGTGGCATATAAACTACATAGTTGAAACTCATCAGTTAAAGCAAGGCATAATTTCCACACTCCTACCTATGATTTTCAGTGAACAAAGGGAGACTATAGAATCATATACAGTACAGGTGTTGATATGCATGTGTGTTTGAGTGATGAGTGATGAGTGATGAGTAGTGAGTTAAGATACACTTTGATTTGAATCATAGAAAAGAATATCAAAGGTGTGTGTGGGAACAAGCTAGGAAGAGGGAACAAGTGGGTCAAGAAGAACAAATGCTTGTTTGACAAATCTTTGACGTGTCTAATTTTGAGTCTCAAGTTTCATTACAATTTATATAATTCTTGAGTCTCACACCTCGAAGTGTATTATATATGTGCCTTCCCTTAATGAGTTGTAACAAAACTTGTAAAGCCCTAATACTTACAATAATGCTCAATAATATCGCGATATTTATGTATTTGCGACATATCCTTTTCTTATCAAGAGGTAACCCGTTTCTTTCATGATTGATATATATATATATATATATATATATATATATATATATATATATATATATATATATATATATATATATATATATATATATATATATATAATATATATAGGGTTATGTTAATGCACACCCATGTAGGTGTGCATTAGCAACATACACCTTAGTATATTTTTGTGTGGGGTCCACCAATTTTGTGTGGGACCCACATTAGAAAGATGAAGGAAAAAAATAGACGTAGTGTATTTTTTTGTGAGACCCATCAATTTTAGGTCAACACACATGCTACAGGAATAAAGCCTGTAGGCTCTGTCCATGTGCTAACTCTTTTAGGTCAACACAAGACCTTCATAGGTCAACCTAATACCTTTATAGGTCAACACAAGACCTTTATAGGTCGACACATAACTTTCATAGGTCAACACATATGATGCATTTTTACAAAATTCACAATTTTTTTTATTCTTTTGCATTCCTTTTGCTTCCAAACTTGCATACATATAAATACTTAACACATGCATCATTTTTAGTAAGGTTCTAGAGTAAAACCTAACCTACATGAAATCAGGATTTCAAATCATACTCATCATCTTCAACCTCTCTTTTATCCATACACATAATCAAACTACATATAATCATTTTTTGATTGGGCGACCACCTAGATTAGGGTTGATGACTTCCAATTAGGTTGTTGTACCGAGAATATTGAGTTGAGTTCTTTGAGGGTTTCAAATAAGAAACTTGAGCTGGGATTTTCCTTCTATATCGTTGAGGATTTAAAGGTTTAGGACAAGGTTATGCAATTCGAATCCGATCGAGTAAAAGCCTTGGGACAAAGGGTTCTTTGCAAGGGAGAGTAGTGTGAGATGATTGATCATATTGGTAAATCTTGGGTTCAACAAGTGTGCGCTTGGGATTAATTTGACTGAGTGAAAACCTTAGGACAAAGAGGTCTTGCAAGGTAGTAACAAGAACTGTTGAATTGAAGCACCATTGTCGGTGGCTTGATCAATCTTTGATAAAGGGTTTTGGAGGTGGTAGAATCAACAACAAACCTAAGGTTTGTAGGGTTAGAGTTCTTCATCTCTTGTATATACAATTTTTGCAAAGTAAGGTTAATTGCAATTATATCATTTCAAATTGGAATTGAGGGTAGACGTACCCATAGCGAGGCCGATTAGGGAACTACCTAAACAAATCCTTGTGTACTCTCTCTCTCTCTTAATTTTGTGTTTGCAAATTATTGAATTCATTGTTCGTTTGATCAATTTGTTTGGGAATTATTTTTTATTACATACGTTTGATTGTGATTGGGTTTTAAGATCAACAAAACAAAGAAAATTTCCAAACGATATTGATTGCACACAAAATGTTCAATAAATTGCATTATTGTGTTTTTGTGTGTTTTTATCATTGGGAATAAGCTCAACGTATAGCTTTGCATTAAATTGTTTGTGATTGATTATTTTTGAACATTTTGTGTTCATTATCATACGTTTGTGTATCTTTATGCATATCCAAGATTTTCGATACAGGTTCGGTTAAATGATTCAATTCGGGTTGTTTTCGTTGTGCCATAAAACTTTAGAAAACAATTTTTGCCAAAAGTTTAATTTTTAATTTGTAATATATTCACCCCCTCTAGATCGAAGGCTATCGTCTAAGAAGTGGTATCACGAGCTCCGGTTAATTTCGTGCTTAAGATTTTCTTTTTAGAAGAATGGCTACTAAACCTAAGGGAGCGTACAATAGAGCACCTAATGGCTACCGCACTAGGTGTTGATGAATATTATCGTGTTTCTCATTGTGAGACCGTCAAAGCTATGTGGGACACATTAGAAGTTACCCTTGAGGGTACCAATGAGGTCAAACAAGCTAGGATCAACACATTAAATCAAGAGTTTGAGCTATTTCACACAGAGCATGGTGAAACTATTGTGGACATGTGAAAACGGTTCACACATCTTATCAATCGATTGAATGCGCTAGGTAAGCCTATTTCCAATGATATTGCTACTAATAAGCTGTTGAGATGTTTAAATAGGGAATGGCAACCCAAAGTCACCGCTATCAAAGAGGTGAATGATCTCAAATTACTTGATCTCACTACTTTGTTTGGCAAATTGGAAGAACATGAGCAAGAACTCACTTGCTTGGAAAAACATGAAAAAACTAAAAAAATAAGGTAAAAAAAGGAGATTGTTAAACACAAGAAAGTATAGAAGAAGTCCATTTCTATAAAGACTTTAATCTCAAAGTCCTCACACAATGAGCAAAGTGATTGTGAAAGTGGAGATGACAAGTGTTGTACCCCAAATTTTACCCTTAGATTCATTTATCTTTTGCACGCAATTCTAGGTCAAACATTCATGCATAACTAACCAATTTATCAACCTTTCCTGTGTTTTGTTTCATTTGTGTATCAGGGTTTACTCCAAGAGATTTCAAGAATCGGTAAATCAGGTTTTGGATAGGTCATCCACCATTTAAGCTCCTAAGATGTGGAATCAGAGGTTTTCTTTTAAGGTGGATTTCCTTTGTTTTGAGTTTGTCCCTTTCGGTTTTGTACTCAAGTTTGAGGAAGAGATGTTGGGTTTTCAATTGTCATGAGAAGTTCTTATCAAAAGTTTATCAAGGCACGACTTCAGTTATTTGATTGGCCTCAAGGGTGTTAATTTGCTTAAGGTTCATCAGTGGTTTGACTAGAAATATCCTGAACCAGAGATTTTGGAAGATCGTGGTTTCTCATCCTTTGTGTTTATGATTAGCAAGTGTCATTCAATTGAGTCTCTTGAAGCTAGGAGTGGATTTGTGTGCAAGTACTGAGTGTATGGTTCAGGCTTTTGTCATTGATCTAAAGGATTCATCAGTTTCATCAGGCTTTTGTGATGTTGTTTAGGAGCTGGGGTGGTCAAGTGCATATGTAGAGTTTTCTTTTCTAGGTGTTATGGAGGCATGGTACCTTTACCCATTCTCGTAATCATTTCTAACCATATCCAATTTCTATCCATAATCCATTGTTATCCATTTTAAATATCTGTTTCTAAACATTCCATATCCATTTTCAAACCCATTTCTTTCAAACCATTTTTCTTAACCCATTTCTAAACCATTTTCACTTTCTATTATCCACATTTTATTTCAATTATCAATTTCACCTAATTCCATTCAAATCCATTTTCAATCCACTTTTCAAAACCATTGTACATTTTTTCATTCCCTTTATCCATTCTTAATCCATATACCTAAAGATCCATTTTTTTCAAAAAATCACATGTATTCCAATTCCTCATCTCAATCTACCACTTTCTTTTTCTTTTGCCACAAATTATTATTTCAACCAAAGTCCAAGTCTTTCTTTTTCTTTTTCGTTTTACTATTACAATTGTTACAAAAGCCCATTTACAACAAGTCCAAAAATTGACACAAAAAAGCTATGTTGCTGCTAGCACATATCCTGCCAACAAAAGCCACTACAACACTTCACTATACTCCAAGGTAAACGCAGGTTGGACCCATGCTGCAAGAAAGCAACTTCAAACTGCTGCAATAACGTACAACTGTTGTATATCATGATACCCCAAAAAGGCAAGACTTTGTAATAGACAAGCCTGCTACAAAATTTTGACCACCAAAGCAAAAAAACTTGTACACAGAAAACCTGCCATGAAAAGGATTTTTCATATGAAAGCATTGCTTTGAACCAAGAAAATAAAAAAGATAAGAATTTTAAGACCTCCACCACGCTGCACACTCCAAGACAAAGCAAAAGCTACTCCAAAATGGCTAAACTCTGCTACCTCATACAGTCTCTACTATAACCTGCTATGAACCAAACAAAGACCTTTTCTCTTGGAAGCATGACATCAACGTTACAACAACAGATCTGCTATTAAAACACTTGCATCCACAATGTTCAAAATCTGATACCAACAACGACCTCACACCACAAGACTCCAAAGAAGCCTGCTACGAAGACAATAACGCAGCAAGCATTGAAAAAAAACTGAAGAAAAAAGCCCTGTTAAATAGAGGAAGAACAGATTGAAAAAGGGGGGATACCTCAAACATAAAAAACTGCCTCTGAATCTTCCACTGGTTTTTCAGCTTGTACCCTCCGCCTCAGTTTATTCAAACCCACTGTATCACCATCACAAACCATTCTTTTTCTTTCATTTCAAACACATACACCTCCATTCACTCTCCACTGCCACAAACTAATAAAACCTCCTCCATCTTCAACCTCTTTGAAATCGATTTCAACCATAAACAATTTTCACAAATCCAACCAAACAACTCAACCTCTTCTTCTCCTTCGCTCATCCTTCCGTGCGCAACATTCGACCACCATAACCTTCAATAGTTACCAACAACTCTCCATTTCCTTCATCGTTAAACAACCAAAAAATACCTTATTTTTCAGACCCAAAACTATCTTTAGACCAAACCTACACTCAAGCACAGACCCAATACTCAAACCTTAAAACCAGACCCCTCTTCGACATCAGTCCTTTCTTTCAATTCAAAACAAATCAAAGAAACATCAATCACAACCACAACAAACATCTCTCCAATACCCTTTCCACAACCTTGCATCACTCTCAAAAACTCCCCTCAATGCAAAACAACAGAGAAGAGGAGAGGAACCTCTGCAGAAATTTTTTGGCTCTTCAAAGCACATTCTGTAGAACCTTTCAAGAACTCAGACAACCCTTAATTTCTTCTAAAGTTTCCTCGCCAAACCTTTTGTTTCAACCAACAGTTCCTCAATCTACGCCTTAGAACCGTGGAACGCAACAAAACCAACAACAATTTTCTTTTCCTCTTCAATTCTAATACAAAAAACCTCCACCATAACCATCATCTACAATAAAGTCATCAAGCCATTAACCTCACTGTTCAGCTCACCTTTTAATTCACAAATAACAAGTACATCATAATCTGAAATCTAAGCAAATTGATTGAAATCCACAAAACCCAACCGCAAGACAAACTCAAAGAACAAAAACCTGAAGAACAAGATGAAGAGAGTTGGCAACCAAATCGAAATCAAGAAACTCGAAGAGGAGAACAGAGAGAAAGAGGTCGTGAGAAAAGGATCATCGACAATCCGAGTATGTTTTAAACCGTCACTCGTTTCTTCTTTCTGATGCATTGTTGGTGAGTATATTTCCTTTCTGTTTCGTGAAACACGTTAATGAACGACTGCCTAGGTCTTTTTTTCTTACCCTTCTTTCCTTGTTTCAAAACTAAACCGGGTCTTGGGCTGAAGCAAGCCGACCCACCCTCCTTTCCATAGCCCGTTCCATTTTTGTTAAGCACTTGTTTTTTTTAATTATAACTTTTGTTTAGGGAGATTAGGACTTTTAGTCTATAATTATTAAGTTAAACCTTTTTTTGACTAATTCTTAGGTTTATTTTTATATTCAAAACTAGTTTTTTCATTAGTCTACCCCTTTTTCTTAATACAAAAAAGAAGATAAAAAATATTTTGTTTTGATTTAGAATATAAAACGTTTAACTTTTTTTATTTAGTTTTTTTTAGTTTAGCATTTATTAGTTAGATGTCTAGAAATAACTTAAATATAATTTTTTTATTATTATTTTTTAATTAGACTGTGAATTAATCTTTTCTCTTTTAGAATTTAACAGAGTAGAATTATTTAGGTTGTTGTCAATTAATTCCTACTAATATTCTTTAACTTGTGATTTAGTTTTTAACTTCATGAGCCCAGGATTTTGATTCATGTTCTGACTATATTTTGCTCCTAACTTGTGTTTATCACTTTGTTGTCATTTCACTTTCTGTGTGCCTAACTCCATTTCGTGTCTGATACTTTCGTATTTGATCCTACTTTGTCGTATTTGTTTACACCCTTCTTCCAAAGGAAAGCCCTCCTCAGTTGACTCATAAGTCAATAAACAAATCATACCACCTTGGCCTCATAAGAGCCTTTCTCTTTCCTTGGCCTCATAAGAGCCATTGAGTCATAACTTAGAATTAGGTTAGAGTTTTAAACTCTATGTGAGACTCATCACTTTGAGTATTCACTTCACCCTATTACAACTTAGACTTAGAGAGTTTCTTAAACTCTATAAGAACTCATACTCATTCCCCTTTGGAACTTTGGCCATAGTCAATGGTTCCTCTCTCACCCTTAGTTAGGTGAACTCCGGTTGCTCTAATTTTTTAGTCAGATACGTAGGCACAAGATACGACGTCTTGGCGAGAAAACTTAGTATACATACCCTTAGGTCCTTACCTTAGCATATAGATCCTTTAACAAGCAAACATAACATAACACAAACTTGAACAAGAGGTTCCTGTATAGTACTACAGATATTAAGGGTGCTAATACCTTCCCTTAGTATAACCAACCCCCGAACCTTAGATCTCCCCCCTTTAGGTTTTTCTCGATCTTGAACCTTTCCTTTGGATAAATCAAAGTCGGTGGTGAATTCAAAGAAATGTGATGCAAGTTAATTAATAGCTTGTTATCCGATTCTCACCGCAACAGAAATGTCGACTTTACTGGGGAAGTAGTTTGAGGGTTAAGCCCACCTTGTTTTGTTTATGCTATTTATGTTTGTCTGCTATACTTGTACATATCTGTATATATTTATATATCTGTTTGTTTGGGATCTTCTGTCTGGAAGGGTGCTACTCTTGAGTGGTGAGATAAGTCCTAACCCGGACTTGAGAGTACATTTGATTAGGATCATAGACATAGTCAAGGACACTTCGAGGGAGTAATCCCAAAGGAGTTTACTTGAAGTTCCACACTCAGTTGAGGCCCTCTCGAGGGTGGTATATGTTGAACGAGCAATCATGAATGCGTTTCCACTTTCGACCTAGGTGCCAGTGATTCTGATGACCTTTAGTTACCCTTTTACTCCACTTGGCCTATTTAGGATGTAGTGCGATGACTATGAGGGAGTAATCCTAAATGGTTGCTACGCGATACTACACTCAGACGAGACTCTCTTGAGAATTTTATTGATTACCAAGTAATTGGGAAGTCGATAAAATCCAAAAGATGGGTTGTCGACTCTGGGCACTTTTAGAGCCCTGTTCTATAGATGATAAATCCATAGTACACACCTATTGGGATGGGTAGACCATTGGCTCCGCTCTTGTGACCCCTAAACCTAGGCCTTGTGTGGTTTGTACATATGTTTGTGCTTGTGTGTTTGCATACTTCCATAACAGCCTTTTTGGTTTTAAGGAACTCAGACGTTTTTTCCTTTGCAAGGATCAATAGAGATCATGGTTTTAAAAAGTGAAACTTTTTAGTTTTTCAAAAAGTTGTCATCTCGCTTTTGAGTTCCTTGAAACCATTTGGCTTTCTTTTGCATTGCACATGCATCGTCATCACATTTACATTGCATTCGCAACCTTGAGTCTCATCCATCCTTTGCCTGTAACCCAGTTGACTTCCCGAAGCCAGCATTGGACTTGAAGTAGCTTTTGAAGGATCATGAACTCAGAAGAGCAGAGTCAGTTTGTGATCAGAGCGGATTTCGACTTGTTGAAAGATCAGTTGGATCAGATTGTGGAAACTTTGACAGCCTTAGCAAAGAAAGATGGCCACATTCAAAGGACTTCTGTAAACAATGTTACCCAAGCTCAACCTGTGCAGACTCCTATTGAGAACCAGGTTATACAAGAACATGCCATTGTCCGAGATGGACATTCCTCTTCAGTTGATGCCATGGAATATCGCATTTTCGCATTCTCTGAGCTAGATTCCCAAGAGGTAGTCCCTGTGATGAAAACCAAGGATCCAAGAGACATTGAGATAATGGAAAAATGTCGTGCCTTGGAGAAGAAGCTTGATGACATTAAGGGTCGTGACACTGCTGATCTGAATGGTTTGAACATGTGTTTGGTACCCGACCTTGTGATAGCACCTAAGTTCAAAACACCAAAATTTGAGAAGTACAAGGGGGATAGCTGTCCGAAGCAGCATTTGGTGATGTTTTGCAGAAGAATGACTTCACATGTCCGTAACGACAAGCTCATGATCCACTATTTCCAAGATAGTCTTAGTGGGGCATCATTGAATTGGTACATGCAACTAGAGAGTAGCAACATCCAATCATGGTCAGACCTAGCCAATGCCTTTATGAAGCAATACAACTACAATCTCGACTTGGCTCCTAGTCGTCTGCATTTGCTAGACTTATCTCAAGAAGAAAATGAATCCTTCAGAGGATATGCTCAGAGGTGGAGAGATGTAGCTGCTCGCGTTCAACCACACTTGGTTCGTGGATACCTTGCAAGGCCCGTACCGAGAAAAGTTGTTTAGCATGGTGACATTAAACTTCTCTGATTTGGTAATAGCTGGAGAGCACATTGAGAGTGGTCTTAAGAGTGGAAAAATCTAAGGTGCCTCGAACATCCTAGTTAGTGAGAGTGAATCAGTTGTTAGTTCTCAAGAAGAATGTGAGAAAGAAAGTAATTCCACTTGGGAGTCTCCAATACTTCAACCTCAGCGCTCATGCAACTCAAGTGTTCAGAGTCAGCAATCCTTTGGGTCTCCGCGTCAGATACCAATCTCTCCACAGGGACAACATTCTTCTCCATATCGAAGACCTCAGTATCAACGGTCCTACCGTCGTCAGCCGCGTCAGCATGCACGACAAAGGCCAAGGAAACCAGAGAGGAATTTCACTCAGCTACCAATGTCATACAGTCAGTTCTTGCCATACTTAATCAAAGGTGGATTGATAGTGCCAAAGGAGATAGATCCAGTTCCTTTTCTATACCCACCAGGCTTTGACGTCAACGCCCGATGTGACTACCATGCTGGGGCACAGGGACATTCAACTAAAGACTGTAAGGTGCTCAGAAGCAAGGTCCAGACTCTGCTTGACTCTAAGATGTTTTCATTCACACCTCAAGGCATTCAAATCAACAATCCTTCACCTAATTAGGCGGGTTCATCAGACTCCGAGATGGAAGAAATTTCTGAGAGTATATGTGAAGATGATTCTCAGATGGATCTCGACAATCAACTCTGAAGATGACTATCTCAGTTTGGCAAGTCAAGAAGGAAAGCTCAATTCCCCGAAGCTGGCAATCTTTTAGCTGTTTCAGCATTTTTGTTGCATTTTTGTTGCATGTTGAATTTGTATTTGCTTATAAGCTTTGTTGTACTTTCAAATTGGCAGCATTAATGAAACGTTTATGCATCTTTTGATTAAGTCCGTTCGTTTCACTCATTTAATTTTACGTTCGTGAAAAAAAAAACAAAAAATATATCTTTATCTTGTTTCTTCCCACTTATCAAACTGTTTGTTCAAGCAAAGACTGGGGAGGATGATGAAAACATTATATTCATAATTGTTGTGGTATGCTTTTGATTAAACCTTGCCGATGATGTAAGGAATTGTTTCAATTCCCAAACACTGGAGAAATAAGGACGATAATCCCTCGTTAGCCCCTTCGAGCCTAGAAGTAGGAGTTTTATTTCCATACAAAAAATCCTTAAATCTGAACCTTGGGGTGGGTAGTTCTCAGTTTAACTTGGTTATGCATTCAAATGCAAGCGCTTCATGCAAGATACAGTCAACTCTCTCAAATCAAGTGACAATAAAAAAGACGAGGTCTCATAACCTCAGAAGACAAAGACGAGATCTCAAAACCTCAGAAGACAAAAAGAGGTCTCAAAACCTCAACAAAGGCGAATAGAGGTCTCAAAACCTCAACAAAGACAAGAAGATGTCTCAAAACTTCAGAAGACAAATAAGAGGTCTCATAACGTCAACAAAGACAAAAAGAGGTCTCATAACCTCAATAAAGACAAGAAGAGGTCTCATAACCTTAGTAAAGACAAGAAGAGGTCTCAAAACCTCAGCAATAGAGGATAACCAAATGTTGTGAGGGAGTAATGACTACCCTAGGTGTCTAAATCATCATCAACTATCATCAGTTCAATTTCTAGCCTATGGGAATCTGAAAGTATGGTCTAAGTTAACTGAGTATAGGGTTAGAGTTCATCACGAAGATTGGATGGGGACCAAACAAACTTTGAGCCTTTATCCATTGTTTGATAAACCGTGAACCAAGCCATGTTACAACCCTTAAAAGACCTAATTGAGGTAAGGTTGTTTTGAAAGCATGCTACAACAAGGTTGATTAACCTGACTCCTAATAATCTTTGCTAATTGTGTGTGTTGATCACTTCATCTGTCATTCTGTAAAATGACTAGATCCAGTTTATTTTGATTTAATCATTCCACTGTGTGCGTTTCATCAATAAAACTTTGATTTCAAAAGCTTGCATGAATTTTCTATTGAAATTGCCAATTTTTAATGAACAATACTTGTTTGCAAGACAATTCAATATCAAAGGAATCCCAACAAATGCAGCTAGCTAGGGTAGTTGACTTGATAAAGGGCTCAGTCTGGTGCATCTCCTCTATAGATCAAGCATCCCAAGAACTACTAAATCAGAGGCAGAACTCTTCAAGTTCAGAATATTGGGGCAAGTCTTCTTAAGGTCATCATATGACAAGTTTGGACTCCAATGACCTACCAACAGGGCCAAGTTTGTTCCCTGTTGTTTCTACCACAGTCTAAAAGATTTTGTACTGCGAATACAGTTGAACTGTGGCAGTTATGTTGAGACTCATGAATCTTTTCAAAAGTTTGAAGGTATTGAAGCATCCGGTATGCCAATTCTTCTGTAAAATCCTTTTGATAACCTATTCTCACAGATCAGTTAATCAAAAGCAGTCAAGTCGAGATTCGATAAAGCTCTAAAATTTCAATTAGTCTGGGACATCTCCTTCACAGATCAGTCATTCTGAAAAACAAGTTCAAGGACTTTGTTTTGTATATGCAGTTTAATCTGGGGCAGTTATGTCGAGATTCATGAATCTCTCCAAGAGTTTGAAGACATTGGAGCATCTTGTACTCCAAATCTTCTGTAAAATCCTCTTGGTATTTTGTTCTGACAGACTATGTAATCTAGGGCAGATGAGTTATGCAGAAATACCCAACTTTAATGACACATTTTGTAGCTCCCCAGTAAGCTGTTACTTCAGCTAATTTTGGTATTTCTCCATGGATCTCCCTCCAGTAAAGAAATCAAGCTCATGATGGCAATCCTAGTGAAGTCATGATGTTGTACCAAGTGGAGTACTCTTTTCCCCAGAGGAAGTTGTAATCTTGAAGTAGAACCACTGATTTCTGCATATTCACCCCCAGTGATGGTCCAATCTGATGAGTTTGGCTGGGTATCCTTGTCGAGATGTTTATTTCATCTCCAGTTTCGCTTCTTGTCTGTTTTGTCAGCATGATCATAAGCATAAGCACGACATAAGCATTCATATGCATAGCATCTTAGCATCTCTGCTACCCTTTCCTAGTGTTGACTTGTTTTTGTTCACTTTGGTGTTTATCTCCCCAAGTGACTGGGTTTGTCTTTTCTCTCCAATAGAGTTGCCAGCCCTAGGCATAAAGTGTCCATTCATTCTGAAGTCCCCACGGCGACCGATTCTCGTGGATGACGGTTGGTTCAATTATCTTTTCCACAATTGGATAAGATAAATCCCCATTCGAGCTTATTCCTCGATTGGAGTCTTGTTTGACTGTTTCTTTCTAGCTTGTTCCTAGATTGAACTTTGGTCCCTGGCAGGTGCAGTTTCCGAACTCACTTTTGAAAGTGCATTTATTTTGCACAATGTCTCGTAAAGGAATCTTTTACAAATCTCGTTGAAGGCAAAATTATTTCTCCAGCAGTGTTGTAATATCAACATCTCTTTGGAATTTATACCCAACGACAAGTGGCAATCTCCTTGAGAAGCTTGTTTTGCTATCATTACCTCTGTAGCGATAAGTGGCAATCTCTCTCATGAGAAGCTTATCCATCCTTGGTTGTATTCATACTTCTACAGTTACCAATGGTGTTACCTTCAATCAGTCTTCTTTCCATCAACCCATTTGATGTGACCCCTGTTTGAAGTGTTCTTCTCATCAACCCTTTTGATGATGTCACTCTTTATCGAACCGATTGTTTGCTCTGCCAATCCTTTGACGATGTCAGTTGGTTTTCATTCTGTCGATCCTTTGACGTGGATGATGTTTGGGTGTTTGGTTTCATTCTGTCAATCCTTTGACAATGCTGATGTTTGGGTCTATTTCTTTCTGTCAATTATTTGACGAGGTGTCTCTTCGATGAGGTCAATTTCTTCATTCCCATCAACCCTTTGATGATGTCACTCTTTATCGAACCAACTGTTTGCTCCGTCAATCCTTTGACGGTGTTAGTTTTATTTCCATCAATCCTTTGGTGATGTAACTCTGTAATCCAATTATTCCTTGCCGTCTATCCTTTTGACGATGTGTTTCGAGCTCAGGTTTCGTACCTTTGGATTTGTTTTGGTTTCTTCCCATCATCCTATGACGATGTTTTCCGAGCTCAGGTTATGTACCTTCGGATATGTTATATTCCTTGCCGTCAACCTTTTGACGATGTGAATTTTGGTCAGCTATAAACCTACATCAGATCAACTATTTGCTCCGTCAATGCTTTGACGATGTCAGTTTTCTTTCCATCAATCCTTTGGTGATGTAACCCTTTAATTTGGTTATCCCTTGTCGTCAACCCTTTCGACGATGCGTTCTGAGCTCAGGTTTCGTACCTTCGGATATGTTATTTTTCCTTGCCGTCAAACTTTTTGATGATGTGAACCATGGTCAAATATGAAACTTAACCTTGGTCACCTATGAACCAAAATCTCAGGTCACCTACGAACCTAAAGTCCAGTAATCGCTGGCATTGTTTGCTTCAGGTCAAATATGAACCTAAACCTCAGGTCAGATATGAACCCATTGTTTGCTTCAGGTCAAATATGAACCTAAACCTCAGGTCAGATATGAACCCGTTGTTTGAAACCAGGTCAAATATGAACCTAAACTTCAGGTCAAATATGAAGCCGTTGTTTGAAACCAGGTCAAATATGAACCTAAACTTCAGGTCAAATGTGAACCCATTGTTTGAACCCAGGTCAAATATGCACCTAAACTTCAGGTCAAATATGAACCCGTTGTTTGAACCCAGGTCAAATATGAACCTAAACTTCAAGTCAAATATGAACCCGTTGTTTGAAACCAAGTCAAATATGAACCTAAACCGAAATTTAAAATCCAGCTCATACTGGTATTCTTCATAAAACAACTTATATTGTTATCTCAACCAACTCATATTGGTACCCAATGGCTCATTAACCTTATTCCCAGCTAAAAAGTCCAGTCATCTCTCATTATCTGGCGCGCAAATTTTATCTCTGATTTTTCTCGAAGATCCCGTTTGAACTCTTCAATATAAGAAATCTCCAGGAAATCTCTTGTAGGATGTCTTCTTTCTGGTTTCATGCCCAGTAAGAATGTGTTTCATTTCCCCAGTGTCGTCTGGTCACCTATGAACTTGTCGTCCATCTCCCTGGATCTTCCCCTAGTGGAGAATACCTTTCTGGCTCCTATCTCCAGTAAGGACCTGTAGGGTTTCCCCTCAGTTTCTTTTTTCTATCCCCAGTTGTTTCCTCAGAGTCTCCCCAGTGAGTCTCTTTTGTTGGTTAGTCTGTATCCCCAATGGGTCTTCCTTATGGATACTTACCTTCATCCTTCCCCAGTGATGCTCACCTGCGTTTGGTTGCTCTCTATCCTTTAGTGTCTTATTTGTCTGCATTTTTGCACTATCATGACATCATATCATCATACTAGAAGTTCATGGCATGTCAGCATTTGCATGTTTGTCGCTTGTCCTTAGCATCTGCATTCCATCTAAGGGCAAAATTTTCGGTTTGCTATATTTAAAAACCTTTCACCTTGATGCCCCAAGGATTTCCATTCCTCGTGTCATCCGGTAAAGCTATTTAAATAGGGACAACTATTGTACCCCAAATTTTACCCTTAGATTCATTGATCTTTTGCACGCAATTCTAGGTCAAACATTCATGCATAACTAACCAATTTATCAACCTTTGTTGTGTTTTGTTTCATTTGTGGATCAGGGTTTACTCCAAGAGATTTCAAGAATCGGTAAATCAGGTTTTGGATAGGTCATCCACCATTTAAGCTCCTAAGCTGTGGAACAGAGGTTTTCTTTTAAGGTGGATTTCCTTTGTTCTGAGTTTTTCCCTTTCGGTTTTGTACTCAAGTTTGAGGAAGAGATATTGGGTTTTCAATTTTCATGAGAAGTTCTTATCAAAAGTTTATCAAGACACGACTTCAATTATTTGATTGGCCTCAAGGGTGTTAATTTGTTTAAGGTTCATCAGTGGTATGACTAGAGATATCCTGAACCATAGATTTTGGAAGATCGTGGTTTCTCATCCTTTATGTTTATGATCAGCAAGTGTCATTCAATTGAGTCTCTTGAAGCTAGGAGTGAATTTGTGTGCAAGTACTGAGTGTATGGTTTAGGCTTTTGTCATTGATCTAAAGGGTTCATCAGTTTCATCAGGCTTTTGTGATGTTGTTTAGGAGCTGGGGTGGTCAAGTGCATATGTAGAGTTTTCTTTTGTAAGTGTTATGGAGGCATGGTACCTTTACCCATTCTCGTAATCATTTTTAACCATATCCAATTTCTATCCATAATCCATTGTTATCCATTTTAAATATCTGTTTCTAAACATTCCATATTCGTTTTCAAACCCATTTCTTTCAAACCATTTTTCTTAACCCATTTCTAAATAGGGATGGCAAAAATATCCGTACCCGCGGATATCCGTGGATAAAATCTGTCATGGATATGGGACGGATAACTTAATGGATATCCACGGATAAAATAAATGGATATTTAAATATCCGTTTGTTAATGGATATGGATATGGGTTTAATGATATCAGTACCCGCGGATATCCATATCCGTTAACAAATTATAAAAATCATTTAAATATCATTAGTTTATTATACCTTACCTTTTCATCTTCTAAAATAAATAGTATTATTATATTTATTTCTTTTTTTAAATTTTCTTTGAAGAAAACCTTTCACATTTCATTCAAATTCTATTAGCCATTTCATATTTAAACTCTTCAATACTTCATACCCCACTTCAATAATTTCACAGTCCAACCAACTAGTGTTGTCATTCCTCTATCGAACCAGTGTCTCCCTGCCTACTCCTCTATGTTTGCTCTTCCATCATAACTCACAATCATAATATCTTTTATTTGTTTCGTTAAAATGAAATGTATGGATATTATGTATGGATCTAATTATATTTTGGTGAATAAGAAGAAAATTAATGTGATGAAATTTTATTGTTAAATTAAGAGCGAATTGTATGAATGTTATATGATAATAATTTTTGTGTCTTAAAAAGAAGTTAAAAGTATATTTTAAAAAAATAATTTTCATAAAAAAAAATATTATCCATGGATATCTGTAAATATCCACGGATATCGTAAAACCCACGGATTATCCGCTTAACGGACATCCACATGGATATGGGGCGGATATGGATATCATATTTATCCAACGGGGCGGATACGGATATCATAGTATCCGTGAATTTGTGTGCAAGTACTGAGTGTATGGTTTAGGCTTTTGTCATTGATCTAAAGGGTTCATCAGTTTCATCAGGCTTTTGTGATGTTGTTTAGGAGATGGGGTGGTCAAGTGCATATGTAGAGTTTTCTTTTGTAAGTGTTATGGAGGCATGGTACCTTTACCCATTCTCGTAATCATTTTTAACCATATCCAATTTCTATCCATAATCCATTGTTATCCATTTTAAATATCCGTTTCTAAACATTCTATATTCGTTTTCAAACCCATTTCTTTCAAACCATTTTTCTTAACCCATTTCTAAACCATTTTCACTTGCAATTATCCACATTTAATTTCAATTATCAATTTCACCTAATTCCATTCAAATCCATTTTCAATCCACTTTTCAAAACCATTGTACATTTATTCATTCCCTTTATTCATTCTTAATCCATATACCTAAAGATCCATTTTTTTTCCAAATATCATTTAAGATACAATTTCAAAAAATCACATTTGTTCCAATTCCTCATCTCAATCTACCACTTTCTTTTTCTTTTGCCACAAATTATTATTTCAACCAAAGTCCAAGTCTTTCTTTTTCATTTTCGTTTTACTATTACAATTGTTACAAAAGCCCGTTTACACCAAGTCCAAAAATTGACACAAAAAAGCTCTGTTGCTGCTAGCACATATCCTGCCAACAAAAGCCACTACAACACTTCACTATACTCCAAGGTAAACGCAGGTTGGACCCATGCTAAAAGAAAGAAACTTCACACTGCTGCAATAACGTACAACCGCTACACATCATGATACTCCAAAAAGGCAAGGCTTTGCAATAGACAAGCCTACTACAAAACTTTGACCACCAAAGCAAAAAAACTTGTACACAGAAAACCTGCCATGAAAAGGATTTTTCATATGAAAGCATTGCTTTGAACCAAGAAAATAAAAAAGATAAGAATTTTAAGACCTCCACCACGCTGCACACTCCAAGACAAAGCAAAAGCTACTCCAAAATGGCTAAACTCTGCTACCTCATACAGTCTCTACTATAACCTGCTATGAACCAAACAAAGACCTTTTCTCTTGGAAGCATGACATCAACGTTACAACAACAGATCTGCTATTAAAACACTTGCATCCACAATGTTCAAAATCTGATACCAACAACGACCTCACACCACAAGACTCCAAAGAAGCCTGCTACGAAGACAATAACGCAGCAAGCATTGAAAAAAAACTGAAGAAACAAGCCCTGTTAAATAGAGGAAGAACAGATTGAAAAAGGGGGGATACCTTAAACATAAAAATCTCCCTCTGAATCTTCCACTGATTTTTCAGCTTGTACCCTCTGCCTCAGTTCATTCAAACCCACCGTATCACCATCACAAACCATTCTTTTTCTTTCGTTTCAAACACATACACCTGCATTCACTCTCCACTGCCACAAACTAATAAAACCTCCTCCATCTTCAACCTCTTTGAAATCGATTTCAACCATAAACAATTTTCACAAATCCAACCAAACAACTTAACCTCTTCTTCTCCTTCGCTCATCCTTCCGTGCGCAACATTCGACCACCATAACCTTCAATAGTCACCAACAACTCTCCATTTACTTCATCGTTCAACAACCAAACAATCCCTTATTTTTCAGACCCAAAATTATCTTCAGACCAAACCTACACTCAAACACAGACCCAATACTCAAACCTTAAAACCAGAACCCTCTTCGACATCAGTCCTTTCCTTCAATTCGAAACAAATCAAAGAAACTTCAATCACATCCACAACAAACATCTCTCCAATACCCTTTCCACAACCTTGCATCACTCTCAAAAACTCCCCTCAATGCAAAACAACAGAGAAGAGGAGAGGAACCTCTGTAGAAAAAACTTGGCTCTTCAAAGCACATTCTGTAGAACCTTTCAAGAACTTAGACCACCCTTAACTTCTTCATAAATTTTCCTCGCCAAACCTTTTGTTTCAACCAACAGTCCCTCAATCTACACCTTAGAACCGTGGAACGCAACAAAACCAACAACAATTTTCTTTTTCTCTTCAATCCTAATAAAAAAAACCTTCACCATAACCATCATCTACAATAAAGTCATCAAGCCATAAACCTCACTATTGAGCTCACCATTTAATTCACAAACAACAAGTACATCATAATCTGAAATCGAAGCAAATCGATTGAAATCCACAAAACCCAACCGCAAGACAAACTCAAAGAACAAAAACCAGAAGAACAAGATGAAGAGAGTTGGCAACCAAAATGAAATCAAGAAACTCGAAGAGGAGAACGGAGAGAAAGAGGTCGTGAGAAAAGGATCATCGACAATCCGAGTATGATTCTTTGACCCATTCCTTGGGTATGTTTTAAACCGTCACTCGTTTCTTCTTTCTGATGCATTGTTGGTGAATATATATCCTTTTTGTTTCCTGAAACACGTTAATGAACAACTGCCTAGGTCTTTTTTCTTACCCTTCTTTCCTTGTTTCAAAACTGAATCGGTCTTGGGCTGAAGCAAGCCGACCCACCCTCTTTTCCATAGCCCGTTCCATTTTTGTTAAGCACTTGTTTTTTTTAATTATACCTTTTTTTTAGGGAGATTAGGACTTTTAGTCTATAATTATTAAGTTAAACCTTTTTTTTTTACTAATTCTTAGGTTTATTTTAATATTCAAAACTAGTTTTTTCATTAGTCTACCCCTTTTTCTTAATATAAAAAAGAAGATAAAAAATATTTTATTTTGATTTAGAATATAAAACGTTTAACTTTTTTTATTTAGTTTTTTTTAGTTTAGCATTTATTAGTTAGATGTCTAGAAATAACTTAAATATAATTTTTATTATTATTTTTTTTAATTAGATTGTGAATTAATCCTTTCTATTTTAGAATTTAACAGAGTAGAATTATTTAGGTTGTTGTCAATTAATTCCTACTAATCTTCTTTAACTTGTGATTTAGTTCTTAACTTCATGAGCCCAGGATTTTGATTCATGTTCTGACTATATTTTGCTCCTAACTTGTGTTCATCACTTTGTTGTCATTTGACTTTTTGTGTGCCTAACTCCATTTTGTGTCTGATACCTTCGTACTTGATCCTACTTTCTCATATTGGTTCACACCCTTCTTCCAAAGGAAAGTCCTCCTCAGTTGACTCATAAGTCAATAAACAAATCATACCACCTTGGCCTCATAAGAGCCTTTCTCTTTCCTTGGCCTCATAAGAGCCTTTCTCTTTCCTTGGCCTCATAAGAGCAATTGAGTCATAACTTAGAATTAGGTTAAAGTTTTAAACTCTATGTGAGACTCATGACTTTGAGTATTCACTTCACCCTATTACAACTTAGAGTTAGAGAGTTTCTTAAACTCTATATGAGCTCATATTCATTCCCCTTTGGAACTTTGGCCATAGTCAATGGTTTCTCTCTCACCCTTAGTTAGGTGAACTACGGTTGCTTTGATTTTTTAGTCAGATACGTAGGCACAAGATGCGACGTCTTGGCGAGCAAACTTAGTATACATACCCTTAGGACCTTACCTTAGCATATAGATCCTTTAGCAAGCAAACATAACATAACACAAACTTGAACAAGAGGTTCCTGTAGAGTACTACAGAAATTAAGGGTGCTAATACCTTCCCTTAGTATAATCAATCCCCAAACCTTAGATCTCCCCCCTTTAGGTTTTTCTCGATCTTGAACCTTTCCGTTGGATAAATCAAAGTCGGTGGTGAATTCAAAGAAATGTGATGCAAGTTAATTAATAGCTTGTTATCCGATTCTCACCGCAACAGAAATGGCGACTTCACTGGGGAAGTAGTTTGAGGGTTAAGCCCACCTTGTTTTGTTTATGCTATTTATATTTGTTTGTTATACTTGTACATATCTGTATATATTTGTATATCTGTTTGTTTGGGATCTTCTGTCTGGCAGGGTGCTACTCTTGAGTGGTGTGATAAGTCTTAACCCGGACTTGAGAGTACATTTGATTAGGATCGTGGACATAGTCAAGGAGACTTCGAGGGAGTAATCCCAAAGGAGTTGACTTGAAGTTTCACACTCAGTTAAGGCCCTCTCGAGGGTGGTATATGTTGAACGAGCAATCGTGAATGCGTTGCCACTTTCGACCTAGGTGCCAGTGATTCTGATGACCTTTAGTTACCCTTTTACCCCACTTAGCCTATTTAGGATGTAGTGCGATGACTATGAGGGAGTAATCCTAAATGGTTGCTACGCGATACTACACTCAGACGAAACTCTCTTGAGAATTTTATTGATTACCAAGTAATTGGGAAGTCGATAAAATCCAAAAGATGGGTTGTCGACTCTGGGCACTTTTAGAGCCCTGTTCTACATATGATAAACCCATAGTACACACATATTGGGATGGGTAGACCATTGGCTCCGCTCTTGTGATCCCTAAACCTAGGCCTTGTGTGCTTTGTACATATGTTTGTGCTTGTGTGTTTGCATACATCCATAACAGCCCTTTTGGTTTTAAGGAACTCAGGCGTTCTTTCCTTTGCAAGGATCAATAGAGATCATGGTTTTAAAAAGAGAAACTTTTTAGTTTTTCAAAAAGTTGTCAACTCGGTTTTGAGTTCCTTGAAACCATTTGGCTTGCATTTGCATTGCATGTGCATCGTCATCACATTTGCATTGCATTCGTAGCCTTGAGTCTCATCCATCCTTTGCCTGTAACCCAGTTGACTTCCCGAAGCCAGCATTGGACTTGAAGTAGCTTTTGAAGGATCATGAACTCAGAAGAGCAGAGTCAGTTTGTGACCAGAGCGGATTTTGACTTGTTGGAAGATCAGTTAGATCAGATTGTGGAACCTTTGACAGCCTTAGTAAAGAAAGATGACCACATTCAAAGGACTTCTGTGAACAATGTTGCCCAAGCTCAACCTGTGCAGACTCCTATTGAGAACCAGGTTATACAGGAACATGCCATTGTCCGAGATGGACATTCCTCTTCAGTTGATGCCATGGAATATCGCAGTTTCGCATTCTCTGAGCTAGATTCCCAAGAGGTAGTCCCTGTGATGAAAACCAAGGATCCAAGAGACATTGAGATAGTGGAAAAATGTCGTGCCTTAGAGAAGAAGCTTGATGACATTAAGGGTCGTGACACTGCTGATCTGAATGGTTTGAACATGTGTTTGGTACCCGACCTTGTGATAGCACCTAAGTTCAAAACACCAAAATTTGAGAAGTACAAGGGGGATAGCTGTCCGAAGCAGCATTTGGTGATGTTTTGCAGAAGAATGACTTCACATGTCCGTAACGACAAGATGATGATCCACTGTTTCCAAGACAGTCTGAGTGAGGCATCATTGAATTGGTATATGCAGCTAGAGAGTAGAAACATCCAATCATGGTCAGACCTAGACAATGGCTTTGTGAAGCAATACAACTACAATCTCGACTTGGCTCCCAGTCGTCTGCATTTACTAGACTTATCTCAAGAAGAAAATGAATCCTTCAGAGGATATGCTCAGAGGTGGAGAGAAGTAGATGCTCGCATTCAACCACCACTCTTAGATGAGGAATTGGTTGATTGGTTCGTGGATACCTTGCAAAGCCTGTACCGAGAAAAGCTGTTTAGCATGGTGACATCAAACTTCTCTAATTTGGTAATAGCTGGAGAGCGCATTGAGAGTGGTCTTAAGAGTGGAAAAATCCAAGGTGCCTTGAATATCCTAGTTAGTGAGAGTGAATCAGTTGTTAGTTCTTAAAAAGAATGTGAGAAAGAAAGTAATTCCACTTGGGAGTCTCCAATACTTCAGCCTCAGCGCTCATGCAACTCAAGTGTTCAGAGTCAGTAATCCTTTGGGTCTCCGCGTAAGACACCAATCTCTCCACAGGGACAACATTCTTCTCCATATCGAAGACCTCAGTATCAACGGTCCTACCGTCGTCAGCCGCGTCAGCATGCACGACAAAGGCCAAGGAAACCAGAGAGGAATTTCACTCAACTACCAATGTCATACAGTCAATTCTTGCCAGATTTAATCAAAGACAGATTAATAGTGCTAAAGGAGATAGATCCAGTTCCTTTTCCATACCCACCAGGCTTTGACGTCAACGCCCAATGTGACTACCATGCTGGGGCACAGGGGCATTCAATTGAAGATTGTAAGGTGCTCAGAAGCAAGGTCCAGACTCTGCTTGACTCTAAGATGTTTTCATTCACACCTCAAGGCATTCAAATCAACAATCCTTCACCTAATCAGGCTGGTTCATCAGACTCCGAGATGGAAGAAATTTCCAAGAGTATATGTGAAGATGATTCTCAGACAGATCTCGACAATCAACTCTGAAGATGACTATCTCAGTTTGGCAAGTCAAGAAGGAAAGCCCAATTCCCCAAAGCTGGCAATCTTTTGGCTGTTTCAGCATTTTTGTCGCATTTTTCGTTGCATGTTGAATTTGTATTTGCTTATAAGCTTTGTTGTACTTTCAAATTAGCAGCATTAATGAAACGTTTATGCATCTTTTGATTAAATCCATTCGTTTCACTCATTTACTTTTACGTTCATGAAAAAAAGACAAAAAATATATCTTTATCTTGTTTCTTCCCACTTATCAAACTGTTTGTTCAAGCAAAGATTGGGGAGGATGATGAAAACATTATATTCATAATTGTTGTGGTATGCTTTTGATTAAACCTTGCCGATGATGTAAGGCATTGTTTCAATTCCCAAACACTGGAGAAATAAGGATGATAATCCCTCGTTAACCCCTTCGAGCCTAGAAGTAAGAGTTTTCTTTCCTTACAAAAAACCCTTAAATCTCAACCTTGGGGTGGGTAGTTCTCAGTTTAACTTGGTTATGCATTCAAATGCAAGGGCTTCATGCAAGATACAGTCAGCTCTCTCAAATCAAGTGACAATAAAAAAGACGAGGTCTCATAACCTCAGAAGACAAAGACGAGATCTCAAAACCTCAGAAGACAAAAAGAGGTCTCAAAACCTCAACAACGGCGAATAGAGGTCTCAAAACCTCAACAAAGACAAGAAGATGTCTCAAAACTTCAGAAGATAAATAAGAGGTCTCATAACATGAACAAAGACAAAAAGAGGTCTCATAACCTCAATAAAGACAACAAGAGGTCTCATAACCTCAGTAAAGACAAGAAGAGGTCTCAAAACCTCAGCAATAAAGGATAACCAAATGTTGTGAGGGAGTAATGACTACCCTAGGTGTCTAAATCATCATCAACTATCATCAGTTCAATTTCTAGCCTATGGGAATCTGAAAGTATGGCCTAAGTTAACTGAGTGTAGGATTGAAGTTCATCACGAAGATTGGATGGGGACCAAACAAACTTTAAGCCTTTATCCATTGTTTCATAAACCGTGAACCAAGCCCGTTACAACCCTTAAAAGACCTAATTGAGGTAAGGTTGTTTTGAAAGCATGCTACAGCAAGGTTGATTAACCTGACTCCTAATAATCTATGCTAATTGTGTGTGTTGATCACTTCATTTGTTATTCCATAAAATGACTAGATCCAGTTTGTTTTGATTTAATCATTCCACTGTGTGTGTTTCATCAATAAAACATTGATTTCAAGCCATTAACCTCCACCATAACCTTCAAGTCATTATCTACAATAAAATCATCAAGCCATTAACCTCACTGTTGAGCTCACCTTTTAATTCACAAACAACAAGTACATCATAATCTAAAATCGAAGCAAATCGATTGAAATCCATAAAACCCAACCGCAAGACAAACTCAAAGAACAAAAACCAGAAGAACAAGATGAAGAGAGTTGGCAAGCAAACCGAAATCAAGAAACTCGAAGAGGAGAATGGAGAGAAAGAGGTCGTGAGAAAAGGATCATCGATAATCCGAGTATGATTCTTTGACCCATTTCTTGGGTATGTTTTAAACCGTCACTCGTTTCTTCTTTCTGATGCATTGTTGGTGAGTATATTTCCTTTCTGTTTCCTGAAACACGTTAATGAACGACTGCCTAGGTCTTTTTTCTTACCCTTCTTTCCTTGTTTCAAATCTGAACCGGGTCTTGGGATGAAGCAAGCCGACCCACCCTCCTTTCCATAGCCCGTTCCATTTTTGTTAAGCACTTGTTTTTTTTAATTATAACTTTTGTTTAGGGAGATTAGGACTTTTAGTCTATAATTATTAAGTTAAACCTTTTTTTTTTACTAATTCTTAGGTTTATTTTAATATTCAAAACTAGTTTTTTCATTAGTCTACCCCTTTTTCTTAATACAAAAAAGAAGATAAAAAATGTTTTGTTTTGATTTAGAATATAAAACGTTTAACTTTTTTTATTTAGTTTTTTTTAGTTTAGCATTTATTAGTTAGATGTCTAGAAATAACTTAAATATAATTTTTTTTATTATTATTTTTTAATTAGACTGTGAATTAATATTTTCTCTTTTAGAATTTAACAGAGTAGAATTATTTAGGTTGTTGTCAATTAATTCCTACTAATCTTCTTTAACTTGTGATTTAGTTCTTAACTTCATGAGCCTAGGATTTTGATTCATGTTCTGACTATATTTTGCTCCTAACTTGTGTTCATCACTTTGTTGTCATTTCACTTTCTGTGTGCCTAACTCCATTTCGTGTCTGATACCTTCGTACTTGATCCTACTTTCTCGTATTGGTTTACACTCTTCTTCCAAAGGAAAGTCCTCCTCAGTTGACTCATAAGTCAATAAACAAATCATACCACCTTGGCCTCATAAGAGCCTTTCTCTTTCCTTGGCCTCATAAGAGCCATTGAGTCATAACTTAGAATTAGGTTAGAGTTTTAAACTCTATGTGAGACTCATCACTTTGAGTATTCACTTCACCCTATTACAACTTAGACTTATAGAGTTTCTTAAACTCTATATGAGCTCATACTCATTCCCCTTTGGAACTTTGGCCATAGTCAATGGTTCCTCTCTCACCCTTAGTTAGGTGAACTACGGTTGCTCTGATTTTTTAGTCAGATACGTAGGCACAAGATGCGACGTCTTGGCGAGCAAACTTAGTATACATACCCTTAGGTCCTTACCTTAGCATATAGATCCTTTAGCAAGCAAACATAACATAACACAAACTTGAACAAGAGGTTCTTGTAGAGTACTACAAATATTAAGGGTGCTAATACCTTCCCTTAGTATAACCAACCCCCGAACCTTAGATCTCCCCCCTTTAGGTTTTTCTCGATCTTGAACCTTTCCTTTGGATAAATCAAAGTCGGTGGTGAATTCAAAGAAATGTGATGCAAGTTAATTAATAGCTTGTTATCCGATTCTCGCCGCAACAACAAGAATTCTGATGATGAGGATATGAGGTTGTTTGTAAAAAGATACCAAAGGTATATAAGGAAAAATGGAGTCAAATACTCCGACAAGAGCCTAACCAAATTTAGAAGGCTAACAAACTCCTCAAAAGAAGATGATAATAGGAAAGGTAAACTTAGAAGATCTTGCTACAATTATGGGGAAGTCAGACACTATAGACTGGAGTGTCTTATGATGAAGAAAGACAAAGAAAAAGGCCATCACAAGAAATATAGCAAGTTTATAAGAGCATATGCCACTTGGGAGAGCGCAAGTGATTCCTTAAGTGATGAAAGCACAAGTTCAAGTGTTGAATCAGCCTGGATTTTCCTTATGACAAATAGAAAGATGAAGAAAAATGTAAGTATTTCTAAGCTTGAAACTATTAATGACTTATCTTATCTTCAATTACAAAAATACTATGAAGATCTTCATAGAGAGACCTTAAGAGCCTTTAACAAATTAGCTTCATATGAAAAAGTATTTTTACACTTAGAAGCTAAAGTGTTAGAATCCGAAAGGAAGTTAGAAGCTATTAAGAGATCTATGATAGATATTCAATGTGTCAATAATGAGGATGAAAAACCTTCAAAGTTTGGTTGTGATTCTTGTCATGATTGGCAAAAAGAGATGAATGCTCTTTAAGTCAAATTAGTCAAAGCCTTACAACCAAAGATTGCTTTTGTTGTTGAACCATCAAAGTTTGAAAGTTCTTTGAACCATTCATATAAGAAGCATAAATTTGTCAAAAAAGAGTCTAATAGCAAAAGCACTTCTCATAAAAACTGATCTTGTCTCTATTGTTGCGAGAAATATCATACTATTAAAAAAATGAAAATTTAGGAAAATTTTTGTTCCTAAAGGAGCTTTTCAATGGTTGCCCGAACGCAACCTTATTTTCACTCATCCCCAAGGACCTAATGAAGATTGGGTACCCGGAACTTGTTGTTGATTTTACAGGATACATGTCTTGGATCTATGAAAATAGTATGGGATCTTGTTTGTGGATGCTCAAGACATGTGACGTGTCACATCTCCCTATTTCGTTGACTTTGTGGCAAGGAAGAAGGGTTGTGTAACCAAAAGGAATCAACATCTAGTGTTCTTTAATTAGTAAAAGCGTGTTGATTACTACTAATGTTTTATCCCAGAAATTTCGAGATAAGTGTTTCTTTTCATAATATAGGTATATCTTCACAAGACATTCTCAAAGAAACCGAAAAAAGAATTGATCAGCCTAAAGCGGTGGAACATGAGAAAGAAGAAGATATTAATTGTGAAAAGCAAAAGGTTGAAAATGCGGCTGTAGTGGACGATCTTTTTTTTTTTGACTTGGAGAATCTCCAAGGATCTTAAAAGTAATAATATTCTTGGATACATTATTAATCACACTTTCAATTACTTTGACACAAAGAAAAGTGGTAAGATCATTGTTGTCTAAAGAGTTTTTGGCACGTTTTGCATTTATTCCAACTTTTGTTCGAGAGTTCTTTATGAAATGCATGTGCATCCTCTGTCATTCATATGGTGAGGTAATATATTTTCAACTTTAGATTTGTATGGAAGTTCTTTCTTTTACCTGGTTATTTTTCAATGCTTATGCTTCTCCTAGTTCAAATTTATGTCGATGATATTATTTTTTTTATCCACTAACGTGCAACTTGTTGAGGAGTTTTCTAAGCTTATGAAGGGTGAGTTTGAGATGACCCTTATGGAGGAGTTGAATTACTTCCTTGGTCTTCAAATCAGACAACTCAATGAAGGTAGATTTGTGTGTCAAACCAAATATTTCAAAGACTTGCTAAAGAGATTTGACATGGAATATGCAAAATCCATTGACACTCCTATGACCACAAATGGAAACTTGAAAAAGAATAAAAATAGTAAGGATGTAGATGTGAAGAAATATAGAGGTATGATTGGTTCTCTTCTATATCTTACTGCATCTAGGCCAGATATTATATTTAACGTGTGTATATGCGCTCGTTATCAATCGGCTCCTAAGGAATCTCACTTAAAAGTCGTAAAATGCATTCTTAGGTATCTTCATGGTACTTCTAAGTATGGACTTTAGTATTCTAAGGGAAGCGATTGTAATTTGGTTAGTTATACCAATTCCAATTTGGTCGGTTGCAAATCGGATAGGAAAAGTAATAGTGGAACTTGTCACATGTTTTCAAATTCCTTAGTAAGTTAGCATAGCAAGAAACAAGTTTTCGTTGCTTTGTTAACCGCCGAGGCGGAATACGTAGAGGGTGATAGTTGTTGTGCCAAATTTTGTAGCTTAAACAACAACTACTTGATTTTTATATAAAACTACAACGTATTCCAATTATGTGCGACAACACTAGTGCTATTAATCTAACCAAAAATTCGGTGCTACACTCTCGCAGCAAGCATATTACGATTCATCACCACTTCCTACGTGACCATGCTGAAAAAATCTAATGGCTAAGGGTGAGAGACTAAGTTCGTGAGTCGGTTATGTGAGAGGAAGGTACTAGGAATCCTTCACCTCCATTATATTCAATGGGATCATCCTCTAAGCCTAGGGTTATTGTATGCCTAAGGATGTTTGCTTATCATTTATTAGATGTTTAATTAATTAATTTAAAGAAAATAATTTTATTATTTAACAGAAAATAAATTAATTGAGAAAGGAAACCTAAAAATGTTTTTGATTATTGTACTCACTAGAGTGCTACGACTCTATACCTATGTACCCTCATTTTAGATGAAGGATTAGAGTACTATAGTTCTTGTAAAAAAATTGGTGTGTTTGTTGTTTTTATCCCTTGAAAAGTTCTCAACGCATCGGGGGCGGAGAAGTATTTGATTTTGAAAAATGCCTCAATGCACAAGGGCAGAGGACTTATGATTTGAGGCGTGTTAGATTGATTTTAACCCATTGATTTATTGAAAAAAATATAATGATTAATTTATTTAAGAAAATAAACCCATTGTAATATATATATATATATATATATATATATATATATATATATATATATATATATATATTTTAAAAAAATTTATATATATATATATATATATATATATATATATATATATATATATATATATATATTAAAAAAATTTAATTATATAAACCCAAATACCAAATGCCATATCCCTTATCCCTATTTTTTTATCCCTAAAACCCTAGAAATTTATCCCTATTTATTATCCCAAATATTAACCGTGGTCCCTTGATTAATTAACATTTCTTAATTAATATATTTTTGTTATTATTTATTCTTTTTGTTAAAGGGAAAATATTCATCATTTAAAAATAATCACTAATTTAACTACAACATTTTTGTCCTACGAAAACAAAAGAAAACCATTGTGAAATATGAAAAACCCGTTGTCTTAGGCTTTAAGAATGATTTTCATGCCGTGCTAAACCGAGGCGTTGTCTTAGCCATTCACAACGATTTTTGTACCAATAACAACGCCTTATAAGTAACCATTTTCTTAGGTATCTTTTGAGAACAGTCTTTAGAGTTTTAATAGCAATGGCTTCTCCCCGTTTTCTGCTTAAAGCTGTTGCAATAATATATTTTAGACCAGGGTTTTCAAGGAGCTATTTCAACGGTTTATAGCAGTTACTCATTTTAAAACTGTTCTGATAAACATAAATCTATATGACTTTTCAATGGCTAAAACAACAGTTTCACAACTACAACAACACATTATCACAGTTGCAACAAATGAATTTTTTTCATTAATAAAATGTAAAATCAAATTATTTTATGAACTTTGTAAATTATTATTATTATATTTAAATAACAATAATTTCAATATAATAGTATTCAGATAAAATTTTAATATAATCTTAAATAAAAAAATTATATATTCACAATCAAAATATCATCTTCAATGTATATATTCTAATGTCAATTATCATTTATAATCAAAATAACATCTTTAAAATGACCATCAACATCTATTAAAAATATTTAAACATCTAATCTCTTCATCTTCAATTGACTGGAAATCTTCATCGATATCATCATTCATAGTCTACAAAATAAAAGTAATATAATTGAAATAATATTATTACTTGAAGACTCTAAAATAATTAAAATGTAAAGCATAAAACAATTCAATCTTACTTGATTATTATTTGGAGCATATCTTGATGATTCTCCCTTTCATGACCAATACTTATAGCAAAATGTAGAAAGATCTTTTTCTAAATCAGTAATTGTATAACCATAAGTACTAATTTTTGCATATCATCAACCACAATTTATGTAATTTTTTAGTTATAATGTTTGTTTATACATCTCAAAAACAGACAAAGATAAACCTCTTTTGTCTTTAGCTTGTCTATCACTTGTTCTCTTGAATATTCCCCACTTGAAACCCTACAAGCAGAAGCCAATAATTTGAATATCCCGATAGTTATTAACAACAAAAGGTTATCTTGGCTAAAATATATTATATCATTGGCATATAAAATATAAAATCTACTCACAGTTGTTTGTGGGGGTGTCTGAACTATATGGGTGTGAATGTAGCACAACTGTGTTTGAAAGAGACGGCATTTAAATACTTTCACATGTTAATATGCTCTTTGCGCTAATAGAACTTTATAAGTTGAAACAAAGAAGAAAAGCAGATAATCTGAAGCAGAGTGTGCCAAAATTTCAATATCAACATCCATTTTAGCTAGCTGCTGGCTAATACGTTGTAGTATTATGTGGCCAGGAATAACCATAACTAGCCATGTATATGTGTCATATTAATTGATTCACAAGTTGGTTAGAAGTAGTTAGACGTAGTTACATTTATGTTTTTAGTTAGTTAGCTAGATTCCTTGTATTATAAGTGATTAATGTAGGACTCATCTTTCTGTATAAAAACAAATCTATCTCTTGATAAATGTAAGAGAAAATTTACTCTACCATCCTTTTCTTCATGCTCAAGATTATGAGTCTGCATGAGCTTTTTTTATCACAATATGGCATCAGATGGTATCAGAGAGTCGATCATTTATTCTTCTTATTTTCTATTTCTATTTGCAAATGCTCAAGGTTTGTAATTTAGTATTTTCACCAAAATGAAGAATTTTTCTTTAATGTTCGTATAGACACACACAAATGAACATTATGAACCCATATATTGTTGTTGTTTAGTACAAATCATAGGTTGCATGATGATGGGATTTCTCGTAGTACATAAAAATGGATAATGTACTTCTTGTTCTTGAAGTGTGTTAATTATTTATGCTATGAACTTTATGGTGTTTGTGTATTTTGTACTTGTGAATATCTATATGTGGTATTTTGTTGAGAAGAGATGGTTAGTTAGTGTTGGCTTTTATGGGTATTGAATTAGGATTTTAAAAGAAATTTTTTATAAAAATAAATCTAGTATATAATGGTGTCATACCCCAAATTTTGCCCTCTAGATTCCATCATTTAGTTGCATAATTGGGCAACGGGTTTGATTGTACATTATGATTAGTGTCTTCGAAAGTCAAAATACCACTTCTAACCAATCTTTGCACTTCTATCTTCAATGGATAACAATTTTCAGTATCATGCCCAGCTCCTCCCTGATGGAAAGCACAATGAGCTTCAGGCTTATACCACCACGGAGAATATTTTGGAGCAACAGGTGGTACACGGGTCTAAACAAGATTCTTTTGAATTAAACCAGGAAGTAATTTTGTGTAGGTCATCGAAATCGGATCAAAATCCTTCTGATAACGGCCTCGTTGATTGCTTTGTTGGTGAGAGCGTTGTTGATGAGCGGCTGGAGTTGCTTGAACAATAAGAGTTGAATTGATAACATGCATAACAGATGCAACATGTTGCTGACATTGCTTATTCTTACCATAACTCTTTCTGCGTCCTTCATGGGAAATAACATTGGTCTCACCTTATTTCTTCTTGGCAAGTCCTCCACCATATTTCTTAGAACTCCCAGCAGAATTACCATCTTTTGACAAACATCCTTCATGGACACCTTCTTGTAATCTCATCCCCATATTAACCATCTCAATGAAGTCACTCGGGGAACTAGCAATCATACGCTCATAATAAAAAGGAATCAGGGTTTTCAAAAATATCTTAGTTGTAGCGTGCGATTTTTGTCGGTGACGCGACCACCTTATCGCAAATGGGTTTCTCCCCACCGCAATGGTAGGAGGGGGGTGCTACTTTGTGATTTCTTATTTATCCCGTGAAGTTGGAAGGGAAAGGGAAGCTATCTAAAACTAACCTTGCACGCAAATGTTTAACTGAACAAACGCTTAAGAGATATTCGGGGAGTTCGGGGTCAGGTTATACAATGGGGAGTTGTCAATTACCCATCCTATATGTGGTTATCCACAGGTTGTTAGCAATAGGTTCTACTTTTACACTTGATGATGTTTATCTATTGTTGGTCTGGAAAGTTTGGGAATGTTGAGAGAGAGAGAGAGAGTTTTTTGATGATTTTGGTGAGGTGCTGGCCCTTAGTTTTGATTGGTGTGACGGTACTGGACCTAGAGTTTTTGATTGGTATGCTCGCTAAGATTTCAGAATCTTATTCCTACGTATTCCCGTTTAAAGAAACTGGGAAATCAGAGCAATCGTAGTTCCTCCTATTCTAGGGTAGGAAAAAGATGTTTTGGTGTCTTGTTCAAAGCCCAAGATTGAAGTTAAAAGGTTTATTTATGTCTTGTTCAAAGCCCAAGATTGAAGCTAAAAGGTTTGACTGAGAGAGAATTTGTCATCTCTAAAGGGAGACATCTTGTCTATTTATCACAACTGTTGGGTGACTGTAAAGGAAAATTACTTTAACTGGGATATGAGAATCCAACAATGCCATAATTTCTTTTATGAAGGATTTTTCCTGAAGGAAAAAACTTTAACTCAGTTTAGAGCAATGCCATTTTCCCTTAGGAGTCTTCATGCTAAGAGAGGGACAGTGGCGTGGATGTAAATAATCCAGAGGCTTGCCGCTTACAGCAATTAGATGAAAGAGAGGATTTGCTAGGATAAGAGATGGACGACAGCTTGAATTTTTGAATCAAGAAGTGTGCCACTTAAAACAGTTATCTAGGATTAGGGTTAGTTTTGAAGTGTTTGTTTTGATGTGTGATAACACAGAGAAAGGTCTTCCTACATAGAGATTTTTGGTTTCCTCTGAGGGGATGTTGATTTTTGTGTGCCTTGATCAAAGCCCAAGGCTGAAGCTAAGAGATTGATTGACTCCATTGGGGAAGTGCTTATACAAAGCCTAAGAGGAGGCTGGAAAAGATTGACTCAACAAGAGAGTGTTTATCTGTCTTGTACAAAGCCCAAGATTGAGGCTAAAAAGAGACTGACTCTTTGGGAGATATCATTATACAAAGCCTAAGAGGAGGCTAAAAGTTGACCTTTTCGAGGGAATATTTTGTCTGTCTTGTACAAAGCCCAAGATTGAGGCTAAAATGGGAAACTAACTCTATGGGTGAGAGGTTTTATCTGTCTTGTACAAAGCCCAAGATTGAGGCTGAAAAGGAGATTGACTTTGCTAGAGAGATTTATACGGTGGCTTGTACAAAGCCCAAGATTGAGGCTGAAAAGAAACTGACTCTGTGGGAAAGAAATCTTTATCTATCTTGTACAAAGCCCAAGATTGAGGCTAAAATGTTTCTGACTCAACAAGAGAGTGTTTTATTTGGTGTCTTGTACAAAGCCCAAGATTGAGGATGAAAGGTAGTTGACTCTACGGGTGAGAGGTTTTTAGGTGTCTTGTACAAAGCCCAAGATTGAGGCTGACCTTACTGGGAAAATCATTATACAAAGCCTAAGAGGAGGCTGAAAAGCAGATTGATTCTGCTTAGGGATATTATCTCTCAAAGCCTAAAAGAAGGCTGGGAGGAGTTGACTTTGCTGGGGAAGATATTTGTCCCAAGCTTAAAAAGGAGTTTATGAAGATTTTGACTTTACTGGAGAAAGTTTATATATGTCTTGTACAAAGCCCAAGATTGAGGCTAAAAAGGAATGACTCAACAAGAGAGTGTTTTTGTTTTGTACCACTGACTCAACAAGAGAGTATGGAAAGGTGATTGACTCAACAAGAGAGTCCTTTGTTTGTCTTGTACAAAGCCCAAGATTGAGGCTAAAATGGGTTAACTCAATAAGAGAGTATTGAAGAAGTGATGGTCTCAACAAGAGAGTGCTTTTGAGGCTAACTCTACTGAGGAAAGTCATTATACAAAGCCTAATAGGAGGCAAGTAAAGTTTGACTCAACAAGAGAGTGTTGAAAAAGTGATTGACTCAACAAGAGAGTCTTTTTGAAGCCAACTCAGCAGGGGAAAATCATTATACAAAGCCTAAGAGGAGGCTGGCTTCTGTTGAGGATTATTGAGATCCAGAGGTAGGTCCAAGTCGGGGAATCAACTCTTGCTGGGGGTTTACAGAAGAGTTGAGGTATCAGATGCCTTGAGGTTCTGATTTGGGATAGTGTTATACTGATGATAAGCTGGCCCTTGGCTGGGGAAATTAAGGAGGGAAGACTGAGTTTTAGATCATGTGAGGATTTTAACTCTACTAGAGATTGGTCAAATGACTAGGGTTTCTCCTGTGTTTTCAGGGAACTTGAGAATGTCTTTGAGATCCCCGAGGGGATTAGACTGTCCAAGTCCACTGGTATGAAAATGTTTATCTTTGTATAATGCCCAAGAGGAGGCTGGTGGTTTAAGGGATGAGAATCAACCCTTAAATTGGTCTGAGGTTTTGACTCTTTGGAAAGACTGCTCTAACAAAGGATGACTAACTTCTGTCTTATACCTTTAAGAGGTCTTCAGGGTCCTTGTATTAAGCCCAAGAGAAGGCATGAGAACTTCTAAGAAGCCGGAGGGTCCTTGTACAAAGCCCAAGAGGAGGCGGGGATGCTTTTAGAAGCCTGCGGGCCCAAACCTAAGAAGAGTTCAAGAAAAGTTTCACCGGGAATAATCTTTTCTTTAGTGAACAGTTCTAGGGTTTGAAGAAATTCAAGAGAGGTTTCACTGGGAATTAATCCTCTCTGGGGAAATGAACTTCTTTGACAATTTCTAATAGTGACAGTCTGAGAAAAGTTTCACGGGGAATAATGCCTTTCTCTGTTCCATATTGTTTAAGCCCAAGAGAAGGCAAGACTGTATCTGGAATTCCAATGGGGAACTAGTTTTGACTGTATTGAAAGAGTGACCAACTGGCTTTACCTAGTTCTAGACCTAGTTGCCGGGGAAAACTCTAAGCAGATATACAAGTATATATATAGTTGATATATGACAAGTATTTAAAAGGATATAAAAGAAGGACTTACAGGTGAGCAAGCTTCCAACAATACAGTTATATATATATATATATATATATATATATATATATATATGTAAACATGTAACTGAAAGCTGATAAAAACTTACAGGCGAGTAAGCTTCCATTATAACAGCTGTATGGTTAGTTGTTCAAGAAATTAAAGAAAGTTTTGATAACAACTAAGAGTTTGAACCTAAATCAAAAGGGAAGTTGTTTTGAAAAGATTGTTGGGGCTTATACTCAAGGAGAGGCCCAGGTGAAAAAACAATAATCGTACCGCTGTTTTGTAAACTGTACCGGGACTTATACAACGACTGAGGCCCAAAAAGGTTTATATTTACAAAGGGGTGGGACTTACACTCTACCAAGAGGCCCAAAAGTTTGAAAAAGAAAAGAAATGGGACTTACAACTCAAGGGCAGGCCCAAAGGAAAATGTTTTGAAATGGCGATCGCGCCGAGATTTTTGAAAACACAGTGGGACTTATACAATGACTGAGGCCCAAAAAGGTTTTGGTTAAAAAGGGATTGGGTCTTACACTCTAATAGAGGCCCAAAAAGGTTTGAAAAGGTTTATTAGGGTAATAGTGATCAAAACCCTAATTTTTGGTTTTAAAATGTATTTTAATAGAATAAAAATTCAATTAAAATAATCAAACATGTGAAAAAGGTTGCAATCTTGGATTTATATTTGAGAAATCATGTTTTATTCATGGTATGATTTAAAAATCATTTGAATTTTGCAAAACCAAGAGAAAGAAATTTTTTTAATGTTTAAAAACAAATAAAAATATAATTCTTTACAAAAATATCAAATATATGAAATAAATAATATTTTTGTAAACTTTTCATGGAATAAAATATTTTAATATTTTTGTGAATTTTCGAAAAAAGAATCAATAAAAAATAATTAAAATTGAGAGAGAAATTAATTTTTGAGTTAATTAACAAAAACATGAAAATATTGAAAAAATAGTAAAAATAAGAGAGTAGTAAAAAAGGTTTGGGTGGGGTTTGAACCCATGACCTTCCAACCAAATACACATGCGCGCTACCACTGGGGTGGTGATACATCCGTGTATCAAAACCACCCCATGTGCATATATGGGGTGCCAAGTTTTCAGGCCTGGCCATGGCAAGGCAAGGCAAGTTTTGACAATTTACGTGAAGCCTCTAACTTTCTCATTTCGCCATAGATTTGGACAAAATTTAGGTGCATCTGGCCTAGAATTTCACAAGGAATCCAATGGTGCCGTTGGAATTTTCAGAAAGTGTCCCAATTTTAAAACCCGATAGTGGTTTTAAAATAGACCTAGATTTGCATGTTCTATGCTATCTCATGGTACAGGCAAGAATTACATGACAAATTGGTTCAAACACAATATATACAACATGTATGAGTTATTTATGATCAATGGACATCAAAAGAATGCATAATTCAAAGAGTTCAAGTTGTGATGCACTTACCTCTTGGAGCTTCTTGTGCTAACTGTCAAGTTCCTTGTGCCATAAGTGATCCAATGCTTTGAACACTCTCAATTGATCCCTTAGAAGCTTTTAGGATGATTAGAACCAGCTGGAATCTTCAGGAACAAGTTTCGGCTCTTTCTTGCAAAAGGGGCAAAAGTGACCAATATGGCAACTCTCTCAAATGGTGTTCCAAATGAGGGGAACCAATTGGGATAATTTAAGGATGATATTTGGAGCGTGTTTGAGGCCTTGTTTGCTTTTGGAAGTGACTGAATTAAGGCATGGCTTGGAAAATGCAGAAAAGTCCAATTTCGAGGTTTTGGGAGTGGATTTTTTGATTTTGGTGTTTCAGGTCACAAATGAGTGTTTGGACAGCTTAGATATAACATATTGGATGTGTTTGGATCATGAGCTGTGGTGGAATTGCTCTCTAACTCAAAAACTCAGAGATGACTTGGAAAAGAAGGAATTTTGGCCTAAAGAGAGAGATTTTGAGGAAAGCATCAGTTGTAGTGCTTTGGTGTACTCAAACTGAGCACAAATGAGCTCTATTTATAGTAGAGCAAGTTTTTTTTGGCATCAATAGTGAATGACAGCTGTGTAACACCCACTCAAACCCCGCTCCAAATATATATATAAATCAGAGTAAATATCATGCCTTTCACAAAAGGGTGTCACATACTTTTTCAAAACATCATAAAACACATGTCATGCTCATTAACACTTTAGTAATTTCATGCTTTTCAAAAAATTTCACATTAGCATGTAGCAGCGGAATCACTTTCATTAAAAACTCATAACATTCAAGTCTCTAATAAATTTCCTTCATTAAATCAACTTAGGCATAAAAAGCCACTTCACCATAAAATTCAAATCAGATTAACAAATAAACAGAGTATACAATCGTATCTCTCAAAAGATGAATCAAACGTTCCCCAGTGTTACATAATCAGAGCACGACTCGACCCAAAATAAATAAGGAAGCTAAACAAGCTACTCCAAATAGCTATCCTCGTACTAGCAAGCAACTCTAATCTTCAGTACCTGAGCGATGTCGTATAAAACATCATTCCAACAGAAGGGTGAGAATTCACATCAATATTGAAATTATAAGATAATGATTATTCTAAAACATATAAACACAAATAATAAATAATCTCACACTCAATATTCATCAACAAGTATCACTCAAGTATCCACACAATTCATATCAAATTCCAATACTCAACAAGTCACAATCACACACATACTTCCATATAACAATCATATATGCCATGCGACTCGATGCAAACTCAATGCAACTCATGCCATGTGGTACCAACACTTGTTATTTTTTTTCGGTTTTTACATTTAAACCGGGTCCGTCCCCTAGACCAATAACAAAACAAAAGCCCGTCCCCTAGGCTTTCAAACCCCACTCTAGGTTTGGGACAAGTCACTAGCTCCCACGGAACTAGCAAGCATTGCCTCTTGACACAAATGATGCGTATGCAATCAACAACCATATGCAATTAAGACCATCCCCTAATCTTAATATCAAGCATATCTTCAATAATTCATCATACTTGAATTACCACATATTGCACACACAATCACATTTCAAAAGCATAGCATTCTTATTTCAAACATCATCACCACAATTAGCAAGTAATACGCGAGTATCAACTCGATTCAATCACAACTAACAAAACACATAATACCGATTAAATATAGAATAATTAATCCACCACTAATAATTGAATCCAATATTCAATACATATTCACTACTCAATTCAATAAATAATAATAAATATTTAAATAAACAATCAATATCTAAATAAATAATCCATATTTGAATAAGTAATTCATATTTAAAATTAGATAACCAATATTTAATAAATAATTAATAATTAAATAAATAATCAATTTTTAAATTAAATAATCAATATTTAAATTAATTAACCCCTATTTTAATTAAATAATAGTTATCTAATAAAACATTTAATATATAAATTAAAAACTCTAATTAATAAAAATATGTATATTTACTACGAGGCATGTTTGTGTAAGTGATCATCTTCATTTGCCTACTTTAAATGCTATAAGTATTACTAATACCACACCCACCGTGTTACAGGGATAAGCAATGGCACTAATTCATGTCCAATATATATATACATATCTTGCGCTAAGTGGAACAAGGAAATGGGATGAATCACAATTCATTTCACTACTATCTAAACGTTTCATCGCTACAAGGAATGTGTACTACATTATCAATTCAGCCATAATTGCTATCCATTTTAATTGTCACTACAGAGTAAAGGGATTCTCTATAGTTTGTTTTAAAAAAACTATGCCACAAGTTATAAGCTACAGCTGTGAAATTAAGTGTGAGTTACACACTCATCCCTCATGTTGCTACAGGAACTGGGGCGCTACAGGGTGAGGTAATGTAACACCCACTTTCATTGCCATACGTAGAAAATGTGCTAGAAAGTATCCTTAAGAAAAGAGTTATGTAACTTCATTGCCTAGTATTAATTAATATATCCTACTCTTAGCAACAAGTCACCTAATTAAATTATTTCCATACTAATTCATTTCCATTCCATGCGCAAGGAAAAATAGGAAGGTAGCTCACCTCACTGCTATGGATTCATTACAATCCTAATATTTCAGACAACATATTCTAAGCGCAGTACCCACACATTTATACACTAAATGTTAATGCTACAGTGACCAACAAATCCAATAATCATATTCATTTTCCAACTCCAAATATCAAATGGGTCTCTAAAATATCATTAAGAAATCAATTTCTACACATCCAAAATCAATAATTTCAGAAATTAACATTAACCTAATTAATTTAAAGTTCATAGAAAAAGATTGGGGATTTTTCACTAACTCAATTTCTACCAAATAATCAACACCCAATAATCCCAATAATGAGAGAAAACCCACCCTTACCTTGAATTTCTTGGTGAATTGTTCTTGAGTTCTTCGCCTCTTCTCCCTTTCTCTTCTTTCCTTCTACTCTTCTCTTTCTCTTTCTCTTGTGTTCCCAATCCTTACTAACTTCTTCTCTAAAACCCTAACTATTCATAAGTCAAATGGGCCTAACTCAACCCATTACTTTTAATATTAACACCTCACCTTAAGCCCAACCAAACTCTAATAATTCTATAAAATCTTATTAAATTGAATAAATTAAATAGTTACTTAATACCAATAATCTAATTTAAAATAAATAATTAGATAAATCCACAATTCAATTTATTTTCAAATAATAAATTAAATCACATATTTCAATTTAATCAATTAAATCACATAAATTAAATATATCAATTAATTTATATAAACTCAATAATTTATATAAATCAAATAATTCATATAAATTCACTAAATCAAGTAATTCATTTAAATTAAATATTTCAAATAACTTAGATAAATCACGTAAATCAATATTTAATAAAATCACTCAATAATTAATATAAATAACTAATTGCTAAAAATCGGGGTGTTACAAGCTGCACCATGCCTTTGGCCAATGTTGAGCAAAAGGAATCTCAAGGCTCCTCTATCCATTGACTTGAGGTTAGGGCACAGGCCTATGGTCCTTTGATTTAGAGCTTATTCTTGACTCATTCAGTTAGGAATGTGTCAGTCCATGCCACCTTGGTGTATCCATTGAATGATTGGAAACAAAATTGGAGTCTTGGCACCTTTTTAGCCTTTTTAGGTTTGTTATGGCTAAGTGTAGATTCTTGGACTTTGGAGGCTTGGGGATCAGATCATTCTCCTTTTGTTTTATCCTCAGATGTGTCCAAATGGATGACAAGGCTTGGAGTTGTCCAAATTTGTCAAATCGAGCAAATGCACAAAATCTGCCTTGCCTAGGACAGTTGGAAATGGTGATTTTGAGGGATTCATATCTCTCTGCTCAGGTTGAGTTATGGGAGGCTCTTGTGCTTTTTAGAAAGCCCTCTTATGATACAAAACATGTGTGATCATAGTTTGTTTTGAAACTATTTGGATCCAACTGAAAAATCCTCATGAACATTGATGTTCAAGGCTGGTAACTTAGGCAGATTTTCACTAAGTGTTGGAAAAAGTGTCATTTTCATGTTTTTGTGATTTTAATCAATCCATAACTTAAAATCCATGAAGAATTAGAGTCTGAGGTAGTTGAAGCTTTTGTAGAGTGTAGCAAGACCTACAAATCCAGCTTTGGATCACCCAAAATGGTTGCTTGGATCTCAAGTTATGATCCTTAGAAGTTGGTACCAAAATCACTTTTGTTCCATAACTTAGAAATAATTTGGTTTCTTATGGTTGCACCTTTTGCAAGAAACCTCACTTTTCTTGATTTTTATTAATGAATGATGATCAATACCATACATTAATATTATTTTTGACTTAGGGGAACCATATTTGTGAAAAATTCCAAAAAGTCAAACTTGATTTTGTGCACAGTTGACTTTTTATCGGATGAAATCCAA
The DNA here is from genome assembly GCA_022829125.1 of Lathyrus tuberosus. NCBI lineage: Eukaryota > Viridiplantae > Streptophyta > Magnoliopsida > Fabales > Fabaceae > Lathyrus > Lathyrus tuberosus. The sequence continues at coordinate 136,043 of JALAZF010000390.1, forward strand.
ACTGTACGATCCTTTGTGAAATCAAGTCCTTGACTTAAATCAAACCTCATGGATAGATTCCATAGGTGTTATAGGGTGTATTGAATCATGTCCAAAGGTTTGGGAGCATGTCTTGGTTAAAAGTCAAAGGTACATTTGATTTTTTTCTTCAAAACCCTAATTGTGGTCCAGATGAAATTGAAACTTGTGAATCAAGCTTATTGGATCAATCCATTATTATAAATGGATCAATGTGGTATATTGGAGGCCCTAAAATCATGTCTTGAGGTCTTGGCTCATGCTTTGCCCAAAAGTCAACTTAGGGGTGAATTAGGTCAAGAAACCCTAATTCCTGATTTTTGGTAAATGCATCTCCTGATGCTAATTTGACTTGATGATTGGGTTCATGAGGTCCCTTGGAGTATCTTGGGTTGTGATTTGAAGCATTGGCTCATTCCTAGATGAAAATTTTCATCTGGAGGCCTTGGTCGACCAAAACCCTAATTTGGTGACACTGGCGATCTCGAGGCTTGATCCACTTGGAATGTTGCAACCTTATGCTTGATTTTTGATGTGGGAGTCCTCTTGATCCCTTATGGGTGTTTGAGTGGTTTAGACAAGTTGAAGATCATGTCATTTCTTGATTGATCTTTTGTCTAAGTGCTCTTAGAGGGCTTGAAACCCTAAGTCTTGATTGTAGTGAATGCTCAACCATCTTTGAGGAGATTGATGAGGCATGAAAGTACATCCATATTGTGGTAATGATTTGCCCAATGATGGGAAACCTTCGTGGTCAAAATTTGGGGTATGACATTAGTAATCTCTTTTTCTTCCAAAGGAGGATTAATCTGAGCAGCAATCTCGCGCCACCTCTGCGCGTACTCTTTAGATGTCTCCTTATCTTTCTGAGCCATTGCTCGAAGCTGGTCACGATCATGAGACGTATCCACATTATTTTTATACTACTTTACAAAAGCCTCACGCAAATCTTCGAAAGTGCGAATTCGAGTGCTGTCGAGTCCCATGTACCATTTCAAGGCTGCACCAGACAAACTGTCTTGAAAGTAGTGAATGAGAAGTTGATGATTATCGGCCTGAGTCGACATCTTGCGAGCATACATAGTCAAATGAATCAACGGACAAGAGTTACCTATATACTTTTCAAAGTCAGGGGACCTTGAACTTATGTGGGATCTTCACATTAGGAACTAGGCATAACTCATGGACATTCTTCCCAAATAGTTCTTTACCCCTCAAAGCTTTGATTTCTTTCCGCATTTCAGCAAATTGATCTTGAATCTCTTCTATTTTCTCATAAGAACTGACATTTTCACTCAGAGCAGTGTGAAAAATCGGTTCTTTGAAAGGAACGGTATGAACCACAGGCTGCGGTACAGACATCACAGGCTAGACAGTAGTAATAGCTGGAACTTCAGGAGGCGGTGGTGGTTTATAACCTTTAGGAACAAAGTTATGAGGCATGCCCCAGGGGAAGCTAGGAGGCATGGAGTATTGAGGAACACTAGAAGGCGCCACAGAGATGGGCGTAGAGAGAATCTCAGAAATGACTGTCCTTTGCATAGGAGTTGAAGACAAAGGAGGAGAGGGTGGCTGATTCTGAGCAGCCACCAATGCTTCCATCATAGTAGTGAGTCTTTCCAAACTATCCTTCAGAGTTGTCACTTTCTCATGAAGCTCACGGTTCTCTTGTTGCAATTGATCCATCTTTTTCTTCAGATTAGCTCGAGTATTATACTGGTGCGACAACTTTGCAGAATGAAGACCAAGAGAAACATAAGACACCTGGAAAAGGCAAGATATGATGCTTGATGTGAAATATGCAAATACAAAGCCTTCAAGGAACTTCAAAGATACAAAGTAAATTGCAAACATTATATTTAAATAACACTTTTGAAGTACTGAAATTCTCTTTTTATTGATTAATGGAAAAGGATTACAACTTTTGGAGTAAAATTTCAAGAATTCTAATTGAAGCAAAAGAAAATAGAAAGTTAGAGCTAGAAATCCTAAGAAATCCCATGAGAAGAAGATCTTCCTTGTAGCTTCTTATTGAGCTCTTTGATTTGGTCCTCCATCTGAGTTTTCTCAACTAAGAGCTTGTCGACAACCAACTTCCAATCAACTGAGGTAGAGGGAGCGTCTGAACTCTGAATGCTAGAGGAAAATAAATCCGCTTGCACTTTTCTCTTCTTGTTAGCCATTTCTTCTTCATTCCTTTGCTTCAACTGCTTTTGAAGTTCTGCATTCTCCATGTCGCGATCTGGTACTTGTTCCTCCAAGCATCCCCTCTTGTCGCATCTCATTCAAAGCAATATTAAGTTTCTCTGCATCATTCATGAAAATAAGAACGGGCGTTCTAGCAGCTAGAGGTAAAGGCTCTGGACGTGGATAAGGCATCTTCAACGTGATAGCTCTAGCTTGTACCCATTGGAGATAAGGTTCCAAAGAAACACAATTTGGCTTTCCCAAGTCTTCCCTTCCTTTTCTATGGATGTGACACCAAGCTTGCATAATCTTTTCCTTGAATGCTTAGTTGTCTTCACCCTCCTTGAAGAATAAAATCTCCAAATGGATATTGCTTGGTTTGGCTTTCATAGGATACCCCAGGTGACGACGGGCCAAAACCGGGTTGTAGCTAATACCTCCTTTTGTACCAAGAAGAGGTACATTAGGAAATCCTCCATAACAATCAATGATCTTCACTTCTCATAATCATGGCTGTACCAAATAATGTCTAAATGAGTAAGCGACATGATTTTCTGCGACCATAATAAACCATCTTTGAGGTCCCAAAAAGCAATAGACCGAGGCAAGTGAGAAATAAACCACTTGTATAACAACGGTACACAACAAGTAATCATCCCACCACCATAAGAATTCGTGAGATGAACGAAATGATAGGCATCAGCGAGTAGGGTGGGAACTGGATTTCCAATCAAGAAGATCTTAATAGCATTAATGTCGACAAAGTTGTCAACGTTAGGAAAGTGGAACAATCCATAAACAAGCAAGGCGAAGATAGCCTCGAAGGCATCCACACTCATCATGCTAGCGAAGTAGTGAGCCTTATCCATCAGAAACTTAGTAGGTAACCCAAGAATACATCCCTTGGTAGCCATGTGAGTTTTAATCTCAAATACCTTCAAATGAGTAGCTTCAGCAATATCTTGATACTTAGGAGTCTCGTCTAAACCAGAAAATGGGACTCGGTCAGAGATAGGCAAACCAAGTAGACGAAAATACTCTTCAAGTGTGGGCATGAGTTAGTAATCAGGGAATGTTTAACAGTGGTACACCGGATCATAGAATTGAATCAAAGTAGCCAGAACTCCATTTACCATATCGATCTTCAGAAGAGACAGAAAACTCCCATATCTATCTTTGATAGCCTCAGGATCAGTAACCAAAGACCCTAGCTCTTGCAGACCTTCTAACTTAGGACTCTTGAAAGTGTACTTTTGAGTTTTCCTTCTTCCAAAATCCATGGTGAAAAATCCCTACAATGTTTGCAACAAACATCTTTAAGTTCCTTGAAGACTTGGTCAAAATGATGCTTATGAATTCATGAATGCATGGATGCAACACCCAAAAACAAGATCACACAAAGAACATGGGTTCAAAGGTTCGAGTCACAAGCATGGAGTCAAGAGTAAAGAACTGTAGCGCGAGTTTTTGCGTGGTTGCGAAGCACTATCTCTTTGGGGTACTACAGTTCGATTCATTTTTTTATCCTATTGAAGCTGATTAAGGAAGGGAAATAGATGTCTCCAATTAACCCTGCTTGCATATTGGGTTTAAACAGATGACTGTTGGTTTACATATGCTATTAAGATTGTGGGTCTCTCTTAGGTTATTTTGTTAAAAAAAAATAGAGTGCCTGGACTATTGGTGAGGTTTTTGGTAATGTGTTTAGATTTGATGCTTTTGGGTTGATTTGGTGGAGATACTGGGTTTTGGGTTTTGGATTAGTATGCTCGCTAAGATTTTGGACGTGAAGCTAAATGTGGTTTAAATCTTGTTCAAAGCCCAAGATGTGAAGCTGAAGGGTCTATTTGTATCTTGTTCAAAGCCCAAGATGTAAAGCTAAAGGGTTTTGACTTTAGAGAGAATTTTTCATCTCTAAAGGGGGATATTTGGTCTGTTTGTCACAATTATTGGGTGACTGATTATAAAGGAGAATTACTTTAACTGGGATATGTGAATCCATCAATGCCATAATTTCCTTTATAGGGGATTTTTAACCTGAAGGAGAAGACTTTAACTCAGTTTAGAGCAATGCCATCTTTCCTTAGGAATTTCTCATGCTAAAAGAGGGACAGTGGCGTGGAGGTAAATAATCCAGAGGCTTGCCGCTTACAGCAATTAGATGAAGGAAAAGGAGTTGTTGATGTTTATATACTGTGAGCAAGGCACATATTTTGATGCTAAAAGGTTGATTGACTCAATCGGGGTTTTCTTATACAAAGCCTAAGAGGAGGCTATTGACCCAACAAGAGGGTGTTTTTATGTGTCTCGTACCAAGCCCAAGAGAGAGGCTAAAAGGGGTTGACTCAACAAGAGAGTGCTAACAAGCGACTGACTCAACAAGAGAGTGCTTTTATATGTGTCTTGTACGAAGCCCAAGACGGAGGATAAAAGGTTTTGACTCCACATGAGGGTCTTTTATACTCAACAAGAGAGTGATTTTGTATCTCGTACGAAGCCCGAGATGGAGGTTGAGAGGGAAGTGACTCAACAAGAGAGTCTTTTATACTCAACAAGAGAGTGATTTTTATCTCGTACGAAGCTCGAGATGGAGGACAAACAGGTTTGACCCAACAAGAGAGTCTTTTATACTCAACAAGAGAGTGTGAAAGGTTAGCTCTGCTGGGGAGAATCATTATACAAAGCCCAAGAGGAGGCTATTGTGCTGGTGACTGTTTTAGTGATAGGCCCAATATGTTTGATAAAAGAGAAAATCAGTTCTTATGAAGGGAACGATTAAAGGTATTGTTGTGCTTTGAGATTGATCAGAGGATCAGGGTTACTTCCTTTTCTTTAAGGAAATGGAAAATCCAAAGGGTATTGAGACTGTCCAAGTCTACTGGTGTTTTGAGAAATCGATTATCAGGTAGTGAAATAATCCTTGTATGATGCCCACGAGAAGTGTGACGCCCCCAATCTATACCCCCAATTAGCATGCAATTAAAGCAATAAAAGAAAATTCCAAATTCGATCAGAGTACATTTAAATTATCATGGCATAGACGGGGAAATCACATCAATTGAAACTAAACAATTCATACAACACCTGCCCATAAAGATATGCAACGTGGGGTAGCATGCAAACAGAGGGAACTTTGTTCCTTACTCCCACTTTTTAGAAATTAGAATTAAAGCGGAAAATCTAATATCTGAATAACATATATACATATAAACATGTTTGTCATACATCAAATATACATGTACAACCAAAATATAACATCAGATATACAAAACAATCGCCAACGGCCACCCTAACTACCCGGAGTCACATATCAGAGCCGACCGACAAAAGAATGAAGACGCCACGCTTCACAAAAAGAATATCTCCAACAAACCTAATCTGCAACGCCTCATAGAGCGTTATAAAACAGCAGAAGGGTGAGAAAAACAACCATAATATAATTGCATAAAATTATATATATTAACACAAAAATACACAAGCAACACATTCTCACCACAAATGCTCGACAGTCACACATAACATCACACAGTACAATTCTCACTTATCGTATACCACCTCACATCAATCATTCACAATGCAATCAAACATATTGATGCATAATTACTCATGATTTATGCAATGCACATAGACCGACACAACGACTCTATGCACATGCCATGCGGTACCGACTTCCAACCTTGTAATTCATTAGTTCCCCATGAACTATTGGAATCATCGCTCGTTACTGGGACGTAGCCAATAACACCCCGTCGGGTCTACGATGTTCACCCGTCGCTTTAAGTCCTCAGGCAGCGCCTCATATTTTCGAGGCACACGACGTTAAGGATTGCTTTAAGTCTCCAAAGGAGCCCACAATCGTCTATAACCACCGCTTTAAGTCCTCAGGCAGCGCCTCATGTTTTCGAGGCCCACGGTGTTATAGCAGATTCCCTCTGGAATCAAACCGTCACTCAGGACGTTCAACAATGCACGATGATGCTTGGCATACAATGACTCATGACATTCACATTGCATGCTCACACACATCAATAATCATGCATATCTAAACAAATGCAACACTTAGCATTTTCTTGCCTCTCGGCCACAAATCATCATCACAGCAGCACACAAGGCATACATATCCAAAGCACAAACATATCACATAATAAACGTCAATTACGCACCATTTAAAACGACAAAAGTCGAGAATCGACACTATTCCCAATTTCAGACGTAATTAAATCGGCCAACAATCTAAAAGCCCATTTTTATATGAAAGAACATTTCATAAGCTTTCCAACGGTATAAAGAACGTCCCAATCCGAGCTACGGATCAAAAGATATGAATTTCCGAAGTTTCCCCGAAAAACAGAATTTTCTGGTGCAGCACAGTAGGTATCGATCCCTAACTCGCATGTATCGATCCCTGCTGTAGTAAAATTCCATTTTTCCCAATTTTCACAGTAGGGATCGATCCCTGGGGTTATGTATCGATCCCTAACCCTGTTTTTCACAAAAAACCAGATTTTTCAAATTACAACTTTGCTGTCCTTTTCCCGAATCCCCGAAAACTCGACTAAATCGAACATTTTCACCGAAACAAACATATACTCATAAACACCAAATACATAAGAACAATTTAGAACACCTAAACGAAATTTCTACGACGTTCGATTTTTCGATTAAATTTCAACCGTTCAAAAACCAGAATTTTCGAACGTCACCAAATCGAATAAAAAGCACACTATACGACGACCTAACCTTACTCGATACAACCACGTAATTTATTTCGAACTTCATCCGTGAAAACATCGATTTCTATCGATTTCCTACAATCGACGTAAACAAAAAAAAACAACGGAACCATAACGAAAACTAACCGAAACCTAACCAAACGTCATGAAACTTTAAACAGCCGCTCTCATACATATAACTAACCAACACATGTATTTATACGACTTTTCGACCGTAAAAACATTGGTTTCTATCGATTTCGTCAAATACGGCATAAACGGAAACATATTGAAAACCAACCAAAACATCCACACAAAACATACATAATCATACACAATCATAGTATAATCGAGTTTCGCACCCTTACCCGATAAATTCGCGTTCTAGAAAGTCGGGAGATTGATTTCTTCCTTCACAAGTTTTTCTCTCTTTTCTTCTTTCTCTTCTCTTTTTTTTCTTCTCTAAAATTCTGGTTTTTCTCTCTTTCTCACTATTCTTTCTATTTATTCTAACTTAATCAAAATACACCCAAATGCCCAAAATACCCCTACACTCAAATTTCTCGCAAACGATCCCAAAACGCGATAAAATATATTTCCGCCGAAAAATAACATATTTTCACATAAAAGTCGAAAATAAAATAAAATAATAATAAAATAATCAAAACGACTCAATAAACAAAATTGGCAAAACTGGGGCGTTACAATTCTCCCCCACTTAGAAATTTTCGTCCTCGAAAATCTTACCTGATTCAAACAACTCTGGATACGACTCCCGCATCCTACTCTCCAACTCCCACGTCAGATTACCATCAGCAGCGCCTCCCCACGCCACTTTCACAAGTGCAATCTCTTTACCCCTCAACCGCTTCACCTCGCGATCCAAAATACTAACTGGTAATGCCTCGACCGTAAGGTTATCTCTCACCTCTACCTCGTCCATCGGAATCACATGTGAAGGGTCTGGAACATACTTCCGCAACTGTGAAACATGAAACACATCATGCAAATTCGACAGATTCGGCGGTAACGCCACTCGATAAGCCACGGCACCCACTCTCGCAGATATCTGGTAAGGACCAATAAATCGAGAAGTAAGTTTCTTAGATTTCAACGCACGCCCAACACCCGTTACCGGCGTAACCCTCAGAAATACATGATCACCCTCTTGAAACTCAAGATCTTTTCGTCTCCGATCATGATAACTCTTTTGTCTACTCTGAGAAGCCTTCATTTTCTCACGAATAAACTTTACCTTTTCCGTCGTCTGTTGTACCAATTCCGGTCCAACCACAGAACTCTCACCGGTCTCGTGCCAACACAACGGCGTTCTACATCTTCGTCCGTATAAAGCCTCAAAAGGTGCCATTCCAATACTAGAATGGAAACTGTTATTGTATGTGAACTCAACCAAATCAAGATAACTGTCCCACGCACCACCTTGTTCCAAAACACACGATCTCAACAAATCCTCCAACGACTGAATAGTTCTTTCGGTCTGACCATCCGTCTGCGGATGATAAGCCGAACTCAACCTCAATCTAGAACCCAAAGCCTTCTGTAAACTTTCCCAAAATCTCGATGTGAACCTAGGATCTCGATCAGAAACAATACTTAAAGGAACACCATGCAATTTCACAACCACTCCGATATAAATCTCAGCTAATCGTTCCAAAGAAAAACTGATGTCAATCGGAATGAAATGCGCCGATTTAGTCAGTCTATCCACGATCACCCAAATAGCATTATGCCCACGCTGAGTATTCGGTAACCCCGTTACAAAATCCATAGAAATGATATCCCATTTCCACTCAGGAATGTCCAACGGTTGCAACAAACCACTAGGCCTCAAATGTTCCACTTTCGATTTCTGACAAGTTAAACAAGCATAAACAAACTGAGCCACATCTCTTTTCAAACCAGACCACCAGAAAATCTTCCTCAAATCTTGGTACATCTTATTCGCACCCGGATGAATACTCAAATTACTCCGGTGTCCTTCCTCTAAAATCATTCTTTTCAACTCCGCATCATCAGGAATGCAAATACGACCACGAAATCTCAAAACACCAAAATTATCAACTTTGAAATCCACATTCTCATTCATCATCAAATCCACGAATTTCAAATCCTGTTTTTGTTTCTCATTAATCGACGACAAAAATTCATTAGTAACTTTCAACATTCCAAGCTTCACACTGACCGACGTCACTTCACAAACCAAACTCAAGTCCCTAAATGATTCCAAAAGTTCCCACTCTTTCGCCATCAATGCGGACATATGCAAAAATTTACGGCTCAATGCATCGGCTACCACATTAGCTTTACCAGGATGGTAATTCAAGCCAAAGTCGTAGTCTTTCAAGAATTCCAACCATCTCCGTTGCCTCATGTTCAACTCTTTCTGATCAAATAGATATTTCAAGCTTCTATGATCACTAAAGACTTCGAACCTTGCACCATAGAGATAGTGCCTCCAAATCTTCAACACAAAAACCACAGCCGCTAATTCAAGATCATGAGTAGGATAGTTTTTCTCATGAACTCTTAATTGCCTGGAAGCATAAGCTACAACTTTACCTTCCTGCATCAAAACACCACCCAAACCAATTAAAGAAGCATCACAATACACAACAAATGGTTCATTAGGATTCGGTAAAATCAGAATCGGAGCTGTCGTCAATCTTCTCTTCAGCTCACAAAAACTCTCTTCACACTGAATATCCCAAATGAACGCTTTGCCCTTACAAGTCAACTGCGTCAAAGGTAATGCTAGCTTAGAAAAACCTTCAATGAACCTCCGATAATAACCAGCCAACCCTAGAAAACTTCGAATTTCAGTAACGGATCTAGGAGCCTCCCATTGTAGAACTGCTTCTACTTTAGATGGATCCACAGCAATACCATTACCTGAAATTACGTGCCCAAGAAAACTCACCTCAGACAACCAGAATTCACACTTAGACAATTTTGCAAAAAGCTTCCTTTCCTTCAAAACCTGCAAAACAATTCGCAAATGCTCTGCATGTTCCTCACGAGACTTAGAATAGATTAAAATATCATCAATAAACACCACCACAAAACGATCCAAATGCTCGTGGAAAATACGATTCATGTATTCCATAAACACACCAGGCGCATTAGAAACCCCGAACGGCATCACAGAATATTCATAATGACCGTACCGTGTTCTAAAGGCCGTCTTCTGAATATCCTCTTCTTTCACCCTTATCTGATGATACCCCGATCTCAAATCAATCTTACTAAACACACTTGCACCTACCAGTTGATCCATCAAGTCATCGATCCTTGGAAGCGGATACTTGTTCTTAATCGTCACTTTGTTCAACTGGCGATAATCAATACATAATCGCATACTCCCATCTTTCTTTTTCACCAACAAAACTGGAGCACCCCAAGGAGAAACACTTGGTCTTACAAACCTCTTTTCCAACAACTCATTCAACTGCTTTTTCAACTCCACCAATTCAGATGCCGACATTCTATAAGGTGCCATAGAAACAGGTCTAGTACCAGGAACTAGATCTATTGAAAATTCCACTTCTCTCTCCGGCGGCACATCTGAAATATCTTCAGGAAACACCTCAGGAAATTCACACACAACAGGAAACACTTCAAGAGAAACTTTACTCTCCACCGACAATGATGCAAACACACCGAACAACTGAGCCTCATCCGCCAAAAGTCTCTTCAACTCTTTGGTAGATAAGAAACTCGAGCCTTCGTCTTCCTCAAGAGAAGGAAACCTTACTAGCTTATGATAACAATCAATGTGAACCCGATTAAATTGCAACCAATTCATTCCCAACACCACATCTAAACCTTCCAATGGTAAACACACCAAATCCATCACAAAGTCTTTACCATAAATGGCTAAAGGACAACTTAGACAAACCAAAGAAGTAGTTACTGACCCCATCGCTGGAGTATCAATAACCATCTCAAAATCCATCACAGACAACGCCAGATTCAAACTCTTCGCGCACTCAGACGAAATAAACGAATGAGTCGCTCCAGTATCAATAATAGCAATTAAAGGCATATTATTAATAAAGCAAGTACCTCTAATCAGACGATCTGCATTTGAGGTCTGAGTCCCCGCCAATGAAAACACTTTTCCTCCAGGTTGAGCCTGCCTTGGTTTCGTGCACCTCGTACTAACGTGACCAACTTCCCCACAATTATAACATTTCACCACATTCTTCCTTTTACAATCAGCTAAAACATGCCCTTCGCCTCCACAATTAGAACACTTACCCATACCCTTCCGACATTCATTCTGGCGATGACCTAAACCACGACACTTAAAACACCTAATAGAGCCAGAACCTCCTCCACCAAACCTGCGATCAACATAACCCTTTTGTTTTCCCTTGTGCACTGGTGTCACATATGGACCCCCACGAACTTGCTGTTTTCCCTTCCTGTCACTTACACTTTTATAGTGAGCAGAACGGGCTTTACTATCTTCATCAAAAATCCTACTTTTGTTCACCAACACTGGAAACTGCCTGATCTCCTGATAACCGATACCCTGCTTGATTTCTGGCCTCAAACCATTCACAAATTTCAAACACTTAGACCTCTCCGAACCAGCCGTATTATAATTAGGACAGAACTTCACAAGTTCCTCAAACTTAGCAGCATAATCTGCAACAGAGGAATTATCCTGCTTCAGTTCAAGAAATTCAATTTCCTTTTTACCTCTTTCATCTTCCGGAAAATACTTTTCAAGAAAAGCATCTTTGAACACAGCCCATGTAACCACTGTTTCGTCCTCCTCAAACCTCTGAGAAGCATTCGCCCACCAGTCTTCAGCTTCCTTTTCCAACACATGAGTACCAAACTGCACTTTCTGGTCCTCGGAACACCTAATGAAACGGAAGATCTTCTCAATCTTCTTCAGCCAAATCTGTGCTCCATCAGGATCATGAGTGCCATTGAAGCTCGGTGGATTATTCTTCTGAAACTTATCCATACTACGCGACTCCTCGTCCGCCGCAGCATTGGGTAAATTCTGCATTGCTTGCGCCATAGCTTGCATGGCCGCAGTCATAGCAGCAGCACCTCTTCCAGCCATATTCTGTTCGTCCAAACACAGAAACTATGGTTAAACAACCACTCGTCCAACATAATTCGCTCAATATGCCAGACACAACTAACACAACATACACAACAACATGGTCGGACAAACCGAACCAGGCTCTGATACCACTTAATGTGACGCCCCCAATCTATACCCCCAATTAGCATGCAATTAAAGCAATAAAAGAAAATTCCAAATTCGATCAGAGTACATTTAAATTATCATGGCATAGACGGGGAAATCACATCAATTGAAACCAAACAATTCATACAACACCTGCCCATAAAGATATGCAACGTGGGGTAGCATGCAAACAGAGGGAACTTTGTTCCTTACTCCCACTTTTCAGAAATTAGAATTAAAGCAGAAAATCTAATATCTGAATAACATATATACATATAAACATGTTTGTCATACATCAAATATACATGTACAACCAAAATATAACATCAGATATACAAAACAATCGCCAACGGCCACCCTAACTACCCGGAGTCACATATCAGAGCCGACCGACAAAAGAATGAAGACGCCACGCTTCACAAAAAGAATATCTCCAACAAACCTAATCTGCAACGCCTCATAGAGCGTTATAAAACAGCAGAAGGGTGAGAAAAACAACCATAATATAATTGCATAAAATTATATATATTAACACAAAAATACACAAGCAACACATTCTCACCACAAATGCTCGACAGTCACACATAACATCACACAATACAATTCTCACTTATCGTATACCACCTCACATCAATCATTCACAATGCAATCAAACATATTGATGCATAATTACTCATGATTTATGCAATGCACATAGACCGACACAACGACTCTATGCACATGCCATGCGGTACCGACTTCCAACCTTGTAATTCATTAGTTCCCCAGGAACTATTGGAATCATCGCTCGTTACTGGGACGTAGCCAATAACACCCCGTCGGGTCTACGATGTTCACCCGTCGCTTTAAGTCCTCAGGCAGCACCTCATATTTTCGAGGCACACGACGTTAAGGATTGCTTTAAGTCTCCAAAGGAGCCCACAATCGTCTATAACCACCGCTTTAAGTCCTCAGGCAGCACCTCATGTTTTCGAGGCCCACGGTGTTATAGCAGATTCCCTCTGGAATCAAACCGTCACTCAGGACGTTCAACAATGCACGATGATGCTTGGCATACAATGACTCATGACATTCACATTGCATGCTCACACACATCAATAATCATGCATATCTAAACAAATGCAACACTTAGCATTTTCTTGCCTCTCGGCCACAAATCATCATCACAGCAGCACACAAGGCATACATATCCAAAGCACAAACATATCACATAATAAACGTCAATTACGCACCATTTAAAACGACAAAAGTCGAGAATCGACACTATTCCCAATTTCAGACGTAATTAAATCGGCCAACAATCTAAAAGCCCATTTTTATATGAAAGAACATTTCATAAGCTTTCCAACGGTATAAAGAACGTCCCAATCCGAGCTACGGATCAAAAGATATGAATTTCCGAAGTTTCCCCGAAAAACAGAATTTTCTGGTGCAGCACAGTAGGTATCGATCCCTAACTCGCATGTATCGATCCCTGCTGTAGTAAAATTCCATTTTTCCCAATTTTCACAGTAGGGATCGATCCCTGGGGTTATGTATCGATCCCTAACCCTGTTTTTCACAAAAAACCAGATTTTTCAAATTACAACTTTGCTGTCCTTTTCCCGAATCCCCGAAAACTCGACTAAATCGAACATTTTCACCGAAACAAACATATACTCATAAACACCAAATACATAAGAACAATTTAGAACACCTAAACGAAATTTCTACGACGTTCGATTTTTCGATTAAATTTCAACCGTTCAAAAACCAGAATTTTCGAACGTCACCAAATCGAATAAAAAGCACACTATACGACGACCTAACCTTACTCGATACAACCACGTAATTTATTTCGAACTTCATCCGTGAAAACATCGATTTCTATCGATTTCCTACAATCGACCTAAACAAAAAAAAACAACGGAACCATAACGAAAACTAACCGAAACCTAACCAAACGTCATGAAACTTTAAACAGCCGCTCTCATACATATAACTAACCAACACATGTATTTATACGACTTTTCGACCGTAAAAACATTGGTTTCTATCGATTTCGTCAAATACGGCATAAACGGAAACATATTGAAAACCAACCAAAACATCCACACAAAACATACATAATCATACACAATCATAGTATAATCGAGTTTCGCACCCTTACCCGATAAATTCGCGTTCTAGAAAGTCGGGAGATTGATTTCTTCCTTCACAAGTTTTTCTCTCTTTTCTTCTTTCTCTTCTCTTTTTTTTCTTCTCTAAAATTCTGGTTTTTCTCTCTTTCTCACTATTCTTTCTATTTATTCTAACTTAATCAAAATACACCCAAATGCCCAAAATACCCCTACACTCAAATTTCTCGCAAACGATCCCAAAACGCGATAAAATATATTTCCGCCGAAAAATAACATATTTTCACATAAAAGTCGAAAATAAAATAAAATAATAATAAAATAATCAAAACGACTCAATAAACAAAATTGGCAAAACTGGGGCGTTACAAGAAGACTGGTATGTTAAGGGATGAAGGTCAACCCATTAACAGGTCTGACACTTGACTCAGAAAGACAGCTCTAGCAAATTGATGACTAGGTTCTGTTCCTATACCTGTAGAGGTCTCTGGGTCCTTGTACTAAGCCCAAGAGAAGGCATGAGAGCTTTTAAGAAGCCGAAGGGTCCTTGTACAATGCCCAAGAGGAGGCGGGGATGCTTTTAAGAAGCCCGTGGGTCCCCAAACCCTGAGAAGTTCAAGACATGCCATTCACCGAGAATAGATAAAGCCAGGAAAGTCTGAGAATTTGGAAGAAACTCAAGAGATGCCATTCACGGAGAAAAGATCATCCCTGGGGAGTAGAGTCTCTTTGATAATTTCTAAGAGTGACAGTCTGAGAAAGGGTTCACTGAGAATGCTGCCTTTCACATCTCCATATTGTTTAACCTCAAGAGGAGGGAAGACCGTGTCTGGTAATCCTATGGGGATCTAGTTATGTTTGTATTTAAGAGTGACCAACAGGGCTTTACCTAGTGCTAGACGTAGTTGCCGGGGAAAACTCTAAATAACTATACTAGTTGTAATACCCCAAATTTTGACCACTTAGATTTCCCATCATTGTGAAAATCATCATCACAATATGGATGTACCTTTATGCTTCATTAGTCTCCCCAAAGATGGGTGAGCATCCACTACAATCAAAATTAGGGTTTCAAGCCCTCTCTGAGTGCTTAGACAAAGGATCAATCAAGAAATGACATGATCTTCAACTTGTCTAATCTCTTAAATTTCCACAATGGATCAAAAAGGACTCCTACTTCAAGGATTAAGCACAAGGCTGCTCCCTTCTAGGTGGATCAAGTCTCAAGATCGACAGTGTCACCAAATTAGGGTTTTGGTCGACCAGGGCCTCCAGATGGAAATTTTCATCTGGGCATAAGGCAATGATCCAAAACATAACCTAATATACTTCATGGAACCTCATGAACCCATGCATCAAGTCAATTTTGCCTCAGGGGATGCATTCATCAAAAATCAGGAATTAGGGTTTCTTGACCTAATTCACCCCTAAGTTGACTTTTGGGACAAACCATGAGCCAAGACCTCAAGAGATGATTTGAGGGTCTCTAATATACCATATTGATCCATTTGGAACAATGGATTGATCCAAGAAGCTTGAGCAACAAGTCTCAATTTCATCTGCACCACAATTAGGGTTTTAAGGGAAAAGTCAACTGTAACTTTGACTTTTGACCTGGACATGCTCCCAAACCCTAATACATGATTGAATATACCCTATGACACCCATGGAACATGTCCATCAAGTTTGATTTAGGTCAAGGACATGATTTCCTGAAGAATTGCACAGTTTGGAATTCATCTGATAAAAAGTCAACTGTGCACAAAAGTCAACTTTGACTTTTTGAGATATTTCACCAAAATGGATTTTTAACCCTAAAATGATGTTAATGTATGATTTGAATCATCATTCATCAAGAAAAATCAAGAAAAGTGAGATAACTTGTAAAAGGGGTAACCATAAAACTTAGAAATTTTTCTAAGTTAAAAATAAAGTGGCAAAGGTACCAACTTTGGAGGACCATAACTCCTAAACCACAAGGCCATTTTTTCTCATCCAAAGATGGATTTGTAGCCCTCATTATCACCTACAAAAACTTCAACTACAAGTCATTCCAATTCATTAAGGATTTTGAGTTATGGAGTGATCAAAGTGGCTGAAAAGTGAAAATGTCACTTTTTCCAACACTTAGTGAAATTTTCACTAAGTCAGATTCTGCTTCACTTTTTGCCAAATGTAGGGGGATTTTTCACTTGGAATCAAAAGAGATCAAAACCAAACTTGTTCAAACAGTTGTTGTATCATGTAAGAGCTTTCCAAAATGGCCAAGAACATTGCCAAATTCAACCTACACCATGAGATACAACATTGCCAAGTTGCCTTGCTGAAATCTGTCAAGGCAAGGCAGAATTTGCAACTTTGGTCGATTTGCCAAAATCAGCCAAATTCAATTGCTCCAATCCACTTGGACACCTCAGAGGATTGAATCTAAAGGGGACAATCACTGAGCCAAGCCTCAAAGGTCCAAGGAACAAGGAATAGCATGTTGAACCTAGAGTTGCCAAAATAGGGACAAGACTTCAAATTTGGAATGAGGCATTCAATGGAACCATCAAGGTGGCATGGACTGAGCCATTCTCATCTGAAATCAGTCAAGACTTATCCAAGACCAAGGGGACCAAAGCTCTGTGCCCTAACCTCTAGTCCATGGCTAGAGGAGACTTGGATTTTCATTTGCCAACATTGGCCAAACCTACTTACCAGCTGCCATGCACTATTCCTTGCAAAAAAAACTTGCTCTACTATAAATAGAGCTCAATTGTGGTCAGTTTGAGTACACCAAAGCCATCTAACAGATGCTTTCCTCAAAATCTCTTCTTTCACTCCAATTTTACCTTCTAAGGCAAGTCACTATCGGGTTTTGAGTTTGAGAGCAATTCCAATCAAACCAATCACTCACACACCTCACATACATCACATATGAGCTGATCAAACACTCACATAACATCTGGAACATCAAAATCTCAAAATCACTTGCCATCCACACAAGTTTGAAGTGAAGTTGCAGCTGAGATGCCATAAACTGATCCAGTCCATTTTAATTCAATCCAAGTGTTCAAACACACTCCATATGGTGTAGGGAAGCTGTCCAGATCATCACAACTTGTCTGTAACACCTCCAACTCAAAATCACATCTGCTCTTGCTGTCACGACTTGGAGGTAAGCACATACTTGGTCATCTCTCAATCTATGCATATTTCCTCGCACAATAATTTGGCCATATGTTCATAATCATGCATGGAATGTTTTCCCTCAATTAATTGCATTGTTTGAATCGTGTATCAAAAATCCTAGCCTTCATGCAGAAATTAGGGTTCTTGAGGTCTCTTCGTGATTTCTTGTTGTATGTTTAATTTAAATGAAATTAAAGTACATAGACATGACCGTGAGGTTGAGGCGAGCATAATGATATGTGGATTGCATGATATGATTACGTATTCATGGAGATTGGATAGAAAATGCAAATCTGAGAAACCAAGAACACGCGCGTGTTCTTCAGCCTGTTCTTGGCGCCATTTTTCATATATTCAAATATTTGAATTTTGTGATTTTGTTTAATTGATTCAAAAATTAATTTCTCTCTGAGTTTTAATGATTTTGAGTTGATTCTTTTTTTAATAATTCACAAAAATGTTAAAATATTTTATTTTATCAAAAAATCCCAAAAATATTATTTATTTCATGTAATTGATATTTTTGCAAAGAATTAATATTTTAATTGTTTTTGGCATTTTAAATATTTTTTCTACATTGATTTTGCAACTTTTAATGCTTTCTAATTATTTTGTAGGTCAATACTTAATTTTTGAAACATTAATCCAAGGTCACAATTTGTTTTCCATGTGTTAAACAATTTTTGATCATTTTAATTGAATTTTTATTCAATTAAATACATTTTGAAAACAAATTAGGGTTTTGGATTAATTCAACCCTCATAAATCATTTTCAAAACACTTTGGGCCTCTTGAGAGAGTGTAAGACCCATCCCCCCTTGTACAAAAACTTTTTGGGCCTCACTCATTGTATAAGTCCCTCTGTACAAGTAAACGGCGCGATCGTCGCCCGTTTAAAAATAAAAAATCATCTGGGCCTCTCCTTGAGCTATAAGACCCATTTAAAACACTTTGGGCCTCTATTAGAGTGTAAGACCCAATCCCCCTTTTAACCAAAACATTTTGGGCCTCACTTATTGTATAAGTCCCTCCGCGTTAAAAGAAAACCTCGGCGCGATCGCCATTTTTAAACGAAAAATCATTTGGGTCTACCCTCGTGTTATAAGCCCCACTCTTTTCTTTAAACCTTTTTGGGCCTCTTGAGAGAGTGTAAGACCCATCCCTTTGTACAGAAAACCTTTTTGGGCCCCAGTCACTTGTATAAGTCCCGCTGTATAAAGTCAAACAGTGTGCTCACTGATAAAACTCTGGGCCTCTCCTTGAGCTGTAAGCCCCAAATCTTTCTTTTTCAAAGCACTTTCTCCTTTGATTTTGAATATACTGTTGTTTTCAATCTTTCTTTGTTGAACAACTAACCAAACAGCATGGAAGCACTACAACCGAGTAAGTGGTTATCGCTTTCATTTACTGCTTTCATATTATAAACTGTATTGTGGGGCTGCTCACTGTAAGTCTCCTTTCATAAACTCATATCTACTGTGTAATAATAGTATAGATATTTCGAGTTTCCCCGGCAACTACGTCTAGAACTAGGTGACGCCGTTTCATTTATTCGTAGAAATAGACGCCTAGATCCCCAATAGGAGCACCAGATACAGTCTTCTCTTCGGTTGTCCTCCTTAGGAATCGTCAAGAAGCTCTACTCCCCAAGATGAATGTATTCTCCGTGAATGGCATCTTTGAGTTTCTTCCAAATTCTCGAACTTTCCTGACTTGATCTATTCCTTGTGGATAGCTTGCCTTGAATGTCTCGGGGTTTGGGTACCCACTACGGTCATAATCTTGGACCTTAACTAAGGAACCCTCTTTAAAAGTTAAAAGTCACTGGATAGTAAACCTCGCACGTTTACCAGTGGTTTTTATCTTTAAAAGAGTTATCTCTCCTAATGGAAAGGAGATGATAGACCCACGGGCTTCTTAAAAGCATCGGCCTCCTCTTGGGCATTATTCAAGGACACTACGGCTTCTTAGACGTATTCACAGCCTCCTATTAGGCTTCGTATAATGATCTATTCCTCCGGGAATGATAGCCTCCTCTTGGGCTTCGTACAAGGACCCGTCGGCTTCTTAAAAGTTTCCAGCCTCCTCTTGGGCTTCGTACAAATTGTCCCGACGACCTCCTAGAGGTATAGGAACAGAACCAAGTCATCCTCATAGAACAGTCCTTTCATAGAGTCTACTACTGTTTCTCAAAGCATAGTACAAAAGATAAAACTCTAGACACGGACAGTCTAACTTCCTTGAGTCTCAAAGACATTCTCAAGTGACCCATTCGTTAAATAGGAAGGAAACCCACAGACTCGGACAGTCTCAATACCCTTTGGATTTCCCGTTTCCTCAAAGAGAAGGAAATATCCCTGATCCTCAGATCTAACCCATGAGTACAGTGTTGCTCATATAAGAACTGATTTTCTCTTTTAAAATCAGTATATTGGATCTGTCACTCAACTGAAACAAACCTTTAGACTCCATCTCGGGCTTCGTACGAGATACAAAAACACTCTCTTGTTGAGTATCAAAGACTCCCTCATAGAGTCAAACAAACAATCGCCTCCATCTCGGGCTTCACACGAGATACAAAAAACTCCCTTGTTGAGTTAAATAGCCTCCATCTCGGGCTTTATACGAGATACCAAAAGACTCCATCGTCGGGTCAAAAACTTTTAGCCTCTCTCTCGGGCTTTGTATGAGACATAAATTAGCCTCCTCTTAGGCTTTGTATAATGATTTTCCTAGCGGAAATTAGCCTCCTCTTAGGCTTTGTATAAGAAAACCACTGGTTGATCCAATCAACCTTTTAACATCAAAGCTGTGCCTCGTTCACAGTACCCAAACATCAATAACTCCTTTCCTTTCATCTAATCGCTGTAAGCGGCAAGCCTCTGGATCATCTATATCCATGCCACTGTCCCTCTTTTAGCATGAGAAATTCCTAAGGAAAGATGGCATTGCTCTACACTGAGTTAAAGTCTTCTCCTTCAGGTTAAAACCTTTTCTTCGGAAATTATGGCATTGCTCGGATCCGCGTATCCCAGTTAAAGTAATTCTCCTTCCCCCTCTTTAGAGATGACAAATTCTCTCTAAAGTCGATGTCCTTTCGCTTCACGTCTTGGGCTTTGAACAAGACACAAATAGACCTTTCAGCTTCACATCTTGGGCTTTGAACAAGATACAAACCACCTTTCGCTTCACGTCTTGGGCTTTAAACAAGACACCAAAAACACCCATTTCCTCCCATAGAATAGGATGAACTACGAACGCTCTGATTTCCCTGTTTCGGTAAACGGGAATACGTAGGCATAAGATCGAAAGAAAAGATCTTAGCGAGCGCAATCAACAAAAAACCCAAATCCCATATCTCCATCAATTAAAAGCAGTATTTCAAAAGCACCAGTCCTAACATCCTAATCCTTGTTCCCCGCTAGAAAGTCCTAGAAAGAAAGAAAACCGTATTGGCGAAAATACAAATAACCAGTACAAAGGCCCCCCACATTGATAGCATCCGTAACCTAACAGACCGCTGTTTAAACTCAGTATGCAAGCAGGGTTAATTGGAGACATCTATTTCCCTTCCTTATTCAGCTCACAATAGGATAAAAAATGAATCGACCTGTAGTTTAAAGCTCAAACCGCAGAGAGCGACCAGCGCTTAAGAACCGCGTCCAAAATCGCTCGCTACAGAAAAGTGGCGCCCACCGTGAGGCCTTTGTTTTTCTTTCTTTCTGTTTTCCTTGTAAAATGGCAACTTTGCTGGGGAGTCTTTGCCAAGATCTTTTTGCCTTAGGGCATCATCCCCGTTTTCCACGGAAAATGGGAACTCTACCAAAGAGAAAGATTGACCTATCCTGGTCCATCTCTTAGGCAAGGAACCACAGATTGGGGCTTCCGCCGGGGAACCCATTTCTGTCAGGAACTTAAGAATCGTAGCTTTATAAGTCTAGGATGATTAGGACAAATATATATACTGCTTTCCCTAATTGCTATACGTGTTTATTTTTCTGCTACTGGGAATGTGTGTGATGCCGCATGTGGTGAGATTGAGTATACACTTAAGAAAAGCCAACCTTTTTCATAGTGCGAAAGCTATCGGAAATAGCTGTTACGCGATACTACCCTCATTTGAGGCTGGTGATCTATTCTCGGTGAATGGCACTTACTCTAAGATTGCACACAACTCGCTGGCGATCCGCTTGTTGTCTGCCTTCCTGGGAGGAGCTGATGTTAATGAGTACAGGTACAAAAATCACCCTAGTATAAACCTTTGGGGATGGATAGAGCCTTGACTTCATGACAACGACCCTCTGACCCCATGTTTTTTCTATGTTTTTGTGTGCTGCATTCATGCATCCATTTAATAAAACATTAAAACATTCAAAAAAAACTTTCTCTTCTAGTCTCTCTGTTTTTCAAATTAAACTAAGACTGTGATTGCAAATATCAGAGAAAAAGGATTACGCTAATGGATTTTGGTAGAAGGAGAACTCACCAGTATACCTTCAAGGTTCCAAAACTAGGGGATTTGAGAAAGTTAGCAAGGATGATCGTTAACCCAGAGGCTTTCAGAGCCAAGCACGGTGGTTTGCTACCACTGTTAAGAGTCCATGTGATTGAGGGGATCATGGACGCGCTCATTCAATTCTACGATCCGGTTTATCACTGTTTTACATTCCCGGATTACCAGCTATCACCAACGCTGGAGGAGTATTCTCATCTGACTGATTTACATATCACTGATCGAGCTCCATTTTCTGGACTGGAAGAAATTCCAAAGAATCAGACTATTGCAAGAGCAATTCATTTGGACGAGTCTGAGGTCAAGACTCACATGATTACTATGGGTGGCATCCAAGGTTTGCCAACCCAGTTCTTGACAAAGAAAGCTCTGTACTTTGCTAGTATAGGGAATGGGACTTCTTTTGAAAGCATCTTTGTCTTCCTCACCTACGGGTTATTTTTGTTTCCTAACATCAATAACTTCGTCGATATCAACGCTATTAAGGTTTTTCTCATTGGAAACCCTGTGCCGACTTTGCTCGCAGATGCGTATCATTATGTACACTTGGGAAATTTGTACAGTGAAGGGGAGGTCACATGCTGTGTACCTTTGCTCTATAAATGGTTTATCTCGCACTTGCCCAAGTCTGCTGCTTTTTGGGATTGCAAGAGTGTCTTACGTTGGTCGCAGAAGATCATGTCTCTCACCAATTCTGATATAGATTGGTATAATAGGATTTATGAGGGAATCAGAATCATTGACCGTTGTGGAAACTTCCCCAGCGTACCCCTCATAGGAACTAAAGGAGGAATCAACTATCATCCGATATTGGTTCTTCGTCAATTTGGATACCCGATGAGACACATCCCACTGGGTGTTCATCTGGGAGGTCTTTTCTTCAAAGAAGGAGAAAGTGACAGAGCACAAAAGATGGAAATAGTGCAAGCTTGGAAACATGTTCATAAGAAAGGACGAGAGTCTCTAGGAAAACTGGATTGTGTCTCGGTGGAGCCTTATCTCCATTGGGTACAAACCAGAGCTCTCAAGCTAAAAATGCCTTATCCTCATTACGGAATTCTTCCACCGAGGGAATCTGTCATGTACTTCATGAGTGAGACTGAAAAGCTTCAGGTTACTCTCAACAAAGTTCAAAAGGAAAGAAGGTCTTGGAAGAACAAGTACCGCACCCTCGACGTAGAGTGTATCCAAATACAGCAACTACTAAAAGAGAAAGATGCTCTGATTGAAATTTTGGAGCAGCATGCTGTAGAGAATCAAGATGACCAAAGGAATTTGCTCACTCCTTTCACTTGGCAAAGGAATGACAACCCGACAACGGCCCAAACGCCCCGGTCAAAGAAAAGGAAGATACCAGAATCAGCATCCGGTTTCTCCTCAGAGAGGACTCGGGACCCATTAGTTTAGGTTTCTGTTTCTGCACTTTTTAATCTACTGTATTTCCATTTCTGTAATCCTTTGAATTTCAATATAAAGGGGTTTCCCCACTGTTTGATATTTGCAATCTAATTGTCGAAGTTTATTTTGATTAAACCAAAAAAATAACAATTAATATAATCATTGCATTCATCATTCTCACATCGCGTATTCTCCTTCCCTACGAATCTCACATTTGTGTCTCGATTCTAGAGTCAAACTGTCTCATTCGTATAATACTCGGGCCAATCGTATGAAAAAGATGGATGATCTTGAGGAAGAAAACAGAGAGTTGAAAGAAGAGATCGACGCTCTGAGAGAGGATATGAGAAAGCTTCGTAACGACATGCAAGCCATGGCAGAAGCTCAGCTACAAAGAACTGTGATCTCAGAGATCACCTCAACGCCCATCATAGAAAAGTATGATCCTAGGTATCAGATGCCGAAAGATCGTCCTTGGGGCATGCCTGTTAACTATATCCCGGAAGGATATGTTCCGCCGATCACTGAATATAGGGAATCGCAACAGAAGCCGCTGGGCCTGAAGGTTACAAACTTCGGGAAAGCGAAGATGCCAGGGGCATACTGAAGACTCCTGAAGGTTACAAACTTCGGGAGGCGCCAAGACTTACTGCCGTAGTCACGGTACCACCCCCTGTGGTGCACACTGTCCCGGAAGGACAGATTCCACCAACACCTTCTGGTAAGAAGGAAACTATGTTTGACAGAATGGAGGAATTCCAGGAACAGTTCCTGGAAATGTAGAAGGAACTGCAAGCCATTCGCGGTCAGGATCTATTTGGAAAGGACGCCGCAGACCTCTGCTTGGTCCCAAATGTGAAAGTCCCGCACAAGTTCCAAGTGCCCGACTTTGAAAAATACAAGGGTAACTCTTGCCCTCAGAGCCATCTGGTGATGTACGCTCGGCGGATGTTAGCTCAGACGGAGAATCAGGACCTGCTGATTCACTACTTCTAGGATAGTTTAACCGGTGCCGCACTCAAATGGTACATGGGTTTAAACCGTACTACGATCAGTACATTTAGAGATCTTGGTACTGCCTTCGTCCAACAATACAAGTACAATTTGGACATGGCACCCGACAGAGATCAACTCAGATCAATGTCGCAAAAGGAAAAGGAAACCTTTAAGGAGTATGCTCAAAGGTGGTGTGAAATTGCCGCTCAAATTTGTCCACCTCTTGAGGAAAAAGAGATGACAAAGATCTTCTTAAAGACCTTGAGCTGATTTTACTACGGCCGAATGGTCGCCAGTGCACCCAGTGATTTCACCGAAATGGTCGGCATGGGTGTACGTCTTGAGGATGCCGTCCGAGAAGGGCGTTTGGTAAAAGACACTGGATCAATGAGCGGTACTAAAAAATACGGTAGTGCTCTCCCTAAGAAAAAAGAGCAAGATATTGGGAATATCTCTCTCAGAAAGCAAAGGCGACGTTACCAGCCAGTAGCAGCTGTTACTCCTGCTATCGGCCCCGCGCCTGCTCCTATGTATCAACCTCAGGTTGCGCAGAGCCAACCTGACCAACAAAGGACACAACAGCCTCTACAGCTGGCTCGTCCTCCATATAACAACAACCGTACAACACGGCCACCAGGATTTGATCCTATACCCGTAACGTACGCAGAGCTGTTTCCGTTACTGCTGGCTAAGGGGCACATTCAGACTAAGTCTCCCCTTTCAGTTCTGGAAAATCCGCCTTTTTGGTTTAAAGCGGATCAAACATGCCCTTATCATCAAGGAGGTTCAGGGCATAACATTGAGACTTGCCTCAATTTCAAATCCGACGTGCAAAAGCTTGTTAGGAGCGGGCTCTTATCTTTCAAAGATACGAATCCTAATGTTCTTACAAACCCGCTGCCTCAACATGAGAAAACTGCAGTCAATCTGATTGAGAAAGAGACTAACAATGTCTATCAAATTCACGATGTACTCTCATTGGGGACCAATCTGGTCAAGATGCATTGTAGACAGAGTGGATATGGCCATGTGCCACCTCATAATTATCACCAGTGTGATATCTGCTCTAAAGACAACCAGGGATGTTCTGTAGTGCAAGCAGCTCTACAGGAACAAATGGATCTTGGATGGATCCAAGAGCACCGACTTCGTGGAGTTAACATGGTTTACACGAATTCCAACGTCATTCAAAACCACGACATCCGTGCGATGAATCCCAACTTGGTGGCGATGCACTCAAGGCAAAGCCAGTATCATAATCTGCCGCGACACGATTACAGTCCCTGTCTGATTTGCTCGGTAAACAAACAGGGATGCTCTTTCATACAAGAGGCCCTCCAGCGTCAGATGGATCTGGGATGGATCCAAGACTACCATGATAGGAACTCCTATCAAATCAACATGGTTCAGATCTTCGACATCCGTGTAATGGATACCAACCTGGTAGAGTTACATGCTGAGCAGGTCCGACTTGGATTCTTAATATCACATGACTATCAAAATTGTAAAGCGGGTTGCGAAAACGATCGAGGTTGTACCCTTGTCCAGGAGGCACTTCAGCACTTGTTAAATCACTGGTGGATGCCAATCTATATGGACGAAGATACTCAGCAGATTAGTATCAATAACAGGAATCCTACTCGTCGTCAAAGTCAGGATGTCCGATCAATGGAAGGTAACCTAGTGAGGTTACATTGTATTCAAAGTGGGCGTGGCCAGGTGCCACCACACAATTATGACCGTTGTAGTGTCTGTTCGGAAAGTAACCAAGGGTGTTACCTTGTGAGAGCAGCTCTTCAGGGTCAGGTCGA
Organism: Lathyrus tuberosus; assembly: GCA_022829125.1. NCBI lineage: Eukaryota > Viridiplantae > Streptophyta > Magnoliopsida > Fabales > Fabaceae > Lathyrus > Lathyrus tuberosus. Next base: position 162,199 of record JALAZF010000390.1, read on the forward strand.
TCATGGAGAAATTCGTCCATATCCAGGTTCAGGACCCATCATTTTGTCGCCGAACTACCTTGCCGATCAAGTTGAGGATGTTGTCACAATCTCTGGTCATCACAGGACCAGGGATGTTTTTGCCATCATCCCTCTACTTGACAAATCTAAAGTTCCCAACCAGGAACGGATCGAGATTACTTATGATGGTCAGAAAAATCAGAAAGTCCCCATAGTCATCTATCTACCGGGGCCACTACCGTATGAATCAGCTAAGGCAATCCCTTACAAATACGGTGCAACAATAATCGAGAATGGAAAGGAAATTCCATTACCCTCCGTCGTGAATATTGTAGACATCAGTCGTGTAACACGGAGCGGTCGAATCTTCAACCGAGGGGTTGGAGAATCCAACAAAGAAAAGGAACTTCAGGCGGAAATTCCTGATCCACCAGTCGGTCAATCTAGTAATCCCGACTTTTCAAAAGACAAAGATGAGATGCTAAAGCTCATCCAAAGGAGCGAATATAACATTGTTGATCAACTGTTACAGACTCCTTCAAAGATCTCAGTATTATCACTGTTACTCAGTTCAGAAGCACACAGAGAGGCTCTACAGAAAGTCTTGGAGCAAGCCTTTGTGGAACATGATGTAACAATTAGACAGTTCGATAGTATTGTCTCTAACATCACTTCCTGCAATAATTTGGGATTTAGTGATGAGGAATTACCTGAAGAGGGTCGTCGTCATAACATGGCGCTCAACATTACAGTTAACTGCTAGGCGATGCTTTAGCCAACGTACTGGTAGACACAGGGTCAGCCCTGAATGTTATGCCGAAGTCCACTTTGACGCAATTATCATTTAAGGGCCCTCCGATGAGAGTCAGCGAGATCGTCGTCAAAGCATTCGACGGATCCAGAAAAACGGTTATCGGCGAAGTTGATCTTCCCATAACTATTGGTCCTCACACTTTCCAAATCATTTTCCAGGTCATGGACATCCGGGCAACATACAGTTGTTTATTAGGAAGACCTTGGATACATCAGGCTGGAGCGGTTACTTCAACCCTCCACCAAAAGCTAAAGTTCGTCAAGAACGATCAACTTGTCACGGTTTGTGGGGAACAAGCCTTACTTGTAAGAAACTTATCATCATCTGCTTGTGTGGAACCCGAGGAGGTTATTGGAACTCAGTTCCAAGCACTATCGATGAGCAAGAACGATCAATCCGAAGAATGAACTTCAATTTCTTCATACAAAGATGCTATCAAAGCGGTTGAGAGTACCGATACAAAAGGATGGGGACGACTTGTCATTCCCACTGAAAATAAAACAAAGAAGGGTCTTGGTTTTTCTGCGACCTGTACCCAGACAGCTGTCAATGATGAAAGTCTTCATCCCCTTCAAAACTTCTTCCACAGTGGAGGTTTTCTTCACCCAGTGTCTCAGACAGTTCATGCTATCAATGAGGAAGATCCCTCTGACACAGATGAAGAATGGAAGTCCTACCTTAACAAGGACGGCTATATGTCTCAGGAAGAGGTGTCTATGCCTTTTTGCTTTCCTACAGAAAGTCCGAGATTTATACCAAGATTAGATGTCGAAATGATCTACGGAGATTATGATCCGGAAGGATGCCGTGCTCCGCCAAATTCATTAGAGGAAGACACTCTGATGAAAGAAAACTTTGATCACAATTACTATGGCCTGATGGATGGTCTGCCAATGTGGCAGCCTTACCCAGGAAACTTGGGGTAAGAAAGTCAGCCGAGTAATGAAACTCAGCTGAGCGTCATTGAACAGAATACCTGTGTCCCCGCCATGTCATGGGATCAACACTCAGGTTATTCGGAAACTACTCAACATGAAGATGAATTCGCAACGTTTGCAGGACTGGAATTCATCAACTATGCTTTTCCTGAGGTCAACGTCATCGAGAGGGATGACTTCTCCAGTTCCAAAGAAGTTTGGGACACTTTGGGACAACCAAGTGGAAAATACGACTTTATGGTCAAGTACACCGCTCCCGAAAGCTCTCGTATCAGGCTCGAAGATATCCAGTCAACTGGATGGGGAGATACAGCTGAGAGCACAAATGCTATGCAAAATGCAACAGAGGAATCCTCCTACGCCAACTCTGCTTGGGAGACAGATTCCAATGATCCTACTCCACCAGAAATCAGCGTCATTTCTGAAGACAAATCAAGGAAGGTGCCAGACTTTGTGATTCACCGAGGAGTTCGCCGCCAATGGGTTGCTGTCGAGGTTCCGAAGGTCGTTCGTCGGTCAAAGTAATTGCCATCTTTAACCTTTCACCCTGCCCAGGTGAAACGGATGTTTTGATAGGACTCGCTTTTTGTAAATTTCCCTCTTCGCTTTGCCCAGAGCGAGTGAGTTTTGTTTTATAGGGCTGTAGTTTCAAGATTCGACTTGTTCATTAATAAAATAACGTCGTTCTTTAATTTCCGCATTAATTGCTGTTTTCTCTTTTTGCTTTTTCAGAAAATGGTAATCCTAAAAAAAAAACATTCAATAATAAAAAGAAGCAGTAAAATAAAAACACTGCACACACTTACATTTTCTCTATCTCTTCTAAACACGAATCATCACGTCATGCAGATTGCTTGTTTTATACCCCGTTGAAACATACGATCTGATGCCTTCTTCCAACTTTGAGTTCCCGGTATTCGAGGCTGAAGAAGAAGTTGACGACGAAATTCCAGAAGAGATCTCCCGACTACTCAGACAAGAGGAAAGGTCCATTGAACCTCACAAAGAGCCGTTGGAAACGGTAAACTTGGGTTCAGAAAAAGAGAGAAAAGAAATCAGGATCGGAGCACTGCTCAGTCCAACTACCAGAGAGGGTTTGATAAAGCTTCTCAAAGAATTTCCCGATGTATTCGCTTGGTCCTATCAGGATATGCCAGGGTTGGATACCAGCATCGTGGAACATCACTTACCGCTAAGATCGAAATGTCCGCCAGTAAAGCAAAGGTTGAGACGCACTCACCCGGACATGGCCATCAAAATCAAAGAGGAGGTACAGAAATAGATCGACGCGGGTTTCCTCGCTACATCTGAATATCCTCAATGGTTAGCCAACATCGTACCCGTTCCCAAAAAGGACGGAAAGGTCAGAATGTGTGTTGATTACAGAGATCTAAACAAGGCAAGTCCAAAGGACGACTTTCCTTTACCACACATTGACATGCTGGTTGACAGCACAGCAAAGTTCAAAGTATTCTCCTTCATGGATGGATTCTCGGGCTATAATCAGATCAAAATGGCGCCGAAAGACATGGAGAAAACTTCGTTCATTACCCCATGGGGTACCTTTTGTTACAAGGTAATGCCGTTCGGTTTGAAGAATGCCGGGGCAACCTATCAAAGGGCCATGACTACTCTGTTTCATGACATGATACATAGGGAAATCGAAGTGTATGTCGATGATATGATTGCAAAATCAAGAACAGAGGATGAACACGTTGAACATCTGTCAAAATTGTTCGAACGTCTAAGAAAATTCAAGCTCCGCTTGAATCCCAACAAGTGCACCTTCGGTGTCCGTTCAGGGAAACTACTAGGGTTCATCGTCAGCCAGAAAGGAATTGAAGTTGATCCTGACAAGGTCAAGGCCATTCAAGAAATGCCTTCTCCGAAAACTGAAAAACTAGTCAGAGGATTCCTGGGACGTTTGAACTACATCTCCAGATTCATATTCCTTATGACCGCGACGTGTGCGCCGATTTTCAAATTACTCAAAAAGAACCAGGATTGCGTTTGGTCAGAAGATTGCCAAACCACCTTCGACAGTATCAAGGAATACCTGTTGAATTCGCCGATTCTATCACCTCCAGTGGAAGGGAGACCACTGATCATTTACCTCACAGTCCTAGAGGACTCAATGGGATGTGTACTTGGCCAACAAGACGAAACTAAACGGAAAGAGTCTGCCATTTACTATCTAAGCAAGAAATTCACCGACTGCGAGACTCGGTACACAATGCTTAAGAAAACTTGTTGCGCTTTGGCTTGGGCAGCCAAACGTCTTCGCCAGTACATGATTCGTCATACTACTTGGTTGGTCTCCGAAATGGATCCAATCAAGTACGTTTTCGAAAAACCTGCTCTCACGGGAAGGATTGCCCATTGGCAGATGTTATTATCAGAATATGACATAGAGTACCATGCTCAGAAAGCCGTTAAAGGAAGTATTTTAGCCGATCATTTGGCTCATCAACCGATTGACGATCAAGAATCAATCGGGTTTGACTTCCCAGACGAAGATGTCATGTATCTAAAGATGAAAGATTGCGATGAACCGCTACCCAGTGAAGGGCCAGAACCAGGTTCCCAGTGGGGACTTATCTTTGACGGAGCAGTCAATCATTATGGAAACGGAATTGGGGCAATCATTGTTACCCCTCAGGGTATCCACATTCCTTTCACTGCTAGACTTACGTTCAAATGTACGAACAACGAGGCCGAATACGAAGCATGTATCATGGGTCTCGAAGAAGCGATTGATTTAAGGATCAAAAACTTGGACGTATATGGCGATTCAGCCCTGGTTATTAACCAGATAAAAGGAGATTGGAACACATACCAATCGGGATTGATTCCTTACAAAGACTATGCAAGAAGGTTGTTACCCTTCTTCAACAGAGTCGACTTTCATCACATCCCTCGTGATGAGAATCACATGGCTGATGCATTAGCCACTCTCTCTTCCATGATTAGTGTAGGTCGATGGAATGACATACCTAAGATCGACATCATGCGCCTTGAACGGCCCGCTTACATCTTCGCGATTGAAGCAGTCATAGACGACAGACCTTGGTATCACGATATCAAATGCTTCCTTCAGAAACAAGAGTACCCATCTGGGGCACTCAGAAAAGACAGGAAAACCCTCAGAAGATTGGCCGGAAACTTCTTCCTGAGCGGTGACATTCTTTATAAGAGAAATTTTGACATGGTCTTGCTCCGATGCGTCAACAGACCAGAAACAGACATGCTCATGAAAGAAATTCATGAAGGATCCTTTGGCACTCATGCCAACGGACACACAATGGCGAGAAAAATTCTGAGAGCAGGGTACTATTGGTTGACAATGGAATCCGACTGCTACAAGTACATGAGGAGGTGTCACAAGTGTCAGATATACTCCAACAAAATTCATGTACCGCCATCACATCTCAAAGTTCTTTCTTCCCCGTGGCCATTTTCCATATGGGGAATCGATATGATTGGTATGATTGAGCCCAAGGCTTCAAACGGACATCGATTCATCCTGGTAGCCATTGATTATTTCACCAAGTGGGTCGAAGCAGCGTCATTCGCCAATGTAACCCGATAAGTGGTGGTCCGATTTATCAAAATCAATATCATCTGCCGTTATGGTGTTCCAAGCGAGATCATTACTGATAATGGATCTAACTTGAACAATAAGATGATGAAAGAGTTGTGTGCTGAGTTCAAGATCGAACACCATAACTCATCTCCCTACCGACCCAAGATGAACGGAGCGGTAGAAGCGGCTAATAAGAACATCAAGAAGATTGTTCAAAAAATGGTTGTAACCTACAAAGATTGGCACGAGATGCTACCCTTTGCTCTTCACGGTTATCGTACATCTGTCCGCACTTCAACAGGGGCAACCCCTTTCTCTCTAGTATATGGCATGGAAGCAGTTCTCCCCATAGAAGTAGAGATCCCATCAATCCGGGTATTGATGGAAGCTAAGCTCACCGAAGCTGAATGGTGTCAAAGTCGACACGACGAACTGAACCTGATCGAAGAAAAGAGAATCATGGCACTATGCCATGGTCAGTTGTATCAGCAAAGAATGAAGAGGGCGTTTGACAAAAAGGTCCGACCTCGTGTCTTCAGGAAAGGAGACCTTGTGCTCAAGAAGATACAATCATTTCTCACTGACTCTCGGGGCAAATGGACCCCAAATTATGATGGCCCCTATGTGGTCACGAAAGCTTTCTCAGGCGGTGCCTTGAGACTTGCAACCATGGACGGAGAGGAATTTTCCTACCCCACGAATGTTGATGTAGTCAAGAAATACTTCGCCTAAAACTAAAAAAAAACGTCTCGGTGGATTGAAAACCCGAAAGGGCGGTCCAGGCAAAAGTTAGAGACATGAAAAGAATCATCCCGATGGATTGGAAATCTCATAGTACAATCCAGGTAAAAGTTAGGGATAATGGCAAGTAACTATGTTCAACAGAGGTAAGTCCCTCAGCAGCAGCAGTTACATCATCCATCGGAGGAAATCTCCAGTCAAAGGTCATCTTCGACAGAAGCTCAGGATGTCCCGAATTCAAAGTTGGTAGAAGGATAGTGGTCGTTATGTTTCAACGTAGCCCTTTTCCCTGTAAATTACCATTTTCTAACTTTGTATATACTCTTTGGAATCACGCGTTTGGCTGATCTCCATCTTATCAATAAAATTTGAGTCCTTGTGCTTTTGTTTGTAATTCTTAACTTGTTTTAGTTTTACAGAACGACGTTGTTTAAACTTAATCAGCGATTCTTGAAATAAAACAAAAATGAATTTACTTGTTAAACTTTTTCTGCTTTTAAATTAAAGATGGCATTTCTTTTGACTATTGAACATCAGAAGAACATCGATCGCTTCTCCCGAAGTAAGCAAACTTCAAAGTGCAGAATCAAAGTACTCCTTCTAAGCCAGTACTCCTGAATGAAGGGATCAACTGTGTCAGAGACCTTGTTTCGTCTGACACGTCTCGGCCGAGTTCTCATCTCCTAAGACCGATCAACATAGCTCCCAACGGGACTATCTCTCCTAAGCAAGGTGGAATTGCTATTTTGAATCAACGGTACTTCTTTGCCCCGCGATGGCCGAGTATCCAATTGTGTTCATCCATTAGTCTGTATGTCGCGTCTGTTTTGTCAGCATATACATACATACATCGTGCATTTTTTATTTTCATTCACATTTCATATTGCATCACTATCACTCTAGTCGGTCTTGTCCCCTAGTGGTAGAAGTCCTCTCAATCGAGTTGTCAGTTCTTGCCTCGTCAGGAAATACTGTGACTGAATAACCTCGCTTCCGGTTTAATTCTGGAAAGAAGTTGGTCCTTGACCACTTTGATAACTTGAACCTCTGAAAAGCCAGAGAAAACTTTCAATAAGCATCACTCTTCGCCATTGAAGATGATATCCTTGCTTTCCAGGATTAAGGAAAATCCACAGAGAAAGCCTCGTGATCAGAGATTCGGCAGCACACCTGTTTTGCTCCGAAAAACCACTGATGAGAAGGTCATTGGCACCTCAAAATTGGACCCCATCATATGGCGTTTCTCCGGGAAGATCCCGAGAAAAGTATGATGAAAGATCCCAAATGAAAACAGTCTCTCAAGAGACTCGCTTTCCCTAGTAGAATCGACAAATGGCGTCTCCAAAACAGAGAAGTTTGTGCACCTCTACAATTCAGACGAATGGGTTCCCCAGCAAGTCTGACATCAAAACTTTTTCCACTCAAATGGCATCTCCCCAGGAAAATTCGGCGAGAAGTTTGAAGGAAAGCCACTACGAATAGCGTCCCTTGTCAGTAAAGTTTATTGACCAAAAGAAACCGAGACCAGTTCCTTGGTAAGAAACCAGGATCGAGGGGAAGTTTAAATTAGAAACCGAGACCAGTTCCTTGGTAAGAAACCAGGATCGAGGGGAAGTTTAAATCAGAAACTAAGACCAGTTCCTTGGTAAGAAACCAGGATCGAGGGGAAGTTTAAATCAGAAACTAAATCCAGTTCCTTGGTAGGAAACCAGGAACGAGGGGAAGTTCATTTCAGAGACTGAGACTAGTTCTTGGTAGGAAACCAAGAACGAGGGGAAGTTCAAAAGAAACCAAGACCAGTTCCTTGGCTGAAGACCAGGATCGAGGGGAAGTTTACCTTTTCTAAGCATCATCGCTTAGCTAAAGAAGATGAATGCGTAAGCTACCATTCATAACCACCATCAAAATTTCGGGTATTCCGATATTTAATCCTCTTGCACCCCGAATGCCCGAACACCTTCGTCATTCACACCTTCGGGTCCAAGAAGATTAAATAGGGGCATCTGTAATACCCCAAATTTTGGCCACTTAGATTTCCCATCATTGTGAAAATCATCATCACAATATGGATGTACCTTTATGCTTCATTAGTCTCCCCAAAGATGGGTGAGCATCCACTACAATCAAAATTAGGGTTTCAAGCCCTCTCTGAGTGCTTAGACAAAGGATCAATCAAGAAATGACATGATCTTCAACTTGTCTAATCTCTTAAATATCCACAATGGATCAAAAAGGACTCCCACTTCAAGGATTAAGCACAAGGCTGCTCCCTTCTAGGTGGATCAAGTCTCAAGATCGACAGTGTCACCAAATTAGGGTTTTGGTCGACCAGGGCCTCCAGATGGAAATTTTCATCTGGGCATAAGGCAGTGATCCAAAACATAACCTAATATACTTCATGGAACCTCATGAACCCATGCATCAAGTCAATTTTGCCTCAGGGGATGCATTCATCAAAAATCAGGAATTAGGGTTTCTTGACCTAATTCACCCCTAAGTTGACTTTTGGGACAAACCATGAGCCAAGACCTCAAGAGATGATTTGAGGGTCTCTAATATACCATATTGATCCATTTGGAACAATGGATTGATCCAAGAAGCTTGAGCAACAAGTCTCAATTTCATCTGCACCACAATTAGGGTTTTAAGGGAAAAGTCAACTGTAACTTTGACTTTTGATCTGGACATGCTCTCAAACCCTAATACATGATTGAATATACCCTATGACACCCATGGAACATGTCCATCAAGTTTGATTTAGGTCAAGGACATGATTTCCTGAAGAATTGCACAGTTTGGAATTCATCTGATAAAAAGTCAACTGTGCACAAAAGTCAACTTTGACTTTTTGAGATATTTCACCAAAATGGATTTTTAACCCTAAAATGATGTTAATGTATGATTTGAATCATCATTCATCAAGAAAAATCAAGAAAAGTGAGATAACTTGTAAAAGGGGTAACCATAAAACTTAGAAATTTTTCTAAGTTAAAAATAAAGTGGCAAAGGTACCAACTTTGGAGGACCATAACTCCTAAACCACAAGGCCATTTTTTCTCATCCAAAGATGGATTTGTAGCCCTCATTATCACCTACAAAAACTTCAACTACAAGTCATTCCAATTCATTAAGGATTTTGAGTTATGGAGTGATCAAAGTGGCTGAAAAGTGAAAATGTCACTTTTTCCAACACTTAGTGAAAGTTTCACTAAGTCAGATTCTGCTTCACTTTTTGCCAAATGTAGGGGGATTTTTCACTTGGAATCAAAAGAGATCAAAACCAAACTTGTTCAAACAGTTGTTGTATCATGTAAGAGCTTTCCAAAATGGCCAAGAACATTGGCAAATTCAACCTACACCATGAGATACAACATTGCCAAGTTGCCTTGCTGAAATCTGTCAAGGCAAGGCAGAATTTGCAACTTTGGTCGATTTGCCAAAATCAGCCAAATTCAATTGCTCCAATCCACTTGGACACCTCAGAGGATTGAATCTAAAGGGGACAATCACTGAGCCAAGCCTCCAAGGTCCAAGGAACAAGGAATAACATGTTGAACCTAGAGTTGCCAAAATAGGGACAAGACTTCAAATTTGGAATGAGGCATTCAATGGAACCATCAAGGTGGCAAGGAATGAGCCATTCTCATCTGAAATCAGTCAAGACTTATCCAAGACCAAGGGGACCAAAGCTCTGTGCCCTAACCTCTAGTCCATGGCTAGAGGAGACTTGGATTTTCATTTGCCAACATTGGCCAAACCTACTTACCAGCTGCCATGCACTATTCCTTGCAAAACAAACTTGCTCTACTATAAATAGAGCTTAATTGTGGTCAGTTTGAGTACACCAAAGCCATCTAACAGATGCTTTCCTCAAAATCTCTTCTTTCACTCCAATTTTGCCTTCTAAGGCAAGTCACTATCGGGTTTTGAGTTTGAGAGCAATTCCAATCAAACCAATCACTCACACACCTCACATACATCACATATGAGCTGATCAAACACTCACATAACATCTGGAACATCAAAATCTCAAAATCACTTGCCATCCACACAAGTTTGAAGTGAAGTTGCAGCTGAGATGCCATAAACTGATCCAGTCCATTTTAATTCAATCCAAGTGTTCAAACACACTCCATATGGTGTAGGGAAGCTGTCCAGATCATCACAACTTGTCTGTAACACCTCCAACTCAAAATCACATCTGCTCTTGCTGTCACGACTTGGAGGTAAGCACATACTTGGTCATCTCTCAATCTATGCATATTTCCTCGCACAATAATTTGGCCATATGTTCATAATCATGCATGGAATGTTTTCCCTCAATTAATTGCATTGTTTGAATCGTGTATCAAAAATCCTAGCCTTCATGCAGAAATTAGGGTTCTTGAGGTCTCTTCGTGATTTCTTGTTGTATGTTTAATTTAAATGAAATTAAAGTACATAGACATGACCGTGAGGTTGAGGCGAGCATAATGATATGTGGATTGCATGATATGATTACGTATTCATGGAGATTGGATAGAAAATGCAAATCTGAGAAACCAAGAACACGCGCGTGTTCTTCAGCCTGTTCTTGGCGCCATTTTTCATATATTCAAATATTTGAATTTTGTGATTTTGTTTAATTGATTCAAAAATTAATTTCTCTCTGAGTTTTAATGATTTTGAGTTGATTCTTTTTTTAATAATTCACAAAAATGTTAAAATATTTTATTTTATCAAAAAATCCCAAAAATATTATTTATTTCATGTAATTGATATTTTTGCAAAGAATTAATATTTTAATTGTTTTTGGCATTTTAAATATTTTTTCTACATTGATTTTGCAACTTTTAATGCTTTCTAATTATTTTGTAGGTCAATACTTAATTTTTGAAACATTAATCCAAGGTCACAATTTGTTTTCCATGTGTTAAACAATTTTTGATCATTTTAATTGAATTTTTATTCAATTAAATACATTTTGAAAACAAATTAGGGTTTTGGATTAATTCAACCCTCATAAATCATTTTCAAAACACTTTGGGCCTCTTGAGAGAGTGTAAGACCCATCCCCCCTTGTACAAAAAATTTTTGGGCCTCACTCATTGTATAAGTCCCTCTGTACAAGTAAACGGCGCGATCGTCGCCCGTTTAAAAATAAAAAATCATCTGGGCCTCTCCTTGAGCTATAAGACCCATTCAAAACACTTTGGGCCTCTATTAGAGTGTAAGACCCAATCCCCCTTTTAACCAAAACATTTTGGGCCTCACTTATTGTATAAGTCCCTCCGCGTTAAAAGAAAACCTCGGCGCGATCGCCATTTTTAAACGAAAAATCATTTGGGCCTACCCTCGTGTTATAAGCCCCACTCTTTTCTTTAAACCTTTTTGGGCCTCTTGAGAGAGTGTAAGACCCATCCCTTTGTACAGAAAACCTTTTTGGGCCCCAGTCACTTGTATAAGTCCTGCTGTACAAAGTCAAACAGTGTGCTCACTGATAAAACCCTGGGCCTCTCCTTGAGCTGTAAGCCCCAAATCTTTCTTTTTCAAAGCACTTTCTCCTTTGATTTTGAATATACTGTTGTTTTCAATCTTTCTTTGTTGAACAACTAACCAAACAGCATGGAAGCACTACAACCGAGTAAGTGGTTATCGCTTTCATTTACTGCTTTCATATTATAAACTGTATTGTGGGGCTGCTCACTGTAAGTCTCCTTTCATAAACTCATATCTACTGTGTAATAATAGTATAGATATTTCGAGTTTCCCCGGCAACTACGTCTAGAACTAGGTGACGCCGTTTCATTTATTCGTAGAAATAGACGCCTAGATCCCCAATAGGAGCACCAGATACAGTCTTCTCTTCGGCTGTCCTCCTTAGGAATCGTCAAGAAGCTCTACTCCCCAAGATGAATGTATTCTCCGTGAATGGCATCTTTGAGTTTCTTCCAAATTCTCGAACTTTCCTGACTTGATCTATTCCTTGTGGATAGCTTGCCTTGAATGTCTCGGGGTTTGGGTACCCACTACGGTCATAATCTTGGACCTTAACTAAGGAACCCTCTTTAAAAGTTAAAAGTCACTGGATAGTAAACCTCGCACGTTTACCAGTGGTTTTTATCTTTAAAAGAGTTATCTCTCCTAATGGAAAGGAGATGATAGACCCACGGGCTTCTTAAAAGCATCGGCCTCCTCTTGGGCATTATTCAAGGACACTACGACTTCTTAGACGTATTCACAGCCTCCTCTTAGGCTTCGTATAATGATCTCTTCCTCCGGGAATGATAGCCTCCTCTTGGGCTTCGTACAAGGACCCGTCGGCTTCTTAAAAGTTTTCAGCCTCCTCTTGGGCTTCGTACAAATTGTCCCGACGACCTCCTAGAGGTATAGGAACAGAACTTAGTCATCCTCATAGAACAGTCCTTTCATAGAGTCTACTACTGTTTCTCAAAGCATAGTACAAAAGATAAAACTCTAGACATGGACAGTCTAACTTCCTTGAGTCTCAAAGACATTCTCAAGTGACCCCTTCGTTAAATAGGAAGGAAACCCGCAGACTCTGACAGTCTCAATACCCTTTGGATTTCCCGTTTCCTCAAAGAGAAGGAAATATCTCTGATCCTCAGATCTAACCCATGAGTACAGTGTTGCTCATATAAGAACTGATTTTCTCTTTTAAAATCAGTATATTGGATCTGTCACTCAACTGAAACAAACCTTTAGCCTCCATCTCGGGCTTCGTACGAGATACAAAAACACTCTCTTGTTGAGTATCAAAGACTCCCTTGTAGAGTCAAACAAACAATCGTCTCCATCTCGGGCTTCATACGAGATACAAAAAACTCCCTTGTTGAGTCAAATAGCCTCCATCTCGGGCTTTATACGAGATACCAAAAGACTCCATCGTCAGGTCAAAAACTTTTAGCCTCTCTCTCGGGCTTTGTACGAGACACAAATTAGCCTCCTCTTAGGCTTTGTATAATGATTTTCCTAGCGGAAATTAGCCTTCTCTTAGGCTTTGTATAAGAAAACCACTAGTTGATCCAATCAACCTTTTAGCATCAAAGCTGTGCCTCGTTCACAGTACCCAAACATCAACAACTCCTTTCCTTTCATCTAATCGCTGTAAGCGGCAAGCCTCTGGATTATATATATCCATGCCACTGTCCCTCTTTTAGCATGAGAAATTCCTAAGGAAAGATGGCATTGCTCTACACTGAGTTAAAGTCTTCTCCTTCAGGTTAAAACCCTTTCTTCGGAAATTATGGCATTGCTTGGATCCGCGTATCCCAGTTAAAGTAATTCTCCTTCCCCCTCTTTAGAGATGACAAATTCTCTCTAAAGTCGAGGTCCTTTTGCTTCACGTCTTGGGCTTTGAACAAGACACAAATAGACCTTTCAGCTTCACATCTTGGGCTTTGAACAAGATACAAACCACCTTTCGCTTCACGTCTTGGGCTTTAAACAAGACACCAAAAACACCCATTTCCTCCCATAGAATAGGAGGAACTACGAACGCTCTGATTTCCCTGTTTCGGTAAACGGGAATACGTAGGCATAAGATCGAAAGAAAAGATCTTAGCGAGCGCAATCAACAAAAAACCCAAATCCCATATCTCCATCAATTAAAAGCAGTATTTCAAAAGCACCAGTCCTAACATCCTAATCCTTGTTCCCCGCTAGAAAGTCCTAGAAAGAAAGAAAACCGTATTGGCGAAAATACAAATAACCAGTACAAAGGCCCCCCACATTGATAGCATCTGTAACCTAACATACCGCTGTTTAAACTCAGTATGCAAGCAGGGTTAATTGGAGACATCTATTTCCCTTCCTTATTCAGCTCACAATAGGATAAAAAATGAATCGACCTGTAGTTTAAAGCTCAAACCGCAGAGAGCGACCAGCGCTTAAGAACCGCGTCCAAAATCGCTCGCTACACTAGTATTACACAGTTTATATTTGACAAGTATATAAAAGTTTGTGATAGAAGGCTTACAGTGAGCAGCCCCACAATACAGTTATATATATAAAAGCGGATAAAGAAAGTGGGTAAACACTTACTCGGTTGTAGAGCTTCCATGTTGTTTGGTTAGTTGTTCAACAAAGAAAGCTTTGATAACAATATTATATTCAAAATCAAAGAAGAAAGTACTTTGAAAAGATTGTTGGGGCTTACATCTCAAGGAGAGGCCCAAGGATTTATCAGTGATTGCACTATTATTTAAAATTGTACAGGGACTTATACAAGTGACTGAGGCCCAAAAGGGTTTTCTGTACAAAGGGATGGGTCTTACACTCTCTCAAGAGGCCCAAAAGTGTTTAAAGAAAAGGAATGGGGCTTATAACACGAGGGTAGGCCCAGATGATTTGTTTTTTGAATTGCCGGTCGCGCCGAGATTTCTTTAACATACTGGGTCTTATACAATGCATTGAGACCCAAAAAGTTTTGGTTAAAAAAGGGGTTGGGGCTTACACTCTATTAGAGGCTCAATGATTTATTTTTGTACAAGTGGTGAGGCTTACAGCTCAAGGAGAGGCCCAGATGATTTTGCTAAAAAAAGGCGACGATCGCGCCGTTGCTTTTGAAAATATAGTGGGGCTTATACAATGACTGAGGCCCAAAAAGTGGTGTATTTACAATGGGGATGGGTCTAACACTCTAATAGATGCCCATGAGTGTTTGAAAATGATTTGCGAGGGTGAAAATCAAAGAAACCCTAATTTTGTTTTCCTTTAAAAGTAAATATTTAAAGAAAATCAAATAAAATGATAAAAATACCAAATTTGTTTGAATAAACCACTTGTGATTTTTGTTTAAGGCTAGAAAAAAATGAGGTTTTAATCACAAGATGAATTCAACTCATTTGGTTTTGATTTTCAAAGTAAAAATTCACTTTTAAATGTTTAAAAATAATTAAAAAGGAATTTATTCACAAAAATACTAATTATATTAAATAACTAATATAAATTTATTTTTTTGTGAAATAAAATATTTCAACATTTTTGTGATTTTTTGCAAAAAGAACCAATAAAAAATAATTAAAATTGAGGGAGTTATTAATTTTTCAAATCATTAAAAATAATAAGAAAAATAATAAAAATATGAAAAAGTGGTAAAAAAGAGCAAAAAGAGAATCCGGGGCGAGGGGGATTCGAACCCCAGACCTCTTGTGTATAGGGCGCGTGCCTTACCACTGGGGTGGTGATACATCCGTTGATTGAAACACAACCACAAATATACAAGGCTTGCCTTGTTTTTGGCCTGGCCCAAGGCAAGGCAAGGCAAGATTTTGGTTGAAAACGTGAAGGCCATAACTTTCTCATTTCTCCATGGATTGGGACAAAATTTTGGTCTATCCTGCCTATAATTTCACAAGGAATCCAATGGTGTTGGTGTTTTTTTCAGATCATGCTCCTATTGTAAAACCCGATAGTGGTTTTGAAATATGCCATGATTTGCATTTTCTGTGCCATCTCTTGGTACAAGCATGAATTACATGATAAATTGGTGCAAACACAACACATATAACATGTATAAGAGATGCATGATCAGTGGACATCAAAAGAAAGCATGATTCAAAGAATCCAAGTTGTGATGCTTACCTCTTTTTGGAGCTTTTGTGCAATCTGCCAAGGGCTTTGTTCCAGAAATGATTTGATGCTTTGAACAACCTCAAATGATCCCTTAGAAGCTTTTAGAACCTCAGGAATAAGTTTGAGCTCTTTCTTGCAAAAGGGACAAAAGTGGCCAAAATAACAACTCTCTCAAATGGTGTTCCAGATGGGGGGAACCATTTGAGATAGTTCAAGGATGATATTTGGAGTGTGTTTGAGGTTTTATCTGGTTTGGAAAGTGACTGAATTAAGACATGGCTTGAAAAATGTACAAAAGTCCTATTTTGAGGTTTTGAGAGGTGACTTTGTGATTTTGGTGTTACAGGTCACTTGTGAGAGTGTATACAACTTAGATATGACATATTGGATGTGTTTGGATCATGAGCTGTGGTGGAATTGCTCTCTATCTCAAAAACTCAGAGTTACCTTGCTAAAGAAGGTATTTTTGTCTAGAGAAAGAGATTTTGAGGAAGTCAAGTGTTGTAGTTCTTTGGTGTACTCAAATTGAACACAATTGAGCTCTATTTATAGTAGAGCAAGTTTGTTTTGGCTGCAATAGTGAATGGCAGCTGCAGCAGAGGTTTGGCCAATGTTGATCAATGAGAATCCAAGTCTCCTCTAGACATTGACTAGAGGTTAGGGCACGAGCTACTGATTCCCTTGGTCTTGGATAAGTCTTGACTGAATTTAGTTGGAAATGGCTCAGTCCATGCCACCTTGGTGCACCCATTAAATGCTCCAAACCAAAATTGGAGTCTTGTCCCTCTTTTAGGCATTTCTAGGTTTGGCATGCTACTTTTTGTTCTAAAGACTTGGGAGGCTTATGGATCAGGGTTTGTCCCTCTTTGGTCCCCCTTGAGGTGTTCAGTTGGATAGATTTACTTGCCCTTTGCAAAATTTGAGCAAATCGAGCAAAACTCCCATATCTGCCTTGCCATGACAGTTTGCAGCAAGGCATATTGGAATGGTCATATCTCATGGCCCAAGTGGAATTTGATGGAGTTCTTGGCCATTTTGGAAATCCCTCATATGATACAACAACTGTTTAATCATAATTGTTTTTGATACTTTTTGGATCCAAGTGAAAAATGCCCCTACATTTTGAAAAAAGTAAGACAGGTTCTGACTTAGTGAAAATTTCACTAAGTGTTGGAAGAAAGTGACATTTTCACTTTTTGTGATTTTGATCATTCCATAACTTAAAATCCATGAGGAATTGGAATGAGTTGTGTTTGAAGCTTTTGTAGAGTGCCATGAGAGTTACAAATCCAGCTTTGGATGGGAAAAATGGCCTTGTGGTTTAGGAGTTATGATCCTCCAAAGTTGGTACCCTAGCCACTTTGTTCCATAACTTAGAAAAATTCTAAGTTTTTTTATGGTTACCCCTTTTACAAGTTATCCCGCTTTTCTTGATTTTTCTTGATGAATTATGATTCCAATCACACATTAACATCATTTTAGGGTTAGGGAACCATAATTGTGAAAAATCTCAAAAAGTCAAAGTTGACTTTTGTGCACAGTTGACTTTTTATCAGATGAATTCCAAACTGTGCGATCGTCTGTGAAATCAAGTCCTTGACCTAAATTAAACTTGATGGATTGATTTCATAGGTGTTATAGGGTGTATTGAATCATGTCCCAAAGTTTGGGAGCATGCCTGGGTCAAAAGTCAAAGATACAGTTGACTTTTTCCCGCGAAACCCAAATTGTGGTTCTGATGAGCTTGAAACTTGTTGATCAAGCTTCTTGGGTCAATCCATTGTTGCAAATGGATCAATGTGATGTATTTGAGACCCTCAAATCCTCTCTTGAGGTCTTGGCTCATGTTTTGTCCCAAAAGTCAACTTAGGGGTGAATTAGGTCAAGAAACCCTAATTCCTGATTTTTGATGAATGCATCCCCTGAGGCTAAATTAACTTGATGGTTGGGTTCATGATGTCCCTTGGAGCATCGTAGGTTATGCTTTGAAGCATTGGCTCTTGCCCAGAGAAAAGTTTCCATCTGGAGGCCCTGGTCGACCAAAACCCTAATTTGGTGACACTAGCGATCTTAAGGCTTAATCCACTCAGAATGCTGCAACCTTGTGCTTGATTCTTACTGTGGGAGTCCTCTTAATCCATTGGGGATGTTTGAGAGGCTAGACAAGTTGAAGATCATGTCATTCCTTGATTGATCCTTTGTCTAAGAGCTCCGAGAGGGCTTGAAACCCTAAATTTGATTGTAGTGAAGGCTCAACAATCTTTGAGGAGATTGATGAGGTAAGATGGTACATCCATATTGTGATGATAATTTACACAATGATGGGAAATCTTAGTGGTCAAAATTTGGGGTATGACAGATATCCCTATTTAATCTTCTTGGACCCGAAGGTGTGAATGGCGAAGGTATTCGGGTATTCAGGGTGCAAGAGGATTAAATATCGGAATACCCAAAATTTTGATGGTGGTTAAGAATGGCCGTTCACGCATCCTTCTTCTTTTGCTAAGCAATGATGCTTAGAAAAGGTAAAAACTTCCCCTCGATCCTGGTCTCCTACCAAGGAACTGGTCTTAGTTTCTGATATAAACTTCCCCTTTATCCTGGTTTCCTACCAAGGAACTGGTCTAAGTTTCTGATTTAAACTTCCCCTCGATCCTGGTTTCCTACCAAGGAACTGATCTAAGTTTCTGATTTAAACTTCCCCTCAATCCTGGTTTCCTACCAAGGAACTGGTCTAAGTTTCTAAAATAAACTTCCCCTCGATCCTGGTTTCCTACCAAGGAACTGGTCTAAGTTTCTTTCGTCAATAAACTTTATTGACAAGGGATGCTATGTGTAGCGGTTTTCCTCAAACTTCTCGCCGAATTTTCCTGGGGAGATGCCATTTGATGGGGAAAACTTTTGATGTCAGACTTGCTGGGGAACCCATATGTCTGACTTGTTTAGGGGTACAAACTTCTCTGTTGGAGATGCCATTTCTTGACTATATCTGAGGAAAACGAGTCTCTTGAGAGACTGTTTCCACTTGGGTATATACATCATAATTTTCTCAGGATCTTCTTGGAGAAATGCCATATGATGTGATCCAATTTTGAGGTGCTGATGACCTTTTTGTCAGTGGATTTTTCGGAGAAAAACTGTTGTATTGTCGAATCTCTGATTAAGAGGCTTTTTCTGGGGATTTTACTTAATCCAGGAAAGCGAAGATATCATCTTCAATGGCAAAGAGTGACATTTGCCAAAAGTTTCTCTGGTTTTCTCAGAGGTTCAAGTTATCCAAGCGGTCAAGGGTCGACTTCAATCCAGAAATAAACTGGAGGCGAGGTTGCTCAGACGTGACATTTCTTGACGAGGAAAAAACTGACAACTCGATTGAGAGGACCTTTATCACTAGGAAACAAGACCGACTAGAGTGATAGTGATGCAATATGAATATGAATGTAAATCAATAATGCATGATGCATGTATGTATATGCTGACAAAACTGACACAACATACAGACTAGTAGATGAACACGACTGGATACTCGGCCACAGTGGGAGATAAAAAGTATGGCTGGTTCAAGATAGCAATTCTGCCTTGCTTAGGAGAAGTAGTCCCTGTAGGGGAACAACCGTTGATCGGGCTTAGGAGGTAAGAACTCGGCCGAAGATGTCAGATGGAGTATTCGCATCTGACATAACTGATCCTTCGTTCAGGCACACTGGTTTAGAAGGAGTATTTTGATTCTGCACTTTGAAGTTCGATTACTTCTGGCAAAGCGATCGATGTTCTTTCGATGTTCAACAGTTAAAAGAAATTGCCATCTTTACTTTAAAAGCAGAAAAGTTTGACAAGTAAATTCTTTTTTGTTTCGTTTCAAGAATCGTTGATCATGTTAAAATGTCGTTCTGTAAAGCTAAAACAAATAAGAATTGCAAACAAAAGCACAAGGGCTCAAATTTTATTGATAGGATGGAAATCAGCCAAACGCTTGATTCCATAGAGTATTTACAAAGTTTGAAAATGGTAATTTAAGGGAAAAGGGCTACATTGAAACATAACGACCACTATCCTTCTACCAACTTTGAATTCGGGACATCCCGAGCTTCTATCGAAGATGACCTTAACTGGAGTTTTCTGAGGGATGGCAGGTCTGCTACTAGGGGATTTGCCCCTGTTGGACGTAGTTACTTGCCATTATCCCTAACTTTTGCCTGGATTGTACTTTGAGATTTCCAATCCACCGGGATGATTTTTTTATTTATTATGTTTCTAATTTTTGCCTAGACCGCCCTTTCGGGTTTTCAATCCACCGAGACATTTTTTTTTTAGTTTAGGTGAAGTATTTCTTGACTACATCAACATTTGTGGGGTAGGCAAATTCCTCTCCGTCCATGGTTGCAAGTCTCAAGGCACCGCCTGAGAAAGCTTTCTTGACCACATAGGGGCCGTCATAATTCGGAGTCTATTTGCCCCGGGAATTAGCGAGAAATGATTGTATCTTCTTGAGCACAAGGTCTCCTTTTCTGAAGACACGAGGTCGAACCTTTTTGTCGAACGCCTTCTTTATTCTTTCCTGATACAACTGACCGTGGCATAGTGCCGTGATTCGTTTCTCTTCGATCAAGTTTAATTCGTCGTGTCGACTTTGACACCATTCAGCCTCTATTAGCTTAGCTTCCATCAATACCCGAATCGATGGGATCTCTACTTCTATGGGGAGCACTGCTTCCATGCCATACACTAGAGAGAAAGGGGTTGCCCCTGTTGAAGTGCGGACAGATGTGCGATAACCGTGAAGAGTAAAGGGTAGCATCTCATGCCAATCTTTGTAGGTTACAACCATCTTTTGAATAATCTTCTTGATGTTCTTGTTAGCCGCTTCTACCGCCCCGTTCATCTTGGGTCGGTAGGGAGATGAGTTATGGTGTTCGATCTTGAACTCTGCGCACAACTCCTTCATCATCTTATTATTCAAGTTAGATCCATTATCAGTAATAATCAGGCTAGGAACACCATAACGGCAGATGATATTGTTTTTGACGAATCAGACCACCACTTGTCGGGTTACATTGGCGTATAACACTGCTTCGACCCACTTGGTGAAGTAGTCAATAGCTACCAGGATGAACCGATGTCCGTTTGAAGCCTTAGGTTCGATCATGCCGATCATGTCGATTCCCCATATGGAAAAAGGCCATGGGGAAGAAAGAACTTTGAGATGTGTTGGCGGTACATGGATTTTGTCTGAGTATATCTGACACTTGTGACACTTCCTCATATACTTGTAGCAGTCGGATTCCATGGTTAACCAATAGTACCCTGCCCTTAGAATTTTTCTCGCCATTGTGTGTTCGTTGGCATGAGTGCCAAAGGATCCTTCGTGAATTTCTTTTATCAGTATGTTTGCTTCTGGTCTGTCTACGCATCGGAGCGAGACCATGTCAAAGTTTCTCTTATAAAGTGTATCACTGCTCAAGAAGAAGCTGCCTGCCAGCCTTCTGAGGGTTTTCCTATTCTTTCTTAGTGCCCCAGGTGGGTACTCTTGTTTCTGAAGGAAGCATTTGATATCATGATACCAAGGTTTGTCATCTATGACTGCTTTAATCGTGAAGATGTAAGCGGGCCTTTCGAGACGCATTATGTCAATCTTAGGTATGTCGTTCCATTGACCTACACTAATCACGGAAGAAAGGGTGGCTAAGGCATCAGCCATGTGATTCTCATCACGAGGGATGTGATGAAACTCGATTCTGTTGAAGAAAGGTAACAACCTTCTTGCATAATCTTTGTAAGGAATCAATCCGGATTGGTATGTGTTCCAATCTCCTTTGATTTGATTGATAACCAGGGCTGAGTCACCATATACATTCAAGTTCTTAATCCTCAAATCAATCACATCTTCGAGACCCATAATACAAGCTTCGTATTCGGCCTCGTTGTTTGTGCACTTGAATGTAAGTCTGGCAGTGAAAGGAATGTGGGTACCCTGAGGTGTTATGATGATTGCCCCAATTCCATTTCGGTAATGATTGATAGCTCCGTCAAATATTAGTCCCCATTGGGAACTTGGTTCTGGCCCATCACTGGGTAGCGGTTCATCGCAGTCTTTCATTTTTAGATACATGACATCTTCATCTGGGAAATCAAATCCGACTGATTCCTGATCGTCAATCGGTTGATGAGCCAAATGATCGGCTAAAATACTTCCCTTAACGGCTTTCTAAGCGTGGTACTCAATGTCATATTCCGATAACAACATCTGCCAACGGGCAATTCTTCCCGTGAGAGTAGGTTTTTCAAAGATATACTTGATTGGATCCATTTCTGAGATTAACCAAGTAGTGTGACGAATCATGTACTAGCGAAGATGTTTGGCTGCCCAAGCCAAAGCGCAGTAAGTTTTCTCAAGCATAGTGTACCGAGTCTCGCAGTCGGTGAATTTCTTGCTCAAATAGTAGATGGCAGACTCTTTTCTTTTTGTTTTGTCTTGTTAACCAAGCACACAACCCATTGAGTCCTCTAGGACTGTGAGGTAGATGATCAGTGGTCTTCCTTCCACTGGAGGTGATAAAATAGGTGGGTTCAACAGGTATTCCTTAATACTGTCGAAGGCGTTTTGGCAGTCCTCTGTCCAAACGTAGTCCTGATTCTTTTTGAGTAATTTGAAAATTGGCGCACATGTTGCGGTCATGAGGAATATGAATCTGGAGATGTAGTTCAAATGTCCCAGGAATCCTCTGACTTGTTTTTCAGTTTTCTGAGAAGGTATTTCTTGAATGGCCTTGACCTTGTCAGCATCAACCTCAATTCCTTTTTGGCTGACGATGAACCCTAAAAGTTTCCCTGAACGGACACCAAAGGTGCACTTGTTGGGATTCAAGCGGAGTTTGTACTTTCTCAACCGCTTGAATAGTTTAGACAGGTGGGTCACATGCTCCTCTTCTGTCTTATATTTGGCAATCATGTCATCGATATATACCTCGATTTCCTTGTGTATCATGTCATGAAACAGAGTAGTCATGGCCCTTTGATAGGTTGTCCCGACGTTCTTCAAACCGAACGACATTACCTTGTAACAAAAGGTACCCCATGGGGTGATGAAGGAAGTTTTCTCCATGTCTTTCGGCGCCATTTTGATTTGATTATAGCCCGAGAATCCATCCATGAAGGAGAAAACATTGAACTTTGTTGTACTGTCTACCAGCATGTCAATGTGCGGCAAAGGAAAGTCATCCTTTGGACTAGCCTTGTTCAGATCTCTGTAATCGACACACATTCTAACTTTTCCGTCCTTTTTTGGAACGGGTACGATATTGGCTAACCATTGAGGATATTCTGACGTGGCGAGGAAACCCGCGTCAATCTATTTTTGTACCTCCTCTTTGATTTTGACGCCCATGTCCGGGTGAGTCCGTCTCAACCTCTGTTTTACTGGAGGACATTCCGATTTCAATGGTAAATGATGTTCCACGATGCTGGTATCCAACCCTGGCATGTCCTGGTAGGACCAAGCAAACACAACGGGAAATTCTCTGAGAAGCTTTGTCAGACTCTCTTTGGCAGTTGGACTGAGCAGTGCCCCAATCCTGACTTCTTTTCTCTCTTTTTCTGAACCCACGTTGATCGTTTCCAACGGCTCTTTATGAGGTTCAATGGACCTTTCCTCTTGTCAGAGTAATCGGGAGATCTCTTCTGGAATTTTGTTGTCAACTTCTTCTTCATCCCCAAATACCGGGAACTCAAAGTCGGGAGAAGGCATCAGATCGTATATTTCAACGGGGTTTAAAACAAACAATCTGCATGACGTAATGATTTGTTTTTAGAAGAGATAGAGAGAATGCAAGAGTGTGTGCAGTGTATTTTCTGATAACTGCTTGTTTTTTATTATTTGAATTGTTTTTTAGGATTACCATTTTCTGAAAAAATGAAACGAGAAAACAACAATTAATGCGGAGATTACAGAACGACGTTATTTTATTTATGAACAAGTCGATTCTTGAAACTACAGCCCTATAAAACAAAACTCTGTCGCTTTGGGGGAAGCGAAGAGGGATATTTACAGAAAACGAGCCCTATCAAAACATTCGTTTCACCTGGGCAGGGTGAAAGGTTAAAGACGACAATTACTTTGACTTATGAACAATCTTCAGAACATCGACAGCAACCCATTGGCGGCGAACTCCTCGATGAATCACAAAGTCTGGTACTTTCCTTGATTTGTCTTCAAAAATGACGCTGATTTCTGGCGGAGCAGGATCATTGGAATCTGTCTCCCAGGCAGAGTTGTCGTAGGAGGATTGCTCTATTGTATTTTGCAGAGTATTGGTGCTCTCAGGCAAATCTCCCCATCCAATTAGTTTAGATGTCTTCGAGCCTGATACGAGAGCTTTCAAGAGCGATGTACTTGATCATGAAGTCAAATTTTCCACTTGGTTGTCCTAAGGTGTCCCACACTTCTTTGGAACTGAAGGAGTCATCTCTTTCCATGACGTTGACCTCGGGAAAAGCATAGTTGATGAATTCTAGTCCGGCGAACTTTGTGAATTCATCGTTGTGCTAGATAGGTTCTGAATACCCTGAGTGTTGATCCCATGACATGGTGGGGACGCAGGTATTCTTTTCAATGATGCTCAACTGATTTTCATTGTTCGGCTGATTTTCTTGCCCCAAGTCTCCTAGGTACGGCTGCCAGATAGGCAGGTCATCTATTGGGCCATAATAGTCATGGTCAAAGTTGTCCTTCATCAGAGTGTCTTCCTCTAATGAGTTTGGTGGAGCCCGACATCCTTCCGGATCACAATCTCCGTATATCATTTCGAGATCTGACCTCGGTATAAATCTCAGACTCTGTACGAGATAGCAAAAGGGCGTAGAAACCTCTTCTTGAGACATATAACCGTCCTCGTTGAGATATGACTTCCATTCCTTATTCATATCAGAGGGATCTCCCTCATTGATGGTATGGATTGCTTGAGGCACTGGGTGAAGGAAACATCCACTGTGGAAGAAGTCCTGAATGGGATAAAGAATTTCATCGCT
The DNA here is from genome assembly GCA_022829125.1 of Lathyrus tuberosus. NCBI lineage: Eukaryota > Viridiplantae > Streptophyta > Magnoliopsida > Fabales > Fabaceae > Lathyrus > Lathyrus tuberosus. The sequence continues at coordinate 186,875 of JALAZF010000390.1, forward strand.
AGCAACTGTCTGGGTGCAGGTTGTAGAAAACCAAGACCCTTCTTTGTTTTATTATCAGTAGGAATGACAAGTTGTCCCTATCCTTTCATTTTTTTACTTTCAAATGCCTTGAGAGCATCTTTGTATAAGAAAATAGAGGTTCATTTCTCTGATGGATTCTCATTGCTCACCGAAAGTGCTTGGAACTGAGTCCCAACAACCTCCTCGGGTTCTACACAAGTAGATAATGATAGGTTACTCACGATCAAGGCTTGTTCTCCAAAGACCATGACGAGTTGATCGTTCTTGACGAACTTCAGTTTCTGGTGTAGTGTCGAAGCGACTGCCCCAGACTAGTGTATCCAAGGTCTTCCTAATAAACAGCTGTACACTGCCCAGACGTCCATGACTTGGAAAGTGATTAGGAAAATGTGAGGATCGATAGTTATGGGAAGGTTGACTTTGCCGATAACTGCTTTCCGAGACCCGTCAAATGCTTTGACGATGACCTCACTGCCCCTCATCGGGGACCCTTTGAATGATAGTTGCATTAAAGTGGACTTTGGCATAACGTTGATGGGCGATCCTGTGTCTACCAGTACGCTGGCTAAAGCATCGTCCTGGCAGTTAACTGTGATATTGAGCGCCATGTTGTGACTTTTTCCCCCCTCTGGCAAATCCTCATCATTGAATCCTAAGTTGTTGCAAGAAGTGATGTTAGAGATGATGCTATCGAACTGTCGTATTGACATATCCTATTCCACAAAGGCCTACTCTAAGACTTTCTGTAGAGCCTCTCTGTGGGCTTCGGAACTGAGTAAAAGTGATAGAACTGAGATATTTGAAGGGGTATGTAACAACTGATCAACAATGTTATATTCACTCCTTTGGATGAGCTTCAGCATCTCATCATCGTCCTTTGAAAGTTCGGGATTACTGGATTGACCGACTGGTGGATCAGGAGCTTCTGTCGGAAGTTCCTTTTCTTTGTTAGGTTCTCCAACTCCTCGGTTGAAGATTCGACCACTCCGTGTTACTTGAATGATGTCTGTAATATTCACGACGGAGGGTAATGGAATTTCCTTTCCATTCTCAATTATTGTTGCACCGTATTTGTAAGGGATCGCCTTAGCTGATTCATACAGTAACGGTCCCGGTAGATAGATAACTACATGAGCCTTCTGATTTTTCTGACCGTCGTAAGTAACTTCAATCAGTTCCTGGCTAAGAACCTTTGATTCGTCCAGTAGAGGGATGATGGTACAAACATCCTTGTTCTGTTGATGATCTGAGATTATGACAACGTCTCTGATTTGATCAGCGAAGTAGTCCGGCGTCTAGTTGATTGGATCGGGACTCGAACACTGGTGAATCTCTTTACGATCCAACTGACCTTGAAGGGCTGCCCGCACAAGGTAGCATCCTTGGTTATTCTCCGAGCAGACTCTACAACATTCGTAATTGTGTGGTGGCACCAGGCCACACCCGCTTTGAATGCAGTGCAACCTTACCAGGTTTGTTTCCATAGATCAAACATCCTGACTTTGACGCCGAGTAGGGTTTCCATTAAGCACACTGATTTATTGCGTGTCTTCATCCAGATAGATTGGAAGCCACCAGTGGTTTAACAAGTGTTGCAAAGTTCTTTGAACGAGAGCGCACCCTTGGTTACTCTCACAACATCCTTTACAGTTCTGATAATTATGCGAAGTCAGAAAACCGAGTTGGACCTGCCTGGCATGTAACTATACCAAGTTGGTATTCATCAGACGAATATCAAAGATTTGAGTCATGTTGATCTGATAAGGATTTCTATCATGGTAGTCCTGGATCCATCCAAGATCCATCTGACGCTGGAGGGCCTCTTGTATAAAAGAGCATCCCTGTTTGTTTACCGAGCAAGTCAGACAGGAATTGTAATCGTGCCGCGGCAGATTATGATACTGGCTTTGCCTTGAGTGCATCACCACAAGGTTGACATTCATTGCACGGATGTCGTGGTTCTGAATGATGTTGGAATTTGTGTAGGTCATGTTGACTCCACGAACTCGATGCTCTTGGATCCATCCGAGATCCAATTGTTCCTGTAGAGCTGATCGTACCACAGAACATCCTTGATTGTTTAGAGCAGATATCACACTGGTGATAGTTATGAGGTGGCACATGGCCATATCCGCTCTGTCTACAATGCATCTTGACTAAATTGGCCCTCAATAAGAGTGCATCATGAATTTGATAGGTTTTGTTAGACTCTCCCTCTATCAAATTGACTGCAGCTTTCTCATGTTGAGGTAGCGGGTTTGTGAGAACATTTGGATTCATATCCTTGAAAGATAAGATCCCGCTCCTAACAAACTTTTGTACGTCGGATTTGAAACTGAGACAGTTTTCTATGTTATGCCCTAGTCCTTCTTGATAGTAAGGACACGTCTGATCTGTTTTGAACCAGAAAGGAGGATTTTCCGGTACTGTAAGAGGAGACTTGGTTTGGACATGCCCTTTGACCAGTAGTAACGGAAGTAGTTCTGCGTACAACATTGGTATAGGGTCGAACCCTGGTGGTCGCGTTGTACGGTTGTTGTTGTACGGAGGACGAGCCTGCTGAAGAGGCTGTTGTGTCCTTTACTGATATTGATGTTGATTTGGTTGGCTCTGAGAAACCTGAGGTTGATACGTAGGTACAAGCGCAGAGTTGATAGCAGGAGTTACAGCTGCTACTGGTTGATATCGTCAACTTTGCTTTCCGAGAGAGATATTCCCGATATCCTGCTCTTTTTTCTTAGGGAGAGCACTACCGTATCTTTTTGTACTGCTTGATGATCCAGCGCTTTTAACCAAACGTTCTTCCTGGACTGCTTCCTCAAGAAGAACTCCCATGCCCACCATTTCGGTGAAGTCACTGGGCGCACTGGCGACCATTCTGTCGTAGTAAAATGAGCTCAAGGTCTTTAAGAAGATCTTTGTCATCTCTTTTTCCTCCAGAGGTGGACAAATCTTAGCGGCAATTTCACGCCATCTCTGAGCGTATTCTTTAAAGGTTTCCTTGTCCTTTTGTGACATTGATCTGAGTTGATCTCTGTTCGGTGCCATGTCCAAATTGTATTTATATTGTTGAACGAAAGCAGTACCAAGATCTCTGAACGTGCTGATCGTAGCGCGGTTTAAACCCATGTACCATTTTAATGCGGCACCGGTTAAACTATTCTAAAAGTAATGAATTAGTAGCTCCGGGTTCTTTGTCTGAGCTGACATTTGCCGAGCGTACATCACCAAATGGCTCTGAGGGCAAGAGTTACCCTTGCACTTTTCAAAGTCGGGCACTTGGAACTTGTGTGGAACTTTCACATTGGGGACCAAGCAGAGGTCGGCGGCGTCCTTTCCAAATAAATCCTGACCACGAATGGCTTGCAATTATTTCTGCATTTCCAGGAATTGTTCCTGGAATTCATTCATTCTGTCGAACATGCTGTCGTTTCCACCAGAGGGTATCTGTGGAATCTGTCCTTCCGGGATAGTGTGTACCACGGGCGGTGGTATAGTCATTATGGCTGAGACTCTCGGTGTCTCCCAAAGTTTGTAACCTTCAAGAGTTGCTGGTATGCCTTGGCATCTTCGCTTTCCCGAAGTTTGTAACCTTCAGGTCCAGCGGTTCCTACTGCGGTTCCCTGATCCTCAGCGATTGGCGGAACATATCCTTCCGGGATATAGTTAATAGGAATGCCCCAGGGATGATCTTTCGACATTTTGTACCTAGGATCATACTTCTCCACTATGGGCGTTGATGTGATCTCTGAGATCACAATCCTTTGTTGTTGCATTTGAGCTTCTGCTAGAGCTTGCATGTCGTTATGAAGCTTTCTCAGATCCTCTTTCAGAGTGTCGATCTCTTCTCTCAACTCTCTGTTCTCTTCCTCGAGATCATCCATCTTTTTCTGATGATTGGCCCGAGTATTGTACGAGTGAGACAGTTTGACTCTAGAATCGAGACGTAAACGTGAGATTCGTAGGTAAGAAGAATGCGTTTATGAGAATGATGAATGCAATGATTATTAATTATTTTTGTTTATTCAAAGTAAACTTCGTCACTTGGATTGCGAATATCAAACAGTGGGGAAACCCCGTTTTATTGAATTCAAAGGATTGCGGAAGTGGAAATATAGTAGATTACAAAGTGCTGAAAAAGGAAATCTAAACTAATGGATCCTGAGTCCTCTCTGAAGAGAGCTCAGGTTCTGGTTCGGGTGCTTTCCTTTTGTTTGACCGTGGCTCTTGGGCCGTTGTCGGGTTGTAATTCCTTTGCCAAGTGAAAGGAGCAAGCAAATTCCTTTGGTCATCCTGATTTTCTACAGCATGTTGCTCAAAAATCTCAATCAGAGCATCTTTTTCTCTTAATAGCTACTGTATTTTCTTGCACTCCACATTGAGAATACGGTACTTGTTCCTCCAAGACCTCTTCTCCTGCTGAACTTTGTTGAGAGTAACTTGAAGTTTTTCCGTCTCAGACATAAAATAAAGGGCAGAGTCCCTTAATGGATGAACTTCCTGGCGAGGGTAAGGCATCCTCAGCTTGAGAGCTCTGGTTTGTACCCAGTGGAGATAAGGTTCCATCGAGACACAGTCTGGTTTGCCTAAAGACTCTCTTCCTTTCCTATGAACGTGTTTCCAAGCGTGCACTATTTTCGTCTTTAGTGCCCTGTCATTTTCTCCTTCCTTGAAGAAAAGACCTTCCAGATGAGCATTGCGCGGGACATGCCTCATTGGGTATCCAAATTGACGACGAACTAACACTGGATGATAGTTGATTCCCTCCTTATTTCCTATAAGGGGTACATTTGGAAAATTTCCACAACGGTCAATGATTCTAAATCTGACGTAGATTCGATTGTACCAATCGATGTCAGAGTTGGTAAGAGACATGATTCTCTACGACCAGCGTAAAGTATTTTTTTGATCCCAAAATGCAGCAGACTTGGGCAAATGGGAAGTGAACCATTTATAAAGCAAGGGTACACAACACGTGATCATTCCTCTACTGTATAAATTCCTTAAGTGTACCGAATGATACGCATCTGCGAGTAAGGTCGGTACAGGGTTTTCGATCAGGAAAATCTTAATGGCGTTGATATCTACAAAGTTATCGATGTTGGGAAACAAAAATAATCCGTAGGTGAGCAAAACAAAGATGCTCTCGAAAGCGGCCATGTTCCCTATACTAGCAAAGTATAGGGCTTTCTTTATCAAGAATTGAGCTGGCAAACGTTGGATGCCACCCTTAGTGGTCATGTGAGTCCTGACTTCTGACTTGTCCAAATAAATTGCTCTTGCAATGGTCTGATTCTTTAGAATTTCTTCCAGTCCAAAAAAGGGAGCTTGATCAGTAATATGTAAATCAGTCAGATGAGAATACTCCTCCAGTGTTGGTGCAAGCTGATAATCCGGGAATGTGAAATAGTGATAGACCAGATCGTAGAACTGGATTAGTGTGGACATGATTCCTTCGATTACATGGACCCTTAATAGAGACAACAGTCCTCTATACTTGGCTCTGAAAGCCTCGTGGTTGGTAATCATTCTCGCCAAACCTCTTAAATCCTCTAAATTTGGAACCTTGAAGGTGTACTTATGAGTTTTCCTTCTACCAAAATCCATTAGCGCAATCTCCTTTCTCTGATATTTGTAATCATTGTCTTAGTTTAATTTTAAAAAGAGAGACTAGAAGAGAAGATTTTCTTTTTTTGAATGTTTTTTTAAATGAATGTATGAATGCAGCACACAAAAACATAGAAAAAACATGGGGTCAAAGGGTCGGTGTCATGAAGTTAAGGCTCTACCCCCCCAAAGGTTTAAACTGGTGATTTTTTGTACCTGTCTGCAAAATCATTGACCCCTCTGGGATAACAACAGCAAGCAAATCGCCAGCGAGCTGATGTATCCTGGAGCAATCTCAGATGAGGGTAGTATCGCGTGACAACTATTTACGATAGCTTTCGCACTACAAAATGGCTTAAGTCTACTAAAAACCTCAGCTTCTCAGATAACCTAGTCGACCACACTAATTTCAACAACCGAAGTCGTATAGGCAATGTATCTGCAAAGGGAGTCTCCACTGAGTTTGATGGTCGATCGGGGGCTCTTAACTGGGATTCACTCCCCGCAAGATTACCCGCATTGCCATCACCTATCTTAGGTGTATACTCAATCTTTCCACACGCGGCATCACACGCATTCCCATTAGTAGAAAATAAACACATATATTAATTAGGAAAAGCAGTATATATATTTATTTTAATCATCCTAGACCTCTAGGCTTATGATCCTATACAGAAAATGACTCCCCAGCAGAGTCGCTATTTCTGTGACATTTTGTGAACTCAGGTTTTCCACCTAAGATTGCAAAAAAGAGAAGACGGGCCCCACGGTGGGCGCCATTTTTTCCTGTGGTACTTTCTTAAGGTTTCTACCTAAGAGATGGGAAGAGAACAAGATCTCGCGGTCCCCAGTGAAGTCGCCATTTTTCTGTAGCGCGAATTTTTGCGTGGTTACGAAGCACTATCGCTTTGGGGTACTACAGTTCGATTCATTTTTTATACTATTGAAGCTGATTAAGGAAGGGAAATAGATGTCTCCAATTAACCCTGCTTGCATACTGAGTTTAAACAGATGACTGTGGTTTACAGAAGCTATTAAGATTGTGGGTCTATCTTAGGTTATTTTGTTAAAAAAAATAGAGTGCCTGGACTATTGGTGAGGTTTTTGGTAATGTGTTTAGATTTGATGCTTTTGGGTTGATTTGGTGGAGATACTGGGTTTTGGGTTTTGGATTAGTATGCTCGCTAATATTTTTCCAATCTTATGCCTACGTATTCCCGTTTAACGAAACCGGGAAATCAGAGCGATCGTAGTTCCTCCTATTCTGTGGGAGGACAAAAAAAGGTTATTTTGGTGTCTTGTTCAAAGCCCAAGACGTGAAGCTAAATGTGGTTGGTATCTTGTTCAAAGCCCAAGATGCGAAGCTGAAGGGTCTCTTTATATCTTGTTCGAAGCCCAAGATGTGAAGCTAAAGGGTTTTGACTTTAGAGAGAATTTGTCTTCTCTAAAGGGGGATATTTGGTCTGTTTGTCACAACTGTTGAGTGACTGATTATAAAGGAGAATTACTTTAACTGGGATATGTGAATCCAGTAATGCCATAATTTCCTTTATAGGGGATTTTTAACCTGAAGGAGAAGACTTTAACTCAGTTTAGAGCAATGCCATCTTTCCTTAGGAATTTCTCATGCTAAAAGAGGGACAGTGGCGTGGATGTAAATAATCCAGAGGCTTGCCGCTTACAGCAATTAGATGAAGGAAAAGGAGTTGTTGATGTTTGTATACTGTGAGCAAGGCACATATTTTGATGCTAAAAGGTTGATTGACTCAACCGGGGTTTTCTTATACAAAGCCTAAGAGGAGGCTATTGACCCAACAAGAGGGTGTTTTTATGTGTCTCGTACCAAGCCCAAGAGAGATGCTAAAAGGGGTTGACTCAACAAGAGAGTGCTAACAAGCGACTGACTTAACAAGAGAGTGCTTTTATATGTGTCTTGTACGAAGCCCAAGACGGAGGCTAAAAGGTTTTGACTCCACATGAGGGTCTTTTATACTCAACAAGAGAGTGATTTTGTATCTCGTACGAAGCCCGAGATGGAGGCTGAGAGGGAAGTGACTCAACAAGAGAGTCTTTTATACTCAACAAGAGAGTGATTTTTATCTCGCACGAAGCCCGAGATGGAGGCCAAACAGGTTTCACCCAACAAGAGAGTGTGAAAAGGTTAGCTCTGCTGGGGAGATTCATTGTACAAAGCCCAAGAGGAGGCTATTGTGCTGGTGACTGTTTTAGTGACAAGTCCAGTATGTTGGATAAAAGAGAAAATTAGTTCTTATGAAGGGAACGATTAAAGGTATTGTTTTGCTTTGGGATTGATCAGAGGATCAGGGTTACTTCCTTTTCCTTAAGGAAATGGAAAATCCAAAGGGTATTGAGACTGTCCAAGTCTATTGGTGTTTTGAGAAATCGATTCTCAGGTAGTGAAATGATCCTTGTATAATGCCCAAGAGAAAACTGGTATGTTAAGGGATGAAGGTCAACCCATTAACAGGTCTGACACTTGACTCAGAAAGACAGCTCTAGCAAATTGATGACTAGGTTATGTTCCTATACCTGTAGAGGTCTCTGGATCCTTGTACTAAGCCCAAGAGAAGGCATGAGAGCTTTTAAGAAGCCGAAGGGTCCTTGTACAATGCCCAAGAGGAGGCGGAGATGCTTTTAAGAAGCCAGTGGGTCCCCAAACCCCGAGAAGTTCAAGACATGCCATTCACGGAGAATAGATCAAGCCAGGAAAGTTCGAGAATTTGGAAGAAACTCAAGAGATGCCATTCACAGAGAAAAGATCATCCCTGGGGAGTAGAGTCTCTTTGACAATTTCTAAGAGTGACAGTCTGAGAAAGGGTTCACTGAGAATGTTGCCTTTCACGTCTCCATATTGTTTAACCCCAAGGGGAGGGAAGACTGTGTCTGGTAATCCTATGGGGATCTAGTTTTGTTTGTATTTAAGAGTGACCAACAGGGCTTTACCTAGTGCTAAACGTAGTTGCCGGGGAAAACTCTAAATAACTATACTAGTATTACACAGTTGATATTTGACAAGTATATAAAAGTTTGTGAAAGAAGACTTACAGTGAGCAGCCCCACAATACAGTTATATATATGAAAGCGGATAAAGAAAGCGGGTAAACACTTACTCGGTTGTTGAGCTTCCATGCTGTTTGGTTAGTTGTTCAACAAAGAAAGCTTTGATAACAATATTATATTCAAAATCAAAGAAGAAAGTACTTCTAAAAGATTATTGGGGCTTACAGCTCAAGGAGAGGCCCAAGGATTTATCAGTGATTGCACTGTTATTTGAAATTGTACAGGGACTTATACAAGTGAGTGAGGCCCAAAAGGGTTTTCTGTACAAAGGGATGGGTCTTACACTCTCTCAAGAGGCCCAAAAGTGTTTAAAGAAAAGGAATGGGGCTTATAACACGAGGGTAGGCCCAGATGATTTGTTTTTTGAATTGGCGATCGCGCCGAGATTTCTTTAACATACTGGGTCTTATACAATGCATTGAGGCCCAAAAAGTTTTGGTTAAAAAAGGGGTTGGGTCTTACACTCTATTAGAGGCTCAATGATTTATTTTTGTACAAGTGGTGGGGCTTACAGCTCAAGGAGAGGCCCAGATGATTTTGCTAAAAACAGGCGACGATCGCGCCGTTGTTTTTGAAAATACAGTGGGGCTTATACAATGACTGAGGCCCAGAAAGTAGTGTATTTACAATGGGGATGGGTCTTACACTCTAATAGAGGCCCATGAGTGTTTGAAAATGAAACACAACCACAAATATACAAGGCTTGCCTTTTTTATGGCCTGGCCCAAGGCAAGGCAAGGCAAGATTTTAGTTGAAAACGTGAAGGCCATAACTTTCTCATTTCTCCATGGATTGGGACAAAATTTAGGTCTATCCTGCCAGGAATTTCACAAGGAATCCAATGGTGGTGGTGTTTTTTCAGATCATGCTCCTATTGAAAAACCCGATAGTGGTTTTGAAATAGGCTATGATTTGCATTTTCTGTGCCATCTCTTGGTACAAGCATGAATTACATGATAAATTGGTGCAAACACAACACATATAACATGTATAAGAGATGCATGATCAGTGGACATCAAAAGAAAGCATGATTCAAAGAATCCAAGTTGTGATGCTTACCTCTTTTTAGAGCTTTTGTGCAATCTTCCAAGGGCTTTGTTCCAGAAATGATTTGATGCTTTGAACAACCTCAAATGATCCCTTAGAAGCTTTTAGGATGGTTGGAATCAGCTGGAAACCTCAGGAACAAGTTTGAGCTCTTTCTTGCAAAAGGGGCAAAAGTGGCCAAAATAGCAACTCTCTCAAATGGTGTTCCAGATGGGGGGAACCATTTGGGACAGTTCAAGGATGATATTTGGAGTGTGTTTGAGGTTTTATCTGGTTTGGAAAGTGGCTGAATCAAGACATGGCTTGAAAAATGCACAAAAGTCCTATTTTGAGGTTTTGAGAGGTGACTTTGTGATTTTTGTGTTACAGGTCACTTGTGAGAGTTTAGACAACTTAGATATGGCATATTGGATGTGTTTGGATCATGAGATGTGGTGGAACTGCTCTCTAACTCAAAAACTCAGAGTTACCTTGCTAAAGAAGGTATTTTGCCTAGAGAAAGAGATTTTGAGGAAAGCAAGTGTTGTAGTGCTTTGGTGTACTCAAACTGAACACAATTGAGCTCTATTTATAGTAGAGCAAGTTTGTTTTGGCTGTAATAGTGAATGGCAACTGCAGCAGAGGTTTGGAAAATGTTGATCAATGAGAATCCAAGTCTCCTCTAGCCATTGACTAGAGGTTAGGGCACAGGCTGCTGGTTCCCTTGGTCTTGGATAAGTCTTGACTGAATTCAGTTGGAAATGGCTCAGCCCATGCCACCTTGGTGCATCCATTAAATGCTCCAAACCAAAATTGGAGTCTTGTCCCTCTTTTAGGCATTTCTAGGTTTGGCATGCTACTTTTGGTTCCAAAGACTTGGGAGGCTTATGGATCAGGGTTTGTCCCTCCTTGGTCCCCCCTTGAGGTGTTCAGATGGATAGATTTACTTGCCCTTTGCAAAATTTTAGGAAATCGAGCAAAACTCCTAAATCTGCCTTGCCATGACAGTTTGCAGCAAGGCATATTGGCATGGTCATATCTCATGGCCCAAGTGAAATTTGATGGAGTTCTTGGCCATTTTGGAAAGCCCTCATATGATACAACAACTGTTTGATCATAATTGGTTTTGATACTTTTTGGATCCAAGTGAAAAATGCCCCTACATTTTGAAAAAAGTAAGACAGATTCTGACTTAGTGAAAATTTCACTAAGTGTTGGAAGAAAGTGACATTTTCACTTTTTGTGATTTTGATCATTCCATAACTTAAAATCCATGAGGAATTGGAATGAGTTGTGTTTGAAGCTTTTGTAGAGTTCCACGAGAGCTACAAATCCAGTTTTGGATGGGGAAAAATGGCCTTGTGGTTTAGGAGTTATGATCCTCCAAAGTTGGTACCCTAGCCACTTTGTTCCATAACTTAGAAAATTTCTAAGTTTTTTTATGGTTACCCCTTTTACAAGTTATCCCACTTTTCTTGATTTTTCTTAATGAATGATGATTCCAATCACACATTAACATCATTTTAGGGTTAGGGTACCATAATTGTGAAAAATCTCAAAAAGTCAAAGTTGACTTTTGTGCACAGTTGGCTTTTTATCAGATGAATTCCAAACTGTGCGATCCTCTATGAAATCAAGTCCTTGACCTAAATCAAACTTGATGGATTGATTTCATAGGTGTTATAGGGTGTAGTGAATCATCTCCCAAAGTTTGGGAGCATGCCTGGGTCAAAAGTCAAAGATACAGTTGACTTTTTCCCGCGAAACCCTAATTGTGGTTCTGATGAGCTTGAAACTTGTTGATCTAGCTTATTGGGTCAATCCATTGTTGAAAATGGATCAATGTGATGTATTTGAGACCCTCAAATCCTCTCTTGAGGTCTTGGCTAATGTTTTGTCCCAAAAGTCAACTTAGGGTTGAATTAGGTCAAGAAACCCTAATTCCTGATTTTTGATGAATGCATCCCCTAAGGCTAAATTGACTTGATGGTTGGGTTCATAATGTCCCTTGGAGCATCTTAGGTTATGCTTTGAAGCATTGGCTCATGCCCAGAGGAAAGTTTCCATCTGGAGGCCCTGGTCGACCAAAACCCTAATTTGGTGACACTTGCGACTTGAGGCTTAATCCACTCAGAATGTTGCAACCTTGTGCTTGATTCTTGCCGTGGGAGTCTTCTTGATCCATTGGGGATGTTTGAGAGGCTAGAAAAGTTAAAGATCATGTCATTCCTTGATTGATCCTTTGTCTAAGAGCTCTGAGAGGGCTTGAAGCCCTAAATTTGATTGTAGTGAAGGCTCAACAATCTTTGAGGAGATTGATGAGGTATGATGGTACATCCATATTGTGATGATAATTTGCACAATGATGGGAAATCTTAGTGGTCAAAATTTGGGGTATGACAAGAACCAACCCCCATTGGTGTGTACTAGGGTTTATATCCACCTATAAAACAAGGTTCTAAAAAGTTCCCAGAGTCCTCAATCCTCTTTCGGATATTACTAGCACGCTGATTACTCGGGAATCAGTAATATTCTCAAGAGAACCTCATTTGAGTGTAGTATCACATATCAACTATTTCAGGTTTACACCTTCATAGCCACCACACTACGTCCTAATTGGCCAAGATGGGTTAAAGGGTTCTAAAGTCCTCAGTGTCATGGGCCTGAGGTCGGAAAAAGTAATGTTTTTCACGATTACTCTCTAGACATCAGTAATTCCGAGGAAGCCTCGACTGAGCTGATGGATTCTCAATTTAGCTAGTTCGGGATTACTCCCTAGAAGCATCCTTGACTATACCATCCTCCTATCATAAGAGCTCTCAGGTCCTGGTATAGGATCTATCTCACCACACAGATCACCAAGCACCCAAACAGAATAAGCAATAATAAACAAATCAAACAAATAAGTGCAAATAAATCAAAGTAGGCTGAACCCACTAAGAACCAGAGTCCCCAGTAGAGTTTCCACTTTTCTGTAGTAAGGAAATTTGTGAGTGTAAGTTATTGATTAACATAACTCAAAATTACAAGAGTCGCCACCGCAGTTTTATTTTATCCAAAAAGGAAAGGAAAAAGAGCGAACAAAACCTAAGGAGTTCTAAAACAAGAACAAACACAGAATGAGTAAGGGGTTGGTTACGCAAAGGGAAGGTGTTAGCACCCAAAAAGTCTACAGTACTCTATAGGATTCCTTTGAAATATCTACGCTTTTTGGTTTGGAAAGTTTTGTTTGAAAAAAGATTGAGGAGATGAGAAGAGAAGTATTTTTTAAGATTTTTGTGTTTGGAGAGACTTATCGCCTTATGCCTACGTACCCACAAAGTGAAATATAGGATCAAAACCTTGTAGTTCGTGGTACAAATAACAAAAATTATTGGTTATGATTCATTTTAACTTGAAAAGACAACTTGTCATTCTCAAGAGAGAATACTCAACTAATTACCCAGTGGTATGTGAAAGAGGCATTTACTTCACATTAAGATGGAGGATTTGCTTGGATAAAAATCAACAAGACTAATCACTCCAACATCTAGGTGGAAAATGACCATACTTTACACAAAAACCATGGTTAGGAGCTTTACATCTCACCAAAGAAAATTACTCATGTCTAATCTTTTTGAAAAGTTTAAAAGAAAAAAATGCACAAAAGCACAAAAAGTTTGAATGAGTTTTTGTATTTTTTATGTCTTTTTGAAATGGTCAAAGTATGATTAACATTGATTGACATTTATTAAAGAAAAAAAGTTTGAAAATCACTTGACCAAAGTCAAGGTTTTACTATCAAAGCGGTTTATGTTTAGAAAACAAGAAGGTTTTTGAAAAAGGGAGAAGATTTTGAAAATTTAAGAAGGGGTGAAGAAGAAGTGACTATCCTATTGCATAAAGATAAAAGCTAAGGATAAGAATGGTCTAACCACACAAGAAATCTCCATAACATAATCATTCTTTCCTTTAGATTTGGCCTTGATCAAAATAAGTCTTCAAAGGAGAACTTCAAGTACCCAAAATCCAAGGTTTTCCATCACAAACTTCTAAGTATAGGTTAAGATCCTAATTCTAAGTCCAAAGTCCCATGTCCAATGAAAAGGATAGTAACCATAGTCCACCATTAAGAGAACAAGTTTTTTAGAGGTTTAAGCCTTTATTAATGTTTTTGGTCCAAATAGACAAAAGAAAAATAGCATAAACATAAACATATGGTCCAAGTGGACAAAGGAAAAATGGCGGAAACATAAACAAATGCTCCAAGTGGAAAAAGGAAAAATAGCGGAAACATAAACAAGTAATATGATATGATATGATTGCATAAAGCATAAAAAAAGAGAGATAGGGAGCGAGAAAGAAACATAAACAAAGCACAATTAATATACAACATAGAGCAACTGTCGTCCAAAATGAGAGCACAAGTTTTGTTATGTTTTCGGAAATGCTCGACTAAACGTCTATGAGAATGAAAACATGGTCTCATACATTACCATGGGGAGGGCTCCAACTCGGACAAAATCAACGAGTATGGAAACTAACCCCCACGAGTAACAAGAGAAAGCTAATCTATTTCTGAAAGCTGCTATGGTTTGACAAAATTTTGGTAAAACGTATTGTTGATTAAGATGAAGAAATTTGGCCATGAACAAAGATGTCTAAGAAGATGTCTCAACCTGAAGACACGTCATCCTGGATTAATATACTGATTTAGTAGTTTTTAAATCTGTAAAAAATTTGCCAAAGAATTGATTGTTGTTTAGGAGTGGATCAAGGACCAAAGATATGAAGCCCAAGATAGCTGAAGCCTATATAAGAAGAGTTAAACCTAGGGTTTAAAATATACCTTTTTGTAAACTAGTTCTGGTTTGAGAAATAATGGTTTAGGGTTTTGAGAGTCGTTGGCTCTTTGTATTGTAAGTCTCCCTTTGTATCGGTTTAATGCATTGTGGTAGACATAGGGTATCACACAAATTCAAAAGCCTTTAGGTAATGAATTATGTATTGTTCTTGGATAAAGCTTTGAAGCAAATCCAAGTTAGCCTGTTGGTCAAGTATGCTTGACAGAACACTGTATTGACAGATAGGAATCAGTTACTAGTGATGGTAACTGTAAGAGATCACAGGTTATGATTAGAGGAAGTGAGTTGTGGTTCTCATATCAAAGATATTGGTCTTTGATAAAGATTTCATTGGGTAGTGATTAGGACATAAAGTTGTAAATGGGGGAGTTTAGCTTGATTATAATACTACAGATAATGGAGTCTTCTTCCTGGATTGTGTAACGTGCGATTTTTGTCAGTGACGCGACCACCTATCGCCATTTGGTTTTTCCTCACCGCAATGGTAGGGATTGGGTGCTACTTTCTGATTTCTTATTTATCCTGTGAAGCTGGAAAGGAAAGGGAACCTATCTAAAACTAACCTTGCACGCAAATGTTTAACTGAACAAATGCTTAAGAGATTGGGGGATCCGGGGTCAGGTTATACAATGGGGAGTTGTCAATTACCCACAGGTTGTTAGAAATTATCCTTACTGCTTTCTACTTACTGGTGTTTGTCTGTTGTGGGTTGGGAAAGTTTCTCCTTTGGGAGTGTTTGAGAGAGAGAGTGAGTTTTTGATGATTTTGGTTAGGTACTGGACTAAAGTTTTTTATTAGTGTATGAAGGTACTAGACCTAAAGTTTTTGATTGGTGTGCTCGCTAAGATTTCACAATCTTATGCCTATGTATTCCCGTTAAAGATAAACGGGGAAATCAGAGCAATCATAGTTCCTCCTATTCTATGGGAGGAAAGATATGTTTTAGTTTCTTGTTCAAAGCCCAAAATTGAAGCTTAAAAGGTTTGACTGAGAGAGAATTTATCATCTCTAAAGAGAGATATCCCATCTGTTCATCACAGTTGTTGGGTAACTGATTATAAAGGAGGATTACTTTAATTGGAATACGAGAATCCAGTAATGCCATAATTTACTTTATAGGGGATTTGTCTTGAAGGAGGAAACTTTAACTTAGTATAGAGTAATGCCATTTTTCCTTAAGAATCCTTATTGCTTAGAGAGGGACAGTGGAGTGGATGTAAATAATCCAGAGGCTTGCCGCTTACAGTAATTAGATGAAAGAGAGGATTTGCAAGGATAAAAGATGGACGACAACTTGGATTTCTCAATCAACAAGTGTGCCACTTATAGCAGTTATCTGGGATTAAGGTTTGTTTTGATTTTCTGTGTGATGTACAGAGAAATGTCTTCCTACAGAGAGATTTTGATTTCCTCTGAAGGGATGTTGATTTTTGTATGTGCCTTGATCAAAGCCCAAGGTTGAAGCTAAGAGATTGATTGACTCCACTGGGGAAGTCCTTATATAAAGCCTAAGAGGAGGCTGGAAAAGACTGACTCGATAAGAGAGTGTTTTTGTGGTGTCTTGTACAAAGTGCAAGATTGAGGCTAAAAGAGATTTGACTCTTTTGGAGATATCATTATATAAATCCTAAGAGGAGGCTGAAAGTTGACTTTTCTAGGGAAATATTTTATCTGTCTTGTACAAAGCCCAAGATTGAGGCTAAGAGGGGAAACTGACTCTACTGGTTGGAGGTTTTATCTGTCTTGTACAAAGCCCAAGATTGAGGCTAAAAGAAGATTGACTCTGCTAGAGAGTATGATTTGGGGTGTCTTGTACAATGTCCAAGATTGAGGCTAAAAGAGATTGACTCTGCTTAGGAAGATTAATTCCCAAAGCCTAAAAGAAGGCTGGGAGGAATTGATTGCGCTGGAGAGATACTTATACAGAACTTAGGAGAAGGTTTAGAAAGACTTAACTTTACTGGAGAAAGTTTATACGTGTCTTGTATAAAGCCCAATATTGAGGCTAAAAGGGAATGATTCAGTTGAGGATATTTTAGGTGTCTTGTACAAAGCCCAAGATTGAGGCTAAAAAGAACTGATTGACTCAATAAGAGAGTGTTTTTTATTTGACTCAACAAGAGAGTGTTTTTATCTTTCTTGTACAAAACCCAAGATTGAGGCTAAAGAGGTTGACTCAATAAGAGAATGTTTTAAGAAAGTAGATTGACTCAACAAGAGAGTGCTGAAAAGGTGATTAACTCAACAAGAGAGTTCTGAAAGGAGATTGACTCAACAAGAGAGTGTTGAAAGGTGATTTACTCAACAAGAGAGTGCTGAAAGGTGATTGACTCAACAAGAGAGTGCTGAAAGGCTAACCCTGCTGAGGAAAATCATTATTCAAAGCTTAAGAGGAGGTTGTCTTCTGCTGAGGATTATTGAGATCTAGAGGCAGGTCCAAAGTGGGGAATCAACTCTTGCTGAGGATTACAGAAGAGTTGAGGTATCAGATGCCTTGAGGTTCTGATAGGCTAGTGTTATACCGATGATAAGCTGACCCTAGTTGGGGAAATTTAGGATAAATATTGAATTTTAAAACCTATGGGGTTTTAACTCTACTGACGATTGATCAAATGACCAGGGTTTCTCCGGTGTTTGTTGGGAGCTTGAGAATGTCTTTTAGGTCCAAGAGGAGATTAGACTGTCCAAGTCTACTGGTATGCAAGAGTTTATCTTTGTATAATGCCCAAGAGGAGGCAAGTGTTTTAAGGGATGAGAATCAACCCTAAAATTGGTCTGAGGTTTTGACTCTTTGGAAAAACTGCTCTAACAAAGGATGACTAAGTTCTGTTCTATACCTTTAAGAGGTCTTCAGGGTCCTTGTATTAAGCCCAAGAGAAGGCATGAGAACTTCTAAGAAGCCCGAGGGTCCTTGTACAAAGCCCAAGAGGAGGCGGGGATGCTTTTAGGAAGCCTGTGAGTCCAAACCTAAGAAAAGTTCAAGAAAAGTTTCACCGGGAATAATATTTTCTTTAGTGAACAGTTCTAGGGTTTGAAGAAATTCAAGAGAGGTTTCACCGGGAATTAATCCTCTCTGGGGAAGTGAATTTCTTTGACAATTTTTAAATAGTGACAGTCTGAGAAAAGTTTCACCGGGAATAATGCCTTTCTCTTTGTTCCATATTGTATAAGCCCAAGAGGAGGCAAGACTGTATCTGGAATTCCTATGGGGAACTAGTTTTGACTGTGTTACAAGAGTGACCACTGGCTTTATCTAATCCTAGACCTAATTGTCGGGGAAAACTCTAAGCAGATAATATACAGGTATATATACAGATGAAATATATACTGTATGTAAAAGAGGGTAGGAGGACTTACAGGTGAGAAAGCTTCCAGCACAAACAAATATATATATGTGCAAGTATGTAAAAGAAAGTTGTTTAGAACTTACAGGTGAGCAAGCTTCCATTGTAACAACTATATGGTTAGTTGTTCAAGAAATTAAAGAAAGTTTTGATAACAACTATGAATTTGAACCTAAATTAAAAGGGAAGTTGTTTTGAAAAGATTGGGGCTTACACTTGAGGAGAGGCCCAAAGAGTTGTTTATTTATAAATGGATGGGTCTTACAACTCAAAGAGATGCCCAGATGAAAAACAACGATCGCACCGTTATTTTGAAAATTATACTGGGACTTATTTAATGACTGAGCCCCAAATAGGTTTTCTGTACAAAGAGATGGGTCTTACAACTCAAGGAGAGGCCCAAAGTGTTTGAAAAAAAAGAAAAGAAATGGGACTTACAACACGAGGGTAGGCCCAGATGATTTTGTTTTGAAATGGCGATCGCGCAGTGGTTTTAGAAAACACAATGGGACTTATACAATGGCTGAGGCCCAAATTTATTTATTTATAAGGGATGTGTCTTACACTCTATTAGAGGCCCAAAGTGTATTTTAAGAAAAGAGAGTGGGACTTATAACTCAGGGAGAGGCCCAATGAAAGACAGTGATCGCACCGTCGTTTTAAGAATCACAGAGGGACTTATACAATGACTAAGACCCAAAATGGTTTGTATGTGATAAGTGTTGGGTCTTACAATCTATTAGAGGCCCAAATATGTTTAAAATTTAAAATCAAGAGGAAACCCTAATTTTAAATTAAAATATCATTTTTCAAAAGGAAATTTAAATAATAAATGATATAAAAATATCAAATATATTCAAAAACAAATTGTATACTTTGAAAAATATTTTGAAAAATCATGTTTAATGACATGAAAGTTTGAAATTCATTTGGAATGAAAAATTAAAGTGGGAATTTCATTTTAGAATGTTTAAAAACAATAAAAATGAAATTAATTACAAAAATTCTAACTATATTAAATAAATAATATAAATTGGATTTTTTTGTAAAAAAAAATATTTAAACATTTTTGTTGATTTTGAGAAAAAGAATCAATTCAAAAACCCAAATATTCAGAGAGAAATTAATTTTTGAATCAATTAAACAAAATAACAAAAATTCAAATATTTAAAAATTTGAAAAAGGGTGCCAACGGTCAAATGAAGAACACGCGCAACCCTGTTTTCTGCAGATTTGCGTTTTCTCACTTTTCTCCATGATTACCCAATGGTTTTGCACAATTGAAGTATCAATCTTGTTCGTTTTTGAACAAGGATCACAACCATATAAATTAATTGCATTTATATTAAGTATGGAGGAAGAAATCAATGGAAAACCTCAAGAACCCTAATGAAATTCTATCGACGATCGATTCATGGCAATTAATTAAGGGTTACCACTCTACATACATGCATAAACAAGATGGTAACTCAAAAATTCAATCATGATGCATGGATCATAGAGTTTGAAGGGTTCAGGCTTACCTCTTGCAGCTGGTGATCGAGTTTGATGATGGAGGTGTTGCAGATAGGTTCCAATGATCTGGACAGCTTCCTTAGGTGCCAAGGAGTGTGTTTGAATGCTTAGAGTGGATTGAAATGAACTAGAACTGGTTATGGTACCTCAACTGCAACTCTGTCAAGAACTTGAACAATTGGCTGATGATTTGATGAATTTGATGTTCCAGATATTGTGTTAGTGTTTAGATCACTCACATATGATGTTTATGAGGTATGTGTGTGATTGATTTGGTTGGAATTACTCTCAATCTCAAAACCCGATAGTGACTTGAGTTAGAAGGCAAAATTGGAGTGAAAGGGAGATTTTGAGTAAAGCATCAATTTGGGTGCTTTGGTGTACTCAAATTAATCACAAATGAGCTCTATTTATAGTAGAGCATGTTTGTTTTGGCTGAAATAGTGAATGGCAACTGCAGCAGGCTTGTGGCAAATGTTGATCCAAGAGAATCTCAAGTCTCCTTTAGCCATTGACTTGAGGTTAGAGCACATGCTATGAGTTCTCTGGTTCAGGGATAAGGCTTGACTGAACTAGGATAACATTGCCTTGATGAATGCCACCTCTATGCATCAGTTAAATGCTTGGAAACAAAATTGACCATTTGAAGCATCTTGAATTTTAGGAGTGTCGTGCCTAAACATAGCTCCATGGACTTGTGAGGCTGGTGGATCAGTGTTTGTCCCTTGGTTTTTCCCCCTTGAGGTGTGCAGATGGATAACCATGCTTGTTATTACACAAATTGATCAATTCGAGCAACAATGCACAAATCTGCCTTGCAAAAATCAGTGAAAATGCCATTTTCAATGGATCATATCTCCTTGCTCAGGTTGAGTTATGGGAGGCTGTTGTACTTTTTAAAGAGCCCTCATATGGTACTATCCATGTGTGATCATAGTTGTTCTTGAAACTATTTGAATCCAACTGAAAAAACCCCCAAGAACTTTGATGTTCAGGGCTGGTAACTTAGGCAGATTTTCACTAAGTGTTGAAAAAGTGTAATTTTCTTCATTTTTGTCATTTTGATCACTCCATAACTTAAAATCCATGAAGAATTTGAGTTTGATTTAGTTGAAGCTTTTGTAGAATGTAGGAATACCTACAAATCAAGCTTTGGATCACTCAAAATGGCTGCTTGGATCACAAGTTATGATCCTTGGAAGTTGGTACCAAAATCATTCAAATTTAGTAACTTAGAAATTTTTTCAATTTTTCAAGATTACCCCTTTTACAAGTTATCTTGGTTTCTTGATCAATTCTTGTTCAAATGACATTATAAGTCATATTTTATGAAAATATGAGTCATATGGATCATTTTTGCCAAAAAAAGTCATGTTTTGACTTTTGGCTACGGAGCGGTTCGGCACGTGAAAACCCTAATTCTCGACTTTTGGGGAATGCATCCTCTAAGAGTAATTTAGCTTTGCAAATGGATTCTTAGGGTTATTTTGAGAATATTTAGTCACATGTTGAAGTCTTGGCTCATCCTCTTGTGAAAATCTCACTCTGGAGGTCTCAGACGTCCAAAACCCTAATTTGGTGTGGCTCAAACCACTTGGAATGTCACAATTGTGTGCTTGATTTTTGATGTGAGGTTCCTCTTGATCCTTTGTGGATGTTTTAAGATGTTAGACAAGTTGAAGATCATGTCATTTCTTGATTGATCTTTTCTCTAAATGTTCTAAAAGGGCTTAAAACCCTAATTCTTGATTGTAGTGAAGGCTCAACAATCCTTGAGGAGATTGATGAGGCATAATGGCACATCCATATTGTGGAAATGATCCTCACAATGATGGGCAATCTTGGTGGTCAAAATTTGGGGTATGACAGATTGGTATCCCCCAGAGTAGGTGAATTGCACCAAACTGGGTTAACATATTCTGTGTTATTTATCATTTTGTAATTTAAAGTTCTGTTGTGTTCTTGATTAACATGTTGGAACAGATGTCAAAACATATGTGCTTTTGTAGCTACTAATATTTTGGATATCAATCTGCTGTTCGGGTTCTTGTTTAATAATTATGCAGAATAATGTCTTGACATGTGTTAGGACATCTGTTATCTGCTATGCCAAAATTTCATTTGGTATCAGAGCAGGCATCCTGTCTATTTCTGGATGAGATCTTTGGGAGATACTTTCTAGCATTTTTAAACAAGGAGGAGTTTTGGAGATCAGATCATTCACTCAGACATACTCAAGGGTATTAATGGATGGGATGGATGTTCTGGATCGAAGGTAACAACTTGGTGGTTGTTCATGTTTTTGAGGAGGTTCTACAACAACTGTAGGAGAAGTGGCTAGTTATCTTGTTGGGGTGTCTTATAAGAGTTTCTGACATCTTATTAGGGCGTGTTAAATTTGTTCCTTGGTGGTTCTGCTGCATATGTTTCTGATGGAAGAGCTCTTAAATTTATGGGATTCTGGAGTTGTTACTGAAGACAGATGGTGGAAGATCTCAATCATCAGCCTCTATATTTGAAGATATCTGCATCCTTTTATTCCAAAGTCGGGAGCAATGGAATGGAGAGAGTTTTTGGTAGATGTCTGTTATGGTGACTTGGTACTTGGAAGCTTGGTTCCATTGTGCATCTTGAAGTCAGTTGAAGGGAAGGGGAATTTAGATTAGGTTTATCAAGTTCTTGCTCTAGGAATTTGATAAATTATTGATCGGCTAAGTTGTCAAAGATACTTGAGAATCCTCTCAAGTCCACTCATAAAAGGTTCTCAGTCGTGCATCTGGAGTCTTCTAGTTACTCTTCTGACTCTAAGGTGTTTCTGGGAAACATAAACCTGAAGAAAGTGGAGGTGATTTATTTTCACCGTCCAAAAATGAAAGGAAGGATTCATCTTTCTTAATCCTAAGGATGAATCCAATATGAATGGAGATTTTAGAACTGTTGAGGTAAATAGGGTTCGTTTAGAGAGAATCTTAGTTACTTGAGTCAAGGGTGGCAGCCTTAGTATCTCAACACTTTGTTTGTCAAGGAAGATACTTGCAAAGATTGAATACTTGATAAGTGTTCATGGATGGATCTGTTGGAGTATGGCTTCAACAGTGAAGCAGGGCTATTGAACAAGGATTTACGATCAATTGTTTTTTGTGATACTCACAAGTATTTTATTAATTATCCTTGTATGTGAAGTTCAAGATTACTGATGTTTAACAAGATGTTAAAACATCTCTTCATCTGGGTTTGTGCAGAATCATGGGAGGGGTACTGTATACGCTTTTGAATCTATTTCTCTTGGGTGTTGACCTAAGAATATGCTTCAGTTTGGTGTGGCAGAAGCATCTGATCTCTGGAGAGTTTGGCAAGAAACTGGTATAGACAATGGTGATGTTGAAGATGAAAAAGAAGACATCATAATCTTGATGAATATTTCTCGGATCAGTTTATTTCTGATCTAGGTACATAGGAGCATGTGATCTTGCTCATCTTAGAAGTCAAGGTTAAGTGGCAGTTATCTCTGACTTTCTACAGACTGCTCTACTTAAGGAAAGTGGCACCCTTTGGTACAGTTGTGGTGTAGTCTTTGACTACTTATTTTCTGAAGAATTAGACTTGGCGCGTTTGAGTTCTTTGGAGTTGTGAAGCAGATATTCATCAAGGTGTGAGCTTGAATTGAATACCTGTGATATGATTAAGCAGGATGGAGGGTGTCTACTCAAACTTGGTTGTTGAATAAAGTCTATGAGAACATGGAACTCTTGTTCTGTTATACGGAGGAGGTTCTTCTAAGTGGAAGAAGGAAGGGATGAATTCCTCAACTGGATGTCTGATCAAATGTCACGACATCAATCCGAAACTTCAGGGTCTTAGTTAATGTTGTGGCGCATCATCGTAAGATAAGTTGATCTTCTTAGAAAGAAATGGAATTAATGCTTCAAAAAGGTCTATCTCATGCAGTTTGCGGGAGCTGTGGAAGGAGAAGATCATGTAACTTGAAGATTAAGTTTCATTGGTGGATCAGAAGATTGTCTAAAACTCTGAAGAAAAGTTAAGATAAACCAAACAATAGCATTTGGTTGATCTGTATTGTGCATTCAAGCAGGGAGCTTGGAACTAATTACTCTTGGGAAGAAGGGTAGTTGGATGAAGACTTAAGGAGGTTATGGTTCAGTTCTATCTTGGAGCTTGTGGTAGAAGTTCTAAGGTGATTATGGAAGATTAGCTTCTTTTTGGTGGATGAGAGTTTATTTCTCTCTTTGGTTATCTGGATTTCTTGTTGATTAAGCTGGTGGCGTAGTATTGTTTGAAGATCTTCAGTTAGAGTACTATGCAGATAATAAGTCCGGTGGTGGAGCATATCAAGAACCGTGTTGGTTGGTGTCAGTGATGTGTGAAGGATGTCCTAACTGATGTTAGAACATCTTCTGGGTTGGTTATCCTTGGAGTAGGATTCTTAGTTCTGTGTGTGGAACTTGACACTTACATCTTGTATAAGAGGTATTTATCTTGTCATATGGGAGAATGATGGGTAAAAGACTGTCTTGGAAGTCTGATGTGAATGTGGTATCAGACTGAAGTGGATCATGGGTTGGATTTTGATGTGTTCAGAATATGGAAGCCGATATTCACTAGTTGAATCAGAAATATGTTATCTTATCATATTAGAGAATGGTAGATTGAAGACTGTCTTGGATCGTGGGGTGTTTATCTAGATGACTGATTCTTGCTGAAGTCAGAATTTTTGTGGAGAAGTGGTTTCTTCTGCTAGACGGCATGCTAGAGACAAGTGGATCAGTTTGGTGCTTGTGGAGCAAATAAGATGAGGATTTATGGAGCATGTATTTGATGTCCTTCAAGTGTGAAAAACATCTGGGCGAGCTAGCAAACTAAGGGGCTCTGCATGTCTCTTTAAGGAATGTGAAGTATTCCATATTCAATATGGTTGTATCTCGGGGAACAAGGAGATCTATACATGAGAATTCAGGAGGAATTCGTGTGGTGTATGGATGGTTTCTAGACGAGAGGGATCAATGGTGTTTTGGTCTCAATCCAAGAGTTTGTTGGTTATGGTACAAGGATGCGTTCTTGGTACTCTCACTGTATGATCATGAAGTTGTCATGGGATATCATGTGGTGATTTTGGGTGTTTCTTACTGAAGAAGCATCATTTGAGGAAGATAGGGGGAGACTTCTGTTTGATAAATGTACTAGTGTGGTACATGGATTGCTTGAGGGTCAAGCATTAGGTGAATGCGTTCAGCAAGTGTGTTGAACAGAGGGTGCTCTCTTGAAGACATGAAGATGTGTCTTATGTTTTCCATTCATTCAGGGTGTTCTTCTTGCAAAGGGGCACTGTTTATCTATAACAGGAGGAGTTAGACTTCTGTTATGGATATATTGGTACAGTAGTTCAGTTGGTTATCAAGACTGATTGTGGTTTTCAAGCAGTTAGTGATAGATTGCCTCAGCTAAGGATGATATGTCGAGAAGGATGTCTTGACATTGCTCTGCTGTTGCAGGTTGTGAGGGTATTGATCAATACAGAAGTTTCAGGTAGACAATGTCTGACATGATGTCAAGACTTTGTTAAGAACATGCTTTTAAAGTAATTGGTCCTTTGGACGATGTGCGTTGGACAGTGGAGAACATGTGCGTGCAAAACATGTTCATCGTAACTTGCATTATTTTGGAAGGTTTTCTTTAAAGAAGAAACAATCAAAGCATTCTTGGCCAGTGCACATTTGGTTTGGTGAAGTTACATCCTTCGATTAATGAATTCATTGAATACACCATTGTTATTTTCAATGGTTCGTTACATTCGAAGGAAATTTCTTGGGTATTTAAGGGAGTCCTTGGATTAATTTATCTCAGGATGTGTTCTCTTTGTGGTGTGTTCCAAATGTCTTTTGTTCATGTCTGGATAAGTATTGGTTGGGCATGGGAATGTCTTGGCTACCTTTGCCAATTTTTGGCTAAAAAGGGGGAGTGTGAGTCACTGGTACAGGGGATGCGTGTGACGTTCTTGCAGTTGCTTTGCAAGGATATTGAACAAGATGTTTGTTTTATCATCTTTTCTATGTCCCCTTTGTGTCTTGTGATTTGAGTTAAAGAACAGGTTGTGTCTTGTGACCTAAGTTACATGCTCTATGTACTCAGAACTACGAAGTCTATAACTGTTCTCTGGAGGGGGAGTGTGTTTGATAGGAGTGTCCAGTGTTCTCATGTTTCAGACTTCCTTCTTATTTCTTTAGGAGTCTCAACTTCTGGACCTTTTTCAACTTCACTCACCCTGGGATTATTCTTCCTCTCTGGTGAGATTATACGGATTCATGGGTAAGAGGGAGTTTGTGTTATCTTCCTCCTCGTGTACACCAACATGAATTTGGTATGCACAGTATTTAAAGCATAACCGCCACTCAGACTAAAATAAATTCAGGAGCTTCCTGGGTTTATTGTCCAAGAGGAGTTTTAGCCAAAATTTGTCAAAAGGGGGAGATTGAAAGCTCCTATGGTTTGACAAAATTTTGGTAAAACATATTGTTGATAAAGATGAAGAAATATGGCCATGAACAAAGATGTCGAATAAGATGTCTCAACCTGAAGACACGACATCCTGGATTAATATACTGATTTTGCAGGTTTTAAATCTGTAACAAATCTGCCCAAGAATTGATGCGTTGTTTAGGAGTGGATCAAGGACCAAAGATATGAAGCCCAAGACAACTGAAGCCTATATAAGAAGACTTATACCTAGGGTTTAATATATACCTTTTTGTAACCTAGTTTTGGATTGAGAAAAAAGGGTTTAGGGTTTTGAGATTCGTTGGTGTAGCGTACGATTTTTGTCGGTGACGCGACCACTTTATCGCAAATGGGGTTTCTCCACCGCAATGGTAGGAGTGGGGTGCTACTTTCTTATTTCTTATTTATCCCGTGAAGCTGGAAGGGAAAGGAAAGCTATCTAAAACTAACCTTATACGCGAATGTTTAACTGAACAAACGCTTAAAGAGATTCGAGGAGTTCGGGGTCAAGTTATACAATGGGGGGTTGTCAGTTACCCATCCTATATATGGTTATCCACAGGTTGTTAGCAATAGGTTCTGCTTTATACTTGATGGTGTTTATCTATTGTGGGTTGGGAAAGTTTGGGAATGTTGAGAGAGAGAGAGGGAGAGTTTTTGATGATTTTGGTGAGGTACTGGACCTCGGTTTTTGATTGGTATGAAGGTATGGGACCTAAAGTTTTTGATTAGTATGCTCGCTAAGATTTCGCAATCTTATTCCTACGTATTCCCGTTTAAAGAAACAGGGAAATTAGTGCAATCGTAGTTCCTCCTATTCTATGGGAGGAAAAAGATGTTTTGGTGCCTTGTTCAAAGCCCAAGATTGAAGCTAAAAGGTTTATTTGAGTCTTGTTCAAAGCCCAAGATTGAAGCTAAAAGGTTAGACTGAGAGAGAATTTGTCATCTCTAAAGGGAGACATCTCGTCTGTTTATCACAACTGTTGGGTGACTTGTTTATAAAGGAAAATTACTTTAACTGGGATATGAGAATCCAGCAATGCCATAATTTCCTTTATGAGGGATTTGTCCTGAAGGAGAAAACTTTAACTCAGTGTTGAGTAATGCCATTTTTCCTTAGGAGTCTTTCGTGCTAAGAGAAGGATAGTGGCGTGGATGTAAATAATCCAAAGGCTTGCCGCTTACAGCAATTAGATGAAAGAGAGGATTTTTACCAGGATAAGAGATGGACGGCAGCTTAGATATTTGAATCGACAAGTGTGCCACTTACAGCAGTTATCTGGGATTAAGGTTTGTTTTGAGTTATCTGTTTTAATATGTGATAACACAGAGAAATGGTTTCCTACAGAGATTTTGATTTCCTCTGAGGGGATGTTAATTTTTGTGTGCCTTGATCAAAGCCCAAGTTTGAAGCTAAGAGATTGATTGACTCCACTGGGGAAGTCCTTATACCAAGCCTAAGAGGAGGCTAGAAAAGACTGACTCAACAAGAGAGTGTTTATCTGTCTTGTACAAAGCCCAAGATTGAGGCTAAAAAGAGACTGACTCTTTTGGGGATATCATTATACAAAGCCTAAGAGGAGGCTAAAAGTTTGACTTTTTCGGGGAAATATTTTGTCTGTCTTGTACAAATCCCAAGATTGAGGCTAAAAGGTATTTTGACTCCGCTGGGGAGGGTTTATAGGTGTCTTGTAGAAAGCCCAAGATTGAGGTTGAAAAGAAGACTGACTCTGTGGGAAAGAAATCTTTATCTGTCTTGTACAAGGCCCAAGATTGAGGCTAAAATGAGACTTTACTGACTCGGCTGAGGATATTTTAAGTGTCTTATACCAAGCCCAAGATTGAGGCTGAAAGAAGTTTAACTCTGCTGAAGAGTATTATCTGTCTTGTACAAAGCCCAAGATTGAGGCTGAAGAGAGGATTGACTCTGCTTAGGGAAATTTATATGGTGTCTTGTACAAAGCCCAAGATTGAGGCTAAAAAAGGTTGACTCAACAAGAGAGTGTTTTTATCTATCTTGTACAAAGCCCAAGATTAAGGCTGAAAGGGTTGACTCAACAAAAGAGAGCTTTTGTTTTATACCATTGACTCAACAAGTGAGTGTGGAAAGGTGATTGACTTATCAAGAGAGTCTGAAGAGGTTAGCTCAGCTGGGGAAAATCATTGTACAAAGCCCAAGAGGAGGCTGACTATGCTGAGGAAAGGAAGGATCATTATACAAAGCCTAAGAGGAGGATAACTTTGCCGGGGAAGAACAGAGAGAGAAATCTTTATACAAAACCTAAGAGGAGGCTGTCTTCTGCTGAGGATTATTGAGATCTAGAGGCAGGTCCAAATGGGGAATCAACTCTTTCTGAGGGTTTACAGATGGGTTGAGATATCAGCTTGAGGTTCAGATTTGGGATAGTGTTATACTGATGATAAACTGACCCTGGCTAAGGGATTTTAAGGAGAAAGACTGGGTTTTAGAACCTATGGGTTTTAACTCTGCTGGAGATTGATAAAAAATGACCAGGGTTTCTCCTATGTTTATAAGGAACTTGAGAATGTCTTTGCGATCTGAGAGGGGATTAGACTGTCCAAGTCTACTGGTATGAAAGAATTTATCTTTGTATAATGCCCAAGAGGAGGCTGGTGTTTTAAGGGATGAGAATTAACCCTAAATTGGTCTGAAGTTTTGACTCAAGAAAGACTGCTCTAGCAAAGGATGACTAAGTTCTGTCCTACACCTTTAAGAGGTCTTCAGGGGTCCTTGTATTAAGCCCAAGAGAAGGCATGAGAACTTCTAAGAAGCCGGAGGGTCCTTGTACAAAGCCCAAGAGGAGGCGGGGATGCTTTTAGGAAGCCTGTGGGTCCAAACTTAAGAAAAGTTCAAGAAAGGTTTCACCGAGAATTAATCCTTTAGTGGACAGTTCTAGGGTTTGAAGAAATTTAAGAGAGGTTTCACCAAGAATTAATCCTATCTGGGGAATGAATTTCTTTGACAATTTCCAATAGTGACAGTTTGAGAAAAGTTTCACCGGGAATAATGCCTTTCTCTTTGTTCCCTATTGTTTAAGCCCAAGAGAAGGCAAGATTGTATCTGGAAATTCCTATGGGGAACGAGTTTTGACTGTATTTAAGAGTGACCAACTGGCTTTACCTAATTCTAGACTTAGTTGCCGGGGAAAACTATAAGCAGATATACTAGTATATATACCATTGATATATGACAAGTATTTAAAAGGATATGAAAGAAGGACTTACAGGTGAGCAAGCTTCCAGCAATACAGTTATATATATATATATATATATATATATATATATATATATATATGAAAGCGAGTAAATGAAAGCTGATAAAACTTACAGGCGAGCAAGCTTCCATTGTAACAGCTGTATGGTTAGTTGTTCATGAAATTAAAGGAAGTTTTGACAACAACTATGGATTTGAACCTAAATCAAGAGGAAAGTTGTTTTGAAAAGATTGTTGGGGCTTATACTCAAGGAGAGGCCCAGATGAAAAAACAGTAATTGTATCATTGTTTTGTAAACTGTATTGGGGCTAATACAATGAATGAGGCCCAAAAAGGTTTTATGTACAGAGGGATGGGTCTTACAACTCAAGGAGAGGCCCAAAGGTTTGAAAAATAAAAGAAACGGGACTTACAACACAAGGGTAGGCCCAGATGAAAATGTTTTGAAAAAGCGATGATCGCACCGAGATTTTGAAATCGTATCGGGACTTATACAATGACTGAGGCCCAAATTATTTATGTACAAGAGGGGGTTGGGTCTTACACTCTATTAGAGGCCCAAAGTTTGTTTGAAAATTTAAAATCGAGAGGAAACCCTAATTTTAAATTAAAATGTCATTTTTCAAAGGTAATTTAAATAATAAATGATAAAATATCAATTATATTCAAAAACAAGTTGTACACTTTGGAAAATATTTTGAAAAATCATGTTTAATCATATGAAAGCCTAAAATTCAACTGATTTTGAAAGATCAAAGTGGGAATTTCATTTTAAAAATGTTTAAAACAATAAAAAATGAAATTAATTACAAAAATTCTAACTATATTAAATAAATAATATAAATTGGAATTTTTTTTTGTAAAATAAAATAT
This sequence comes from Lathyrus tuberosus, assembly GCA_022829125.1. Classification (NCBI taxonomy): domain Eukaryota; kingdom Viridiplantae; phylum Streptophyta; class Magnoliopsida; order Fabales; family Fabaceae; genus Lathyrus; species Lathyrus tuberosus. The sequence goes on from JALAZF010000390.1 coordinate 216,935, forward strand.
TTAAACATTTTTTTGAATTTTGAGAAAAAGAATCAATTAAAAAACATAAATATTCATAGAGAAATTAATGTTTGAATCAATTAAACAAAAATAACTAAAATTCAAAATTTTGAATTATGGTGCCAAGAACACTTGGTTCTTGCCTGCGCCCTTTGTTTTTACAGATTTGTGTTTTCTCACTTTTCTCCATGTTTTCTCAATGGTTTTGCATGATTCATGTACCAATCTTGTTCGTTTTTGAACAAGGATCACAACCATATAGTTTAATTGCATTTATATTAAGTATGGAGAAAGAAATCAATAGAAAACCTTAAGAACCCTAATTTCAGCATGAACACAATGAAATTCCATACACGATTGATTCATGGTAATTGATTGAGGGTTATCACTCTATATACATACAAGAACAATATGGTAACTCAAAAATTCATTTATGATGCATAAAATATAGAGTTTGAAGGGTTCATGCTTACCTCTTGCAGCTGGTGATCGAGTTTGGTGATGGAGGTGTTGCAGCTAGGTTCCAATGATCTGGACAGCTTCCTTAGGTGCCATGGAGTGTGTTTGAATGCTTGGAGTGGATTGAAATGAGCTGGAACTTGATATGGCACCTCAACTACAACTCTATCAAAAACTTGAGCAATTGGCTGGTGATTTTGAGAATCTGATGTTCCAGATGTGATTTTGTGTTATGGATCACTCACATATAATTTTTATGACGTGTGTGTGTGATTGGTTTGGTTGGAATTGCTCTCAAACTCAAAACCCGATAGTGACTTGAGTTTGAAGGCAAAATTGGAGTGAAAGGGATATTTTGAGGAAATCATCAGTTTGGGTGCTTTGGTGTACTCAAACTGAGCACAAATGAGCTCTATTTATAGTGGAGCAAGTTTGTTTTGCAGGCAATAGTGTGTGGCAACTGCAGCAGGTCTGTGGCTAATGTGGATCAAATGGAATTTCAAGTCTCCTCTAGCCATTGACTTGAGGTTAGAGCACATGCCTATGGTCTTTTGGTTCAGAGATAAGGCTTGGCTCATTCAGGTTAGAGCACATGCCTATGGAATCTCATTTAGTTAAGCTTGCCTCAGTTCATACCACCTTGATGCATCCATTGAATGCATTGAAACAAAATTGGAGTCTTGGCACTTTTTAACTCTTTTAGGTTTGGCATGGCTATATGTAGATCCTTGGACTTGGGAGGCTTGGGGATCAGATCATTCTCCTTTTGTTTTATCCTCAGATGTGTCCAAATGGATGACAAGGCTTAGAGTTGACCAAATTTGCCAAATTGAGCAAATGCACAAAATTTGCCTTGCTTGGAACAGTTGGAAATGGTGATTTTGAGGGAGTTATATCTCCCTGCTCAGGTTGAGTTATGGGAGGCTCTTGTGCTTTTTAGAAAGCCCTCATATGATACAAAACATGTGTGATCATAGTTTGTTTTGAAACTATTTGGATCCCATTGAAAAATCAACATGAACATTGATGTTCAAGGCTGATAACTTAGGCAGATTTTCACTAAGTGTTGGAAAAAGTGTCATTTTCATGTTTTTGTCATTTTGATCACTCCATAACTCAAAATCCATAAAGAATTGGAGTTGGAGGTAGTTTAAGCTTTTGTAGAGGGTAGCAAGACCTACAAATCTAGCTTTGGATCACCCAAAATGGTTGCTTGGATCTCAAGTTATGATCCTTGGAAGTTGGTAACAAAACCACTTTTATTCCATAACTTAAAAAAATTTTGGTTTCTCAAGGTTGCCCCTTTTGCAAGAAACCTCACTTTTCTTGATTTTCCTTGATGGATGATGATCAATACCATAAATTAACATTATTTTTGACTTAGTGGAACCATATTTGTGAAAAATTCCAAAAAGTCAAACTTGATTTTGTGCACATTTGACTTTTTATCAGATGAAATCCAAACTGTGCGATCCTTTGTGAAATCAAGTCCTTGACCTAAATTAAACCTAATGGATGGATTCCATAGGTGTTATAGGGTATATTGAATCATGTCTTGGCCAAAAGTCAAAGGCACAGTTGACTTTTTCCTCAAAACCCTAGTTGTGGTCCAGATGAAGTTGAAACTTGTGAATCAAGCTTCTTAGATCAATCCCTTGTTATAAATGGATCAATATGGTGTATTTGAGGCCCTCAAATCATGTCTTGAGGTCTTGGCTCATGTATTGCATCAAAAGTCAACTTAGGGGTGAATTATGCAAGAAACCCTAATCCCTGATTTTTGGTAAATGCATCTCCTGAGGTTAAATTGACTTGATGATTGGGTTTATGAGGTCCCTTAGAGTATCTTGGGTTGTGTATTGAAGCATTGGCTCATGTTCAGATGAAAATTTTCATCTGGAGGCTTCAGTCGACCAAAACCCTAATTTGGTGACAGTGGCGATCTTGAGGCTTAATCCACTTGGAATGTTGTAACTTTGTGCTTGATTCTTGATGTGGGAGTCCTCTTGATCCTTTATAGGTGCTTGAGAGGTTAGACAAGTTGAATACCATGTCATTTCTTGATTGATCCTTTGTCTAAGTGCTCTGAGAGGGCTTAAAACCCTAATTTTTGATCGTGGTGATTGGTCAACCATCTTTGAGGAGATTGATGAGGCATGAAAGTACATCCATATTGTGATGATGAGTTGTACAATGATGGGAAATCTTGGTGGTCAAAATTTGGGGTATGACAGATGCCCCTATTTAATCTTCTTGGACCCGAAGGTGTGAATGGCGAAGGTATTCGGGCATTCGGGGTGCAAGAGGATTAAATATCGAAATACTCGAAATTTTGATGGTGGTTATGAATGGCAGTTTGCTCATCCATCTTCTTTTGCTAAGCAATAATGCTTAGAAAAGGGTGAAACTTCCCCTCGATCCTGGTCTTCAGCCAAGGAACTGGTCTCAGTTTCTTTTGTCAATAAACTTCCCCTCGATCCTGGTCTTCAGCAAAGGTACTGGTCTCAGTTTCTTTTGTCAATAAACTTCCCCTCGATCCAGGTCTTTAGCCAAGGAACTGGTCTCAGTTTTTATTTTTATTTTATTATTATTTTTTTAAGTTCCTTCCTTGACAAGGGATGCTATGTATAGCGGTTTTCATCAAACTTCTCGCCGAATTTTCCTGGGGAGATGCCATTTGATGGGAAAAAGTTTTGATGTCAGACTTGCTGGGGAACCCATTCGTTTGAGTTGTAGAGGTGTTCAAACTTCTCTGTTGGAGACGCCATTTGTTGACTCTACTGGGGAAAACAAGTCTCTTGAGAGGCTGTTTCCTGCATGGGGATATTGCATCATACTTTTCTTCGAGATATTGTCGGAGAAATGCCATGTGATGTAATCCAATTTTGAGGTGCGGATGACTTCATTAACATTGACTCCTTGAAGAGAAAAACCAATGTGTTGCTGAGAGTCTTTAGTTGCGAGGCTCTCTCTGGGGATTTTCCTTAATCTGGGAAATCGAATATATCATCTTCAATTATGAAGAGTGACGTTTGTCGAATGTCTTATTCCCTTTCAGAGGTTCAAGTTATCAAAGTGGTCGAGGACCGGCTCCGATCCAGAAATAAACTGGGGAGAGATTGTTCATACAAAACATTTCCTGACGAGGAAAGAACTGATAACTCGATTGAGAGGACTTTTATCACTTGGGGATAAGGCTGACCAGAGTAATAGTGATGCAATATGAATATGATGTGAATCAATAATGCATGATGTATGTATGTTTATACAGACTAATAGATGAATACAACTAGATACTCGGCCACTGCGGGGAATAAAAAGTATCACTGGTTCCAGATAGCAATCCTGCCTTGCTTAGGAGAGACGGTCCCTGTAGGGAGAAAGAATTGTTCAATCGGTCTTAAGAGATACGTACTCTGCCGGGGATGTCAGATGAAACATGGTTTCTGACATAGTTGATCCTCCATTCAGATGCTCTGGTTTTAGAAGGAGTACTTTGATTCTTCACTTTGAGGTTCAACCACCTTCGTAGAAGCGATCGATCTCCTTTCGATGTTCAACAGTCAAAAGAATTGCCATCTTTATTTTAAAAAAGCAGAAAAGTTTTTGACAAGTAAATTCATTTTTGTTTTATTTCAAGAATCGTTGATCATGTTAAAAATATCATTCTGTAAAGCTAAAACAAATAAGAGTTGCAAACAAAAGCACTAGGGCTCAAATTTTGTTGATAGGATGGAAATCAACCAAGCACATGATTCCATAGAGTATTTACAAAGTTAGAAAATGAAAATTTAAGGGAAAAGGGCTACATTGAAACATAACGATCGTTATCCTTCTACCAAACTTTGGATTCTGGACATCCTGAGCTTCTGTCGAAGATGACCTTGACTAGAGTTTTTCTGATGGATGGCATTACTGCTGGGGATTTAACCTCGTCAGACGTAGTTACTTACCATTAATCCCTAACTTTTGCCTGGATTATACTTTGATATTTCTGTCATACCCCAAAATTTGACCACTAAGATTTCCCATCATTAGGCAAATCATCATCACAATATGGATGGGCCATCATACCTCATTAGTCTCCCCAAAGATGGGTGAGCATCCACTACAATCAGACTTAGGGTTTCAAGCCCTCTTTGAGCCTTAGACAAAGGATCAATCAAGGAATGACATGATCTTTAACTTGTCTAACCTCTCAAACATCGACAATGGATCAAGAGGACTCCCACAACAAGAATCAAGCACAATGTTGCAGCATTCCAGGTGGATTAAGCCTAAAGATCGCAAGTGTCACCAAATTAGGGTTTGGTCGACCAGGGCCTCTAGATGGAAATTTTCCTCTGGGCATGAGCCAATGCTTTAAAGCATAACCTAATATGCTCCATGGAACCTCATGGACCCAATCATCAAGTCAATTTTGACCTCAGAGGATGCATTCATAAAAAATCAGGAAGTAGGGTTTCTTGACCTAATTCACCCCCCAAGTTGACTTTTGGGATAAATCATGAGCCAAGACCTCAAGAGAGGATTTGAGGGTCTCTAATAAACCAAATTGATCCATTTGCAACAATGGATTGATCCAAGAAGCCTGGTTCCCAAGTTTGAGGTTCATCATAACCACAATTAGGGTTTCGCGGGAAAAAGTCAACTGCACCTTTGACTTTTGACCAGGGCATGCTCCCAAACTTTGGGACATGATTCAATACACCCTATAACACCTATGAAATCAATCCATCAAGTTTGATTTAGGTCAAGGACTTGATTTCATAGAGGACTGCACAGTTTGGAATTCATCTGATAAAAAGTCAACTGTGCCAAAAAGTCAAAGTTTGACTTTTTGATTTTTTGGTCAATTATGGTTCCTTAACCCTAAAATGATGTTAATGTGTGATTAGAATCATCATTCATCAAGAAAAATCAAGAAAAGTGGGATAACTTGTAAAAGGGGTAACCATAAAAACTTAGAAATTTTTCTAAGTTATGAAACAAAGTGGCTAGGGTACCAACTTTGGAGGATCATAACTCCTAAACCACAAGGCCATTTTTCCCCATCCAAAGCTGGATTTGTAGCTCTCATGGCACTCTACAAAAGCTTCAAACACAACTCATTCCAATTCCTCATGGATTTTAAGTTATGGAATGATCAAAATCACAAAAAGTGAAAATGTCACTTTTTTCCAACACTTAGTGAAATTTTCACTAAGTCAGAATCTGTCTTACTTTTTTCCAAATGTAGGGACATTTTTCACTTGGATCCAAAATGTATCAAAACTAACTATGATCAAACAGTTGTTGTATCATATGATGGCTTTCCAAAATGGCCAAGAACTCCATCAAATTCCACTTGGGCCATGAGATATGACCATGCCAATATGCCTTGCTGCAAACTATCATGGCAAGGCAGATTTGGGAGTTTTGCTCGATTTGCTCAAATTTTGCAAAGGGCAAGTAAATCTGTCCATCTGAACACCTCAAGGGGGGGGGGGGGGGGGCAAGGAGGGACAAACCCTAATCCATAAGCCTCCCAAGTCTTTGGAACCAAAAGTAGCATGCCAAACCTAGAAATCCCTAAAAGAGGGACAAGACTCCAATTTTGGTTTGGAGAATTTAATGGATGCACCAAGGTGGCGTGGACTGAGCCATTTCCAACTGAATTCGGTCATGACTTATCCAAGACCAAGGGAACCAGCAGCCTGTGCCCTAACCTCTAGTCAATGGCTAGAGGAGACTTGGATTCTCATTGATCAACATTGGCCAAACCTATGCTGCAGTTGCCATTCACTACTGCAGCCAAAAAAAACTTGCTCTACTATAAATAGAGCTCAATTGTGTTCAGTTTGAGTACACCAAAGCACTACAACACTTGCTTTCCTCAAAATCTCTTTCTCTAGGCAAAAATACCTTCTTTAGCAAGGTAACTATGAGTTTTTGAGTTAGAGGGAAATTCCAACATAACTCATGATCCAAACACATCCAATATGTCATATCTAAGCTGTCCAAACTCTCACAAGTGACCTGTAACACCAAAATCACAAAGTCACCTCTCAAAACCTCAAAATAGGACTTTTGTGCATTTTTCAAGCCATGTCTTGACTCAGTCACTTTCCAAACCAAATAAAACCTCAAACACACTCCAAATATCATCCTTGAACCGTCCCAAATGGTTCCCCCATCTGGAACACCATTTGAGAGAGTTGCTATTTTGGCCACTTTTGCCCCTTTTGCAAGAAAGAGCTCAAACTTGTTCCTGAGGTTTCCAGCTGATTCCAACCATCCTAAAAGTTTCTAAGGGATCATTTGAGGTTGTTCAAAGCATCAAATCATTTCTAGAATAAAGCCCTTGGCAGATTGTACAAAAGCTCCAAAAAGAGGTAAGCATCACAACTTGGATTCTTTGAATCATGCTTTCTTTTGATGTCCACTGATTATGCATCTCTTATACATGTTATATGTGTTGTGTTTGCACCAATTTATTATGTAATTCATGCTTGTACCAAGAGATGGCACAGAAAATGCAAATCATGGCCTATTTCAAAACCACTATCGGGTTTTTCAATAGGAGCATGATCTAAAAAAACACCACCACCATTGGATTCCTTGTGAAATTCTAGGCAGGATAGACCAAAATTTTGTCCCAATCCATGGAGAAATGAGAAAGTTATGGCCTTTACGTTTTCAACCAAAATCTTGCCTTGCCTTGCCTTGGGCCAGGCCAAAAACAAGGCAAGCCTTGTATATTTGTGGTTGTGTTTCAATCAACGGATGTATCACCACCCCAGTGGTAAGGCGCGCGCCCTATACACAAAAGGTCTGGGGTTCGAATCCCCCTCGCCCCAGATCCTCTTTTTGCTATTTTTTACCACTTTTTCATATTTTTATTATTTTTCTTATTATTTTTAATTATTTGAAAAATTAATAACTCCCTCAATTTTAATTATTTTTTATTGGTTCTTTTTGCAAAAAATCACAAAAATGTTGAAATATTTTATTCCACAAAAAAAATAAAATTTATATTAGTTATTTAATATAATTAGTATTTTTGTGAATAAATTCCTTTTTAATTGTTTTTAAACATTTAAAAGTGAATATTTACTTTGAAAATCAAAACCAAATGAGTTTAATTCATCTTGTGATTAAAACCTCATTTTTTTTCAAACCTTAAACAAAAATCACAAGTGGTTTATTCAAACTTATTTGGCATTTTTATCATTTTATTTGATTTTCTTTAAATATTTACTTTTAAAGGAAAACAAAATTAGGGTTTCTTTGATTTTCACCCTCGCAAATCCTTTTCAAACACTCATGGGCCTCTATTAGAGTGTAAGACCCATCCCCATTGTAAATACACCACTCTTTGGGCATTACTTATTGTATAAGCCACACTGTATTTTCATAAACAACGGCGCGATCGTCGCCTTTTTTTAGCAAAATCATCTGGGCCTCTCCTTGAGCTGTAAGCCCCACCACTTCTACAAAAATAAATCATTGGGCCTCTAATAGAGTGTAAGACCTAACCCCTTCTTTAAACAAAACTTTTTGGGCCTCAATGCATTGTATAAGACCCAGTATGTTAAAGAAATCTCGGTGCGATCGCCAATTCAAAAAAAACAAATCATCTGGGCCTACCCTCGTGTTATAAGCCTCATTCTTTTTCTTTAAACACCTTTGGGCCTCTTGAGAGAGTGTAAGACCCATCCCTTTGTACAGAAAACCTTTTTGGGCCTTAGTCACTTGTATAAGTCCCTGTACAATTTCAAACAACAGTGCAATCACTGATAAAACCTTGGGCCTCTCCTTGAGCCGTAAGCCCCAACAACATTTTCAAAGTACTTTCTCCTTTGATTTTGAATATAATATTGTTATCAAAGCTTTCTTTGTTGAACAAACTAACCAAACAACATGGAAGCTCTACAACCGAGTAAGTGTTTACCCGCTTTCTTTATCTGTTTTCATATATATAACTGTATTGTGGGACTGCTCACTATAAGTCTTCTTTCACAAAATTTTATATACTTGTCAAATATCCACTGTGTAATACTAGTATAGTTATTTAGAGTTTTCCCTGGCAACTACGTCTAGCACTAGGTAAAGCCTTGTTGGTCACTCTTAAATACAAACAAAACTAGATCTCCATAGGATTACCAGACACAGTGTTCCCTCCTCTTGGGGTTAAACAATATGGAGACGTGAAAGGCAGCATTCTCGGTGAACCCTTACTCATACTATCACTCTTAGAAATCGTCAAAGAGACTCTACTCCCCATGGATGACCTTTTTTCCTTGAATGGCATCTCTTGAGTTTCTTCCAAATTCTCGGACTTTCCTGGCTTGATCTATTCTCGGTGAATGGCATGTCTTGAACTTCTCGGGGTTTAGGGACCCACAGGCTTCTTAAAAGCATCCCCGCCTCCTCTTGGGCGTTGTACAAGGACCCATCGACTTCTTAAAAGCTCTCATGCCTTCTCTTGGTCTTAGTACAAGGACCCAGAGACCTCTACAGGTATAGGAATAGAACCTAGTCATCAATTTGCTAGAGCTGTCTTTTTGAGTCAAGTGTCAGACCTGTTAATGGGTTGACCTTCATCCCTTAACATACTAGTCTTCTCTTCGGCATCATACAAAGATCATTCACTACCTGAGAATCGATTTCTCAAAACACCAGTAGACTTGGACAGTCTCAATACCCTTTGGATTTTCCATTTCCTTAAAGAACAAGAAGTAACCCCGATCCTCTGATCAATCCCAAATCCCAACAATGCCTTTAATCGTTCCCTTCATAAGAACTGATTTTCTCTTTTATCCAACATACTGGACCTGTCACTAAAACAGTCACCAGCACAATAGCCTCCTTTGGGCTTTGTACAATGATTCTCCCCAGCGGAGCTAACCTTTTCACACTCTCTTGTTGAGTATAAAAGACTCTCTTGTTGGGTCAAACATGTTTAGCCTCCATCTCAGGCTTCGTACGAGATACTAAAACACTCTCTTGTTGAGCATAAAAGACTCTCTTGTTGAGTCACTTCCCTCTCAGCCTCCATCTCGGGCTTCGTACGAGATACTAAATCACTCTCTTGTTGAGTATAAAAGACTCTCATGTTGAGTCAAAAACTTTTAGCCTCCGTCTTGGGTTTCGTACAAGACACATAAAAGCACTCTCTTGTTGAGTCAACCCCTTTTAGCCTCTCTCTCGGGCTTCGTACGAGACACATAAAAATACCCTCTTGTTGGGTCAATAGCCTCCTCTTAGGTTTTGAATAAGAAAACCCCGGTTGAGTCAATCAACCTTTTAGCATCAAAATCTGTGCCTTTCTCACAAGATACAAACATCAACAACTCCTTTTCCTTCATCTAATTATTGTAAGCGGCAAGCCTCTGGATTATTTACATCCACGCCACTGTCCCTCTTTTAGCATGATAAATTCCTAAGGAAAGATGACATTGCTCTAAACTGAGTTAAAGTCTTTTCCTTCAGGTTAAAAATCCCCTATAAAGGAAATTATGGCATTGCTGGATTCACATATCCCAATTAAAGTAATTCTCCTTAATAATCGGTCACCCAACAGTTGTGACAAACAGACCAAATATCCCCCTTTAGAGATGACAAATTCTCTCTAAAGTCAAAAGCCTTTAGCTTCACATCTTAGGCTTCGAACAAGATACAAATAGACCCTTCAGCTTCACATCTTGTGCTTCGAACAAGATACAAACCACATTTAGCTTCACGTCTTGGGCTTTGAACAAGACACCAAAATAACCTTTTTCCTCCCATAGAATAGGAGGAACTACGATCGTTCTGATTTCCCGGTTTCGTTAAACGGGAATACGTAGGCATAAGATTGGAAAAATCTTAGCGAGCATACTAATCCAAAACCCAAAACCCAGTATCTCCACCAAATCAATTCAAAAGCATCAAATCTAAACACATTAACATCTTACCTCACAAATAGTCCAGGTACTCTATTTTTTTTAACAAAATAACCTAAGAGAGACCCACAATCTTAATAGCATCTGTAAACCAACCGTCACCTGTTTAAACTCAGTATGCAAGCAGGGTTAATTGGAGACATCTATTTCCTTTCTTTAATCAACTTAACAGGATAAAAAATGAATCGAACTGTAGTACCCCAAAGCGATAGTGCTTCGTAACCACGCAAAAATTCACGCTATAGAAAAATGGCGACTTCACTGGGGATCGCGAGATCTTGTTCTCTTCCCATCTCTTAGGTAGAAACCCTAAAAAAGTGCCACAGGAAAAAATGGCGCCCACCGTGGGGCCCGTCTTCTCTTTCTTACGATCTTAGGTAGAAAACCCTGAGTTCACAAAATATCACAGAAATGGTGACTCTGCTGGGGAGTCATTGTCTGTATAGGATCATAAGACTAGAGGTCTAGGATGATTAAGACAAATATATATATACTGCTTTTCCTAATTGATATCTGTGTTTATTTTTTTTCTAATGGGAATGCGTGTGACGCCGCATATGGAAAGATTGAGTATACACCTAAGATAGGTGATGGCAATGCGGGTAATCTGGCGGGGAGTGAATCCTAGTTAAGGGCCCCCGATCGACCATCAAACTCAGTGGAGACTCCCTTTGCAGATACATTGCCTATACGACTTCGGTTGTTAAAAGTAGTGTGGTCGACTTGGTTATCTGAGAAGCTGAGGTTTTTAGTAGACTTAAGCCATTTTGTAATGCGGAAGCTATCAGAAAGAGTTGTCACGCGATACTACCCTCATCTGAGATCGCTCCAGGATACATCAGCTCGCTGGCGATCCGCTTGCTGTTGTTATCCCGGAGGGGTCAATAATTTTGCGGACAGGTACAAAAAATCACCTGTATAAACCTTTGGGGGGGGGGGGAGGGTAGAGCCTTGACTTCATGACACCGACCCCTTGACCCCATGTTTTTTCTATGTTTTTTCTATGTTTTTGTGTGCTGCATTCATACATTCATTTAAAAAACATTAAAACAAAAAAAAACTTCTCTTTTAGTCTCTCTTTTTCAAATTAAACTGAGACAATGATTGCAAATATCAGAGAAAGGAGATTGCGCTAATGGATTTCGGTAGATGAAAACTCATAAGTACACCTTCAAGGTTCCAAAGTTAGAGGATTTAAGAGGTTTGGCGAGAATGATCACCAACCACGAGGCTTTCAGAGCCAGTTCTACGATCCGGTCTATCACTGTTTCACATTACTGAATTATCAGTCTGCACCAACGCTGGAGGAGTATTCTTACCTGACTGATTTACATATTACTGATCAAGCTCCCTTTTCTGGACTGGAAGAAATTCCAAAGGATCAGACCATTGCAAGAGCATTTTATTTGGACGAGTCAGAAGTCAGGACTCACATGACCACTAAGGGTGGCATCCAAGGTTTGCCAGCCTAATTCTTGATAAAGAAAGCCCTATACTTTGCTAGTATAGGGAACGTGGCCGCTTTCGAGAGCATCTTTGTTTTGCTCACCTACGGGTTATTTTTGTTTCCCAACATCGATAACTCTGTAGATGTCAACGCCATTAAGATTTTTCTGATCGAAAACCACATACCGACCTTACTCGCAGATGCGTATCATTCGGTACATTTAAGGAATTTATACAGCGGAGGAATGATCACGTGCTGTGTACCCTTGCTTTATAAATGGTTCACTTCCCATTTGCCCAAGTCTGCTGCATTTTGGGATCAAAAAAATACTTTACGTTGGTCGCAGAGAATCATGTCTCTTACAACCTCTGACATTAATTGGTACAATCGAATCTACGATGGGATCAGAATCATTGACCGTTGTGGAAATTTCCCAAATGTACCCCTTATAGGAAATAAGGGGGGAATCAACTATCATCCGGTGTTAGTTCGTCGTCAATTTGGATATCCAATGAGGCATGTCCCGCGCAATGCTCATCTGGAAGGTCTTTTCTTAAAGGAAGGAGAAATTGACAAGGCACTAAAGACGGAAATAGTGCAAGCTTGGAAACATGTTCATAAGAAAGGACGAGAGTCTCTAGGAAAACCAGACTGTGTCTCGATGGAGCCTTATCTCCACTGGGTACAAACTAGAGCTCTCAAGCTGAGGATGCCTTACCCTCGCCAGGAAGTTCTTCCATTAAGGGACTCTGCCCTTTATTTTATGTCTGAGATGGAAAAACTTCAAGTTACTCTCAGCAAAGTTCAACAGTAGAAGAGGTCTTGGAGGAACAAGTATCGTATTCTCAATGTGGAATGTAAGAAAATACAACAGCTATTAAGAGAAAAAAATGCTCTGATTGATATTTTAGAGTAGCATGCTGTAGAAAATAAGGATGACCAAAGGAATTTGCTCGCTCCTTTCACTTGGCAAAGGAATGACAACCCGACAATGGCCCAAGAGCCCCGGTCAAAGAAAAGGAAAGCACCCGAACCAGCACCTGAGCTCTCTTCAGAGAGAACTCTGGATCCATTAGTTTAGATTTCCTTTTTCAGCACTTTGTAATCTACTGTATTTCCATTTATGCAATCCTTTGAATTCAATAAAACGGGGTTTCCTCACTGTTTGATATTTGCAATCCAATTGTCGAAGTTTACTTTGAATAAACAAAAATAATTAATAATAATTACATTCATCATTCTCATAAACGCATTCTTCTTACCTACGAATCTCACGTTTGCGTCTCAATTCTAGAGTCAAACTGTCTCATTCGTACAATACTCGGGCCAATCGTTAGAAAAAGATGGATGATCTCGAGGAAGAGAACAGAGAGTTGAGAGAAGAGATCGACACTCTGAAAGAGGATATGAGAAAGCTTCATAACGACATGCAAGCTCTAGCAGAAGCTCAAAATGCAACAACAAAGGACTGTGATCTCAGAGATCACATCAACGTCCATAGTGGAGAAGTATGATCCTAGGTACAAAATGCCAAAAGATCGTCCCTGGGGCATGCCTATTAACTATATCCCAAAAGGATATGTTCCGCCGATCGCTGAGGATTAGGGAACCGCAGTAGGAACCGCTGGGCCTGAAGGTTACAAACTTCGGGAAAGCGAAGATGCCAAGGGCATGAGAGCAACTCCTGAAGGTTACAAACTTCGGGAGACACCGAGAGTCTCAGCCATAATGACTATACCACCGCCCGTGGTACACACTGTCCCAGAAGGACAGATTCCACAGATACCCTCTGGTGGAAACGACAACATGTTCGACAGAATGAATGAATTCCAGGAACAATTCCTGGAAATGCTGAAAGAATTGCAAGCCATTCGCAGTCAGGATTTATTTGGAAAGGATGCCGCTGACCTCTGCTTGGTCCCCAATGTGAAAGTTCCACACAAGTTCCAAGTGCCCGACTTTGAAAAGTACAAGGGTAACTCTTGCCCTCAGAGCCATTTGGTGATGTACACTCGGCGAATGTCAGCTCAGACAAAGAACCAGGAGCTACTGATTCACTACTTTTAGGATAGTTTAACCGGTGCCGCATTAAAATGGTACATGGGTTTAAACCGCGCTACGATCGACATGTTCAGAGATCTTGGCGCTGCTTTCGTTCAACAATACAAATACAATTTGGACATGGCACCGGACAGAGATCAACTCAGATCAATGTCACAAAAGGACAAGGAAACCTTTAAGGAGTACGCTCAGAGATGACGTGAAATTTCCGCCCAGATTTGTCCACCTCTTGAGGAAAAAGAGATGACAAAGATCTTCTTAAAGACCTTGGGCTCATTTTACTACGACAAAATAGTCGCCAATGCGCCTAGTGACTTCACCGAGATGGTGGGCATGGGAGTTCGTCTTGAGGAAGCAGTCCAGGAAGGACATTTGGTTAAAGACGCTGGATCATCAAGTAGTACAAAAAGATACGGTAGTGCTCTCCCTAAAAAAAGAGCAAGATATCGGGAATATCTCTCTCGGAAAGCAAAGGCGACGATATTAACTAGTAGCAACTGTAACTCCTGCTATCAATCCCTCGCATGTTCCTACATATCAACCTCAGGTTGCTCAGAGCCAATCTAATCAACAGCATCTTCAGCAAAGGACACAACATTCTCTTTAGCAGGCTCGTCCTCAGTACAACAACAACCGTACAACGCGACCACCAGGGTTTGACCCTATACCGATGTTGTACGGGGAGCTGCTTCCATTATTAATGGTCAAGGGGCATGTCCAAACTAAGTCTCTTCTTACAGTACCGGAAAATCTGCCTTTCTGGTTCAAAACGGATCAGACGCGTCCTTACCATCAAGGAGGACCAGGGCATAACATAGAAAACTGTCTTAGTTTCAAATCTGACGTACAAAATCTTGTTAGGAGCGGGGTATTATCTTTCAAGGATACGAATCCAAATGTTCTCACAAACCCGCTGCCTCAACACGAGAAAGCTGCGGTAAATTTGATAGAGGGAGAGTCTAACAACATCTATCAAATTCATGATGTACTCTTATTAAGGGCTAATTTGGTCAAGATGCATTGTAGACAGAGCGGATACTGCCATGTACCACCTCATAATTATCACCAGTGTGACATCTACTCTAAAAACAATCAAGGATGTTTTGTGGTGCAAGCAGCTCTACAGGAACAATTGGATCTGGGATGGATCCAAGAGCATCGAGTTCGTGGAGTCAACATGACCTATACGAATTCCAACATCATTCAGAACCACGACATCCGTGCAATGAATGTCAACCTGTGGCGATGCACTCAAGGCAAAGCCAATATCATAATCTGCCGTGGCACGATTACAATTCTTGTCTGACTTGCTCGGTAAACAAACAGGGATGCTCTTTTATACAAGAGGCCCTCTAGCGTCAGATGGATCTTGGATGGATCTAGGACTACCATGATAGAAATCCTTATCAGATCAACATGATTCAAATCTTTGATATTCGTCTAATGAATACCAGCTTGGTAGAGTTACATGCCAGGCATGTCCAACTTGATTTTCTCACTTTGCATAATTATCAGAACTGTAAAGGATGTTGTGAGAGTAACCAAGGGTGTGATCTCATTCAAAGAACTTTGCAACACTTGTTAAACCACTGGTGGCTTCCAATCTATCTGGATGAAGACACGCAACAAATCAGTGTGCTTAATGGAAACCCTACTCGGCGTTAAAGTCAGGATGTCCGATCTATGGAAACAAACCTGGTAAGGTTGCACTGCATTCAAAGCGGGCGTGGCCAGGTGCCACCACATAACTATGAATGTTGTAGAGTCTGCTTGGAGAGTAACCAAGGATGCTACCTTGTGCGGGCAGCCCTTCAAGGTCAGTTGGATCGTAAAGAGATTCACCCGTGTCCGAGTCACGAGCTAATCAACTGGACGCTGGACTACTTTGCTGATCAAATCAGAGACGTTGTCATAATCTCTGATCATCAACAGAACTAGGATATTTGTACCATCATCCCTCTACTGGACAAATCAAAGGTTCTTAGCCAGGAACTGATTGAAGTTACTTACGACAGTCAGAAAAATCAGAAGGCTCATGTAGTTATCTATCTACCGGGACCGTTACCATATGAATCAGCTAAGGCGATCCCTTACAAATACGGTGCAACAATAATTGAGAATGGAAAGGAAATTCCATTACCCTCTGTCGTGAATATTGCAGACATCAGTCGAGTAACACAGTGTAGTCGAATCTTCAACCGAGGAGTTCGAGAACCTAACAAAGAAAAGGAACTTCTGACAGAAGCTCCTAATCCACCTGTCGGTCAGTCCAGTAATCCCGACCTTTCAAAGGACGATGATGAGATGCTGAAGCTCATCCAAAGGAGTGAATACAACATTGTTGATCAACTGTTACAAACTCCTTCAAAGATCTCAGTGCTATCACTTTTATTCAGTTCCGAAGCCCACAGAGAGGCTCTACAGAAAGTCTTAGAGCAGGCCTTTGTGGAACAGGATGCGTCAATACGAAAATTCGATAGCATCATGTCTAACATCACTTCCTGCAACAACTTAGGGTTCAGTGATGGGGATTTTCCAGAGGGGGGCAAAAGTCACAACATGGTGCTCAATATCACAGTTAACTGCCAGGACGATGCTTTAGCCAACGTATTGGTAGACACAGGATCGGCCACCAACGTTATTCCGAAGTCCACTTTAATGCGACTATCATTCAAAGGGTCCCCGATGAGGGGCAGTGAGGTCATCGTCAAAGCATTTGACGGGTCTCGGAAAGCAGTTATCGGCGAAGTCGACCTTCCCGTAACTATCGGTCCTCACATTTTCCTAATCACTTTCCAGGTCATGGACGTCCGGGCAGCGTACAGTTGTTTATTAGGAAGACCTTGGATACACCAGGCTGGGGCAATCACTTCAACACTGCACCAGAAACTGAAGTTCGTCAAGAACGATCAACTCGTCACGGTCTGTGGAGAACAAGCCTTGATCATGAGTAACCTGTCATTATCTACTTGTGTAGAACCCGAGGAGGTTGTTGGGACTCAGTTCCAAGCACTTTCAGTGAGCAATGAGAATCCATCAGAGAAAGGAACCTCAATTTCCTCATATAGAGATGCTCTCGAAGTGATCGAGAGTAACAATGCAAAAGGATGGGGACAACTTGTCATTCCTACTGATAATAAAACAAACAAGGGTCTTGGTTTTTCTACGACCTACACCCAGACTGCTGCTAGCGATAAAAGTCTTCATCCCATTCAGGACTTCTTCCACAGTGGAGGTTTCTTTCACCCAGTGCCTCAAGCAGTCCATACCATCAACGAGGAGGATCCCTCCGATACTGATGAGGAATGGAAGTCCTATCTCAACGAGGACGGTTATATGTCTCAGGAAGAGGTGCCTACGCCATTTTGCTATGCCGCACAGAGTCCGAGATTTATACCCAAGTCAGATGTCAAAATGATATATGGAGATTGTGATCCAGAAGGATGCCAGGCTCAACCAAACTCATTAGAGGAAGACACTCTGATGAAGGACAACTTTGACCACGACTATTATGGCCCAATGGATGGCCTGCCTATCTGGCAGCCGTACCCAGGAGACTTGGGGCAAGAAAATCAGCCGAACAATGAAAATCAGCTGAGCGTCATTGAAAAGAATACTTGCGTCCCCACCATGTCATGGGATCAACACTCAGGGTATTCAGAACCTATCCAGCACGACGATGAATTCACAAAGTTCGTCGGACTTGAATTCATCAACTATGCTTTTCCCGAGGTCAACGTCATCGAAAGAGATGACTCCTTCAGTTCCAAAGAAGTGTGGGACACCTTAGGACAACCAAGTGGAAAATTTGACTTCATGGTCAAGTACACCGCTCCCGAAAGCTCTCGTATCAGGCTCGAAGACATCCAGCCCACTGGATGGGGAGATTTTCCTGAGAGCACCAATACTCTGCAAAATACAACAGAGGAATCCTCCTACGACAACTCTGCCTGGGAGGCAGATTCCAATGATCCTTCTCCGCCAAAAATCAATGTCATTTCTGAAGACAAATCATGGAAAGTACCAAACTTTGTGATTCACCGAGGAGTTCGCCGCCAATGGGTTGCTGTTGATGTTTCGAAGATTTTTCATAAGTCAAAGTAATTGCCATCTTTAACATTTCACCCTGCCCAGGTGAAACAGATGTTTTGATAGGGCTCATTTTCTGTAAATATCCCTCTTCGCTTCGCCCAAAGCGACAGAGTTCTGTTTTATAGGGCTGTAGTTTCAAGAATCGACTTGTTCATAAATAAAATAACGTCGTTCTGTGATCTCTGCATTAATTGTTGTTTTCTCTTTTCGCTTTTCTCAGAAAATGGTAATCCTAAAAAACAATTCAAAATAAACAAGCAGTTTTTCAAAAAAAAAATAGACTGCACACACTTGCATTTTTTCTATCTCTTCTAAACACAAATCATCACGTCATGCAGATTGCTTGTTTTAAACCCCGTTGAAACATACGATCTGATGCCTTCTCCCAACTTTGAGTTCCCGGTATTTGGGGTTGAAGAAGAAGTTGACAACGAAATTCCAGAAGAGATCTCCCGATTACTCCGACAAGAGGAAAGGTCCATTGAACCTCATAAAGAGCCATTGGAAAGGATCAACGTGGGTTCAAAAAAAGAGACAAAAGAAATCAGGATTGGGGCACTGCTCAGTCCAACTGCCAAAGAGAGTTTGACAAAGCTTCTCAGAGAATTTCCCGATGTATTTGTTTGGTCCTACCAGGACATGCCAGGGTTGGATACCAGCATCGTGGAACATTATTTACCATTGAAATCGAAATGTTCGCCAGTAAAATAGAGGTTGAGACGGACTCACCCAGACATGGCCGTCAAAATCAAAGATGAGGTACAAAAACAGATTGACGCGGGTTTCCTCGCCACGTCAGAATATCCTCAATGGTTAGCCAATATCGTACCCGTTCCAAAAAAGGATGGAAAAGTCAGAATGTGTGTTGATAACAGAGATCTGAACAAGGCTAGTCCAAAGGATGACTTTCCTTTGCCGCACATTGACATACTGGTAGACAGTACAACAAAGTTCAAAGTTTTTTCCTTCATGGATGGATTCTCGGACTATAATCAAATCAAAATGGCGCCGAAAGACATGGAGAAAACTTCCTTCATCACCCCATGGGGTACCTTTTGTTACAAGTAATGCCGTTCGATTTGAAGAGCGCCGGGGCAACCTATCAAAGGGCCATGACTACTCTGTTTCATGACATGATACACAAGGAAATCGAGGTATATGTCGATGACATGATAGCCAAATCTAAGACAGAAGAGAAGCATGTGACCCACCTGTCAAAACTATTCAAGCGGTTGAGAAAGTATAAACTCTGCTTGAATTCCAACAAGTGCACCTTCGGTGTCCGTTCAGGGAAACTTTTAGGGTTCATCGTTAGCCAAAAAGGAATTGAGGTTGATCCTGACAAGGTCAAGGCCATTCAAGAAATGCCTTATCCGAAACCTGAAAAACAAGTCAGAGGATTCCTGGGACGTTTGAACTACATCTCCAGATTCATATTCCTCATGACCGCAACATGTGCGCCAATTTTCAAATTACTAAAAAAGAATTAGGACTGCATTTGGACAGAGGACTGCCAAACCGCCTTTGACAGTATTAAGGAATACCTGTTGAACCCACCGATTCTATCACCTCTAGTGGAAGGAAGACCACTGATCATCTACTTCACAGTCCTAGAGGACTCAATGGGTTGTGTGCTTGGTCAACAAGACGAAACAAAAAGAAAAGAGTCTGCCATCTATTATTTGAGCAAGAAATTCACCAACTGCGAGACTCGGTACACTATGCTTGAGGAAACATGCTGCGCTTTGGCTTGGGCAGCCAAACATCTTCGCCAGTACATGATTCGACACACTACTTGGTTAATCTCAAAAATGGATCCAATCAAGTATATCTTTGAAAAACCTGCTCTCACGGGAAGAATTGTCCGTTGGCAGATGTTGTTATCGGAATATGACATTGAGTACCATGCTCAGAAAGCCATTAAGGGAAGCATTTTAGCCGATCATTTGGCTCATCAACCGATTGACGATCAGGAATCAGTCGGATTTGACTTCCCAGACGAAGATGTCATGTATCTAAAAATGAAAGACTGCGATGAACCCCTACCCAGTGAAGGGCCAGAACCAGGTTCCCAATGGGGACTAATCTTTGACGGAGCTGCCAATCATTACCGAAACGGAATTGGGGCAATCATCATAACACCTCAGGGTACCCACTTTCCTTTCACTGCCTGACTTACATTCAAGTGCACAAACAACGAGGCTGAATACGAAGCTTGTATTATGGGTCTCGAATAAGCGATTGATTTGAGGATAAAGAACTTGGATGTATATGGCGACTCAGCTTTGGTCGTCAATCAGATCAAAGGAGATTGGAACACATACCAATCAGGATTGATTCCTTACAAAGATTATGCAAGAAGGTTGTTACCTTTCTTCAACAGAATCGAGTTTCATCACATCCCTCATGATGAGAATCACATGGTTGATGCCTTAGCCACCCTTTTCTTCCATGATTAGTGTAGGTGAATGGAACGACATGCCTAAGATTGACATAATGCGTCTCGAAAGGCCCGCTTACATCTTCGCGATTGAAGCAGTCATAGATGACAAACCTTGGTATCACGATATAAAATGCTTCCTTCAGAAACAAGAGTACCCACCTGGGGCCCTAAGAAAGGACAGGAAGACCCTCAAAAGGTTAGCAGGTAGCTTCTTCCTGAGCAATGATACACTCTATAAGAGAAACTTTGACATGGTCTTGCTCCGATGCGTAGACAGAACAGAAGCAAACATGCTGATAAAAGAAATTCACGAAGGATCCTTTGGCACTCATGCCAACGGACACACAATGGTGAGAAAAATTCTAAGGGCAGGGTACTATTGGTTAACCATGGAATCCGACTGCTACAAGTACATGAGGAAGTGTCACAAGTGTCAGATATACTCAGACAAAATCCATGTACCGCCAACACATCTCAAAGTTCTTTCTTCCCCATGGCCTTTTCCATATGGGGAATCGACATGATCGACATGATCGAACCTAAGGCTTCAAACGAACATCGGTTCATCCTGGTAGCCATTGACTACTTCACCAAGTGGGTCGAAGCAGCGTCATACGCCAATGTAACCCGACAAGTGGTGGTCCGATTCGTCAAAAATAATATCATCTGCCGTTATGGTGTTCTGAGCCAGATCATTATTGATAATGGATCTAACTTGAATAATAAGATGATGAAGGAGTTGTGCACAGAGTTCAAGATCGAACACCATAACTCATCTCCCTACCAACCCAAGATGAACGGAGCAGTAGAAGCGGCTAATAAGAACATCAAGAAGATTATTCAAAAGATGGTTGTAACCTACAAAGATTGGCACGAGATGCTGCCCTTTGCTCTTCACGGTTATCCCACATCTGTCTGCACTTCAACAGGGGCAACCCCTTTCTCTCTAGTATATGGCATGGAGGCAGTGCTCCCCATAGAAGTAGAGATCCCATCAATCTAGGTATTGATGGAAGCTAAGCTTACGGAAGCTGATGGTGTCAAAGCAGACACAACGAACTAAATCTAATCAAAGAAAAGAGAATAACGACACTATGCCATGGTCAGTTGTATCAGCAGAGATTAAAGAAGGCATTTGACAAAAAGGTTCGACCTCGCGTCTTCAAGAAAGGAGACCTTGTGCTAAAAAAGATCCAATCATTTCTCACTGATTCCCGGGGCAAATGGACTCCGAATTATGACGGCCCCTATGTGGTCAAGAAAGCTTTCTCAGGCGGCGCCTTGAGACTTGCAACCATGGACGGAGAGGAATTTTCCTACCCCACAAATGTTGATGTAGTCAAGAAATACTTCACCTAAACTAAAAAACTAAAAAAAACGTCTCGGTGGATTGAAAACCCGAAAGGGCGGTCCAGGCAAAAATTAGAGACATAATAAAAAAATCATCCTGGTGGATTGGAAATCTCAAAGTACAATCCAGGAAAAAATTAGGGATAATGGCAAGTAACTACGTCCAACAGGGGCAAATCCCTCAGCGGCAGTCATGCCATTTATCAGGAAAACTCCATTCAAAGTCATCTTCGATGGAAGCTCAGAATGTCTAGAATTCAAAGTTGGTAGAAGGATAGCGGTCGTTATATTTCAATGTAGTCCTTTTCCCTTAAATTACCATTTTCTAACTTTGTAAATACTCCATGGAATCACGCGTTTGGATGATTTCCATCCTATCAATAAAATTTGAGCCCTTGTGCTTTTGTTTGCAATTCTTATTTGTTTTAGCTTTATAGAACGACATTTTAACATGATCAACAATTCTTGAAACGAAACAAAAATGAATTTACTTGTCAAAATTTTCTGCTTTTAAAATAAATATGGCAATTTCTTTTTACTGTTGAACATCGAAAGAACATCGATCGCTTCGCCAGAAGTAATCGAACTTCAAAGTGCAGAATCAAAGTACTCATTCTAAACCAGTGCGCCTGAACGAAGGATCAATTATGTCAGATGTGAATACTCCATCTGACATCTTCGGCCAAGTTCATACCTCCTAAGCCCGATCAATGGTTGTTCCCCCACAGGGACTACTTCTCCTAAGCAAGGCAGAATTGCTATCTTAAACCAACGATACTTTTTATCTCCCACTGTGGCCGAGTATCCAGTCGTGTTCATCTACTAGTCTGTATATTGTGTCAGTTTTGTTAGCATATGCATACATGCATCATGCATTATTGATTTACATTCATATTCATATTGCATCACTATCACTCTAGTCGGTCTTGTCCCCTAGTGATAAAAGTCTTCACAATCGAGTTGTCAGTTCTTTCCTCGTCAATAAATGTTGCGTCTGAATAATCTCTCTCCTCCAGTTTATTTCTGGATTAGAGTTGGCCCTTGACCACTTTGATAACTTGAACCTCTGAGACAACCAGAGAAACTTTCGGCAAATGTTACTCTTCGCCATTGAAGATGATATCTTCGCTTTCCCGGATTAAGGAAAATCCCCAGAGAAAGCCTCTTAATCAGAGATTCAACAATACAGTAGTTTTTCTCCGAAAAATCTGCTGACGAAAAGGTCATCAGCACCTCAAAATTGGATCACATCATATGGCATTTCTCTGAGAAGATCCCGAGAAAAGTATGATGTAAATACCCAAGCAGAAACAGTCTCTCAAGAGACTCGTTTTCCCCAGATAGAGTCAACAAATGGCATCTCCAACAGAGAAGTTTGTACCCCTCTACAATCCAGACAGATAGGTTCCCCAGCAAGTCTGACATCAAAAGTTTTTCCCATCAAATGGCATCTCCCCAGGAAAATTCGGCGAGAAGTTTGAGGAAAACCGCTACACATAGCGTCCCTTGTCAATAAAGTTTATTGACGAAAAAAACTTAGACCAGTTCCTTGGTAGGGAACTAGGATCGAGGGGAAGTTTATTTCAGAAACTTAGATCAGTTCCTTGGTAGGAAACCAGGATCGAGGGGAAGTTTAAATCATAAACTTCGACTAGTTCCTTGGTAGGAAACCAGGATCGAGGGGAAGTTTAAATCAGAAACTTATACCAGTTCCTTGGTAGGAAACCAGGATCGAGGGGAAGTTTATATCAGAAACTAAGACCAGTTCCTTGGCTGAAGACCAGGATCGAGGGGAAGTTTTTACCTTTTCTAAGCATCATTGCTTAACAAAAGAAGAAGTATGCGTGAACTACCATTCATAACCATCATCAAAATTTTGGGTATTCCGATATTTAATCCTCTTGCACCCCGAATGCCCGAATACCTTCGCCATTCACACCTTCGGGTCCAAGAAGATTAAATAGGGGCATCTGTCATACCCCAAATTTTGACCACTAAGATTTCCCATCATTGGGTAAATCATCATCACAATATGGATGGGCCATCATACCTCATTAGTCTCCCCAAAGATGGGTGAGCATCCACTACAATCAGACTTAGGGTTTCAAGCCCTCTTTGAGCCTTAGACAAAGTATCATTCAAGGAATGACGTGATCTTTAACTTGTCTAACCTCTCAAACATCCACAATGGATCAAGAGGACTCCTACAGCAAGAATCAAGCATAATGTTGCAGCATTCCAGGTGGATTAAGCCTTAAGATCGCCAGTGTCACCAAATTAGGGTTTGGTTGACCAGGGCCTCCAGAAGGAAATTTTCCTCTGGGCATGAGCCAATGCTTAAAAGAATAACCTAATATGCTCCATGGAACCTCATGGACCCAATCATCAAGTCAATTTTGACCTTAGGGGGTGCATTCATCAAAACTTGGGAATTAGGGTTTCTTGACCTAATTCACCCCCCAAGTTGACTTTTGGGACAAATTATGAGCCAAGACCTCAAGAGAGGATTTGAGGGTCTCTAATAAACCACATTGATCCATTTGCAACAATGGATTGATCCAAGAAGCTTGGTTCCCAAGTTTCAGGTTCATCAGAATCACAGTTAGGGTTTCGCGGGAAAAAGTCAACTGTACCTTTAACTTTTGACCAGGGCATACTCCCAAACTTTGGGACATGATTCAATACACCCTATAACACCTATGAAAGCAATCCATCAAGTTTGATTTAGGTCAAGGACTTGATTTCATAGAGGATCGCACAGTTTGGAATTCATTTGATAAAAAGTCAACTGTGCCCAAAAGTCAAAGTTTGACTTTTTGATTTTTTGGTCAATTATGGTTCCTTAACCCTAAAATGATGTTAATATGTGATTGGAATCATCATTCATCAAGAAAAATCAAGAAAAGTGGGATAACTTGTAAAAGTGGTAACCATAAAAACTTTGAAATTTTTCTAAGTTATGAAACAAAGTGGCTAGGGTACCAACTTTGGAGGATCATAACTCCTAAACCACAAGGCCATTTTTCCCCATCCAAAGCTGGATTTGTAGCTCTCATGGCACTCTACAAAAGCTCAAACACAACTCATTCCAATTCCTCATGGATTTTAAGTTATGGAATGATTAAAATCACAAAAAGTGAAAATGTCACTTTTTTCCAACACAGTGAAATTTTCACTAAGTCAGAATCTGTCTTACTTTTTTCCAAATGTAGGGGCATTTTTCACTTGGATCCAAAAAGTATCAAAACCAAATATGATCAAACAGTTGTTGTATCATATGAGGGCTTTCCAAAATGGCCAAGAACTCCATCAAATTCCACTTGGGCCATGAGATATGACCATGCCAATATGCCTTGCTGCAAACTGTCATGGCAAGGCAGATTTGGGAGTTTTGCTCGATTTGCTCTAATTTTGCAAAGGGCAAGTAAATCTATCCATATGAACACCTCGAGGGGGGACCAAGGAGGGACAAACCCTGATCCATAAGCCTCCCAAGTCTTTGGAACCAAAAGTAGCATGCCAAACCTAGAAATCCCTAAAAGAGGGACAAGACTCCAATTTTGGTTTGGAGCATTTAATGGATGCACCAAGGTGGCATGGACTGAGCCATTTCTGACTGAATTCAGTCAAGACTTATCCAAGACCAAGGGAACCAGCAGCCTGTGCTCTAACCTCTAGTCAATGGCTAGAGGAGACTTGGATTCTCATTGATCAACATTGGCCAAACCTCTGCTGCAGTTGCCATTCACTATTGCAGCCAAAACAAACTTGCTCTACTATAAATAGAGCTCAATTGTGTTCAGTTTGAGTACACCAAAGCACTACAACACTTGCTTTCCTCAAAATCTCTTTCTCTAGGCAAAAATACCTTCTTTAGCAAGGTAACTCTGAGTTTTTGAGTTAGAAGGCAATTCCACCACAGCTCATGATCCAAACACATCCAATATGTCATATCTAAGCTCTCCAAACTCTCACAAGTGACCTGTAACACCAAAATCACAAAGTCACATCTCAAAACCTCAAAATAGGACTTTTGTGCATTTTTCAAGCCATGTCTTGATTCAGTCACTTTCCAAACCAGATAAAACCTCAAACACACTCCAAATATCATCCTTGAACTGTCCCAAATGGTTCCCCCCATCTGGAACACCATTTGAGAGAGTTGCTATTTTGGCCACTTTTGCCCCTTTTGCAAGAAAGAGCTCAAACTTGTTCCTGAGGTTTCCAGCTGATTCCAACCATCCTAAAAGCTTCTAAGGGATCATTTGAGGTTGTTCAAAGCATCAAATCATTTTTGTAACAAAGCCCTTGGCAGATTGCACAAAAGCTCCAAAAAGAGGTAAGCATCACAACTTGGATTCTTTGAATCATGCTTTCTTTTGATGTTCACTGATCATGCATCTCTTATACATGTTATATGTGTTGTGTTTGCACCAATTTATCATGTAATTCATGCTTGTACCAAGAGATGGCACCGAAAATGTAAATCATGGCCTATTTCAAAACCACTATTGGGTTTTTCAATAGGAGCATGATCTGAACAAAACACCACCACCATTGGATTCCTTGTGAAATTCTAGGCAGGATAGACCTAAATTTTGTCTCAATCCATGGAGAAATGAGAAAGTTATGGCCTTCACGTTTTCAACCAAAATCTTGTCTTTCCTTGCCTTGGGCCAGGCCAAAAACAAGGCAAGCCTTATATATTTGTGGTTGTGTTTCAATCAACGGATGTATCACCACCCCAGTGGTAAGGCGCGCACCCTATACACAAGAGGTCTGGGGTTCGAATCCCCCTCGCCCCAGATCCTCTTTTTACTCTTTTTTACCACTTTTTCATATTTTTATTATTTTTCTTATTATTTTTAATGATTTGAAAAATTAATAACTCCCTAAATTTTAATTATTTTTTATTGGTTCTTTTTGCAAAAAATCACAAAAATGTTGAAATATTTTATTCCACAAAAAAATCAAATTTATATTAGTTATTTAATATAATTAGTATGTTTGTGAATAAATTCCTTTTTAATAGTTTTTAAACATTTAAAAGTGAATATTTACTTTGAAAATCAAAACCAAATGAGTTTAATTCATCTTGTGATTAAAACCTCATTTTTTTAAAACCTTAAACAAAAATCACAAGTGGTTTATTCAAACTTATTTGGCATTTTTATCATTTTATTTGATTTTCTTTAAATATTTACTTTTAAAGGAAAACAAAATTAGGGTTTCTTTGATTTTCACCCTGGCAAATCATTTTCAAACACTCATGGGCCTCTATTAGAGTGTAAGACCCATCCCCATTGTAAATACACCATTTTTTGGGCCTCAGTCATTGTATAAGCCCCACTGTATTTTCAAAAACAACGGCGCGATCGTCGATTTTTTTTAGCAAAATCATCTGGGCCTCTCCTTGAGCTGTAAGCCTCACCTCTTGTACAAAAATGAATCATTGGGCCTCTAATAGAGTTAAGACGCAACCCCTTTTTTAACCAAAACTTTTTGGGCCTCAATGCATTGTATAAGACCCAGTATGTTAAAGAAATCTCGGCGCGATCGCCAATTCAAAAAAAAAAATCATCTGGGCCTACCCTCGTGTTATAAGCCCCATTCTTTTTCTTTAAACACCTTTGGGCCTCTTGAGAGAGTGTAAGACCCATCCCTTTGTACATAAAACCTTTTTGGGCCTCAGTCACTTGTATAAGTCCCTATACAATTTCAAACAACAGTGCAATCACTGATAAAACCTTGGGCCTCTCCTTGAGCTGTAAGCCCCAACAACCTTTTCAAAGTACTTTCTCCTTTGATTTTGAATATAGTATTGTTATCAAAGCTTTCTTTGTTGAACAAACTAACCAAACAACATGGAAGCTCTACAACCGAGTAAGTGTTTACCCGCTTTCTTTATCTGCTTTCATATATATAACTGTATTGTGGGGTTGCTCACTATAAGTCTTCTTTCACAAAAGTTTATATACTTGTCAAATATCCACTGTTTAATACTAGTATAGTTATTTAGAGTTTTCCCCGGTAACTACGTCTAGCACTAGGTAAAGCCCTGTTGGTCACTCTTATATACAAACAAAACTAGATCCCCATAGGATTACCAGACACAATATTCCCTCCTCTTGGGGTTAAACAATATGGAGACGTGAAAGACATCATTCTCGGTGAACCCTTTCTCAGACTGTCACTCTTAGAAATCGTCAAAGAGACTCAACTCCCCAAGGATGATCTTTTCTCCGTGAATGGCATCTCTTGAGTTTCTTCCAAATTCTCGGACTTTCCTGGCTTGATCTATTCTCGGTGAATGGCATTTCTTGAACTTCTCGGGGTTTGGGGACCCACAAGCTTCTTAAAAGCATCCCCGCCTCCTCTTGGGCGTTGTAAAAGGACCCTTCGACTTCTTAAAAGCTCTCATGCCTTCTCTTGGGCTTAGTACAAGGACCCAGAGGCCTCTACAGGTATAGGAACAAAACCTAGTCATCAATTTGCTAGAGCTGTCTTTCTGAGTCAAGTGTGAGACCTGTTAATGGGTTGACCTTCATCCCTTAACATACCAGCCTTCTCTTGGGCATCATACAAAGATCATTCACTACCTGAGAATCGATTTCTCAAAACACCAGTAGACTTGGACA
The DNA here is from genome assembly GCA_022829125.1 of Lathyrus tuberosus. Classification (NCBI taxonomy): domain Eukaryota; kingdom Viridiplantae; phylum Streptophyta; class Magnoliopsida; order Fabales; family Fabaceae; genus Lathyrus; species Lathyrus tuberosus. The sequence goes on from JALAZF010000390.1 coordinate 245,351, forward strand.
GTCTCAATACCCTTTGGATTTTCCATTTCCTTAAAGAACATGAAGTAACCCTGATCCTCTGATCAATCCCAAATCCCAACAATGCCTTTAATCGTTCCCTTCATAAGAACTGATTTTCTCTTTTATCCAACATACTGGACCTGTCACTAAAACAGTCACCAGCATAATAGCCTCCTCTTGGGCTTTGTACAATGATTCTCCCCAGCGGAGCTAACCTTTTCACACTCTCTTGTTGAGTATAAAAGACTCTCTTATTGGGTCAAACCTGTTTAGCCTCCATCTCGGGCTTCGTACGAGATACTAAACACTCTCTTGTTGAGTATAAAAGACTCTTTTGTTGAGTCACTTCCCTCTCAGCCTCCATCTCGGGCTTCGTACGAGATACTAAATCACTCTCTTGTTGAATATAAAAGACTCTCATGTTGAGTCAAAACCTTTTAGCCTCCGTCTTGGGCTTCATACAAGACACATAAAAGCACTCTCTTGTTGAGTCAACCCCTTTTAGCCTCTCTCTCGGGCTTCGTACGAGACACATAAAAACACCCTCTTGTTGGGTCAATAGCCTCCTCTTAGACTTTGTATAAGAAAACCCCGGTTGAGTCAATCAACCTTTTAGCATCAAAATATGTGCCTTGCTCACAGGATACAAACATCAACAACTCCTTTTCCTTCATCTAATTGCTGTAAGCGGCAAGCCTCTGGATTATTTACATCCACGCCACTATCCCTCTTTTAGCATGAGAAATTCTTAAGGAAAGATGGCATTGCTCTAAACTGAGTTAAAGTCTTCTCCTTTAGGTTAAAAATCCCCTATAAAGGAAATTATGGCATTGCTAGATTCACATATCCCAGTTAAAGTAATTCTCCTTTATAATCGGTCACCCAACAGTTGTGACAAACAGACCAAATATCCCACTTTAGAGATGACAAATTCTCTCTAAAGTCAAAACCCTTTAGCTTCACATCTTGGGCTTCGAACAAGATACAAATAGACCCTTCAGCTTCACATCTTGGGCTTTGAACAAGATACAAACCACATTTAGCTTCACGTCTTGGGCTTCGAACAAGACACCAAAATAACCTTTTACCTCCCATAGAATAGGAGGAACTACGATCGCTCTGATTTCCCGATTTCTTTAAACGGGAATACGTAGGCATAAGATTGGAAAAATCTTAGCGAGCATACTAATCCAAAACCCAAAACCCAGTATCTCCACCAAATCAACAAAAAAGCATCAAATCTAAACACATTAACATCTTACCTCACAAATAGTCCAGGCATTCTATTTTTTTTTTACAAAATAACCTAAAAGAGACCCACAATCTTAATAGCATCTGTAAACCAATCGTCACCGGTTTAAACTCAGTATGCAAGCAGGGTTAATTGGAGACATCTATTTCCCTTCCTTAATCAGCTTAATAGGATAAAAAATGAATCGAACTGTAGTACCCCAAAGCGATAGTGCTTCGCAACCATGCAAAAATTTGCGCTACAATTTCCAATCCATCGGGATGATTTTTGTTTATGTCTCTAATTTTTTCCTGGACCGCCCTTTCGGATTTTCTATCCACCGAGATGTTTTTTTTATTTAGGCGAAGTATTCCTTGACTACATCAACATTCGTGGGGTAGGTAAATTCCTCTCCATCCATGGTTGCGAGTCTCAAGGCGCCGCCTGAGAAGGCTTTCTTGACCACATAGGGACCATCGTAATTCAGAGTCCATTTGCCCCGGGAATCAGTGAGGAATGATTGTATCTTTTTGAGCACAAAGTCTCCTTTCCTGAAGACACGGGGCCGGACCTTTTTGTCAAACGCTTTCTTCATTCTCTACTGATATAACTGACCATGGCATAGAGCCATTATTCGCTTTTCTTCGATTAGGTTCAGTTCGTCGTGTCGACTTTGACACCATTCAACTTCTGTTAGCTTAGCTTCCATCAATACCCTAATCGATGGTATCTCTACTTCTGTAGGGAGGATTGCTTCCATGCCATATACTAGAGAGAAAGGGGTTGCCCCTGTTGAAGTGTGGACACATGTGCGATAACTGTGAAGAGCAAAGGGTAGCATCTCGTGCTAGTCTTTGTAGGTTACAACCATATTTTGGACAATTTTCTTGATGTTCTTGTTAGCCACTTCTACTGCTCCATTAATCTTAGGTCAGTAGGGAGATGAGTTATGGTGTTCAATCTTGAACTCAACACATAACTCTTTCATCATCTTGTTGTTTAAGTTAGATCCATTATCAGTAATGATCTGGCCCGGAACACCATAACGGTAGATGAGATTGTTTTTGATAAATCGGACCACCACTTATCGGGTTACATTGGTGTATGACGCTGCTTCGACCCGCTTGGTGAAATAGTTAATGGCCACTAGAATGAATCGGTGCCCATTTGAAGCCTTGGGTTCGACCATGCCAATCATGTCGATTCCCCATATGGAAAAAGGCCATGGGGAAGAGAGAACTTTGAGATGCGTTGGCGGTACATGGATTTTGTCTGAGTATATCTGACACTTGTGACATCTCCTCATGTACTTGTAGCAATCAGATTCCATGGTCAACCAATAGTATCCTTCTCTCAGAATTTTTCTCGCCATTGTGTGTCCGTTGGCATGAGTACCAAAGGTTCCTTTGTGAATTTCTTTTATCAGCATGTTTGCTTCTGGTCAGTCTATGCATCAGAGCAGAAACATGTCAAAGTTTCTCTTATAGAGTGTATCACTGCTCAGGAAGAAGCTGCCTGCCAGTCTTCTGAGAGTCTTTCTGTCTTTCCTGGATGCCCCAGGTGGGTACTCTTGTTTTTGAAGGAAGCACTTGATATCATGATACTAGGGTTTGTCATCTATGACTGCTTCGATCGTGAAGATATAAGTGGGCCTCTCCAGGCGCATTATGTCAATCTTAGGTACGTCGTTCCATTGACCTACACTAATCATGGAAGAGTGAGTGGCTAGGGCATCAGCCATGTGATTCTCTTCACGAGGGATATGATGAAACTCGATTCTGTTGAAGAATGGTAACAACCTTCTTGTGTAGTCTTTGTAAGGAATCAATCCTGATTGGTATGTATTCCAATCTCCTTTGATTTGATTGATAACCAGGGTTGAGTCTCCATACACATCCAAGTTCTTAATCCTTAAATCAATTGCTTCTTCGAGACCCATGATACAAGCTTCATATTCGGCCTCGTTGTTTGTACACTTGAATGTCAATCTGGCAGTGAAAGGAATGTGGGTACCCTGAGGTGTTATGATGATTACCCCAATTCTGTTTCCATAATTATTGATAGCTCCGTTAAAGATTAGTCCCCATTGGGAACCTAGTTCTGGCCCTTCACTGGGTAGTGGTTCATCGCAATCTTTCATTTTCAAGTACATGACATCTTCGTCTGGGAAGTCAAATCTGACTGATTGCTGATTGTCAATTGGTTGATGAGGCAAATGATCGGCTAAAATACTCCCTTTGACGGCTTTCTGAGCATAGTACTCAATGTCGTATTCTGATTACAATATCTGCCACCGGGCAATCCTTCCCGTGAGAGTAGATTTTTCAAAGACATACTTGATTGGATCCATTTTGGAGATTAACCAAGTAGTGTGACAAATTATGTACTGGCGAAGACGTTTGGTTGCCCAAGCTAAAGCACAACAAGTTTTCTCAAGCATAGTGTACCGAGTTTCACAGTCGGTAAACTTCTTGCTCATATAGTAGATGGCAGACTCTTTCTTTTTGTTTCATCCTGTTGACCAAGTACACAACCCATTGAGTCCTCCAAGACTGTTAAGTAGATGATCAGCGGTCTTCCCTCCAATGGAGGTGATAGAATTGGTGGGTTCAACAGGTATTCCTTGATACTGTCGAAGGCGGTTTGGTAGTCTTCTGTCCATAAACAACTTTGATTCTTTCTGAGGAGTTTGAAGATTGGCCCGCATGTAGCGGTCATGAGCGATATGAATCTGGAAATGTAATTCAAACGCCCCAGGAATCCTATGACTTGTTTCTCAATCTTTGGAGAAGGCATTTCTTGAATGGCCTTGACTTTATCAGGATCAACCTCAATTCCTTTCTGGCTGACGATGAACCCTAGCAGTTTCCCTGAGCGGACACTGAACGTGCACTTGTTAGGATTCAAGCGGAGTTTGTACTTCCTCAGACGCTCGAATAACTTTGACAAGTGGGTCACATGCTCCTCTTCTATTTTAGATTTGGCAATCATGTCATTGACATACACTTCGATTTCTTTGTGTATCATGTCATGAAACAGAGTAGTCATGGCCCTTTGATAGGTTACCCCGACGTTCTTCAAACCGAACGGCATTACCTTGTAAAAAAAGGTTCCCCAGGGGGTGATGAAAGATGTTTTCTCCATGTCTTCTGGCGCCATTTCGATCTGAATATAGCCCGAGAATCCATCCATGAAGGAAAAGACTTTGAACTTTGCTGTACTGTCTACCAGCATGTCTATGTGCGGTAAGGGAAAGTCATCCTTTGGACTCGCTCTATTCAGATCCCTGTAGTCCACGCACATTCTGACTTTTCCGTCCTTTTTCGGAACTGGTACTATGTTGGCTAGCCATTGAGGATATTCTAAGGTGGCGAGGAAACCCGCGTCAATCTGTTTATGTACTTCCTCTTTGATTTTGATGGCCATGTCTGGATAAGTCCTTCTCAACCTTTGTTTTAGTGGTGGATATTCTAATTTTCACGGTAGATGATGTTCCACGATGCTGGTATCCAACCCTGGCATGTCCTGATAGGACCAAGCAAACACATCAGGAAACTGTTTGAGAAGTTTTATCAAGTCTTCTTTGATAGTTGGAGTGATCAATGCCCTAATCTTGACTTCTATTCTCTCTTCTTCTGAACCCAAGTTGATTGTTTCCAACGACTCTCTGTGAGGTTCAATGGACCTTTCCTCTTGTATTAGTAATCGGGAGATCTCTTATGGAATTTCCTCGTCTTCTTCTTCTTCAGCTTCAAATACCGGGAATTCAAAGTTGGGCGAAGGCATTGGAATGTATGTTTCAATGGGGTTTAAAACAAGCAAACTGCATGACGTGATGATTGTTTTTTTAGAAGAGATAGAGAGAATGCAAGAGTGCGTGTAGTGTATTTTATGAAAATGCTTGTTTTTTTATATTTTCGAGTTGTTTTTAGGATTACCATTTTCTGAAAAAGCGAAAAGTGAAAACAGAAATAAAATGCGGAAATTACAGAATGACGTTATTTATTTATTTATGATTTTGTCGATTCTTGAAATTACAGCCCTATAAAATAACACTCTGTCGCTTCGGTCAAAGCGAAGAGGGACATTTACAGAAAGTGAGCCCTATCAAAACATCCGTTTCACCTGGGCAGGGTGAAAGGTCAAAACAAAGATGGCAATTACTTAGACTTATGAACGACTTTTAGGATATCGACACCAACCCATTGGCGGCGAACTCCTCGGTGAATCACAAAGTCTGGTACCTTTTTTCTTGGCTTGTCTTCAGAAATGACGCTGATTTCTGATGGAGAAGGATCGTTAGAGTCTTCCTCCCAGGCAGAGTTGTCGTAGACGAACTCTTCTGTTGTATCTTGTACAGTATTTTCACTCTCAGGCAGATCTCCCCATCCAGTTGGTTGGATGTCTTCGAGCCTGATACGAGAGCTTTCAGGAGCAGTGTACTTGACCAAGAAGTCGAATTTGCCACTCGGTTGTCCTAAAGTGTCCCATACTTCCGTGGAACTAGAGGAGTCATCCTTCTCGATGACGTTGACCTCAGGAAAAGCATAGTTGATGAACTCTTGTCCTGTAATCTTTGTAGATTCATTGTTGTGCTTGATATTTTCTGAATGCCCTGAGTAATGATCCCATGATTTGGTGGGGACGCAGGTATTCTTTTCAATGATGCTCAGTGGATAAGCGTTGTTAGGCTGACTCTTTTGCCCCAAGTCCTCTGGGTACGGTTTCCAGATAGGCAAGTCATCCATTGGGTCATAATAGTCATAGTCGAAGTTGTCTTTCATCAGAGTGTCCTCCTCTAATGAGTTGGGTAGGGCACGACATCCTTCCGGATCACAATCTCCGTACATCATCTTGACATCTGATCTTGGTATATATCTTGGACTCTGCGTGGGATAGCAAAATGGCGATGCGCCTCTCCCTGAGACATATAACCGTCCTCGTTGAGATAGGACTTCCACTCTTTATCTGTATTGGAGGAGTCACCCTCATTGATGGTATGTACTTCTTGAGACACTGGGTGAAGGAAACCTCCACTGTGGAAGAAGTCCTGAATGGGATGAAAACTTTCATCGTTTGTAGAAGTCTGGGTACAGGTTAAAGAAAACCAAGACCATTCTTCGTCTTGTTATCAGTAGGAATGACAAGCTGTCCTTTTGCATCATTAGTTTTGATTACTTCGAGAGCATCTTTATATGAGGAAATCGATGTTTCTTTTTCTGATCGATTCTTATTGCTCACCGAAAGTGCTTGGAGCTGGGTTCCATCAATCTCCTCAGGTTCCACACAGGATGATGATGATAATTTGCTCACAATCAAGGCCTGTTCTCCATAGACTATGACTAGTTTGTCATTGTTGACGAACTTCAGCTTCTGGTGAAGTGTCGAAGTGACTGCCCCAGCTTCGTGTATCCAAGGTCTTCCTAATAAACAGCTGTATGCTGCCCGGATATCCATGACCTGGAAAGTGACTTGGAAAGTGTGAGGACCGATAGTTATGGGAAGGTTGACTTCGTCGATAACTGTTTTTCTGGATCCGTCGAAGGCTTTGATGATGACCTCACTGCCTCTCATCGGAGATCCTTGAAATGATAGTCGCATCAGAGTAGATTTTGGCATAACATTTAGAGCTGATCCTGTGTCTACCAGTACACTGGCTAGAGCATTGTCCTGGCAATTAACTGTAATGTTAAGCGCCATGTTGTGATTTTTGCCTTCTTCTGGCAGTTCTTCATCACTGAATCCTAAATTGTTGCAGGAAGTGATGTTGGAGATGATGCTGTCAAATTGTCTTATCGTCACATCTTGTTCTACGAAAGCTTGCTCTAAGACTTTCTACAAAGCTTCCCTGTGAGCTTCGGAACTGAGTAAGAGAGATAGCATAGAGATTCTCGAAGGAGTTTGCAACAATTGGTCTACAATGTTGTACTCGCTCTTCTGGATGAGCTTCAGTATCTCATCGTTGTTCTTTGAAAGGTCAGGATTACTGGATTGCCCGACTGGTTGGTTTGGAACTTCTGTTTGAGGTTCCTTTTCTCTGGTGGGTTCTCCAACTCCTCTTTTGAAGATCTGACCGCTCCGTGTTACTCGACTGACGTCTTCAATGTCTACAACGGAGGGTAATGGAGTTTCCTTTCCATTATCGATGGTTGTTGCACCGTATTTGTAAGGGATAACCTTATCTGATTTGTACGGTATAGGTCCTGGCAGATAGATAACTACAGGTGCCTTTTGATTTTTCTGACCATCGTAGTCGGCCTCAATTGGTTCGAGGTTGATAATTTTTCTACTATCAAGAGGAACTCTTGATTCATGGAGTAAAGGGATTATGGCACAAACGTCTTTGGTCCTCCCCTGATCGGAGATTATGACAATGTCTTTGCTTTGATTAGGAAGATAGTCTGGCGTCATGTTGATCGACCCAGAACGTGAACATGGTCGGATCTCTTTTCGGTCTAACTAATTTTGAAGAGCTGCTCGCACAAGGTAGCATCCTTGGTTGTTCTCTGAGTAAACTCTACAGCACTCATAATTGTGTGGTGGATGTCGCTCCCGGGATTTTCATCCTAGTACAAACGCGAAAGTGGCACCGAAACAGAGTCGCCAGCAATGTGTATTTATCCCAAGAGAGGGAAAGGAAACACTGCGTAAACCTGAGGCAAAGGAAAGAACATGGTCTTGCGACCAAGAGAACAGGGTTCGGGAGTCGGTTACGCGCAAGGAAGGTATTAGCACCCCCACGCGTCCATCGTACCCGATGGGATCCACGCTTGCTGTTTCGATCAAAGGGTGTAAGGAAAGGATACTGGAAAAGGAACTGCTAATTGGAGAACTGGAAAGGGAAAGGAGAGAGAAAGATAAACAAATGTAGGGAAAATAAAAGAAGTGATCGAATGGGCCCTACCCCACTGCCTACGTATCTCATCGGGAACATGAGAATCAGAGCGACGTAGTTCCCCTCAACAAGGGTTGCTTTGTTTGTGTTTTTTAGTGGAAATGTCAGAGTGTGCGTCCCAGCAGTTAGGTGTTGCAGCTCGCTGTAGTGAGACTTAGGCGTTACCTGTTTGCGGTAGAACGGACTTGACGAGTCCTTAAGGAATGAGTGGATGAGATGAGAAAAGAATTGTTTGTTTTTGTATTTTAGAAAGAAGTGTTTTGATTGTTTTTGTGTTTTGTAACTCGCATTGCACCAAAGTCTAGGGCACAGGGACGAATACTTAACGAATAGTCCCAAGACAGGACGCCCGCTAAGCACTCTAGAAAGATGAGAGGAAGCCCCTCATTTCTCATTCCCCACGCTTAAGGCTCGTGCGCAATACTCTTTATCTTTATTAAGTGTTTTCAAGAAGTTTTGAGATGAGAAGAAGTGACTCAAAAGGAGCAAAAGGTGAAAACTAATGAGGGATACTAAGACTCAATCTTAATGTTATCATACATGGTGATCCCAAGGTTAATATGGTTTAAGAAACCTACCCAAAAGAAAGGAGAAGAAGAGCAAAAGAAGCAACTTACTTCCAAGGTGGAAGTTAAGTTGATCTTAAAGAGGGATGAAGAAGGAATTATTCAAGGAAAGCATATAAATTCTTATCATGATCACAATCGAATGATTAAAAGAAATAAGAGAAGATGAGAAAGAGGAGTGTGTGTGGAAGCATATCCACACACATACTTACCATTTGCACCTACATGAAAAAGTTAGTTCTCAATATTTACAAGTATGAAATAAAGGAAGAAACAACAAGTAATGATCAAATCAATTAAGAACCAATGAAATAGGATCCTAAGAGTTACAAACTAATAAAAGTCAGAACCTAAGTTCTAAAGGTGCTCTCTAATGTCAAGAGGTCAAACACACACCAACTATGTCCAAGCAAAGCACTAATCATTGAAGAAGTGAATCATGGAAGAAATAGAAGAAGAATGAGTGAACATGCAAGGTGATCATGCAATAATGCTTCATGAAAGCTCAAAGTCAGAACCAAATTCAAGTCACCAATGTCTTAGAAATCATATGAAATATCACATAACTCATGGTTAAAAGATTACAAGTAGAAGGGATTAGAGGAGGAGGAAGAAAGGAGAAGATACATGTTCAATTAAGTGCACAAAATGACACATTAAAGATGAATAACATGTTAAAATGATTAATGCATACATAGGACAGTAGCATATCATTAGTAAGATTGCAAATGAAAGGAGGGAAATGTCATGCAAAACGTAAGCACAAGACAAGTAGAGCTCAAGAGGAGATAAGGAATGAAAACATATCAAAGTTTCAAGTTATAACCCATATGCTCATACCAAATGCAAACATAAGTCAAGGTGACCTATAATGAAACTAAAATGACCTAGAATATCATGTAAAGGATCTATAATAGATGCACAAACAAACATTAAAGGGTGGCATAAATGCCTCATCAAAAACTAAAGTTTAGATGTTAGCAAAATTTCACAAAAGGTCCTCTAATCTAACAAGCATAAACAAATGGCAAATAAAATTGTAAAATCCTGAAAATAGAACACAAATCAACTAAGTCAGAATGTAAAAAAAAAACATAGCACAAAATTCAACAAGAAAAGTGCTCAAATGAGTTCACAACTTCACCTTGAAACACATCCATAGCAAGCTCAAATATGCACATCAAAACACAAGAGAAAAATGAGTTAAAAATGCAAACAAAATATTTTTATATGCTTCAGTATGTTATTTAACCAATACAAAAAGAGTGAGCAAAAAATGTTGTGTGAGATGGGAGAAATAAAATGTACAAGTTTGATCATCAATGAAGAACTATATTCAAAAGAAATTAAATGACAAATTTGGAATTATGCTCTAAAATCACTAAAGTCAGAATGAAAAATTATAGAAAATTATTTTAATGCATTAAGATGCCACATGAATTTATTTGGGATTTTTAGAAATGTCTTACTATTTTTAAAAATAGAAAACCAAACAGATAGGGAAAAGAAATCAAAATACAAAAGGAATTGGAATGGGGGTGCAGCTAAAGTAAGTTTATAGTTCAAAATGCTTGGGCCTTTAAAAAGGAGGGTGTGAAAAACAATTTCAGCCCAATCCATTACAAATGTGCACATGCTTGGGTGTGGTGACGGTGCACAATCAGTGCCATACAAACTCAATCACATCCACACGATTATACCATGATGATCATGTCAACGGAGCACAACGCACGCACACACGAACCAATATGCACGCGCACACACTGGAACAATCTGAAGACACAAAATTCATCACGTAAGAGACTTGATGCTTCATTAATGCGGTGCTTCCTTCCTATTGGCCAGCCGCAAAAGTGAATGGCTACACCAATTGCAAGCCCCCACGCATCTTCCTCTCTCACCAATTATTCATCCATCATTCATCATTAATTCATGCAAATGATAATAAAACTCATACAACAAACAAAAAATGCAGAATTTTTGCCAAACTTCTACCTCAAATATCTCCATCATTTCTTAACGAAAATTAACAAAATAAAATACCAAACTGAAGCCCAAACTTCATAGATCATGAATATGCTAATTAAATCTCCAAAAGATCATTCTAACATTAAGAAAAATGGCACGAAAGTGACATATTCAACATGAATTTCACAAAAATCACAAAATCTCATAAACTCCAAATTAAACAAACAGTGGTGTGCCATCATTTCAGGACTTCCAGATGCCATGTATGATTACTAATTTCACATTATAAATCTCTAAAATCATGATGAAATAAAAGAAAAGTTTCAAGATCTCTAACCTTGTGAGATGCAATTTTTTGTTTTAGAAACCCAAGATCTTCTTGCAAGATCTTCAAATCAACACTTTAAGCCAAATAAAGGCTAAAACCAGATCCAATACTTGCTTGGAGTAGAAATTGGGAGTGATGAGTGAAACTTGAGATTTTTCAATGGTGGATTCAAGCAAATCCAATGCATACAGTAGAAAGAGGAGGTTATGGAGGTGATGCTGCTCAAAGAATCTTCGAAAATGATGAAGAAACGAGAGAGAAATCTTGATTTGAACTCTTGAGAGTGAGAGAGAAACTTGAGATTTCTTGAGAGAGATAGTGATGAAAATGTGAGAAATGTGTGAGATTAGAGAGAGAGAGTGGAGAATGATTGAGAATGATTTCTGAGAATGTGGAAAAATATGAGAGAGAGAGAGAGAGAGAGAGAGAGAGAGAGAGAGAAAGTGAAATTGTGTGTGAGTTTTGTTTATATAGTTAGGGTTAAATGTGTTTAACAATGGTCAACTGAGTTGGTTAAATGAGTTGGTGTGAGGTTAACTGAGTAGACTCTAACTAACTGAGTCATGATAGTTAGAGGTGAGTTGGGAAGATTGGTTAAGGTGTGGGTGAGTTTATGAAGTGTATGGTGAGGTTTAAAGTGGATGGTGGTGATGTAAGGAAATGTTTAGCTTAATGAAGTAAATGGTAGACTGGTGTGTAGTATGTGTATGAATATTTGAATTAGCAACAACAACAAGTGTTATTTTTTCTGATTTTATAGCAGCTTGATATCAATTAAAACAATGAAGTTTGGTGATGAATATCTCTCACTTTAATGAATGGAAATGTGTGATTTTGGTGGCAAATGAAAGAGTAGATATAGGAGAATAAGTTTGATGTTGAAATTGAATTGAATAGAGGATTGTAGGGTGGTGTAAAATAACTCCAAACATCATGGTTCAGAACTGGTGCATGGGCGTGGCAAGTTGGTAGGTTGGCATGGCAACCTGACTTGGAAAATTCAGCATGAACACGTCAACTTGGGACCATCATAACTCCATCATAACTTGCTCAAATGGAAAAATGTCCAACATCAAAGTTGAAGAGGACATTGAGATGAACAACTTTGATGTTCAACATTTTTTCATTTTAAGCTTTCTTCAATGAGAAAAATGGGTGGACATTTGGCACACCAAGTGTTTGTCAAAATTATGGCGCATGGGCCTGGTCATGCTTGGTCATGACTTGGTTTTTGACCTAGTTTTGCCAAACTTTGATCAACCATAACTCTCTCAATATTGATCCAATGGAGGAGTTCTTTACATGGATTTGAAGCTTGGAATGTGAACTTTACTTGGCTCAACTTGGGCCTGAAGTTTGGCGCTTTTATCATGGATAAAGAAAGCCTCAAAGTGTGGTGCAAAATGGTCCATACTTGCCATTTTTGGAAACCCTGAATTTCCAAAAATGGAAACTTTGCACATTTCTTGATTTTTCATGATTCCTCCATCATTTCTTGATCAAATTTTGTCCAATGGATACATGTAACTTGAATTTCATGAATTTGACCTCAAAAAGTCAGGAGTTGACTTTTTCACTGCACAATTGACTTTTTCCTCAATTTCTTGATTTTGAATCTTCTGACCAATTGAAACCCTTCTGAAACCAATTGATGAGCAATTTTCCATCCATATATACTTAGAAACACAAGGAATACCACGAGATCAAGTTTTGTCCAAAAAATTAGAAATAAACTGACTTTATGTCAAACCCTAATTTTGTATCCTCTGGTTAGGAGGAAATGGCACATCCTCCAAATCCAAATTCCTCTGAATATGATGTACATCCCATCTAACAAAGATGAGGTAGGGCATTTGGAGGTGATAAAATCTCAAAGAGCTTGCCCATTTGAGGGTCATATCCCCCATTTTAGACTGTTTTGTGTAGGAAATGATGCACTGCCCAATCTTCTTGATGAATTCTCCTTCTTTCAATGACTTGTAGGACCAATTGAGATGACATATGATGTAATAGACCCTTTAGGCTTGTTTGAGGACCCTTGGTTCTTGTTTCCTTTGCTTTGGATGATCAACACCTTTGAGAACCACCTGGTCCCATGCCCTTATGCAAGATGCAATGCAATGCTTTATGTTTTATTTTTCTATGCTTGAATGCAATGCAATGAAATGAAAGCTCGTGCTAAATGATATGAAAAAATGAGAGGGAAAATTTTGGGGTATTACAGCTGCCCCTATTCAATCACTGTAGACCTGAATGGATGACAGCGATTGCTGTCAAACTTTCAAGGTATGGAGAGATTGAATACCAAAAATAACCAGAAAATTTGCACTCTGTGAAGAAGAAGAAAAGGGATATAAACCCAACCAAATGAACTCTGCTTGAAGAAAACTTTGATGAGAAGAATAATACCGAAGAGATGTCTTTTTGAACAACGCCAAACGACTACTGGCGTGCCACACTACGGGTGGACTTTACAATGTCTTTTAGAATGACGCCAGACGACTACTGGCCTGCCACACTACGGGTGGACTTTAATAATGTCTTTTGGCATGATGCCAGACGACTACTGGCTTACCACACTGCGGGTGGACTTTAGCAATGTCTTTTGTACAACGCCAGATGACTACTGGCTTGCCACACTATGGGCGGACTTTAGCAATGTCTTTTAGCACGACGCCAGACGACTACTGGCTTGCCATACTACGGGTGGACTATCTTTTTGAATGGAGTCAGACGACTACTGACCTGCCACACTGCGGGTGGACTTTTGCCAATCTACGGTTGGACTTTGCAGCTGAATTGCCATATTGCGGGTGGACTTTGAATTGTCACACGGCGGGTGGACTTTTGTCAATCTACGGTTGGACTTGCTAATGATTTGCCACCCTTGGATGGACTTTTGCCAATCTACGATTGGACTTAGCTGCGGTCTTTTAAATGGAGTCAGACGGCTACTGACTTGCCACACTGCGGGTGGACTTGTGCCAAGCTACGGTTGGACTTGTCGATGACTTGCCACCCTTGGATGGACTTTTGCCAATCTATGGTTGGACTTTGAGAATTTTCCACCCTTAGATGGACTTTCGCCAATCTGCGGTTAGACTTGCCGATGATTTGCCACCCTTGGATGGACTTTTGCCAATCTACGGTTGGACCTTGAGAATTTGCCACCCTTAGATGGACATTCGCCAATCTGCGGTTGGACTTTGCAAAAACCTTCAACACTGGATTACGCTCTGCATCCATGTCAGACATCTCTGCTGACTCTGCTGAGGAATAATGATCAATGACTTGACCTTAGAGACCCCTGAAAGGATGATATCTCTGCTGGAGGATGAATGAACAGTCTGTTTGCTTTGAATTGTCATGCTTGCCAAAAATAAATTGGACTTTGAGATATGGAGAATGATGACTTTTCCAGAAACTACTTCATCTGACTGGGGACGAATTCTGGTCATAGCAACTCCGCTGGGGATGAGAGTTTTCTGACTTGGCTGGGTAAAGAATGTGATAACACTCTGCCAAAGAAGACAAGTCATTAAAACTCTTCTTGGGGGATCCATCAAACCCGAGGAGAATATGCTAACACTCTGCGGAGAAGAGATTCTGTTGACCCGCTAAACTTCTGCGGGGAAGAACACAACTCAGCTGGGGAGTATTGTTGACAAGATTCAATGCTGAACTCTGTGGGGGGTACAACTACCAGAGACAAGTCTTGCTGGGGACCAGAACTACTCCGTCAGGGATACACAAATCCTGGTTAGAAGACATTCTGTTATGACTTGCTGGGAAAGAGTCCTTAGATCTGCTGGGAAGGCACAAAGCAAATGCACTGTGATCTGTTGAGGAACGAAACTGTCAAGCTTAGAATAAGGGCCACAATGTTCCATGCTAGGAAAATCTTCTGCTTGACGACTCCACCGGGGATAATGAGTTGACAATACCCTGCTGGGGGTACCCGCTTCAAAGCGTCTTTCGCTGGGGAATGTCTCTTAAGAGGATTTTACAGAAGTCCACGCATCTTCAAACTCTAAGACAAATGCCGAGACTTGAGAGGTCACTTTACTGGAGATAATAAATCTGAAACACATCTCGCTGGGGAATTATATGATGCCTCAATGTTTGGGAGAGTCAACGACTGGATTTTGCCCCATGCTGCAAGGCTGACTTGAAGAAATCGTCCCAAGAGGATTTTACAGAAGATTTGACATCCTTAAACTCCTGGACACTTGTTGAGTCTTGAACACTAACTGCGAGGTCAGCGAAGCAACTCTACCAGGGAATTTACAACCGTTATTGACACAGAAAAGCTTGTAGCTGTTGGAAGTACTGAATGGGAGAATCGACTTAATAAGATACAACATCATCCAATTGATACTAACTTGTCGATATCGAATCGCCATGAGCGACCGACGGTTGAAGATGGACTCAATCAGTAAACGTTGTGACAAAAGGTGATGCTGGGACCCTTCTTGAACTTGACTGCCCCAACATTCTGTATGGGAATAAGTGATTCTTCATTTAGAAGACATGACCCATGCTCTTGGAATACTTGTACCGGTTACCTGCAACAAAAGAATATGCACACATGCCCCAGGATATTGCGTGGTGTGAATCCACCATCCAGGATTACTCAATATTCAGAGTGATTTTAAATGTTTTCCTGCGCATGCCATTTGTAAGGCTACAGTGTTTTCAAATGCAATGTTTTATCAAAAATTAGGACGTTTTTGCAAACAAAGCAGTAAAAAAACAAAATAAGAAGCTTTTGACTGACATTCAATTTATTGATTGAAAAGCCCAGAATAGGCAAGTACAATTGGGAAGCAAACCATGGAAAGAGGAGAGTGCTGTAAATTGAGAAAAGAAATTATCCTAATGGCAATGTGAAAACGGTATTCCACTGAGTTTCAATTCTGCTATGGCCAATATGTCTTCAAGACTCCCCGACCTTGCCTTCTGAGGAATGATCAGACCGATTCCTACCCTTTGGAAAGTCAGTTGCTGAAACGGTGATGGAGTACAGATAACTCAGACCGTATTCGTTCGCTTAAATCCCTCTTTTGCATGGACCGCCCTTTCGGGTTTTCAATCCATCGGGATACCCTTTTTTTCCTGAGTTGTCCTCGCGGATTTTCAACTCACCGGGTGTACAAATTTTTTATTTTATATCCCTAATTTTTGCCCGAACCTTTTTATTCTATTTTTGTGGTTCGCCGGGATGCCCTTTTTTGCCTGGAATTTTATTCTCTTTTTTTTTTTTTTGTCCAACGGGTCTATTTATGCGAAGTATTTTTTGACTACGTCTGAGTTGACAGGGGATGAAAAGTCTTCGCCGTCCATGGTTATAAGTAATAAGGCTCCGCCCGAGAAGACCTTCTTAACCACGAATGGACCTTCATAGTTGGGAGTCCATTTGCCCCTGTGATCTGTACTAGGAGGAAGGATCCTTTTGAGTACCACATCTCCCACCTTGTAAACCCGAGGACGCACCTTTTGGTCCAATGCCTGTTTCATCCTCCACTGGTATAATTACCCATGACACACAACTGCCAGTCGTTTCTCCTCAATAAGGCTCAACTGATTGAATCTGGCACGAACCCATTCCGCTTCGTCTAACTTGACATCCATCATGACTCTTAGGGATGGAATTTCAACTTCGACCAGTAGTACTGCCTCCATACCGTATACAAGTGAGAATGGTGTTGCCCCAGTGGACGTGCGTACTGACGTTTGGTACCCATGCAAGGCGAACGGTAGCATCTCAGCCAATCTTTATATGTGACAACCATTTTCTGCACAATCTTCTTAATATTCTTGTTGGCCGCTTCCACAATGTCATTCATCTTCGGGCGATACGGAGAAGAATTGTGATGTTCAATTTTGAAGTCCCGGCACAGCTCAGCCATCATTTTGTTATTCAGATTAGAACCATTATCAGTAATGATTCTCTCGGGCACTCCATAGCGACAAATGATATCCCGTTTCAGGAAACGAGCTACCACCTGCTTAGTGACATTGGCATAAGATGATGCTTCAACCCATTTAGTGAAATAATCAATGGCGACCAAGATGAAACGATGGGCGTTTGAAGCAGTAGGCTCAATCTTTCCGATCATGTCAATGCCCCACATGGCAAAGGGCTAAGGAGATGACATGACACTCAACGGATTTGGAGGAACGTGCACCTTGTCTGTATAGATCTAGAATTTGTGACACTTACGGGCGTACTTGCAATAATCCGCTTCCATTGTCAACCAATAATACCCTGACCTCAATAGTTTCTTAGCCATTGCGTGACCTCCGGCATGGGTACCGAAAGAGCCTTCATGTACTTCCTGCATTAACAGGTCTGCTTCGTGTCTATCCACGCATCTGAGCAGAAACATGTCAAAATTTCGTTTGTACACCACGTCATCCTGATTCAAGAAGAAGCTACCATACAACCTTCTCAACGTCTTCTTATCTTTAGTAGATGCCCCCGGCGGGTACTCTTGACTTTTCAAGAAACACTTGATGTCATGAAACCATGGCTTGTCATCAGACGTTGCATCAACAACAAACACAAATGCAGGTCTGTCAAGACGCGATACTTCGATCTTAGGTACATGATTCCATCTTTGCACTTTGATCATGGAAGATAACGTGGCCAGGGCATTTGCAAACTTATTTTCATCTCGAGGAATATGGTACAGCTTCACTGTTGTGAAAAATGTCAGCAATCTCCTTGTATAATCTGTATACGGAACCAAATTTGCTTGGTGCGTGTACCAACTCCCTTTCACTTGATTGATTACCAAAGCTGAATCACCGAAGATATCAAGGGTCTTAATTCATAAATTAATCGCCTCCTCAATCCCCATTATACAAGCTTCATATTCTGCTTCGTTGTTGGTGCATCCGAAAGTTATTCGGGCAGTGAAAGGCATATGAACACCTTCTGGCGTGATAAGAACTGCTCCAACTTCGCACCCATTCATGTTGACAGCCCCATCAAACATCAAACTCCATTTGGATTCAGGGTCTGGCCCCTCCTCCGGGAGCAGTTCCTCGCAGTCTTTAGCTTTGAGAAACATGATGTCCTCATCAGGGAAATCAAATTTCATGGGTTGGTAATCATCAATCGGCTGTTGCGCAAGATAGTCTGACAAGATACTTCCTTTGATGGCCTTTTGAGAAGTATACTAGATATCATATTCTGTCAAAACCATTTGCCACCGTGCAACTCTGCCTGTTAGTGCTGGTTTCTCAAAAATGTATTTGATAGGATCCATTTTTGAAATCAACAAAGTTGTGTGCCTGATCATATACTGCCTCAATCGCTTAGCAGCCCATGCAAGTGCACAGCATGTCTTCTCAAGCATTGAGTATCGGGACTCGCAGTCATTGAACTTTTTGCTCAGGTAGTAGATAGCATGCTCCTTCCTACCTGTCTTGTCATGTTGACCGAGAACACAACCCATAGAACCTTCAAGCACTGTCAAATACATTATCAAAGGTCTTCCTGAAACTAGAGGCATGAGGATTGGAGGTTCCTGCAAGTATTCTTTTATTTTATCGAATGCCAATTGGCAATCGTCATTCCACCTGACCGTTTGATCTTTTCTTAGCAGTTTGAATATTGGTTCGCACGTGGCTGTTAGGTGAGATATGAACCTTGCAATGTAGTTCAATCTACCTAGAAAACCACGAACCTCTTTTTCTGTTCTTGGTTCAGGCATATCTTGTATTGCTTTCACTTTGGCAGGATCAACCTCAATCCCTTTTTCGCTCACAATGAAACCCAACATCTTTCCAGAACGCACCCCAAAAGTGCACTTGTTTGGATTCAATCTCAAACAGAACTTTCTCAACCTTTCAAACAACTTTTTCAAGTTAATCAGATGTTCCTCTTTCATTTGCGACTTGGCAATCATGTCGTCCACATAACATTCGATCTCTTTGTGAATCAAGTCATGGAATAACGTTACCATTGCTCGCTGGTACGTTGTCCCTTCGTTTTTCAACCCAAAAGGCATCACTTTATAACAGTATGTACCCCATGGAGTAATGAATGTGGTATTCTCCATATCCTTAGGTGCCATCTTAATCTGGTTGTACCCGGAGGAACCATCCATAAACGAGAACACTGAAAACTGAGCTGTATTGTCAACCAGTACATCGATGTGGGGTAGTGGAAAATCATCTTTTGGGCTAGCTTTGTTAAGATCTTGATAATCCACACACATTCTCACCTTTCCGTCTTTTTTTGGTACTGGCACGATGTTGGCTACCCAGGGAGGATAATTAGTCACAACAAGAAACCCGGTGTCCCACTACTTCTGAACTTCTTCTTTGATCTTTATAACCATATCGGGATGAGTCCGACGAAGTTTCTGCTTGACTGGCGGGCATTCTTCTCTCAATGGCAGCCTGTGCACAACAATATCAGTATCCAGCCCTGGCATGTCTTGATACGACCAGGCGAAGATATCAACATATTCACACAACATCTCAGTCAAAGCTTTCTTCACGTCTGCTTTCAGGCTGGCGCCAATCTTGATCTCTTTCTTAGCATCCTCGGTACCAATATTGATGATCTCTATGGTCTATTGATGAGGCTGGATGATCCTTTCCTCTTGTTTTAACAATCTGGCCAGTTCCTCAGGGAGTTCACAGCCCTTCTCATCCCCTTCTTCGGCTTGATAAATCAGTTTGTCAAAGTCATACATAGCCATAGCAGAACCGTTATCAATGGAATCCGAAGGATTAAGTCTGCACGAACGGGTTCATGCTTTATTTTAGAATTTATTTTAAAATAAAAAGAAACGAAACATTGCCATTTTATTATTTTGTGCAAAAATAAAAAAGACAGACAAGGAACAAAATTTGAGTGCAAAACGTCCTTTATTGATGATTAAAATTGCAAATGCAAATAGGGTGGCCCTACAAATGAATCTATACGCCTTGGGCAGAGCGCAAGATTTTAACATGCATTATGGTTAGAAAAACAAAGAAAATTACTCTGTTTGAAGAGTAACTCGGATGACTTCTTCAACGGACCAATTCTGCAATGATTATCCCGGAGCACGTGGACGTACCCAATTGTCCAAGTCACTGTCACTGTCAACACCATCTTCTGTAGCTGCACAAGACTGATCTGGGTAAATGATTCCTCCACTACTGAAAGTGATGGGTCCACTGTTCTCTGCAACTGAAGTCATAGAGGGATGATAGCCAATACCGAACTTATCCTCCTTCATTGGAGTCTCTATCAGCTTGCTCCAGCCTTGGGCATTGCCTGCTCTGACAACCTCGACAGCTTGTTTATAGGACAAAATGGATGTACCGGCTCTATCTGGTGCAAGTGATGATTCAGGCACGTTATCAATATTTACCGCTTCAAACGATTGGCAAAGCATCTCGTGAATTTCCCCATCCATCTCAATATACTTGAACGTGGACAAATGACTAACAAAAATGTATTCCTCACCACACACTGTCACAACTTGTCCCTCAAACTCGTATTTCAGCTTCTGGTGCAAGGTGGATGTAACAGCCTCGGCCGCATGAATCCAAGGGCGACCTAGTAAGCAGCTATATGCAGGTTGTATATCCATCACATGGAATGTAGATTTGAACACTTGCGGTCCAATTTGCACGGGTAATTCCACTTCACCAAACACAGATCTTTTCGTTCCATCGAACGCTCAGACAACCAAATCACTTGGCCTTAAAATCAAACCATCAACTTCCAGCTTCATCAGTGCCTTTTTAGGCAAGACATTGAGCGAGGAACCTGTGTCTACCAGTACGTGAGATAACACTGCACCCCTGCACTCCATTGTAATGTGCAAAGCTTTGTTGTGGTTTCTTCCTTCAGAAGTCAAATCCCTACTTGTGAAACCCAATCCATGGCTGACATTGACGTTAGAAATTACACCCTCAAGCTGATTAACAGTGATTTCCTGTGGAACATACGCTCTCTTCAACACTTTCAATAGAGCCTCCCGGTGTGCGTCAGAACACATCAACAATGATAAAATTGAGATTTTCGAGGGCGTCTGGTTCAGTTGATCGACAATCTTATAATCACTTTTCTTTATTATCCTCATGAACTCTTCCACCTCATTGTCAAAGGTAACCTTTGTCTCTATTTCAGGCACATGCACACTCTCAACCACTTTTTTTCCTTTAGCTTTTGCTGCAGCTTCAGCTTCTTTATCACTTCGCAAAGTTTGGGGAGCAAACAACCTTCCGCTCCTATTAAAGCCACCTACACCACCCACATTGTCAATATTTGAACTGGCTGATGTCCCGACTTCCTGCTTTTTCCCTTCATAATATACGTCTGCCCCATAGTGCCATGGGATTTCCTTCGTAGATGTAAATGGAATTGGTCCTGGCACCGTGATGGTAACAGGTCTGGATCTTTCTGGCACAACACTTGCTACAGGAGCTGTACTTGCAGGCACCTGAATCTCAGCAGGAGTGTAATAGATGGTCACAGTTGACACCTCATCAGTATCCTTCACAACACAGTCAAACTATAGACGGCCTTCTTCAATCAGACTCTGCAAACCAATTCTCAACTTATCACAGCCATTCTCTTGGCCCATACACTCAGAACAATTTTGATCACATCCCGGGAACACCTGTCCCTTCAACAAACAATCTTTTACAACCAACAAGGAAGTCTTCACCTGACTGATGTCTTTTACCAAATTTAACCTCTTTCCGTCTTCAATAGCACACACATCTTCCACACCGTGATCAGGCATGGGGTTCTGGAGAACATTACGAGGTAACGAGAAATTAATTTCCTTAGCATCAATCAAGTCTTGCACCTTGTTCTGAAATGCCCAACACTTCTCAGTGGTATGCCCCTGAGCACCTGAGTGGAACTCACAGCGAGCGTTAACATCAAAATTAGGTGGCAAGTTGCCAGCGGCAGGAGGCCTCATAGTACGAAGCTCAACCAACTTCAATTTGAGTAACTGGGGTAGCAACGCTGAATAAGTCATAGGGAGAGGGTCAATCTTATGGTCCCTCTGCCTAGATCTCTGTTGGAAAGGAGGTTGCTGTTGTTGCTGTTGAGCTTGATGTTATGGTTGTTGCTGCTGAACAGATGGTGCTGGGATTGTCACTGCACTTACCTGGTGATAGGCTTGAGAACGTCCTCTCCCGCGTCCTCTATATACAGCATTGGTATCACCTTCTCTTCTTTTCTGGCCACTAGCAAATGGTTTCTTCGTTCCAGAAGGGTCGGCTCCACTTACATCTTGGATCTTCCCAAGTTTCAACAGACTCTCTATCCTTTCTCCAGCAATCACTATATCAGCAAATCCAGTTGATGAACACGCAGCCAATCTTTCAAGAAATGCCCCTTGCAGGGTGCCCATAAACATATCTGCCATTTCTCTATCCAGCAAAGGAGGTTGAACCTGTGCAGCCATCTTCTCCACCTTTGAGCGTATTCCTTGAAACTTTCCTTAGCATTCTATGACAACCCTTGCAATTGAGTGCGATTGGGTGCCATGTCGATATTATACTGGTACTGCTTTAGGAATGCTTCTGCCAGATCCTTCTAGCTTCTGCCAGGTCAAAGAAGCTCCAGCTAGACTGTCTTGAAAGTAATGTATCCATAACTTCTCATCATCTATATGGGCTGAAATCCTCCCAAAGTAGGCCTGAATATGTGTCCGGGGACACGTATTGCCATGATATTTGTCAAAAGTGGGCGGCTTGAACTTTGGAGGAATTCTGACTCTTGGTACCAGCCCCAAACTAGTAACATCAATACCCATAGAATTCTTGCATTCTATAGCCCGGATCTTCTCAGCCAACTCATCATACCTTTGGTCGCCAGGATTACCCATATCAGCATCTAGCAGGGTGAATTGGTCTTCCAGAACATCTTCTTGAATACCACCAACATTTCTGCCATTTCCATTACCCAGATTACCACCAGGAGGAGGATTACCACCAGGAGGAGGAGTGACCCTTGTCTGCAAATTGTCCACTTGATTACCTTCAGGCGTAGTTTCTAGACGCTCGACCAGAAGCCTCAATCTTTCCTGAGCCTGTGCCATACCAGTCATGAGAGTCATGAACTGGTTCATGCGTACCCTTATTTTAGCCAAGTCATTCTGCATTTGATCCATAATCCTTGCTTGATTTCTTCGAGTTGAGTATCGATGAATATGATTCCCAGCTATAATGCCTGAAACCAAATAAAGGTTAGAGACCCTGCAACGAGTACCTGACAAACAAACAACAGAATGCAAAATGATATGCAATGCAATGCAAATGCCATGTTTATCACTTCCAGGGCATTTCACACCCTGATTCCAGTCTCAATCACAAGAATCTCAAGGATAGTCACATAATATTGAGGGAGAAAATATTGCGAAGAACTGTGCCATGATAATGTGCTGGTGAATAACGTGATGCCGAAGAAACCCCTTTGAATAAACCAATCATTGAACAGAAAGCTAATAAGTGCCGAAACATTTTACAATGAGTTCGTAAATAGGAAATACACCAAGAAGATGACTCCATCAACAAGCCTGATGGTAGCCAACAATACATTATAAAAATTATATTGAAAAAAAGATGGGAAAGTAATATCAAACATCTAACTCCAAATCTTTCAATTTCTCGCTAGAATGCTTGATTTCTTCAAAAAGGATTCTAGTGCGTTGATGACTCGACTTTTCAATCAACTCCCTGATCAAAATGTCTCTCCTATTCAGAGCTTCAGTTAAAAAATTTGCATGCATCAAGAGAGCTTCATCAGCACTTACTTCCTTAAACCTTTTCACCCCAGCTTGTATCTTGAGTCTTCCCATTTCCACCATGGCATCCTCAAGCTTTGCCTTGGACCTCTTCAATTCATCATTAACCTTCTCCAGCTGCTCCTGGCTCTTTGCAAAGTCTTCCCGATGCTTCCTGCGTTGTTTATGCGCTCTAAGCAGCTCATCGTCTTTGGCTTTTAACTGTTCCTGTAACTCTGCATTCTCGAGCCTGACCTCACCCTCGGCTTGCTGAAACTTGGCTAACTTCTCTTTGTTTTGCGCTAAGACCTGTTTGGTCTTCTTGTGAGCTTGAGTAGCAGCATCGGCAGCTTTGCTAATTTTCTGAAAATGCTGAGCTCTTTCGGCGAAATCCTTTTCTTTTGCCGCTAATATTTTTTCAGCTTCTTGGGCTTTTTGTTCCAACCTTTTGTTGGTATATAGAGCTTCTTGCAGACGACTGTTCAACTCAGAATTCTCTTCTTGAAGCTTTTCCACCGAAGCTTGCAACTTGTCGAATTCTTCCACAGTGACAGTACTTCTTTCTTTCTCATCATCTGGATACAGACGGGGCGCATCACCAAAAGGTAAGTGAAAATCTTTAACTCTTTTCTTCACCCACTCTTCATATGCTGGATAAGCCCGATTGTTGGGTTCGCCTAGGGCAACTTTCCCTTTCTTCATTACAATAACCCAACTTTCAGAAGTTTTTTGTGCTGTTTCCCAACCATCTGATGTGTGGAAATACAGGGACTCCTCTACATCTCTCTTAATGGGCGGACCCGTCAGAGCATACCTAAATTGTCGGACGGCCAAAGAAGGATTATAGTTGATTCCCCCTTTTCTTCCTATTAGTGGAACATTAGGAAACTCACCACAACTGTGGATAATGTTCTTGCCAACTAGCCCATGATCTACCCATATGATGTCCTTGGCAACCAGTCCCATTAAACGCTGACTCCATTCTAGAGAATATTTAGAATCCACAAAAGCTCCCGATTGCGGTAAGCGACTTGCAAACCACCTGTAGAACAAAGGTGCGCAGCAACGAACTATCCCTCCTCTTTTCTTCTCATTTCTGTTGTACAAAGAGTAGTGAAGATCTCCCAGCAGTGTTGGTACTAGATTTTTCATCATGAATATCTGGATAGCGTCTGCATCAACAAAATCAGGCTCATTGGGAAATAATACAATGCCATATACACAGAGGGCTAGCAAGGCATTGAAAACAACCCAGTTCCCGTCTTTTGCAGCCTCCAGAGCCTTCTTTACCTAATACCCCTGCTTGTAACCTCGAAGCTTTCCTTTGTTGGAGATGTTGGCTTCTAACTCGGACTTGCTCAAATAAAGAGCATCAGCTACTTTTCCAAAGTCAAGATCACCCACAGACCCAAAAAAAAAGGAGGCTCCTTCTTAATAGCAATCCCTAACATGCTGGAATACTCCTCCAAGGTGGGTACCAACACATAATCTGGAAATACAAAACACCTCAGAGGCGGATCGTAGAACTGCAGCAACGTATGGAGACCCCTGTATTCGTAATCACTGACATTGTAGACAACAGATAAAATCCACCCATATTTCTCTTCAAAAGCTGCTCGCACTTCAGGGCTCGCCATTCCCTTCAGGGCAATAATATGGCCTAGAGTTGGCGTGAGGAACTTGTAACTGATGATATTCTTCCTTTCTTTGGCATTCATCCTTGCGAGAACCTGCTGACTGGAATCAAGAGTAAAATATACACCTGGAAATGAAAAACATGTATGTTAGGATATGTAAATGCAATGCAAAGGGCATGGTATCAAGGTGCCAAGTGTCTGTGCTGGACTGTGAACAGTGTCAGTGTAGCTCTGAGAACAATATAGAACCATAAATAGAAACCATCTTAATACAATAGGATGAGTCCTCCTTTTGTGTAATGTCAACAGAAAATTGGGTATGTAGGAGGTCATGGTTACCTGCAAACCTGTAAATAACCCGCCCTTCTCACATGTGGGTACTAGGATGTTCAGTATCCCGGGCTCTCAGGTCGAGAAATGATGATACGTTCACCATTTCTGGTTTGACGTCATCATCAATCGAGGAGGCCTCAACTGATTCTCCAAAACGAAAGGTCCTCAGCTTCTGGCACTGAGGTCGAGAAGTAATAGTACATTCATCCCTCAGGGTACAGTACTATAGCCAATCAAGGAGTGCCTCCACTGATTCTCTTTCAAAAGGGATATCCTACAGCGAGCTCCCAGCATTGGGTCCTCGGATCGAGAATGTGCAATGGGTTTGCCACAGAATGTGGTCTGCCACTGTCACAACTCGGGAGGAGTGCCGCAACTGAGTCCTCGGGGAAACGGTCACCAGAGTCGACAGTTCTCTGGATCAACACCCTAACATACGCAAGACACACACGTCAGAATGCGTCCCAAGATAGCCTAGTCTGGTTGTGAATTTCGTGAACACACAAATGAACCAAGATGGCATGTAGGTCCCACTACTCTCCACTCTAGTCCTAGGGTGTACTCAAGCCTGGGTATTGGGCTTATCTCTCAGATCACCCATCCTGCCAAATAGAAAACAGCACAGTTCAATATAGCATAATATATCATATGAAATGAAAATTCTAAAATGCGGTAAATACAGTAATGTACAGTAAAGCAGTAAATAACCATACAATAAAACGGTAAATACAGCATAACAGTAAAAACCCAATGAAAGAAAAACAAACAAGCGCTAGGATTGACTCGCTAAAGAAACCAGAGATTTTGGGTTCGATCCCCAGCAGAGTCGTCAGCTGTCGCTCCCAGGATTTTCATCCTAGTACAAACGCGAAAGTGGCACCGAAACAGAGTCGCCAGTAATGTGTATTTATCCCAAGAGAGGGAAAGGAAACATTGCGTAAACCTGAGGGAAAGGAAAGAACATGGTCTTGCGACCAAGAGAACTGGGTTCGGGAGTCGGTTACGCGCAAGAAAGGTATTAGCACCCCCACGCGTCCATCTAACTCGATGGGATCCACGCTTGCTATTTCGATCAAAGGGTGTAAGGAAAGGATACTGGAAAAGGAACTGCTAACTGGAGAACTGGAAAGGGAAAGGAGAAAGAAAGAGAAACAAATGTAGGGAAAATAAAAGAAGTGCTCGAATGGGCCCTACCCCACTGCCTACGTATCTCATCGGGAACATGAGAATCAGAGCGACATAGTTCCCCTCAACAAGGGTTGCTTTGTTTGTGTTTTTTAGTGGAAACGTCAGAGTGCGCGTCCCAGCAGTTAGGTGTTGCAGCTTGCTGTAGGGAGACTTAGGCGTTACCTGTTTGCGGTAGAACGGACTTGACGAGTCCTTAAGGAATGAGTGTATGAGATAAGAAAATAATTGTTTGTTTTTGTATTTTAGAAAGAAGTGTTTTGATTGTTTTTGTGTTTTGTAACTCGCATTGCACCAAAGTCTAGGGCACAGGGACGAATACTTAATGAATCGTCCCAAGACAGGACGCTCGCTAAGCACTCTAGAAAGATGAGAGGAAGCCCCTCATTTCTCATTCCCCACGTTTAAGGCTCGTGCGCAATACTCTTTATCTTTATTAAGTGTTTTCAAGAAGTTTTGAGATGAGAAGAAGTGACTCAAAAGGAGCAAAAGGTGAAAACTAATGAGGGATACTAAGACTCAATCTTAATGTTATCATACATGGTGATCCTAAGGTTAATGTGGTTTAAGAAACCTACCCAAAAGAAAGGAGAAGAAGAGCAAAAGAAGCAACTTACTTCCAAGGTGGAAGTTAAGTTGATCTTAAAGAGGGATGAAGAAGGAATTATTCAAGGAAAGCATATAAATGCTTATCATGATCACAATCGAATGATTAAAAGAAATAAGAGAAGATGAGAAAGAGGAGTGTGTGTGGAAGCATATCCACACATATACTTACCATTTGCACCTACATGAAAAAGTTAGTTCACAATATTTACAAGTATGAAATAAAGGAAGAAACAACAAGTAATGATCAAATCAATTAAGATCCAATGAAATAGGATCCTAAGAGTTACAAACTAATCAAAGTCAGAACCTAAGTTCTAAAGGTGCTCTGTAATGTCAAGAGGTCAAACACACACCAACTATGTCCAAGCAAAGCACTAATCATTGAAGAAGTGAATCATGGAAGAAATAGAAGAAGAATGAGTGAACATGCAAGGTGATCATGCAATAATGCTTCATGAAAGCTCAAAGTCAGAACCAAATTCAAGTCACCAATGTCTTAGAAATCATATGAAATGTCACACAACTCATGGTTAAAAGATTACAAGTAGAAGGGATAAGAGGAAGAAGAAGAAAGGAGAAGAAACATGTTCAATTAAGTGCACAAAATGACACATTAAAGATGCATAACATGTTAAAATGATTAATGCATACATAGGACAGTAGCATATCATTAGTAAGATTGCAAATGGAAGGAGGGAAATGTCATGCAAAACGTAAGCATAAGACAAGTAGAGCTCAAGAGGAGATAAGTAATGAAAACATATCAAAGTTTCAAGTTATAACCCATAAAATCATACCAAATGCAAACATAAGTCAAGGTGACCTATAATGAAACTAAAATGACCTATAATATCATGTAAAGGATCTATAATAGATGCACAAACAAACATTAAAGGGTGGCATAAATGCCTCATCAAAAACTAAAGTTTAGATGTTAGCAAAATTTCACAAAAGGTCCTCTAATCTAACAAGCATAAACAAATGGCAAATAAAATTGTAAAATCCTGAAAATAGAACACAAATCAACTAAGTCAGAATGTAAAAAAAAAACATAGCACAAAATTCAACAAGAAAAGTGCTCAAATGAGTTCACAACTTCACCTTGAAACACATCCATAGCAAGCTCAAATATGCACATCAAAACACAAGAGAAAAATGAGTTAAAATGTAAACAAAATATTTTTATATGCTTCAGTATGTTATTTAACCAATACAAAAAGAGTGAGCAAAAAATGTTGTGTGAGATGGGAGAAATAAAATGTACAAGTTTGATCATCAATGAAGAACTATATTCAAAAGAAATTAAATGACAAATTTGGAATTATGCTCTAAAATCACTAAAGTCAGAATGAAAAATTATAGAAAACTATTTTAATGCATTAAGACGCCACATGAATTTATTTGGGATTTTTAGAAATGTCTTACTATTTTTAAAAATAGAAAACCAAACAGATAGGGAAAAGAAATCAAAATACAAAAGGAAATGGAATGGGGGTGCAGCTAAAGTAAGTTTATAGTTCAAAATGCTTGGGCCTTTAAAAAGGAGGGTACGAAAAACAATTTCAGCCCAATCCATTACAAATGTGCACATGCTTGGGTGTGGTGACGGTGCACAATCAGTGCCATACAAACTCAATCACATCCACACGATTATACCATGATGATCATGTCAACGGAGCACAACGCACGCACACACGAACCAATACGCACGCGCACACACTGGAGCAATCTGAAGACACAAAATTCATCACGTGAGAGACTTGATGCTTCATTAATGCGGTGCTTCCTTCCTATTGGTCAGGCGCAAAAGTGAATGGCTACACCAATCGCAAGCCCCCACGCGTCTTCCTCTCTCACCAATTATTCATCCATCATTGCATAATCATTGTTTAATCATTGGAGTTATAAGAACACAGCCAATAGAACATGGACACCTCACCATCTTCATCATTAATTCATGCAAATGATAATAAAACTCATACAACAACCAAAAAACGCAGAATTTTTGCCAAACTTCTACCTCAAATATCTCCATCAATTCTTAACGAAAATTAACAAAATAAAATACCAAACTGAAGCCCAAACTTCATAGATCATGAATATGCTAATTAAATCTCCAAAAGATCATTCTAACATCAAGAAAAATGGCACGAAAGTGACATATTCAACATGAATTTCACAAAAATCACAAAATCACATAAACTCCAAATTAAACAAACAGTGGTGTGCCATCATTTCAGGACTTCCAGATGCCATGTATGATTAATAATTTCACATTTTAAATCTCTAAAATCATGATGAAATAAAAGCAAAGTTTCAAGATCTCTAACCTTGTGAGATGCAATTTTTTTGTTTTAGAAACCCAAGAACTTCTTGCAAGATCTTCAAATCAACACTTTAAGCCAAATAAAGGCTAAAACCAGATCCAATACTTGCTTGGAGTAGAAATTGGGAGTGATGAGTGAAACTTGAGATTTTTCAATGGTGGATTCAAGCAAATCCAATGCATACAGTAGAAAGAGGAGGTTATGGAGGTGATGTTGCTCAAAGAATCTTCGAAAATGATGATGAAACGAGAGATAAATCTTAATCTGAACTCTTGAGAGTGAGAGAGAAACTTGAGATTTCTTGAGAGAGATTGTGATGAAAATGTGAGAAATGTGTGAGATTAGAGAGAGAGAGAGTGGAGAATGATTGAGAATGATTTCTGAGAATGTGGAAAAATATGAGAGAGAGAGTGAAATTATGTGTGAGTTTTGTTTATATAGTTAGGGTTAAATGTGTTTAACCATGGTCAACTGAGTTGGTTAAATGAGTTGGTGTGAGGTTAACTGAATAGACTCTAACTAACTGAGTCATGACAGTTAGAGGTGATGTAAGGAAATGTTTAGCTTAATGAAGTAAAAGGTGGATTGGTGTGTAGTATGTGTATGAATATTTGAATTAGCAACAACAGCAAGTGTTATTTTTTCTGATTTTATAGCAGCTTGATATCAATTAAAACAAGGAAGTTTGGTGATGAATCTCTCTCACTTTAATGAATGGAAATGTGTGATTTGGGTGGCAAATGAAAGAGTAGATATAGGAGAATAAGTTTGATGTTGAAATTGAATTGAATAGAGGCTTGTAGGGCGGTGTAAAATGACTCCAAACATCATGGTTCAGAACTGGTGCATGGGCGTGGCAAGTTGGTAGGTTGGCATGGCAACCTGACTTTGAAAATTCAGCATGAACACGTCAACTTGGGACCATCATAACTCCATCATAACTTGCTCAAATGGAAAAATGTCCAAAATCAAAGTTGAAGAGGACATTGAGATGAACAACTTTGACTTTCAACATTGTTTCATTTGAAGCTTCCTTCAATGAGAAAAATGGGTGGACATTTGGCACACTAAGTGTTTGTCAAAATTATGGCGCATGGGCCTGGTCATGCTTGGTCATGACTTGGTTTTTGACCTAGTTTTGCCAAACTTTGATCAACCATAACTCTCTCAATATTGATCCAATGGAGGAGTTCTTTACATGGATTTGAAGCTTGGAATATGAAATTTACTTGGCTTAAATTGGGCCTGAAGTTTGGCGCTTTTATCATGGAGAAAGAAAGCCTCAAAGTGTGGTGCAAAATGGTCCATACTTGCCATTTTTGGAAACCCTGAATTTCCAAAAATGGAAACTTTGCACATTTCTTGATTTTTCATGATTCCTCCATAATTTCTTAATCAAATTTTGTCCAATGGATACATGTAACTTGAATTTCATGAATTTGACCTCAAAAAGTCAGGAGTTGACTTTTTCACTGCACAATTGACTTTTTCCCCAATTTCTTGATTTTGAATCTTCTGACCAATTGAAACCCTTCTGAAACCAATTGATGAGCAATTTTCCATCCATATATATTTAGAAACACAAGGAATACCACGAGATCAAGTTTTGTCCAAAAAATCAGAAATAAACTGACTTTATGTCAAACCCTAATTTTGTATCCTCTGGTTAGGAGAAAATAGCACATCCTCCAAATCCAAATTCCTCTGAATATGACGTACATCCCGTCTAACAAAGATGAGGTAGGGCATTTGGAGGTGATAAAAACTCAAAGAGCTTGCCCATTTGAGGGTCAGATCCCCATTTTAGACTGTTTTGTGTAGGAAATGATGCAGTGCCCAATCTTCTTGATGAATTCTCCTTCTTTCAATGACTTGTAGGACCAATTGAGATGACATATGATGTAATAGACCCTTTAGGCTTGTTTGAGGACCCTTGGTTCTTGTTTCCTTTGCTTTGGATGATCAACACCTTTGAGAACCACCTGATCCCATGCCCTTATGCAAGATGCAATGCAATGCTTTATGTTTTATTTTTCTATGCTTGAATGCAATACAATGAAATGAAAGCTCATTCTAAATGATATGAAGAAATGAGAGGGCAAATTTTGGGGTATTACAGTGGCACCCGGCCGCGTCCGCTTTGTATGCAGTGCAACCTCACTAGATCCGTTTCCATCGATCGAACATCCTGACTTTGATGCCTAGTAGGATTTTGTCAGTCATACTGATCTGTTGTGTGTCTTCATCTAGATAGATCAGAATCCACCAATGGTTCAACAAGTGTCAAAGTGTTCTTTGGACAAGTGCACATCCTTGGTCATTCTCACGACATTCTTTACAGTTCTGATAATCTTGTGAAGCCAAAAAATCGAGCCTGACCTGCTTAGCCTGTAATTCTACCAGATGGTATTCATCAAGCGAACATCAAAGATTTGAATCTTATTAACTTGATAATAACTTCTATCACGGTAATCCTGAATCCATCCGAGATCCATCTGACACTGGAGGGCCTCTTGTACAAAAGAGAATCCCTGATTATTTATCGAGCAGATCAGACAAGAATTGTAATCGTCCCGTGGAAAATCATGATGTTGGCTCTGCCTTGAGTGCATTGCCACCAAGTTGAAGTTCATCACCAGAATGTTGTGGTTCTGGAAAATGTTAGGGTTTGCGTGAGCCATATTAACCTCACGGATTCGATGATCTTGGATCCATCCGAGATCCATCTGTTCTTGTAGAGCTGATTGCACTATGGAACATCCTTGATTTTCTTTAGAGCAGATATCACACTAATGATAGTCGTGAGATGATACATGACCGTATTCGCTCTGTTTGCAATGTATTTTGACCAGATTGGTTCCTAATATGAGTGCATCATGAATTTGATAGCTGTGGTTAGATCTTTCCTCTATCAAATTTACTGCAGCCTTCTCGTGTTGGGGCAATGGGTTCGTCTGAACATTTGGATTTGTATCCTTGAAAGATAAGACCTCGTTCCTGATAATCTTCTGCATATCAGATTTGAAGCTGAGATAGTTTTCTATATTATGCCCCGGTCCTCTTTGATTATAAGGTCAAGTTTGATCTGCTTTGAACCAAAAAGGTGGATTTTCCGGTACTGTAAGAGGAGACCTAGTTTGGACGTGCCCCTTGACCAGTAGTAGCGAAAATAGTTCTGCGTACAACATTGGTATAGGGTCGAACCATGATGGTCGTGTCATACGATTGTTATTTTTGTACTGAGGACAAACCTGCTGAAGAGGCTGTTGTGTCCTTTGCTGAAATTGTTGTTGATTCGGTTGGCTCTGAGCAACCTGAGGTTGATACATTGGAATAGGCGCAGGGTTGATAGCAGGAGTTACTGCTGCTACTGGTTGATACCTTCGTCTTTGCTTTCTGAGAGAGATATTAGCAATATCTTGCTCTTTTTTCTTAGGGAAAGCACTACCGTATCTTTTGGAACTGCTTGATGGTCCTGTATCTTTGACTAAAAGTCCTTCTCAGACTGCCTCTTCAAGGCGTACTCCGATGTTCACCATCTCAGTAAAGTCGCTGGGCGCACTAGCGACCATTCGGTCGTAGTAGAATGAGCTCAAGGTTTTCAAAAAGATCTTTGTCATCTCTTTTTCCTCAAGAGGGGGACAGATCTGAGCGGAAATTTCACGCCATCTCTGAGCAAATTCCTTAAAAGTTTCCTTGTCCTTCTGTGACATTGCTCTGAGTTAATCTCTGTCTGGTGCCATGTCAAGGTTGTATTTATATTATTGAACGAAGGCAGCGTCAAGATCTCTGAAAGTGATGATCTTGGTGCGGTTTAAACCCATGTACCATTTGAGTGAGACACCGTTTAAATTTTCTTGGAAGTAATGGATCAGTAGCTGTTGATTCTCTGTCTGAGTTGACATCTTTCGAGCTTACATCACCAAATGACTTTGAGGGCAAGAGTTACCCTTGTATTTTTCAAAGTCGAGCACCTTGAATTTGTGCGGGATTTTCATGTTGGGGACCAAACAAAGGTCTGCGGCATCTTTTCCAAATAAATCATGACCGCGAAAGGCATTCAGTTCCTTCTGCATTTCCAGAAATTGCTCCTGGAACTCATTCATTTTGTCGTACATACTTTCATTTCCACCAGAGATTACTTGTAGAATTTGTCCTTCTGGGACAGTGTGTACCACGGGTTGTGGTATAGTCATTACGGCGGTGACCTTTGGTGCTTCCCTATCCTGAAGTTTGTAACCTTCTGGAGTTGCTGTCATGACTCTTGCATCCTCGATTTCCCTAAGTTTGTAACCTTCAGGCCCAGTGCTTCCTGCTGCAGTTTCTGGGTCTTCCGTGACCGGCGGGATATATCCTTCAGGGATAAAGTTGATAGGCATGCCCCAGGGTCGATCTTTAGGCATGTTGTATCGAGGATCATATGTCTCTACTATGGGCGTAGATGTGATCTCTGAGATCACAGTCCTTTGTTGTTGTCTCTAAGCTGCTGCCAGAGATTGCGTGTCACTGTGAAGTTTCCTCAGATCTTCTTTCAGAGCGTCGATTTCTTCTCTCAGCTCTATGTTCCCTTCCTAGAGATCATCCATTTTCTTTTGCCGATTGGCCCGAGTATTGTACGAATGAGAGAGTTTGACTCTAGAATCGTGACACAGACGTGAGATTGAAAGGTAAGAAGAATGCGTTATGTGAGAATGATGAATACAATGATATATATTAATTAATTTTTGTTTTAATCAAAAAGAAACTTCAACAAATAGATTGCAAATATCATACAGTGGGGAGACCCCGTTTTATTGAATTCGAAAGATTGCGGAAATGGAAATACAGTATTTTACAAAGTGCTGTAAAAGGAAATGTCTAAGGTTATTGATCCTGAGTCCTCTCTGAGGAGAGTTCAGGTGCTGGTTTTGGTATTTTCCTTTTCTTTAACCGGGGCTCTTGAGCCGTTGTCGGGTTTTCGGTCCTTTGCCAAGTGAAAGGAGCGAGCAAGTTTCTTCTGTCTTCTTGATTTTCTACAACATGCTGCTCTAATATCTTAATCAAAGAATCCTTCTCTTTTAACAGTTACTGAATTTTGGTACCCTCCACATTGAGAATGCGGTACTTGTTCTTCCAAGATTTCTTTTCCCGTCGAACTTTGTTGAGAGTGGCGTGGAGTTTTTCTGCATTAGACATAAAATAAAGGACAAATTCCTTTGGCAGAATAACTTCTTGACGAGGGTAAAGCATCCTCAGCTTGAGGGCTCTAGTTTATACCCTGTGGAGATAAGGTTCCACAGAGACACAGTCTGGTTTTCCTAGAGACTCTCTCCCTTTCATGTGAACATGTTTCTAGGCATGCACTATTTCTATCTTTAGTGCCCTGTCATTTTCTCCTTCCTTGAAGAAAAGACCTTCCAGATGAACATTACGTGGGATATGCCTCATCGGGTATCCGAGTTGATGGCGAACTAATATCGGATGATAGTTGATTCCTCCTTTAGTTCCTATGAGGGGTACATTAGGGAAATTTCCACATTTGTCAATGATCCTTATCCAGTCATAGATTTGATTATACCAATTTATGTCAGAGTTGGTAAGGGACATGATTCTATGTGACCATCGTAGAGTACTCTTATGATCCCAAAAAGCAGCAGACTTGGGTAAATGGGAAGTGAACCATTTGTATAGCAGGGGTACACAACATGTGATCATTCCTCCGCTGTACAAATTCCTTAAGTGTACAAAATGATAAGTGTCTGCGAGTAAGGTTGGTATAGGGTTTCCAATCAGAAATATCTTAATGGCATTGGTATCGACGAAGTTATCGATGTTGGGAAAAAGGAATAACTCGTATGTGAGTAGAACAAAGATATCTTCGAAAGCAGTAACGTTTCCTGTACTGGCAAAGTATAGGGCTTTCTCTACCAAGAACTTGGCCGGCAAACCTTGGATTTCATCCTTAGCGGTCATGTGAGTCTTGACTTCTGACTCGTCCAAATAGATTGCTCTTGCAATGGTTTGATCCTATGGAATTTCTTCCAGTCGAGAAAATGGAGCTTGGTCAGTGATGGGTAAATCAGTCAGGTGAGAATACTCCTCTAGTGTTGGTGCTAGTTGATAATTCGGGAACATGAAACAGTGATAAATCGGATCATAAAGCTGGATTAGCATAGACAGGATTCCTTCAACTACATGGACCCTTAACAGAGACATCAGTCCTCCATACTTAGCTCTGAAAGCATCAGGGTTAGTGATCATCCTTGCCAACCCTCTTAAATCCTCTAGTTTTAGAACCTTGAAGGTGTACTTGTGCGTCTTCCTTATACCGAAATCCATAATGCAATTTTTCTCTCTGATATTTGCAATCATTATTTTAGATTAATTTGAAAAAAGGAGAGAAGAGAAAAGAAAATTTTCTTTGTTTAAGAGTTTTTTAAATGAATGCATGAATGCAGTACACAAAAACATAGAAAAAACATGGGTTCAAAGGTTCAGCGTCACGAGCATGAAGTCATGGCTCTACCCATCCCCAAAGGTTTTACTATGGTGAATTTTTGTACCTGTTCTCAAAATCATTGACCCCCTTGGGATAACAACAGCATGCTAGTTCACCCGAGCGAGCTGTAGCATCTTAGGGTAATCTCAATTGAGTGTAGCATCACGTGTCAACTATTTTCGATAGCTACCGCACTACTAAATAGCCACATTGTTACTGTCTACTAAATCCTCAGTTTCATGGATACCACAATCGGACAATCTGTTTTCACAACGGAAGTTGTTAGACATTGAATTTGCAAAGGGTGCCTCCACTGATTTGATGGTCTACCGGGACAGCTTATTCGAGATTCACTCCCTGTAAGACCACCCGTCTCTGCCATCACCTATCTTTGGTATCACTCAAACTTTTCGCATGCGACATCACTCGCATTCCCATTGACACAAAAATAAACACAGATATCAAGTAGGAAAAGCGATATATATATAGTATAATTCCTAAAACTAACATCCTAGACCTCTTAAGAGCTATAATCCTAGTCCTAAACAGACAAAATGACTCCCCAGCAGAGTCGCCATTTTACTGTAGCGTGCGATTTTTGTCGGGACGCGACCACCTTATCGCAAATGGGGTTTCTCCACCGTAATGGTAGGAGTGGGGTGCTACTTTCTGATTTCTTATTTATCACGTGAAGCTGGAAGGGAAAGGGAAGCTATCTAAAACTAACCTTGCACGCGAATGTTTAACTGAACAAACGCTTAAAGAGATTCGGGGAGTTCGGGGTCAGGTTATACAATGGGGAGTTGTCAGTTACCCATCCTATATGTGGTTATCCACAGGTTGTTAGCAATAGGTTCTGCTTTATACTTGATGGTGTTTATCTATTGTGGGTTGGGAAAGTTTGGGAATTTTGAGAGAGAGGGATAGTTTTTGATGATTTTGGTGAGGTACTGGACCTCGGTTTTTGATTGGTATGAAGGTACGGGACCTAAAGTTTTTTATTGGTATGCTCGCTAAGATTTCGCAATCTTATGCCTACGTATTCCCGTTTAAAGAAACAAGGAAATCAGAGCAATCGTAGTTCCTCATATTCTATGGAAGGAAAAACAAGTTTTGGTGTCTTTTTCAAAGCCCAAGATTAAAGCTAAAAGGTTTATTTGTGTCTTGTTCAAAGCCAAAGATTGAAGCTAAAAGGTTTGACTGAGAGAGAATTTGTCATCTCTAAAGGGAGACATCTCGTCTGTTTATCACAACTGTTGGGTGACTTGTTTATAAAGGAAAATTACTTTAACTGGGATATGAGAATCCAACAATGCCATAATTTCCTTTATGAGGGATTTGTCCTGAAGGAGAAAACTTTAACTCAGTGTTGAGCAATGCCATTTTTCCTTAGGAGTCTTTCATGCTAAGAGAGGGACAATGGCGTGGATGTAAATAATCCAAAGGCTTGCCGCTTACAACAATTAGATGAAAGAGAGGATTTTTACCAGGACAAGAGATGGACGACAACTTGGATATTTGAATCGGCAAGTGTGCCACTTACAGCAGTTATTTGGGATTAAGGTTTGTTTGAGTTATCTGTTTTGATATGTGATAACACAGAGAAATGTTTTCCTACAGAGATTTTGATTTCTTCTGAGGGGATGTTGATTTTTGTGTGCCTTGATCAAAGCCCAAGGTTGAAGCCAAGAGATTGATTGACTCCACTGGGGAAGTCCTTATACCAAGCCTAAGAGGAGGCTAGAAAAGACTGACTCAACAAGAGAGTGTTTATCTGTCTTGTACAAAGCCCAGGATTGAGGCTAAAAAGAGACTGACTCTTTTGGGGATATCATTATACAAAGCCTAAGAGGAGGCTAAAAGTTTGACTTTTCCGGGGAAATATTTTGTCTGTCTTGTACAAAGCCCAATATTGAGGCTAAAAGGGATTTTGACTCTACTGGGGAGGGTTTGTAGGTGTCTTGTACAAAGCCCAAGATTAAGGCTGAAAAGAAGACTGACTCTGTGGGAAAGAAATCTTTTTTATCTTGTACAAGGCCCAAGATTGAGGCTAAAATGAGACTTTACTGACTCGGCTGAGGATATTTTAAGTGTCTTGTACAAAGCCCAAGATTGAGGCTGAAAGAAGTTTGACTCTGTTGAAGAGTATTATCTGTCTTGTACAAAGCCCAAGATTGAGGCTGAAGAGAGGATTGACTCTGCTTAGGGAAATTTATATGGTGTCTTGTACAAAGCCCAAGATTGAGGTTAAAAAAGGTTGACTCAACAAGAGAGTGTTTTTATCTGTTTTGTACAAAGCCCCAGGATTGAGGCTGAAAGGGTTGACTCAATAAGAGAGTGCTTTTGTTTTATACCATTGACTCAACAAGAGTGTGTGGAAAGGTGATTGACCCAACAAGAGAGTCTGAAGAGGTTAGCTCAGCAGGGGAAAATCATTGTACAAAGCCCAAGAGGAGGCTGACTATGCTGACGAAAGGAAGGATCATTATACAAAGTCTAAGAGGAGTCTAACTTTGCCAGGGAAGAACAGAGAAAGAAATCTTTATACAAAGCCTAAGAGGAGGCTGTCTTCTGCTGAGGATTTACAGAAGGGTTGAGATATCAAATGCCTTGAGGTTCTGATTTGGGATAGTTTTATACTGATGATAAACTGACCCTGGCTAAGGGATTTTTAGGAGAAAGACTGGGTTTTAGAACCTATGGGTTTTAACTCTGCTGGAGATTAATTAAAAATGACCAGGGTTTCTCCTATGTTTATAAGGAACTTGAGAATGTCTTTGCGATCCAAGAGGGGATTAGACTGTCCAAGTCTACTGGTATGAAAGAATTTATCTTTGTATAATGCCTAAGAGGAGGCTGGTGTTTTAAGGGATGAGAATCAACCCTAAATTGGTCTAAAATTTTGACTCAGGAAAGACTGCTCTAGCAAAAGGATGACTAAGTTTTGTCCTATACCTTTAAGAGGTCTTTAGGGGTCCTTGTGTTAAGCCCAAGAGAAGGCATGAGAACTTCTAAGAAGTCGGAGGGTCCTTGTACAAAGCCCAAGAGGAGGCGTGGATGCTTTTAGGAAGCCTGTGGGTCCAAACTTAAGAAAAGTTCAAGAAAGGTTTCGCCGAGAATTAATCCTTTAGTGGATTGTTCTAGAGTTTGAAGAAATTCAAGAGAGGTTTCACCGAGAATTAATCCTCTATGGGGA
This sequence comes from Lathyrus tuberosus, assembly GCA_022829125.1. Taxonomy (NCBI): domain Eukaryota; kingdom Viridiplantae; phylum Streptophyta; class Magnoliopsida; order Fabales; family Fabaceae; genus Lathyrus; species Lathyrus tuberosus. The sequence goes on from JALAZF010000390.1 coordinate 284,859, forward strand.
ATGAATTCCTTTGACAATTTCTAATAGTGACAGTTTGAGAAAAGTTTCACCGGGAATAATGCATTTCTCTTTGTTCCATATTGTTTAAGCGCAAGAGAAGGCAAGACTGTATCTGGAAATTCCTATGGGGAACTAGTTTTGATTGTATTTAAGAGTGACTAACTGGCTTTACCTAATTATAGACTTAGTTGTCGGGGAAAACTCTAAGCAGATATACTAGTATATATATCGTTGATATATGACAAGTATTTAAAAGGATATGAAAGAAGGTCTTGCAGGTGAGCAAGCTTCCAGCAATACAATTATATATATATATGAAAGCGAGTAAATGAAAGCTGATAAAACTTACACGTGAGCAAGCTTCCATTGTAACAACTGTATGGTTAGTTGTTCAAGAAATTAAAGAAAGTTTTGACAACAACTATGGATTTGAACCTAAATCAAGAGGGAAGTTGTTCTGAAAAGATTGTTGGGGCTTATACTCAAGGAGAGGCCCAGATGAAAAAACAGTAATCGTACCGTTGTGTTGTAAACTGTACTGGGGCTTATACAATGACTGAGGCCCAAAAAGGTTTTCTGTAAAGAGCGATGGGTCTTACAACTCAAGGAGAGGCCCAAAGGTTTGAAAAATAAAAGAAATGGGACTTACAACACAAGGGTAGACCCAGATGGAAATATTTTGAAAAAGCGGCGATCGCGCCGAGATTTTGAAATCGTATCGGGACTTACAATGACTGAGGCCCAAATTATTTATTTACAAGAGGGGGTTGGGTCTTACACTCTATTAGAGGCCTAAAGTTTGTTTGAAAATTTAAAATCGAGAGGAAACCCTAATTTTAAATTAAAATGTCGTTTTTCCAAGGTAATTTAAATAATAAATGATAAAATATGAATTATATTCAAAAACAAGTTGTACACTTTGGAAAATATTTTGAAAAATCATGTTTAATCATATGAAAGCTTAAAATTCAACTGATTTTGAAAGATCAAAGTGGGAATTTCATTTTAAAAATGTTTAAAATAATAAAAAATGAAATTAATTACAAAAATTATGACTATATTAAATAAATAATATAAATTAATTTTTTTTGTAAAATAAAATATTTAAACATTTTTGTGAATTTTGAGAAAAAAAATCAATTAAAAAACATAAATATTCAGAGAGAAATTAATTTTTGAATCAATTAAACAAAAATAACTAAAATTCAAAAATTTGAATTATGGTGCCAAGAAGACTTGGTTCTTGCCCGCGCCCTCGGTTTTTGCAGATTTGCTTTTTCTCACTTTTCTCCATGATTTCTCAATGGTTTTGCATGATTCAAGTACCAATCTTGTTCGTTTTTGAACAAGGATCACAAACATATAGTTTAATTGCATTTATATTAAGTATGGAGAAAGAAATCAACAGAAAACCTCAAGAAAGCATGGACACAATGAAATTCCATACACTATTGATTCATGGCAATTGATTGAGGGTTATCACTCTATATACATACAAGAACAAGATGGTAACTCAGTAGTTCATTTATGATGCATGGAAGATAGAGTTTGAAGGATTCATGCTTACCTCTTGCAGCTGGTGATCGAGTTTGGTGATGGAGGTGTTGCAGCTAGGTTCTAATGATCTGGACAACTTCCTTAGGTGCCATGGAGTGTGTTTGAATGCTTGGAGTGGATTGAAATGAGCTAGAACTTGATATGGCACCTCAACTGCAACTCTGTCAAGAACTTGAGCAATTGGATGGTGATTTTGAGAATCTGACGTTCCAGAAGTGATTTTGTGTTATGGATCACTCACATATGATGTTTTGATGTGTGTGTGTGTGTGTGTGTGTGATTGGTTTGGTTGGAATTGCTCTCAAACTCAAAACCCGATAGTGACTAGAGTTAGAAGGCAAAATTGGAGTGAAAGGGAGATTTTGAGGAAAGCATCGGTTTGGTTGCTTTGGTGTACTCAAACTGAGCACAAATGATCTCTATTTATAGTGGAGCAAGTTTGTTTTGCAAGCAATAGTGTGTGGCAACTGCAGCAGGTCTGTGGCCAATGTGGATCAAATGCAATCTCAAGTCTCCTCTAGCCATTGACTTGAGGTTAGAGCACAGGCCTATGGTCTTTTGGTTCAGAGATAAGGCTTGACTCATTTAGTTAAGCTTGCCTCAGTTCATGCCACCTTGATGCATCCATTGAATGCATTGAAACAAAATTGGTGTTTTGGCACTTTTTAGCTCTTTTTGGTTTGGCATGGCTATATGTAGATCCTTGGACTTGGGAGGCTTGGGGATCAGATCATTCTCCTTTTGTTTTATCCTCAGATGTTTCCAAATGGATGACAAGGCTTGGAGTTGTCCAAATTTGCCAAATAGAGCAAATGCACAAAATTTGCCTTTCTTGGAACAATTGGAAATGGTGATTTTGAGGGAGTCATATCTCCCTGCTCAGGCTGAGTTATGGGAGGCTCTTGTGCTTTTTAGAAAGCCCTCATATGATACAAAACATGTGTGATCATAGTTTGTTTTAAAACTATTTGGATCCCATTGAAAAATCATCATGAACATTGATGTTCAAGGCTGATAACTTAGGCAGATTTTCACTAAGTGTTGGAAAAAGTGCCATTTTCATGTTTTTGTCATTTTAATCATTCCATAACTCAAACTCCATAAATAATTGGTGTTGGAGGTAGTTGAAGCTTTTGTAGAGTGTAGCAAGACCTACAAATCCAGCTTTGGATCACCCAAAATGGTTGCTTGGATCTCAAGTTGTGATCCCTGGAAGTTGGTACCAAACCACTTTTATTCCATAACTTAGAAAAATTTTGGTTTCTTAAGGTTGCCCCTTTTGCAAGAAACCTCATTTTTCTTGATTTTTCTTGATGGATGATGATCAATACCATACATTAACATTATTTTTGACTTAGGGGAACCATATTTGTGAAAAATTCCAAAAAGTCAAACTTGATTTTGTGCACAGTTGACTTTTTATGGGATGAAATCCAAACTGTGTGATCCTTTGTGAAATCAAGTCCTTGAACTAAATCAAACCTAATGGATGAATTCCATAGGTGTTATAGGGTATATTGAATCATGTCCAAAGGTTTGGAAGCATGTCCTGGCGAAAAGTCAAAGGCACAGTTGACTTTTTCCTCAAAACCCTAGTTGTGGTCCAGATGAAATTGAAACTTGTGAATTAAGCTTCTTGGATAAATCCCTTATTATAAATGGATCAATATGGTGTATTTTAGGCCCTCAAATCATGTATTGAGGTCTTGGCTCATGTATTGTGTTAATTCTTGTAGTTGGCTAGAATTTTGGTAAAACAATGTTGATGTCATGGTTGATATTTTAACATGAGTTTTTAACAGCCTTGTTATGTTTAGTTAACATTCTGGTTATGTGAAGTTGTTAAGGGTTGCAGTTTTGTGCTGATGTCAAACCCGATGTCATGACATCAGATGACAGAACATCAGTTTGGTAAGTTTTAGGGCAGCGCGTGTGCAAGTTTGTTAAGGATAAGATCTGATTGAGAGATTGCAGGAGAATATCATGGAATAGATATATTCTGTTACAATCAAATGTGGAGCAGATCTTGTTACTGTTTTTAAGGCTAAAAGATATGAAGATTTAATTGAAGATTTAATTGAAGATTTGATTGAAGATCTATTGAAGAGCAGAATCTGTTGCAGATTTGGTGCAGAAGATTTGAAGGCCCAAATCCAATTGGGAAAAGCTATAAATAGAATGCTTGTAACCTAAGAAAAAGTACGGATCCAAGATGTAGATCATTAGGGCTTTGTCTAAGTGAACCACTCGGGTTGTGAGATGGTCACTGTGTTATTTCTCAGAAACCTGTAGGTAATGAGTTAGGTATTGTTCTTGGAGGAAGATTTGAAGCAACTCCAATGTGTGTCATGGAAGTGTGTCTTCTATGTGTCTATGATTGAACAGTGTTGGTAATCAAGCTGTTGATGCAGTGGCGGTGTAGTCGACTGCTAATTGTGATGATTGGAAGTGAGATGGAGTCTCTTAACTAGGGAGGACTTAGGTAGAAGGGTCATTGGGTAGTGATTAAATTAGGTAGATTGTCAACTGGTCTGTTGAGTCTGTAATTTGATACTACTAATAGTGGACTTCCTTCCCGGCTTGGTATGCCCCCAGATGTAGGTTGTTGAACCGAACTGGGTGAACAATTCAGTGTGTTATTTACTATTTCTATTATTGCCTTGTTCAGCAGATTGCGATGTTGTGACATTGCACAAAGACATCACACATCTGTACCAGAATTTCAATTGGTATCAGAGCAGGCATCCTGTCTGTTTCTGGATGAGATCTAGGAAAGATACTTTCTGGTTCATGAGCAAGGACGATAGTTTTGCTGAGTTATGGACTTGGTCAGCTCATATAGTTGTTTGTGTGATCCCTTGGAGTGAAGGATGGACTATTCATGACAGGGTATGTATTGGACCTGTCTGTTGGTATCAGGTGTGTAGCTTTGGTGGAGAACTTCTGGCACTTGGTGTGCAAGGATTATTAAGTAGTGCCTGAAGGTTGGTGAGGAGTTGTTGTGTGTTCCGCTGCATGGTATCTGATGTAACCCTAGTTGGTTCTTGTATCTCTAGTGGTGAGATTCTAGGGAGGTATTCTCTTGGAAAGACATTAGGGTTTGGTCTCCTCAGCAGGATATTCTCTGATTTTGTAGTTTATGCAAGACAGCTTCAACCGTTTGGTTAGAGATGCCAAAGATACTTGAGGATTATCTCATGTCCTTGTTTTGGGAAATGAGTGATCATAAGGTGAATGGATCTTATTGAAGATTGTATGACATGGAAGTTTTAGTTTTTTTTGGAGAAGAATATGTTTCATATCAGGCATTGAAGACCAATCTGTCCAGAACATTGATTCCTTATTTACCAAGTTTCTTGATGGTGAAAGAAGAGAGTGGAGCCAAAGCAAAAGAGTAGCACTGTCAAATCTTTCATGCGGGAGTGAAGATCTTGATAAGTTATCTCTTAAGCTTAGTTGTGGTGACCCAACTAGAAGGATCTTCCTGGTTATGATGTCAATTGTAGATACATGTTTCTGATACTCACAATCATGAACTGGAGGAAGGTTCATCAAGAGAGAAGCTGAGCTTAATATGTCAATTCCAATGTCTCGACATCGCGCTACACATCAGCAGTTTGTGGTAAATTCTAAGTCAAGACCTATTAGAGTGTAGCTGCTTTGAAGGATCACTGGAGCTGTGAAGTTGAACATTTTTTTGAGATGTTGTTCATAATGTCATTGCATTTCAGCAGGAGATGGTTGAAGAGAAGGGAAAAGGCATCCAAGAGTTTGTGTGCAGTAGCAGGGTAATTCAGCCGGTGGTCAATTGGTGTTTGCCTGAGCTCTTTCAGTTTTGTGGCTTGAAGATTGTCTATGGTATGTTTCTGCAGAAGGATGGCAGTTATTACTCTTTGGTTAGGAGGTCTGAACCTTGTGCTTATTAGAAGAAGGCTCTGGAAGAGTGTGTTATGCAAGTTATTGCAGTTTTGTTGGTCTAATCTTGGAAGATGCTGATATGATCTCGTATGTTCCCTGCAAGAGATATGTGTGGATTAATATGATTAGGAGATGTTATTAAGACTAATGTCAGAAATGATGTTGAAACATCAATTATGTTAGAGTAAAAGATCAAGACACTGACCTTACCTGGAAGAGTTTTGTGGTTGTCATGATGGTTTGTTGTGTGAGAAAGTTGAGTATTTATCTGCTTTTGAGGATGTGCTTTCAACTAATGACAAAATACATTGACGGGAGACTATGTATATGTCTGATGTTAAAGTGCAAGTCTGATGAAGTATTGAGAATATACTTTTCTCTGTGTGGTTATTTCTCTTCGTGGAGTTGTTGAAGATGAAGATGGGAGCTATGAAGACATCATAACCTTGATGGTTACAGCTTGGATTAGTTTATTTTTGATCTAAGTGGTTGGGAGCATGGTGTTTGTACTAGTTGTGAAGGTCAAGGATAAGTGGTAGTTATCTCTGGCGTTCTACTGACGACTCTACTAAGGGAAGTGACTTTCTTTAGTATTGCTATGGGGTAGTCTTGGACTACTTATTTTCTGAAGATTCAGATGTGGTAGGGTTGAAGTCTTTGGAGTTTCAAAGCAGGATGGAGGTTGTCTACTCAAACTTGATTGTTGAATCAAGTATATGAAAGCATGGAAATCTGTTTTTGCAAAGGGAGAAGGTTCTTCTGAGTGGCAGAAGGAAGAGCTGAATTCATCAGGTGGATGTCATAATGTTTTGACATCTAGCTTAACATCAGGAGTCTCAGCTGGTGATGTGGCACATCAGCTAATGATAGGGTGATCTACAGGAATGAACAATAGGATGCTTCAAAAAGATCGTTCTCATGGCAGTTTGCGGGAGCTGCAGGAAGGAGAAGATGTTACATGGCCATGGCTTAGGGAGTCTAAGTGTGTTTGCTTTTGAGCAAGTGGAACATGTGACTTGAAGATTAAGCTTCTTTGGTGGATCAAGATATTTGTGTGAGAGTTCTGACAAGCGTGAAAACGGCCAAAAGGTGGCATTTGGTTGTTTTCATATGAGGATTCATGAATGAGGTGATCAAACTGTGGCATTTGGTTGATCTCAGAAGTGGATTCGAAGAATCAAGATAATCAGAGTGTGGCAGCTGGTTATTATTGAGGATTGTCTTGGAACAAGTTACTCTTGGGCAGAAGGGTGATGAGTTGAAGACTCAAGAAGATTATTCTTCTTGAAGGTGGATGAGAGTTTAATTCTATAGTTCTTTGGATTACTATGCAATAGTAAGTCCAGTTGGTGGAGCATATCAAGAATCATGGTGATGACAAATGTGTTGGAACATTATCTGATTGAATATCCTTGGTGAAGGATGATTTTGTTCTGGATCTGAAGCTTGGTGCCTACATTATACCTAAGGAGCGTCTACATAGTCATACGGGAGAATGATGAAGTAGAAGGTCTGTCTAGGATGGAGAATGTGGAGAAGACTAAAGCAGATCACGTATTGATTGCTTGGAAATCTGAAGGTGAAGATACTCATCAACTGATCAGGAGTATTCCAATTTATCATACGGGAGAATGATAAGGAATGACTGCCTTTGGATAGTTAGATGATGGAGCCAGGTGAAAAGCTTGGGGAGAGAGTCCTTTGAATGGTAATGAGAAGCTGATGATGTTGTAACATCATGATTGCTGATTGAGATTGCGTATATGGAGGTTGATGCTCAAGCATTTTTGTCAGAAGAGGTGTGTCTGACTATGTGGATTAGGATGTGGAGATTCTGACCTTGTGTTAGTAGTATGTCTGGCAAAGCATGACTACGAATTTGGAAGACTTCACTAGTATCAACAACAACTAGTGAATGTAATGGCAGAGGTATTGTGTCACATGTTGTGATCTGATCAGAAAGTTTTTTTGGATGTTGCAAGTATCTCTTGAAGAGATTGAATCTCAGTAAAGCCTTTAAGTAAGCTGAGAATTCGTGGAGTTTGTCAGCAGTGTCAAACCAGTCAGGATACTTGGATGTGTTCTAGTCATGGGAGTAAAGTGTGAAGATCTGGTGCTCAAATGTTAGTTAACCATGACAGGGGGAGTACTTGTCTATGGATTCTGCAGCAAAGGTACATATATTGTGAATATTGCATGCTGATCAAGATTGGTTGAATCTTATCAGGATATAATGTCAGATAACATGTTATAACATTAGGCTGTTGGTTGGAATTGGATGTTAGGACAATTGGGTCTAGCCATGTGAATCATGTGTGCACATGCTTCTGAGGAGAAGTTTGAAGACTGTGTCTGGATTCTCCAAATGTTATGATGTACTGATCAAGGAGCATCAGTTGTGAAATATAAGGGGAGAACTTCTGTCTGTACTAGTGTGGTACTTGGATTGTTTGAGGACTAAGCATTATGTGAATGTGTTCAGCAGGTGTGTTGAACAGAGGGTGCGCTCTTGAAGACATGAAGATGAGTCTTATGTTTTCCATTCATTTAAGGTGTTCTTCTTGCAAAGTAGCACTGGTTATCTTAGATAGGGGGAGTTGAACTTTCGTTGTTGAAGTAGTGCAGTGAGTGTGTTATGTCAGACAAGATGTTGTAACATTGTGTTACTGATGAAGTTAATGGTGGACATGACAGTTTACCCCAATGCTTGTCAATGTTTGGCAAAAGGGGGAGAGAAGTAGGTTTGTTCAGCTATTGTGAGATGGAGATTAGTCTGCTCTGGTTTGAGTATATTGGTTGGATGACTCAGAGGTTGCCTTTGAAATTTTGTGCTTGCTGCTATGTTCAGAGGTTGTCCAATTATGGCTAAAAAGGGGGAGAGTTAGCCCATGTGTTGCCGGTATAGGCTTGAGGGGGAGTAATCGTGTTTGAACAGCTGGTATGATGGTTCTTGCTTTGAGGGGGAATTTGTTTTGTGCTGAGTTACTAGTTGTTGCAGCTGGTTGGTATTGCTGCAGGTTATGCTGTGAATGTTAGTAAGTGTTTTCCGCTGCAAGTTGTTCTGATGTAGGCTGAAATTGTTTTATCCAAAATTAGCCAAAGGGAGAGATTGTTAATTCTTGTAGTTGGCTAGAATTTTGGTAAAACAATGTTGATGTCATGGTTGATGTTTTAACATGAGTTTTTAACAGCCTTGTTATGTTTAGTTAACATTCTGGTTATGTGAAGTTGTTAAGGGTTGCAGTTTTGTGCTGATGTCAAACCCGATGTCATGACATCAGATGACAGAACATCAGTTTGGTAAGTTTTAGGGCAGCGCGTGTGCAAGTTTGTTAAGGATAAGATCTGATTGAGAGATTGCAGTAGAATATCATGGAATAGATATATTCTGTTACAATCAAATGTGGAGCAGATCTTGTTACTGTTTTTAAGGCTAAAAGATATGAAGATTTAATTGAAGATTTAATTGAAGATTTGATTGAAGATCTATTGAAGAGCAGAATCTGTTGCAGATTTGGTGCAGAAGATTTGAAGGCCCAAATCCAGTTGGGAAAAGCTATAAATAGAATGCTTGTAACCTAAGAAAAAGTACGGATCCAAGATGTAGATCATTAGGGCTTTGTCTAAGTGAACCACTCGAGTTGTGAGATGGTCACTGTGTTATTACTCAGAAACCTGTAGGTAATGAGTTAGGTATTGTTCTTGGAGGAAGCTTTGAAGCAACTCCAATGCGTGTCATGGAAGTGTGTCTTCTATGTGTCTATGATTGAACAGTGTTGGTAATCAAGCTGTTGATGCAGTGGCGGTGTAGTCGACTGCTAGACATCATTGTGATGATTGGAAGTGAGATGGAGTCTCTTACCTAGGGAGGACTTAGGTAGAAGGGTCATTGGGTAGTGATTAAATTAGGTAGATTGTCAACTGGTCAGTTGAGTCTGTAATTTGATACTACTAATAGTGGACTTCCTTCCTGGCTTGGTATGCCCCCAGATGTAGGTTGTTGAACCGAACTGGGTGAACAATTCAGTGTGTTATTTACTGTTTCTATTATTGCCTTGTTCAGCAGATTGTGATGTTGTGACATTGCACAAAGACATCACACATCTGTACCAGAATTTCATATTGCATCAAAAGTCAACTTAGGGGTGAATTAGGTCAAGAAACCCTAATCCCTGATTTTTGGTGAATGCATCTCCTGAGGTTAAATTGACTTGATAATTGAGTTTATGAGGTCCCTTAGAGTATCTTGGGTTGTGCTTTGAAGCATTGGCTCATGTTCAGATGAAAATTTTCATCTGGAGGCCTTAGTCGACCAAAACCCTAATTTGGTGACACTGGCGATCTTGAGGCTTGATCCACTTGGAATGTTGCAACTTTGTTCTTGATTCTTGATGTGGGAGTCCCCTTGATCCTTTATAGGTGCTTGAGAGGTTAGACAAGTTGAAGATCATGTCATTTCTTGATTGATCCTTTGTCTGAGTGCTCTGAGAGGGCTTAAAACCCTAATTCTTGATTGTGGTGAATGCTCAACCATCTTTGAGGAGATTGATGAGGCATGAAAGTACATCTATATTGTGATGATGAGTTGCACAATGATGGGAAATATTGGTGGTCAAAATTTGGGGTATGACAGTTGGCTCTTTGTATTATAAGTCTCCCTTTGTATCGGTTTAATGCATTGTGGTAGACATAGGGTATCACACAAATTCAGAAGCCTTTAGGTAATGAATTGTGTATTGTTCTTGGATAAAGCTTTGAAGCAAATCCAAGTTAGCCTGTTGGTCAAGTATGCTTGACAGAACGCTCTATTGACAGAGAGGAATCAGTTACTAGTGACGGTAACTGTAAGAGATCACAGGTTGTGATTAGAGGAAATGAGTTGTGGTTCTCATATCAAAGATAATGGTCTTTGATAAAGATTTCATTGGGTTGTGATTAGAAGATAAAGTTGTAAATGGGGGAGTTTAGATTTATTATAATACTACAGATAGTGGAGTCTTCTTCCTGGATTGGTATCCCCTAGAGTAGGTAAATTGCACCGAACTGACATATTCTGTGTTATTTATCATTCTGGAATTTAAAGTTCTGTTGTGTTCTTAATTAATATGTTGGAGCAGATGTCGAAACATCTATGTTTTTGTAGTTACTGATATTCTGGATATCAGTCTGCTGTTCTGGTTCTTGTTTAATAATTATGCATATCAATGTCTTGACATGCGTTAGGACATCTGCTGTCTGCTATGCCAGAATTTCAATTTCAAACTACGCCATGGACGAATAGGAGACTGATAATTCACTTACAAATCACAACAGTTTTCCGATTTCGGGATAATTTAGCGATATGTTAAGAAATTGTAATCGAGTTTATGTAGAAACCACAACTATTTGAGGTCGGTCAATAAAAGTATTAGTGTTAATGCATGCTAGAGAAGTGATATGTAGATTACTCACCGAAAGCAATACCGCACTGTCATACCCCAAATTTTGACCACCAAGATTTCCCATCATTGTGAAAATCATCATCACAACATGGTTGGACCATCATGCCTCATCAATCTCCTCAGGGATTGTTAGGCATTCTTCATGATCAAAGATTACGGGTTTAACCCCTCTTAGAGCATTTAGACAAAAGATCAATCAAGAAATGACATGATCTTCAACTTGTCTAGCCTCTCAAACATCTAAGAAGGATCAAGAGGTCTCCCACATCAAGAATTAAGCACCAGGTTGCAATATACCAAGTGGATCAAGCCTCAGGATCGCTAGTGTCACCAAATTAGAGTTTTGGTCGACTGAGGCCTCCAGATGAAAATTTCCATCTGGACATGAGCCAATGCCTCAATGTGTGGTCCTATAAGCTCAAAAGGATCTCAAGAGCCCATCCACAATGGCAAAATCACCTTGAAGGCCCATCTATCAAAGAATCAGGAATTAGGGTTTTGACCTAATTTAACCCTTGAGTTAACTTGTGAAGTGAGGCATGGCTTGAGGCTCCCAAAATGAACTTCAAAGACCTCAAATATATCATAATGACATGTTTACAAGATTTGATTGACTCAAAGAGCTCAAGTCATAAGCCACAAGAGCTCAAAACCATCTGATCACAAATTAGGGTTTCTGATGGAAAAAGTCAACCCTATCCTTGACTGTTGGCCTACCCTTGATCTCAAACCTTGGGGAGGAGTTCAAGACATTCCTAAATACCCTTGGAGGCCAATTATGAAGTTTAATTGAACTCAAGGATTGATTTCACAAAAGACTCACAAAGTCAAATTTTCATTTGATGAAAAAAGTCAATTGTACAAAAAGTCCAAGTTTGACTTTTTGGATTTTTGGTCAACCAAGGTTACTTAACCCTAAAACAATGTTAATATGTGATTTGAATCATCATTCATCAAGAAAAATCAAAGAAATTGAGTTAACTTGCTAAAGGGGTAACCTTAAAAAACTAAGAATTTTTCTAAGTTATGGAACAAAGTGGCTAGGGTACCAACTTCCAAGGACCATAACTTGAGATCCAAGAAACCATTTTGGGTGATCCAAATCTGGATTTGTAGGTCTTGCTACACTCTACAAAAGCTTCAACTACATCAAGTTCCAATTCTTCATGGATTTTCAGTTAGTAGTGGATCAAAGTGGTGAAAAAACCAAAATATGTCAAAAAAACACTTAGTTAAAATTCTGCCTTGTAATTTCAGCATGAAACATCAAACTTTCAAGGCATTTTTCACATTGATCCAACATCGTTCAAGCTTTTCAAAAAGTACAAGAAGTCTCTCTAATTCATTTTGAGCTAAGAGATACATCCATGGGAAGTTAGCTCCAAAATCTGATTTTTCACTAAGTTAGAATTGAGCATTTGGTCGAATTTGCATATTATGAGTCATCAAAGACATGTTTATCCATATGCACACCTCAGGGGGAGACCAAGGAGGAAGAAAAACTGATCCATAAGCCTTCCAAGTCTTTGGAACTACATATAGGTGTGTCATCCCTAAAAGCTAAAGATGCCTCAAGACTCCAATTTTGTTTTTAGACATTCAATGAATGCATAGAGCTGGCATGTATCAGTCCATGATCAACCAAATGAGTCAAGATAAGCTCATACAACAGAGAACAATAGCCTTGTGCTCTAATCTCAAGTCAATGCTTAGAGGAGACTTGAGATTCCATTTGATCCACATTGGTCAAAGGCCTGCTGCAGTTGCCACACACTGTTACTTGCAAAACAAACTTGACACACTATAAATAGGCCTCAATTGTGATCAGTTTGAGTACACCAAAGGTCCTAAACAGATGCCTTTCTCAAAATTACCACTTTCACTCCAAAAACACCTTCTCTTGAAAGTCACTATCGGGTTTTGCATTTAAGAGTGATTTCAACCAAACCAATGGTTCACACACCTCACATATAACATATAGAGGTGATCCAAACTCTTACATAACATCTGTCACCTCAAAATCACCAAATGGCCACCCAACCACACAAGACTCATGACTTGCTGCAGAAGGAATCAGGTTGATTAATCCAGAGGTTTTCCAATCAACCTAAGCACTCAAACACATCCATTGAGGTATAAGGAAGCTGTCTAAATCATTGGAACTCATCTGTAACACCTCCAAACCAGAATTCGATTCTCACTTGCAGAGGTAAACCTTGAACTCTCAAACTCAATGAATCATGCATCATAAACATGTTTTCTTGTTACCATTGTGTTTCTGGATGTTTGTAGATCATACCCTCAATCAATTGTTGTTTACAACTCGTGTATATGATTTCATTGAGTTCATGCCAATTTTAGGGTTCTTCAGGTTTTATCAGATTATCTTTTGATTCACTTTATTTAAATAAAACTGGGTATTGCCATTGTATTCCTCATCTGAAAACACACGATTTTCATATTTGGATCATGAGGAATGGTTGAGAAATGAGGGAGATATGAGGCTTCCCGTTTTGAGCTTGAGGATGAAGATGGCCATGGCGCCATGCTTCAGAAATTCAATTTGTTTGCTATATATTTTTCCCTTGCCATATATTAAATGAATTGGCATTGCGCCCCAGTGGTTGATCAACTGGTTTGTGTGTATTGAGTGAGCGAGAGGTCTGGGGTTTGAATCCCCCTCGCCCCAAACCTCTTTTTTATCACTTGTTCCATTTTTATTTTATTTTTCATATTATTTTTAATGATTTGAAAAATTAATTTCTCTTTCAATTTTAATCATTTTTTATTAATTCTTTTTCTGAAAAATCAAAAAAATGTTAACTTATTTTATTCTACAAAAAAATCAGATTTATATTATTGATTTAATATAGTTGGTATTTTTGTGAATAAATTCGTTTTTTATTGTTTTTAAACATTTTAAAAGTGAATATTTGTCTTGAAAATCAAAATAAAATAAGTTTTAAATCATCTTGTGATTAAAACCTCATTTTTCAAACCTTAACCAAAAATCACAACTAGTTTATTTAAACTTATTTGGTATTTTTATCGTTTTCATTGATTTTCTTTAAAGAATTACTTTTAAAAGAAAATGAAAATTAGGGTTTCTTTGATTTTGATCCTTATCAAATATTTCAAAACACTCATGGGCCTCTAATAGAGTGTAAGACCCAATCAGTTTCTTAACCAAAACCATTTTGGGCCTCAGACATTGTATCACTACTACGAAAAACCCATTTAACAACGATTGGAAATGACATATAATGACGGGGGCGAAGGCGTTGTTATGTAGAGTGTTGTTGTATATGAGGTACGTACAATGACAGTCCTGAGACTGTTGTTGTAATCCAGTATGCGCACACCATTTCACAATGGTTAGTTTACTCAACCGTTGTGATATAACTAAAGGTGATCTGGTTCGATTCTCAGCTACAACATTTTTTATTTATATTATTCTGGTAAGTGTTTGACATACAACTACGGATAGGTTTATAACCGATGCCAAAACAGCCTGTGTTAAATATAAAAATAATCTGCTTATCAAATTCTTCCTATATGTTATCCTATCAAAATAGCTTCCGTTTACATGCAAACACAATATGTGCATCAAACACAATTCTTCCTATATTTTATCCTTATAAATGAATCAGAGAATTTACATCAAAAGAAATTTACATCAAAAGCTAAGTGAATCAGAGATTTAAACTGCTAACATTGTTTAAATCAAAAGCCAATATTATTGATTTCATTATGTGCATCAAAACCCAAAACTATTGTTCACAATATGTGCATCAAAAGCCAAAAATATGTGCATCAAAAAATGTTGCTGATATATCAAACAGTAGGAGCGCCCTTAAGCGCATTGTGGATATACGCCCAACGTTTACGAAGATCCACAAAGTCCTCAACGGGGAATTGGGTTTCGTCGTTAAACATCTACATAAGAGCAAAAAATTGAAGATCATGCATGATAATAATTCAATAGTCAACTTATATATTAATATTTGTAAACATTTTATGGCATATATACCGTATCCCATGAATCAACGGTGCCGGCAAGGACAATGTTTAACATGTGTTTCATGATAAAATACCCACACTCGTAACTCCCGCGTTGTTTCCTCGTCTACAAATTACATGAATATAAAAACATGAATACAACCACACATGCATGAATGTAAATGAAATAAATAGGTAATCGGGCCACTTACTTTAGGAGCAAGGTATGTGGGCTTTTTTCTAACATTATTCATTATATTAACTTGCTCTACAATACTGCACATTGAAAATTAAATTAAACATATTACATGATAAACTAATTACAATTAATGCCAAAGAAAATGATATTAAAAGACACTTACGTTAATACAAGATCTTTCATTGGTTTGTGGAGTGGATCGTGCAAGGAACACAGTAATGTCACCGTATTTGTCCTAAACGATATTATGATCAATTGCCAATGACCACTGAATGAACACGAGAATATATATATATATATATATATATATATATATATATATATATATATATATATATATATATATATATATTATTAGTTGTTACTAAAACAAAACTAAATATAGAATATAGAAATAAATTACAACAATACTAGCCCACAGAGGAATGGTGCAAGGTAACATTCTTTTCCTCCGTCATTTAGCCGGCTTTTTAAGTACTTTTCTCTGATATTTTTTTCATTATATGCCCAAGAAATAAAACTTGGATCCAAGATTCCATAGGTACTTAATTCATTCAATTATACACAAACACGGTGAATGTACCTAAATGGTCAAAGAAAATGAATAAATTAAGGGAGAAAATACAAAAAATTATAAATTTCTATAATGACATTTATATTCGACTATATACTTACGTGCACCAAACTTGCAAAATAGCTATGTCAAGCCACTTAAATCCTGCGAGAAAATCCCTCACGTCTTCAGGAGTGTAATACACTAAATCCAATTTCGGGCAATGTTCTAGCGGGAGAGCTTGCACAAGGTCTGTTGTTGAAATGGACAAGTATAAACTTGTTATTTTATTTGGACTAGGGTCGAATATCCCATTGCGGTTATCTACAGGGGGGAGGGGTTGTACAATTACTTCCTTTTGTAGAAGCGTGATTTACAACACTTCTACTTGGAGTTTGATCATCACCAACGCAACGATGATCTTCATTAGTTCGTTGTTCGAGGCTTTCACTTAATCTCTACATCATAACATTCAATTAGAACATAAAACAAAAATAAGCACAATATATTCAATTAGAACATACAATATATATCATACAAAAATAAGCGCGATTTACGACACATACCGAATACAACTCTTGTAACTTTTCCACTTCTTTCTCCCTTTTTTCCCTCTCCTCTTCAAACAGCCTCCTTTGCTCTGCCAATTGCTTCTCAACATTCTCAATCTTTTGAAGTTGAGCAAGAAATTCAGCGGTTTTGGTGCTTCTTCTTTGAGGTCCAAAGTATGACCTCAAGCCGACACCATCTCCAACACCACGGACACGACCTCCATGCTCAGTTGTTCCGATAGCTTCGACTAATATGTCATGTCGTGCTTCCGGAACACATGTGCCTTCACGGGCCGCCACAACCAAATTATCCTACACAACATGAGCAACTTACATAAGCAAGCGCATTTAAATAACAACTCATGCGCAACTTACATAAGCAAACGCATTTAAACAAAACATATACTTACAATTTTCTCAGCAACTACTCTTGAAGCCTCAGAGGTTTACTCTCCATTAGGTCTTAATCGAGCCCTCTTCTATTTCTCATGTCTTGAAGGTGGAGATGGAATGTCACCATCTCCTCCTTCTTGTTGTTTTTCCTGCATGATCCTCTTCTCAAGTTTCCAGTAACCCCCACGAGACAATCTATGGGGGTACATGTTTTTAGCCTTGTTCTGAATTCCTACTTCGCTTTTAGCCTGTTATTAATATAGTGAAAAATGTGTATGATTAGTATCTATAACTCATTAGCATAACATTATAGGTTACATAAGACTAGTACTAACCTTGAACTCCACAGAACGGCGTTTCTTCGCAAACTTGTGCCACACCTTCTTCGATAAAAAACTATACCGAATCCATGGAGGTTGAAGACCGCTCTTAGGCTTCGTAATGTAGTTAGCCATGAGCCGTGACTTAAATCCCCTCCAACGAACACCGGCATAAGTTATCCACTTTCTTTTCAATTTTGAGTCATCGGTAAACTTAAAATTCAACTACATTAAATCAATATATAAGTATGAATTAGAAACTATAGGTAGTGATATCAAATATATGAAAATTATAGTATGAAATACCTTAATGTCTGTCCATATGCTATCTTTGACATTAACATCCACTTCTCTCCAATCATCAATAAGTATACTGACTTTGCTACATGCAAGGAACGCAACATAACTCCTTAAAGTAGTGTAATGTGGACAATCCACTAATCTGTAGTGCGAATCAAACTCGATTGGAATTTTTACACCAGATGAGTTGCGGACTGATGTGATTTGGGGCATCATTGTGACACCTCTTTGTGATCGTTTTAATTGAGTATCAATCATTTGAGTTGTATTCGCAGAACACTCAATTGTTTGAGCATCTTCGCTGCTTCCTCATGTAGAACTCGACAAGGTCGACATCTATGTTCAAAAACAACAACAACAACAACAAAAACAACATGAACAACATGAACAACAAGAACATAAACAACAACAACATGAACAACAAGAACATAAACAACAACAACATGAACAACAAGAACATAAACAACAACAACATGAACAACAAGAACATAAACAACAACAACAACATGAACAACAATGGCAAATGAGTTTACTGTAGATGCATGGGGAAAATATTTTACATTCCCTAAATGTGACGACTAAGTAAACAATGTTGGTGTTGGTGTTGTTGTTGTCTTCCTTCCTTACGACAACGACGATGTTGTTGTTATTTTCCTTCTCGATGGTGACGATGATGACGACGGTGTTAGTAGGTGCGTAATCTTCTAGTTTCTTCACGATCGTGACGATGATGACGATGATGACAACAACACGATGAAGAATGGATACTGATGATGCAATCTTTGGTTGAAATCGTGTATTGTTTCACAGTATTGAACGTTAGGGTTTAGGGTTGAAATCGTGTAACGTTTCGTCTGGTTTCTATTTTCAATGGAAAAAAGGATACTGAAGAGACAATGAAACTAGCTAGCTTGGAGAATATTGAAAATCTACTGCGATGGTCAACATTCTAAACCGTTATGATATATTATTTTCATAATGAAATTTCATATTAAAGCGCCAGAGTTATGTTTAGAATTAAAAATTTAAAAAAACATAAAAAAATATATCACAACGGTGTAAATAAACAACCGTAGTCATAACTTTTAATTTTTTTAATTAAAAGTAAATAAAAAAGAAAAGGCGCGCTTTAACATAAAAGGAATAATATATATGATGGCGCTGAGGTTCGAACACATGAAAGCTTGATGGTATCACCACGGTTGATTTATCAATCTTTGTTATATACAGATAATCACCACGGTTGGTTTATCAACCGTTGTTATATACATATAATTTTTATTCAATAAATGAATAAAATAAAATTGCGCCTTAGTTTAGATATGTCACAACGGTGTAGGGATGAACCGTTGTGAGCATGGCGTCGTTGTTTATGCGTTTTGTAGTAGTGTATAAGTCCCAACACATTTTCAAAAAACCTCGGCGCGTTCGCTAGTTCAAAATCAAATCTTTGGGCCTACCCTTGGGTTGTAAGTCCCATTTCTTTTCTTTTTCAAACTTTTTGGCCTCTCCTCGAGTTGTAAGATCCATCCCTTTGTACAGAAAACCTCTTTGGGTCTCCGCCGTTGAATTAGACCCATTACAGTTTACAAACAACAGTAAAATGACTGTTTTTCATCTGGGCCTCTCCTTGAGTATAAGCCCCAACAATCTTTTCAAAATCAACTTCTCTTTTGATTTAGGTTCAAATATATAGTTGTTATCAAAACTTTATTTAATTTCTTTAAAACTAACAATACAGCTATGGAAGCTTGCTCGCCTGTAAGTTTTTATCAGCTTTCTTTTACTTACTTGCACATATACATGTATATATTTGTTTGAACAGCATGGAAGCTTGCTCACCTGTAAGTTTTTATCAGCTTTCATTTACTTGCTTTCATATATATATATATATATATATATATATATATATATATATATAGCTGTATTGTGGGAAGCTGCTCCTCTGTAAGTCCTTCTTTCATACCCTTTTAAATACTTGTCATATATCAACTGCATATATACTAGTATATCTATTTAGAGTTTTCCCCGACAACTAGGTCTAGACCTAGGTAAAGCCAGTTGGTCATTCTTTGATACAGTCAAAACTAGATCCCCATAGGATTTCCAGATACAGTCTTGCCTTCTCTTGGGCTTAAACAATATGGAACAAAGAGAAAGGCAGTTTTCTTGGTGAACCTTTTCTCAGACTGTCACTATTAGAACTTGTCAAAGAAATTCAGTTTCCCCGGAGAGGATTAATTCCCAGTGAAACTTCTCTTGAATTTCTTCAAACCCTAGAACTATTCACTAAAGAAAAGATTATTCTCGGTGAAACTTTTCTTGAACTTTTCTTAAGTTTGGGACCCACAGGCTTCCTAAAAGCATCCCCGCCTCCTCTTGGGCTTTGTACAAGGACCCTCCGGCTTCTTAGAAGTTCTCATGCCTTCTCTTGGGCTTAATACAAGGAACTTGAAGACCTCTTAAAGGTATAGGATAGAACTTAGTCATCCTTTGCTAGAGCAGTCTTTCCAGTGTCAAATCTCAGACCAATTGAGGGTTAATTCTCAACCCTTAAAACACCTGCCTCCTCTTGGGCATCGTACAAAGGTAAACTCTTCCATACCAGTAGACTTGGACAGTCTAATCCCCTCTTGAGTCTCAAAGACATTCTCAAGCACCTTACAAACATAGGAGAAACCCTGGTCATTCTGGATCAATCTCCAGCAGAGTTAAAACCCATGGGTTTTAAAACCCAGTCTCTCTCCTAAAAATCCCTAGCCATGGTCAATTTATCATCAGTATAACACTATCCCAAATCAGAACCTCAAGGTCTCTGATACCTCAACTCTTCTGTAATCCTCAGCAAGAGTTAATTCCCCATTTGGACCTGCCTCGGGATCTCAATAATCCCCAGCAGAAGATAGCCTCCTCTTAGGCTTTGTATAATGATCTTTTATTTCCTCAGCATAGTCAGCCTCCTCTTGGGCTTTGTACAATGATTCGCCCCCAGTGGAGCTAACATTTTCAGACTCTCTTGTTGAGTCAATCACCTCTTAATACTCTCTTGTTGAGTCAACCCTTTTAGCCTGAATCTTGGGCTTTGTACAAGACAGATAAAAACACTCTCTTGTTGAGTCAATTCTTTCTAGTCTCCTCTTAGGCTTGGTATAAAGATTTCCCCTAACAGAAGCTAGCCTCCTCTTAGGCTTTGTATAATGATTTCTCCAGCTTATTCAGCCACAATCCTGGGCTTTGTACATGACAGATAAAAGCACTCTATTGTTGAGTAAAACCATTTCCAGCCTCAATCTTGGGCTTTGTACAAGACACCATATAAATTTCCTAAGCAGAGTCAATCCTCTCCTTTTCAGCCTCAATCTTGGGCTTTGTACGAGACAGATAATACTCTCTAGAAGAGTCAAACTCATTTTAGCCTCAATCTTGGGTTTTGTACAAGACACATAAAATAACCTCAGCTGAGTCAGAAAAGTCTCATTTTAGCCTCGATCTTGGGCTCTGTACAGGACAGATAAAGATTTCTTTCCCATCGAGTCAGTCTTATTTTTAGCCTCAATCTTGGGCTTTGTGCAAGACACATACAAACCCTCCCCAACGGAGTCGAAACCCCTTTCAGCCTCAATCTTGGGCTTTGTACAAGACAGACAAAACATTTTCCTCAGAAAAGTCAAACTTCTAGCCTCCTCTTAGGCTTTGTATAATGATATCCCCGAAAGAGTCAGTCTTTTTTAGCCTCAATCTTGGGCTTTGTACAAGACATATATAAACAGTCTCTTGTTGAGTTAACCTGTTCTTGCCTCCTCTTAGGATTTGTATAAGGACTTCCCCAGTGGAGTTAATAAACCTCTTAGCTTCAACCTTGGGCTTTGATCAAGGCACACAAAAGTCAACATCCCCTCAGAGGAAATCAAAATCTCTCTGTAGGAAGTCATTGCTCTGTTTATCACTTATCAAAACAGACATTCAAAACAAGCCCTAATCCCAAATAACTGCTGTAAGTGGCACACTTGGTGATTCAAATATCCAAGATGTCGTCGTTCTTTTATCTTGGTAAATACTTTCTTTCATCTAATTGCTGTAAGCGGCAAGCCTCTAGATTATTTACATCCATGCCACTGTCCCTCTCTTAGCATGAGAAATTCCTAAGGAAAAATGGCATTGCTCTACATTGAGTTAAAAGTTTCCCCTTCATGATAAATCCCCTATAAATGAAATTATGGCATTGTTGGATTCACATATCCCAGTTAAAGTAATTCTCCTTTATAAATAGTCACCCAACAGTTGTGATAAACAGACAAGACGTCTCCCTTTAGAGATGACAAATTCTCTCTGAGTCAAACCTTTTAGCTTTAATCTTGGGCTTTGAACAAGACACAAATACTCCACCTAGTAGCTTCAATCTTGGGCTTTGAACAAGACACCCAAATATCTTTTCCTCCCTTAGAATAGGAGGAACTATGATTGCTCTGATTTCCCTGTTTCGTTTAAACGGGAATACGTAGGCATAAGATTGCGAAATCTTAGCGAGCATACTAATCAAAAACTCTAGGTCCAGTACCTTTATATCAATCAAAACTTCGGTCCAGTACCTTACCAAGAACATTGGAAAAACCCGAACATCAACAAAAAACCACTCTCTCTCTCATATTTCCCAAGAAACTTTCCTAACCCATTAAACGGATAAACACCATCAAGTATAAAGCAAAACCTGAAGCTAACAACCTATGGATAACCACATATAGGATGGGTAATTAACAACCCCCCATTGTATAACCTGACCCCGAACTCCCCGAATCTCTTTAAGCGTTTGTTTAGTTAAACATTCGCGTGCAAGGTTTGTTTTAGATATCTTCCCTTTCCCTTCCAGCTTCACGGGATAAATAAGAAATCAGAAAGTAGCACCCCCTCTTCTTCATTAAGGAGAAAACTCAATTCCTGCGGTAAGGTGGTCGCATCACTTACAAAAATCGCACACTACAGAAAAATGGCGACTCTGCTGGGGAGTCATTGCTAGGATTTGTCTTACCTTAGTCATCATCGTCCCCATTTTCCACAGAAAAATGGCGACTTTGCTTGGGAGTCATTTTATTTGTTTAAGACTAGGATTATAGCTCCTAAGAGGTCTTGGATGTTAGTTTTAGGAATAAATATATATATATATATATATATATATATATATATATATATATTGTTTTTCCTAATTGATATCCGTGTTTATTTTTTTGCTAATGGGACTGCGGGTGATGTCGCACGTGGAAAGTTTGAATGATACCTAAGATAAGTGATGGCATAGACGGGTGGTCTTACAAGGAGTGATTCCTGAATAAGCGATCCCGATAGACAATCGAATCAGTGGAGATACCCTTTGCGGATTCAATGTCTAGTGACTTCGGTTGCGAAAGCAGATTGTTCGATTGTGGTATCCATGAAACTGAGGATTTAGTAGACTGAGACCATGTGACTATTTTGTAGTGCGGAAGCTATCGGAAATAGTTGTCACGCGATACTACCCTTATTTGAGATTACTCTAAGATACTATAGCTCGCTCGGGTGAACCAGCTTGCTGTTATTATCCCAAGAGGGGTCAATGATTTTGAGGATATGTACAAAATTCACCATATTACAACCTTTGGGAATGGGTAGAGCCATGACTCCATGCTCGTGACGCTGAACCTTTAACCCATGTTTTTCTATGTTTTTGTGTGCTGCATTCATGCATTCATTTCATTAAAAACATTTAAACAAAGAAAAATCTTCTTTTCTAGTCTCTCTTTTTCAAATTAAACTAAGAGACTGATTGCAAATATTAGAGAGAAAGATTGCGTTATGGATTTCGGTAGAAGGAAGACTCACAAGTACACCTTCAAGGTTCCAAAATTAGAGGATTTGAGAGGGTTGGCAAGGATGATCACTAACCATGATGCTTTTAGAGCTAAGTACAGAGGACTGCTGTCTCTGTTAAGGATCCATGTAGTTGAAGGAATACTGTCTACTCTGATTCAGTTTTACGATCCGGTTTATCACTGTTTCACATTCTCGGATTATCAACTAGCACCAACACTGGAGGAGTATTCTCACCTGACTTATTTACCCATTACTGACCAAGTTCCCTTTTCTGGACTGGAAGAAATTCCAAAGGATCAAACCATTGCAAGAGAAATCTATTTGGACGAGTCAGAAGTCAGGACTCACATGACCGCTAAGGATGGAATCCGAGGTTTACCAGCCAAGATTTTGATAGAGAAAGCCCTGTACTTTGCCAGTATAGGAAATGTTACTGCTTTCAAAGATATCTTTATTCTACTCACCTACGGGTTGTTCCTTTTTCCCAACATTGATAACTTCGTTGATAAACAATGCCATTAAGATAGTTCTAATTGGAAACCCTGTACCAACCTTGATCGCAGATGCTTACCATTCTGTACACTTAAGGAATTTGTACAGTGGAGGAATGATCACATGATATGTACCCCTGCTATACAAATGGTTCACTTCCCACTTTCCAAAGTCTGCCACTTTTTGGGATCATAAGAGTACTTTATGTTGGTCATAGAGAATCATGTCTCTTACCAACTCTAACATAGATTGGTACAATCGGATCTATGACGGGATTAGAATCATTGACCGTTGTGGAAACTTCCCTAATGTACCCCTCATAGGAACCAAAGGAGGAATCAACTATCATCCAGTTTTAGTTCGTCGTTAGTTCGGATACCCGATGAGTCATATCCCGCGTAATGTTCATCTGGATGGTCTTTTCTTCAAGGAAGGAGAAAATGACAGGGCACTAAAGACATAAATAGTGCATGCCTGGAAACATGTTCACAAGAAAGAAAGAGAGTCTCTAGGAAAACCGGACTGTATCTTTGTGGAACCTTATCTCCACTGGGTACAAACTAGAGCTCTCAAGCTGAAGATGTCTTACCCTCGTCAAGAAGTTCTTTCACTAAAGGAATTTGTCCTCTATTTTATGTCTGATGCGGAAAAACTCCAGGCCACTCTCAACAAAGTTCGACGGGAAAATAAATCATGGAAGAACAAGTACCGTATTCTCAATGTGGAGTGTACCAAAATTTAGGAACTGTTAAAAGAAAAGGATGCTCTGATCGAGATTCTAGAACAGCATGCTATAGAAGATCAAAGGAACTTGCTCGCTCCTTTCACTTGGCAAAGGAATGACAACCCGATAAAGGCTCAAGAACCCCGATCAAAGAAAAGGAAAATACCAGAACCAGCTCCTGAGCCCTCTTCAGAGAGGACTCAGGATCCATAAGCTTAGACATTTCCTTTTACAACACTTTGTAAAATACTGTATTTCTATTTCTGCAATCTTTGAATTCAATAAAATGGGGTTTCCCCGCTGTATGATATTTGCAATCCAATTGTTGAAGTTTCTTTTGATTAAAACAAAAAATTAATTAAAATATAATTATTGCATATCATTCATCATCCTCACATAACGCATTCTCCTTATTTACGAATCTCACATCTGTGTCTCGATTCTAGAGTCAAACTATCTCATTCGTACAATACTCGGGCCAATCGACAAAAGAAAATGGATGATCTCGTGGAAGAGAATAGAGAGATGAGAGAAGAAATCGACGCTCTAAAAGAAGATTTGAGAAAACTTCACAATGACATGCAATCTCTGGCAGCAGCTCAGATACAACAACAAAGGACTGTGATCTCAGAGATCACATCTACGCCCATAGTGGAAAAGTATGATCCACGGTACAACATGCCTAAAGATTGTCCCTGGGGCATGCCACTCAACTATATCCCGGAAGGATATATTCCTCCGATCACGGAAGATCCGGAAACTTCAGTAGGAACCGCTAGGCCTGAAGGTTACAAACTTTGGGAAAGCGATGATGCAAGGGGCCCGACAGCAACTCCTGAAGGTTACAAACTTCGGGATAGGGAAGTACCAAGAGTCACAACCGTAATGACAATACCACCACCCATGGTACACACTGTCCCAGAAGGACAGATTCCACAGATATCTTCTGGTGGAAACGAAAGTATGTACGACAGAATGAATGAGTTTCAGGAGCAATTCTTGGAGATGCAGAAGGAACTGCATGCCATTCGCGGTCAGGATTTATTCGAAAAAGACACCGCAGACCTTTGTTTGGTCCCCAATGTGAAAATTCCGCACAAATTCAAGGTGCCCGAATTTGAGAAATACAAGGGCAACTCTCGAAAGATGTCAACTCAGACAGAGAATCAACAGCTACTGATCCACTACTTCCAAGATAGTTTAACCGGTGTCGTACTCAAATGGTACATGGTTTTAAACTACACCAAGATCATTACTTTCAGAGATCTTGGCGCTGCCTTCGTTCAACAGTATAAATATAACCTGGACATGGCACCAGACAGTGATCAACTCAGAGCCATGTCACAGAAGGACAAAGAAACCTTTAAGGAATATGCTCAGAGATGGCGTGAAATTACCGCCCAGATTTGTCCACCTCTTGAGGAAAAAGAGATGACAAAGATCTTTTTGAAAACCTTAAGCTCATTCTATTACGACCGAATGATCTCCAGTGCGCCCAACGACTTTACTGAAATGGTGAATATGGGAGTACGTCTTGAAGAAGCAGTCCGAGAAGGACGTCTGGTCAAGGATACAGGACCATCAAGCAGTACGAAAAGATACGGTAGTGCTTTCCCTAAGAAAAAAGAGCAAGATATTGGTAATATCTCTCTCGAAAAGCAAAGGCGAAGATACCAACCGGTAGCAGCTGTAACTCATGCTATCAACCTTGTGCCTGTTCCAATGTACCAACCTCAGGTTGCTCAGAGCCAGCCGAATCAACAAACAATATCAGCAAAGGACACAACAACCTCTTCAACAGGCTCGTCCTCAGTACAATAATAACAACCGTACAACTCGACCACCAGGGTTTGACCCTATACCAATGTTGTACGCAGAACTGTTTCCATTACTACTGGTCAAGGGGCATGTCCAAACCAGGTCTCCTCTTACAATCCTGGAAAATTCGTCTTTTTGGTTCAAAGAGGATCAGACTTGCCCTTAACATCAAGGAGGACTAGGGCATAACATAGAAAATTGTCTCAGATTCATGTCCGATGTGCAGAAGCTTGTCAGGAGCGAGGTCCTATCTTTCAAGGATACAAATCCAAATGTTCAGACGAACCCGTTGCCTCAACACGAGAAAGCTGCAGTAAATTTGATAGAGGAAGGATCTAACCACAACTATCCAATACATGATGTACTCCTATTGGGAACCAACCTAGTCAAGATGCATTGCAGATAGAGTGGATACGGTCATGTACCGTCTCATAATTATCACCAGTTTGATGTCTGCTCCAAAGACAATCAGGGATGTTCTGTGGTGCAATCAGCTCTACAAGAACAGATGGATCTCGGATGGATCCAAGATCACCGAATCTGGGAAGTCAACATGACTTATACAAATTCCAACATCATTCAAAACCACGACATCCATGCGATGAATGTCAACTTAGTGGCAATGCACTCAAGGCAAAGTCAACATCATGATCTGCCACGACATGATTACGATTCATGTCTGATCTGCTCGGTAAATAATCAGGGATGCTCTTTTGTACAAGAGGCCCTCCAACGTCAGATGGATCTTGGATGGATCCATGACTACAGGGATAGAAGTCATTATTAAGTTAATATGATTCAAATCTTTGATATTCGCTTGATGAATACCAGTTTGGTGGAATTACACGCTAAGCAAGTCCAGCTCAGTTTTCTAACTTCCCATGATTATCAGAACTGTAAAGTATGTCGTGAGAGTGACCATGGATGTGCACTTATTCAAAGAACATTTCAACACCTGTTGAACCACTGGTGGCTTCCGATCTATCTAGATGAAGACACACAACAAGTCAGTATGACTAACGGGAACCCTACTAGGCATCAAAGTCAGGATGTTCGATCAATGGAAACAAATCTAGTGAGGTTACACTACATACAAAATGGATGTGGCCGGGTGCCACCACACAACTATGAGCGCTGTAGAATTTGCTCAGAGGATAATCAAGGATGGTACCTCGTGCGGGCAGCACTTCAAAGTCAGTTGGACCACAAAGAGATTCGACCATGTTCAAGCTATAGTCCAATCAACATAATGTCAGACTATCTTCCCGATCGAAGCAAAGATGTTGTCTTAATCCCTAAACGAGAAGTGGCCAAAGATGTATGCGCCATAATCCCTTTACTCCATGAATCAAGAGTTCCCCTTTGTAGTGAAAAGATTCTCAACCTCGAACCAATTGAGGCCGACTACAAT
This sequence comes from Lathyrus tuberosus, assembly GCA_022829125.1. NCBI lineage: Eukaryota > Viridiplantae > Streptophyta > Magnoliopsida > Fabales > Fabaceae > Lathyrus > Lathyrus tuberosus. The sequence continues at coordinate 312,379 of JALAZF010000390.1, forward strand.
GGTCAAAAAAATCAAAAGGCTCCTATAGTTATCTATCTGCCGGGACCAGTACTGTACAAATTCCATAAGGCTATCCCTTACAAGTACGGTGCAACAACAATTGAGAATGGAAAGGAAACTCCATTACCCTCCATTGTGAATATTACAGACATCAGTCAAGTAACACGGAGCGGCCGGATCTTTAACCGAGGAGTTGGAGAACTCACCAGAGAAAAGGAACCTCAAACAGAAGGTCTGAATCAACCCGTCAGTCAATCTAGTAATCCCGACCTTTCAAAGAACAACGATGAGATGCTGAAGCTCATCCAGAAGAGCGAGTACAACATTATAGACCCACTGTTGCAAACTCCTTCAAGAATCTCTGTGTTATCTCTTTTACTCAGTTCCGAAGCTCACAGGGAAGCTCTACAGAAAGTCTTAGAGCAACCCTTTGTGGAACAGGATGTGACAATAAGACAATTCGACAACATCATCTCCAACATCACTTCCTGCAACAACTTGGGGTTCAGTGATGAAGAACTGCCGGAAGAAGGCAAACATCACAACATGGCACTAAATATTACAGTCAACTGTCGGGATGATGCTTTAGCCAGTGTACTAGTAGATACCGGATCAACTCTGAATGTTAGGCCAAAATCTACTCTAATGCGACTATCATTTCAAGGATCTCCGATGAGAGGCGGTGAGGTCATCGTCAAAGCATTTGACGGATCCCGAAAAATAGTTAACGGCAAAGTCGATCTTCCCATAACTATCGGTCCTCACACTTTCCAAGTCACTTTCCAGGTCATGGACATCCGGGCAACATACAACTATTTGTTAGGAAGACCTTGGATACACGAGGTTGGGGCAGTCACTTCGACACTTCACCAGAAGCTGATGTTCATCAAGAATAACCAACTAGTCACAGTCTGTGGAGAGCAAGCCTTGATCGTGAGAAATTTATCATCGTCCACTTGTGTAGAACCAGAAGAGGTTGTTGGAACCCAGTTCCAAGCACTTTCAGTGAGCAATGACAACCAATCAGAAAAAGGAACATTGATTTCCCCGTACAAAGATGCTCTTGAAATGATCAAAAGTAACAATGCAAAAGGATGGGGACAGCTTGTCATTCCTCCTGATAATAAGACAAAGAAAGGTCTTGGTTTTTCCTCAACCTGTACCCAGAATGCTACTAAAAATGAGAGTCTTCATCCCATTCAGGACTTCTTCCACAGTGGAGGTTGTCTTCACCCAGTGTCTCAAGAAGTCCATACCATCAACAAGGGTGACTCCTCCAATACAGATGAAGAGTGGAAGTCCTATCTCAACGAGGACAGTTATATGTCTCAAGGAGAGGTGCATACGCCATTTTGCTATCCCGTACCGAGTCCGAGATATATACCAAGATCAGACATCAAAATGATATACAGAGATTATGATCCAGAAGGATGTCGTGCCCCACCAAACTCATTAGAGGAGGACACTCTGATAAAAGACAAATTTGACTATGACTATTATGGCCCAATGGATGCCCTGCCTATCTGGCAGCCGTACCCAGGAGACTTGGGGCAAAAGAGTCAGCCCAACGATGCATATCAACTGCGCATCATTGAAAAGAATACCTGCGTCCCCACCGAATCATGAGATCATTACTCAGGGCATTTAGAAAATATCCAGCACGACGATGAATTTGGAAAGATTGCAGGACAAGAGTTCCTTAACTACGCTTTTCCCGAGGTCAACGTCATCGAGAGGGATAACTCCTCCAGTTCCACAGAAGTGTGAGACACCTTAGGACAATCGAGTGGCAAGTACGACTTCTTGGTCAAGTACACCGCTCCTGAAAGCTCTCGTATCATGCTCGAAGACATCCATCCCTCTGGATGGGGAGATCCACCTGAGAGTGCAAACACTGTGTAAGATACAACGGAAGAGTTCGTCTACGATAACTCTGCCTGGGAGACAGACTCCAACGATCCTGCTCCACCAGAAATCAATGTTATTTCTGAAGACAAACCAAGAAGGAAAGTACCAGACTTTGTGATTCACCAAGGAGTTCGCCGCCAATGGGTTACTGTCGATGTCCCGAAAGTCGTTCATAAGTCTACGTAATTGCCGTCTTTGTTTTAACCTTTCACCCTGCCCAGGTGAAACAGATGTTTTGATAGGGCTCACTTTCTGTAAATGTCTCTCTCCGCTTTGCCCAAAGCGACATAGTTTTGTTATATAGGGCTGTAGATTCAAGAATCGGCCAAATCATAAATAAAATAATGTTGTTTTGTAATTTCCGCATTTTATTGTTGTTTTCGCTTTTTGCTTTTTTCAGAAAATGGTAATCCTAAAAAACAACTCAAATAATAAAAACAAGCATTTTTCAGAAAATGCACTGCACACACTCTTGCATTTCTCTCTATCTCTTCTAAAACAATCATCACGTCGTGCCGATTGCTTGTTTTAAACCCCATTGAAACATACGATCCAATGTCTTCTCCCAACTTTGAATTCCCGGTATTTGAGGCTGAAGAAGAAAATGACGAAGAAATTCCAGAAGAGATCTCCCAATTACTCAGAAAAGAGAAAAGGTCCATTGAACCTCACAAAGATACGTTGGAAACGGTCAACTTGGGTTCAGAAGGAGAGAGAAAAGAAGTCAAGATTGGGGCACGACTCAGTCTGACAGTCAAAGAAGACTTGATAAAACTTCTTAAAGATTTTCCCGATGTATTCGCCTGGTCCTATCAGGACATGCCAGGGTTGGATACCAGCATCGTGGAGCATCATCTATCATTAAGATCAGAATGTCCTTCGGTAAAACAAAGACTAAGACGGACTCATCCAGACATGGCCATCAAAATCAAAGAGGAAGTACAAAAATAGATTGACGCAGGTTTCCTCACCACATCAGAATATCCTCAATGGTTAGCCAACATAGTACCAGTTCCGAAAAAGGACGGAAAGGTCAGAATGTGTGTAGACTACAGGGATCTGAACAAAGCCAGTTCAAAGGATGACTTTCCCTTACCGCACATAGACATGCTGGTAGATAGTACAACAAAGTTCAAAGTATTCTCTTTCATGGATGGATTCTCGGGCTATAATCAAATCAAAATGGCGCCGGAAGACATGGAGAAAACTTCCTTCATCACCCCATGGGGCACCTTTTGGTACAAGGTAATGTCGTTCGGTTTTAAGAACGCCGGGGCAACCTATCAAAGGGCTATGGCTACTCTGTTTCATGACATGATACACAAAGAAATAGAAGTATATGTCAATGATATGATTGCCAAGTCTAAAACAGAGGGGGAACATGTGACCCACCTGTCAAAATTATTCTAGCGTCTGAGGAAATACAAACTCCGCTTAAATCCCAACAAATGCACATTTGGTGTTCGTTCAGGAAAACTGCTAGGGTTCATCGTCATCCAGAAAGGAATTGAGGTTTATCCTGACAAAGTCAGAAAAATGCACATTCAAGAAATGCCTTCTCCAAAGACAGAAAAACAAGTCAGAGGATTCCTGGGACGTTTGAATTACATTTCCAGATTTACATTCCTCATGACGCCAATTTTTAAAATACTAAAAAAGAATCAGGACTGCGTATGGACAAAAGACTGCCAAACTGCCTTCGATAGTATCAAAGAATACCTGTTGAATCCACCTATCCTGTCACCTCCACTGGAGGGAATACCACTTATCATCTATTTAATAGTCTTGGAAGACTCCATGGGTTGTGTACTTGGCCAATAAGACAAAACAAAATGAAAAGAGTTTTCCATCTACTACTTAAGCAAGAAGTTCACGGACTGTGAAACTAGGTACACTATGCTCGAGAAAACTTGTTGTGCTCTGGCTGGGGCAGCCAAACGTCTTTGCCAGTACATGATTTGTCACACTACTTGGTTAATCTCTGAAATGGATCCAATCAAGTACGCCTTTGAAAAACCTGCTCTCACGTGAAGGATCGCCCGTTGGCAGATGTTGTTATCAGAATACGACATCGAGTACCATGCTCAGAAAGCCGTCAAAGGAAGTATCTTAGCTGATCATTTGGCTCATCAACCGATTGACGATCAAGAATCAGTCAGATTTGACGTCCCAAACAAAGATGTCATGTATTTGAAAATGAAAGACTGCGATGAACCACTACCCAGTGAAGGGCCAGAACCAAGATTTCAGATATGGGGACTAATCTTTGACGAGCTGTCAACAATTATGGAAACGGAATTGGGGCAATCATCATAACACCTCAGGGTACCCATATTCCTTTCACTGCCAAACTAACATTCAAGTGTACAAACAACGAGGCTGAATACGAAGCTTGTATCATGGGTCTCGAAGAAGCAATTGACTTGAGAATTTAGAACTTGGATGTGTATGGAGACTCAGCCCTGGTTATCAATCAAATCAAAGGAGATTGGAACACATACCAATCAAGATTGATTCCTTACAAAGACTACGCGAGAAGGTTGTTACCATCCTTCAATAGAATCGAGTTTCATCACAGGCCTCGTGAAGAGAGTCACATGGCTGATGCATTAGCCACCCTCTCTTCTATGATTAGTGTAGGTCAATGGAACGGCATACCTAAGATCGATATAATTTGCCTTGAAAGGCCCGCTTACATCTTCACGATTGAAACAGTCATAGACGACAAACCTTGGTATCACGATATCAAATGCTTCCTTCAGAAACAAGAGTACCTACCTGGGGCATCCAGATAAGACAGAAAGACCCTCAGAAGGCTAGCTGGCAGTTTCTTCCTGAGCGGTGACACACTCTATAAGAGAAACTTTGACATGGTCTTGCTCCGATGTGTAGACAGACCAGAGGCAAACATGCTGATAAAATAAATTCACTAAGGATCCTTTGGCACTCATGCCAATGGACACACAATGGCGAGAAAAATTCTGAGAGCAGGGTACTATTGGTTGACCATGGAATCCAATTGCTACAAGTACATGAGGAGATGTCACAAGTGTCAGATATACTCAGACAAAATCCATGTACCGCTAACACATCTCAAAGTTCTTTCTTCCCCATGGCCTTTTTCCATATGGGGAATCAACATGATTGGCATGATCGAACCCAAGGCTTCAAATAGACATCGGTTCATCCTGGTAGCCATTGACTACTTCACCAAGTGGGTCGAAGCAGCATCATACACCAATGTAACCCGATAAGTGGTGGTCCGATTTATCAAAAACAATCACATCTGCCGTTATGGTGTTCCAAGCCAGATCATTACCGATAATGGATCTAACTTGAACAATAAGATGATGAAATAATTATGTGTTGAGTTCAAGATCGAACACCATAACTCATCTCCCTACCGACCTAAGATGAACAGCGCGGTAGAAGCAGCTAACAAGAACATCAAGAAGATTGTTCAAAAGATGGTTGTAACCTACAAAGACTGGCACGAGATGCTACCCTTTACGCTTTACGATTATTGCACATCTGTCCACACTTCAATAGGGGCAACCCCTTTCTCTCTAGTATATGGCATGGAGGCAGTGCTTCCCATAGAAGTAGAGATCCCATCAATCCGGGTATTGATGGAAGCTAAGCTAATAGAGGCTGAATGGTGTCAAAGTTAACACGATGAAGTGAATATGATCGAAGAAAAGCGAATGGAAGCTTTGTGCCATGGTCAGTTGTATCAGCAAAGAATGAAGAAGTCGTTTGACAAAAGGGTTCGACCCGGAGTCTTCAGGAAAGGAGACCTTGTGCTAAAAAAGATACAATCATTTCTCACTGATTCCTGGGGCAAATGGACTCCGAATTACGATGGCCCATATGCGGTCAAGAAAGCCTTCTCAGGCGGCGCCTTGATACTGGAAACCATGGATGGAGAGGAATTTGCCTACCCCACGAATGTTGACGTAGTCAAGAAATACTCCGCCTAAATAAAAAAAAACGTCTCGGTGGATTGAAAACCCGGAAGGGCGGTCCAGGAAAAAATTAGAGACGTGAACAAAAATCATCCCCATGGATTAGAAATATCAAAGTATAATCCAGGAAAAAATTAGGGATTAATGGCAAGTAACTACGTCTGATCAGTTCAACTCCTTAGTAGTAATGCCATCCATCGGAAAAATTCCAGTCAATGTCATCTTCGACAAAAGCTCAGGATGTCCAGAATTCAAAGTTGGTAGAAGGATAATAGTCGTTATGTTTCAATATAATTTGAGCCTTAATTTCCATCCTATCAATAAAATTTGAGCCCTAGCGCTTGGTTGGTTTCCATCCTATCAATAAAATTTGAGCCCTAGTGCTTTTATTTGCAATTCTTATTTGTTTTAGCTTTACAGAATGACATTTTTAGATATGATCAAAGATTCTTGAGATAAAACAAAAAAAAGAATTTACTTGTCAAAATTTTTCTGCTTTTAAAATAAAGATGGCAATTTCTTTTGACTGTTGAACATCAAAAGAACATCGATCGCTTCTCTGGAAGTAATTGAACCTCAAAGTGCAGAATCAAAGTACTCCTTCTAAAACCAGTACGCTTGAATGAAGGATCAACTGTGTTAGATGCAGATGTCCCATCTGATACCCCCAGCAGAGTACATACCTCCTAAGATCGATTGAACAATTATATTTCCCCACAGGGACGTTTCTCCTAAGCAAGGCAGAATTGCTATCTGGAACTAGTGATACTTTTCATCCCCCGCAGTGGCCAAGTATCCAGTCATGTTCATCCACTAGTCTGTGTGTCATGTCAGTTTTGTCAGCATAAACATACATACATCATGCATTATTAATTCATACTCATATTCATATTGCATCACCATCACTCTAGTCAGTCTTATCCCCAAGTGATAAAAGTCCTCTTATCAATCGAGTTGTCAGTTCTTTCCTCATCGGGAAATGTTTTGTCTGAACAATCTCTCCTCCAGTTTATTTCTGGATTGGAGTTGGTCCTTGACCACTTTGATAACTTTAACCTCTGAAAAACAAGAAGACAGTCGACGAACGTCACTCTTCACCATTAACGATGATATCTTCGCTTTCCCGGATTAAGGAAAATCCCCAGAGAAAGCCTCACAACTAAAGACTCTCAACAACACATCGATTTTTCTCCCCAAGAAGGTCAACGATAATGAAGTCATCCGCACCTCAAAATTGGATTGCATCACATGGCATTTCTCCGAGAAGATCTTGAGGAAAAGTATGATGTAATATCCCCAAGCAGGAAACCGTCTCTCAAGAGACTCGTTTTCCCTAGTAGAGTCAACAAATGGCGTCTCCAACAGAGAATTTTGAACACCTCTACAACTCAGACGAATGGGTTCCCCAGCGAGTCTGACATCAAAACTTTTTCCTATCAAATGGTATCTCCCCCAGAAAATTCGGCGAGAAGTTTGAGGAAAACCGCTACAAATAGCGTCCCTTGTCAAGAAAGTTTATTGACAAAAGAAACTAAGACCAGTTCCGTTGCTAAAGGCCAGGATCGAGAGGAAGTTTACATCAGAAACTGAGACTAGTTCCGTGGCTAAAGACCAGGATCGAGGGGAAGTTTCTTGACAAAAGAAACTGAGACCAGTTCCTTGGCTGAAGACTAGGATCGAGGGGAAGTTTATTTCAGAAACTAAGACCAGTTCCTTGGCTAAAGACTAGGATCGAGGGGAAGTTTTTACCTTTTATAAGTATCATTGCTTAGTAAAAGAAGATGAATGAGCAAACTGCCATTCATAACCACCATCAAAATTTTGGGTATTCCGATATTTAATCCTCTTGCACCCCAAATGCCCGAATACCTTCGCCATTCACACCTTCGGGTCCAAGAAGATTAAATAGGGGCATTTGTCATACCCCAAATTTTGACCACCAAGATTTCCCATCATTGTGCAAATCATCTTCACAACATGGATGGACCATCATGCCTCATCAATCTCCTCAGGGATTGTTTGGCATTCTTCACGGTCAAAGATTAGGGTTAGAGCATTTAGACAAAAGATCAATCAAGAAATGACATGATCTTAAACTTGTCTAGCCTCTCAAACATCCAGGAATGAACAAGAGGTCTCCCACATCAAGAATTAAGCACCAGGTTGCAATATACCAAGTGGATCAAGCCTCAGGATCGCCAGTGTCACCAAATTTGAGTTTTGGTCGACTGAGGCCTCCAGATGAAAATTTCCATCTGGACATGAGCCAATTCCTCAATGTGTGGTCCTATAAGCTCAAAAGGATCTCAAGAGCCCACCCACAATGGCAAAATCACCTTGAAGGCCCATCTATTAAAGAATCAGGAATTAGGGTTTTGACCTAATTCAACCCTTGAGTAAACTTGTGAAGTGAGGCATGGCTTGAGGCTCCCAAAATGAACTTCAAAGACCTCAAATACATCAAAATGACATTTTTACAAGATTTTATTGACTCAAAGAGCTCAAGTCATAAGCCACAAGAGCTCAAAACCATCTGATCACAAATTAGGGGTTCTGATGGGAAAAGTCAACCCTATCCTTGACTGTTGGCCTACCCTTGATCTCAAACCTTGGGGAGGGGTTCAAGACATTCTTAAATACCCTTGGAGGCCATCCATGAAGTTTAATTGAACCCAAGGATTGATTTCACAAAAGAATCACAAAGTTAGAATTTCATCTGATGAAAAAAGTCAACTTTACAAAAAGTCCAAGTTTGACTTTTTGTATTTTTGGTCAACCAAGGTTCCTTAACCCTAAAACAATGTTAATATGTGATTTGAATCATCATTCATCAAGAAAAATCAAAGAAAGTGAGTTAACTTGCTAAAGGGGTAACCATAAAAAACTTAGAATTTTTCTAAGTTATGGAACAAAGTGGCTAGGGTACCAACTTCCAAGGACCATAACTTGAGATCCAAGCAACCATTTTCGGTGATCCAAAGATAGATTTGTAGGTCTTGCTACACTCTACAAAAGCTTCAACTACATCAAGTTCCAATTCTTCATGGATTTTCAGTTAGTAGTGGATCAAAGTGGTGAAAAAACCAAAATATGTCAAAAAACAATTAGTGAAAATTCTGCCTTGTAATTTCAGCATGAAACATCAAACTTCCAAGGCATTTTTCACATTGATCCAAGATTAATCAATGAAATCTTCAAACTTCAATGTTTTAGTACATCATTCAAGCTTTTCAAAAAGTACAAGAAGTCTCTCTGATTCATTTTGAGCTAAGAGATACATCCATGGGAAGTTAGCTCCAAAATCTGATTTTTCACTAAGTCAGAATTGTGCATTTGGTCCAATTTGCATATTGCGCACCTCAGGGGGAGACCAAGGAGGAACAAACACGGATCCATAAGCTTTCCAAGTCTTTGGAACTACATATAGGTATGTCATCCCTAAAAGCTAAAGATGCCTCAAGACTTCAATTTTGTTTTGAGACATTCAATGGATGCATAGAGCTGGCATGTATCAGTCCATGATGAACCAAATGAGTCAAGATAAGCTCATACAACAGAGAACCATAGGCCTGTGCTCTAATCTCAAGCCAATTCCTAGAGGAGACTTGAGATTCCATTTGATCCACATTGGCCAAAGGCCTGCTGCAGTTGCCACACACTGTTGCTTGCAAAACAAACTTGACACACTCTAAATAGGCCTCAATTGTGATCAGTTTGAGTACACCAAAGGTCCTAAATAGATGCCTTTCTCAAACTCACCACTTTCACTCCAAAAACACCTTCTCTTGCAAGTCACTATCGGTTTTTGCATTTGAGAGTGATTCCAACCAAACCAATGGTTCACATACCTCACATATAATATATAGAGGTGATCCAAACTCTTACATAACATCTGTAACATCAAAATCACCAAATGCCCACCCAATTGCACAAGACTCATGACTTGCTGCAGAAGGAATTAGGTTAATCAATCCAGAGGTTTTCCAATCAACCTAAGCACTCAAACATATTCATTGATGTACAAGGAAGCTGTCCAAATCATTGGAACTCATCTGTAACACCTCCAAACCAGAATTCGATTCTCACTTGCAGAGGTCAAACTTGAACTCTCGAACTCAATGAATCATGCATCATAAACATGTTTTCTTGTTAATATTGTGTTTCTGGATGTTTGTAGATCATTTACCCTCAATCAATTGTTGTTTACAACTCGTGTATAGGATTTAATTGAGTTCATGCCAATTTTAGGGTTCTTCAGGTTTTATCAGATTATGTTTTGATTCACTTGAATTAAATAAAATTGGGTATTGCCATTGTATTCCTCATCTGAAAATGCATGATTTTCATATTTGGATCATGAGGAATGGTTGAGAAATGAGGGAGATAGGAGGCTTCCCATTTTGATCTTAAGGATGAAGATGGCCATGGCGCCATGTGTAACACCCTTTTCTACCCCCACAAATGTTGCAGCAGAAACAACTCAAATATCAGAGTAAAGTATCAAAATCACCTCAAGGGTGCACATTTCTCATTTAGATCAAATAATAAACTTGCCCTGTAAACAAAAGGGTTTTCCTCAAAGTTTCACAAAAAAGCCTTCACATGGCAGCGAAACTCAAAATTTTCAAATAAAAGGTTTTCAAATAGCATCATAATAATCAAAATAAAACCATATCATCAAAGGACAACAAAATAAGGAAACAACATAGTTAGAATCAAAGGACCCCAGCCCGATGTTACACTATCAGAGCAAGACCTTCTTAATCGACCAAAAGTAAATAAACTTCAAGGTCCTCGAAAGCATCCACAACTAAACCTGATCACCTGCACGTTACCCACTTGGAGGAAACATTCAAACAGGCAGGGTGAGTAATCACAATTCATAATAATCATTATAAAACAAGATATACATAAAATGACATTATCTTCATATACAAAATGTTCAGGGTGATCACAAGGAAACATCAAAATCACGAACAACATCATAAAATACAACAATGCCAATTAAATGCAAATGCACAACAAGACTCATGCATGTGGTACTAATCGTCATAATCGATGGACACTAGGCTATCACCCCACCAAAGATCCCCGTCAATAGGATCGATTCCGCATTGGAACCAAAACACATCATAATTACCTCATATCCGCACAATGGGAATGAAGCATCGTCACAGAGTATGCATATGAATGTATGATACACAACGTCAATAATCACTATCTTCAAATAACATCATTATGTGCATCATCATTCATCAACAAAAGCCATCATATGCATAATCATTCATTAAAACCTCATGTTAATTATATCATCAAGTATTCATCAAAAACATCACGAATCATCATCGTCAAAATCATCAATACACACGCATCAAGATAGTCATGTAAAATCATCAATATACTCATGGTACTTCACATCGTCATTTTATCATCACATAAACACCTAATAATCATCAATAACATCATATCATCATGGAATCATGAAACATCACATATATAAATCTCTCACAATTCATCAGTCATATCATGTTGTCGTCATTCCTCAATTCTCATATAAATCATGTCAGCATATATTCGTCAAGTAATCGCAAAACATCATCGTATAATCATCAGCAACACCATGGAAAATCACCATAAAAATCACCGCATCAAAGCATTAAAATGGCACAGCAAAAGAAACGAAATTTAGCGAGCCACAGAAGTTCGCTCCAGGATTTGCTAGGCGAACCTGTTCGCTAAAACCTTCGCTTGGCGAAGCGGCCAGCGAATCCCACAGACACCACACTAAAACACCAGAATAACACCCTCTGTCATACTCGCTGGTTTATTCGTTGGGCGAAGCTACTCGCTGGTTCACTCTCTTAGCGAGACTTCTAGCGAATCCTCACTTCCACTCCAAAATCATCTCAGTACCTACACTCATGTTATCGCGCATTCGCTGCACTGTTCGCTTTGCGAACCTTGTCAAACATTCGCTTAGCGAAGCGATGGTTCGCTTAGCGAACCTGCGATTACAGCAAATCGCTGCTATGCACCAGTGGTTCCACAGCCTCAAAGGTACCTGCGATTACAGCTCCAAATGACCAAAAAATAACCCTATAACAGTTCTAATGCATCACGGAAATCAACGGCATAAAACCTACGTCTATTAGGTCGATTAGGACACCTCGAGGAAACATTAAATTCCCTAAACCTTCAAAACTCTCAAGCTCCCCATAAACTCCATAGATCCTTCACCACAAGGTTAAAACTACAACAACGGGGAAATCTGCCCCAAAGGTCTATTTTTATCTGATTAAATTCAACCCTTAATAATCGATTCACAAAATGCCTTCAAATCATCAATTCGTCACAAAAATCCCATAAACCCTCAAACACAAAACAACCACTTCAATTATATCGAATCCTATAATGAAAACAATGAAACGTAATTACTCCCCATACCTTAGATTTTCGATCCGATGTGTTTTCTCTTGAGTTTTTGAAAAACTTCACGAATTTCTCGCCTTTTCCCTTTTTCCCCAGAGCTCTCCCTTCTTTCCTTCTTTTCACGGTTAACCAAAAGTGAACCCTATTCTCAAAATCCTCCTTTTATATCCATCTTAACCCTTGGGCCTCAAAATTGGGCTTTCTCCATAATGCCCTCACTAATTTTCCTCAAATGTCCACTTTACCCTCAACTCCTCTAATATTATTTAAAATAAATAATAATACAATATATTCCGTAATATATGTTGTTATTTAATTAAATAACCAAAACTTCATAAAAACACCGACATCGACACGAAACACCAAAATTAACAGAAAACAATGAATATAATATTTAAATAAATTAAATAAATATTCTTACGAAATTTGGGCTGTACAACTCTCCCCCACTTAAAGATTTCGCCCTCGAAAATTACGTCAAGGAAACAGAGTCGGGTACGACTCCCTCATCTGATCTCTACACCTCAAGTCCAACTTTCCTCCTTCTTAGATCCTTTTAACCTTTTCAGGTGTCTCTTACAAAATTTCAGGTCTGAGTGCAACACTCTCGCCCGACCCATACCATCACAATAGAGTCCTACACCTCCTTCCGTACAAAACTTCATACAACGTCATTCCAACACTAGCATGAAAACTGCAAATGACTATCCCACGATCCACCTTGATCCAACACACAAGCTCTCGGCAATTCCTCTAAAGACTGGGTAACCCTCTATGTTTTCCCATCCGTTTGCGGATGATAGGCAGAACTCATTCTCAACTTAGTACTCAAAGCATCTTGCAAACTCTTCCAAAACCTTGTTGTAAATCTCAGATCTCTATCCGACACAATACTCGAAGGTACCCCATGTAACTTCACAATCTCTTCAATATACATCTCGACTATCTTCTGCATAGAATGATTAATCTTCATTGGCAAGAAATGAGCCGACTTAGTTAATCTATCCACGATCACCCAAATTGAATCATTTCCCTTAGCAGTCTTTGGCAATCCCACCACAAAATCCATGGAAATACTATCCCATTTCCATTCTGGAATCCTCAACGGCTGCATCGTACATAAAGGCTTCTGATGCTCAACCTTCGACTTCTGACAAGTCAAACACTCATAAACAAACTCCGCGACATCCTTCTTCATACCTGGCCACCAAAATAACTTTTTCAAATCCTAGTACATCTTCGTAGCATCGGGATGAATACTCAACCTACTTCGATTTCCTTCTTCAAGAATGCTTTTCTTAATATTTGGAACATCTGGGACACACACCCTGTCTCTAAACATCATCACACCATTCTCGTCAATTTGGAAATCTCCTCCGTTACCCTGGTTGATCAAAGTCAATTGGTCAACTAACTTCAAGTCAGATTGTTGTCCCACTCTGATCTCTTCCAGAATACCACTAGTCAACTTCAACATTCCCAACTTCACACTGTCAGAGGTCTTTTCACATACTAAACTCAAATCTCAGAATTGCTCAAGCAACTCCAATTCTTTCACCATAAGCATCGACATATGCAATGACTTTCTGCTCAATGCATCGGCCACTACATTTGCTTTGCCCGGATGATAACTCAAATCAAAATTGAAATCCTTCAACAACTCTAACCACCTCCTCTGCTTCATATTCAATTCCTTATGATCAAACAAGTACTTCAAATTCTCATGATCGCTAAACACTTCACATTAGAGTCAAACAGATAAGTGTCCAAATCTCCAACACAAACACCACAGCGGCCAACTCCAATTCATGTGTAGGATAATTCCTCTCATGAACTCACAATTATCTCAAAGCATAGGCAACAACTTGCCCATTCTGAATCAATACTCCACCAAGACCCATCTTCGACGCATCACTGTACACCACAAAAGATTCACTCAGATTAGTCAAAATCAACACCGGAGCGGTCATCAATCTCTTCTTCAATTCTACAAAACTCTCTTCACAAGCTACATCCCACACAAAAAGCTTGACCATTTCGAGTCTACTGAGTCAAAGGTAATTCCAACTTAGAAAAACTCCCATAATATTGCGGTAATAACCCTCCAATCCCAGAAACTTTGTATCTCAGTAGCAGACCTTGGCGGCTCCCCCTGCAACACCGCATCAATCTTAGAAGGATCAACAGCAATTCCACCACTTGAAATCACATGGCCGGGAAAACTCACTTCCTTCAACCAAAACTCACACTTCGACAGCTTCAGCTACAACTTCTTCTCTTTCAACACCTGCAACACAGTCCTCAAATGCTCAACATGCTCTTCTTCAGATTTAGAGTCTATCAGAAGATCGTCAATAAAACCCACTACAAACTTATCCAAATACTCAAGAAAATTCCGATTCATATACTTCATGAATACCAGGTGCATTATACACCCCAAACGACATCACAATATTCTCATAGTCACTATACCTCGTCCGGAAAGCTGTCTTCAGAATATCATCAGGGTTAACACGAATCTGATGATAAGCAGGCCTCAAATCAATCTTGGTAAACACATAGGCACCTACTAACTTATCCATCAAATCCTTAATCCTCGAAAGCAGAAACTTATTCTAGATCGTCACTTTATTCAACTGCGGATAATCAACACACAACCTCATACTTCCATCTTTCTCCTTCACCAACCACACAGGAGCACCCCACAGGGAAACACTTGGTCGAACAACTTCATCCCAAGTAATTCTTCCAGCTATTCCTTCAATTTTCCTAACTCAAAAACATACATCTCGTATGCAATCACCGACATTAAGCTTGCATCAAGTACCAGGTCGATATCCAGTTCCACTCCATACTACGGTGGTACATCACTGATATCTCATGGGAACACCTCCAAATAGTCACACACCATAGGTAGCTCACACACCACCGCATCCTCTTAAACTTCAAAGAATCCAACATCATAAACACCTTTGCACTATCTTTCACAGACTCACCCGCTTGCTTCACAGAACAAACAACTCTTCACCTTCGTCGAAATTAGATTCAGGTGGTTGCCAGGAATTACACACCACCGGCATATCACTAGTCGCCACCCTGTTCTCTATCCTTCAAAAAGCAGACATCAACAATACCTGATCGTTCTCCTCGGGGTATTCCAACTGACTGACAGGCAAGAAACTCTAATTTGCCTCATCTTCAAATCTATTAGTCCGCATCGACTCATCAAAACAATTTGTAAGCGCCCGACTTAACCCCAAACAATTCACTGCACACACTACTCAAGCTCGCAAGACACGTTTATCCCATCCAACATGATCCCGTCTATTATCAACAAGAGATTAAGGGTGATCAATTCCTCAATTTGTCAATAACAGCCGATATCATGAGGCAGTATAAACTATCTCTACCAACTATCGCAGCGTCCAACACCACACTTAGCCAACGCTCCAAACTCGAAACACCTTGGAGAAGCACCATCTTCTCCCCCACTTGTTTCATTCCCAACCTGCAAATGGAAAACAAAACAAGCATCGACAGTGTTTTCACACACATGTCGCACACTAGGGAAACAAACAACATTAGACAACCTGGCCAGACGGACCGACCAGGCTCTGATACCACTAATGTAACACCCTTTTCTACCCCCACAAATGTTGCAGCAGAAACAAATCAAATATCAGAGTAAAGTATCAAAATCACCTCAAGGGTGCACACTTCTCATTTAGATCAAATAATACACTTGCCCTGTAAACAAAAGGGTTTTCCTCAAAGTTTCACAAAAAAGCCTTCACATGGCAGCGGAACTCAAAATTTTCAAATAAAAGGTTTTCAACCAGCATCATAATAATCAAAATATAACCATATCATCAAAGGACAACAAAATAAGGAAACAACATAGTTCGACTCAAAGGACCCCAACCCGTTGTTACACTATCAGTGAAAGACCCTCTAAATCGACCAAAAGCAAATAAACTTCAAGGTCCTCGAAAGCATCCACAGCTAAACCTGATCACCTGCACGTTACCCACGTGGAAGCAACAATCAAACAGGCAGGGTGAGTAATCACAATTCATAATAATCATTATAAAACAAGATATACATAAAATGGCATTATCTTTCATATACAACATCTTCAGGGTCATCACAAGGAAACATCAAAATCGCGAACAACATCATAAAATACACCAATGCCAATTAAATGCAAATGCACAACAAGACTCATGCATGTGGTACCAATCGTCATAATCGATGGACACTAGGCCATCACCCCTCCAAAGATCCCCGTCAATAGGATCGATTCCACATTGGAACCGGAGCACGTCATAATTACCTCATATCCGCACAATGGGAATGAAGCATCGTCATAGAGTATGCACATGAATGTATGATACACAACGTCAATAATCACCATCATTAAATAACATCATTATGTGCATCATCATTTATCAACAAAAGCCATCATATACATAATCATTCATCAAACCCTCATGTTAATTATATCATCATGTATTCCTCAAAAGCATCATGAATCATCATCGACAAAATCATCAATACACGCATCAAGATAGTCATGTAAAATCATCAATATACTCATGGTACTTCACATCATCATTTTATCATCACATAAACACCTAATAATCATCAATAACATCATCATATCATCATGGAATCACGAAACATCACATATATAAATCTCTCATAATTCATCAGTCATATCATGTCGTCATCATTCCTCAATTCTCATATAAATCATGTCAGCATATATTCGTCAATTAATCACAAAACATTGTCGTATAATCATCAGCAACACCATGGAAAATCATCATAAAAATCACCGCATTAAAGCATTAAAATGGCACAGCAAAAGAAACGAAATTTTGCGAGCAACAGACGTTCGCTCCAGGATTTGCTAGGCGAACCTGTTCGCTAAAACCTTCGCTTGGCGAAGCGGCCAGCGAATCCCACAGACACCACACCAAAATACCAGAAAACACCCTCTGTCATACTCGCTGGTTTATTCGCTAGGCGAAGCTACTCGCTGATTCACTCGCTTAGCGAGACTTCCAACGAATCCCCACTTCCACTCCAAAATCATCTCAGTACCTACACTCATGTTATCGTGCATTCGCTGCGCTTTTCGCTTTGCGAACCTTGGCGAACATTCGCCTAGCGAAGCGATGGTTCGCTTAGCGAACCTGCGATTACATCAAATCGCTGCTACGCACCAGTGGTTCCACAACCTCAAAGGCACCTGCGATTATAGCTCCAAATGACCCAAAAACATCCCTATAACAGTTCTAATGCATCACGAAAATCAATGGCATAAAACCTACGTCTATTAGGTCGATTAGGACACCTCAGGGAAACATTAAATCCCCTAAACCTTCAAAACTCTCAAGCTCCCCATAAACTCCATAGATCCTTCACCACAAGGTTAAAACTACAACAACGGGGAAATCTGCCCCAAAGGTCTATTTTTATCCGATTAAATTCAACCCTTAATAATCGATTCACAAAATGCCTTCAAATCATCAATTCGTCACAAAAATCCCATAAACCCTCAAACACAAAACAACCACTTCAATTACATCGAATCCTATAATGAAAACAATGAAAGGTAATTACTCCCCATACCTTAGATTGTCGATCCGATGTGTTTTTTCTTGAGTTTTTGGAAACCTTCACGAATTCCTCACCTTTTCCCTTTTTCCCCAGAACTCTCCCTTCTTTCCTTCTTTTCACGGTTAAACAAAAGTGAACCCTATTCTCAAAATCCTCCTTTTATATCCATCCTAACCCTTGGGCCTCAAAATTGGGCTTTCTCCATAATGCCCTCACTAATTCTCCTCAAATGTCCACTTTACCCTCAACTCCTCTAATATTATTTAAAATAGATAATAATACAATATATTCCGTAATATATGTTGTTATTTAATTAAATAACCAAAACTTCATAAAAACACCGACATCGACACGAAACACCAAAATTAACAGAAAACCATGAATATAATATTTAAATAAATTAAATAAATATTCTTACGAAATTTGGGGTGTTACACCATGCTTCAGAAATTCAACTTGTTTGCTATATATTTTTCCCTTGCCATATATTAAATGAATTGGCATTGCGCCCCAGTGGTTGATCAACTGGATTGTGTGTATTGAGCGAGTGAGAGGTCTGGGGTTCGAATCCCCCTCGCCCCAGACCTCTTTTTTATCACTTGTTCCATTTTTATTTTATTTTTCGTATTATTTTTAATGATTTGAAAAATTAACTTCTCTTTCAATTTTAATCATTTTTTATTGATTCTTTTTCTGAAAAATCACAAAAATATTAAAGTATTTTCTTCTACAAAAAATAAGATTTATATTATTTATTTAATATAGTTGGTATATTTGTGAATAAATTTATTTTTTATTATTTTTAAACATTTTAAAAGTGAATTTTTATCTTGAAAATCAAAATTAAATAAGTTTTAAATCATCTTGTGATTAAAACCTCATTTTTCAAACCTTAGCCAAAAATCACAAGTAGTTTATTTAAACTTTTTGGTATTTTTATCATTTTCATTGATTTTCTTTAAAGAATTACTTTTAAAAGAAAATGAAAATTAGGGTTTCTTTGATTTTGATCCTTATCAAATATTTCAAAACACTCATGGGCCTCTAATAGAGTGTAAGACTCAATCCTTTTCTTAACCAAAACCATTTTGGGCCTCAGATATTGTATAAGTCCCAACACATTTTCAAAAAACCTTGGCGCGATCGCCAGTTCAAAATCAAATCTTTGGGCCTACCCTTGTGTTGTAAGTCCCATTTCTTTTCTTTTTCAAACTTTTGGGCCTCTCCTCAAGTTGTAAGACTCATCCCTTTTTACAGAAAACCTCTTTGAGCCTCCGTCGTTGTATAAGACCCATTACAGTTTACAAACAACAGTAAAATTACTGTTTTTCATCTGGGCCTCTCCTTGAGTATAAGCCCCAACAATCTTTTCAAAAACAACTTCTCTTTTGATTTAGGTTCAAATATACAGTTGTTATCAAAACTTTCTTTAATTTCTTTAAAACTAACAATACAGCTATGGAAGCTGGCTCGCCTGTAAGTTTTTATCAGCTTTCTTTTACTTACTTGCACATATACATGTATATATTTGTTTGAACAACATGGAAGCTTGCTCACCTGTAAATTTTTATCAGCTTTCATTTACTTGCTTTCATATATATATAACTGTATTGTGGGAAGCTGCTCCTATGTAAGTCCTTCTTTCATGCCCTTTTAAATACTTGTCATATATCAACTAAATATATACTAGTATATCTATTTAGAGTTTTCCCCGACAACTAGGTCTAGCCCTAGGTAAAGCCAGTTGGTCACTCTTTGATACAGTCAAAACTAGATCCCCATAGGATTTCCAGATATAGTCTTGCCTTCTCTTGGGCTTAAACAATATGGAACAAAGAGAAAGACAGTATTCTCGGTGAACCTTTTCTCAGACTGTCACTATTAGAACTTGTCAAAGAAATTTAGTTTCCCCAGAGAGGATTAATTCCTGGTGAAACTTCTCTTGAATTTCTTCAAACCCTAAAACTATTCACTAAAGAAAAGATTATTCTTGGTGAAACTTTTCTTGAACTCTTCTTAAGTTTGGGACCCACAAGCTTCCTAAAAGCATCCCCGCCTCCTCTTGGGCTTTGTACAAGGACCCTCTGGCTTCTTAGAAGTTCTCATGCCTTCTCTCGGGCTTAATACAAGGACCTTGAAGACCTCTTAAAGGTATAGGACATAACTTAGTCATCCTTTGCTAAAGCAGTCTTTATAGTGTCAAATCTCAGACCAATTGAGGGTTGATTCTCATCCCTTAAAACACCTGCCTCCTCTTGGGCATCGTACAAAGGTAAACTCTTCCATACCAGTCGACTTGGATAGTCTAATTCCCTCTTGAGTCTCAAAGACATTCTTAAGCACCCTACAAACATAGGAGAAACCCTGGTCATTCTGGATCAATCTCCAGTAGAGTTAAAACCCATGGGTTCTAAAACCCATTCTCTCTCCTAAAAATCCCTAGCAAGGGTCAATTTATCATCAGTATAGCACTATCCCAAATCCGAACCTCAAGGTCTATGATACCTCAACTCTTCTGTAATCCTCAGCAAGAGTTGATTCCTCATTTGGACCTGCCTCGGGATCTCAATAATCCCCAGCAGAAGATAGCCTCCTCTTAGGCTTTGTATAATGATCTTTTATTTCCTCGGCATAGTCAGCCTCCTCTTGGGCTTTGTACAATGATTCTCCCCCAGTGGAGCTAACCTTTTCAGACTCTCTTGTTGAGTCAATCACCTCTTAATACTCTCTTGTTGAGTCAACCCTTTTAGCCTCAATCTTGGGCTTTGTACAAGACAGATAAAAACACTCTCTTGTTCAGTCAATCTTTTCCAGTTTTCTCTTAGGCTTGGTATAAAGATTTCCCCTAACAGAAGCTAGCCTCCTCTTAGGCTTTGTATAATGATTTCTCCAGCTTGTTCAGCCACAATCCTGGGCTTTGTACAGGACAGATAAAAGCACTCTATTGTTGAGTAAAACCCTTTCCAGCCTCAATCTTGGGCTTTGTACAAGACACCATATAAATTTTCTAAGCAGAATCAATCCTCACTTTTTCAGCCTCAATCTTGGGCTTTGTACGAGACAGATAATACTCTCCAGCAGAGTCAAACTCATTTCAGCCTCAATCTCGGGCTTTGTACAAGACACCTAAAATAACCTCAGCTGAGTCAGAAAAGTATAATTTTAGCCTCGATCTTGGGCTTTGTACAGGACAGATAAATATTTCTTTCCCATCGAGTCAGTCTTCTTATCAGCCTCAATCTCGGGCTTTGTACAAGACACATACAAACCCTTTCGAACGGAGTCGAAACCCCTTTCAGCCTCAATCTTGGGCTTTTTACAAGACAGACAGAACATTTTCCTCAGAAAAGTCAAACTTCTAGCCTCCTCTTAGGCTTTGTATAATGATATCCCCCAAAGAGTCAGTCTCTTTTAGCCTCAATCTTGGGCTTTGTACAAGACATATATAAACACTCTCTTGTTGAGTCATCCTGTTCTAGCCTCCTCTTAGGCTTTGTATAAGGACTTCCCCAGTGGAGTCAATCAACCTCTTAGCTTCAACCTTGGGCTTTGATCAAGGCATACAAAAATCAACATCCCCTCAGAGGAAATCAAAATCTCTCTGTAAGAAGTCATTGCTCTGTTTATCACTTATCAAAACAGACATTCAAAACAAACCCTAATCCCAGATAACTGTTGTAAGTGCCACACTTGGTGATTCAAATATCCAAGTTGTCGTCCATCTTTTATCTTGGTAAATACTTTCTTTCATCTAATTGCTGTAAGCGGAAAGCCTCTGGATTATTTACATCCACACCACTGTCCCTCTCTTAGCATGAGAAATTCCTAAGGAAAAATGGCATTGCTCTACATTGAGTTAAAGTTTTCCCCTTCAGGATAAATCCCCTATAAAGGAAATTATGGCATTGCTGGACTCATATATCCCAGTTAAAGTAATCCTCCTTTATAAACAGTCACCCAACAGTTGTGATAAACAGACAAGACGTCTCCCTTTAGAGACGACAAATTCTCTCTCAGTCAAACCTTTTAGCTTCAATCTTGGGCTTTGAACAAGACACAAATACTCAACCTTTTAGCTTCAATCTTGGGCTTTGAACAAGACACCCAAATATATTTTCCTCCCTTAGAATGGGAGGAACTGCGATTGCTCTGATTTCCCTGTTTCGTTTAAACAGGAATACGTAGGCATAAGATTGTGAAATCTTAGCGAGCATACTAATCAAAAAATCTAGGTCCAGTACCTTTATATTAATCAAAACTTAGGTCCAGTACCTTACCAAGAACATCGGAAAAACCCAAACATCAACAAAAAACCACTCTCTCTCTCTCTCTCTCTCTCTCTCTCTCTCTCATATTTCCCAATAAACTTTCCCAACCCATTAAACGGATAAACACCATCAAGTACAAAGAAAAACCTGAAGCTAACAACCTGTAGATAACCACATATAGGATGGGTAATTGACAACTCCCCATTGTATAACCTGACCCCGAACTCCCCGAATCTCTTTAAGCGTTTGTTCAGTTAAACATTCGCGTGCAAGGTTAGTTTTAGATATCTTCCCTTTCCCTTCCAGCTTCACGGGATAAATACGAAATCAAAAAGTAGCACCCCCCTTCTCTTCATTGAGGAGAAAACCCAATTCCTGCGATAAGGTGGTCGCGTCACCGACAAAAATAGCATGTTACACGCACGAAAAGAAAAGTGGTAACGATCTCATCTTCAACAAGAACTTAAAATAATTTCCAATGATATCGAAGATTTTCATCGATCAATAGAAAAAAAGAAGAAGAAGGGAGGGGAAAGCCAAATTAATTTACAATTTCAAGATCATTCCATCTTTAAGTTCATCCACTCATCTTGGTGGATTCAAGCACTAAACATATCATTAACTCAAAGAACCTAAAATGAATTGAACAATTCACTTTAAAGATAGATTTGAATTAGTGAATGTTTATCCAACTTCATCTACACCCTAAGTCCTATGAATTTAAAGAGGAATATGACCTTTAAAAGTCTAAACCAAAGCAAAAATCAAAAGAAAATGGAAGAAGAAGAGGAAGGAACCAAAACAGTCCCAAAACAGAGCCAAAAACAAAATTTTGGACTTTGCTAATCGATTAACCTCCTGGTGTTAATCAGTTAACACAGTGCAAACAATAATTCCAGAATGCAGAAATAGGTGTTAATCGATTAACACCAGGAGGTTAATCGATTACACCTGCTAAAACAACAGAAAATCAGTTTAAAAAATGCAAAATCCTTGATCAATCATTTCTTCAAACACCTCATGATCAAGGATGCAATTGTGCACGAAAATTCAAGTAAAACAACAACAAATAACACCAATGGAACACAATTTACAAGATCCAAAGATCAAGCAACAAGAATCAACAATATATCACATTTTGAAGGATGTATCAAGAACAACAATGGTGGAACAAGACTTTACCACTTCAAATGTGAAAATTCTTCAAATCAACTCCAAGAACCACACTCCAAAGCCTTGATCTACAGAAATTAATGATGAAAAAGTGAATGGATGGAGGTTTAGCTTAAAGATTAATAAGTTCTAATGATGAACTTACTAACTTTCAATGGAAGAAAGAGCTTTGGATGCCGACATCCTCTCCTGGACTCAACAAATGAACTGGTTGCGACAGAGGTTAGAAGCGGTGAAGGAAGAGAAGGCCAAACTGGTAACCCCTGTCTTGGATTTTGTAGAACATGTCGTAACCTGAAATTTGACCTCCTTTTTTTCTTTTTTGCATAAGCATGTGCATTCGCATCGCTGGCATAAGCATTCGCATCTTTCTCTCTGTGTTTCTTGTTGCAGGAATATTTCAGGTTTTTTAGCCCGATTAATTGCATCTTCACAAGGTCATCACATCCTCTAAACAAGCACAAAATATTGGTTTCCATGATTATTCGTCAAATCAAGAGGTGGAAAATCGAAACCGGGGATTCAGCACTTGTTCCTAAGCAATCTGGGCAAATTTTGCCTAGAGTAACCGATTACCACATATAGGGTAACCGGTTACTCTGTACAGATTTGCAGATTCTGCTGCATTTTTTGGGACAACAACTCTGCACTCTCTTTGTTCTTGGATTCTACATGGTTCTAGCATTGTGTGGAACATTCTAGACAGTTCAAGATCATTCAAGACATTCCACTTACATTTACTCCAATGCATCACTTTAAATTAAGTGCACCATGTTCCTTAATTTCCAAGCATGTGAGTCATTGATTTGGATTTACATTGGGATTGCTCCACTGAGTTAACTACCTAACTAACTGAGTTAACCGCTGACTCGGTGAATCAAGTGTAACTAACTCCTAACCTAGATCCAAAGCTAAGTCCAAACCACATTCCAAACCTATCAACTCCAAACCAAAACTCTATATAAACAAACCTTCAATCATTTTTCAAGGACCTTCGACCCTCAACCATTTCACACATTTCTCACTCTCTTCACTCTCAATTCTCTCACATTTCTCTCTGAATTTTTCTGCAACTTCTTCATCTCCATCTCCATTTTCTTCCCAAACCTCACTATAGCTCTTCACTATTGAAGAATAATCACTTTCACCTTGGAAGTGATTATTTCTTGAGCTTAACCTTCATGAGCTTCCAATTATACTTGATTTTCTAGAGTTTTATTAACTTTTGGATTCATCTCAAGTGTTTGTTTCTAGATTCTAAGGTTCGAATTCGTATTTCGGAGTTTCGTCGCAATTTGCTAGGTTTCGATACGATTCGGCTACAGTAGAAGATTCCTCTGGTTTTATTTGATTATTTTCATCAAGATTCATTTGCAACAACATCCAAGGCATATCTCAGCCTTGTAGGTTGGTCTTTCTTTGCACATTTTACTGTTTCGAACATTTTCGTATCATTCGCGATGTAGTTTCGATGCTTTTTTTGTGTGTGAATTGATTATGCCATTACTTGATCCATGATCTTGATGTGTTAATTGATTCAATTGCTGGATTTTTGTTGTTATTAAGCTTGATTTTCGTGCACAAATTCATACTCTAGCATGTGGTAACTTGGACAAGTGATTTAGGTGTTGAAAGTGCTTTTTGAAAAGCTGTTTTTGCCACTGTTACAGTGGTAATCGATTACTCAAAAGAGAGTAACCGATTACTTTGCACAAATTTACACTAGCGCTGCCTTTTTCAAGCAAGTAACCGATTACTCAAAAGGGAGTAACCGATTACTCTGCACAATTTTCACCAGTTCTGCCTTTTTCAAGTAAGTAACCGATTACCTACTTTAAGGTAATCGATTACCACTGTATCAGAGTGCCATTTTTGGTGTTTTTTCAAGCTTGTTTGCCATGCTTTCCTCATCTAACTTCCATGGATTGATGTGCTTGATTTTCATGGATGTTGTAGGTGCTGTTTCATTTCAGTTTAAAGCATGATTGTGAATTTGCCGATACTCAATCTTTCGATTTTATGATTGCGCACATTCTTGGCATTGTATGAACATGTTCATTCTTGCACAATTTTATCCGCATAAATGACATGAGTTGTGATGCATTTTGATTGTCATTTGGCACTGTTTTTCTTTTCATTCATGTTTGAATTAAGTTTGTTCTTCAAAGAATAAGCTAAATCTTGTATAACCAATAATGCATCCTTTGCTTTAATAAATTTTCAATTCATTTTGGAAAATTATTAACGTTTTCCTCCCTTTTGATTAATTAATCGAAACTGCATTTCATCTTCCCGTTGGCGCTTCTCTTTAGGCTTCCTTTAGAGCTTTCTCTCTCTTTCCCCCGCAGAGTCAGAGTTTCGCGCGACACTTGAGCACTGTACAACTTGGAGCTGTTACGCTGTCCATTTCATTTTCTGCGCTACACTCCGTGTGTTAGAGAAGGAATGAGAATGGAGAATTCCTACTCATTCTGACTACTTCAGGTATGGGACGAATGACCTTGTGCCTGGCTTAGTCACCTCTATATCTAGGCGGTAGCGTATCTCCGTCCCCAGTTGAGTCGATCCCTGATCACTCTTGCCTCTTTCAATCTCTCCTTGCTCAATCACCATCCTCTTGGTTAAAGATCATAGTCTCTTGGGTTAACACCCATCTCTCTTTTCCAATATTCTTATCTTGCGGTCAATCATCGTCTTTTTGATTCCCCAGAAGAGTCTCAATTCCTTTTCCTTCGGGTAAACACAATCTTTCTGTTAAACACTGAAACCCTTGTGGAGTTCGCAACCTCCTTTTGGTTCTTCTCCCTTTTATTGGTTAACCACTGCCTGTCAATTAAAACACCAATTTGCACATTTTCTCAATTAACCATAGTCTATCTGTTAACACACTGAGTTCATATCGGGTTAATTGTAACGCCCCAAAATAATTAGGATATTTATTTAATTAAGTTATTATAGATATTCGTGAGTTCGGTGAATTTTGGTGGAATATTTTGATACCTGATGACATGTGTTATGGGGTATTAATGATGTTAAAGGGGTGCTGAGAGTATTTAGAAGTATGTGATGTGTTAACAATATTTTAGTAATAATAATATGATTATATGATATATATTATTATTATTATTATTTTAAAATAAAAGGAAGGGCTAAGTGGTAATTGTGCGAGGATAAGTGAGAACGAAGTTGGGAAAATATATTAAGGGTCCTAAGGGTATAGTGGACAAAAAGGAATTGGAGAGAAATGAGAAGTCATTGTTGGTATGATCATTTTGAGAAAACGCTCTGAGGAAAAGGGAGAAGCAGAGTTAAGGCTTAGAGACATCGG
Organism: Lathyrus tuberosus; assembly: GCA_022829125.1. NCBI lineage: Eukaryota > Viridiplantae > Streptophyta > Magnoliopsida > Fabales > Fabaceae > Lathyrus > Lathyrus tuberosus. Next base: position 339,075 of record JALAZF010000390.1, read on the forward strand.
AAGAATCTTCATCTAAGGTAAGGGTGGGGTTCTTTAATCTCTAAGGGTTGCATAATGTTTGTATGAGAGTAGATAAATTGTTAGGTTTTTACCCATGTGTTTGTTGATTGTTTGGTGTTTCCGGTGAGAAGTTGGAGCTATGTGTCGGCGATAATAAAAATGCTCGAATTGTGTGAATTGCATGCTTGAGTTATGTTTATGGTGTTACAATGGGTTCTAATTGATGAGAATTGATGACGTGATGTGGTGAATTTCGTTTACCATGAGGATGATAATTCTGTTTTGATTGTTGGTATGCTTTCCTCCATTGTTGGGTTTTGAGGGTTGGCACATAAACATGAAGGATTGATGATTTTATGATGTATGAATGATGGGAGGATCTACAAATATGCATTTTAGGTTGCTTATAATTGTGTTATGAGGTAGGATTTCAAATTCTGAGTTTGGGGGTTTTACAGAATCGAAATCGGAGGTCCGGAAGGCTTCCAACGCTGAAAAATGCAGAAGTCTGCATTCTGCAGGGCAATGGCGAGCGCCTTTAGGCTTACGGCGAGCTGCGTGATGGCCCGTTGCAGCTTTGGGTCCAAATGCGGTTTCGATCATAACTTTTGATCCGTAAGTCCGTTTGAGGCATCGTTCGAATCGTTGGAAAGCTGGTTTTATGTACTTTTTGTTAAAATTATTTTCAATGATAGAATTCCAACTATTCGACATGTTGTATGTGTTTCCGTGTATGTTTCAACGTGTTGAACCATGAAATGTGGAATTCGGCTGTGTGAATGCGTGTCGTTGTTGTGGATTGCAATGTTTGCATGTTTGAGCAGGTATATGCTGTATGTTGGGCATTCATGAGGTAATGTATTGGTGGTATGCTAGTCATATGCCTTACATCTTTGTTGTATGTTGTTGTTGAGTGCAATAGTTGTTGCTTATGATGTTGCATGATGTTGTTGTTGAGTTATTGTGGCATACCATGTAAATATAATTGAAATTCTATCCTATGCAGACAACAGATGTCCTAACAAATGTCAAGAGGTTGTGCTGCATAATCTCTTAAACTTGGAGGCGCAACTGCAGACTGATACCTTGAATATCAGAACTGCACCCACACCCACATGTCACGACATCTGATCCAACATGTTCATCATGCACCCTAACAGAAACGTAAATCTGCAGAATGATAAAGAACACAATAATTGTTAACCCAGTTTGATGCAACTCACCTACATCTGGGGGATACCGATCCAAGAAGAAGACTTCACTATTGTGTAGACTGTTACAAAGTTAAACTCCCACGTTTACAATTTTATCCCTAACATCTACCCCATGAACATATTTACCAAGGTTAAACTCAAACTTTTAGAACCCTGATACGAGATACCCCACTCACTTCCCTCAACCACCAACTGTGATTTCTTCATCGTCCCTCTCAATACAGAAATCTATCAAGCATACATGACAAACAAGCTAACTCAGATTTGCTTAAAAGCTTCATCCAAGAACAATACACAATTCAATACCTCAAGGCTTATGGATCTGTGTGACACCTATATCTACCACAGTGTATCAACTGATACAAAGGGAGACTTACAACCTAGAGAGCCAACGACTCTCAAAACCCTAAACCCTTGTTTCTTACACAAGACAATAATTTTAAAATAGGTGTACTAAGGCATAACAAACCTAGGTCTAAGTCTTCTATTTATAGTGTCATCTGCTTCCTTGGGCTTTAGTCTTCAGTCCTTGATCCATGCAGCAATTTCTCCTTGAGTGTTGCAGCAGATTAAAAGCTAACTTATGTCATTCAGTCCAGGATGTCAAGATGGATGTTAAGACATCTTGTTCGACATCACGTCTTCAGCAAAATTATTTAGCTTGATCTCATTGTTGCATTAACAATTATGTTTTCCCAAAATTTGTTCAAAAACCTAGAGCTTTCAATCTCCCCCTTTTTGGCAAATTTTGGCTAAAACACATATGCATGGTAAGCTCCAGATCGATGGTGCATGCAGTGAGGATTCCAAATAAGCTCCCCCTCAACCCGTGAACCAATACTTGTCACGAAAGGATAAATCTTCCTCTTAAGAGGCGTAAGAAAACCATTAGGAAAAAGCAGTAGCAATACCCTTAGTAGCAAAGTACTTCCTTGGGTAACTCAGAACACAGGACATGCCTGTGTTCATAACTCAGATCACAAGACACAAAAGTCTATTTGAGAACTGAGACCTAGAATGTTGAAACATCTTGTTGAGCATTTTAACAAGCTACTTTATCAGACATGAGATCCTTATGAGAAGATCATAACAGTTCTCCCCCTTTTTAGACACAATTTGACAAGTAATACCAAGGTATATCCAGATCCAAAGAGGGTTCACCCAGAACCTTATATAAGCCATAAAGACACCAGCAAGAGTGATACAGTAATGAGTAAGATGAATTTTGAGATCCCCTTATTTGAATTGTATCAACCACTACCCAGTCTTTTTGTCTTTATTCATTTCTAAACAGATTCTTCTTGAAGTACAAGTTCCAACACATGTGAGTGTATATTCAAGGAAAAGATTTTACACGTCCTTCTGACAAGCATACACCCTAAGCACTTTCCCAAAACAGAATCAATACTTCTGTCATTTGACTGTCAGAGATTCTCCAGACACTCTTTACTGCAATGACGTCCTAGACCAAGTCCCACCCAACAATGTTAAAGAAAATATCTGTATTGAATAAAATCTTCACAGTATAGTGATCACAATCTGCAGAGAAAAATAAATTCTCCCAGACTCATCAATGATTCTTAAGCATCCAATAAGAACCATTCAAGTATGCATTGCCAAGTTTCCCACAACTTGCAATAATACTCTAATGTCAAGACATCCTTCTTGACATCTCAGTTTGCTTGACGCACAAATGCAAACTGGAAATTCAACAATAATGTCAAGCCATCTTGACATCTCAGTTTGCTTGACGCACAAATGCAAACTGGAACTTTAAAAACAATGCCAAGCCATCTTAACATCTCAGTTTGCTTGATGCACAAATGCAAACTGGAACTTCATCTTAGATCAAGAGGCCTCTTCCCCTGACTAAGGTAACTGGTGCTCCTCCACAGACCACCCAAGCTAATGACTGGAAAACATAAGACGCATCTTCATGTCTTCAAGAGCGCACCCTCTGTTCAACACACCTGTTGAATGCAATCATAAACTCTTTTATTGTTCCCTCTGACAAGAAACAACAATCACTCACACATGATCACCATCGTGCTACCCTTGAGGAAGTGTATACCAACCATAACAAACTCTTGGCTTAAGATCAAAGTCCCATTGATCCCCCTCATCCTACAACCATCTACACACCACACGAACTCCTCTTGAATTCTCATGTATAGACCTCCAGCTGCTTGAGGCACAAACCAATTGAATCATAATGCTTCACATTCCTCAAAGAAACGCACAGGGCCCCTTAGTTTGTTATAATGATGTCAGCTATCGTATGCATGCTCCAGAACTTCACAGCTGCTAAACTGATCCACTACTAGCATGACTTGCTCCAAGGGCTCCAATGCCGTATGCAAGATTTTCCACTGACCTCACCAGGCCAGCATTAGAGATAAACACCCCGCAATCCAAGACAATTTTCCTATCATTCTCCCGTATGATAATCTGGAATACTTATGATTTATGGTGAATCTCCACTTCTGAACGCATTCAGGAACCAGAATTTCATGCAATCAACACATGATTCACTTCAATCTTCGCAAACACTTACATCCTCATTCCAAGGAACCCTTCTACCCCATCATTCTCCCGGATGATCATGTAGATACTTCTTGGACACGATGCAAGTAACCAGTTCATCACAGAACCTAAAATCCTTCACCAAGGATAACTAACCCAAGGATGTTCTAACATCAGTTAGGACATCTTCCACATATCACAGACACCACACACCATGGTTCTTGATATGCTCCACCACTGGACTTACTATCAGCATAGTAATCCACACTGAAGATCTTCACACAACTGCATCACCAACTTGAACAAAGAAGACTTCAGAAACCCAAAGAGAAATAAACTCTCAACCACCAAAGAAGGTATGCTTCCATTGTCAACCCATAACTTTTGCCACAAGCTCCCAGAGAACCAGAACCTTCAAACAAATTTAACTAGCTACTCTTGTACACAAGAGCAATCAGTTTAAAGCATCCTGCTTGAACGTACTTTGTGAAACCAATCAAATGTCACCTTTTGATTGACCTCACTCATCTTCAGAATTCCCATAAGATACCCTGATCTACTAATGAAATCAGATCTTCAAGTCACATGAACTACTTGCCCTATAGCAAGACATCTTGGATCCACCAAGCCTCTTAGTCATGTAACATCTTCTCATCCACAGCTCCTGCAAACTGCATGAGATAGACCTTTTTGAAGAATCCAACACTCCCATTCTCCTGTAGATCACCTTATCTTAAGCTGATGTGCCACATCACCAGCTGAGACTTCTGATGTCAAGTTAGATGTCCAAACATTATGACATCCAACTGTTGAATTCAGCTCTTCCTTCGGTCATTTAGAAGAACCTCTTCCCTTTGCAGAAACAGATTTCCATGCTCTCACACACTTGATTAAACAACCAAGTTTTGAGTAGACAACCTCCATTCTGCTTTAAAACTCCAAAGCTTCAAACCTGCCACATCTGAATCTTTAGAAAATAAGTAGTCCAAGACTACCCCATAGCAATACCAAAGAATGCCACTTCCCTTAGTAGAGCCGTCAGTAGAAAGCCAGAGATAACTGCCACTTATCCTCGACCTTCACAACCAGAGCAAACACTATGCTCCAAAGCACCTAGATCAGAAATCAACTGACCCAAGCTGTAACCATCAAGATTATGATGTTTTCATAGTCTTTCATCTCCATCTTCAACAGCATCACCATCTGCACAAGTCATTCACAATACTTTCCAGGAAACAGACGCTAAGCCAATAATCCCAAGTCAACACCTAGGAGACTTTTGAGCGAATGCAGAACCCCTCCCATGATTCTACAAGCCTCTGATGAAAATATGTTAGAACATCTGACAGAACATCCTCAATCTTGACTATCAAAGATAATCAATTAAATACTTATGCATTCCACAAATAGCAGTTGATCTTAAATCCTTGTACCATAACCCTTCTTCACTGCTGTAGCTGAGCTCCACCAGATCATGTCATGAACACTTATACAGTATTCAATCTTATTGCAAGTATCTTCTTCAATGATAATGTTGAGATACCAAGGATTCTACCCTTGACTCATGTAACTAAGACTTTCTCTAAACAAGTCATATTTACCTCAATAACTCTTCAATCATATTGGATCCACTCTTAGGGTCAAGAGAGATGAATCGTTCCTTGCTGTTTTTTGGATGGTGAAAATAAATCACCTCCACGTTCTTCAGATTGTGTCTCAAAGAAACACCTTCTAGTCAGAAGAGTAACTAGAAGACTCCAGATACACGACATAGATGTCTTTATGAGTGGACTTGAGAGAATTCTCAAGTATCTTTGACAACCTAGCCGACCAAACATTTATCAAACTCCTAGAGCAAGAACCTGATAAACTTTAACTCAACTCCTCTCCTCTTCAACTGACTCCAAACTGCACTAAGAAACCAAACTTCTAAGTACCAAGTCACCATACCAGATATCTAACCACAACTCCCTTTATTCCATCGCTCCCGAATCTGGAATAAAAGAACACAGATATCTTCAACTATTAAGAGGCCGACGATTGAGACCTTCCACCAACTGTCTTCAGTAACAACCCCAGAATCCCATAATTCTAGAGCTCTTCCATCAGAAACACATGCAGTGGAAGCACTAAGGAACAGATCCTGCTTTCCCTAATAGGATGTCACAACATCTTATAAGACACACCAACAAGAGAACTAGCCACTTCTCCTGTAGATGTTGTAGAATCTCCTCAGCAACATGAACAACCTCCGGGTTGCTCCCTTCGATCCAGAACATCCATCTCATCCATTAATATCCTTGGGTATGTCTGAGTTGATTGATCTGGTCTCCAAAACTCCTCCTTGTTTAAACGCCAGAAAGTATCTCCCAAAGATCTCATCTAGAACTAGAAAGGATGCCTGCTCTGATACCAATTGAAATTCTGGCCTATGCAGACAGCAGATGTCCAAACAAATGTCAAGACATTGTGCTGCATAATCTCTTAAACTTGGAGACACAACTGCAGACTGGTACCAGATGTCACAACATCTGGTCCAACATATTCATCATGAACCCTAACAGAAACATAAATCTGCAGAAAGATAAAGAACACAGTAATTGTTAACCCAGTTCGGTGCAACTCACCTACATCTGGGGGATACCAATCCAGGAAAAAGACTTCACTATTGTGTAGACTGTTATAAAGTTAAACTCCCATGTTTACAACTTTATCCCTAACATCTATCTCATGAACATCTTTACCAAGGTTAAACTCAAACGTTTAGAACCCTGATATGAGATACCCCACTCACGTCCCTCAACCACCAACTTTGATTTCTTCATCGTCCCTCTCAATACATAAATCTGTCAAGTATACTTAACAAACAAGCTAACTCGAATTTTCTTAAAAGCTTCATCCAAGAATAATACAAATCCAATACCTCAAGGCTTATGGATCTGTGTGACACCTATATCTACCACAGTGTATCAACTGATACAAAGGGAGACTTACAACCTGGAGAGCCAATGACTCTCAAAACCCTAAACCCTTGTTTCTTTCACAATACAACAAGGTTACATCAAGCGTACTAAGGCATAACAAACCTAGGTCTAAGTCTTCTATTTATAGTGTCTTCTGCTTCCTTGGGCTTCAGTCTTCAGTCCTTGATCCATGCAGCAATTTCTCCTTGAGTGTTGCAGCAGATTAAAAACTAACTTATGCCATTCAGTCCCGGATGTCAAGATGCAGGTTAAGAGATCTTGTTCGACATCACGTCTTCAGCAGAATTATTTATCTTGATCTCATTGTTACATTAACAAATATGTTTTCCCAAAATTTGTTCAAAAACCTAGAGCTTTTAATAATGGTTGTTGCTTATGATGTTGTATGATGATGTTGTTGATTAGTTATGCATGTTGTATTGTAGCATAGCTTGTAAATGTAATAGTTGTTGCTTATGATGTGGTATGATGTTGTGGTTGAGTGCATAACATGTTGCATAAGTGGTGTGATAAGCCGTGTGCCCATGTGGGGTGTGAGCGTTTTATCCAGATTCTTTGAAATAGAATTGTGTTGGTGTTGTTGTTATTGTTGTTAAGGTAATCGTGTGCCCATGTGGGGTGTGAGCGATTACAAGTGATCATGTGCCCATGTGGGGTGTGAGCGATCACGAATGTCGTGTGCCCATGTGGGGTGTGAACGACTATTATGGAAATTCTGACGGGAATTATGATCATGAAACAGGGATCGAATTGGTACCACATGCATTGAGTCGAGTCGTGGGTCTCATCGCATTCGATTGTGTCGTGTTGTGATGCATTCTTGTATGGACATTCGTATTTATGTTGATGTTGTCGTATTTGTGTGGATGTTGTGTTGTTAGGGTGAGCCGTATAAGAATTATGTTCTTTCATACCTATATTATGCTTTTCTTATGTGATTTTGAGAATCTCACCCCTTCTGTTTGAATGTTACCTCCACGTGGGTAACGTGCAGATAAGCAGGAGTAGTTCGGAGGTAGAGTTAGAGAAGACGAGGTCTTCTCTTTTATGTCATCGAGTCGCGTCTGCTCTGATTGTAACACTGGGTTGTCGGAACGCTTAGAGACCTTTACTTTGTTATGTGTTATTACTCTTTTATTTGATGATGCTATGTGTGGTTAAACATGTTTCAAATTTCGTTGAATTTCCGCTGCTGTAGAAATGTTTAAATACTATGTTTTAATTTGGATGTTGATCTATTACTTTTAGTATGCATGAGAAGTTGAATAGGTTAGAGTAGCATCCTAAATCTATGTGTGTTATTATTATTCTGATATTTTGTTATTAATTATCGTGGGGGTTTAGGGTGTTACATTAATCACCTTCTCTTGGTTAGTCACCCATTTTTCAGTCAACCACAGCCTGTCTGTTAAAATATTGAGCCCATTTCGAGTTAATCACCTTCTCTTGGTTAATCACTCATTTCTTTTTCGGTTAATCACAGTTCTCTGTTAACACCGAATCCTCAGCGGTTAGCAACCTCTTTTGGTTCAATACCCTTCTTCATTGGTCAAGTACTGTTTGTTCAGTCACTACCAATACCCGTCCTTTGGGTCACAACCTTTGCTTGGTTCCACACCCGTCCTTTGGGTTCATGACCTTCGCTTGGTTCAACACCCGTTTTCTTGGTTGATCACAGTCTATCTGTTCTCTTATCCCGCACAGCAACAACCTTTTATTTCTTCGGTTAACCATTGTTTATCAGTTAATATACCGAATTCCCTTCAGAGTCAAACACCTTCTCTTGGTTCAGTACTATTTCCTTTTGGTCCATCACAGCCTGCCCGTTGACACCAATCCCTTTGTTTCCCCACAGAGTGTTAATCTCTTTTCCTTCGATTAACCACTGCCAGTCAGTTAACATACCGAACTCTTTTCTTCCTCTTGGTTTCAACACCATCCCTTTGTTTGGTCCCCAAAAGGGTCGCTAACCCTCTGATCCCCAGCACAGTCATTGTGTTCTTTTACCCCCCAGTGGAGTCTCTATTATTGTTTTACTCCTTTATCTTCTTAGTTTCGATACCATCCTTGCACTTTATCCTCACGACCTTTATCTTTTCCTTTGCACTTATTTCTTGGTTTCGACACCAATTTCTTTTTGCATCCCCAGCGGATCTTTCTTTACCTTCTTTTGCTCTTGGTTTTGACACCTCTTTCCTTTTCCATTTTCGTCTCAGTTCCCTGAACTACGGAAGCTCTGATTCTGCATTCATTCAAATGTATAATACGTAGGCAAGAGATCACGATGATCTTGGCGAGCACACTTCCACCTTCTTCCTTCCTTTTCTCTGTCCCTGATTCCTTGAACTACGGCACTCTGATTTCCTCATTGCACTATGAGGGTACGTAGGCACGAGGGCCCTAATCCTCCGCGAGCACTTTCGTTCTTTCTTCCCTTCTTTTTCTTCTCTTTCTTTTAGCTAGAAGCCTTTAGATAGATAACCCATCCAAGCCTAGAAGCAAGCGAGATGGTTCCCGTCGAGTAAAACGGATGCGTAAGGTACTAGTACCTTCCTTTCGCATAACCGACCCCCTGACCCGTTTCTCTTCCACTTGGGTTTATCGGTATTTTCCCTATTCTCTGGGACTAAATAAAGTTCAGTGGCGACTCTGTTGTATCTTTGAGTGTGCGATTCACTTAGGTATAATCCCGCTATCTTTAGAACAAGAGATGGAAGAAGTTTCGAGTACTGGCTTGAATGATTCAAGACTACTAAGCAGTTGGAAGCCGTAGTAGCAAAATTGAAAGCCTTTGACCAACAGATTAATTAGCAAGGCCTATACTTTTTCAACTATTTCCCATTTATTCACAACGATTGATTAGCAAGGCTTAACTCCTTAATCTCATACGCATTATTAGAAAAAAATGGAATAATTTGAAAAGGTCCTTCCTAATTTGGTGACCATTTCGCCAAAGTTCTATCTTTTTTGTCGAGAGGAAGTATAACCTTCCAGACATAATCTCCAAGAGAGAAAACTTTGGACTTAACCTTTCTGTTCAAGGCATCTAAAGCGAGTAGCCTTTCTTCGTCCAGGTCGACCAACTCATCCATCATCATACTCCAAAAATGGTCAGATGGAATTTCATTTTGCCTTTAAATCTTTATAGGCTGTAAGCATATCTCTGCAGGTAAAACTGCATTGTGGCCAAACGTAAGTCGAAAAGGTGTAGCATTGGTGGCTTCTTTGGGATAAGTTCTGCAAGCCCAGAGCGCTTGATTCAAAATTGTGTGCCAACTCCTTGGCTTTTTGCCTATGTTCTTTTTAATCAAGCTTATAATAACTTTGTTCGCAACCTCTACTTGGCCGTTAGGTTGTGCATAATAAGGGGTCGATGTAAGGAATTTGATTCCTGTCTCTACAACAAACTCCATTACCTTTCTATCGATGAATACCAAACCTTGGTTGGTAGTTATGGTTTCAAGAGTTCCATATCTACACATGATACGACTCTATATGAAGTCAATCAATGTGTCTTAGTTGACGTTAGTTAGAGGCACTGCCTCGATCCATTTTGTAAAGTAATAAATACCCACGAGGACTTATCTATGGTTTTTAGAGGACGTCGATTTGATCTAACCTATTAGTTCTAACGCCCATCCCTTGAAAGGCTATGGCTCGATGATCTAATGTAATTTATTAGCGGACACATGTTGTACTCCTCCATGTTTTTGACATTGTTGACATCCTTGAGCAAACTCAATGCTATCCTTCAACATGGTGGGCCAATACACCCCCTATCCACACAACAACTATTTCATTTTGTGGTCTGCTTAGTGAGCGCCACATGATCCACTGTGAGTGTCAAAAATTGCCATGTAGGCTTCGCTCTCACTAATGCATTTGAGCAACACCTCTTGAAGCGTCTTTTTGAACAACTTGTTACTAATAATGACATAACTTAATGCATTGTACTTCATTTTTTGATCCATTTTTCTTGTTGGGTTTCTAAGGAACTCAACAATTTCCATTCGCCATTCGTCGTTTTTTATGTTGTTAATGGCAAAAGTTTAAAAATTTTTACAAAATCATAGAAACTCCTATGCCCCCACAAGTTTTTGCGTTGACAACTCTGGTCGGATAACACTTTTCGATACCAGTTTATCTTTCACTTCAGTCAGGCTCTTTAATTTTCTCTTGGCTACCCTGTATCCTGAGGATACTGGGGCTAAATCGTTGGCCTCTTGGTTTCGTATTTGTTGTACATGTTTAATATCCACAGTTTTAAATTTTTTAAGCATTGAATTTTCCTTGACAAAGTATATTAACATGTTATCTTTAATACATTTATATTCCCTTGTTAGCTGTTCGATTACCAGTTCGGAGTCACCCTTGATCTCGACTCTAGTTTCCCCCAAGTCTAATAATATAGTAAGACCTGTAATTAAGGCTTTGTAATTAACCTCATTATTAGAACAATGGTTGTTGATCTTGAACTTATACTTAGTAGGAATTCCTTCTGGGGATATGATGAAAATCCCCATGCCCATTCCCTTGAAATGACTGGAACCATCAAAATATAGTTTCCCATGTCGGGAACTCGACATAGTTCTGCACTATTTCCATTACTGCATGATCTACTATGAAATCAACAATAATTTGGCCTTTCATGGCCTTTAAGGGAGCATAAGTTAAAGAGTATTTAGTCAAGGCTAATGCCCATTTTCCAACTATACTTTGTAAAATTGGTTTCGACAACATATGCTTAATTATATCGACCTGTGAATAAACAAACACATCTGAATATTTTATATAATGCTTGAGTTTGGTACAAGAAAAGTATAACAATAAACACAGTTTTTCTACTAGTGTATCTAGTCTCAACATCATTCATGATCCAACTTAAACAATATATGGCCCTTTGTACGCCATCATCATCTTCTTAGGCTAACATACTCCCAATTGTCGACTCAAATGCAGCAATGTACATCTTCATAGCTTTGTTCTTCATGGGAGGTAACAACGTTGGAGGCTTCGACAGGTACCTCTTAATCTCATCGAAGGCTTGTTAATATTCTGATCCCCACTTGAAACCTTCTTCTTTCTTTAACTGTAATAGCGGTGAGAATGCTTTTGTCTTGCCACTTAGAATCGAAATAAATCTCCTTAGATAGTTGATTTATCCTAACAATGACTGAAGCTATTTTTTGTTGGTCGGAGACTCAATATTTTGTATGGCTTTTTTCTTGTTTGAGTTTATCTCTATGTTATTCTTATGGACGAGAAAGCCAAGAAAATCCACTGCATGAACACAAAAAATAAATTTTAACGGGTTCATTTTTAAGCCAATATTTCCTCATCCTTTCGAAGGAATGTCGAAGATGGTCGAGGTGACCATCCTTATATGAAGATTTGATAACAATTTCATCAATGTAAACTTGCATAAATGTTTCAATAAAGTCATGAAACATTTAGTTCATTACTCTCTAGTAAGTAGCATAAACATTCTTTAGGCCGAAAGGCATCATTACCCATTCGTATGTGCCCAAGGCCCCTGGGCATCAAAATTTCATTTTTGCTACGTCGTCCTCTACAATGAAAATCTAGTTGTAACCAGAGTACCCATCGAGGAGACTAAGGTATTCGAATTCAGCCGCAGAATCAACCAACATCTCAGACACTGGCATTTGATATTCGTCTTTAGGAGTAAGAGCATTAAGATCTTTGAAGTCTATGCAGGCTCTAAGGGTGCCATTTTTCTTAATAACTGGAATAATATTAGCGAGCCACTCGACATACCTGGAAGGTCTGATGAACTTGTTCCAGAGCAATCTTTCGATCTCAGCTTTGATCTTGGTTATGATTTTAGACGTGAACCTCTGTAGGGTCTGCTTCACTGGCTTCTTGTCAGGTATGATTGGCAGTTTTAGTTTGACTAGGTCGCGGCTCAGTCCAGGAATTTTATCATAGTCACAGGCAAAGAAATCTCTGAATTCTTTTAGCACCTTGATTACTTCTGCTTTTAAGTCTGGGGCGATTTTGGCACTAATGTATGTCAGCCTTTTCGTCATCCTATCTCCCAAGTCTATCTCTTCCAAAGGATTATGAGCTTTCATTTTCTTGGTCGAGAATGTTGGGTCTTTCTCGAACCCCAAAGGTTCATCATCATAGATGCAATCTAACCTCTGGCTTTCTGAATCTGTTGTTTGGTTAGTAAAGCCAAATTGATTTACCCAAGAGTTCTCAAGCTTAATGGCTTCGACAGCCAGTATTTGTTGAGATTCGACCTCCAAGGCCGCTAATATTTTATTTTCAGCCACATATGCCTATATCCGAGCCATTGCGTCTGACTCAATCATGATCTCCATCAGATTTAGATGATCAGTTATATCCTCCGACAGTTTCGTAATCCTATGTAAACTCGTATTGAGGGTGTAGGTTCACCGTGTAGCATACCTGACGCCCTTCAAAGTTATATCATCCTATGACAGGTCTACATGGAAAAATGTTAGCCAATTTCTGGTTAAAGTTGAGCCTATCGATGTGATTGACATTTTCTATAAAAAACTCTGATCTGCTTCAATGGTTTCGATAATCCCATCAGGCTTCTAGATGGTGATCCTCTGATGCATAGAAGAAGGCACACATCCTACTCCATGCAACCATTATCTACCTAATAGAAGATTGTAGTTTGCTTTAGTCGGCACTACCATAAATAGTGTTGGCCTTGTGGTGGTTCCCACCACTACGTCGACTTGAATAACCCCTAAGGGTTTTCTAGTTTTTCCCTCATAATTGGACAATGCCATGTTGTTACAGGCTAAATCTGTGGTAAATTTGCCAATTTTTCCTAAGAGGGACTAGGGCATAACATTGACCCATGCTCCACATTTGATAAAAACTTTGTTGATCCCCACACCATATACCTAGGCCCTTATATACAAAGGCTTCAGGTGTTGTTGCATGGCTATGTCTGGCCTTTCAAAAATGGCACAGTCTTTATTCACTGAGCCATCATTCATTACATAGTTCTTCATCAAAAACTAAAGGGAAATCGCGATCCAAAATGACGCGGAAATTAAAATTTTCCCTTTAGTGATCCTTACGAATGGGCATTATCAGTGATAGAAACAGTTACCTCTTATGGCGATAAAACCTTTGATGCTAAATCAAAAGAGTGATCATGAGCGTTGAATGATGAACAACGCCTCTACTCAGTCCACAACAGATTCCTTCAGTCCCAGTGATAGCTGCTACGATTGAAATGCTTTGAGAGAGAGCGAGAGAGAGAGAAGGAAAATACAGTTAGGGTTTCACAGACCAAATTTTCATCAAGTGTGAATGCTTATGCACGGGGGTTCTATTTATAGAACCACTTGTGTGGGTTGCAAGCTAAAAAGCCCACTTAAGTGCACACGCATCATATCTTATGGTGTACTGTATATCACTTAAGTGCGTGGTACCTTACCATATTCTGTATTCTACTTAAGTACAATGTACCTTACGGTGTTCTACATTTACTTAAGTGCACCATACCTTATGGTGTTCCTTATTTACTCCACCTCTTATCAATCTGTCCTTATGTGTGTGTCCTTGTAGGTTTTCGCGACGTTGGCAATTATATTAAATCATGCATTTAACATAATAAATAGTGAGCGGTATGTAACACCCTAATTCACTCAGTGAAATTTATAAATGAAAAATCAAATTAATTTTAAACCAACAACAATTATGATGCTACTTTTCAACATAAACCTTCTTATACTATAGGACATGTAACACATATGAAGGTTTAAAAATAATGGAGCAGAAAAACTTTAACAACCGATTAGTTTACTTTTCCAACCATAATCATAATATAAAGTTATTTAAGAAATTATTAAAATATAGCACGAAGACACAAGCGTTGAACCCCCAGTGTTACATATAAGAGCATACACCAACTCAACAAAATCAAAACGAAGAGCAACCTCTTTCACTCACAATCCAAACCTCTATTGTTGATTATCTGCACGATGCCCATGTAAAGACAATATTCAAACTGAAGGGGTGAGAAATCACAATCATATAAAGAAATGCATAATAATATGTAAGTAAACCAACAACATATGCATAATCACTCATTCCACAACACACACTCCAACAATCCACACAACATAATGCAACATGAATGCTAATGCAAAGAGACTCAACTCAGGACTCAATGCATGTTGTACCAAATTGTGAACTCTCAGGTTCACTCGCTCCAATCCCCACCTAGAATAAGAGCACAATAAAATCGCTATCATCACCATAAGTAACACTTCACTAATTCCATCACCATAGGAATTAGCTACTCGTACCCAATCCCCGCCATAGGATTGAGGCTCACCAAAAACAAACCACCGTCTAGACACCATGATGCAAGATTCACACTATACATGCAACAACAACAACAACGCGTATAATGATGTTCACCATTAATCAATGTACAACGCTAATGCTGGCCACCACACACCATACACATGCTATAAACATTCATCAACAACAATATAATAATATGGCATGCAATAACATTACATTTATACACATCACCACACCCTTCAAAATTCCCCAGTAATGCAGTTTTTCAACAGTAATCGGTTACACCAATACACGTAACTGGTTACACATGTAGCAAAAGCACTTCTTACAGCTTTTTGACACGAAAATCACTTTTCAATACTTCCCAAAACCCCTAGTCTCATACCATTCATATAATCATGTTATACATTCTGATTCCTATTCACATACATCATCAACAACCTTCTAACAACAACCCAAATCATCAAACACATCAAATAATTGCATTATCACACAATTCAACTCGACACACAACAACATAGCATGATCATACAGTTACAAAGTTCATGGCATTGGGTGAAAAATTCAAACAAAAACAATCAAAACTCTTACCCATATTTATCATGCAAAGCCTTATACAATAGGAATCCCACCCTTACCTGGTAATTCCTAGCAAAGTTCTTCAACAACAGGGTTCTTCTTCCTATGCCCTAGCACTCTTATCATTCTCTTCTCTTTTACTCAATTTCACGTGTTTTGACAGATTCTTCTCTATCCCCCTTTTCCTTATTTTCTTATATTATCATTCTCTAATTTAAGTCTTATTCTAATAAAATAACTATTAATCCACTAAATATTTATTTAATATAACACCATTATAATAATAATAATAAAATAACTATTTAATTATTACTCTTGAAGTGGAGTTCATGTTGTTATTCCCCTTTGTGGATTATTGATTTTAGAAGATTGATATTTGGGTTTCTCCTGAGCAGTATCTTCTTCTCCCCAGCGAGATTTGAGCCTTATAGTAGGATTTATTATCCTTTGATGGTGTTTGTTTATCTCTTGCAGGATTTCTTTATATAAATCCTTAGCAAGATCTCCAGTGATATCTCCATCTTATTGAGATTAGTCGAGTATTTAGTGGTGTCGCGATGATTATTCACTCTCTGTTTATCTTTATGTCTGTTTTGTCAGCATATCCATACTCATATGCATTTCATGCACATTCATTTGTTATGCATAGCATGTTGTTGTTGCATTATACATCTTGCATTTTGTCGGTGCTTTCCCACTCTCTGGTGTTGTTATCCCGCAGAGTGTGTGTCCTCCCTTTAATAGAGTGTCAACCCATAAGCATAAAATGCATATCCTTTCTAATTCCTCACTGAGTTTATGCCTCGTGGAAGATGTTTTTTTTAGCCTTCCTCCCCAGTTCATTATCTGGATGGAATTAATCCCCAGTTGAGATATTTCTTCCTCGGATAGAGTCTTGTTTGACCGTTTCTTTCAAGTTTATTCCTGGATCGAACTTCGGTCTCCTGAGTTTATTACTATCTTTTGAGTTGCACGGTAACAGGTGGTTCATGAAATTTTCCTTCTCCTACCCATTAACAGGTAGTTTATTACCTTTGCTAAGCTACTCAGTAACCAGTAGTTGGTAATATCTCTCCCTACCCAGTAACAGGTAGTCAATATTTCTCACCCCGAGCTTAGTACCTTTTTGTGGTTTACCATGTAATCGGTGGTAATACTTCTCGTTTTGGTTGGTTGCCGTTATTTTCTACCCAAATACTGGTAGGCGGTAATCTTTCCATGTGATTATCTTTATTTTCCTACCCAGTAACTGGTAGCCGGTAATGTTTCTTCACCTTTTGAGTATACCGCCTCTATTTTCTACCCAGTAACTGGTAGCAGGTGATTTT
Organism: Lathyrus tuberosus; assembly: GCA_022829125.1. Taxonomy (NCBI): domain Eukaryota; kingdom Viridiplantae; phylum Streptophyta; class Magnoliopsida; order Fabales; family Fabaceae; genus Lathyrus; species Lathyrus tuberosus. The sequence continues at coordinate 356,025 of JALAZF010000390.1, forward strand.
TCTCATTCCTTGTTGGTTGGTTATCCTTGTTTTTGCCCAGTAGCCGGTAAAAGGTAATCCTTCCTCCTGAACTTGTTGCCTTTGTTTTTCTACCCAGTAACTAGTAGCAGGTAGCGTTTGTCTCCCTTTTTGGTTAGTTACCGTTGTTTTCTACCTAGTAACCGATAGTCGGTAATCTTTCCTTTCAGTAATATTCCTTTTCCTACTTAGTAACAGGTAGTTGATATTTTGTTTACCCTATCCAATAACCGGTAGTTGGTAACCTTTTCTTTCAGTTTTATTACTCTCGCTAAGCTCCTTAGTAACCAGTAGTTGGCAATATTCCTTTTCCTACCCAGTAACAGGTAGTTAATTATCTTTCGTCAAGTTGATTAGTTTTTACCCAGTAACCGGTAGATGATAATCCTTTTGTGTTTATTGCCTTTGCTTTTTACCCAGTAACCGGTAGAAGGTATTATACCTCTCTCCTTCTGTAGTTTGAGTATCTTCGCCCAGTAACCGGCAGTTGATAACTCTTCCCCGGTTGAGTTGATTTCTTTACCCTTAGTAGGATGTGATATCCCTCTTTTATTTCTTGTGTTGGTTAGTTTCCCTCAGTGGAATTTTACTCTTTTGTTTTCCCCTGAGGAGTCTGTTCTTTTTTCTTTTGCTCTCCAGCAGTTGTTTGTCTCCTATGGCATATTTTCCCCACAGAGGTCTTGTGTTTGCATACCATTAGCAGAATCTTATCATTATGTGGCCTCTTAGGGCCAAAAGTTGGGTTTATTTTTGTATTTAACTCTCTTATATCCTGTCGAGACATAGATTTCAATCTTCATATCTCCGGATAGAAGAAACTTAAATATGGGCAGCTGTAATACCCTAATTTTCACCCCTAAGATCCCCATATCATTTTGCATTTGCATTTGCATTTTGCATTTGCATACTTAAAAGTTGGGTTTGTTCCAGATAGAGATCACCAAGCACCTGTGTGTTTCTTTTGCTTTATGTTTGTTTATGTTTACTAGCCTCTAATCAAAAATACCAAAAATATGTTATGTTTCCTTTTATTTCCATTGTAAGGTAAGGAAGGAAAACGACAAGGATAGCAAGTTCAGTTCCCTGAATTTAATCGAGCTCATTTGAATCGAAAACGTCATAAGGTTTAATGACTTGTCTCTCAAGAAAAGTTAAAAGTTCATGTATTTATTTCCATGCCTTTCTCGACAAGTAAACCTTGAGCCAAGACCAGAGCCGTGCAACAAAAGAGGAATTCTATATAAACACTCATAATTTCATTCAATGAACATGCTTTTGATAGCCAAATTCACCTTGTCAAAATTCCTTCTCATTCTCTCAATTTTCTTCACCTACCCAAATTCACCAAAGCTCTTTCTCCATTAAAAGTTAGTAAGCTTTTCATTGAAGCTTACTAATCTTTGAACTAAACCTCCATCAAAACACTTCATCAACATCAAATTCTGTAGATCAAAGCTTTGGAGAGTGATTCTTGAAGTTGATTTGAAGCAAATTCAGATTTGGATTGGTAAATCTCTAGTTCCACCATTGTTGTGCTTAATTCTCATCTTTCACAATGTGATCTCTTGTTGATTCTTGTTGCTTGATTCCTTGAGCTACATTTGTGATTCCATTGGTGTTAATTGCTCTTAATTTGATGGAATTTTCGTGCTCAATTACATACATGATCATGAGGTGTTTAAAGAAATGATTGAATCATGGAAATGCATTTTTCAACAGTTGTTTTTATTGTTTTCGTTGCTCTAACCGAATACACCTCTGTTTTGCGCCCTGGAAGTTGTTTTATCGTGTTCGTAACCAGTTACCGCAATACTGGTAACCTATTATGCCTTGGGCAGTGGCTGATGTTGGCTTATTTTTGGAGTTGTTTTGGTTCCTTTTCTTCTTCCTTCCCTTTCCTTTTGTTTTACCTTGAATGATGATGTTTGTTGATTAAATTTCTCTTCAAAATCCATGGACTTTGGGTGTTTGATGAAGTTGGATAAACCTTCATTAGTTAAAATCTATCTTTAAGTGAATCATTGGATTCATTTTAGGTGCTTTGAATTAGTGATAGGTTTAGTAATTTAATCCACCAAGAAGAGTGATTGGAAACTAAAGATCGAATGATCCAAATGTTAAGATTTAATTTGATTTCCCTTCTCCCCTCTTCTCTTTTTTCTTTTGGTCAATGAAAATCTTAAATATCATGAAACTTCTCTTTGAAGTTTTGATTAAGATGAGACCACTGCCTCTTTTCTTTTAGTGTGGCAAGCTTTAGAAGAGTGACCTATATGTCATTTCTCTAGCTTATATTAGCACAAATTGTGTATTGACCGGCCTCCCATATTACAACCTTCTTCATAGGTTGTGATACGGTTGCTTAACATAGGGCTACATTTTGTCCCAAAATCGGAAATCGGATTGTTTTTGTAAGTGAGTTGTCAATCTCTTACTCTTCATAGTATGGTGTGAAATTAATTGTCTCTTTGTTGTAAAGGAGCTAGTTGGCATACTCGTCGATTTTATCCGAGTTGGAGCCCTTCCTTTAATGATGTATAGATTTATGTCTTCATGCTTATGGTTGAATAGTTGAGTATTCTCCGAAAAACGACCAAATTGTTCTCCGCCAATAACACTAACTTACTAACTATATAATTGCGTTAACTTTACTATTTTTTCACTTTATTTTCTTGTCATTTACTTTATGCCTTTACTTTTAGCATTTTATTATCATATTATCATATTATTTTCTCTTTGTCCACTTGGACCTTTGTTTATGCTTTTGCTCTTTTTATTTTGTCCACTTGGATCATACCTCTCTTAAGACTCTAATAAATACTTAAACACTTAAAAGACTTGGTTCTCTTAATTTCGGACTATTATGACCTTATGCTTGGACTTTGGATTTCGGACTTAGATCTAGGATCCATGCCCTATGCTTTTGGAGATCTGAGACATTGGACCTTTTGGTGTTTTTTTTGTCTGTTTTGTCTAGAAATTTTCTGTGTGCAGGTGTTAATACTTTGACCTTGAAAAATCATCTGATGCATGACTCTCCTAATTGGCTTTTAATCCTTGGGAAGTCTTTTCTTTGGCTTTGCTAAGACTTAATTTGGAATTTATTTGGATGCTTTAATTCATCCAGTTATTATGTTTGTGGTTTAAATTCAAAAGGAAGAGGAATGTTCATGTTGACTTCTTGTCAAGTGTTTGCTCCTTATGTGGGTAGATGTTCCCTTTTATAGTTTTTATTTTATGTTTTAGGGTAGTCACTTCATCTCCTCCCCATTCTTCAATTTTCAAAATCTTCCTGTTTTCAAACTATAACCTCTTTCACAATAAACCTTGACTTTTGTCAAGTGATCTTTTTCAAACTTTATTTTATTTAATAAATGTCAATCAATGTTAAACATACTTTGACTATCTCAAAAAGACTTTTAAAAAAACACTTAACCTCATTCAAACCTTTTGTGCTTTATGCACTTTTTCTTTTAAAACTTTTCATGAAGTTTAGACATGAGTCATTTTCATAGTTGAGATGTAATTCTCCTATTCCCCATAGTATTAAACATGTTGACATTTTCCATTTATATGTTGAGTGATAGACTTGTTGATTTTTATCCAAGAAAAATCCTCCATCTTAAGGTGATGCAAATGTTATTTTCTTATACTTGTGGGCGACTAGTCGTAGTTTTCTCCTTAAAACAACGACATGTCTTTTCATTTAAAATCAACCAAAACAACCCAATTTTGTTATTTGTACCACGAACTACGGGGTTTTGATCCTATATTGCACTTTTTGGGTACGTAGGCATGAGGCTTAAGAAGTCTCTCCAAACACAAAAATCTTAAGAAAATACTTCTTTTCTCATCTCCCCAATCTCATTTCAAACAAACCTTTTCAAACCAAAAAGCGTAGATTTTTCAAAGAGGTTTATATAGAGTACTATAGACGTTTTGGGTGCTAACATTTTCCCATTGCATAACCAACCCCTTACCCTGTCTCTGTTTATTTTTTCTTGTTTTAGAACTTATTTAGGTTTTTTTTCGCTTTTTTTTTCCTTTCCTTTGGATAAAATAAAACTGCGGTGGCAACTCTGGTTTTATGATTTAAGTTAATTAATAGCTTACACTCACCATTCTTACCGCTACAATGTCAACATATTCCTGCAGCATCTCAATAAATTTCCTCTTCACACCTTCTTCCAAGGCAGCCCCGATTCTGGCCTCTCTTCTTGCATCCCCGGTACCCAGATTAATAATTTCAACAAATTCTTGATGCGGCTAAATGACCCTTTCCTCTTGCTTTAACAATCTGGCCAACTCTTCGGGAAGTTCAGAGTCTTCTTCAACGTCTTCTCCGGCTTGGTAAATCGGATTGTTGAAGTTATACCGAGCCATAGTAAAGTCGTTATTGATGGAAACTGGACTGATGGATAAGCATGATTGATGGTTTATGCTTTATTTTAGAATGAGAAATAAAACAAAAAGAAACATTGCCATTTTGAAAATATAAAGTTAAAATGAAAGATAGGGAGCAAAATATTTGATTGCAAAAATGTCCTTTATTCATGATAATCATTGCAAATGTAAACATGAGGCCCTACAATGAATCACTACGTCTTAGGTAGAACGTAGGACTTATCATATGCAAAAACAAGGGAAATTACTCTTCATGAAGAGTGACTTGAATGATATCTTTGGAAGACCAGTTAGTGAGCTCCTGTCTTGGGACGCAGGGACAGATCCAGTTTTCTAAGTTACAATCGTTGTCAGTGTCATCTTCCTCCATAGCATTGACCTGATAAAAGTAACCCCGACACTAGGGAATCTAATAGGACCTTGAATCTTTGGAGGCACTTGTGCGGGCTTATACCCAAGATAAAATCTGTCTTTCCTCACTGGCAAGTCCAGAACCTGACCCCAACCTTCAGAGCAACCAACTTCAACCACAGGCTTGGCTTCTTTCAATGACGTCATGGAAATCTCAAGTTTCTTATCCTCTGCGGGAGGATCATTTTTAATATGCACGGCTTCAACCGCTTGGCACAAAGTCTCATGAATCTCTCCTTCCACTTCGACATACTTGAAAGAAGTCAGTTGACTCACAATAATGTCTTCCTCTCCATATACGGTAACCACCTTCCCATCAACAACAAACTTGATCTTTTGATGCAGAGTTGAGGACACAGCCCCGACGACATGAATCCAGGGATGGCTAAGGAGACATATATAAGTTAGTTGAATCTCCATGATGAAGAAGGTTGTTTTCGAAAACCTGAGGACCCACCTTGATGGGTAACACCACCTCCCCAAAAACATAACGCTTTGAAAAATCGAAAGCCCAAACGACCAAGTCACTAGGACTGAGTACCACTCCCTCTACGTCTAACTTTATCAACGCTTTCTTAGGTAACACATTGAGGGAAGATCTGGTATCTACCAATACGTGGGATAACATAACACCTTTATATTCCATAGAGATATGCAAGGCCTTGTTATGGTTCCTTTCTTCCGGAGTCAAATCAAAATCAATGAAACCTAGTCCATTTCTAGCATTGAAATTCGCCATAACCCCTTCAAGCTAGTTGACATAAATCTCATGAGGAACATACGCAACATTCAATATCTTCAACAAGGCATTTCGGTGAGCATTAGAAAAGAGCAACAACGACAGGATAGAAATCTTTGAAGGTGTCTAATTTAACTAATCCACCACCTTATAGTAGCTCTTTTTAATAATTCTCATAAACTCCTTGATATCCATAGAAAAGGACGCTTCTGGCGATGGATTCTGCATAGATTCATCAACAACAATGTTTTTCCCTTTAACTTTGATCGAGGCATCAACATTACTATCCAGAGAAGTCTGCTGAGAGAATATCCCACCACTACGAGTGATTCTTCTGGTACCCACAACATTATCAACATTTGTCTCAACATTCTAAGAAACCCCGATCTATTACTTGTGACCTTGATAAAATACCTCGGCCCCATAGTTCCATGGTATGGCCTTAGTACTCTCATACGGCACTGATCCAGGCATTGTAATAACCACGGGAGCTTGCCTCACTGGTGCGGGGATACAGACCAGAGTGTATGGAATAGAAATAGTAGCAACCTCTTTATCATTATCAATTTCACCAACAGAAATCCTATCAAATTGGATCTGACCTTCGTTCATCATTTTCTGAATACCATCTTTTAAAAGATCACAACCCTCAGGTTGCACCACACATCTCTAGAAATTATAAGAACAGCCCGGGAACACACCCCTTTTAAGCAAACACACTTTCACAAATGACAACAGAGTCTTCATCATACTCATATTAGTTACCAAGTTCAGTCCGTCAAATTCTTCAATAGCACTCACGACTACACCACCATGCTGCAGCATTGGATTTTGGATCACATTAGGAATATTTCTCGGCGTGAATTCGATAGCCTTGGAATCAATCAAATCTTGTACCTTGTGATGAAAGGCCCTACACTTCTCAATAATGTGCCCTGGTGCTCCATAATGGAAATCACAATGGACATTTCCGTCATAACCAAATGGCAACTTCGTAGGAGAAGGACCTATGGTCTAAAGTTCAACTAAACGAAGTTGAAGCAAATGTTGCGACAGTTGCGCATACGCCATTGGAGGAGGATCAAAAACTCTTTCAGATCTCTTTTGATTTTGTTGATAATCTTGTTGAGTTCTATACTGCTGATAATATTGCTGAGCCGGTTGCACGACGGCAGAAATAGTCATGGCGGCCACCTGTTGATGAGAACCCTGATTCACTCTACCTTTGCCTCTGTAAGACAATACAATATTGGTTTCCCCTTCTCTCTTCTTGGGGGTTCCGGTATAAGGTTTCTTTTCGCCAGATGAGGAACCGACAACATTCTGAAATTTTCCCATTTTAATTCCACTTTCGACCCTCTCGCCAACCATTATTAGATCTGAAAATCCCACAGAGGTACACCCTACCAACCTGTCATAATATAACCTTTGAAGAGTACTTATGAACATATCTACAAGTTCCCTCTCCTTCATTGGAGGTTGAACTCTAGTGGCTAGCTCACGCCATCTCTGGGCATATTCTTTAAAACTCCCATTAGGCTTTTGAGTGAGACCTTGCAACTGAGTCTGATTCAGAGCCATATCGGTGTTATACAGGTAATGCTTGACAAAAGCTTCTACAAACTCTTTCCAAATTTGGATGTATGTCCTATCAAGATGCATGTATCATTCCAAGGACGCCCCAGCTAGGCTATCCTGAAAAAAGTGCATGAGTAACTTCTCATCCTCCGAGTATGCATACATTTTCTGATAATAAGCCCTGATGTGCGTCTTCGGTCAGGTCGTCCCCCTATACTTGTCAAAGTCGGGAACCTTAAACTTTGGAGGTTTCTTCACGCACGGCACCAAGCCAGGGTCAGCCATATCCGTACCCAAAGTATTTTGACCCTCGAAAGCTTTCATCCTTTCTTCTAAAATTCGGAATTTCCTCTCAGCTTCGGTAGGAATACCAACTTCCGCGTTGTGCACAAAAAATACATCATCCAGATTTTCAACTTCAAGATGAGGAATAGGTATTCGAACAAGGATAGGAATTTGACCAGCATTACTCCCTGGAGTATTTTCAGGAGCACCTGTGGGAACAGCGCCCCCTGTAGGAATGGCACCACCTGTAGGAATATGAATAGCACCGCATGTGGGAATAACTACACCTGCATTACCTCCGTCGGGAAGATTACCACCATCAATATCTACTTCAGAAGTGACAACAGTAGGCTGGACCAGTGCCCTCAACTCTTCTTAGCCTTGCGACATAGCTTGTATTAACTCCATGAACTGCCCCATGCGAGTCCTGACTTTGAGTAATTCATCCTGAATCTGATCCATAATTCTTTGCTGATAACCGCTGGTAGAATATAGGTGAACACCTGAGTTTGCAATCCTGCTAAGAAAATCCGATCAAGATAAGAAGGCCAGTCACGAACACCTATTATGCATGCTATGAATGAAAATGCATGAATGTATGTAAATGCCACGATTAATCATTTCCAGGGTAATATACTCTTTAATTCAAGTTTAAAGCAACAGAACACCATGGATCACTAGTAAAACAGCTCATCATATATCTGGCAAACAGGAGTAAGAGTACAATGAGTACAACCAAAATCAGAATACAAGCATGGATCCGCATCAACAGGCTTGATGGTGATCACATCAATAGAAATACAAAAACAACCCTAAGGCGCATCCTTTATCTCAACTAGAGCAAGCCCTTCCCAGTCGAAGTGCTTCTTGCTCCAATCTTGGATCTTCTTGAAGAGCTTCTTGGTCTGATCATGCTTCGGTCTTTGGATTAAATCTTGAATCAGCACATCTCTTCTGCTATAATCCCCTCCAAATATCGGCAACGCTGCTCCCAAGAATCATCAGCCTCTTCAGAAAGACCTTCACCTCTAGGCTTCTTGACTTCTACTTTAATCTTGAGCTCTTCCATCTCGGCTAAGGCTTGGTTCAAACGGAACTGGTAACCCACCAATCGATGACCAATCTCATCCTCCTGATGGCTCTCTTCTCTAATCTCCCTGTCTCTAATCTCGAGCTTCTTTTTCAAGTCTTCGATCTGAGCTTTATAGTGATCCACCATCTTCTTGCGAGAAGTCAAAAGATTGTCCCATTGCTTGTTCAATTTGGAAATATCTGAATAAGCTTTGTTTAAATCGTCCTTCTTCTGCCTGAGGATACTGTTATCACTTTTCAAGTCTGCACCAAGTCTCTCCCTCTTCTGGTTCTCTAACGCTATCACCTTGTCTTTCTCGGCTAGAAACTATGTTCTCAGCTTGAGCTCTTGTGCCATCTCATCATTTGCACACCTAACTGCGCTGACCTGTCTCTTCAGCTCCTCATTCTCCGTACGTAGGTCTAGATTAGCAACCTTGAGCTTTTCATATTCCCCCATCGGCACAGAAGTAGGTTGTTCAATACTCAGCGGATCTAGAAGCGGCCCAATAGGAAACGGTAAGAAGCAAGTTTTGACCCTTTTCTCTATCCATTCTGCATACGGGGGATAGGCGACACAATCACTTTTCCCCATAATTGGTTTTCCCCTCCGATGACTTTGGTGGCAAACCCTCACAGCTTTCCTTAACAATTCAGGACTATCGGCCATATTGAAGAACAAAGACTCTTTTACATCTTCATCCCTTGGTGGATCCCTCAAGGCATATCCTAGTTGTCTTCTGGCAAGAGCAGAATTGTAATTGATGTCACCACTCACACCTATAAGAGGCACATTGGAAAATTCTCCGCAACTGTAAATCATCTCGGCCCCCAGAAACCTTCGGTCGAACCAAACAATGTCTTTAGCAACCAGACCCATTAACCTTTCTGACCACCTTAAATACTCCCTGGTTTCTACAAATGCACAGCTATGAGGGAGATGACTTGGAAACCACTTATAGGGAAGTGGGGAGTAACAAAAGACAAGTCCTCCTTTCTTCTTTTCGTTCCTCGTATGCACTGAATGGTAAACATCACCCAAAAGAGTAGGCACTGAATTCTTCATCATAAATAACCTAATGGCATTCGTGTCCATGAAGTTCGCCATGTTGGGAAAAAGAAAAATACCATAAATGTAGAGAGCAAGGATGGCGTTAAAAGTTTCCTAACTACTAGCATCAACATAGACTTTAGCCTCCTTCACCAAGAAACCTAGATGAAAACTAGACAAACCTCCCTTAGTCTTAATATTGGCCTTCACCACTGATGTGCTCAAATAAAGAGCGTCAAAAATATCCTGAGGCTCGGGAATCGGCATAGAGCTGTAGAATGTAACTTGATATTCCACCTGAATTCCCAAGATAAGAGAAAACTCCACCAATGTCGGAGCCAACTGATAGTCTCGGAATGCGAAGCATCTCAGCGACGGATCATAGAATTGAAGCAAGGTGTGAATAACTCCCTTCTCATAATCTGTGATGGTATGAAGCACACTGAGAATCTTCCCATAACCCTTCCTGAAGTCTTCCAAGTTGTCAGAAGTAGTACTAGCAACCAACTGATGAAGAGAACTCAAATCAGGCGACTAAAACTTGTAGCTGATATTGTGTTTTCTACCAGTGTCCATTTAAAGAAGAAGCATCGGCAACCATAATCACTGATAAGATAAACCAATGGAAATGAAAAAACATATGGGTTAAAATACAGTAATGATATGATGGTATGAATGCAAAGACATGGGATCACAACTCCCATATATTCTGGATATCTGTTGCACTGATACGGAACAAGTTGAATATAATAGGTTCAACAGTCTGCCTTGACGAGGAAACCAGAAAACCATGCTCAACAGTTCGCACTGACGAGAATACCAGAAAACCAGGTAGGATGAAGGTCAAGGTTTCCTACAAAAACCCATCCATACTCACATGTGGGTTCTAGTCTTGGACAAAGCTCTCCTAGCAGGTCCTCAGTCTCACAAGCTCTCAGGTCGAGAAATAATAATATGTTCATAGTTTCCTGTTTGGCATTATTACCCCTCAAGGAGGCCTCCACTGATTTCCCATTGTCATACCCCAAATTTTGACCACAAGATTTCCCATCATTGTGAGGGTCATTGCCACAATATGGGTGTACCATCATACCTCATCAATCTCCTCAAGGATTATTGAGCATTCACTACAATCAAGAATTAGGGTTTTTGAACCTTTCCAAAGCACTTAGACAAATGATCAATCAAGAATTGACATGATCTACAACTTTTCTAACCTCTCAAACACCCATGAAGGATCAAGAGGTCTCCCATATCAAGAATTAAGCACAAGGTTGCAACATTCCAGGTGGATCAAGCCTCAAGATCGCTAGTGTCACCAAATTAGGGTTTTTGGTCGACCAAGGCCTCCAGATAGAAATTTTCATCTGGGCATGAGCCAATGCTTCAAAACATAATCCAAATTGCTCCAAGGGACCTCATGTATCCAATCATCAAGTCAAAATAGCCTTAGGGGAAGCATTCATAAAAAATCAGGAATTAGGGTTTCTTGACCTAATTCACCCCTAAGTTGACTTTTGAGGCAAGACATGAGCCAAGACCTCAAAACATGATTTGAGGGCCTCAAATACACCACATTGTTCCATTTACAACAATGGATTGATCCAAGAAGCTAGATTAATAAGTTTCAATTTCATCTGGACTACATTTAGGGTTTTGAAGAAAAAGTCAACTGTACCTTTGACTTTGGGCCAAGAAATGTTCCCAAACCTTGGGACATGATTCAAGACACCCTAAAACACCTATGTAATCCATCCATTAGGTTTGAATTAGGTCAAGAACTTGATTGCATAGAGGATCACACAGTTTGGAATTCATCTGACAAAAAGTCAACTGTGCCCAAAATCAAGTTTGATTTTTTTGATTTTTTCACAAATATGGCTCCCCTAAGTAAAAAACAATGTTAATGTATGGTTTTGATCATCATCCATTAAGAAAAAACCAAGAAAAGTGAGGTTAGTTGCAAAAGGGGCAACCATAAGAAACTTCAAATTTTCTAAGTTATGGAACAAAATGGATTTGGTACCAACTTTGCAAGGTCATAACTCCCAAACCCTAAGGCCTTTTTCTTCCATCCAAAGCTCAAATGAAAGTTCACATGACATACTTCAAAAGTGCCAACTACAAAAGGTTCCAAATCCTCATGGATTTTGAGTTATGGATTGATCAAAATCACAAAAAACATGAAAATGGCCATTTTTTCCAACACTTAGTGAAAATTTTGGACAAAATCTGTCTTGGTTTTTCACCAACTTTAGGGCCATTTTTTCATTATGATCCAAGCTGAACCAAGACCATTGGTGGACATCAAAGTTAAAGCGTGTCATACAAGATTTCCAAAGAGTACAAGAACTCTCATTAATTCAACTTGAGCAAGGAGTTATGAACCTCACAACATGCCTTGCTCAAACTGATTTTCATGACAACATTTGGCAGATTGTGTGCATTTCTTGTGCCACACGATTTCCATTTCCAATTTTTTCATCTTCCAAGCCTTGTCCTCTTCCAAGATCAGAAAGAATCTTGATGAATCACTTGATGATTTCAACTTTGAACCCTTAAGTCAAGAAATGACCTTGGCATGTGCAAAATCATCATTTACATGAACATTGATTTTCAAATGTGGCATCAAGTATTTATGTGATGCATAGAGGTGGCATTAATCAGTTACAAACCAACCAAAAGGAGTCAAGAAACATGAGTGTTCAAACCTGCAAAGTTGGTTGAAGTCAAGATAAAAGGAGACTTGGTACCTTGGCATTTAAGAAAGTGTTACATGACAAAATCCATTGGATAATAGCATGCTCCCTCATCCACTCACTATTCCTTCAAAAACAAACTTCCTATACTATAAATAGAGGTCATTTCTGACGTTTCAAAACACACCAAAATAATACCAAAGCCTTGTTTTCTCACTCTCCCTCTCTTACTTCATTTTCAAGTCATTATGGAGCAATTTGGGGATTCTTGAGACCAGAGCAAAAACCACTCAAATAACTATCCAAACACATCATAAACCATTTATTGAAGGTGTTCATACCTTCATTCTCATTGCACAACACCAAAATCAGAAAGTCAATCTCCAAAACCTCAAATTTTGACTTTTCAGCATTTTTCAAGCCATGTCTTGATCAAATCACTTTCAAAACCAAACAACACTTCAAATACTCTCCAAATATCATCCTCAAACTATTCCAATAAGTTTCCCTCAACTGTAACACTATTTGAGTGGGTTACCAATTTGGTCACTTTTGCAAGAAAGAGCCAGCTCTTGTTCCTGAGGATTCCAGCTGGTTTTGATCATCCTAAAAGCTTCTAAGGGATCAATCAAGAGTGTCTAAGGCATTAGATTACTTCTGGCACAAGCATTTTGCAAGATAGCATAAGCAGCTTCAAGAGGTAAGTGCATAACAACTTGACTTCTTTAAAGTATGCATTGCTTTGATGATCATTGATCATGAACATGTCATGCATATCATATGTGTTGTGTTTCAACCAATTTACCATGCTATTGTTGCTTGTATGAAGAGATAGCATAGAACTTGCAAATTTTGGCCTATTTTGAAACCACTATCGGGTTTTAAAATGTAGGCATCTTTAGAAAATTCTGAAACCACCATTGGATTCCTCATGAAATTCTAGGTAGGATCCATCTAAATTTCATCCAATTTCATGGAGAAATGAGGGAGATATGATCCTTCTTGCAAATCACTCAAAACTTGAGTTTTGCCTTGGCCTGACCTAAAATTTAGGCCACCCTTATGTACACATGGGGTGGTTTTGATGCTGTAGCGTACGATTTTTGTCGGTGACGCGACCACCTTATCGCCATAGGTTTCTCCTCACCGTATGGTAGGAGTTGGGTGCTACTTTCTGATTTCTTATTTATCCTGTGAAGCTGGAAAGGAACGGGAAGCTATCTAAGACTAACCTTGCACGTAAATGTTTAACTGAACAAATGCTTAAAGAGCGGGGTCAGGTTATACAATGGGGAGTTGTCAATTACCCATTCTATATGTGGTTATCCACAGGTTGTTAGCAAATTTCCTTACCGCTTTCTTCTTACTGGTGTTTATCTATTGATTGGGAAAGTTTCTTCTTTGGGAATGTTTGAGAGAGAGAGTTTTTGTTGATTTCGGGATTTCCGATGTTTTTGATAAGGTATTGGACCTAAAGTTTTTTTATTAGTGTGTGAAGGTACTGGACCTAAAGTCTTTTATTGGTGTGTGAAGGTACTGGACCTAAAGTTTTTGATTGGTGTGCTCGCTAAGATTTCACAATCTTATGCCTACGTATTCCCGTTAAAGAAAACAGGGAAATCAGAGCAATCGTAGTTCTCCTATTCTATGGGAGGAAAAAGATGTTTTGGTGTCTTGTTCAAAGCCCAAGATTGAAGCTAAAGTTTATTTGTGTCTTGTTCAAAGCCCAAGATTGAAGCTAAAGGTTTGACTGAGAGAGAATTTATCATCTCTAGAGGGAGACATCTCGTCTATTTATCAAAACTGTTGGGTGATTGATTATAAAGGAGAATTACTTTAACTGGGATATGTGAATCTAGCAATGCCATAATTTCCTTTATAGGGATTTGTCCTAAAGGAGGAAACTTTAACTCAGTGTAGAGCAATGCCATTTTTCCTTAGGAGTCTTTCATGCTAAGAGAGGGACAGTGGCGTGGATGTAAATAATCCAGAGGCTTGCCACTTACAACAATTAGATAAAAGAGGAAGTTTACCAGGATAAGAGATGGACTACAGCTTGGATATTTGAATCAACAAGTGTGTCACTTACAGCAGTTATCTGGAATTAGGGTTTGTTTCGATTTATCTGTTTTGATGTGTGATATATAGAGAAATGTCTTCCTACAGAGAGATTTTGATTTCCTCTTAGGGGATGTTGATTTTTTTTTGTGCCTTGATTAAAGCCCAAGGTTGAAGCTAAAAGATTGATTGAATCCACTAGGGAGATTATTATCTGTCTTGTACAAATCCTAAGATTGAGGTAAAAAGAGAGACAGACTCTTTCGGGGATATCATTATACAAAGCCTAAGAGGAGGCTGAAAGTTGAATTTTCCGAGGAAATATTTTGTCTGTCTTGTACAAAGCCCAAGATTAAACCTAAAAAAATATTTTTTATTCCACTGGGGAATACTTGTAGGTGTCTTGTACAAAGCCCAAGATTGAGGCTAAAAAGGGAAAACTGACTCTATTAGTGAGAGGTTTTATCTGTCTTGTACAAAGCCCAAGATTGAAGCTAAAAGAAGTTTGACTCTGCTGGAGAGTATGATTTGTCTTGTACAAAGCCCAAGATTGAGGCTAAAAAGAGAATTGACTCTGCTTAAGGAGATTTTATATGTGTCTTGTACAAAGCCCAAGATTGAGGCTAAAAGATGACTGACTCAACAAGAAAGTGTTTATATGGTGTCTTGTACAAAGCCCAAGATTGAGGCTGAAAGGGGTTGACTCAACAAGAGAGTGCTTTTATATGGTGTCTTGTACAAAGCCCATGATTGAGGCTGAAAAGGGTTTACTCAACAAGAGAGTGCTGAAAAAGGTGATTGACTCAATAAGAGAGTGCTTTTGGGATCCTTATACAAAGCCTAAGAGGAGACTAAAAGTGGTTAACTCAACAAGAGAGTGTGGAAAGATCCTCATACAAAGCCTAAGAGGAGGCTAACTATACTGAGGGAAATCATTATACAAAGCCTAAGAGGAGGCTGAAAAAGACTGAATCAACAAGAGAGTGTTTATATCTGTCTTGTACAAAGCCCAAGAGTGAGGCTGAAAGAGATTGACTCAACAAGAGAGTGCTTTTGAGGCTAACTCTGCTGAGGAAAATCATTATACAAAGCCTAAGAGGAGGCTGTCTTCTGTTGAGGATTATTGAGATCCAGAGGCAGGTTCAAAATGGGGAATCAACTCTTGTTAAGGATTACAGAAGAGTTAAGGTATCAGATGCCTTGAGGTTCTGATTTGGGATAGTGTTAAACTGATGATAAGCTGACCCTAGCTGGGGAAATTTAGGATGAAAAACTGAGTTTTAGATCCTGTGAGGGTTTTAAGTCTACTGTGTTAGTTCTTGTATTGGCTGGAATTTTGGTAAAACAATGGTGTTGTTAATGATGTCATATGTCTAATGTCTTAAC
Source organism: Lathyrus tuberosus (assembly GCA_022829125.1). Taxonomy (NCBI): domain Eukaryota; kingdom Viridiplantae; phylum Streptophyta; class Magnoliopsida; order Fabales; family Fabaceae; genus Lathyrus; species Lathyrus tuberosus. The sequence goes on from JALAZF010000390.1 coordinate 371,725, forward strand.
ATGAGTTCTTAACATTGAGTCGGTGTTAAGTTTAGAAGGGTTGCAGTTTTGTAGGCTGATGTTAAACCTGATATCTTGACGTCAGTTGACAGAACATCAGAACATCAATCTGATGTGTTTTGTTAGGGCTGCATTTGTTTAAGTGTGTTTTGAGAAGATCTGGTGGAGAGATTGCAGGTGAATATCAAGGGACAAATATATTCTGTTGTAATCTTATATTGAGCAGATTTTGTTACTATTTTCATGCAAAAAGATATGGAGAATAATTAGATTTAATTGAAGATTTAATTGAAGATTTGATTGAAGATCTATTTAGTAGCAGAATCTTTTGCAGATTTGGAGCAGTTGATTTGTTGTGATTTGAAGGCCCAAATCTAGTTGGGAAATAGGTTATAAATAGAAGCATTGTAACCTAGTTTTAGGAAGCCAGCCATCATGTAAATTATAAGGGCTGTGTTGGTTGATAAACCACCTGGTTTTGTGGGATGGTCATCATGTTTATCTCTAAGCCTATAGGTAAGAGATGTATTGTTCTTAGAGGAAGTTGTTAAGCAACTCTAAGCATTGTTCTTAGTCATAAGGGTCATGTCTAGGTATTTTTATAGGAGTGTGTCTTCTATTTTTATGTGTTTGGAGAGTTGTTGTAAATTAAGCTGTTGATGCAGTGACTGAGATGTTGACTGCTAGACATCATTGCGATGATTGGAAGTGAGATGGAGTCTCTTACCTAGGGAGAACTTAGGTAGAAGGGTCATTGGGTAGGGATTAAGTGAGTAGATTGTCAACTGGTATTGTTGAGTCAGTTATTTAATACTGCTAATAGTGGACTTCCTTCCTGGCTTGGTATGCCCCCAGATATAGGTTGTTAGACCGAACTGGGTAAACAAATTCTGTGTGCACTTTTCTTTTCAGCAACGTATTTAACTGTCTATAATTGCCTTGCTGTTTATGTCAGACCAGATGTCTCGACATCATGTAGGACATCTGGGATCTGTTATACCAGAATTTCAATTGGTATTAGAGCAGACATCCTGTCTATTTCTGGATGAGATCTAGGGAAGATACTTTCTGGTTCATGACCAAGGAAGATAGTTTTGCTGAGTTATGAATTTGGTCAGTTTATATAGTTGTTTGATCCCTTGAAGTGAAGGATGGACTATTCATGACAGGGTATGAATTGGACCTGTCTATTGTTATCAGGTGTGTAGCTTTGGTGGAGAACTGTTGTTGTGAGTTTGATTTATTTTCAACCCTTTTTGTTGGTACTTGGATTATGGTGATGGTGTGCAAGGATTATTGAGTAGTGCCTGAAGGGTGTTGAGGAGTTGAGGAGTTGTTGTGTGTTCCGCTGCATGGTATCTGATGTAACCCTGGTTGTTTCTTGTGTCTCTGGTGGTGAGACTTTAGGAAGGTATTTTCTTAGAAAGACTTTAGAGTTTGGTCTCCTCAGCAGAAGAAGAATATATTTCAAATCATGTATTGAAGACCAATCTGTCCAGAACATTGATGATGAAAGAAGAGGGTGGAGCCAAAGCAAAAGAGTATCACTATCAAATCTTTCATGCGGGAGTGAAGATCTTGATAAGTTATCTCTTAAGCGTATTTATGGTGACCTAGTTAGGAGATCTTCCTGATTATGGTGTCCAATGTAGTTCTGGTATATCTGAAGATGAATTCTCTTGTGAAGATACATGTTTCTGATTTTCAAAATCATGAACTGGAGGAAGTTTCATCAAGAAAGAAGCTAAGCTTGATATGTCAATCCTAATGTCTCGACATCGCGCTACACATCAGCAGTTTATGGTAAATGCTGAGTCAAATTCCTATTAGATTGTAGCTGTTTTGAAGGATCACTGAAGCTATGAAGTTGAACAATTTTTGAGATGTTGTTCATAATGTCATAGCATCTCAGCTGTGCTGGTTGAAGAAAAGGTAGTAATCTTGATAGCAGAAGAGAAGGAGGTGATCCTTGTTTAAGGTAAAATGTCTGAGGACAATTTTATAGGGAAAATGCATCTAAGAGTTTGTGTGCAGTAGCAGTGTAAATCAGCCTGTGGTCAATTGGTGTATGCATGAGCTCTTTCAATTTTGTGGCTTGAAGGATTGGAAGTAGCAGATTGTCTATGGTATGTTATCACTCTTAAGTTAGACAAGAGGTATGAACCTTGTGCTTATAAGAAGAAGCTTCTGGAAGAGTGTGTTATGCAAGTTACTGCAGTTTTGTTGGTCTGATCTTGGAAGTTGATCAGATGTTGATATGTTCTAGTGTGTTCGCTGCAAAAGATATGTGTGGATTACTATGGTTGTAGTCTCCAAATCCTAGTAGATGTTTAATGTGATTTAGACTGATGTCGAAACTGATGTTGAAACATCACTTCAGTTCTTTGCTCAGGGTGGAGTGAAAGATCAAGACACTGACCTAACCTGGAAGGCTTTTGTGGTATGAATGGTTGTCATAATGGTTGTCATGAAGAAGATTCAGAAGATGCTAGAATCTGAAGAAGGGTTAAACCACATGGATTTAAGATCAATTGCTATTTGTGATATTCACAAGTATTTAATTGATTATCCTTGAAAGACAAGATTAAGGATGTTCTGTCAATTGTTTTAACATCTTTTCATCAGAGGTTTGGAGAATCATGGGAGGGGTTCTACCTTCGCTCACAAGTTGCCTAGGTGTTGACTTGGGATTATTGCTTAGCATCTGTTCCTAGAAAGTATTGTGAATGACTTGTCCAGATGGTGGTGCTGTTGAAGATGAAGACGGAAGACTATGAAGACATCATAATCTTGTTGGTTACAGCTTGGATCAGTTTATTTCTGATCTAAGCGGTTTGGAGCATGGTGTTTACTCTGGTTGTGAAGGTCGACGATAAGTGGCAGTTATCTCTGGCTTTCTACTGACGGCTCTACTAAGGGAAGTGACTTTCTTTAGTATTGCTATGGGGTAGTCTTGGACTACTTATTTTCTGAAGATTCAGATGTGGTAGGTTTGAAGTCTTTGGAGTTTCTAAGCAGGATGGAGGTTGTCTACTCAAACTTGATTGTTGAATCAAGTCTATGAGAGCATGGAAATCTGTTTCTGCAAAGGGAGGAGGTTCTTCTGAGTGGCAGAAGGTAGAGTTGAATTCAACAGTTGGGTGACATAATGTTCTGACATCTAGCTTAACATCAGAAGTCTCAACTGGTGATGTGGCACATCAGCTTTTGATAGGGTGATCTACAGGAATGAATAATAGGATGCTTCAAAAAGATCGTTCTCATGGCATTTTGCAGGAGCTGCAGGAAGGAGAAGATGTTACATGACCATGGCTTAGGGAGTCTAAGTGTGTTTGCTATTGAGCAATTGGAACTTGTGACTTGAAGATCTGGTTTCTTTGGTGGATCAGGATATCTTTGTGAGAGTTCTGACAAACATGAAAAAGGTAAAATTGTGGCATTTGGCTGTTTTCATATGAGGATTCATGCTTGAGGTGATCAAACTGTGGCATTTGGTTGATCTCAGAAGTGAATTCGAAGAATCAAGATAACCAGAGTGTGGCAGCTGGTTATTATTGATAGGATGGAAATCGGCTAAGCGCGTGATCCCATAGAGTATTTAAAAAGTTTAGAAAATGATAATTTAAGGGAAAAGGGGCTACATTGAAACATAACGACTGTTATCCTTCTACCAATTTTGAATTCTGGACATCCTGAGCTTCTTCCGAAGATGACCTTGACTGGAAGTTTTCCGACGGATGGTACTACCGCTGAGGATTTAACCTTGTCGAACATAGTTACTTGCCATAAATCCCTAACTTTTGCCTGGATTGTACTTTGAGATTTCCAATCCATCGGGATGATTTTTTGTGTCTCTAATTTTTGCCTGGACCGCCCTTTCGGGTTTTCAATCCACCAAGACATTTCCCCTTTTATTTATTTATTTATTTAGGAGAAGTATTTCATTACTACGTCCACATTTGTGGGGTAGGCAAATTCTTCACCATCCATGGTTGTGAGTCTCAAGGCGCCGCCTGAGAAGGCTTTCTTGACCACATAGGAGTGTAGCGAGCGATTTTGGACGTGGTTCTTAAGCACTACCACTCTGGGGTACTACAGGTCGATTCATTTTTTATCCTATTGAAGCTGATGAAGGAAGGGAAATAGATGTCTCCAACTAACCCTGCTTGCATACTGAGTTTAAACAGCGGTCTGTTAGGTTACGGATGCTATGTGGAAGTGGGGCCTCTTTCTGCTTATTTTATTAAGACTGAAATGACGGGACTATGTCATTGGTAGGATGTTAGGACTAATGCTTTTTGATTGATGTATGAAGGTACGGGATTTGGGTTTTTGATTAGTGTGCTCGCTAAGATTTCTCTTTCAATCTTATGCCTACGTATTCCCATTTACCAAAATAGGGAAATCAGAGCGATCGTAGTTCCTCCTATTCTATGGGAGGAAATGGTGTTTTGTTGTCTTGTTCAAAGCCCAAGACGTGAAGCTAAAGGTGGTTTGTATCTTGTTCAAAGCCCAAGATGTGAAGCTGAAGGGTCTATTTGTATCTTGTTCGAAGCCCAAGATATGAAGCTAAAGGGTTTTGACTTTAGAGAGAATTTGTCATCTCCAAAGAGGGTCTGTTTGTCACAACTGTTGGGTGACTGATTATAAAGGAGAATTACTTTAACTGGGATATGTGAATCCAGCAATGCCATAATTTCCTTTATAGGGGATTTTAAACCTGAAGGAGAAAACTTTAACTCGGTTTAGAGAAATGCCATCTTTCCTTAGGAATTTCTCATGCTAAAAGAGGGACAGTGACATGGATGTAAATAATCCAGAGGCTTGCCGCTTACAGCAATTAGATGAAGGGGAAAGGAGTTGTTGATGTTCGTATACTGTGAACGAGGCACAACTTTGATGCTAAAAGGTTGATTGACTCAACCGGGGTTTTCTTATACAAAGCCTAAGAGGAGGCTATTGGCCCAACAAGAGGGTGCTTTTATGTGTCTCATACGAAGCCCGAGAGAGAGGCTAAAAGGGTTGACTCAACAAGAGAGTGCTTTTGTATGTGTCTTGTACGAAGCCCAAGACGGAGGCTAAAGGTTGTTTGACTCAACAAGAGAGTATTTTATACCCAACAAGAGAGTGTTTTTGTATCTCGTACGAAGCCCGAGATGGAGGCTAAGAGGGAAGTGACTCAACAAGAGAGTCTTTTATACTCAACAAGAGAGTGATTTTGTATCTTGTACGAAGCCCGAGATGGAGGCTGAAAAATGTTTGACTCAACAAGAGAGTCTTTTATACTCAATAAGAGAGTGATTTTGTATCTCGTACGAAGCCCGAGATGGAGGCTGAAAAATGTTTGACTCAACAAGAGAGTCTTTTATACTCAACAAGAGAGTGTTTTTGTATCTCGTACAAAGCCCGAGATGAAGGCTAAAGGTTTGCTCCGCTGGGGAGAATCATTTATACAAAACCCAAGAGAAGGCTAGGGTAACTATTTCAGTTGAGTGACGCGTCCAACATGTTGGTTAAAAGAGAAAATCAGTTCTTATATGGGTAATGTTGTAGTCATCGATTTGATCTGAGGATCGGGATTATTTCCTGTTCTCTAAGGAAAAGGGGAATCCAAAGGAGCTTTAGACTGTCCGAGTCTACGGGTTTTATCTTTTTTACCATGCTTAAGAAACAGTAGTAGTAAGATCTAGACTCTTTGAAATACTGTTCTATTAAGATGACTAATTTATGTTCCTATACCTCTAGGAGGTCGTTGGGACAATTTGTACGAAGCCCAAGAGGAGGCGAGAAAAACTTTTAAGAAGCCGAAGGGACAATTTGTACGAAGCCCAAGAGGACGCTATCTTCCCGGAGGAAAAATCATTATACGAAGCCTAAGAGGAGGCTGTGAAAACTTCTAAGAAGCCGACGGGTCCTTGTACAATGCCCAAGAGGAGGCGGGGATGTTTTTAGGAAGCCTGTGGGTCCCCAAACCCCGAGAAGTTCAAGACATGCCATTCACCGAGAATAGATCAAACCAGGAAAGTCCGAGAATTTGGAAGAAACTTAAGAGATGCCAGTCATGGAGAAAAGATCATCTCTGGGGAGTTAGAGTTTCTTTTATAATGTCTAAGGGTGACAGTCTGAGAAAGGGTTCACCGAGAATGCTGCCTTTCACGTCTCCATATTGTTTAACCCCAAGAGGAGGGAAGACTGTGTCTGGTAATCCTATGGGGATCTAGTTTTGTTTGTATTTAAGAGTGACCAACAGGGCTTTACCTAGTGCTAGACATAGTTTCCGGGGAAACTCCAAATATCTATACTATTATTACACAGTCGATATGAGTTTATGAAAGAAGACTTACAGTGAAACAGTCCCACAGTACAGTTATATACATATGAAAGCGGTAAATGAAAGCGGGTAAACACTTACTCGGTTGTAGAGCTTCTATGCTGTTTGGTTAGTTTGTTCAACAAAGAAAGCTTTGATAACAATATTATATTCACAATCAAAGGAGAAAGTGCTTTTGAAAGGAAAATTGGGGTTTACAACTCAAGAAGAGGCTCAGGGTTTTATCAGCGATTGCACTGTCGTTTTGTATAGGAACTTATACAAGTGACTGAGGCCCAAGAAAGGTTTTCTGTACAAGGGGATGGGTCTTACACTCTCTCAAGAGGCCCAAAAATGATTGAAAGTGAACAAAGATGGGTCTCATAGCTCAAGGAGAAGCCCAGGGTTTATTTTGAAAAAGGCGACGATCGCGCCGAGGTTTTGAAAACACCGTGGGTCTCATACAACAACTGAGGCCCAAAAGTTCTTGGTTTCAAAAGGGGATTGGGTCTTACACTCTATTAGAGACCCAAAATGGTTTTGAATGGGTCTTATAGCTCGAGGAGAGGCCCATATGGTTTGTTTTAAACGGGCGATGATCGCGCCGAACTTTTGAAATACAACGGGACTTATACAATAAGTGAGGCCCAAAATAGATTTGTATTTACAAAGGATTGGGTCTTACACTCTATTAGAGGCCCAAAGAGTTTAAAGAAAATAAATGGGGGCTTATAACATGAGGGTAGGACCAGATGATTTTTAAAAGAGGCGACGATCGCGCCGTTGTTTTTGAAAATATAGTGGGACTTATACAATGACTGATGCCTAAAAAGTGGTGTACTTACAAAGGGATTGGGTCTTACACTCTATTAGAGGCCCAAAAAGTTTAAAAATGATTTGTTTGAGTGAAAATCAAGGAAACCCTAAATTTGTTTTCTTTTAAAAGGAAATATTTAAAGAAAATCAAATAAAATGATAAAAATACCAAATAAGTTTGAATAAACCACTTGTGATTTTTGTTGAAGGTTTGAAAAATGAGGTTTTAATCACAAGATGAATTAAAACTCATTTGGTTTTGATTATTCAAGGTGAATATTCACTTTTAAAATATTTAAAACAATTAAAAATGAATTTATTCATAAAAATACCAACTATATTAAATAAATAATATAAATTTTATTTTTTTGTGGAATAAAATATCTCAACATTTTTGTATTTTTTGCAAAAAGAACCAATAAAAAATAATTAAAATTGAAGGAGTTATTAATTTTTCAATTAATTAATAAAACATGAAAATATTGGAAAAAAAATAGCAAAATGTGAGAAAACACAAAATGGCACGGGTGGGGTTTGAACCCACGACCTCAAGGTTATAGGGCGCGCGCCTTACCACTGGGGTGGTGATACATCCGTTGATTAAAACAAACTAACAAATATACAAGGCTTGCCTTGTTTTCTAGGCCTGGCCAAGGCAAGGCAAGGCAAGTTTTGGCAAGAAACGGGAAGGTCCATAACTTTCTCATTTCTCCATGGTTGGGGACAACATTTATATGCATCTGGCCTAGACTTTCACATGGAATCCAATGGTGGTGGTATTTTTTTTAGATCATTCTCCCTCCTCAAAATCCGATGGTGGTTTTGAAATAGGCCTATAATTGCATTTTCTATGCTACACTTTGGTACAGGCATGAATTACATGATGAATTGGTTCAAACACAACATATATAACATGTATGAGATGTGTATGATCAGTGGACTTCAAAGCAATGCATATTTTGGAAAGTTCAAGTCATGATGCTTACCTCTCTTTTGAGCTTTTGGAGTTTTTGTGCAATCTGCCAAGTTTCTTGTACCAGAAATGGTTTGATGCTTTGGACACCCTCAAATGATCCCTTAGAAGCTTTTAGGATGAATGGAATCAGCTGGAACCTGCAAAAACACAAACTGGCCCTTTCTTGCAAAAGGGATTAAAATGGCCAAAATATCAACTCCCTCAAATGGTGTTCCAGATGGGGGGAACCATTTAGGACAGTTCAAGGATGATATTTGGAGTGTGTTTAAGGTTTTATCTGGTTTGGAAAGTGACTGAATCAAGGCATGGCTTGAAAAATGTACAAAAGTACTATTTTGTGGTTTTGAGATGTGACTTTGTGATTTAAGGATTACAGGTCACTTGTGTGAGTTTGGACAGCTTAGATATGTTATATTGAATGTGTTTGGATCATGAGTTGTGATGGAAATACTCTCTAACTCAAAAACTCAGAGCTAACTTGCTAAAGAAGGTATTTTTTCCTAAAGAAAGTGATTTTGAGGGAAGCATCTGTTTGATGGCTTTGGTGTACTCAAACTGAGCATAAATGAGCTCTATTTATAGTAGAGCAAGTTTGTTTTGGGATCAATAGTGAATGGAAACCACAGCAGAGGTTTGGCCAATGTTGGTAAATAAGAATCCAAGTCTCCTCTAGCCATTGACTAGAGGTTAGAGCACAGGCCTTTGGTTCCCTAGTTGTTGGATCATTCTTGACTGAATTCAGTTGCAAATGTGTCAGTCAACGCGTGGACATGTCTTATGACGATGTTGATGGCGATGGTAATGACCTTATTGTGTTCCGGTTTAAGAGCGAATGAGATCCTAAGGTGATGAGACGAAGAGTGAAATGAATCAGTGCGTTCATAACTCGGTAGCATTGCATCTTGTTGGATTGTTGTAGGTAACAATGTGGAATTTGAATTAGTGGTATTCGAATTATTGTCAAACTCGTCGTGGGAGTCGGAGGGAAGGATGCGAGGGTCGTAGCCAGAGTTGGTTACATCAGGTAATTTTCGAGGACGAAAATTCTTTAAGTGGCGGAGAGTTGTAACACCCCAAAATTCATATTTAATTATTTAATTAATTATTTATGATTATGGTGAATGATTATGAATTATATGACGCATTGAGTGGTTTTATTGATGTGTGTTGTGGGTATTAGTGAGAAGTTGATATAATTAGAGTTATTTAGATTTAAATAATTTAATCATATTATATGTGGAGTTATAATAATAATCATCATGAATATAGATGGCATTATTTAGATTATTATTATTTTAAATAAGATGAGTAATAATAAGGGCAAGGTGGTCTTTTGTAAAATATAAGTGAGGATATAATTGGAAAACCATTATTAGGGGTATTTGGACTTAATAAGAAAATAGAAGTGAGAAGTTATTCTGATTGATCGTAACTTTTGTGAGAAGTGCTCTGAGGAAAAAGAGGGAGAAAGTTAGGGCTCTGGAGGGATTGCTGCAGAACTCAAGAGAAAGAATTCAGAAAAAAAATCAATTACAAGGTATGGGGAGTATAACTTTCATTATGATTGATGTAAAAATCTGAATATAGATAGGTTGGGGTTTTATGGGGTTTTGGGTTTATGATGAATTCTTGATGAAATAGATAGAAAGTGATGAATTTAGGATGTATGTTTTGATTTAGAATGATGTATGTATGAGGGTAGATAAATTATTGGGTTTTTATCCATGTGTTTGTTGATTGTTTGGTGTTTCCGGTGAGAAGTGGGAGTTACGTGTCAGTGATAATAAAAATGCTCGAATTGTGTAAATTGCTTGGTTGAATTGTGATTTTTAGTGTTATAAGAGTTTCTAATGAATGTGTATTGTTGTATACTGATGTAGAAATCCGAGTTCTGTGATAAATGATGTTTGGGGATGTTGGGATGGGTTAAATAAGTGATTTTTCGCACAAAAATACAGCAGAAAAGTGATTCTGTAACAGAGTAACCGGTTACCCTAATGCAGTAACCGATTACCCCGAGACAGATTTGTTTAAGAACTTCAAAAATTCGTATCTTGAGCCTCGTGTGTCCGTTTGACTCGCCGTTCGAACCTATGGAAAGCTTATACAATGTACTTTCTTGTAAAAATGGTTTCAAGTCCTGGAATTAAAATTAACTAGGTTCTAATGAGGCTTTACGGTGTCAGTGTAAGATGTCAGTGTCTGTGTTTGTTCAAAAACTTTAAAAATTCATAACTTGAGCTGTGAACATCCGATTGATGCGTGGTTTAGATCGTTGGAAAGCTGAGTTAATGTAATTTATTTTAAAAATATTTTTAGTACCAGAATTACAGCTATTCGATGCGTGGACATGTCTTTTGAATGTGTTGAGTTATGTCATTTTTGTGAAATGCAAACAAATGTCTTGTATGGATGATATGCTATGATGTTCTACTTGAATGACTATCTTAGTGATGTTATGGAGTTGCTGTGAAGTTGTTGTTATGTGTTGATGTGATCTATGATGATTGTTTAATAATGTGCGTGTTAAATGTATACATGGGGTAAAAGAATTGTGTTGGAATTATTATGGTGATAGATCATTATGATGTTTTGATGTTGAAAATAAAGTTGTGATGTTATATTATGATGGTTATGATGTTGTGATGATGAAGGAGTCGATGATGTGCATATTTGATGTATATATGCTTTATGATGATTATGATTAATGATTACATGAATGCGGATGCAATTTGAGGAATTTGTTGATAATGTAGATGTTTTTGCATCATGGCATTCATGGCATACTATGTTGGGACTTCGGTCCGTTGTTGTTGGCTTCAATCCCATTGGGCGGATTGGAGTGATTATGTTGTGCTCCCTTGTGGAGGGTTGATGGCCAGTGTCCATCACATGATGATTATGTTGCGCTCCCTTGTGGAGGGTTGATGGCCTAGTGTCCATCACATGATTGAATTGGTACCACATGCATGTTTCCGATGAAGTTACATTTCATTCTAAGTGGCATTGCATGTGTATGAGTTGATTGTTGATTAATATGTGTGTTTTATTGAGGATATCATGATGTTGTTATTGCTGCCCTATTAGTATTCTTTTCTTTATATCTTTTATAATGAAATGAAATTACTCACCCTGCCTGCTTGGAAATGTTGCCTCTATGGCGGGTAACTTGCAGGTGATCAAGATTAGCTTGTAGACGTATGAAGATTTAGCTTTGGAGTTATTTTACTCTATTTTCGTTAATAATAGAGGAGTCTTGCTCTGATATGTATCATCAGGTGGGGAACGCTTGAGTTGAAGTTGTGTTGTTTTATAAAACATATTTTATGAGTTTTCTAAATGTTGAATTTATTTGACGACGGCTTTTGACAATGACTAAAAGGTCTTTATGTTTGATGAAATAAATGAAGTTATTTTGAGACTATGATTTCGCTGCGAAGTTTGAATTTTATTTATTGATGTTATCGAAGAAATTATTATTATAAATGGTTAAAAACCCGTGTTACGGAGCAGGAAGTTTATTATGATGTTTTTATGAAGCATGTGACAACCTTTTTGGCATTTTACTCTGATTTACTTATGTATCATTGTCGTGAATATTCTTTGGGTAGAAGGGTGTTACATTATCCAAAATTGGAGTCTTGTCCCTCTTTTAGGGATTTCTAGGTTTGGCATGCTACTTCTTGTTCCAAAGACTTTGGAGGCTTGGATCAGTGTTTGTCCCCTTTAGATATGATCCTCAGATGTGTCCAAAGTGATGACAAGGCTTGGAATTATCTGATTTTTCCAAATCGAGCAAAAGTGCAAAATTCTGCCTAGCCTTAGCAGTTTTCAAGGCATATTGCCATTGTCATATCTTATGCTCAAGTTGAGTTTGGTGATGTTCTTGGCCATTTTGGAAAGCCCTCATATGATACAACAACTGTTTGATCATAATTGGTTTTGATACTTTTTGGATCCAAGTGAAAAATAACCCTACATTTTGTAAAAAGTAAGACAGATTCTGACTTAGTGAAAATTTCACCGTGTTAGAAAAAGTGACATTTCATGTTTTCAGCCATTTTGATTATTCCATCACTCAAAATGCATGATGAATTGGAATGAGGTGTAGTTGAAGCTTTTGTAGAGGGCCATGAGGGCTACAAATCTAGATTTGGATGGGAAAAAATGGTCTTGTGGTTTAGGAGATATGATCCTCCAAAGTTGGTACCCTAGCCACTTTGTTCCATAACTTAGAAAATTTCTAAGTTTTTTATGGTTACCCCTTTTACAAGTTATCCCATTTTTCTTGATTTTTCTTGATGAATGATGATTCCAATCACACATTAACATCATTTTAGGGTTAAAAACCATAATTGTGAAAAATCTCAAAAAGTCAAAGTTTGACTTTTGTGCACAGATGACTTTTTGTCAGATGAACTCCAAACTGTGCGATCCTCTATGAAATCAAGTCCTTGACCTAAATCAAACTTGATGGATTGATTCCATAGGTGTCATAGGGTGTATTGAATCATGTCTTAGGTTTTGGGAGCATGTCCTGGTCAAAAGTCAAAGCTATAGTTGACTTTTCCCGCGAAACCCTAATTGTGGTTCAGATGAAATTGAAAATTGTTGGTCAAGCTTCTTGGATCAATCCATTATTGCAAATCGATCAATGTGGTGTATTAGAGACCCTCAAATCCTCTCTTGAGGTCTTGACTCATGTTTTGTCCCAAAAGTCAACTTAGGGGTGAATTAGGTCAAGAAACCCTAATTCCTGATTTTTGATGAATGCATCCCCTGAGGTCAAAATTGACTTGATGATTGGGTCCATGAGGTTCCATGGAGCATATTAGAATATGCTTTGAAGCATTGGCTCATGCCCAGAGGAAAAATTCCATCTGGAGGCCCTGGTCGACCAAACCCTAATTTGGTGACACTAGCGATCTTGAGGCTTGATCCACTTAGAAGGTTGCAGCCTTGTGCTTGATCCTTGATGTGGGAGTCCTCTTGATCTATTGTGGAGGTTTGAGAGGTTAGACAAGTTGAATATCATGTCATTTCTGGATTGATCCATTGTCTAAGGCTCAAAGAGGGCTTGAAACCCTAATTTTTGTTTGTCGTGAGTGCTCACCCATCTTTGGGGAGACTAATGAGGCATGATGGTACATCCATATTGTGATGATGATTTGCACAATGATAGGGAATCTTAGTGGTCAAAATTTGGGGTATGACAGATGCCCCTATTTAATCTTCTTGGACCTGAAGGTGTGAATGACGAAGGTATTCGGGCATTCGGGGTGCAAGAGGATTAAATATCGGAATACCCGAAATTTTGATGGCGATTAAGAATAGTAGTTCACGCATCCTTCTTCTTTTGCTAAGCAATGATGCTCAGAAAAGGTAAAAACTTCCCATCGATCCTGGTCTTCAGCCAAGGAACTGGTCTCAGTTTCTGATACAAACTTCCCCTCGATCCTGGTTTCCTACCAAGGAACTGGTCTTAGTTTCTGATACAAACTTCCCCTCGATCCTGGTTTCCTACCAAGGAACTGGTCTTAGTTTCTGATACAAACTTCCCCTCGATCCTGGTTTCCTACTAAGGAACTGGTCTTATTTTCTGATACAAACTTCCCCTCGATCCTGGTTTCCTACCAAGGAACTGGTCTCAGTTTCTGAATTAAACTTCCCCTCGATCCTGGTTTCCTACCAAGGATCTGGTCTTAGTTTCTTTTGTCAATAAACTTTATTGACAAGGGGCGCTACTTGTAGCGGTTCTCCTCAAACTTCTCGCCGAATTTTCCTGGGGAGATGCCATTTGATGGAAAAAGATCTGATGTCAGACTTGTTGGGGAACCTAGTCGTCTAAGCTGTAGAGGTACACAAACTTCTCTGTTTGGAGACGCCATTTGTCGACCCTACTAGGGAAAGCGAGTCTCTTGAGAGACTGTTTCCGTTTGGGGGTGTTACATCATACTTTTCCTGAGGTATTTTCAGAGAAATGCCATACGATGTACCCCAATTTTGAGGGGCTTTCTCTGGGGATTTTCCTTAATCCGGGAAAGCGAATATATCATCTTCAATGGCGAAGAGTGATATTTGTTGAAAGTTTTCTTGTTTCTCAGAGGTTCAAGTTATCAAAGTGGTCAAGGACCGTCTCTAATCCAGAGATAAACGAAAGAGAGATTACTTGGATGATTCACTTCCTAGTGAGGAATGACCTGACAACTCGATTAAGAGGACTTTTATCACTAGGGGATAAGACCGACTGGAGTGATAGTGATGTGATATGAATATGCATGTAAAATAATAATGCATGATGTATGTATGTATATGCTGATAAAACTGACATGACATACAGATTAGAAGATGAACATGACTATCCACTCGGCCACTGCGGGGGACGAAAAGTATCTTCGGTTCAAGATAGCAATTCTGCCTTGCTTAGGAGAGATAATCCCTACGGGGAATACCGTTGGTCGGGCTTAGGAGATAAGAACTCTGCCGGTGATGTCGGACGGAACATTCACATCTGACATTGCTGATCCTTCACTTTGAGGTTCGATTACTTCTGGAGAAGCGACCGATGTTCTTCTGATGTTCAACAGTCAAAAGAAATTTCCATATTTATTTTAAAAGCAGAAAAAGTTTGACAAGTAAATTCATTTTTGTTTTGTTTTCAAGAATCGTTAATCATGTTAAAAACATCATTCTGTAAAGCCAAAACAAGTAAGAATTACAAACAAAAGCACAAGGGCTCAAATTTTATTGATAGGATGGAAATCAGCCAAACGCGTGATTCCAAAGAGTATATACAAAGTTAGAAAATGGTAATTTACAGGGAAAAGGGCTACGTTGAAACATAACATCCACTATCCTTCTACCAACTTTGAATTCTGGGTATCCCGAGCTTCTGTCGAAGATGACCTTGACTGGAGTTTTCCTGACGGATGATGTAACTGCTGCCGAAAGACTTGCCCCTTTGTCGAACGTAGTTACTTGCCATTATCCCTAATTTTTGCCTGGATTGTACTTTGAGATTTCCAATCCATCGGGATGACTTTTGATCATGTCTCTCATTTTTTCCTGGACCGCCCTTTCGGGTTTTCAATCCACCGAGACGTTTTTTTTTATTTAGGCGAAGTATTTCTTGACTACGTCAACATTTGTGGGGTAGGCAAATTCTTCTCCATCCATCGTTGCAAGTCTCAATGCGCCGCCTGAGAAAGCTTTCTTGACCACATAGGGGTCGTCATAATTCGGAGTCCATTTGCCCCGAGAATCAGTGAGAAATGATTGTATCTTCTTGAGCACGAGGTCTCCTTTCCTGAAGATGCGAGGTCGGACCTTTTTTTGAACGCCTTCTTCATTCTTTGCTGATACAACTGACCATGGCATAGTGCCGTTATTCGCTTTTCTTCTATCAGATTCAGTTCGTCGTGTCGACTTTGACACCATTCAGCTTCTGTAAGCTTAGCTTCCATCAATACCCGGATTGATGGGATCTATACTTCGATGGGGAGCACTGCTTCCATGCCATATACTAGAGAGAAATGGGTTGCCCCTGTTAAAGTGCGGACAAATGTGCGATAACCGTGAAGAGCAAATGGTAGCATCTCGTGCCAGTCTTTATAGGTTATAACCATCTTTTGAACAATCTTCTTGATGTTCTTGTTAGCCGCTTCTACCGCGCCGTTCATCTTGGGTCGGTAGGGAGATGAGTTATGGTGTTCGATCTTGAACTCAGCACATAACTCCTTCATCATCTTATTGTTCAAGTTAGATCTATTATCAGTAATGATCTGGCTCAGAACACCATAACGGCAGATGATATTGTTTTTGATAAATTGGATCACTACTTGTCGGGTCACATTGGCGTATAACGCTGCTTCGACCCACTTGGTGAAGTAGTCAATGGCGACCAGAATGAACTGATGTCCATTCGAAGCCTTGGGTTCAATCACACCGATCATGTCGATTCCCCATATGGAAAAAGGCCATGGGGAAGAGAGAACTTTGAGATGTGTTGGCAGTACATGGATTTTGTCGGAGTATATCTGACACTTGTGACACCTCCTCATGTACTTGTAGCAGTCGGATTCCATGGTCAACCAGTAGTACCCTGCTCTCAGAATTTTTCTCGCCATTGTGTGTCCATTGACATGAGTGCCAAAGGATCCTTCATGAATTTCCTTTATCAGCATGTCTGCTTCTGGTCTGTCTACGCATCGGAGCAAGACCATGTCGAAATTTCTCTTATAGAGAGTATCATCGCTCAGAAAGAAGCTGTCTGCCAGCCTTCTGAGGGTCTTTCTATCTTTTCTTAGTGCCCCAGGTGGGTACTCTTATTTCTGAAGGAAGCATTTGATATCATGATAACAAGGTTTGTCGTCTATGACTGCTTCAATCGTGAAGATGTAAGTGGCCCGTTCAAGGTGCATTATGTCGATCTTAGGTAGGTCGTTCCATTGACCTACACTAATCATGGAAGAGAGAGTGGCTAATGCATCAGCCATGTGATTCTCTTCACGAGGGATATGATGAAACTCGATTCTGTTGAAGAATGGTAACAACCTTCTCGCGTAATATTTGTAAGGAATCAATCCTGATTGGTATGTGTTCCAATCTCCTTTGATCTGATTTATAACCAGAGCTGAGTCGCCATATACATCCAAGTTTTTGATCCTTAAGTCGATCGCTTCCTCGAGACCCATAATACAAGCTTCGTATTCGGCCTCGTTGTTTGTACATTTGAACGTAAGTCTAGCGGTGAAAGGAATGTGGGTACCCTGGGGTGTTATAATAATTGCCCCAATTCCGTTTCCGTAATGATTGACAGCTCCGTCAAAGATTAGTCCCCATTGGGAACCTGGTTCTGGCCCTTCATTGGGTAGCGGTCATCGTAGTCTTTCATTTTTAGATACATGACATCTTCATCTGGGAAGTTAAACCTGACTGATTTTTGATCGTCAATCGGTTGATGAGCCAAATGATTGGCTAAAATACTCCCCTTAACGGCTTTTTGAGCATGGTACTCTATGTCATATTCTGATAACAACATCTGCCAACGGGAAATCCTTCCCGTGAGAGCAGGCTTTTCAAAGACATACTTGATTGGATCTATTTCAGAGATTAACCAAGTGGTGTGACGAATCATGTACTGGAGAAGACGTTTGGCTGCCCAAGCCAAAGCGCAGCAAGTTTTCTCAAGCATAGTGTATCGAGTCTTACAGCCGGTGGACTTCTTGCTCAAATAGTAGATGGCAGACTCTTTCCTTTTGGTTTCGTCTTGTTGGCCAAGTACACAACCCATGGAGTCTTCCAAGACTGTTAAGTAAATGATTAGTGGCCTTCCTTCCAATGGAGGTGATAGAATCGGTGGGTTCAACAGGTATTCCTTAATCCTGTTGAAGGCGGTTTGGCAATCTTCTGTCCAAACGCAGTCCTGGTTCTTTTTGAGTAATTTGAAAATTGGCGCACATGTTGCGGTCATGAGGAATATGAATCTGGAGATGTAGTTCAAACGTCCCAGGAATCCCCTAACTTGTTTTTCAGTTTTCGGAGAAGGCATTTCTTGAATGGCCTTGACCTTGTCAGGATCAACCTCAATTCCTTTCTGGATGACGATGAACCCTAAGAGTCTCCCTGAACGGACACCGAAAGTGCACTTGTTGGGATTCAAGTGGAGTTTGTACTTTCTCAATCGCTCGAATAGTTTTGACAGGTGGGTCACATGCTCCTCCTCTATTTTAGATTTTGCAATCATATCATCGACATATACCTCGATTTCCTTGTGTATCATGTCATGAAACAGAGTAGTCATGGCCCTTTGATAGGTTGCCCCGGCGTTCTTCAAACCGAACGGCATTACCTTGTAACAAAAGGTCCCCATGGGGTAATGAACGAAGTTTTCCCCATGTCTTTCGGTGCCATTTTGATTTGATTATAGCCCGAGAATCCATCGATGAAGGAGAAAACTTTGAACTTTGTTGTACTGTCTACCAACATGTCAATGTGTGGTAAAGGAAAGTCGTCCTTTGGACTAGCCTTGTTTAGACCTCTGTAGTCGACACACATTCTGACTTTTCCGACCTTTTTTGGAACGGGTACGATGTTGGCTAACCATTGAGGCTATTCTGACGTAGCGAGGAAACCCGCGTCAATCTGTTTCTGTACCTCCTCTTTGATTTTGACAGCCATGTCTGGATGAGTCCGTCTCAACCTCTGTTTTACTGGCAGACATTCTGACCGTAACGGTAAGTGATGTTCCACGATGCTGGTATCCAACCCTGGCATATCCTGATAGGACCAAGCGAATACATCGGGAAATTCTCTGAGAAGCTTTGTAAACTCTCTTTGGCAGTTGGAATGAGCAGTGCCCCAACCTTGATTTCTTTTCTCTCTTCTTCTGAACCCAAGTTGACCATTTCCAATGGCTCTTTGTGAGGTTCAATGGACCTTTCCTCTTGTCGGAGTAATCAGGAAATCTCTTCTGGAATTTCGTCGTCATTTTCTTCTTCAGCCTCAAATACCGGGAACTCAAAGTTGGGAGAAGGCATTGGATCGTATGTTTCAACTGGATTTAAACCAAGCAATCTGCATGACGTGATGATTCGTGTTTAGAAGCGATAGAGGGAAAATGCAAAAGTATGTGCAATGTATTTCTTTTACTGCTTGTTTTTATTATTGAGTTGTTTTTTAGGATTACTATTTTCTGAAAATGAAAAGAGAAAACAACAATTAATGCGGAAATTATAGAACGACGTTATTTTATTAATGAATAAGTCGATTCTTGAAACTACAGCCTTATAAAACAAAACTCTGTCGCTTTGGGCAAAGCGAAGAGGGAGAATTTACAGAAAGCGAGCCCTATCAAAACATTCGTTTCACCTGGGCAGGGTGAAAGGTAAAGATAAAAACAACAATTACTTTGACTTATGAACAATCTTCGGAACATCGACAGCAACCCATTAGCGGCGAACTCCTCGGTGAATCACAAAGTCTGGTACCTTCCTTGATTTGTCTTTAGAAATGACGCTGATTTCTGGTGGAGCTGAATCATTGGAATCTGTCTCCCAGGAAGCGTTGTCGTAGGAGAATTCCTCTGTTGTATTTTGCATAGTATTTGTGCTCTCGGCTGTATCTCCCCATCCAGTTGGCTGGATGTCTTCGAGCCTGATGCGAGAGCTTTCGGGAGCGGTGTACTTGACCATGCAGTCAAATTTTCCACTTGGTTGTCCCAAGGTGTCCCACACTTCTTTGGAATTGGATGAGTCATCCCTCATGATGACGTTGACCTCGGGAAAAGCATAGTTAATGAACTCTAGCCCTGCAAACGTTGTGAATTCATCGTCGTGCTGGGTATTTTCAGTATAACCTGGATGTTGATCCCATGACATGGTGGGGACGCAGGTATTCTTTTCAATGAGGCTCAGCTGATTTTCATTGTTCGGCTGATTTTCTTGCCCCAAGTTTCTTGGGTAAGGCTGCCAGATAGGCAGACCATCCATCGGGACATAGTAGCTAGTGTCAAAGTTGTCTTTCATAAGAGTGTCCTCCTCTAATGAGTTTGGCAGAGCACGACATCCTTTCGGATCACAATCTCCATATACCATTTTGACGTCTGACCTCGGTATAAATCTCAGACTCTGTGCGGGATAGGAAAAGGGAGTCTGCGTTTTGCCCCGAGACGTGTAGCCGTCCTCGTTGAGATAGGACTTCCATTCTTCATCTGTATCAGAGGAATCACCTTCATTGATGGTATGTACTTCTTGAGACACTGGGTGAAGGAAACCTCCACTGTGGAATAAGTTCTGAATGGGACGAAGACTTTCATCCTTGGTAGCAGCCTGTGTACAAGTTGAAGAAAATCCAAGACCTTTCCTTTTCTTATTGTCAATAGGAATGACAAGCTGCCCCCATCCTGTTGTGTTGGTACTCTCGACCGCTTTGATAGCATCTTTGTATGAGGAAATTGAGGTTACTTTCTCTGATTGAATCTCATTGCTCACCGTAAGCACTTGGAACTGAGTTCTAACAACCTCCTCGGGTTCTACACAAGTAGATAATAACAAGTTGCTTACGAGCAAAGCCTGTTCTCCACAGACTATGACGAGTTGGTCGTTCTGGATGAACTTTAGCTTTTGGTGGAGGGTCGAAGTGACCGCCCCAGCCTGATGTATCCAAGGTCTTCCTAATAAATAACTTTATGTTTCCCGGATGTCCATGACCTATAAAATGACTTGGAAAGTATAAGGACCGATAGTTATGGGAAGGTCGACTTCGCCGATAACCGTTTTTTTGGATCTATCAAATGCTTTGACGACGACCTCGCTGGTTCTCATCGGAGGTCCTTTGAATGATAATTACATCAAAGTGGACTTCGGCATAACATTCAGGGCTGACCCTGTGTCTACCAGTACGTTGGCTAAAGCATCGCCCTGGCAGTTGATTGTAATGTTGAGCGCCATGTTATGACGGCGACCTTCTTCAGGTAATTCCTCATCACTAAATCCCAAGCTATTGCAGGAAGTGATGTTAGAGACAATGCTATCGAACTGTCTAATTGGTACATCCTGTTCCACAAATGCTTGCTCCAAGACTTTCTGTAGAGCCTCCCTGTGCGCTTCCAAACTAAGTAACAGTGATAATACCGAGATCTTTGAAGGAGTTTGTAACAGCTGATCAACAATGTTATATTCACTCCTTTGGATGAGCTTCAGTATCTCATCATTGTTTTTCGAAAGGTCGGGATTACTGGATTGACCGACTGGTGGATCGAGAACTTTTGTCTAAGGTTCCTTTTCTTTGCTGGGTTCTCCAACTCCTCTGTTGAAGATTCTACCATTCCGTGTTACTCGACTGATGTCTGCAATATTCACGACGGAGGGTAATAAAATTTCCTTTCCATTCTCAACTGTGGTTGCACCGTATTTGTAAGGGACAGCCTTAGTTGATTCATACGGTAGTGGTCTCGGTAGATAGATGAATATGGGAACCTTTTGATTTTTCTGACCATCGTAAGTAATTTCGATCCGTTCCCGGTTGGGAACTCTCGATTCGTCAAGTAGAGGGATAATGGTACAAACATCCCAAGCTCTCTGATGATCAGAGATTACGACAACGTCCTCAATTTGATCAGCGAAGTAGTTGACTGATCCAAAACTTGACCATGATTGAATCTCTTTGCGGTCCAACTGACTTTGAAGGGCTGCTCGCACGAGGTAGCATCCTTGATTATCCACTGAGCAAACTCCACACCGCTCATAGTTGTGTAGTGGCCCCTAGCCACGTCCGCTTTGAATACAATGTAACCTTACTAGATCTGTTTCCATCGACCGAACATCCTGACTTTGATTTCTAGTAGGATTCCCGTTAGTGATACTAATTTGCTGGGTGTCTTCATCCATATAGATTGGAAGCCACCAGTGGTTCAACAAGTGCTGAAGTGTTTCCTAGACAAGGGCACAACCTTGATCGTTTTCGCAACCCGCTTTACAGTTCTGATAATCATGTGATACCAGGAACCCGAGCCGGACCTGTTTAGCATGTAACTCCACTAGGCTGGTATTCATCAAGCGAATATCGAAGATTTAAACCATGTTGATTTGATAATGATTCCTATCATGGTAGTCTTGGATCCATCCAAGATTCATTTGACGCTCGAGGGCCTCCTGTATGAAAGAGCATCCCTGTTTGTTTACCGAGCAAGTCAGGCATGAATTATAATCGTGACGCGGTAGATTATGATACTGGCTTTGCCTTGAGTGCATCGCCACCAAGTTGACATTCATTGTACGGATGTCATGGTTCTGGATGACGTTGGAATTCGTATAAGTCATGCTGACTCCACGAACTCGATACTCTTGGATCCATCCGAGATCCAATTGTTCCTGTAGAGCTGATTGCACCACAGAACATCCCTGATTGTTCTTAGAGCAGATATCACACTGGTGATAGTTATGAGGTGGCACATGGCCATCTCCACTGTGTCTACAATGTATCTTGACCAAGTTGGCCCTTAATAAGAGTACATCATGAATTTGATAGGTGTTGTTAGACTCTCCCTCTATCAAATTGACTGTAGCTTTCCCATGTTGAGGCAGCAGGTTTGTGAGAACATTTGGATTCGTATCTTTGAAAGATAAGACCCTGCTCCTAACAAGCTTTTGCACATCAGATTTGAAACTGATACAGTTTTCTATGTTATGCCCTGGTCCTCCTTGATGGTAAGGGCAAGTTTGATCCACCTTAAACCAAAAAGGCGGATTTTCCGGTACTGTAAGAGGAGACTTAGTCTGGACATGCCCCTTGGCCTGTAGTAACGGAAATAGTTCTGCGTACGATACGGGTATAGGATCAAATCCTGGTGGACGCATTGTACGGTTGTTGTTGTATTGAGGACGAGCCTGCTGAGGAGGCTGTTGTGTCCTTTGCTGAAATTGCTGCGAATGCGGTTGGCTTTGAGCAACCTGAGATTGATACATAGAAACAGGCGCGGGGTTGATAGCAGGAGTTACAGCTGCTATTGGTTGGTACCGTCGCCTTTGCTTTCCGAGAGAGATATTCTCAATATCTTGCTCCTTTTTCTTAGGGAGAGCACTACCGTATTTTTTAGCACCGCTTGTCGACCCAGTGTCTTTGACTAAACATCCTTCTCGAACAGCTTCCTCGAGACGTACTCCCATACCGACCATTTTGGTGAAGTCGCTGGGCGCACTGGTAACCATTCTGTCGTAGTAAAATGAGCTCAAGGTCTTTAAGAAAATCTTTGTCATCTCTTTTTCCTCAAGAGGTGGAGAAATCTGGGTGGCAATTTCACGCCATCTCTGAGCGCACTCCTTAAAGGTTTCCTTGTCCTTTTGTGACATTGATCTGAGTTGATCTCTGTCTGGTGCCATGTCCAAATTGTATTTATATTGTTGGACGAAGGCAGTGCCAAGATCTCTGAAAGTGCTAATCGTAGTGCGGTTTAAACCCATGTACCATTTTAGTGCGACACCGGTAAAACTATCCTGAAAGTAGTGAATCAGTAGATCCCGATTCTCTGTCTGAGCTGACATTCGCCGAGCGTACATCACCAAATGGCTTTGAGGGCAAGAGTTACCCTTGTACTTTTCAAAATCGGGTACTTGGAATTTAACTTTGGGGACCAAACAAAGGTCTGCGACGTCCTTTCCAAATAAATCCTGACCACGAATAACTTGCAGTTCCATCTACATTTCTAGGAACTGCTCTTGGAATTCATCCATTCTATCGAACATAATTTCCTTTCTACCTGAAGGTATCTGTGGAATCTGTCCTTCCGGGACAGTGTGTACCACGGGCGGTGGTATAGTCATTATGGCCGAGACTCTCGGTGCCTCCCGAAGTTTGTAACCTTCAGGAGTGGCTGTCATGCCCCTGGCATCTTCGCTTTCCCAAAGTTTGTAACCTTCAGGCCCAGCGGCTCCTGCTTCGGTTCCCTGATCTTCAGTGATCGGCGGAACATATCCTTCCAGGATATAGTTAACAGGCATGTCCCAGGGATAACCTTTCGGCATTTGATACCTAGGATCATACTTCTCCACTATGGGCGTTGATGTGATCTCTAAGATCACAGTCCTTTGTAGCTGAGCTTTTGCCATGGCTTGTATGTCGTTACGAAGCTTTCTCATATCCTCTCTCAGAGCGTCGATCTCTTCTTTTAACTCTTTGTTCTCTTTCTAGAGATCATCCATCTTTTTCTGACGATTGACCCGAGTATTGTACGAATGAGACAGTTTGACTCTAGAACTGAGACACAAACGTGAGATTCGTAGGTAAGAAGAATACGTGACTTGAGAATGATGAATGCAATGATTATATTAATTGTTTTTTGGTTTAATCAAAATAAACTTCGACAATTAGATTGCAAATATCAAACAGTGGGGAACCCCGTTTTATTGAATTCAAAGGATTGCGGAAATGGAAATACTGTTGTAACACCTCAAAATTTTCCCTCTAGTTTTTTAACTGGCTTATGTTTCATTGCATGCTTTGATTTATCATCTTGGCATTTCATTGGTTCATTGGCATGGGGTCAGAGTGTCTAAATCAAATCCAAGGAGCCTTGGGCCTCAAGAGATCCTAAATTTAGTCATCACCTTATCATATGATCAAGCTTGACAAGAAATTTCAAGGAAATCACATTCTCCCAACCAGTGCAATATTAGGGTTTTTGGGATTCTTGAGTATAACTCCTCAATGGGCAAGATCATTGAGCTTTTATCATCTCCAAATGGCACATCCCATCAGTGTTTGAGAGGATACACTTCATACTCAGAGGAATTTGGATTTGGAGGATGTGCTGATTTCTCCTAGATTGAGGGTTCAAAACTAGGGTTTGCCATAAAATCAGTTTATTTCTGATTTTTTGGGAAATACTTAATTTCATGGTATTTTACATGTCCTTAAATGTCTAAGGTTGAAGGATTGTCCATCAATTTGGTTTGGAAGAGTTCCAATTGACCAAATGATTAAAAATCAGGAGAATTGGGAAAAAGTCAACCGTGCAGAGGAAAAAGTCAACTCTTGACTTTTTGAGGTCAATTTCATGCTCCTCACCTCAAATATGGTTATTGATGAAGATTTGATCAATAAATATTAAGGGATTCACCAAAAATCAGAAGATGTGGAAAGTTTCCAAAAATAGAATTAAGGGTTTCTAAATATGGCAAGTTTTGGCAAGGTGCACACCATCTTTGAAGCATTCTTTCTCCATGGTCCAAGCTCCAAATGCAAGGGTTATGGAAGCCTATTAAAAGTTCACATTACAGGCTTCAAAACCATAACAAGAGCTCCTCCATTGGATCAAAATTGAAGGAGATATGATGGATTAAAGTTGAGCCAAATCAAGGCAAAATGCCAAGGCATGACCAGCCAGCTCGAAGTAAATTGATCAAGCACCATACATGCATAAAGGGTTCATGTTTATGGCCAGTTTTCCCCATGCTAAAAGCTTCAAATGAAAAAGTGCCCAACATGAAAAGTGTTCCCCTTGTGTCCCTCTACAACTTTGATGTTGAGACCTTTTCCACTTGATCAACATATCTCAAGATATTTTCGATTAAAGTGGTGACAATCAAGAGATGAAAAGTTGCCTATCAAATTCCAAGTCATGTGTAGGCCAGCCTGGGCAACAATGCAATACAATGTCATGAATTCAACACCATTTTACTCCATGATTCAAGCTTCGGTTTCAATTGTTTTCAACACCAATGTTGCTCTACTTCAGGTCCTCTTTCCAAAAAGCCAAAGAGCATGACATTTCATCCACTATCCTTAGAAATAAGCCTTGCAAAAGTTGCTATCATGATGTATGCATAAGCTCTTGTTAGTTTCATTTCTCTTGTGGACCATGCGCATAACCTAGCTCTTGCTACCCTTACTACATGTGCCCATGCATTCTATGACACTCCATGCATGCATCACCAAACATACTTCATATGGACAAGAAAAACAAACTTAATGAGCAGGCTTTTGTTTGTACTGATTACACTACACCCTTTGTATTACCACCATCCATCACCTTAGGGAGTACCACAACCATCGTGTACCTCCATGCACAAGAAGAAAACTCCCCAACTCGTGGTTAACATTATCTCACTCTCATTTTGCCAGCTTTCATTAACCTCACCCTTAACCACACTTTAAGCATGATTAAAATTTCTAACCCACCATATATAAACCCTTAATCACCTCATAACAGAGATTGGTTACTCATTTTTCACAGTTAGATCCAGTTTTCAACACACAAGCAAAAACTCTCTCTTTCACTCTCAAAGTTCAGTTCTGGATTTCTCTCTGATTCTTGAAGGTTTTCACGAGTTTTCTTCAAGTTCCTCACCACTACAACGGGCTCTTGCTTCTGTTTGCATCGTGTGAACCTTACATCCACCATTGAAGATTTTGGAGTTTTGGATCTTCTTCATCAACAAGCTATTTTCACAGTTGACAAGTTTCAAGAAGCGTTTATTTCGCTCCTATTGGTTCTACACAAGATGTAACGACCCAAAAATCTAAATTAATTATTTAATTATTTATTTAATTGATTTAGAAGGAACTAAGAGGTTTTTGGATAATTTGGAAAATTATGGATAAAATGAGTATTTTAATAATTTCAATATAATGGGTAATCATTTATTTAGATTATTATTATTGTTATTAAAAATAATAAGGGAAGGACAAGGTGGTCATAAAAGAAAAGAGGTAAGGGTAGAGTTGGAAGTTCCTAAACTGGGATATTTTGTCTAAAGATGGAAAAGGTCGATCATTTTCTAACTGATCGTGTTTTGGTGAAGAACTCAGAGGAAGAGAAGGAGAAGAACCTTAAGGCTTGAAGATTCTGAAGAATCTTAGAGAAGGAGGAAGAACCGCTAAATTTCTCTGAGGTATGGGGAGTTATCATTGTTTATTATAGTTTTATAGGAATTGGAGATGAATAGATTAGGGATTGTATGAGTTGTGTTGATTTATAGGATTGTTGATGTAGAATGAGTAAATTGATGAAAGTATGATGAATTTGATTGATGCATATTGCTGGTCGTGAAATGGAAAATTGATTTTTAAAAATTGGTCACAGTACTTCTGACACGGGCCGTGTCACAGGACACGGGTGGCCGTGTCAGGCTGCTGACTTGCTACTTTTTTTTTGATGTTTTGGAATTGTGTCCCAGGTCTTCTGACACGGGCCGTGTCACAGGACACGGGCGGCCGTGTCAGACCTCTGTGTTTGCTGTATTTTGTCTGTTTCGCGTTTTGGGTGGGGGTTTCCTGACATGGGCCGTGTCCCAGGACACGGGAGGCCGTGTCAGTCAGCTGTTTGTGTTGTTTTGTTGTTTTCTTGATGGTTTCATGACGTTTTCTCGTGCTGATCTTTTGTTGTTGAGTGTTGTTGATGTAAGATGATAAAACATGACTGTATGATGAATGCTTGTTGTATATGAAATGAATGATGCACACGTTGATGTCTGATGAATTGCGAAGTTTTAGCATCATTGCATTTCATAGCATTTTATGTTGGGACTTCGGTCCATTGGTAGCTTCAATCCCACTGTGCGGATTGAAGTGATACGTTGATTACGATGTGCTCCATTTGGAGGGTTGATGGCCAAGTGTCCATCCACGTTGAACCGGTACCACATGCACCCTTTGCATTTCATTATGGTTGACATTGCATATGAATGATGAAATTTTGATTCTGTTGTGAAGATTACGTTGATAATCCCATGATATTAGTGTTTATGATGATATGATGTTGTTCATTAATGATGCCATAATGTTGTTGTTAATGATGCTATGATGTTGTGTCACTTATTCTGTTTATTTTCCATGTCGTATATTATTATAATGAATTGTGATTTCTCACCCTGCCTGCTTGAAAATGTTGCCTCTTATGTGGGTAACTTGCAGATGACCAAGAGTAGCTCCGCGGTGACGAAGGAGGTAGCTTGGAGTGTCTCGTTTATGTCGTTTAGTTTAGAGGTGTCCTGCTCTGTGTCATGTAACATCGGGTTGGGTTGAATTGCGAACTTCGTGTTCTTTTGAATTATGTTGGAATTTTATACTGATGATGTTGTTCTAGATTGGATTAAGTTTCTTATGAAGTATTAATTGAATTTCAAATGACAAGTTGATTCCGCTGCAAGATTATGATTTCTTTTGATGATGTTTGAATGACCCGTGTTACGGGACAGGATTATAAGAATTGTATGATGTTTGGAATATGTACACCCTTGGTTGTGAATTTTACTCTGATATCATGATTTATTCCTTTAAAATTGTATGTGGGGTAGAAGGGTGTTACATTAGTGGTATCAGAGCAGGTCGGTCCGTCCGGCCAAGTTGTCGAGTCATAGTTGTTCAACAATCGAGTATTGTTAACTAGTTCTAACTTTTGTTTATGTTGTAGTGTTAAGTTGAAATGGCTGGAAGGAACGATGCTGCGATTGCTGCTGCGTTGGAAGCAATGGCTCAGGCTTTGCAGAATCAGCCGAACGCTGACGAGAATGCTGGATCTTGCAGTTTGGCAACTTTTCAGAGGGAGAATCCGCCTACCTTCAAAGGCAAGTACGATCCTGATGGAGCGTTGGATTGGTTGAAAGAGATAGAGAGAATCTTCCGTGTGATGGACTGCACTCCAGCGCAGAAGGTTCGATATGGGACTCATATGCTAGCATTCGAGGCTGGTGACTGGTGGCTAGAGACTCGTCAAAGGTTGGAGACTGCAGGAGAAGGTATCACTTGGGATGTATTCAGACGAGAGTTCCTGAGGAAGTATTATTCGGATGATGTCCGCGGTAAGAAGCAGATCGAGTTTCTTGAGCTGAAGCAGGGAAATATGTCAGTTACAGATTATGCTGCAAAGTTTGTTGAATTGGCTAAGTTTTATCCGCACTATAACGATGATGATGCTAAGTTTTCTAAATGCATCAAATTTGAGAGTGGGTTGCGCCCAGAGATCAAGAAGGTAGTTGGATATCAGAAGATTCGTATTTTTGCTGATTTGATTGATAGCTGCAGAATTTTTGAAGAGGATAACAATGCTCATTACAAAATCATTAATGAGAGGAAGAGCAAGCACCAACAGAATCGTGGCAAACCTTATGATGCTCCAGCTGGAAAAGGTAAACAGAAAGTGGTCGATGGCAAGAAGTCTAGTAGGGGAGATGCTCCTGCTAGCATAACTTGTTTCAAATGCGGGAAAACTGGTTCTTAAGAGTGATGTGTGTACCGCTGAAGTGAAGAGGTGTTTCCGTTATGGTAAGACTGGGCATGTCGTATCTGAGTGCAAGCATAAAGAGGTAATTTGTTTCAACTGTGGCGAAGAAGGACACATTAGTAGTCAGTGTCAGAAACCGAAGAAGGCTCAAACCGGTGGGAAGGTGTTCGCTTTGGCTGGGACTCAGACCACTACTAAGGACAAACTCATCAGAGGTACTTGTTTCATTAATAGTACTCCCTTAATTACTATGATTGACACTGGTGCTGCTCATTGCTTTATTGCTGCCGAATGTGTTGAAAGACTAGGTCTTATGTTGTCTTCTATGAATGGAGAAATGGTCGTCGAGGTTCCGGCTAAGGGTTCGGTGACCACTTCTCTTGTGTGTTTAAAGTGTCCCTTGACGATCTTCGACAGGGACTTTACTGTTGATTTGGTGTGTTTGCCGTTAGCTGGGATAGATGTGATCTTGGGGATGAACTGGTTAGAATATAACTATGTTCATATCAATTATTATAACAAGTCTGTGAGATTTTCTACTCCTGAAGAGGAAGAAGCTAGTTTGTTGTCTTTTAAACAGTTACAACAATTGATGCAAGAAGGAGCTCAGATGTTCTCAGTGATGGCGTCGTTATCTGTTGAGAGTCGAGCTGTAATTGAGGAGTTGCAAGTGGTGTGTGAATTTCTTGAAGTTTTCCCTCATGAAATTCCTGATGCGCCTCCAGAAAGAGAAGTGGAGTTTGCAATTGACCTTGTACCTGGTACCAGACCTGTTTCTATGGCACCTTACAGGATGTATGCATCTGAATTGTCGGGTTAAAGAAACAATTGGAGGACTTACTTGAAAAGAAATTTGTGAGGCCAAGTGTGTCGCCGTGGGGAGCTCCGGTGTTGTTAGTAAAGAAGAAAGATGGAAGTATGAGGCTTTGTGTTGATTATAGACAACTAAATAAAGTGACGATTAAGAACAAGTATCCGCTTCCGAGAATAGATGACTTAATGGATCAATTGGTAGGGGCTCGCGTGTTTAGCAAGATTGATTTGAGGTCGGGATATCATCAGATTAAAGTGAAGGATGAAGATATTCAGAAGACGGCTTTCAGGACGCGTTATGGACATTATGAGTATTCGGTGATGCCTTTCGGTGTTACTAATGCGCCGGGAGTATTCATGGAGTACATGAACCGAATCTTTCATACTTATTTGGATCAGTCTGTGGTGGTGTTTATTGATGATATATTGATTTACTCTAAATCAGAAGAAGAGCATGCAGAACACTTGAGACTAGTGTTGAAAATTTTGAAAGAGAAGAAGTTGTATGCAAAGTTGTCCAAATGTGAATTTTGGTTAAAGGAGGTTGGTTTTCTCGGCCATGTCATTTCAGGTAATGGAATTGCTGTGGATCCTTCCAAAGTGGATGCTGTGTTACAATGGGAAACTCCAAAGTCGGCTACCGAGATTAGAAGCTTTTTGGGACTAGCCGGTTATTACCGAAGGTTTATCGAGGGATTTTCTAAGTTAGAACTTCCGTTGACTAAGTTAACTTGTAAGGGTAAAGCTTTTGTGTGGGACATTCAATGTGAAGAAAGTTTCAATGAATTGAAGAAGAGATTGACATCAGCTCCGGTTTTGATACTACCTAACCCAGGAGAACCTTTTGTGGTATATTGTGATGCTTCTAAAATGGGTTTAGGAGGTGTACTTATGCAGCACGACAAGGTAGTTGCTTATGCGTCGAGGCAGTTGAGAGTTCATGAAAAGAATTACCCTACACATGACTTAGAACTTGCTGCAGTTGTTTTTGTGCTGAAGATTTGGAGACATTACCTTTATGGCTCTAGATTTGAAGTATTTAGTGACCATAAAAGTTTAAAGTATTTATTTGACCAGAAGGAGTTGAATATGAGACAACGAAGATGGTTGGAGTTATTAAAAGATTATGATTTCGGTTTGAATTATCATCCAGGAAAAGCTAATGTTGTGGCTGATGCATTAAGTCGAAAGACTTTACATATGTCGGCAATGATGGTAAAGGAGTTGGAATTAATTGAACAGTTCCGAGATATGAGTTTGGTTTGCGAAGTGACATCGCAGAGTGTTATGTTAGGAATGCTGAAGATTAACAATGATTTCTTGAATAGTATCAGAGAAGCTCAGAAGTTAGATGTAAAACTGGTGGATTCGATGGTTGGAATCGATCTGTCTGAGGATAGCGATTTTAAGTTGGACATGCATGGTGTGCTAAGATTCCGTAATCGAATCTGTATTCCTGATGATGCGGAAATGAAGAGAGTGATTCTTGAGGAAAGTCATAGAAGTAAATTGAGTATTCATCCGGGGGCTACAAAAATGTATCAAGATTTGAAGAATTTGTTTTGGTGGCCTGGGATGAAGCGTGATGTAGCTCGTTTTGTGTATGCATGTTTAACTTGTCAGAAGTCGAAGGTTGAACATCAGAAGCCTGCAGGGTTGATGCAACCGTTAGAAGTTCCAGAGTGGAAATGGGATAGCATTTCAATGGACTTTGTGACGGGATTGCCTAATACTTCAAGAGGGCACGATTCGATTTGGGTGATTGTTGATAGGCTTACAAAGTCGGCACATTTTCTTCCTATTAACATCACTTTTCCAGTGTCGAAGTTGGCGGAGATTTATATTCGGGTAATTGTGAAGTTGCACGGTGTTCCTTTATGTATTGTGTCAGATAGAGATCCGCGGTTCACTTCTGATTTTTGGAAAAGTTTGCAAGAAGCGTTGGGTTCCAAGTTGAGGTTGAGTTCGGCGTATCACCCTCAAACAGATGGTCAAACAGAGAGGACTATTCAGTCGTTGGAGGATTTGTTGCGAGCATGTGTCCTCGAGCAAGGCGGTTCTTGGGACACTCATTTACCGTTAATAGAGTTCACTTATAATAATAGTTATCACTCTAGTATCGGAATGGCACCCTTTGAAGCACTGTATGGTCGGAGATGTAGGACTCCTTTATGTTGGCATGAATCTGGAGAGAGTGTGGTGCTAGGACCTGAAGTTGTCCGAGATACTACCGAGAAGGTGAAGTTGATCCGAGAAAAGATGAAATCTTCCCAAAGTAGGCAGAAAAGTTATCATGACAAACGAAGAAAGGATTTAGAGTTCCAAGCGGGTGACCATGTGTTTTTGAGAGTTACACCTGTGACAGGTGTTGGACGGGCGCTGAAGTCTAAGAAGCTTACTCCGCGATTTATTGGTCCGTATCAGATTTCGGACAGAGTTGGAAATGTTGCTTATAGAGTGGCTTTACCGCCTAATCTGTCGAATTTACATGATGTGTTCCATGTGTCACAACTCCGGAAGTATGTTCCAGATCCGTCTCACGTGATTCATATGGATGATGTGCAAGTACGGGATAATCTTACTGTGGAGACGATGCCTGTACGAATTGCAGAGCATGAGAAGAAGGTTCTAAGAGGCAAGGAGATTACGTTGGTGAAAGTTGTCTGGTTAGGAGCTACCGGAGAAAGCATGACTTGGGAGCTAGAAAGCAAGATGAAGGAATCTTATCCCGAGCTATTCGAATCAGGTAAATTTTCGAGGACGGAAATTCTTAAAGTGGGGGAGAGTTGTAACGACCCAAAAATCTAAATTAATTATTTAATTATTTATTTAATTGATTTAGAAGGAACTAAGAGGTTTTTGGATAATTTGGAAAATTATGGATAAAATGAGTATTTTAATAATTTCAATATAATGGGTAATCATTTATTTAGATTATTATTATTGTTATTAAAAATAATAAGGGAAGGACAAGGTGGTCATAAAAGAAAAGAGGTAAGGGTAGAGTTGGAAGTTCCTAAACTGGGATATTTTGTCTAAAGAGGGAAAAGGTCGATCATTTTCTAACTGACCGTGTTTTGGTGAAGAACTCAGAGGAAGAGAAGGAGAAGAACCTTAAGGCTTGAAGATTCTGAAGAATCTTAGAGAAGGAGGAAGAACCGCTAAATTTCTCTGAGGTATGGGGAGTTATCATTGTTTATTATAGTTTTATAGGAATTGGAGATGAATAGATTAGGGATTGTATGAGTTGTGTTGATTTATAGGATTGTTGATGTAGAATGAGTAAATTGATGAAAGTATGATGAATTTGATTGATGCATATTACTATATGTGTGTTTTGTGAGTGTTTTTGAGCAATTTTCATGTAGAATACTGATTTTTGAGGTAATCGAAGTTAAAAATGCAGAAAAGCACTTTTCGGGAAAAGTTGGGTTTTGTCACATCCTGACACGGGCCGTGTCACAGGACACGGGCGGCCGTGTCAGCTTGCTGGTCGTGAAATGGAAAATTGATTTTTAAAAATTGGTCACAGTACTTCTGACACGGGCCGTGTCACAGGACACGGGTGGCCGTGTCAGGCTGTTGACTTGCTACTTTTTTTTGATGTTTTGGAATTGTGTCCCAGGTCTTCTGACATGGGCCGTGTCACAGGACACGGGCGGCCGTGTCAGACCTCTGTGTTTGCTATATTTTGTCTGTTTCGCATTTTGGGTGCAGGTTTCCTGACACGGGCCATGTCCCAGGACACGGGAGGCCGTGTCAGTCAGCTGTTTGTGTTGTTTTGTTGTTTTCTTGATGGTTTCATGATGTTTTCTCGTGCTGATCTTTTGTTGTTGAGTGTTGTTGATGTAAGATGATAAAACACGACTGTATGATGAATGCTTGTTGTATATGAAATGAATGATGCACACGTTGATGTCCGATGAATTGCGAAGTTTTAGCATCATTGCATTTCATAGCATTTTATGTTGGGACTTTGGTCCATTGGTAGCTTCAATCCCACTGTGCGGATTGAAGTGATACGTTGATTACGATGTGCTCCATTTGGAGGGTTGATGGCCAAGTGTCCATCCACGTTGAACCGGTATCACATGCACCCTTTGCATTTCATTATGGTTGACATTGCATATGAATGATGAAATTGTGATTCTGTTGTGAAGATTACGTTGATAATCCCATGATATTAGTGTTGATGATGATATCATGTTGTTCATTAATGATGCCATAATGTTGTTGTTAATGATGCTATGATGTTGTGTCACTTATTCTGTTTATTTTCCATGTCGTATATTATTATAATGAATTATGATTTCTCACCCTGCCTGCTTGAAAATGTTGCCTCTTATGTGGGTAACTTGCAGATGACCAAGAGTAGCTCCGCGGTGACGAAGGAGGTAGCTTGGAGTGTCTCGTTTATGTCGTTTAGTTTAGAGGTGTCCTGCTCTATGTCATGTAACATCGGGTTGGGTTGAATCGCGAACTTCGTGTTCTTTTGAATTATGTTGGAATTTTATACTGATGATGTTGTTCTAGATTGGATTAAGTTTCTTATGAAGTATTAATTGAATTTCAAATGACAAGTTGATTCCGCTGCAAGATTATGATTTCTTTTGATGATGTTTGAATGACCCGTGTTACGGGACAGGATTATGAGAATTGTATGATGTTTGGAATATGTACACCCTTGGTTGTGAATTTTACTCTGATATCATGATTTATTCCTTTAAAATTGTATGTGGGGTTGAAGGGTGTTACATTAGTGGTATCAGAGCAGGTCGGTCCGTCCGGCCAAGTTGTCGAGTCGTAGTTGTTCAACAATCGAGTATTGTTAACTAGTTCTAACTTTTGTTTATGTTGTAGTGTTAAGTTGAAATGGCTGGAAGGAACGATGCTGCGATTGCTGCTGCATTGGAAGCAATGGCTCAGGCTTTGCAGAATCAGCCGAACGCTGACGAGAATGCTGGATCTCGCAGTTTGGCAACTTTTCAGAGGGAGAATCCGACTACCTTCAAAGGCAAGTACGATCCTGATGGAGCGTTGGATTGGTTGAAAGAGATAGAGAGAATCTTCCGTGTGATGGACTGCACTCCAGCGCAGAAGGTTCAATATGGGACTCATATGCTAGCATTCGAGGCTGATGACTGGTGGCTAGAGACTCGTCAAAGGTTGGAGACTGCAGGAGAAGGTATCACTTGGGATGTATTCAGACGAGAGTTCCTGAGGAAGTATTATCCGGAGGATGTCCGCGGAAAGAAGCAGATCGAGTTTCTTGAGCTGAAGCAGGGAAATATGTCGATTACAGATTATGCTGCAAAGTTTGTTGAATTGGCTAAGTTTTATCCGCACTATAACGATGATCATGCTGAGTTTTCTAAATGCATCAAATTTGGGAGTGGGTTGCGCCCAGAGATCAAGAAGGCAGTTGGATATCAGAAGATTCATATTTTTGTTGATTTGATTGATAGCTGCAGAATTTTTGAAGAGGATAACAATGCTCATTACAAAATCATTAATGAGAGGAAGAGCAAGCACCAACAGAATCGTGGCAAACCTTATGATGCTCCAGCTGGAAAAGGTAAACAGAAAGTGGTTGATGGCAAGAAGTCTAGTAGGGGAGATGCTCCTGCTAGCATAACTTGTTTCAAATGCGGGAAAACTGGTCATAAGAGTGATGTGTGTACCGCTGAAGTGAAGAGGTGTTTCCGTTGTGGTAATACTGGGCATGTCGTATCTGAGTGCAAGCATAAAGAGGTAATTTGTTTCAACTGTGGCGAAGAAGGACACATTAGTAGTCAGTGTCAGAAACCGAAGAAGGCTCAAACCGGTGGGAAGGTGTTCGCTTTGGCTGGGACTCAGACCACTACTGAGGACAGACTCATCAGAGGTACTTATTTCATTAATAGTACTCCCTTAATTACTATGATTGACACTGGTGCTACTCATTGCTTTATTGCTGCTGAATGTGTTGAAAGACTAGGTCTTATGTTGTCTTCTATGAATGGAGAAATGGTCGTCGAGGTTCCGGCTAAGGGTTCGGTGACCACTTCTCTTGTGTGTTTAAAGTGTCCCTTGACGATCTTCGACAGGGACTTTACTGTTGATTTGGTGTGTTTTCCGTTAGCTGGGATAGATGTGATCTTGGGGATGAACTGGTTAGAATATAACTATGTTCATATCAATTGTTATAACAAGTCTGTGAGATTTTCTACTCCTGAAGAGGAAGAAGCTAGTTTGTTGTCTTTTAAACAGTTACAACAATTGATGCAAGAAGGAGCTCAGATGTTCTCAGTGATGGCGTCGTTATCTGTTGAGAGTCGAGCTGTAATTGAGGAGTTGCAAGTGGTGTGTGAATTTCCTAAAGTTTTCCCTGATGAAATTCCTGATGCGCCTCCAGAAAGAGAAGTGGAGTTTGCAATTGACCTTGTACCTGGTACCAGACCTGTTTCTATGGCACCTTACAGGATGTCTGCATCTGAATTGTCGGGTTAAAGAAACAATTGGAGGACTTACTTGAAAAGAAATTTGTGAGGCCAAGTGTGTCGCCTTGGGGAGCTCCGGTGTTGTTAGTAAAGAAGAAAGATGGAAGTATGAGGCTCTGTGTTGATTATAGACAACTAAATAAAGTGACGATTAAGAACAAGTATCCGCTTTCGAGAATAGATGACTTAATGGATCAATTGGTAGGGGCTCGCGTGTTTAGCAAGATTGATTTGAGGTCGGGATATCATCAGATTAAAGTGAAGGATGAAGATATTC
This sequence comes from Lathyrus tuberosus, assembly GCA_022829125.1. Classification (NCBI taxonomy): domain Eukaryota; kingdom Viridiplantae; phylum Streptophyta; class Magnoliopsida; order Fabales; family Fabaceae; genus Lathyrus; species Lathyrus tuberosus. The sequence continues at coordinate 408,115 of JALAZF010000390.1, forward strand.
AGAAGACGGCTTTCAGGACGCGTTATGGACATTATGAGTATTCGGTGATGCCTTTCAGTGTTACTAATGCGCCGGGAGTATTCATGGAGTACATGAACCGAATCTTTCATACTTATTTGGATCAGTCTGTGGTGGTGTTTATTGATGATATATTGATTTACTCTAAATCAGAAGAAGAGCATGCAGAACACTTGAGACTAGTGTTGAAAATTTTGAAAGAGAAGAAGTTGTATGCAAAGTTGTCCAAATGTGAATTTTGGTTAAAGGAGGTTGGTTTTCTCGGCCATGTCATTTCAGGTAATGGCATTGCCGTGGATCCTTCCAAAGTGGATGCTGTGTTACAATGGGAAACTCCAAAGTCGGCTACCGAGATTAGAAACTTTTTGGGACTAGCCGGTTATTACCGAAGGTTTATCGAGGGATTTTCTAAGTTAGCACTTCCGTTGACTAAGTTAACTTGTAAGGGTAAAGCTTTTGTGTGGGACATTCAATGTGAAGAAAGTTTCAATGAATTGAAGAAGAGATTGACATCAGCTCCGGTTTTGACACTACCTAACCCAGGAGAACCTTTTGTGGTATATTGTGATGCTTCTAAAATGGGTTTAGGAGGTGTACTTATGCAGCACGACAAGGTAGTTGCTTATGCGTTGAGGCAGTTGAGAGTTCATGAAAAGAATTACCCTCCACATGACTTAGAACTTGCTGCAGTTGTTTTTGTGCTGAAGATTTGGAGACATTACCTTTATGGCTCTAGATTTGAAGTATTTAGTGACCATAAAAGTTTAAAGTATTTATTTGACCAGAAGGAGTTGAATATGAGACAACGAAGATGGTTGGAGTTATTAAAAGATTATGATTTCGGTTTGAATTATCATCCAGGAAAAGCTAATGTTGTGGCTGATGCATTAAGTCGAAAGACTTTACATATGTCGGCAATGATGGTAAAGGAGTTGGAATTAATTGAACAGTTCCGAGATATGAGTTTGGTTTGCGAAGTTACACCGCAGAGTGTTATGTTAGGAATGCTGAAGATTAACAATGATTTCTTGAATAGTATCAGAGAAGCTCAGAAGTTAGATGTAAAACTGGTGGATTCGATGGTCGGAATCGATCTGTCTTATTGTCAATGCTTTTCGCACCTCCTGGTTTCTGGGTCCATTTAATTTGAACTGACTGTTTGCTATTTTCCCACCCCCCTATGGCATTTTCTTATTTCTAATTTTCTGATACATGTTTCAAAATGTTTTTTTAAAAATAGTTCCTTTTTACTAAAAATTCTGTGAAAATTCATGGTTAGTCCTATCCCTCTCTTTTAATTTTCGGTAATTTTTATTTCCATGTTTGATTAATTTTGATGCCTATTTTGGAATTTTCTTTGTGTTGTACTTTAATGATCATAGTTTGTGATACTTGGTGCACTAATCATTTTCTATAAGAGGTCTGGTACTGATTTTTTAGATGGAACTTGACATGAGATATTAGGACATATTGAACACTGTTGTGTAATTTCTTGGGATTTTTTAAGTGACATTTGATTGGCTTTTGAATGTCATCTTGTATGTGTTTGTTCAATGACTATAGTGCACATTATAGGTCTTGTTTAAACATGATAACAAATGAGTTTTTGCTAATTCTTTTGCATATTGTTTAGCCTATGATTACACTACATCCAAATTGTTTCCTTTGAATTTTTACAACATTTAATCATGCTTGTGTTAATTGATAAAGTGCACCTTGTTTGTGTAGATGTTTCGAGTGCTAGTTCTAGGGCTTCATGTTCATTGTGCAACTATTCAACATGATACTTGTGCATTCATTTGTATACGTGTTTAGGCATCCTTATAGGTCATCTAAAACTAAATTATAGGTCCTTAAAACCTAGCTATGATTTATTTGTATAGACTTAATTGAACATGGATTGATGCTTGGTGTTTGATCTTTCTTTGTCTACTTTTTTCTTATGTGTTGCATGGCATATCTTCATGAAGACTTATAGGACCTAAGAGCTATCCAAACTTGACACACTTTATGTTTTAGATCATCACTAATCATTCATGTGTGACTCATAATTTCTTTTCACTTAATTGAATTCATATGACCACAAATTGTCTTCACTTGCTCAACTTGTTTTAGTTTCATTTGTTTGTGTAGTATGCTTTTAATTGTTGCATCATTCCATTATACATGATCTCATAGGACCTATAACATGTTCATATACTTGTAAATTCTCTTTTGACCCACAAGTGCCCCATTGTTTCATGCATTATCACTTTGGTATGTCATTTCCTAATTGAACATTGTTTGTTAACTTTGTTTGAACCTTGTGTGATCTATCTCTTCTATTTCTTTTAGGACTTGTATGAGACCTATTAGAGGTCAATGGCCTCTTACCTTGACATGTCTAACATGCCTTTAACTAATTCTAATTTCATCTATCTTCACTCATTTCATAAATCATCCATGCTTGACAATTTTGAACTTGTTTTGCTCTTAACCTTTAACAAGTAATGATATGAGTTGTGTATGAACATTATAGGATTCTTATTTTGATTTCAATTTCATTTAAATGGTGATATGCTACTGACTTGGATGCTCATGCATGATTCATTTCACTTGCATGACTTCTTTTGGTTTGTTTTGTCTAGTATGTGCATAGGTTGAACTTGTAGGAACTTGTTTGGACCAAATTGTTCTTATTCTTCAATATGCTTCCATGTGAGACTAGTATGGACTTTGTGAGAACATTCTTGACTTATAAATGCCATTTCAAATGTCATGAGCTACTGCCTTGTATCCATTTGCATGATTATTTATCTTACATCTTCATTTCCTATTTGCATTACAAGTATGCTTCATTGTTGGAACTTGAATAATGTTTGCTCCCACTTCTCCTTACTTGATCAATGCTTGCATTCATGAATCACATACCATCTCAATGGCATATCCATGCATTAATAAATGTCATTTACTTCTGATCTTGATGTTTACATGCGCATTCCTTCACATTTATGAACCGTATGCATTCATCTTGCATGGTTAATGTTTAGCTTGTATTTGTTTGATTTTTTTGGTGCATGTTCCAACATAGCTTGACTTTGTTTGATACCTTAGCATTAGTAGAGGCCATTAAGATGTACCTACTGACTTAGGATATTCCTTAACCATTAGGACCCTTTCCTTTTGGTTTGAATTTTACTTTCTTCTTAAGTTGTCTTCCTAAGACAACTAGCATTTGTTTGGTTTACTTTTGATACTTGTATTCATTAATTATAATCATTTGGTACTAACCTTTTGTGTAGGGGCAGAGGTAAGGTACTTGAACATATGGATGGTTATCCATGTTCATCTCTTTTTCCATTTCTCATTTATTTTACTTGTCTTTCTCCTTTGTGAATAGCATGATATAATGCTTTGTGTACAACTTTTTCACACCCTTTGGGATCCTAGCTCATCCTTAATTTTTGATTAAGGTGAGGTAGGATATGCATTAGGTAGTGCTATCCCTCTCTTCTCTTTAGACTTAGGTTCTCAAACCTTGACCTTAGGGCCACTTTTGCATGATAACATTAGGAACAAATTAGATTCCCTTTAGTGTTTTCTTTTCAACTTGAGTTTTCTCTCCTCATCTCATAATCTTTCTAAAACACTTAATAAAGGTTAAACGTGTATTGCGCATGAGCCTTATATGTGGGAAGTGAATAATGGGGGGTTTCCCTTCATTCTTCTAGGGTACTTAGTGTACGTCCTGTTGGGGACGATACGCGACGTATTCGTTCCTATGTTGTAGGTGCAATGCAAGTTACAAACAACTTCAAAAACACTTATGTCTAAAAAACACAAAACAAACTCAAACCTTTTTATCCTGCGGGATCGTTAAGTTTCAAACCTCATTTTCAGAAAAGGGCACATTACTTCCGTCTCGTCGCAAACAAGCATCGACCCTAACTGCCGGACGTGAACTTAACGTCGCTCATAAAAAACACCGACCTTGTTAAGTCGAACTACGACTGCTCTGATTTCCTCCTTCTGGTTAGATTGAGGATACGTAGGCATGAGACGACGATGTCTTGGCGAGCAACCTCCCCCCTTAGTTCGTGTCCGAACTATGTTGACTCTGATTTTCCCGTTCCCGTGGGAATACGCAGGCCTAGGACTCCGAGGACGTCCTATCGAGTCGCTTCTTTTTCTTTTCTCCTTTGTTTCTCCATTCTTTTCCATTCTCGTTCCTTCTCCTTTCCAGTAGCAGTGGAGCTCCAGATGACGACACCCTTTGACCGAGACAACAAGCGTGGATCCCATCGAGTACGATGGACGTGTGGGGTGCTAACACCTTCCCTTCGCGTAACCGACTCCCTTACCCGTTTCTCTTGGTCGTGAGACCATGTTTTTCCTTCCATCAGGTTTATACAGTGTTCAATTTCCCTCTCTTGGGATAAATACACATTGCTGGCGACTCTGTTTCCGCGCCACTTTCGTGTTTATACTTGGATGAAAATCCCGGGAGCAACAGCTGGCGACTCTGCTGGGGACTCTGGTTCCCTAAGCGAGTCAATCCTAGTGCTTGGGTGTTTATTTTCATTGGGTGTTTATTTTTGTGCTTTGTTTGCGGTTTTACTGTTTTACTGCATTATTGCTTTACTGTATTACTATATTTACAACATTTATTACATGGCATTTTATTGTTATACTGGATTATGCTGGACTGTGCTGTTGTTTTCTGTTTGGTGGGCAAGGTATTCTGAGAGATAAGCCGACTACCCCGGCTTGAGCATACACATAGGTATTAGCGTGGGCAGGCGTGTCGCTCCCGTGGTGTTTGGCCACGTGTGGGTGTTCACAAGACATATAGCCAGATGAGATTCTATCCGGAGCTATCTGCTACTGTATGTTTGATACAGGCCAGTAGATATTCTCTGGAGGAATTGTCGACTCTGGTGACCATTCCCGAGAACTCAGTAACGGCACTTCTCCCGAGTTGTGATAATGGCAGACCAGAAATGGCAAGCCAATTACACATTCTCGATCCGAGGACCCAATGCTGGGAACTCGCTATAGGATATCCCTTTTGGAAGAGAATCAGTGGAGGCACTCCTCGATTGGCGATAGTATTGTACCCCGAGGGATGAATGTACTATTGCTTCTCGACCTCAGTGCCAGAAGCTGAGGATCTTTCGTTTTATAGTACCCACATGTGAGAGGGACGGGTTGTTTACAGGTTTGCAGGTAACCTTGACTTTCAGAATACCCGGTACTGCGGAGTTCTTATCAGTATGGTTTATCTGTGTGGTTACTCTGTTGTTCTGGAATTCTGGGGAATTTGAGCCTTGGAATTATTCATTTATTTCAGTCCAGCACCAACACGTGGCACCTTGATCTCATGCTTTGCATTGCATCATCCTTTTTTTTCTAACATTCATATTTTTCATTTCCAGGTAGTATCTGACATTTTGATTCCAGTCAACGGGCAGTTATAGGGATGGACACCAAAAGGGGTAAGAAGAACACCATTGTGTACAAGTTCCCGAAGCTCATTATGGGTCAGATTTGTGGCTTACAAGAGATGATGGTTCTGGAAGTGTTAGGAATGTTCAAAGAGAAGTATGGGTGGATCCTATATTTTGTTTGTAACCTTAGTGAGTATGAATATAATGGCTTGCACACCTTGATGCAGTTCTATGATCCTTCCTTGAGGTGCTTTGTATTGACAGATTATGTTTTGGTTCCTACTCTGGAAGAGTATTCTAATATCCTGGGAATTCCCATTAAAGAAGGTGCTCCTTTCTGTGGGTCGAAGGCAGATCTTGATTTCCAAGTTGTGGCTGGTGCTCTTTATTTGAGCAAGTCAACTTTGGAAGCTGATATTTCTGGTAAGGGAAGGGTTCGTGGCTATCACCTGACATACTTGGCAAACAAGGCTCAAGAAGCAGCTAAGGAGAAGAAATGGACTGTCTTCAATGCAGTGTTGGCTCTCTACGAATATGGTATTTTCCTGTTCCTGAGTGAGCCTAATTTTGTTGATACGGATGCTATCAAGATATTTGTAACTCGGAATCCAGTGCCGACCTTGTTAGGAGATCTTCATTATGCCTTATACAACAGGAACGAGAAGAGACGAGGTGGGACAGTTCATTGTTGTGCACCTCTTTTCTATAAGTGGTTTACCAATCATCTACCTCAGTCAGGTGCTTTCAAGGATACTAAGAATTCTCTGAAATGGAGTCAACGTCTGATGGGCCTAGATGCCAAGGATATTGTTTGGGTGAATCATGGAGTGCTGGGTAAAGGCATTTTGCACAGCTGTGGTGAATACCCTAATATACCATTGATAGGGAGAAAAGGAGGTATTAATTATAATCCTTCTTTGGCTATCCGGTAGTTTGGATATGCCCTGAAAGGTCCCCCGGCTGAAAAGGAGTTAGAAGAGTCTTTGTATTTTCACATGGTTGACGATGGGTTAGATGTGGCGTAGAAAGCTTCCAAAGCATAGCTCAGTAAACAGAAGAGAGGAAAAATCGTGTGGGGTTTGCCTAACAATCAAACTTTCCCTCCGTATGAGCACTGGATAAAGAAGAGGGTTGAAGAGTACTATTTGCCTTTTGATTGGGCGCCTCCCTTATACCCCAAGGTGATAGAAGAGAAAAACACCGTACCAGTTGAAGAATTCAATGAGCAGCGAAAAGTGTTGCACGATTTGAGGGTGGAAAATTCTGGTATGAGTAGTCAGCTGCTGGGTGCCTTACATGACAACTTGGAGTTGAAATGGAAGGTCCAAGATTTGACAGAGCGGCTGAAAAAAGGGGAGAAGGATCTTGATGACAGAGCTCAGCATTGTAGAAAAATCAGTATGACTACGGAATCTTCTGGCAAGGCCTGTAGGAAAATCAAGAAGATCTAGACTGAGACTGAAGCCAAGCTTGCCACGTATCAGGAGATATGGGAAGAGCTCAAGATTGAGAATGTGGAGTTGAAAGAAGAACTTCAAAGAATGAAGGCAGATAAGAAGCACTTCTCTGGTAAGTGGAGAGGAGCTCAGAAATAAATTGAAGAGCTCAAGTTGCAAGCGGAAATCAAGAAGTCAAGGCGCGAAGGCAATGATGTTGAGGACCAGATTGCTAGGCTGAATCAAAATGTTGAAAAGAGAAACAGACTGATCAAAGGGATGATAGAGCGACCTACACATCCAGACACTAAGGACCTTCTTAAGGAAGTTGAAGCCTGCTTGTTTGGGATTGATTTGTAGTGATCTTATTGCTATATTTTGTTGGGATTACCATCAGGATTGTTGATGGAATCGCCTTTGATTGTATCAACCATGTCCGAATGAATTCTTATAACATGATATAAAATGCTTGGTTTAACAATATATGTCAACATCTCTCAGTTTTTGAAAGGATATGTTTCTTTAGTGTTGATTCTACGGTATTTCTGGGTTCGGATTTATTTTCCGATATTGGGCCCCATCCCTTGCCCCGTTTCAAAGACCGGAATCAAAGCAGATACGTCTTGGGAATGTTTAAATATGATTGTTTGCATTTCGTATTTGCATCCTCATAACCATAATCATTTTTGCATAACAGGTACTTGTCTCAGAATTTTCTAACCTTTATTTGGTTACAGGTAGGATAGTTGACCAACCGATTCACCAATATTCTACTCGACTCAACCAGAAAAGAGTAATGGAGAAAATGCAAGCAGAGATGGCCGCCATGCAAGCCCGTATTGCCCAATTCATGGAAATGATGCAAGGAGTCGTACAGGGATAGGAGCAACTCAGAACTCTCGTTCAGCCCCTGGTGGCAAGAGTAGATAATGGTGTACTTCATGGCGGTTTCCAGAACAATGTTATTCCTCCGGGCGGAGGTGTCAATGGAAACGGTGTTTAGAATGGACCTCCGGGCGGAGTTCCAGTTCCCTCTATTGTTATCCCTCCGGGCGGAGGAGAAAATGTGGTAATCCCTTCTGTGGTTGGAGGAGGAAGTGGTATTCATGCAGTTCATGGCCATCACTTTGATGACCAACAAGACGATGTTTTCTCTGTGCCGGGTGGAGATGTTGGGCTCCCGATTATGGATGATCAAAGGACCAGAATGATTGAAGAACAACTGAGAGGGATGGTAAATCAAAATTCTGTGGGAATGGATCTGGATAACCTAGGGCTGGTTCCTGATGTGAGAATTCCACATAAGTTTCAAGTCCCCAGTTTTGAGAAGTACAACGGCACTACTTGCCCCAAGACACATGTTCGGGCATACGCAAGAAAGATGGCTGCATACTCCCGTGATGAAAAATTGTTGATGCACTTCTTCCAAGACAGCTTGTCTGGAGCATCCCTGAAATGGTATATGCAGCTTGAGAGGTGCCATGTACGCAACTGGAGAGAGATGGTTGAAGCATTTATGAAACACTATCAGTATAATACTGATTTGGCTCCCAATCGTACACAGCTACAGAGCATGTCCCAAAAGAACAGTGAAAGCTTTAAAGAGTACGCGCAGAGATGGCGCAAGTTGGCAGCAAGGGTACAACCACCTATGTTGGAGAAGGAAATGCTGAATATGTTCATGGCTACCTTGCCAGGACATTATTATGAGAAGTTGTTACCATGCATGTCAGGCAAGTTCGCTGATCTGATCATGGTGGGGGAAATGCTAGAGAGCGGAATCAGAGCTGGGAAAGTTTTGGGTAATGATGGATCGTCTTCTAGTCAGGGGAAGAAATCATATGTGAATTATAAGAAGAAGGAGGAAACCAAATCTGTCTTGTCTTACCGAGGTAAAGGGAAGCAATGCCAGAACTATAACCAGCAGGTAGCATCAGTGACAATTCCTGCAGCACCTCCACAGCAGCAACAAAATTGTGCTCCACGCCAGCAGCATTTTACGCCTAAACAGAACCAAAATTTTGATGCTCCGCCTCTACCGTATTCACATTTATTCCAACACTTACTTCAGCTGCAGCTAATTCAAAAGAGGAGTCTAGCTCCTATCACTAGTAATCCACCTCCGCGTTATAATCCTAATGCACAATGCGACTTTCATTCTAGGGCACCCGGACATCATATCGAGGACTGCAAAGCTTTTAAGCACACAATCCAAGACTTGGTGGATTGTGTCGAATGTTATCCAGAACCCAATGCCTAATCATGGCGGGCCGAGGGTTAATGTTGTGTTAGAGGAGAATGAATTTTTGAATCTGGTTATGGATGTGAACGAACTAAGGACTCCTTTGATGGTGGTAAAGGAGAAATTATTGATGGGTGAAGTATACCCCGGTTGTGACAAGAATTGTTCAGAATGTATGTTACAGATGAATGGTTATGGGTTGTTGAAATCAGGAGTTCAAAAGTTGATCGATGAAGGTAGGTTGCAGTTTGACAGGTGTGACCAACAAAAAGAGGTTATTGGCAGCGATGTGGCTACTATCACTATTCCCTTTAAGACAATCACAATTTCAGCGGCGACAAGACCCGCGCCGGTTATAATTACAGGTCCTGGACCCATTCCTTATGAAATCACCAAGGCCATTCCTTGGAATTACGGTGCAGAAGTTTTTGTCAATGGGCAGAAGCAAGAGTTAATGGGAACGTCGGTAGCAAATTCCAGTCTTGAGAATAATGAGGAAGCAGGAGCTATTACCCGAAGTGGCAGGATTCACTCCTTCCGATGAACAGGCTGGTAATTTTAGACAGGGCAAGGGTAAACAGGTCGTAGATAATTCTGTGCAGACTCCGGCAGTGACTGATTCCGTAGTAAGGCCAGCTGATAGTCCTTTCTCCGAGAATGTAGAAGAATTTATGAGGTTGATTTGGAGAAGTGACTATAAATTAGTGGATCACTTGCATCAGATTCCATCCAAGATAACAATATTATCCTTGTAGTTGTGTTCGAAAGCTCACCGAAACGTATTATTGAAGGTACTGAATGCCGTTTATGTACCCCAAGAGATCTCAGTTAATCAGCTTGAGGGGGTGATATCCCATGTTAATGCAGGAAATGGTTTGGGGTTTACTGATGTTGACTTGACTCCAGCTGGGAGAAACCATAATAATGCCTTGCATATTTCTGTTGAGTACCGTGGATCGTTGATGTCACATGTGCTTGTGGACACAGGATCATCTTTAAATGTTTTGCCTAAGAAGGCATTGATGAAGCTGGACACTCGAGGGTTGATATGCACGCCAAGTGATTTGGTGGTGCGCGCATTTGATGGTTCCAAAAAAGTTGTTTTTGGGGAGATTGTGCTGCCAATTAAGGTTGGCCCGGAGGTCTTCGACGCCACATTCTATATAATGGATATTCAGCCCGCTTACAGTTGTCTACTTGGTCTGCCGTGGATTCACAGTGCTGGGGCTGTAACGTCTACACTCCATCAAAAGTTGAAGTATATGGTAGACGGACACGTGGTGACGGTCTGCGGAGAGGAGGATATTATGATAAGTCATCTATCTACTTTCAAATATGTGGAGGTAGATGGAGAAATACAGGAAACGTTATATCAGGCTTTTGAAGCAGTAAAAGTTCATGAGGAAGCTCCCAAGGAGGTTAGCCCATCTGAAATGGTTAAGCAGCTTATAGTGATAGATCAGCCGAAGATTTCTATGTCTTCCTTCAAGGATGCACGGGATGTAGTTAAAGCTGGAAGCTCACAAAAATGGGGTCAAGTTATTGAGGTTCAGAAAAAGAAAAATACTTACGGGCTGGGTTACAAGCCACCCAGGCGTCCTAAAGAGCCTCCGAAGTTTTACGGCCCGGTTCATTTTACCAGTGCTGGGGTATTCTTTGATAGAGTCAATGCTATTGAAGAGGAGGGAGACAACGATTGCGACATGGATAATTGGATCCACCCCTGCATGCCTGGTTAAAGCCCTTGAAACTGGTCATCGAAGAAGATCATTTAAGTGACTGGCCCAGAGTAATTGTCTCTGCTTTTCTATTATGTTTGATCCTAGGTTTTGCCCAAGACGTAGTGATTCTTGTTTATAGGGCTTGAACATTTTGTAGGTTTTTCTTTATCAATAATAAAGGACTTTTCGCATTCAAATATTTCTGATCCCTGTTTTTCTGTTTTATTTTGTGCATAAAATCACATCAAAATGGCAATGTGTTTTGTTTGTTGCATACATAATAAAACATGAATCATCTATCATGCAGGTTACCTTATTCATATTCCATCCCTCATGATTCGGCTATGGCACAGTATCATTTCGATAATCCCATATATCAGGCTGAAAAAGAGGTTGAGGAAGACTGTGACCTACCCGAGGAATTGGCCAGACTGTTAAAACAGGAGGAAAGGGTCATTGTGCCTCATCAGGAGGAGATTGAGACTGTTAATTTAGGAACCGAGGATGCGAAGAAAGAGGTAAAGATTGGGGCTACTTTGGAAGACAGTGTAAAGAGAAGATTGATTGAAATGCTTCGAAAGTATGTGGATATCTTCGCCTGGTCTTACCAAGACATGCTTGGGCTTGACACTGACATCGTGGTACACCGACTACCGCTCAAAGAGGGATGTACTTCGGTTAAGCAGAAGTTGAGGAGAACGAAACCTGAAATGTCTGTCAAGATTAAAGAGGAGGTTCAGAAACAGATAGATGCTGGATTTCTGGCTGTGACAAGTTATCCTCCGTGGGTTGCTAACATTGTGCCTGTACCTAAGAAGGACGGAAAGGTCAAGATGTGTGTTGATTACAGAGATCTGAATAGAGCAAGCCCGTAAGATGATTTCCCGCTTCCTCACATCGACGTGTTAGTAAACAACACTGCTCAATACTCTGTGTTTTCCTTCATGGATGGCTTCTCTGGGTATAACCAAATCAAAATGGCCCAAGAGGATATGGAGAAAACAACGTTCATAACACCGTGGGGAACATTCTGTTACAAAGTGATGCCCTTTGGATTGAAAAATGCTGGGGCCACTTATCAGCGGGCAATGGTGGCTCTCTTTCATGATATGATTCACAAAGAGATCGAGGTCTATGTTGATGATATGATCGCGAAGTCACAAATGGAGGAAGAGCATCTAGTAAATCTTCAGAAGCTTTTTGATAGGTTGATAAAGTTCAGACTGAGGTTGAATCCGAACAAGTGCACCTTCGGTGTGAGATCTGGAAAATTACTAGGGTTTATAGTCCGCGAAAAGGGTATCGAGGTTGATCCTGCAAAAGTAAAAGCCATACAAGAAATGCCTGAGCCGAGAACAGAGAAGGAGGTTCGTGGCTTCCTGGGGAGGTTGAACTACATTGCTAGATTCATCTCTCATCTTACAGCCACTTGTGAACCAATATTCAAATTGTTAAGAAAAGAACAAGAAGTCAGGTGGAACGAGAATTGTCAAAAGGCGTTTGAAAAATAAAATAATATTTGCAGGAACCTCCAGTCCTTATGCCGCCAGTACCAGGAAGGCCATTGATTATGTATCTTACGGTTCTTGAGAACTCAATGGGGTGTGTGCTTGGTCAACACGGCGAGTCAGGTAGAAAAGAGCATGCCATATACTACCTGAGTAAAAAATTCATTGATTGTGAGTCAAGGTACTCAATGCCAGAAAAAACATGCTGTGCACTCGCTTGGGCAGCTAAGCGTTTGAGGCAGTATATGTTAAACCACACAACCCTCTTGATTTCGAAGATGGATCCAATCAAGTATGTGTTTGAAAAGTAGGCGCTTTCTGGAAGAATAGCCCGTTGGAAGATGGTTCTGACGGAGTACGATATTCAATATGTTTCCCAAAAAGCCATTAAGGGAAGTGTTTTGTCAGAATATCTTGCTGAATAACCAATTGAGGATTATCAACCGATGAAGTTTGAATTTCCTGATGAGCATATTATGTATCTGAAGATGAAAGACTGTGAAGAGCCTTTTCATGACGAAGGACCTGAAATTGGATCCCAGTGGAAGCTAGTCTTTGATGGGCCTGTTAACTCATACGGAAACGGAATCGGGGCAATCATTACAACTCCGAAGGGCTTTCATATACCCTTCACTGCCCAATTAACATTCATATGCACCAATAATGAGGCGGAGTACGAAGCATGCATCATGGGGTTAGAAGAAGAAATTAATTTGAGAATCAAGAACCTCGATGTTTATGGTGATTCTGCGTTGGTGGTTAATCAGATTACAGGTGAATGGGAAACTCGTCAAGCGAATTTGGTGCCTTATAACAACTATGCCAGAAGGTTGTTATCTTTCTTTGACAGAGTCGATTTCCACCACATTCCCCGGTTAGAGAATCAGATGGCAGATGCGTTGGCAACGTTATCTTCGATGTATCAGGTGAACCGTTGGAATGAAACTCCCTCGATCAGAATTATGCGTCTGGATAGACCAGCTTTTGTGTTTGCAGTTGAATGGGTATCAGATGGTAAACCTTGGTATCATGATATTAAGGTCTTTCTGAAGAGTCAAGAGTATCCAGTTGACGCGTCCACCAAAGATAAGAAAACTCTGAGGAGGTTAGCGGGAAATTTCTTTTTGAATAAAGATGATGTGTTATACAAGAGGAACTTTGACATGGTCTTGCTACGTTGTGTTGATGAACATGAGGCAGACCTATTAATGGAAGAAGTTCATGAAGGTTCTTTCGGTACTCATGCCAATGGGCATGCTATGGCCAGAAAACTGTTGAGAGCGGGGTATTATTAGATGACTATGTAGTCTAATTATTTCAAATACGCCCGAAAATGTCATAAGTGCCAGATTTATGCTGATAAGGTGCACGTGCCACCTACTCCTCTGAATGTATTGTAATCACCTTGGCCATTTGCTATGTGAGGCATTGATATGATCGGGAAAATCGAGTCGACTGCTTCCAATGGGCATCGTTTCATTTTGGTTGCCATTGATTACTTCACTAAGTGGGTGGAGGCAGCCTCGTACGCTAACGTCACCAAACAAGTGGTAGGCCGGTTTATCAAGAAGGACATCATCTGCCGGTATGGAGTCCCGGAGAAAATCATTACTGATAATGGTTCAAATATGAATAACAAGATGATGAAGGAGCTATGTCAGAGCTTTAAGATTGAACTCTACAATTCTTCTCCCTATCGCCCGAAGATGAATAGGGCTGTTGAAGCGGCAAATAAGAATATCAAGAAGATTGTACAGAAGATGGTGGTGACCTATAAAGACTGGAATGAGATGTTGCCTTATGCTTTACACGGTTATCATACTTCGGTGCATACATCAATTGGGGCAACTCCTTTCTCACTTGTATATGGTATGGAAGCAGTTCTACCAGTAGAGGTTGAGATTCCTTCGTTAAGAATTCTGGCAGATGTGAAGCTTAATGAAGCCGAATGGGTGCGTTCCCGATTGAATTAGCTGAACCTTATTGAAGAGAAGAGATTGGCAGCCATTGTACATGGCCGGTTATATCAGAGCAGGATGAAGAAAGCCTTTGATCAGAAAGTGCATCCTCGATGTTTCCTGGCCGACGAATTGGTTTTGAAAAGGATCCTTCCTCCTCAAACAGATCACAGGGGCAAATGGACTCCAAATTATGAAGGTCCATATGTAGTAAGACAGGTTTTCTCTGGTGGAGCCTTATTACTCTCAACTAAGGATGGCGAAGATTTTACGTCCCCTGTGAACGCAGACGTAGTCAAAAAATACTTTGTATAAAAGAGACCCGCTGGACATAAAAAGAAAGTCCAGGAAAAAAAGGGCATCCCGGCGAACCATAAAAAGAGGAGGTTCGGGAAAAAATTAGGGATAAAAAGAAAAAACAATAAACCCGCAAAGTTGAAAACCTGGAAAGGCAACTTTGGCAAAAATGGGTATCCCGGTGGATTGAAAACCCGAAAAGGGCGATCCAGGCAAACATTATGGATTTGAAAGCAAGAGGCTACGATCTGCGTTCGATCTGTGAACACTTTTGATACACGGGAATTTTGAAGGAAAGGAATCAGCCCAGTCAGTCTCTTCAAAGGTCAAAACATATGCGGATAAGCGAGACATACGGGTCATAGCTGAATTAAATCATGGTGGATATACGTTCTCCACATTGCCTACATGTGTATTTTCTTTTGCTTTTTATGCAATTACCTCCTTTTAGGAATTGCTTCCGGATGTAAATGCCTATTTACAGGCCAATTCATTCAATAAAATTTTCATTTCATTCAAAGAGCTTTCCATTTATATTTTATTTTTACTGTTTTGTTTGTGAAAACGTCCGATATTTTTGATAAAACATTGCATGCGAAAATGTTGAGCTTTGTGAAGCATATCGGAAAACAGTGGAAGTTGCTCATGAAACAGTCATTAGGATGGTAATCTAGATAGCCAGTTTATATTGTCTATTGATTTTGTTTGCAGGGTAGCAGGATCTCTCCCCAGTAGGGCTACTCTCCTCAGCATCAAAATTTCATCCTCCTCAGCAGATTGTTACTCTCCCCAGACAGAGTATCGAGGATCATCTTCCTCGGCAGAGTACAGAGGATTAACTCCCCAGCTAGAGTTGGGGATGATTTATTACTCTCTCAGTATGCAATCAGAAGTTGATATCTCTGCATCCCCGGCAAGAGACTAATGGAATATCTTTCTTTGGACAAAGATGTTATTTCCCCACAGGGTCTGTATACCCGTTTCTCCTCAGCTAGTTAGGAAATGTTTTCTCACCAGCAACGGTATGGGTTGATCCCCAACATATGAGTAAGCTTGATGTCATCCTCTAGCAGAGTTGGGGCTGTCATTTGTCGTTCTCCAAGCAGGTTTGCTAGTGGTGTCTGATATTCCCTAGCAGACGAAGGTACAGATATCTCCCAACAGTAGATTGAGTTCAGTAATATCCCCAAGCAGGTTCAGAATTATTGACTTATCTCCCCAAGCAGAGTTTGGTGGTGATATTCGCAGTGGTGCGTTCAACAGTGGTTGACATCCCCAGTAGGTCTTAAGTTCAATGGTTATTGGCATATTTCAAATCCAGGGGTTGAGTTATGTCTTCGGTAGAAGTCATTGGTAATTCCCAGCGGAGGAAATTTCTCTTTGGGTTCCATCTTCAATACTCGTTTTTATCCATCCTCAGCAAAATGGAACTTCTCCCGAAGTTTTCATTTCCAGCAGAGTTTGGGATCGGGAAGTCGTTCAGTAAAATCTTCCTCAGCAGGATCTTGTATTCAGAGGACAATTCAGTTTGTCATCCCCGGTGGAGCTGCCTTTGCCTTCAGCATTTATTTTGCTGAGACGTTTCTTTTGCATTGCATAAGCATTTCGTATGGAGCATTACGCCATAGAAAAATTCAAACATATGCATTCGAAGCATAAGCCAGGTTTGAGACCTTCAACCAGACTTTTTCCCCAGCAGAAAGAGATATAATTTGGGGGATGTTGTTTAACATTACACCGCAACCAATTGGATTCGTCCTTCTTATTGTTATTCGGGCCTATACGCCCCTACAGAATGGTCTCTTTAGATTTCTCTTTTCCCCAGCAGAATCATCTTTGCGGGTCTGTGGATTCTACCTATCTTGGGTTTGAAGGTCTATCTTCGGCTTAGTCTTTCTTTTCGAGTTCGCCTTCGGTCGTCCTCGCACTCTTTGGTTATTTTGTTATCCCCAGTAGAGTTATCCCATATGGTATATCCTTTCTTTGAAACTCCGTTTTCGGTCAGTCTTTCTTTTCGAGTCCGCTTTCGGTCGTACTCATTTGTTGTTGAAATTCCGCTTTCGGTCGGTCTTTCTTTTCCAGTACGCTTTTGGTCGTACTCGTTTGTTGTTTCGAGTCCGCTTTCGGTCGTACTCGTCTGTTGTTGAAATTCCGCTTTCGGTCGGTCTTTCTTTTCGAGTCCGCTTTCGGTCGTACTCGTTTGCCTTTGAAATTCACTTTCGGTCGGTCTTTCTTTTCGAGTCCGCTTTCGGTCGTACTCGTTTGTCGTTGAAATTCCGCTTTCGGTCGGTCTTTCTTTTCGAGTCCGCTTTCGGTCATACTCGTTTGTTTTTTCGAGTCCGCTTTTGGTCGTACTCGTCTGTAGTTGAAATTCCACTTTCGGTCGGTCTTTCTTTACGAGTCCCCTTTCAGTCGTATTCATTTGCTGATGAAATTCCGTCTTCGGTCGGTCTTTCTTTTCGAGTCTGCTTTCGGTCGTACTCGTTTACTGATGAAATTCCGTCTTCGGTCAGTCTTTCTTTTCGAGTCCGCTTTCGGTAGTGCTCGTTTGTTGATGAAATTCCATCTTTGGTCTGTCTTTCTTTACGAATCCCCTTTCGGTCATAGTCGTTTGTTGTTTCGAGTCTGCTTTCGGTCGTACTCGTCTGTTGTTGAAATTCCGCTTTCGGTCGGTCTTTCTTTTCGAGTCCCCTTTCGGTCGTACTCGTTTGATGATGAAATTCCGTCTTCGGTCGGTCTTTCTTTTTGAGTCCGCTTTCGGTCGTACTCGTTTGCTGATGAAATTCCGTCTTCGGTCAGTCTTTCTTGTCGAGTCCGTTTTCAGTAGTGCTCCTTTGTTGATGAAATTCCATCTCCGGTCAGTCTTTCTTTTCGAGTCCGCTTTCGGTCGTACTCGTTTGCTGTTGAAATTCCGCCCTCGGTCGGTCTTTCTTTTTGAGCCCGCTTTCGGTCGTACTCGTTTATGGTTGAAATTCTGTCCTCGGCCGGTCTTTCATTTCGAGTCCACTTTCGGTTGTACTCGTTTGTTGTTTCGAGTCCGGTTTCTGTCGTACTCGTCTGTTGTTGAAATTCCGCTTTCGGTCGGTCTTTCTTTTCGAGTCCGCTTTCGGTCGTACTCGTCTGTTGTTGAAATTACGCTTTCGATCGGTCTTTCTTTTCGAGTTCGCTTTTGGTCGTACTCGTTTGCTGTTGAAATTTCGTCTTCGGCCGGTCTTTCTTTTCGAGTCCGCTTTCGTTCGTACTCATTTGGTGTTGAAATTCCGTCTTCGGCCGGTCTTTCTTTTCGAGTTCACTTTTGGTCGTGCTTGTTTGTTGATGAAATTCCGTCTTCGGTCGGTCTTTCTATTCGTG
The DNA here is from genome assembly GCA_022829125.1 of Lathyrus tuberosus. Lineage (NCBI taxonomy): Eukaryota > Viridiplantae > Streptophyta > Magnoliopsida > Fabales > Fabaceae > Lathyrus > Lathyrus tuberosus. The sequence goes on from JALAZF010000390.1 coordinate 426,072, forward strand.
TCCGCTTTCGGCCGTACTCGTTTGTTGTTGAAATTCCGTCCTCGGCCGGTCTTTCTTTACGAGTCCGTTTTCGGTCGTACTCGTTTGTGGTTGAAATTCCGTCTTCGGCCGGTCTTTCTTTTCGAGTCTGCCTTCCGTCGTACTCGTTTGTGGTTAAAATTCCATCCTCGGCCGGTCTTTTTTTTCGAGTCCGCTTTCGGTCGTACTCGTCTGTTGTTGAAATTCCGCTTTCGGTCGGTCTTTCTTTTCGAGTCCCCTTTCGGTCGTACTCGTTTACTGATGAAATTCCGTCTTCGGTCGGTCTTTCTTTTTGAGTCCGCTTTCGGTCGTACTCGTTTGCTGATGAAATTCCGTCTTCGGTCAGTCTTTCTTTTCGAGTGCGTTTTCGGTAGTGCTCCTTTGTTGATGAAATTCCATCTTCGGTCAGTCTTTCTTTTCGAGTCCGCTTTCGGTCGTACTCGTTTGTTGTTGAATTTCCGCCCTCGGCCGGTCATTCTTTTCGAGCCCGCTTTCGGTCGTACACGTTTATGGTTGAAATTCCGTCCTCGGCCGGTCTTTCTTTTCGAGTCCACTTTCGGTCGTACTCATTTGTTGTTTCGAGTCCGGTTTCTGTCGTACTCGTCAGTTGTTGAAATTCTGCTTTCGGTCGGTCTTTCTTTTTGACTCCACTTTCGGTCGTACTCGTCTGTTGTTGAAATTACGCTTTCGATCGGTCTTTCTTTTCGAGTTTGCTTTCGGTCGTACTCGTTTGCTGTTGAAATTTCGTCTTCGGTCGGTCATTCTATTCGAGTCCGCTTTCGGTCGTACTCATTTGCTGTTGAAATTCCGTCTTCGGCCGGTCTTTCTTTTCGAGTTCGCTTTTGGTCGTGCTCGTTTGTTGATGAAATTCCGTCTTCGGCCGGTCTTTTTATTCGTGTCCGCTTTCGGCCGTACTCGTTTGTTGTTGAAATTCCATCCTCGGCCGGTCTTTCTTTATGAGTCCGTTTTCGGTCGTACTCGTTTGTGGTTGAAATTCCATCCTCGGCTGGTCTTTCTTTTCGAGTCTGCCTTCCGTCGTACTCGTTTGTAGTTGAAATTTCATCCTCGGTCGGTCTTTCTTTTCGAATCTGCTTTCGGTCGTACTCGTTTGTGGTTGAAATTCCGTCCTCGACCGGTCTTTCTTTTCAAGTCCGCCTTCGGTCGTACTCGTTTGTGGTTGAAATTCCGTCCTCGGTCTGTCTTTCTTTTCGAGTCTGCTTTCGGTCGTACTCGTTTGCTGATGAAATTCCGTCTTCGGTCGGTCTTTTTTTTCGAGTCCGCTTTCAGTGGTAGTCGTTTGTGGTTGAAATTCCGTTCTCGGCCAGTCTTTATTTTTGAGTCCGCTTTCGGTTGTACTCGTTTGCTGATGAAATTCCGTCTTCGGTCGGTCTTTCTTTTCGAGTCCGCTTTCGGTCGTGCTCGTTTGTTGATGAAATTCCATCTTCGGTCAGTCTTTCTTTTAGAGTTCGCTTTCGATCGTACTCGTTTGCTGTTGAAATTCTGTCTTCGGCCGGTCTTTCTTTTCGAGTCCGCTTTCGGTCGTACTCGTTTGTGGTTGAAATTCTGTCCTCGGCTGGTCTTTCTTTTCGAGTCCGCTTTCGGTCGTACTCGTTTGCTGATGGAATTCCGTCTTCGGTCGGTCTTTCTTTTCGAGTCCGCTTTTGGTGGTACTTGTTTGTGGTTGAAATTTCGTTCTCGGCCGGTGTTTCATTTCGAGTCCGCTTTCGTTCGTGCTCGTTTGTTGATGAAATTTTGTGTCGGTCGGTCTTTCTTTTCGAGTCCGCTTTCGGTCGTACTCGTTTGTGGTTGAAATTCCGTCATCGGCCGGTCTTTTTTTTCGAGTCCGCCTTCGGTCGTACTCGTTTGTTGTTTCGAGTCCGGTTTCGGTCGTACTCGTCTGTTGTTGAAATTCCGCTTTCGGTCGGTCTTTCTTTTCGAGTCCGCTTTCGGTCGTACTCATCTGTTGTTGAAATTACGCTTTCGATCGGTCTGTCTTTTCGAGTTCGCTTTCGGTCGTACTCGTTTGCTGTTGAAATTTCATCTTCGGTCGGTCTTTCATTTCGAGTCCGCTTTCTGTCGTACTCATTTGCTGTTGAAATTCCGTCTTCGGCCGGTCTTTCTTTTCGAGTCCGCTTTTGGCCGTGCTCGTTTGATGATGAAATTCCGTCTTCGGTCGGTCTTTCTTTTTGAGTCCGCTTTCGGTCGTACTCGTTTGCTGATGAAATTCCGTCTTCGGTCAGTCTTTCTTGTCGAGTCCGTTTTCAGTAGTGCTCCTTTGTTGATGAAATTCCATCTCTGGTCAGTCTTTCTTTTCGAGTCCGCTTTCGGTCGTACTCGTTTGCTGTTGAAATTCCGCCCTCGGCCGGTCTTTCTTTTTGACCCCGCTTTCGGTCGTACTCGTTTATGGTTGAAATTCCGTCCTCGGCCGGTCTTTCATTTCGAGTCCACTTTCGGTCGTACTCGTTTGTTGTTTCGAGTCCGGTTTCTGTCGTACTCGTCTGTTGTTGAAATTCCGCTTTCGGTCGGTCTTTCTTTTCGAGTCCGCTTTCGGTCGTACTCGTCTGTTGTTGAAATTACGCTTTCGATCGGTCTTTCTTTTCGAGTTCGCTTTTGGTCGTACTCGTTTGCTGTTGAAATTTCGTCTTCGGCCGGTCTTTCTTTTCGAGTCCGCTTTCGTTCGTACTCATTTGGTGTTGAAATTCCGTCTTCGGCCGGTCTTTCTTTTCGAGTTCACTTTTGGTCGTGCTTGTTTGTTGATGAAATTCCGTCTTCGGTCGGTCTTTCTATTCGTGTCCGCTTTCGGCCGTACTCGTTTGTTGTTGAAATTCCGTCCTCGGCCGGTCTTTCTTTACGAGTCCGTTTTCGGTCGTACTCGTTTGTGGTTGAAATTCCGTCTTCGGCCGGTCTTTCTTTTCGAGTCTGCCTTCCGTCGTACTCGTTTGTGGTTAAAATTCCATCCTCGGCCGGTCTTTTTTTTCGAGTCCGCTTTCGGTCGTACTCGTCTGTTGTTGAAATTCCGCTTTCGGTCGGTCTTTCTTTTCGAGTCCCCTTTCGGTCGTACTCGTTTACTGATGAAATTCCGTCTTCGGTCGGTCTTTCTTTTTGAGTCCGCTTTCGGTCGTACTCGTTTGCTGATGAAATTCCGTCTTCGGTCAGTCTTTCTTTTCGAGTGCGTTTTCGGTAGTGCTCCTTTGTTGATGAAATTCCATCTTCGGTCAGTCTTTCTTTTCGAGTCCGCTTTCGGTCGTACTCGTTTGTTGTTGAATTTCCGCCCTCGGCCGGTCATTCTTTTCGAGCCCGCTTTCGGTCGTACACGTTTATGGTTGAAATTCCGTCCTCGGCCGGTCTTTCTTTTCGAGTCCACTTTCGGTCGTACTCATTTGTTGTTTCGAGTCCGGTTTCTGTCGTACTCGTCAGTTGTTGAAATTCTGCTTTCGGTCGGTCTTTCTTTTTGACTCCACTTTCGGTCGTACTCGTCTGTTGTTGAAATTACGCTTTCGATCGGTCTTTCTTTTCGAGTTTGCTTTCGGTCGTACTCGTTTGCTGTTGAAATTTCGTCTTCGGTCGGTCATTCTATTCGAGTCCGCTTTCGGTCGTACTCATTTGCTGTTGAAATTCCGTCTTCGGCCGGTCTTTCTTTTCGAGTTCGCTTTTGGTCGTGCTCGTTTGTTGATGAAATTCCGTCTTCGGCCGGTCTTTTTATTCGTGTCCGCTTTCGGCCGTACTCGTTTGTTGTTGAAATTCCATCCTCGGCCGGTCTTTCTTTATGAGTCCGTTTTCGGTCGTACTCGTTTGTGGTTGAAATTCCATCCTCGGCTGGTCTTTCTTTTCGAGTCTGCCTTCCGTCGTACTCGTTTGTAGTTGAAATTTCATCCTCGGTCGGTCTTTCTTTTCGAATCTGCTTTCGGTCGTACTCGTTTGTGGTTGAAATTCCGTCCTCGACCGGTCTTTCTTTTCAAGTCCGCCTTCGGTCGTACTCGTTTGTGGTTGAAATTCCGTCCTCGGTCTGTCTTTCTTTTCGAGTCTGCTTTCGGTCGTACTCGTTTGCTGATGAAATTCCGTCTTCGGTCGGTCTTTTTTTTCGAGTCCGCTTTCAGTGGTAGTCGTTTGTGGTTGAAATTCCGTTCTCGGCCAGTCTTTATTTTTGAGTCCGCTTTCGGTTGTACTCGTTTGCTGATGAAATTCCGTCTTCGGTCGGTCTTTCTTTTCGAGTCCGCTTTCGGTCGTGCTCGTTTGTTGATGAAATTCCATCTTCGGTCAGTCTTTCTTTTAGAGTTCGCTTTCGATCGTACTCGTTTGCTGTTGAAATTCTGTCTTCGGCCGGTCTTTCTTTTCGAGTCCGCTTTCGGTCGTACTCGTTTGTGGTTGAAATTCTGTCCTCGGCTGGTCTTTCTTTTCGAGTCCGCTTTCGGTCGTACTCGTTTGCTGATGGAATTCCGTCTTCGGTCGGTCTTTCTTTTCGAGTCCGCTTTTGGTGGTACTTGTTTGTGGTTGAAATTTCGTTCTCGGCCGGTGTTTCATTTCGAGTCCGCTTTCGTTCGTGCTCGTTTGTTGATGAAATTTTGTGTCGGTCGGTCTTTCTTTTCGAGTCCGCTTTCGGTCGTACTCGTTTGTGGTTGAAATTCCGTCATCGGCCGGTCTTTTTTTTCGAGTCCGCCTTCGGTCGTACTCGTTTGTTGTTTCGAGTCCGGTTTCGGTCGTACTCGTCTGTTGTTGAAATTCCGCTTTCGGTCGGTCTTTCTTTTCGAGTCCGCTTTCGGTCGTACTCATCTGTTGTTGAAATTACGCTTTCGATCGGTCTGTCTTTTCGAGTTCGCTTTCGGTCGTACTCGTTTGCTGTTGAAATTTCATCTTCGGTCGGTCTTTCATTTCGAGTCCGCTTTCTGTCGTACTCATTTGCTGTTGAAATTCCGTCTTCGGCCGGTCTTTCTTTTCGAGTCCGCTTTTGGCCGTGCTCGTTTGATGATGAAATTCCGTCTTCGGTCGGTCTTTCTTTTTGAGTCCGCTTTCGGTCGTACTCGTTTGCTGATGAAATTCCGTCTTCGGTCAGTCTTTCTTGTCGAGTCCGTTTTCAGTAGTGCTCCTTTGTTGATGAAATTCCATCTCTGGTCAGTCTTTCTTTTCGAGTCCGCTTTCGGTCGTACTCGTTTGCTGTTGAAATTCCGCCCTCGGCCGGTCTTTCTTTTTGACCCCGCTTTCGGTCGTACTCGTTTATGGTTGAAATTCCGTCCTCGGCCGGTCTTTCATTTCGAGTCCACTTTCGGTCGTACTCGTTTGTTGTTTCGAGTCCGGTTTCTGTCGTACTCGTCTGTTGTTGAAATTCCGCTTTCGGTCGGTCTTTCTTTTCGAGTCCGCTTTCGGTCGTACTCGTCTGTTGTTGAAATTACGCTTTCGATCGGTCTTTCTTTTCGAGTTCGCTTTTGGTCGTACTCGTTTGCTGTTGAAATTTCGTCTTCGGCCGGTCTTTCTTTTCGAGTCCGCTTTCGTTCGTACTCATTTGGTGTTGAAATTCCGTCTTCGGCCGGTCTTTCTTTTCGAGTTCACTTTTGGTCGTGCTTGTTTGTTGATGAAATTCCGTCTTCGGTCGGTCTTTCTATTCGTGTCCGCTTTCGGCCGTAGTCGTTTGTTGTTGAAATTCCGTCCTCGGCCGGTCTTTCTTTACGAGTCCGTTTTCGGTCGTACTCGTTTGTGGTTGAAATTCCGTCTTCGGCCGGTCTTTCTTTTCGAGTCTGCCTTCCGTCGTACTCGTTTGTGGTTAAAATTCCATCCTCGGCCGGTCTTTTTTTTCGAGTCCGCTTTCGGTCGTACTCGTCTGTTGTTGAAATTCCGCTTTCGGTCGGTCTTTCTTTTCGAGTCCCCTTTCGGTCGTACTCGTTTACTGATGAAATTCCGTCTTCGGTCGGTCTTTCTTTTTGAGTCCGCTTTCGGTCGTACTCGTTTGCTGATGAAATTCCGTCTTCGGTCAGTCTTTCTTTTCGAGTCCGTTTTCGGTAGTGCTCCTTTGTTGATGAAATTCCATCTTCGGTCAGTCTTTCTTTTCGAGTCCGCTTTCGGTCGTACTCGTTTGTTGTTGAAATTCCGCCCTCGGCCGGTCATTCTTTTCGAGCCCGCTTTCGGTCGTACACGTTTATGGTTGAAATTCCGTCCTCGGCCGGTCTTTCTTTTCGAGTCCACTTTCGGTCGTACTCATTTGTTGTTTCGAGTCCGGTTTCTGTCGTACTCGTCAGTTGTTGAAATTCCGCTTTCGGTCGGTCTTTCTTTTTGACTCCACTTTCGGTCGTACTCGTCTGTTGTTGAAATTACGCTTTCGATCGGTCTTTCTTTTCGAGTTTGCTTTCGGTCGTACTCGTTTGCTGTTGAAATTTCGTCTTCGGTCGGTCATTCTATTCGAGTCCGCTTTCGGTCGTACTCATTTGCTGTTGAAATTCCGTCTTCGGCCGGTCTTTCTTTTCGAGTTCGCTTTTGGTCGTGCTCGTTTGTTGATGAAATTCCGTCTTCGGCCGGTCTTTTTATTCGTGTCCGCTTTCGGCCGTACTCGTTTGTTGTTGAAATTCCATCCTCGGCCGGTCTTTCTTTATGAGTCCGTTTTCGGTCGTACTCATTTGTGGTTGAAATTCCATCCTCGGCTGGTCTTTCTTTTCGAGTCTGCCTTCCGTCGTACTCGTTTGTAGTTGAAATTTCATCCTCGGTCGGTCTTTCTTTTCGAATCTGCTTTCGGTCGTACTCGTTTGTGGTTGAAATTCCGTCCTCGGCCGGTCTTTCTTTTCAAGTCCGCCTTCGGTCGTACTCGTTTGTGGTTGAAATTCCGTCCTCGGCCTGTCTTTCTTTTCGAGTCTGCTTTCGGTCGTACTCGTTTGCTGATGAAATTCCGTCTTCGGTCGGTCTTTTTTTTCGAGTCCGCTTTCAGTGGTAGTCGTTTGTGGTTGAAATTCCGTTCTCGGCCAGTCTTTATTTTTGAGTCCGCTTTCGGTTGTACTCGTTTGCTGATGAAATTCCGTCTTCGGTCGGTCTTTCTTTTCGAGTCCGCTTTCGGTCGTGCTCGTTTGTTGATGAAATTCCATCTTCGGTCAGTCTTTCTTTTAGAGTTCGCTTTCGATCGTACTCGTTTGCTGTTGAAATTCTGTCTTCGGCCGGTCTTTCTTTTCGAGTCCGCTTTCGGTCGTACTCGTTTGTGGTTGAAATTCTGTCCTCGGCTGGTCTTTCTTTTCGAGTCCGCTTTCGGTCGTACTCGTTTGCTGATGGAATTCCGTCTTCGGTCGGTCTTTCTTTTCGAGTCCGCTTTTGGTGGTACTTGTTTGTGGTTGAAATTTCGTTCTCGGTCGGTGTTTCATTTCGAGTCCGCTTTCGTTCGTGCTCGTTTGTTGATGAAATTTTGTGTCGGTCGGTCTTTCTTTTCGAGTCCGCTTTCGGTCGTACTCGTTTGTGGTTGAAATTCCGTCATCGGCCGGTCTTTTTTTTCGAGTCCGCCTTCGGTCGTACTCGTTTGTTGTTTCGAGTCCGGTTTCGGTCGTACTCGTCTGTTGTTGAAATTCCGCTTTCGGTCGGTCTTTCTTTTCGAGTCCGCTTTCGGTCGTACTCATCTGTTGTTGAAATTACGCTTTCGATCGGTCTGTCTTTTCGAGTTCGCTTCCGGTCGTACTCGTTTGCTGTTGAAATTTCATCTTCGGTCGGTCTTTCATTTCGAGTCCGCTTTCTGTCGTACTCATTTGCTGTTGAAATTCCGTCTTCGGCCGGTCTTTCTTTTCGAGTCCGCTTTTGGCCGTGCTCGTTTGATGATGAAATTCCGTCTTCGGTCGGTCTTTCTTTTTGAGTCCGCTTTCGGTCGTACTCGTTTGCTGATGAAATTCTGTCTTCGGTCAGTCTTTCTTGTCGAGTCCGTTTTCAGTAGTGCTCCTTTGTTGATGAAATTCCATCTCCGGTCAGTCTTTCTTTTCGAGTCCGCTTTCGGTCGTACTCGTTTGCTGTTGAAATTCCGCCCTCGGCCGGTCTTTCTTTTTGACCCCGCTTTCGGTCGTACTCGTTTATGGTTGAAATTCCGTCCTCGGCCGGTCTTTCATTTCGAGTCCACTTTCGGTCGTACTCGTTTGTTGTTTCGAGTCCGGTTTCTGTCGTACTCGTCTGTTGTTGAAATTCCGCTTTCGGTCGGTCTTTCTTTTCGAGTCCGCTTTCGGTCGTACTCGTCTGTTGTTGAAATTACGCTTTCGATCGGTCTTTCTTTTCGAGTTCGCTTTTGGTCGTACTCGTTTGATGTTGAAATTTCGTCTTCGGCCGGTCTTTCTTTTCGAGTCCGCTTTCGTTCGTACTCATTTGGTGTTGAAATTCCGTCTTCGGCCGGTCTTTCTTTTCGAGTTCACTTTTGGTCGTGCTCGTTTGTTGATGAAATTCCGTCTTCGGTCGGTCTTTCTATTCGTGTCCGCTTTCGGCCGTACTCGTTTGTTGTTGAAATTCCGTCCTCGGCCGGTCTTTCTTTACGAGTCCGTTTTCGGTCGTACTCGTTTGTGGTTGAAATTCCGTCTTCGGCCGGTCTTTCTTTTCGAGTCTGCCTTCCGTCGTACTCGTTTGTGGTTAAAATTCCATCCTCGGCCGGTCTTTTTTTTCGAGTCCGCTTTCGGTCGTACTCGTCTGTTGTTGAAATTCCGCTTTCGGTCGGTCTTTCTTTTCGAGTCCCCTTTCGGTCGTACTCGTTTACTGATGAAATTCCATCTTCGGTCGGTCTTTCTTTTTGAGTCCGCTTTCGGTCGTACTCGTTTGCTGATGAAATTCCGTCTTCGGTCAGTCTTTCTTTTCGAGTCCGTTTTCGGTAGTGCTCCTTTGTTGATAAAATTCCATCTTCGGTCAGTCTTTCTTTTCGAGTCCGCTTTCGGTCGTACTCGTTTGTTATTGAAATTCCGCCCTCGGCCGGTCATTCTTTTCGAGCCCGCTTTCGGTCGTACACGTTTATGGTTGAAATTCCGTCCTCGGCCGGTCTTTCTTTTCGAGTCCACTTTCGGTCGTACTCATTTGTTGTTTCGAGTCCGGTTTCTGTCGTACTCGTCAGTTGTTGAAATTACGCTTTCGATCGGTCTTTCTTTTCGAGTTTGCTTTCGGTCGTACTCGTTTGCTGTTGAAATTTCGTCTTCGGTCGGTCATTCTATTCGAGTCCGCTTTCGGTCGTACTCATTTGCTGTTGAAATTCCGTCTTCGGCCGGTCTTTCTTTTCGAGTTCGCTTTTGGTCGTGCTCGTTTGTTGATGAAATTCCGTCTTCGGCCGGTCTTTTTATTCGTGTCCGCTTTCGGCCGTACTCGTTTGTTGTTGAAATTCCATCCTCGGCCGGTCTTTCTTTATGAGTCCGTTTTCGGTCGTACTCGTTTGTGGTTGAAATTCCATCCTCGGCTGGTCTTTCTTTTCAAGTCTGCCTTCCGTCGTACTCGTTTGTAGTTGAAATTTCATCCTCGGTCGGTCTTTCTTTTCGAATCTGCTTTCGGTCGTACTCGTTTGTGGTTGAAATTCCGTCCTCGGCCGGTCTTTCTTTTTAAGTCCGCCTTCGGTCGTACTCGTTTGTGGTTGAAATTCCGTCCTCGGCCTGTCTTTCTTTTCGAGTCTGCTTTCGGTCGTATTCGTTTGCTGACGAAATTCCGTCTTCGGTCGGTCTTTTTTTTCGAGTCCGCTTTCAGTGGTAGTCGTTTGTGGTTGAAATTCCGTTCTCGGCCAGTCTTTATTTTTGAGTCCGCTTTCGGTTGTACTCGTTTGCTGATGAAATTCCGTCTTCGGTCGGTCTTTCTTTTCGAGTCCGCTTTCGGTCGTGCTCGTTTGTTGATGAAATTCCATCTTCGGTCAGTCTTTCTTTTAGAGTTCGCTTTCGATCGTACTCGTTTGCTGTTGAAATTCTGTCTTCGGCCGGTCTTTCTTTTCGAGTCCGCTTTCGGTCGTACTCGTTTGTGGTTGAAATTCTGTCCTCGGCTGGTCTTTCTTTTCGAGTCTGCTTTCGGTCGTACTCGTTTGCTGATGGAATTCCGTCTTCGGTCGGTCTTTCTTTTCGAGTCCGCTTTTGGTGGTACTTGTTTGTGGTTGAAATTTCGTTCTCGGCCGGTGTTTCATTTCGAGTCCGCTTTCGTTCGTGCTCGTTTGTTGATGAAATTTTGTATCGGTCGGTCTTTCTTTTCGAGTCCGCTTTCGGTCGTACTCGTTTGTGGTTGAAATTCCGTCATCGGCCGGTCTTTTTTTTCGAGTCCGCCTTCGGTTGTACTCGTTTGTGGTTGAAATTCCGCCCTCGGCCGGTCTTTCTTTTTGAGCCCGCTTTCGGTCGTACTCGTTTATGGTTGAAATTCCGTCCTCGGCCGGTCTTTCATTTCGAGTCCACTTTCGGTCGTACTCGTTTGTTGTTTCGAGTCCGGTTTCTGTCGTACTCGTCTGTTGTTGAAATTCCGCTTTCGGTCGGTCTTTCTTTTCGAGTCCGCTTTCGGTCGTACTCGTCTGTTGTTGAAATTACGCTTTCGATCGGTCTTTCTTTTCGAGTCCCCTTTCGGTCGTACTCGTTTACTGATGAAATTCCGTCTTCGGTCGGTCTTTCTTTTTGAGTCCGCTTTCGGTCGTACTCGTTTCCTGATGAAATTCCGTCTTCGGTCAGTCTTTCTTTTCGAGTCCGTTTTCGGTAGTGCTCCTTTGTTGATGAAATTCCATCTTCGGTCAGTCTTTCTTTTTGAGTCCGCTTTCGGTCGTACTCGTTTGTTGTTGAAATTCCGCCCTCGGCCGGTCATTCTTTTCGAGCCCGCTTTCGGTCGTACACGTTTATGGTTGAAATTCCGTCCTCGGCCGGTCTTTCTTTTCGAGTCCACTTTCGGTCGTACTCATTTGTTGTTTCGAGTCCGGTTTCTGTCGTACTCGTCAGTTGTTGAAATTCCGCTTTCGGTCGGTCTTTCTTTTTGACTCCACTTTCGGTCGTACTCGTCTGTTGTTGAAATTACGCTTTCGATCGGTCTTTCTTTTCGAGTTTGCTTTCGGTCGTACTCGTTTGCTGTTGAAATTTCGTCTTCGGTCGGTCATTCTATTCGAGTCCGCTTTCGGTCGTACTCATTTGCTGTTGAAATTCCGTCTTCGCCCGGTCTTTCTTTTCGAGTTCGCTTTTGGTCGTGCTCGTTTGTTGATGAAATTCCGTCTTCGGCCGGTCTTTCTATTCGTGTCCGCTTTCGGCCGTACTCGTTTGTTGTTGAAATTCCATCCTCGGCCGGTCTTTCTTTATGAGTCCGTTTTCGGTCGTACTCGTTTGTGGTTGAAATTCCATCCTCGGCCGGTCTTTCTTTTCGAGTCTGCCTTCCGTCGTACTCGTTTGTAGTTGAAATTCCATCCTCGGCCGGTCTTTCTTTTCGAATCTGCTTTCGGTCGTACTCGTTTGTGGTTGAAATTCCGTCCTCGGCCGGTCTTTCTTTTCAAGTCCGCCTTCGGTCGTACTCGTTTGTGGTTGAAATTCCGTCCTCGGCCTGTCTTTCTTTTCGAGTCTGCTTTCGGTCGTACTCGTTTGCTGATGAAATTCCGTCTTCGGTCGGTCTTTTTTTTCGAGTCCGCTTTCAGTGGTAGTTGTTTGTGGTTGAAATTCCGTTCTCGGCCAGTCTTTATTTTTGAGTCCGCTTTCGGTTGTACTCGTTTGCTGATGAAATTCCGTCATCGGTCGGTCTTTCTTTTCGAGTCCGCTTTCGGTCGTGCTTGTTTGTTGATGAAATTCCATCTTCGGTCAGTCTTTCTTTTAGAGTTCGCTTTCGATCGTACTCGTTTGCTGTTGAAATTCTGTCTTCGGCCGGTCTTTCTTTTCGAGTCCGCTTTCGGTCGTACTCGTTTGTGGTTGAAATTCTGTCCTCGGCTGGTCTTTCTTTTCGAGTCCGCTTTCGGTCGTACTCGTTTGCTGATGGAATTCCGTCTTCGGTCGGTCTTTCTTTTCGAGTCCGCTTTTGGTGGTACTTGTTTGTGGTTGAAATTTCGTTCTCGGCCGGTGTTTCATTTCGAGTCCGCTTTCGTTCGTGCTCGTTTGTTGATGAAATTTTGTGTCGGTCGGTCTTTCTTTTCGAGTCCGCTTTCGGTCGTACTCGTTTGTGGTTGAAATTCCGTCATCGGCCGGTCTTTTTTTTCGAGACCGCCTTCGGTTGTACTCGTTTGTGGTTGAAATTCCGTCCTCTGCCGGTCTTTCTTTTCGAGTCCGCTTTCGATCGTACTCGTTTGTAGTTGAAATTCAGTCCTCGGCCGGTCTTTCTTTTTGAGTCCGCTTTCGGTCGTACTCGTTTGCTGATGAAATTCCGTCTTTGGTCAGTCTTTCTTTTCGAGTCCGCTTTCGGTCGTACTCGTTTGTGGTTAAAATTCCGTCCTCGGCCGGTCTTTCTTTTCGAGTCCACTTTCGATCGTACTCGTTTGTTGTTTCGAGTCCGGTTTCGGTCGTACTCGTCTGTTGTTGAAATTCCGCTTTCGGTCGGTATTTCTTTTCGAGTCCGCTTTCGGTCGTACTCGTTTGTGGTTTAAATTCCGTCCTCGGCTAGTCTTTCTTTTCGAGTCCGCCTTCGGTCGTACTCGTTTGTGGTTGAAATTCCGTCCTCGGCCGGTCTTTCTTTTTGAGTCCGCTTTCGGTCGTACTCGTTTGCTGATGAAAATCTGTCTTCGGTCGGTCTTTCTTTTCGAGTCCGCTTTCGGTGGTACTCGTTTGTGGTTGAAATTCCGTTCTCAGTCGGTCTTTCTTTTTGAGTCCGCTTTCGGTCGTACTCGTTTCCTGATGAAATTCTGTCTTCGGTCGGTCTTTCATTTCGAGTCCACTTTCGGTCATACTCGTATGCTGTTGAAATTTCGTCTTTGGCCAATCTTTCTTTTCGAGTCTGTTTTCGGTCGTACTTGTTTTCTGTTGAAATTCTGTCTTCGGCCGGTCTTTCTTTTCGAGTCTGCTTTCGGTCGTGCTCGTTTGTTGATGAAATTCCGTCTTCGGTCGGTATTTCTTTTCGAGTCCGCTTTTGGCCGTACTCGTTTGTTGTTGAAATTTCGTCCTCGACCGGTCTTTCTTTACGAATCCGCTTTCGGTCGTACTCGTTTGTGGTTGAAATTCCGACCTCCGCTGGTCTTTCTTTTCTACTCCGCCTTCGGTCGTACTCGTTTGTTGTTGAAATTCTGTCCTCGGCCGGTCTTTCTTTTCGAGTCCGCTTTCGGTCGTACTCGTTTGTGGTTGAAATTTTGTCCTCGGCTGGTCTTTCTTTTCGAGTCCTCCTTCGGTCGTACTCGTTTGTGGTTGAAATTCCCCCCTCGACCGGTCTTTTTTTTCGAGTCCGCTTTCGGTCGTACTTGTTTGCTGATGGAATTCCGTCTTCGGTCAGTCTTTCTTTTCGAGTCCGCTTTCGGTGGTACTTGTTTGTGGTTGAAATTCCGTTCTCGGCCTGTGTTTCTTTTCGAGTCCGCTTTCGGTCGTACTCGTTTGCTGATGAAATTCCGTCTTCGGTCGGTCTTTCTTTTCGAGTTCGCTTTTGGTTGTACTCGTTTGCTGTTGAAATTCCGTATTCGGCGGGTCTTTCTTTTCGAGTCCGCTTTCGGTCGTACTCGTTTGTGGTTGAAATTCCGTCCTCGGCCGGTCTTTCTTTTCGAGTTCGCCTTCGATCGTACTCGTTTGTGGTTGAAATTCTGTCCTCGGCCAGTCTTTCTTTTCGAGTCCGCTTTCGGTCGTACTCGTTTGTGGTTGAAATTCCGTCCTCGGCTGGTCTTTCTTTTCGAGTCCGCCTTCGGTCGTACTCGTTTGTGGTTTAAATTCCATCTTCGGTCGGTCTTTCTTTTCTAGTCCGCTTTCAGTCGTGCTCGTTTGTTGATAAAATTCCGTCTTTGGTCGGTCTTTCTTTTCGAGTCCGCTTTCGGCCGTACTCGTTTGTTGTTGAAATTTCGTCCTCGACCGGTCTTTCTTTACGAATCCGCTTTCGATCGTACTCGTTTGTGATTGAAATTCCGTCCTCGGCCGGTCTTTCTTTTCAAGTCCGCCTTCGGTCGTACTCGTTTGTTGTTTCGAGTCCGGTTTCGGTCGTACTCGTCTGTTGTTGAAATTCCGCTTTCGGTCGGTCTTTCTTTTCGAGTCCGCTTTCGGTCGTACTCATCTGTTGTTGAAATTACGCTTTCGATCGGTCTTTCTTTTCGAGTTCGCTTTCGGTCGTACTCGTTTGCTGTTGAAATTTCATCTTCGGCCGGTCTTTCTTTTCGAGTCCGCTTCGGTCGTACTCATTTGCTGTTGAAATTCCGTCTTCGGCCGGTCTTTCTTTTCGAGTCCGCTTTTGGCCGTGCTCATTTGTTGATGAAATTCCGTCTTCGGCCGGTCTTTTTATTCGAGTTCGCTTTCGGCCGTACTCGTTTGTTGTTGAAATTTCGTCCTCGGCTGGTCTTTCTTTACGAGTTAGCTTTCGGTCGTACTCGTTTGTGGTTGAAATTCCGTCCTCGGGCGGTCTTTCTTTTCGAGTCCGCCTTCGGTCGTACTCGTTTGTGGTTGAAATTCTGTCCTCTGCCTATCTTTCTTTTCGAGTCCGCTTTCGGTCGTACTCGTTTGCTGATGAAATTCCGTCTTCGGTCGGTCTTTCTTTTCGAGTCCGCTATCGGTGGTAGTCGTTTGTGGTTGAAATTCCGTTCTCGGCCAGTCTTTATTTTTGATTCCGCTTTCGGTTGTACTCGTTTGCTGATGAAATTCCGTCTTCGGTCGGTCTTTCTTTTCGAGTCCGCTTTCGGTCGTGCTCGTTTGTTGATGAAATTCCATCTTCGGTCAGTCTTTTTTTTCGAGTTCGCTTTCGGTCGTACTCGTTTTATGTTGAAATTCCGTCTTCGGCCGATCTTTATTTTCGAGTCCGCTTTCGGTCGTACTCGTTTGTGGTTGAAATTCCGTCATCGGCCGGTCTTTCTTTTCGAGTCCGCCTACGGTCGTACTCGTTTGTGGTTGAAATTCCGTCCTCGGCCGGTCTTTCTTTTTGAGTCCGCTTTCGGTCGTACTCGTTTGCTGATGAAAATCTGTCTTCGGTCGGTCTTTCTTTTCGAGTCCGCTTTCGGTGGTACTCGTTTGTGGTTGAAATTCCGTTCTCAGTCGGTCTTTCTTTTTGAGTCCGCTTTCGGTCGTACTCGTTTCCTGATGAAATTCTGTCTTCGGTCGGTCTTTCATTTCGAGTCCACTTTCGGTCATACTCGTATGCTGTTGAAATTCCGTCTTTGGCCAATCTTTCTTTTCGAGTCCGTTTTCGGTCGTACTTGTTTTCTGTTGAAATTCTATCTTCGGCCGGTCTTTCTTTTCGAGTCTGCTTTCGGTCGTGCTCGTTTGTTGATGAAATTCTGTCTTCGGTCGGTATTTCTTTTCGAGTCCGCTTTTGGCCGTACTCGTTTGTTGTTGAAATTTCGTCCTCGACCGGTCTTTCTTTACGAATCCGCTTTCGGTCGTACTCGTTTGTGGTTGAAATTCCGACCTCCGCCGGTCTTTCTTTTCTACTCCGCCTTCGGTCGTACTCGTTTGTTGTTGAAATTCTGTCCTCGGCCGGTCTTTCTTTTCGAGTCCGCTTTCGGTCGTACTCGTTTGTGGTTGAAATTTTGTCCTCGGCTGGTCTTTCTTTTCGAGTCCTCCTTCGGTCGTACTCGTTTGTGGTTGAAATTCCCCCCTCGACCGGTCTTTTTTTTCGAGTCCGCTTTCGGTCGTACTTGTTTGCTGATGGAATTCCGTCTTCGGTCAGTCTTTCTTTTCGAGTCCGCTTTCGGTGGTACTTGTTTGTGGTTGAAATTCCGTTCTCGGCCTGTGTTTCTTTTCGAGTCCGCTTTTGGTCGTACTCGTTTGCTGATGAAATTCCGTCTTCGGTCGGTCTTTCTTTTCGAGTTCGCTTTTGGTTGTACTCGTTTGCTGTTGAAATTCCGTCTTCGGCGGGTCTTTCTTTTCGAGTTCGCTTTCGGTCGTACTCGTTTGTGGTTGAAATTCCGTCCTCGGCCGGTCTTTCTTTTCGAGTTCGCCTTCGATCGTACTCGTTTGTGGTTGAAATTCTGTCCTCGACCAGTCTTTCTTTTCGAGTCCGCTTTCGGTCGTACTCGTTTGTGGTTGAAATTCCGTCCTCGGCTGGTCTTTCTTTTTGAGTCCGCCTTCGGTCGTACTCGTTTGTGGTTGAAATTCCATCTTCGGTCGGTCTTTATTTTCTAGTCCGCTTTCGGTCGTGCTCGTTTGTTGATAAAATTCCGTCTTTGGTCGGTCTTTCTTTTCGAGTCCGCTTTCGGCCGTACTCGTTTGTTGTTGAAATTTCGTCCTCGACCGGTCTTTCTTTACGAATCCGCTTTCGATCGTACTCGTTTGTGGTTGAAATTCCGTCCTCGGCCGGTCTTTCTTTTCAAGTCCGCCTTCGGTCGTACTCGTTTGTTGTTTCGAGTCCGGTTTCGGTCGTACTCGTCTGTTGTTGAAATTCTGCTTTCGGTCGGTCTTTCTTTTCGAGTCCGCTTTCGGTCGTACTCATCTGTTGTTGAAATTACGCTTTCGATCGGTCTTTCTTTTCGAGTTCGCTTTCGGTCGTACTCGTTTGCTGTTGAAATTTCATCTTCGGTCGGTCTTTCATTTCGAGTCCGCTTTCTGTCGTACTCATTTGCTGTTGAAATTCCGTCTTCGGCCGGTCTTTCTTTTCGAGTCCGCTTTTGGCCGTGCTCATTTGTTGATGAAATTCCGTCTTCGGCCGGTCTTTTTATTCGAGTTCGCTTTCGGCCGTACTCGTTTGTTGTTGAAATTTCGTCCTCGGCTGGTCTTTCTTTACGAGTTAGCTTTCGGTCGTACTCGTTTGTGGTTGAAATTCCGTCCTCGGGCGGTCTTTCTTTTCGAGTCCGCCTTCGGTCGTACTCGTTTGTGGTTGAAATTCTGTCCTCTGCCTATCTTTCTTTTCGAGTCCGCTTTCGGTCGTACTCGTTTGCTGATGAAATTCCGTCTTCGGTCGGTCTTTCTTTTCGAGTCCGCTATCGGTGGTAGTCGTTTGTGGTTGAAATTCCGTTCTCGGCCAGTCTTTATTTTTGAGTCCGCTTTCAGTTGTACTCGTTTGCTGATGAAATTCCGTCTTCGGTCGGTCTTTCTTTTCGAGCCCGCTTTCGGTCGTGCTCGTTTGTTGATGAAATTCCATCTTCGGCCAGTCTTTTTTTTCGAGTTCGCTTTCGGTCGTACTCGTTTTATGTTGAAATTCCGTCTTCGGCCGATCTTTATTTTCGAGTCCGCTTTCGGTCGTACTCGTTTGTGGTTGAAATTCCGTCATCGGCCGGTCTTTCTTTTCGAGTCCGCCTACGGTCGTACTCGTTTGTGGTTGAAATTCCGTCCTCGGCCGGTATTTCTTTCCGAGTCCGCTTTCGGTCGTACTCGTTTGCTGATGAAATTCCATCTTTGGTCAGTCTTTCTTTTCGAGTCCGCTTTCGGTCGTACTCGTTTGTGGTTGAAATTCCGTCTTCGGCCGGTCTTTCTTTTCGAGTCCGCTTTCGGTCGTACTCGTTTGCTGATGAAATTCCATCTTTGATCAGTCTTTCTTTTCGAGTCCGCTTTCGGTCGTACTCGTTTGTGGTTGAAATTCCGTCCTCGGCCGGTCTTCCTTTTCGAGTCCACTTTCGGTCGTACTCGTTTGCTGATGAAATTCCGTCTTCGGCCGGTCTTTCTTTTCGAGTCCGCTTTCGGTCGTGCTCGTTTGTTGATGAAATTCCGTCTTCGGTCGGTATTTCTTTTCGAGTCGGCTTTCGATCGTACTCGTTTCTTGTTGAAATTCCATCCTCAGCCGGTCTTTCTTTTCGAGTCCGCTTTCGGTCGTACTCGTTTGTGGTTGAAATTAAGTCCTCGACCAGTCTTTCTTTCCGAGTCCGCCTTCGGTCGTACTCGTTTGTGGTTGAAATTCCATCCTCGGTCGGTCTTTCTTTTCGAGTCAGCTTTCGGTCGTACTCGTTTGTGGTTGAAAGTCCGTCCTCGGCCGATCTTTCTTTTCGAGTCCGCTTTCGGTCGTACTCGTCTGTTGTTGAAATTCCCCTTTTGGACGGTCTTTCTTTTCGAGTTCGCTTCCGGTCGTATTCGTTTGCGGTTGAAATTCCATCTTCGGCCAGTCTTTCTTTTCGAATCCGCTTTCGGTCGTACTCGTTTTCTGTTGAAATTCCGTCTTCAGCCGGTCTTTCCTTTCGAGTCTGCTTTCGGTCGTGCCCGTTTGTTGATGAAATTCCGTCTTTGGTCGGTCTTTCTTTTTTAGTCCGCTTTTGGCCGTACTCGTTTGTTTTTGAAATTTTGTCCTCGGTCGGTTTTTCTTTACGAGTCCGCCTTCGGTCGTACTCGTTTGTGGTTGAAATTCCATCTTCGGTCGGTCTTTCTTTTCTAGTCCGCTTTCGGTCGTGCTCGTTTTTTGATAAAATTCCGTCTTTGGTCGGTCTTTCTTTTCGAGTCCGCTTTCGGCCGTACTCGTTTGTTGTTGAAATTTCGTCCTCGACTGGTCTTTCTTAACGAATCAGCTTTCGATCGTACTCGTTTGTGGTTGAAATTCCGTCCTCGGCCGGTCTTTCTTTTCGAGTCCGCCTACGGTCGTACTCGTTTGTGGTTGAAATTCCGTCCTCGGCCGGTATTTCTTTCCGAGTCCGCTTTCGGTCGTACTCGTTTGCTGATGAAATTCCATCTTTGGTCAGTCTTTCTTTTCGAGTCCGCTTTCGGTCGTACTCGTTTGTGGTTGAAATTCCGTCTTCGGCCGGTCTTTCTTTTCGAGTCCGCTTTCGGTCGTACTCGTTTGCTGATGAAATTCCATCTTTGATCAGTCTTTCTTTTCGAGTCCGCTTTCGGTCGTACTCGTTTGTGGTTGAAATTCCGTCCTCGACCGGTCTTCCTTTTCGAGTCCACTTTCGGTCGTACTCGTTTGCTGATGAAATTCCGTCTTCGGCCGGTCTTTCTTTTCGAGTCCGCTTTCGGTCGTGCTCGTTTGTTGATGAAATTCCGTCTTCGGTCGGTATTTCTTTTCGAGTCGGCTTTCGATCGTACTCGTTTCTTGTTGAAATTCCATCCTCAGCCGGTCTTTCTTTTCGAGTCCGCTTTCGGTCGTACTCGTTTGTGGTTGAAATTAAGTCCTCGACCAGTCTTTCTTTCCGAGTCCGCCTTCGGTCGTACTCGTTTGTGGTTGAAATTCCATCCTCGGTCGGTCTTTCTTTTCGAGTCAGCTTTCGGTCGTACTCGTTTGTGGTTGAAAGTCCGTCCTCGGCCGATCTTTCTTTTCGAGTCCGCTTTCGGTCGTACTCGTCTGTTGTTGAAATTCCCCTTTTGGACGGTCTTTCTTTTCGAGTTCGCTTCCGGTCGTATTCGTTTGCGGTTGAAATTCCATCTTCGGCCAGTCTTTCTTTTCGAATCCGCTTTCGGTCGTACTCGTTTTCTGTTGAAATTCCGTCTTCAGCCGGTCTTTCCTTTCGAGTCTGCTTTCGGTCGTGCCCGTTTGTTGATGAAATTCCGTCTTTGGTCGGTCTTTCTTTTTTAGTCCGCTTTTGGCCGTACTCGTTTGTTTTTGAAATTTTGTCCTCGGTCGGTTTTTCTTTACGAGTCCGCCTTCGGTCGTACTCGTTTGTGGTTGAAATTCCATCTTCGGTCGGTCTTTCTTTTCTAGTCCGCTTTCGGTCGTGCTCGTTTTTTGATAAAATTCCGTCTTTGGTCGGTCTTTCTTTTCGAGTCCGCTTTCGGCCGTACTCGTTTGTTGTTGAAATTTCGTCCTCGACTGGTCTTTCTTAACGAATCAGCTTTCGATCGTACTCGTTTGTGGTTGAAATTCCGTCCTCGGCCGGTCTTTCTTTTCGAGTCCGCCTACGGTCGTACTCGTTTGTGGTTGAAATTCCGTCCTCGGCCGGTATTTCTTTCCGAGTCCGCTTTCGGTCGTACTCGTTTGCTGATGAAATTCCATCTTTGGTCAGTCTTTCTTTTCGAGTCCGCTTTCGGTCGTACTCGTTTGTGGTTGAAATTCCGTCTTCGGCCGGTCTTTCTTTTCGAGTCCGCTTTCGGTCGTACTCGTTTGCTGATGAAATTCCATCTTTGATCAGTCTTTCTTTTCGAGTCCGCTTTCGGTCGTACTCGTTTGTGGTTGAAATTCCGTCCTCGACCGGTCTTCCTTTTCGAGTCCACTTTCGGTCGTACTCGTTTGCTGATGAAATTCCGTCTTCGGCCGGTCTTTCTTTTCGAGTCCGCTTTCGGTCGTGCTCGTTTGTTGATGAAATTCCGTCTTCGGTCGGTATTTCTTTTCGAGTCGGCTTTCGATCGTACTCGTTTCTTGTTGAAATTCCATCCTCAGCCGGTCTTTCTTTTCGAGTCCGCTTTCGGTCGTACTCGTTTGTGGTTGAAATTAAGTCCTCGACCAGTCTTTCTTTCCGAGTCCGCCTTCGGTCGTACTCGTTTGTGGTTGAAATTCCATCCTCGGTCGGTCTTTCTTTTCGAGTCAGCTTTCGGTCGTACTCGTTTGTGGTTGAAAGTCCGTCCTCGGCCGATCTTTCTTTTCGAGTCCGCTTTCGGTCGTACTCGTCTGTTGTTGAAATTCCCCTTTTGGACGGTCTTTCTTTTCGAGTTCGCTTCCGGTCGTATTCGTTTGCGGTTGAAATTCCATCTTCGGCCAGTCTTTCTTTTCGAATCCGCTTTCGGTCGTACTCGTTTTCTGTTGAAATTCCGTCTTCAGCCGGTCTTTCCTTTCGAGTCTGCTTTCGGTCGTGCTCGTTTGTTGATGAAATTCCGTCTTTGGTCGGTCTTTCTTTTTTAGTCCGCTTTTGGCCGTACTCGTTTGTTTTTGAAATTTTGTCCTCGGTCGGTTTTTCTTTACGAGTCCGCCTTCGGTCGTACTCGTTTGTGGTTGAAATTCCATCTTCAGTCGGTCTTTCTTTTCTAGTCCGCTTTCGGTCGTGCTCGTTTTTTGATAAAATTCCGTCTTTGGTCGGTCTTTCTTTTCGAGTCCGCTTTCGGCCGTACTCGTTTGTTGTTGAAATTTCGTCCTCGACTGGTCTTTCTTAACGAATCAGCTTTCGATCGTACTCGTTTGTGGTTGAAATTCCGTCCTCGGCCGGTCTTTCTTTTCAAGTCCGCCTTCGGTCGTACTCGTTTGTTGTTTCGAGTCCGGTTTCGGTCGTACTCGTCTGTTGTTGAAATTCCGCTTTCGGTCGGTCTTTCTTTTCGAGTCCACTTTCGGTCGTACTCATCTATTGTTGAAATTACGCTTTCGATCGGTCTTTCTTTTCGAGTTCGCTTTCGGTCGTACTCGTTTGCTGTTGAAATTTCATCTTCGGCCGGTCTTTCTTTTCGAGTCCGCTTTCGGTCGTACTCATTTGCTGTTGAAATTCCGTCTTCGGCCGGTCTTTCTTTTCGAGTCCGCTTTTGGCCGTGCTCATTTGTTGATGAAATTCCGTCTTCGGTCGGTCTTTTTATTCGAGTCCGCTTTCGGCCGTACTCGTTTTTTGTTGAAATTTCGTCCTCGGCTGGTCTTTCTTTACAAGTTTGCTTTCGGTCGTACTCGTTTGTGGTTGAAATTCCGTCCTCGGGCGGTCTTTCTTTTCGAGTCCGCCTTCGGTCGTACTCGTTTGTGGTTGAAATTCTGTCCTCGGCCTATCTTTCTTTTCGAGTCCGCTTTCGGTCGTACTCGTTTGCTGATAAAATTCCGTCTTCGGTCGGTCTTTCTTTTCGAGTCCGCTATCGGTGGTAGTCGTTTGTGGTTGAAATTCCGTTCTCGGCCAGTCTTTATTTTTGAGTCCGCTTTCGGTTGTACTCGTTTGCTGATGAAATTCCGTCTTCGGTCGGTCTTTCTTTTCGAGTCCGCTTTCGGTCGTGCTCGTTTGTTGATGAAATTCCATCTTCGGTCAGTCTTTTTTTTCGAGTTCGCTTTCGGTCGTACTCGTTTTATGTTGAAATTCCGTCTTCGGCCGATCTTTATTTTCGAGTCCGCTTTCGGTTGTACTCGTTTGTGGTTGAAATTCCGTCATCACCCGGTCTTTCTTTTCGAGTCCGCCTAAGGTCGTACTCGTTTGTGGTTGAAATTCCGTCCTCGGCCGGTCTTTCTTTTCGAGTCCGCTTTCGGTCGTACTCGTTTGCTGATGAAATTCCATCTTTGGTCAGTCTTTCTTTTCGAGTCCGCTTTCGGTCGTACTCGTTTGTGGTTGAAATTCGGTCTTCGGCCGGTCTTTCTTTTCGAGTCCGCTTTCGGTCGTACTCGTTTGCTGATGAAATTCCATCTTTGGTCAGTCTTTCTTTTCGAGTCCGCTTTCGGTCGTACTCGTTTGTGGTTGAAATTCCGTCCTCGGCCGGTCTTTCTTTTCGAGTCCACTTCCGGTCTTACTCGTTTGCTGATGAAATTCCGTCTTCAGCCGGTCTTTCTTTTCGAGTCCGCTTTCGGTCGCGCTCGTTTGTTGATGAAATTCCGTCTTCGGTCGGTATTTCTTTTCGAGTCGGCTTTCGATCGTACTCGTTTCTTGTTGAAATTCCATCCTCAGCCGGTCTTTCTTTTCGAGTCCGCTTTCGGTCGTACTCGTTTGTGGTTGAAATTACGTCCTCGACCAGTCTTTCTTTCCGAGTCCGCCTTCGGTCGTACTCGTTTGTGGTTGAAATTCCATCCTCGGTCGGTCTTTCTTTTCGAGTCAGCTTTCGGTCGTACTCGTTTGGGGTTGAAAGTCCGTCCTCGGCCGATCTTTCTTTTCGAGTCCGCTTTCGGTCGTACTCGTCTGTTGCTGAAATTCCCCTTTTGGACAGTCTTTCTTTTCGAGTTCGCTTTCGGTCGTACTCGTTTGCGGTTGAAATTCCATCTTCGGCCAGTCTTTCTTTTCGAATCCGCTTTCGGTCGTACTCGTTTTCTGTTGAAATTCCGTCTTCAGCCGGTCTTTCCTTTCGAGTCTGCTTTCGGTCGTGCTCGTTTGTTGATGAAATTCCGTCTTTGGTCGGTCTTTCTTTTTTAGTCCGCTTTTGGCCGTACTCGTTTGTTTTTAAAATTTCGTCCTCAGTCGGTCTTTCTTTACGAGTCCGCCTTCGGTCGTACTCGTTTGTGGTTGAAATTCCATCTTCGGTCGGTCTTTCTTTTCTAGTCCGCTTTCGGTCGTGCTCGTTTGTTGATAAAATTCCGTCTTTGGTCGGTCTTTCTTTTCGAGTCCGCTTTCGGCCGTACTCGTTTGTTGTTGAAATTTCGTCCTCGACTGGTCTTTCTTTACGAATCAGCTTTCGATCGTACTCGTTTGTGGTTGAAATTCCGTCCTCGGCCGGTCTTTTTTTTCAAGTCCTCCTTCGGTCGTACTCGTTTGTTGTTTCGAGTCCGGTTTCGGTCGTACTCGTCTGTTGTTGAAATTCCGCTTTCGGTCGGTCTTTCTTTTCGAGTCCGCTTTCGGTCGTACTCATCTGTTGTTGAAATTACGCTTTCGATCGGTCTTTCTTTTCGAGTACGCTTTCGGTCGTACTCGTTTTCTGTTGAAATTTCATCTTCGGCCGGTCTTTCTTTTCGAGTCCGCTTTCGGTCGTACTCATTTGCTGTTGAAATTCCGTCTTCGGCCGGTCTTTCTTTTCGAGTCCGCTTTTGGCCGTGCTCATTTGTTGATGAAATTCCGTCTTCGGTCGGTCTTTTTATTCGAGTCCGCTTTCGGCCGTACTCGTTTGTTGTTGAAATTTCGTCCTCGGCTGGTCTTTCTTTACGAGTTAGCTTTCGGTCGTACTCGTTTGTTGTTGAAATTCCTTCCTCGGCCAGTCTTTCTTTTCGAGTCCGCCTTCGGTAGTACTCGTTTGTGGTTGAAATTCTGTCCTCGGCCTATCTTTCTTTTCGAGTCCGCTTTCGGTCGTACTCGTTTGCTGATGAAATTCCGTGTTCGGTCGGTCTTTCTTTTTGAGTCCGCTATAGGTGGTAGTCGTTTGTGGTTGAAATTCCGTTCTCGGCCAGTCTTTATTTTTGAGTCCGCTTTCGGTTGTACTCGTTTGCTGATGAAATTCCGTCTTCGGTCGGTCTTTCTTTTCGAGTCTGCTTTCGGTCGTGCTCGTTTGTTGATGAAATTCCATCTTCGGTCAGTCTTTTTTTTCGAGTTCGCTTTCGGTCGTACTCGTTTTATGTTGAAATTCCGTCTTCGGCCGATCTTTATTTTCGAGTCCGCTTTCGGTCGTACTCGTTTGTGGTTGAAATTCCGTCATCGGCCGGTCTTTCTTTTCGAGTCCGCCTACGGTCGTACTCGTTTGTGGTTGAAATTCCGTCCTCGGCCGGTCTTTCTTTTCGAGTCCGCTTTCGGTCGTACTCGTTTGCTGATGAAATTCCATCTTTGGTCAGTCTTTCTTTTCGAGTCCGCTTTCGGTCGTACTCGTTTGTGGTTGAAATTCCGTCTTCGGCCGGTCTTTCTTTTCGAGTCCGCTTTCGGTTGTACTCGTTTGCTGATGAAATTCCATCTTTGGTCAGTCTTTCTTTTCGAGTCCGCTTTCGGTCGTACTCGTTTGTGGTTGAAATTCTGTCCTCGGCCGGTCTTTCTTTTCGAGTCCACTTCCGGTCGTACTCGTTTGCTGATGAAATTCCGTCTTCAGCCGGTCTTTCTTTTCGAGTCTGCTTTTGGTCGTGCTCGTTTGTTGATGAAATTCCATCTTCGGTCGGTATTTCTTTTCAAGTCGGCTTTCGATCGTACTCGTTTCTTGTTGAAATTCCATCCTCAGCCGGTCTTTCTTTTCGAGTCCGCTTTCGGTCGTACTCGTTTGTGGTTGAAATTACGTCCTCGACCAGTCTTTCTTTCCGAGTCCGCCTTCGGTCGTACTCGTTTGTGGTTGAAATTCCATCCTCGGTCGGTCTTTCTTTTCGAGTCAGCTTTCGGTCGTACTCGTTTGTGGTTGAAAGTCCGTCCTCGGCCGATCTTTCTTTTCGAGTCCGCTTTCGGTCGTACTCGCCTGTTGTTGAAATTCCCCTTTTGGACGGTCTTTCTTTTCGAGTTCGCTTTCGGTCGTACTCGTTTGCGGTTGAAATTCCATCTTCGGCCAGTCTTTCTTTTCGAATCCGCTTTCGGTCGTACTCGTTTTCTGTTGAAATTCCGTCTTCAGCCGGACTTTCCTTTCGAGTCTGCTTTCGGTCGTGCTCGTTTGTTGATGAAATTCCGTCTTTGGTCGGTCTTTCTTTTTTAGTCCGCTTTTGGCCGTACTCGTTTGTTTTTGAAATTTCGTCCTCGGTCGGTCTTTCTTTACGAGTCCGCTTTCGGTCGTACTCGTTTGTGGTTGAAATTCCGTCCTCGGCCGGTCTTTCTTTTCGAGTCCGCCTTCGGTCGTACTCGTTTGTGGTTGAAATTCTGTCCTCGGCCGGTCTTTCTTTTCGAGTCTGCTTTCGGTCGTACTCGTTTGTGGTTAAAATTCCGTCCTCGGCTGGTCTTTCTTATCGAATCCGCCTTCGGTCGTACTCGTTTGTGGTTGAAACTCCGCCCTCAGCCGGTCTTTCTTTTTGAGTCCGCTTTCGGTCGTACTCGTTTGCTGATGAAATTCTGTCTTCGGCCAGTCTTTCTTTTCGAGTTCGCTTTCGGTGGTACTTGTTTGTGGTTGAAATTCCGTCCTCGGTCGGTCTTTCTTTTCGAGTCCGCTTTCGGCCGTACTCGTTTTGTGTTGAAATTCTGTCCTCGACCGGTCTTTCTTTTCGAGTTCGCTTTCGGTCGTACTCATTTGTGGTTGAAATTCCGTCCTCGGTCGGTCTTTCTTTTCGAGTCCGCCTTCGGTCGTACTCATTTGTGGTTGAAATTCCGTCCTCGGTCGGTCTTTCTTTTCGAGTCCGGTTTCGGTCGTACTCGTTTGTGGTTGAAATTCCGTCCTCAGCCGATCTTTATTTTCGAGTCCGCTTTCGGTCGTACTCGTTTGGGGTTGAAATTCCGTCCTCGGCCGATCTTTCTTTTCGAGTCCGCTTTCGGTCGTACTCGTTTGTGGTTGAAATTCCGTCCTCGGCCGGTCTTTCTTTTCGAGTCCACTTCCGGTCGTACTCGTTTGCTAATGAAATTCCATCTTCGGCCGGTCTTTCTTTTCGAGTCCGCTTTCGGTCGTGCTCGTTTGTTGATGAAATTCCGTCTTCGGTCGGTATTTCTTTTCGAGTCGGCTTTCGATCGTACTCGTTTCTTGTTGAAATTCCATCCTCAGCCGGTCTTTCTTTTCGAGTCCGCTTTCGGTCGTACTCGTTTGTGGTTGAAATTAAGTCCTCGACCAGTCTTTCTTTCCGAGTCCGCCTTCGGTCGTACTCGTTTGTGGTTGAAATTCCATCCTCGGGCGGTCTTTCTTTTCGAGTCCGCCTTCGGTCGTACTCGTTTGTGGTTGAAATTCTGTCCTCGGCCTATCTTTCTTTTCGAGTCCGCTTTCGGTCGTACTCGTTTGCTGATGAAATTCCGTCTTCGGTCGGTCTTTCTTTTTGAGTCCGCTATCGGTGGTAGTCGTTTGTGGTTGAAATTCCGTTCTCGGCCAGTCTTTATTTTTGAGTCCGCTTTCGGTTGTACTCGTTTGCTGATGAAATTCCGTCTTCGGTCGGTCTTTCTTTTCGAGTCCGCTTTCGGTCGTGCTCGTTTGTTGATGAAATTCCATCTTCGGTCAGTCTTTTTTTTCGAGTTCGCTTTCGGTCGTACTCATTTTATGTTGAAATTCCGTCTTCGGCCGATCTTTATTTTCGAGTCCGCTTTCGGTCGTACTCGTTTGTGGTTGAAATTAAGTCCTCGACCAGTCTTTCTTTCCGAGTCCGCCTTCGGTCGTACTCGTTTGTGGTTGAAATTCCATCCTCGGGCGGTCTTTCTTTTCGAGTCCGCCTTCGGTCGTACTCGTTTGTGGTTGAAATTCTGTCCTCGGCCTATCTTTCTTTTCGAGTCCGCTTTCGGTCGTACTCGTTTGCTGATGAAATTCCGTCTTCGGTCGGTCTTTCTTTTTGAGTCCGCTATCGGTGGTAGTCGTTTGTGGTTGAAATTCCGTTCTCGGCCAGTCTTTATTTTTGAGTCCGCTTTCGGTTGTACTCGTTTGCTGATGAAATTCCGTCTTCGGTCGGTCTTTCTTTTCGAGTCCGCTTTCGGTCGTGCTCGTTTGTTGATGAAATTCCATCTTCGGTCAGTCTTTTTTTTCGAGTTCGCTTTCGGTCGTACTCATTTTATGTTGAAATTCCGTCTTCGGCCGATCTTTATTTTCGAGTCCGCTTTCGGTCGTACTCGTTTGTGGTTGAAATTCCGTCATCGGCCGGTCTTTCTTTTCGAGTCCGCCTACGGTCGTACTCGTTTGTGGTTGAAATTCCGTCCTCGGCCGGTCTTTCTTTTCGAGTCCGCTTTCGGTCGTACTCGTTTGCTGATGAAATTCCATCTTTGGTCAGTCTTTCTTTTCGAGTCCGCTTTCGGTCGTACTCGTTTGTGGTTGAAATTCCGTCTTCGGCCGGTCTTTCTTTTCGAGTCCGCTTTCGGTTGTACTCGTTTGCTGATGAAATTCCATCTTTGGTCAGTCTTTCTTTTCGAGTCCGCTTTCGGTCGTACTCGTTTGTGGTTGAAATTCTGTCCTCGGCCGGTCTTTCTTTTCGAGTCCACTTCCGGTCGTACTCGTTTGCTGATGAAATTCCGTCTTCAGCCGGTCTTTCTTTTCGAGTCTGCTTTTGGTCGTGCTCGTTTGTTGATGAAATTCCGTCTTCGGTCGGTATTTCTTTTCAAGTCGGCTTTCTATCGTACTCGTTTCTTGTTGAAATTCCATCCTCAGCCGGTCTTTCTTTTCGAGTCCGCTTTCGGTCGTACTCGTTTGTGGTTGAAATTACGTCCTCGACCAGTCTTTCTTTCCGAGTCCGCCTTCGGTCGTACTCGTTTGTGGTTGAAATTCCATCCTCGGTCGGTCTTTTTTTCGAGTCAGCTTTCGGTCGTACTCGTTTGTGGTTGAAAGTCCGTCCTCGGCCGATCTTTCTTTTCGAGTCCGCTTTCGGTCGTACTCGCCTGTTGTTGAAATTCCCCTTTTGGACGGTCTTTCTTTTCGAGTTCGCTTTCGGTCGTACTCGTTTGCGGTTGAAATTCCATCTTCGGCCAGTCTTTCTTTTCGAATCCGCTTTCGGTCGTACTCGTTTTCTGTTGAAATTCCGTCTTCAGCCGGTCTTTCCTTTCGAGTCTGCTTTCGGTCGTGCTCGTTTGTTGATGAAATTCCGTCTTTGGTCGGTCTTTCTTTTTTAGTCCGCTTTTGGCCGTACTCGTTTGTTTTTGAAATTTCGTCCTCGGTCGGTCTTTCTTTACGAGTCCGCTTTCGGTCGTACTCGTTTGTGGTTGAAATTCCGTCCTCGGCCGGTCTTTCTTTTCGAGTCCGCCTTCGGTCGTACTCGTTTGTGGTTGAAATTCTGTCCTCGGCCGGTCTTTCTTTTCGAGTCTGCTTTCGGTCGTACTCGTTTGTGGTTAAAATTCCGTCCTCGGCTGGTCTTTCTTATCGAATCCGCCTTCGGTCGTACTCGTTTGTGGTTGAAACTCCGCCCTCAGCCGGTCTTTCTTTTTGAGTCCGCTTTCGGTCGTACTCGTTTGCTGATGAAATTCTGTCTTCGGCCAGTCTTTCTTTTCGAGTTCGCTTTCGGTGGTACTTGTTTGTGGTTGAAATTCCGTCCTCGGTCGGTCTTTCTTTTCGAGTCCGCTTTCGGCCGTACTCGTTTTGTGTTGAAATTCTGTCCTCGACCGGTCTTTCTTTTCGAGTTCGCTTTCGGTCGTACTCATTTGTGGTTGAAATTCCGTCCTCGGCCGGTCTTTCTTTTCGAGTCCGCCTTCGGTCGTACTCATTTGTGGTTGAAATTCCGTCCTCGGTCGGTCTTTCTTTTCGAGTCCGGTTTCGGTCGTACTCGTTTGTGGTTGAAATTCCGTCCTCAGCCGATCTTTATTTTCGAGTCCGCTTTCGGTCGTACTCGTTTGGGGTTGAAATTCCGTCCTCGGCCGATCTTTCTTTTCGAGTCCGCTTTCGGTCGTACTCGTTTGTGGTTGAAATTCCGTCCTCGGCCGGTCTTTCTTTTCGAGTCCACTTCCGGTCGTACTCGTTTGCTGATGAAATTCCATCTTCGGCCGGTCTTTCTTTTCGAGTCCGCTTTCGGTCGTGCTCGTTTGTTGATGAAATTCCGTCTTCGGTCGGTATTTCTTTTCGAGTCGGCTTTCGATCGTACTCGTTTCTTGTTGAAATTCCATCCTCAGCCGGTCTTTCTTTTCGAGTCCGCTTTCGGTCGTACTCGTTTGTGGTTGAAATTAAGTCCTCGACCAGTCTTTCTTTCCGAGTCCGCCTTCGGTCGTACTCGTTTGTGGTTGAAATTCCATCCTCGGGCGGTCTTTCTTTTCGAGTCCGCCTTCGGTCGTACTCGTTTGTGGTTGAAATTCTGTCCTCGGCCTATCTTTCTTTTCGAGTCCGCTTTCGGTCGTACTCGTTTGCTGATGAAATTCCGTCTTCGGTCGGTCTTTCTTTTTGAGTCCGCTATCAGTGGTAGTCGTTTGTGGTTGAAATTCCGTTCTCGGCCAGTCTTTATTTTTTAGTCCGCTTTCGGTTGTACTCGTTTGCTGATGAAATTCCGTCTTCGGTCGGTCTTTCTTTTCGAGTCCGCTTTCGGTCGTGCTCGTTTGTTGATGAAATTCCATCTTCGGTCAGTCTTTTTTTTCGAGTTCGCTTTCGGTCGTACTCATTTTATGTTGAAATTCCGTCTTCGGCCGATCTTTATTTTCGAGTCCGCTTTCGGTCGTACTCGTTTGTGGTTGAAATTCCGTCATCGGCCGGTCTTTCTTTTCGAGTCCGCCTACGGTCGTACTCGTTTGTGGTTGAAATTCCGTCCTCGGCCGGTCTTTCTTTTCGAGTCCGCTTTCGGTCATACTCGTTTGCTGATGAAATTCCATCTTTGGTCAGTCTTTCTTTTCGAGTCCGCTTTCGGTCGTACTCGTTTGTGGTTGAAATTCCGTCTTCGGCCGGTCTTTCTTTTCGAGTCCGCTTTCGGTCGTACTCGTTTGCTGATGAAATTCCATCTTTGGTCAGTCTTTCTTTTCGAGTCCGCTTTCGGTCGTACTCGTTTGTGGTTGAAATTCTGTCCTCGGTCGGTCTTTCTTTTCGAGTCCACTTCCGGTCGTACTCGTTTGCTGATGAAATTCCGTCTTCAGCCGGTCTTTCTTTTCGAGTCCGCTTTCGGTCGTGCTCGTTTGTTGATGAAATTCCGTCTTCGGTCTGTATTTCTTTTCGAGTCGGCTTTCGATCGTACTCGTTTCTTGTTGAAATTCCATCCTCAGCCGGTCTTTCTTTTCGAGTCCGCTTTCGGTCGTACTCGTTTGTGGTTGAAATTACGTCCTCGACCAGTCTTTCTTTCCGAGTCCGCCTTCGGTCGTACTCGTTTGTGGTTGAAATTCCATCCTCGGTCGGTCTTTCTTTTCGAGTCAGCTTTCGATCGTACTCGTTTGTGGTTGAAAGTCCGTCCTCGGCCGATCTTTCTTTTCGAGTCCGCTTTCGGTCGTACTCGTCTGTTGTTGAAATTCCCCTTTTGGACGGTCTTTCTTTTCGAGTTCGCTTTCGGTCGTACTCGTTTGCGGTTGAAATTCCATCTTCGGCCAGTCTTTCTTTTCGAATCCGCTTTCGGTCGTACTCGTTTTCTGTTGAAATTCCGTCTTCAGCCGGTCTTTCCTTTCGAGTCTGCTTTCGGTCGTGCTCGTTTGTTGATGAAATTCCGTCTTTGGTCGGTCTTTCTTTTTTAGTCCGCTTTTGGCCGTACTCGTTTGTTTTTGAAATTTCGTCCTCGGTCGGTCTTTCTTTACGAGTCCGCTTTCGGTCGTACTCGTTTGTGGTTGAAATTCCGTCCTCGGCCGGTCTTTCTTTTCGAGTCCGGCTTCGGTCGTACTCGTTTGTGGTTGAAATTCCGTCCTCAGCCGATCTTTATTTTCGAGTCCGCTTTCGGTCGTACTCGTTTGGGGTTGAAATTCCGTCCTCGGCCGATCTTTCTTTTCGAGTCCGCTTTCGGTCGTACTCGTTTGTGGTTGAAATTCCGTCCTCGGCCGGTCTTTCTTTTCGAGTCCACTTCCGGTCGTACTCGTTTGCTGATGAAATTCCGTCTTCGGCCGGTCTTTCTTTTCGAGTCCGCTTTCGGTCGTGCTCGTTTGTTGATGAAATTCCGTCTTCGGTCGGTATTTCTTTTCGAGTCGGCTTTCGATCGTACTCGTTTCTTGTTGAAATTCCATCCTCAGCCGGTCTTTCTTTTCGAGTCCGCTTTCGGTCGTACTCGTTTGTGGTTGAAATTAAGTCCTCGACCAGTCTTTCTTTCCGAGTCCGCCTTCGGTCGTACTCGTTTGTGGTTGAAATTCCATCCTCGGTCGGTCTTTCTTTTCGAGTCAGCTTTCGGTCGTACTCGTTTGTGGTTGAAAGTCCATCCTCGGCCGATCTTTCTTTTCGAGTCCGCTTTCGGTCGTACTCGTCTGTTGTTGAAATTCCCCTTTTCGACGGTCTTTCTTTTCGAGTTCGCTTCCGGTCGTACTCGTTTGCGGTTGAAATTCCATCTTCGGCCAGTCTTTCTTTTCGAATCCGCTTTCGGTCGTACTCGTTTTCTGTTGAAATTCCGTCTTCAGCCGGTCTTTCCTTTCGAGTCTGCTTTCGGTCGTGCTCGTTTGTTGATGAAATTCCGTCTTTGGTCGGTCTTTCTTTTTTAGTCCGCTTCTGGCCGTACTCGTTTGTTTTTGAAATTTCGTCCTCGGTCGGTCTTTCTTTACGAGTCCGCTTTCGGTCGTACTCGTTTGTGGTTGAAATTCCGTCCTCGGCCGGTCTTTCTTTTCGAGTCCGCCTTCGGTCGTACTCGTTTGTGGTTGAAATTCTGTCCTCGGCCGGTCTTTCTTTTCGAGTCTGCTTTCGGTCGTACTCGTTTGTGGTTAAAATTCCGTCCTCGGCTGGTCTTTCTTATCGAATCCGCCTTCGGTCGTACTCGTTTGTGGTTGAAACTCCGCCCTCAGCCGGTCTTTCTTTTCGAGTCCGCTTTCGGTCGTACTCGTTTGCTGATGAAATTCTGTCTTCGGCCAGTCTTTCTTTTCGAGTTCGCTTTCGGTGGTACTTGTTTGTGGTTGAAATTCCGTCCGCGGTCGGTCTTTCTTTTCGAGTCCGCTTTCGGCCGTACTCGTTTTTTGTTGAAATTCTGTCCTCGACCGGTCTTTCTTTTCGAGTTCGCTTTCGGTCGTACTCATTTGTGGTTGAAATTCCGTCCTCGGCCGGTCTTTATTTTCGAGTCCGCCTTCGTTCGTACTCATTTGTGGTTGAAATTCCGTCCTCGGTCGGTCTTTCTTTTCGAGTCCGGCTTCGGTCGTACTCGTTTGTGGTTGAAATTCCGTCCTCAGCCGGTCTTTATTTTCGAGTCCGCTTTCGGTCGTACTCGTTTGGGGTTGAAATTCCGTCCTCGGCCGATCTTTCTTTTCGAGTCCGCTTTCGGTCGTACTCGTTTGTGGTTGAAATTCCGTCCTCGGCCGGTCTTTCTTTTCGAGTCCACTTCCGGTCGTACTCGTTTGCTGATGAAATTCCGTCTTCGGCCGGTCTTTCTTTTCGAGTCCGCTTTCGGTCGTGCTCGTTTGTTGATGAAATTCCGTCTTCGGTCGGTATTTCTTTTCAAGTCGGCTTTCGACCGTACTCGTTTCTTGTTGAAATTCCATCCTCAGCCGGTCTTTCTTTTCGAGTCCGCTTTCGGTCGTACTCGTTTGTGGTTGAAATTAAGTCCTCGACCAGTCTTTCTTTCCGAGTCCGCCTTCGGTCGTACTCGTTTATGGTTGAAATTCCATCCTCGATCGGTCTTTCTTTTCGAGTCAGCTTTCGGTCGTACTCGTTTGTGGTTGAAAGTCCGTCCTCGGCCGATCTTTCTTTTCGAGTCCGCTTTCGGTCGTACTCGTCTGTTGTTGAAATTCCCCTTTTGGACGGTCTTTCTTTTCGAGTTCGCTTCCGGTCGTACTCGTTTGCGGTTGAAATTCCATGTTCGGCCAGTCTTTCTTTTCGAATCCGCTTTCGGTCGTACTCGTTTTCTGTTGAAATTCTGTCTTCAGCCGGTCTTTCCTTTCGAGTCTGCTTTCGGTCGTGCTCGTTTGTTGATGAAATTCCGTCTTTGGTCGGTCTTTCTTTTTTAGTCCGCTTTTGGCCGTACTCGTTTGTTTTTGAAATTTCGTCCTCGGTCGGTTTTTCTTTACGAGTCCGTCTTCGGTCGTACTCGTTTGTGGTTGAAATTCCATCTTCGGTCGGTCTTTCTTTTCTAGTCCGTTTTCGGTCGTGCTCGTTTGTTGATAAAATTCCGTCTTTGGTCGGTCTTTCTTTTCGAGTCCGCTTTCGGCCGTACTGGTTTGTTGTTGAAATTTCGTCCTCGACTGGTCTTTCTTTACGAATCAGCTTTCGATCGTACTCGTTTGTGGTTGAAATTCCGTCCTCGGCCGGTCTTTCTTTTCAAGTCCGCGTTCGGCCGTACTCGTTTGTTGTTTCGAGTCCGGTTTCGGTCGTACTCGTCTGTTGTTGAAATTCCGCTTTCGGTCGGTCTTTCTTTTCGAGTCCGCTTTTGGTCGTACTCTACTATTGTTGAAATTACGCTTTCGATCGGTCTTTCTTTTCGAGTTCGCTTTCGGTCGTACTCGTTTGCTGTTGAAATTTCATCTTCGGCCGGTCTTTCTTTTCGAGTCCGCTTTCGGTCGTACTCATTTGCTGTTGAAATTCCGTCTTCGGCCGGTCTTTCTTTTCGAGTCCGCTTTTGGCCGTGCTCATTTGTTGATGAAATTCCGTCTTCGGTCGGTCTTTTTATTCGAGTCCGCTTTCGGCCGTACTCGTTTGTTGTTGAAATTTCGTCCTCGGCTGGTCTTTCTTTACGAGTTAGCTTTCGGTCGTACTCGTTTGTGGTTGAAATTCCGTCCTCGCGCGGTCTTTCTTTTCGAGTCCGCCTTCGGTCGTACTCGTTTGTGGTTGAAATTCTGTCCTCGGCCTATCTTTCTTTTCGAGTCCGCTTTCGGTCGTACTCGTTTGCTGATGAAATTCCGTCTTCGGTCGGTCTTTCTTTTCGAGTCCGCTATCGGTGGTAGTCGTTTGTGGTTGAAATTCCGTTCTCGGCCAGTCTTTATTTTTGAGTCCGCTTTCGGTTGTACTCGTTTGCTGATGAAATTCCGTCTTCGGTCGGTCTTTCTTTTCGAGTCCGCTTTTGGTCGTGCTCGTTTGTTGATGAAATTCCATCTTCGGTCAGTCTTTTTTTTCGAGTTCGCTTTCGGTCGTACTCTATTTATGTTGAAATTCCGTCTTCGGACGATCTTTATTTTCGAGTCCGCTTTCGGTCGTACTCGTTTGTGGTTGAAATTCCGTCCTCAGCCGATCTTTATTTTCGAGTCCGCTTTCGGTCGTACTCGTTTGGGGTTGAAATTCCGTCCTCGGCCGATCTTTCTTTTCGAGTCCGCTTTCAGTCGTACTCGTTTGTGGTTGAAATTCCGTCCTCGGCCGGTCTTTCTTTTCGAGTCCACTTCCGGTCGTACTCGTTTGCTGATGAAATTCCGTCTTCGGCCGGTCTTTCTTTTCGAGTCTGCTTTCGGTCGTGCTCGTTTGTTGATGAAATTCCGTCTTCGGTCGGTATTTCTTTTCGAGTCGGCTTTCGATCGTACTCGTTTCTTGTTGAAATTCCATCCTCAGCCGGTCTTTCTTTTCGAGTCCGCTTTCGGTCGTACTCGTTTGTGGTTGAAATTAAGTCCTCGACCAGTCTTTCTTTCCGAGTCCGACTTCGGTCTACTCGTTTGTGGTTGAAATTCCATCCTCGGTCGGTCTTTCTTTTCGAGTCAGCTTTCGGTCGTACTCGTTTGTGGTTGAAAGTCCGTCCTCGGCCGATCTTTCTTTTCGAGTCCGCTTTCGGTCGTACTCGTCTGTTGTTGAAATTCCCCTTTTGGACGGTCTTTGTTTTCGAGTTCGCTTTCGGTCGTACTCGTTTGCGGTTGAAATTCCATCTTCGGCCAGTCTTTCTTTTCGAATCCGCTTTCGGTCGTACTCGTTTTCTGTTGAAATTCCGTCTTCAGCCGGTCTTTCCTTTCGAGTCTGCTTTCGGTCGTGCTCGTTTGTTGATGAAATTCCGTCTTTGGTCGGTCTTTCTTTTTTAGTCCGCTTTTGGCCGTACTCGTTTGTTTTTGAAATTTCGTCCTCGGTCGGTCTTTCTTTACGAGTCCGCTTTCGGTCGTACTCGTTTGTGGTTGAAATTCCGTCCTCGGCCGGTCTTTCTTTTCGAGTCCGCCTTCGGTCGTACTCGTTTGTGGTTGAAATTCTGTCCTCGGCCGGTCTTTATTTTCGAGTCTGCTTTCGGTCGTACTCGTTTGTGGTTAAAATTCCGTCCTCGGCTGGTCTTTCTTATCGAATCCGCCTTCGGTCGTACTCGTTTGTGGTTGAAACTCCTCCCTCAGCCGGTCTTTCTTTTCGAGTCCGCTTTCGGTCGTACTCGTTTGCTGATGAAATTCTGTCTTCGGCCAGTCTTTCTTTTCGAGTTCGCTTTCGGTCGTACTCGTTTGTGGTTGAAATTCCGTCCTCTGTCGGTCTTTCTTTTCGAGTCCGCTTTCGGCCGTACTCGTTTTTTGTTGAAATTCTGTCCTCGACCGGTCTTTCTTTTCGAGGTCGCTTTCGGTCGTACTCATTTGTGGTTGAAATTCCGTCCTCGGCCGGTCTTTCTTTTCGAGTCCGCCTTCGGTCGTACTCATTTGTGGTTGAAATTCCGTCCTCGGTCGGTCTTTCTTTTCGAGTCCGGCTTCGGTCGTACTCGTTTGTGGTTGAAATTCCGTCCTCAGCCGATCTTTATTTTCGAGTCTGCTTTCGGTCGTACTCGTTTGGGGTTGAAATTCCGTCCTCGGCCGATCTTTCTTTTCGAGTCCGCTTTCGGTCGTACTCGTTTGTGGTTGAAATTCCGTCCTCGGTCGGTCTTTCTTTTCGAGTCCACTTCCGGTCGTACTCGTTTGCTGATGAAATTCCGTCTTCGGCCGGTCTTTCTTTTCGAGTCCGCTTTCGGTCGTGCTCGTTTGTTGATGAAATTCCGTCTTCGGTCGGTATTTCTTTTCGAGTCGGCTTTCGATCGTACTCGTTTTTTGTTGAAATTCCATCCTCAGCCGGTCTTTCTTTTCGAGTCCGCTTTCGGTCGTACTCGTTTGTGGTTGAAATTAAGTCCTCGACCAGTCTTTCTTTCCGAGTCCGCCTTCGGTCGTACTCGTTTGTGGTTGAAATTCCATCCTCGGTCGGTCTTTCTTTTCGAGTCAGCTTTCGGTCGTACTCGTTTGTGGTTGAAAGTCCGTCCTCAGCCGATCTTTCTTTTCGAGTCCGCTTTTGGTCGTACTCGTCTGTTGTTGAAATTCCCCTTTTGGACGGTCTTTCTTTTCGAGTTCGCTTCCGGTCGTACTCGTTTGCGGTTGAAATTCCATCTTCAGCCAGTCTTTCTTTTCGAATCCGCTTTCGGTCGTACTCGTTTTCTGTTGAAATTCCGTCTTCAGCCGGTCTTTCCTTTCGAGTCTGCTTTCGGTCGTGCTCGTTTGTTGATGAAATTCCGTCTTTGGTCGGTCTTTCTTTTTTAGTCCGCTTTTGGCCGTACTCGTTTGTTTTTGAAATTTCGTCCTCGGTCGGTTTTTCTTTACGAGTCCGCCTTCGGTCGTACTCGTTTGTGGTTGAAATTCCATCTTCGGTCGGTCTTTCTTTTCTAGTCCGTTTTCGGTCGTGCTCATTTGTTGATAAAATTCCGTCTTTGGTCGGTCTTTCTTTTCGAGTCCGCTTTCGGCCGTACTGGTTTGTTGTTGAAATTTCGTCCTCGACTGGTCTTTCTTTATGAATCAGCTTTCGATCGTACTCGTTTGTGGTTGAAATTCCGTCCTCGGCCGGTCTTTCTTTTCAAGTCCGCCTTCGGCCGTACTCGTTTGTTGTTTCGAGTCCGGTTTCGGTCGTACTCGTCTGTTGTTGAAATTCCGCTTTCGGTCGGTCTTTCTTTTCGAGTCCTCTTTTGGTCGTACTCTACTATTGTTGAAATTACGCTTTCGATCGGTCTTTCTTTTCGAGTTCGCTTTCGGTCGTACACGTTTGCTGTTGAAATTTCATCTTCGGCCGGTCTTTCTTTTCGAGTCCGCTTTCGGTCGTACTCATTTGCTGTTGAAATTCCGTCTTCGGCCGGTCTTTCTTTTCGAGTCCGCTTTTGGCCGTGCTCATTTGTTGATGAAATTCCGTCTTCGGTCGGTCTTTTTATTCGAGTCCGCTTTCGGCCGTACTCGTTTGTTGTTGAAATTTCGTCCTCGGCTGGTCTTTCTTTACGAGTTAGCTTTCGGTCGTACTCGTTTGTGGTTGAAATTCCGTCCTCGGGCGGTCTTTCTTTTCGAGTCCGCCTTCGGTCGTACTCGTTTGTGGTTGAAATTCTGTCCTCGGCCTATCTTTCTTTTCGAGTCCGCTTTCGGTCGTACTCGTTTGCTGATGAAATTCCGTCTTCGGTCGGTCTTTCTTTTCGAGTCCGCTATCGGTGGTAGTCGTTTGTGGTTGAAATTCCGTTCTCGGCCAGTCTTTATTTTTGAGTCCGCTTTCGGTTGTACTCGTTTGCTGATGAAACTCCGTCTTCGGTCGGTCTTTCTTTTCGAGTCCGCTTTTGGTCGTGCTCGTTTGTTGATGAAATTCCATCTTCGGTCAGTCTTTTTTTTCGAGTTCGCTTTCGGTCGTACTCGTTTTATGTTGAAATTCCGTCTTCGGCCGATCTTTATTTTCGAGTCCGCTTTCGGTCGTACTCGTTTGTGGTTGAAATTCCGTCCTCAGCCGATCTTTATTTTCGAGTCCGCTTTCGGTCGTACTCGTTTGGGGTTGAAATTCCGTCCTCGGCCGATCTTTCTTTTCGAGTCCGCTTTCGGTCGTACTCGTTTGTGGTTGAAATTCCGTCCTCGGCTGGTCTTTCTTTTCGAGTCCACTTCCGGTCGTACTCGTTTGCTGATGAAATTCCGTCTTCGGCCGGTCTTTCTTTTCGAGTCTGCTTTCGGTCGTGCTCGTTTGTTGATGAAATTCCGTCTTCGGTCGGTATTTCTTTTCGAGTCGGCTTTCGATCGTACTCGTTTCTTGTTGAAATTCCATCCTCAGCCGGTCTTTCTTTTTGAGTCCGCTTTCGGTCGTACTCGTTTGTGGTTGAAATTAAGTCCTCGACCAGTCTTTCTTTCCGAGTCCGCCTTCGGTCGTACTCGTTTGTGGTTGAAATTCCATCCTCGGTCGGTCTTTCTTTTCGAGTCAGCTTTCGGTCGTACTCGTTTGTGGTTGAAAGTCCGTCCTCGGCCGATCTTTCTTTTCGAGTCCGCTTTCGGTCGTACTCGTCTGTTATTGAAATTCCCCTTTTGGACGGTCTTTCTTTTCGAGTTCGCTTTCGGTCGTACTCGTTTGCGGTTGAAATTCCATCTTCGGCCAGTCTTTCTTTTCGAATCCGCTTTCGGTCGTACTCGATTTCTGTTGAAATTCTGTCTTCAGCCGGTCTTTCCTTTCGAGTCTGATTTCGGTCGTGCTCGTTTGTTGATGAAATTCCGTCTTTGGTCGGTCTTTCTTTTTTAGTCCGCTTTTGGCCGTACTCGTTTGTTTTTGAAATTTCGTCCTCGGTCGGTCTTTCTTTACGAGTCCGCTTTCGGTCGTACTCGTTTGTGGTTGAAATTCCGTCCTCGGCCGGTCTTTCTTTTCGAGTCCGCCTTCGGTCGTACTCGTTTGTGGTTGAAATTCTGTCCTCGGCCGGTCTTTCTTTTCGAGTCTGCTTTCGGTCGTACTCGTTTGTGGTTAAAATTCCGTCCTCGGCTGGTCTTTCTTATCGAATCCGCCTTCGGTCGTACTCGTTTGTGGTTGAAACTCCGCCCTCAGCCGGTCTTTCTTTTCGAGTCCGCTTTCGGTCGTACTCGTTTGCTGATGAAATTCTGTCTTCGGCCAGTCTTTCTTTTCGAGTTCGCTTTCGGTCGTACTTGTTTGTGGTTGAAATTCCGTCCTCGGTCGGTCTTTCATTTCGAGTCCGCTTTCGGCCGTACTCGTTTTTTGTTGAAATTCTGTCCTCGACCGGTCTTTCTTTTCGAGTTCGCTTTCGGTCGTACTCATTTGTGGTTGAAATTCTGTCCTCGGCCGGTCTTTCTTTTCGAGTCCGCCTTCGGTCGTACTCATTTGTGGTTGAAATTCCGTCCTCGGTCGGTCTTTCTTTTCGAGTCCGGCTTCGGTCGTACTCGTTTGTGGTTGAAATTCCGTCCTCAGCCGATCTTTATTTTCGAGTCCGCTTTCGGTCGTACTCGTTTGGGGTTGAAATTCCGTCCTCGGTCGATCTTTCTTTTCGAGTCCGCTTTCGGTCGTACTCGTTTGTGGTTGAAATTCCGTCCTCGGCCGGTCTTTCTTTTCGAGTCCACTTCCGGTCGTACTCGTTTGCTGATGAAATTCCGTCTTCGGCCGGTCTTTCTTTTCGAGTCCGCTTTCGGTCGTGCTCGTTTGTTGATGAAATTCCGTCTTCGGTCGGTATTTCTTGTCGAGTCGGCTTTCGATCGTACTCGTTTCTTGTTGAAATTCCATCCTCAGCCGGTCTTTCTTTTCGAGTCCGCTTTCGGTCGTACTCGTTTGTGGTTGAAATTAAGTCCTCGACCAGTCTTTCTTTCCGAGTCCGCCTTCGGTCGTACTCGTTTGTGGTTGAAATTCCATCCTCGGTCGGTCTTTCTTTTCGAGTCAGCTTTCGGTCGTACTCGTTTGTGGTTGAAAGTCCGTCCTCGGCCGATCTTTCTTTTCGAGTCCGCTTTCGGTCGTACTCGTCTGTTGTTGAAATTCCCCTTTTGGACGGTCTTTCTTTTCGAGTTCGCTTCCGGTCGTACTCGTTTGCGGTTGAAATTCCATCTTCGGCCAGTCTTTCTTTTCGAATCCGCTTTCGGTCGTACTCGTTTTCTGTTGAAATTCTGTCTTCAGCCGGTCTTTCCTTTCGAGTCTGCTTTCGGTCGTGCTCGTTTGTTGATGAAATTCCGTCTTTGGTCGGTCTTTCTTTTTTAGTCCGCTTTTGGCCGTACTCGTTTGTTTTTGAAATTTCGTCCTCGACTGGTCTTTCTTTACGAATCAGCTTTCGATCGTACTCGTTTGTGGTTGAAATTCCGTCCTCGGCCGGTCTTTCTTTTCAAGTCCGCCTTCGGCCGTACTCGTTTGTTGTTTCGAGTCCGGTTTCGGTCGTACTCGTCTGTTGTTGAAATTCCGCTTTCGGTCGGTCTTTCTTTTCGAGTCCTCTTTTGGTCGTACTCTACTATTGTTGAAATTACGCTTTCGATCGGTCTTTCTTTTCGAGTTCGCTTTCGGTCGTACTCGTTTGCTGTTGAAATTTCATCTTCGGCCGGTCTTTCTTTTCGAGTCCGCTTTCGGTCGTACTCATTTGCTGTTGAAATTCCGTCTTCGGCCGGTCTTTCTTTTCGAGTCCGCTTTTGGCCGTGCTCATTTGTTGATGAAATTTCGTCTTCGGTCGGTCTTTTTATTCGAGTCCGCTTTCGGCCGTACTCGTTTGTTGTTGAAATTTCGTCCTCGGCTGGTCTTTCTTTACGAGTTAGCTTTCGGTCGTACTCGTTTGTGGTTGAAATTTCGTCCTCGGGTGGTCTTTCTTTTCGAGTCCGCCTTCGGTCGTACTCGTTTGTGGTTGAAATTCTGTCCTCGGCCTATCTTTCTTTTCGAGTCCGCTTTCGGTCGTACTCGTTTGCTGATGAAATTCCGTCTTCGGTCGGTCTTTCTTTTCGAGTCCGCTATCGGTGGTAGTCGTTTGTGGTTGAAATTCCGTTCTCGGCCAGTCTTTATTTTTGAGTCCGCTTTCGGTTGTACTCGTTTGCTGATGAAACTCCGTCTTCGGTCGGTCTTTCTTTTCGAGTCCGCTTTTGGTCGTGCTCGTTTGTTGATGAAATTCCATCTTCGGTCAGTCTTTTTTTTCGAGTTCGCTTTCGGTCGTACTCGTTTTATGTTGAAATTCCGTCTTCGGCCGATCTTTATTTTCGAGTCCGCTTTCGGTCGTACTCGTTTGTGGTTGAAATTCCGTCCTCAGCCGATCTTTATTTTCGAGTCCGCTTTCGGTCGTACTCGTTTGGGGTTGAAATTCCGTCCTCGGCCGATCTTTCTTTTCGAGTCCGCTTTCGGTCGTACTCGTTTGTGGTTGAAATTCCGTCCTCGGCCGATCTTTCTTTTCGAGTCCGCTTTCGGTCGTACTCGTTTGTGGTTGAAATTCCGTCCTCGGCCGGTCTTTCTTTTCGAGTCCACTTCCGGTCGTACTCGTTTGCTGATGAAATTCCGTCTTCGGCCGGTCTTTCTTTTCGAGTCCGCTTTCCGTCGTGCTCGTTTGTTGATGAAATTCCGTCTTCGGTCGGTATTTCTTTTCGAGTCGGCTTTCGATCGTACTCATTTCTTGTTGAAATTCCATCCTCAGCCGGTCTTTCTTTTCGAGTCCGCTTTCGGTCGTACTCGTTTGTGGTTGAAATTAAGTCCTCGACCAGTCTTTCTTTCCGAGTCCGCCTTCGGTCGTACTCGTTTGTGGTTGAAATTCCATCCTCGGTCGGTCTTTCTTTTCGAGTCAGCTTTCGGTCGTACTCGTTTGTGGTTGAAAGTCCGTCCTCGGCCGATCTTTCTTTTCGAGTCCGCTTTCGGTCGTACTCGTCTGTTGTTGAAATTCCCCTTTTGGACGGTCTTTCTTTTCGAGTTCGCTTTCGGTCGTACTCGTTTGTGGTTGAAATTCCATCTTCGGCCAGTCTTTCTTTTCGAATCCGCTTTCGGTCGTACTCGTTTTCTGTTGAAATTCCGTCTTCAGCCGGTCTTTCCTTTCGAGTCTGCTTTCGGTCGTGCTCGTTTGTTGATGAAATTCCGTCTTTGGTCGGTCTTTCTTTTTTAGTCCGCTTTTCGCCGTACTCGTTTGTTTTTGAAATTTCGTCCTCGGTCGGTCTTTCTTTACGAGTCCGCTTTCGGTCGTACTCGTTTGTGGTTGAAATTCCGTCCTCGGCCGGTCTTTCTTTTCGAGTCCGCCTTCGGTCGTACTCGTTTGTGGTTGAAATTATGTCCTCGGCCGGTCTTTCTTTTCGAGTCTGCTTTCGGTCGTACTCGTTTGTGGTTAAAATTCCGTCCTCGGCTGGTCTTTCTTATCGAATCCGCCTTCGGTCGTACTCGTTTGTGGTTGAAACTCCGCCCTCAGCCGGTCTTTCTTTTCGAGTCCGCTTTCGGTCGTACTCGTTTGCTGATGAAATTCTGTCTTCGGCCAGTCTTTCTTTTCGAGTTCGTTTTCGGTGGTACTTGTTTGTGGTTGAAATTCCGTCCTCGGTCGGTCTTTCTTTTCGAGTCCGCTTTCGGCCGTACTCGTTTTTTGTTGAAATTCTGTCCTCGACCGGTCTTTCTTTTCGAGTTCGCTTTCGGTCGTACTCATTTGTGGTTGAAATTCCGTCCTCGGCCGGTCTTTCTTTTCGAGTCCGCCGTCGGTCGTACTCATTTATGGTTGAAATTCCGTCCTCGGTCGGTCTTTCTTTTCGAGTCCGGCTTCGGTCGTACTCGTTTGTGGTTGAAATTCCGTCCTCAGCCGATCTTTATTTTCGAGTCCGCTTTCGGTCGTACTCGTTTGGGGTTGAAATTCCGTCCTCGGCCGATCTTTCTTTTCGAGTCCGCTTTCGGTCGTACTCGTTTGTGGTTGAAATTCCGTCCTCGGCCGGTCTTTCTTTTCGAGTCCACTTCCGGTCGTACTCGTTTGCTGATGAAATTCCGTCTTCGGCCGGTCTTTCTTTTCGAGTCCGCTTTCGGTCGTGCTCGTTTGTTGATGAAATTCCGTCTTCGGTCGGTATTTCTTTTCGAGTCCGCTTTCGGTCGTACTCGTTTGTGGTTGAAATTAAGTCCTTGACCAGTCTTTCTTTCCGAGTCCGCCTTCGGTCGTACTCGTTTGTGGTTGAAATTCCATCCTCGGTCGGTCTTTCTTTTCGAGTCAGCTTTCGGTCGTACTCGTTTGTGGTTGAAAGTCCGTCCTCGGCCGATCTTTCTTTTCGAGTCCGCTTTCGGTCGTACTCGTCTGTTGTTGAAATTCCCCTTTTGGACGGTCTTTCTTTTCGAGTTCGCTTCCGGTCGTACTCGTTTGCGGTTGAAATTCCATCTTCGGCCAGTCTTTCTTTTCGAATCCGCTTTCGGTCGTACTCGTTTTCTGTTGAAATTCCGTCTTCAGCCGGTCTTTCCTTTCGAGTCTGCTTTCGGTCGTGCTCGTTTGTTGATGAAATTCCGTCTTTGGTCGGTCTTTCTTTTTTAGTCCGCTTTTGGCCGTACTCGTTTGTTTTTGAAATTTCGTCCTCGGTCGGTTTTTCTTTACGAGTCCGCCTTCGGTCGTACTCGTTTGTGGTTGAAATTCCATCTTCGGTCGGTCTTTCTTTTCTAGTCCGCTTTCGGTCGTGCTCGTTTGTTGATAAAATTCCGTCTTTGGTCGGTCTTTCTTTTCGAGTCCGCTTTCGGCCGTACTGGTTTGTTGTTGAAATTTCGTCCTCGACTGGTCTTTCTTTACGAATCAGCTTTCGATCGTACTCGTTTGTGGTTGAAATTCCGTCCTCGGCCGGTCGTTCTTTTCAAGTCCGCCTTCGGCCGTACTCGTTTGTTGTTTCGAGTCCGGTTTCGGTCGTACTCGTCTGTTGTTGAAATTCCGCTTTCGGTCGGTCTTTCTTTTCGAGTCCGCTTTTGGTCGTACTCTACTATTGTTGAAATTACGCTTTCGATCGGTCTTTCTTTTCGAGTTCGCTTTCGGTCGTACTCGTTTGCTGTTGAAATTTCATCTTCGGCCGGTCTTTCTTTTCGAGTCCGCTTTCGGTCGTACTCATTTGCTGTTGAAATTCCGTCTTCGGCCGGTCTTTCTTTTCGAGTCCGCTTTTGGCCGTGCTCATTTGTTGATGAAATTCCGTCTTCGGTCGGTCTTTTTATTCGAGTCCGCTTTCGGCCGTACTCGTTTGTTGTTGAAATTTCGTCCTCGGTTGGTCTTTCTTTACGAGTTAGCTTTCGATCGTACTCGTTTGTGGTTGAAATTCCGTCCTCGGGCGGTCTTTCTTTTCGAGTCCGCCTTCGGTCGTACTCGTTTGTGGTTGAAATTCTGTCCTCGGCCTATCTTTCTTTTCGAGTCCGCTTTCGGTCGTACTCGTTTGCTGATGAAATTCCGTCTTCGGTCGGTCTTTCTTTTCGAGTCCTATATCGGTGGTAGTCGTTTGTGGTTGAAATTCCGTTCTCGGCCAGTCTTTATTTTTGAGTCCGCTTTCGGTTGTACTCGTTTGCTGATGAAATTCCGTCTTCGGTCGGTCTTTCTTTTCGAGTCCGCTTTTGGTCGTGCTCGTTTGTTGATGAAATTCCATCTTCGGTCAGTCTTTTTTTTCGAGTTCGCTTTCGGTCGTACTCGTTTTATGTTGAAATTCCGTCTTCGGCCGATCTTTATTTTCGAGTCCGCTTTCGGTCGTACTCGTTTGTGGTTGAAATTCCGTCATCGCCCGGTCTTTCTTTTCGAGTCTGCCTACGGTCGTACTCGTTTGTGGTTGAAATTCCGTCCTCGGCCGGTCTTTCTTTTCGAGTCCGCTTTCGGTCGTACTCGTTTGCTGATGAAATTCCATCTTTGGTCAGTCTTTCTTTTCGAGTCTGCTTTCGGTCGTACTCGTTTGTGGTTGAAATTCCGTCTTCGACCGGTCTTTCTTTTCGAGTCCGCTTTCGGTCGTACTCGTTTGCTGATGAAATTCCATCTTTGGTCAGTCTTTCTTTTCGAGTCCGCTTTCGGTCGTACTCGTTTGTGGTTGAAATTCCGTCCTCGGCCGGTCTTTCTTTTCGAGTCCACTTCCGGTCGTACTCGTTTGCTGATGAAATTCCGTCTTCGGCCGGTCTTTCTTTTCGAGTCCGCTTTCGGTCGTGCTCGTTTGTTGATGAAATTCCGTCTTCGGTCGGTATTTCTTTTCGAGTCGGCTTTCGATCGTACTCGTTTCTTGTTGAAATTCTATCCTCAGCCGGTCTTTCTTTTCGAGTCCGCTTTCGGTCGTACTCGTTTGTGGTTGAAATTAAGTCCTTGACCAGT
Source organism: Lathyrus tuberosus (assembly GCA_022829125.1). Classification (NCBI taxonomy): domain Eukaryota; kingdom Viridiplantae; phylum Streptophyta; class Magnoliopsida; order Fabales; family Fabaceae; genus Lathyrus; species Lathyrus tuberosus. The sequence goes on from JALAZF010000390.1 coordinate 470,991, forward strand.
CTTTCTTTCCGAGTCCGCCTTCGGTCGTACTCGTTTGTGGTTGAAATTCCATCCTCGGTCGGTCTTTCTTTTCGAGTCAGCTTTCGGTCGTACTCGTTTGTGGTTGAAAGTCCGTCCTCGGCCGATCTTTCTTTTCGAGTCCGCTTTCGGTCGTACTCGTCTGTTGTTGAAATTCCCCTTTTGGACGGTCTTTCTTTTCGAGTTCGCTTCCGGTCGTACTCGTTTGCAGTTGAAATTCCATCTTCGGCCAGTCTTTCTTTTCGAATCCGCTTTCGGTCGTACTCGTTTTCTGTTGAAATTCCGTCTTCAGCCGGTCTTTCCTTTCGAGTCTGCTTTCGGTCGTGCTCGTTTGTTGATGAAATTCCGTCTTTGGTCGGTCTTTCTTTTTTAGTCCGCTTTTGGCCGTACTCGTTTGTTTTTGAAATTTCGTCCTCGGTCGGTTTTTCTTTACGAGTCCGCCTTCGGTCGTACTCGTTTGTGGTTGAAATTCCATCTTCGGTCGGTCTTTCTTTTCTAGTCCGCTTTCGGTCGTGCTCGTTTGTTGATAAAATTCCGTCTTTGGTCGGTCTTTCTTTTCGAGTCCGCTTTCGGCCGTACTGGTTTGTTGTTGAAATTTCGTCCTCGACTGGTCTTTCTTTACGAATCAGCTTTCGATCGTACTCGTTTGTGGTTGAAATTCCGTCCTCGGCCGGTCGTTCTTTTCAAGTCCGCCTTCGGCCGTACTCGTTTGTTGTTTCGAGTCCGGTTTCGGTCGTACTCGTCTGTTGTTGAAATTCCGCTTTCGGTCGGTCTTTCTTTTCGAGTCCGCTTTTGGTCGTACTCTACTATTGTTGAAATTACGCTTTCGATCGGTCTTTCTTTTCGAGTTCGCTTTCGGTCGTACTCGTTTGCTGTTGAAATTTCATCTTCGGCCGGTCTTTCTTTTCGAGTCCGCTTTCGGTCGTACTCATTTGCTGTTGAAATTCCGTCTTCGGCCGGTCTTTCTTTTCGAGTCCGCTTTTGGCCGTGCTCATTTGTTGATGAAATTCCGTCTTCGGTCGGTCTTTTTATTCGAGTCCGCTTTCGGCCGTACTCGTTTGTTGTTGAAATTTCGTCCTCGGTTGGTCTTTCTTTACGAGTTAGCTTTCGGTCGTACTCGTTTGTGGTTGAAATTCCGTCCTCGGGCGGTCTTTCTTTTCGAGTCCGCCTTCGGTCGTACTCGTTTGTGGTTGAAATTCTGTCCTCGGCCTATCTTTCTTTTCGAGTCCGCTTTCGGTCGTACTCGTTTGCTGATGAAATTCCGTCTTCGGTCGGTCTTTCTTTTCGAGTCCTATATCGGTGGTAGTCGTTTGTGGTTGAAATTCCGTTCTCGGCCAATCTTTATTTTTGAGTCCGCTTTCGGTTGTACTCGTTTGCTGATGAAATTCCGTCTTCGGTCGGTCTTTCTTTTCGAGTCCGCTTTTGGTCGTGCTCGTTTGTTGATGAAATTCCATCTTCGGTCAGTCTTTTTTTTCGAGTTCGCTTTCGGTCGTACTCGTTTTATGTTGAAATTCCGTCTTCGGCCGATCTTTATTTTCGAGTCCGCTTTCGGTCGTACTCGTTTGTGGTTGAAATTCCGTCATCGCCCGGTCTTTCTTTTCGAGTCTGCCTACGGTCGTACTCGTTTGTGGTTGAAATTCCGTCCTCGGCCGGTCTTTCTTTTCGAGTCCGCTTTCGGTCGTACTCGTTTGCTGATGAAATTCCATCTTTGGTCAGTCTTTCTTTTCGAGTCTGCTTTCGGTCGTACTCGTTTGTGGTTGAAATTCCGTCTTCGACCGGTCTTTCTTTTCGAGTCCGCTTTCGGTCGTACTCGTTTGCTGATGAAATTCCATCTTTGGTCAGTCTTTCTTTTCGAGTCCGCTTTCGGTCGTACTCGTTTGTGGTTGAAATTCCGTCCTCGGCCGGTCTTTCTTTTCGAGTCCACTTCCGGTCGTACTCGTTTGCTGATGAAATTCCGTCTTCGGCCGGTCTTTCTTTTCGAGTCCGCTTTCGGTCGTGCTCGTTTGTTGATGAAATTCCGTCTTCGGTCGGTATTTCTTTTCGAGTCGGCTTTCGATCGTACTCGTTTCTTGTTGAAATTCTATCCTCAGCCGGTCTTTCTTTTCGAGTCCGCTTTCGGTCGTACTCGTTTGTGGTTGAAATTAAGTCCTTGACCAGTCTTTCTTTCCGAGTCCGCCTTCGGTCGTACTCGTTTGTGGTTGAAATTCCATCCTCGGTCGGTCTTTCTTTTCGAGTCAGCTTTCGGTCGTACTCGTTTGTGGTTGAAAGTCCGTCCTCGGCCGATCTTTCTTTTCGAGTCCGCTTTCGGTCGTACTCGTCTGTTGTTGAAATTCCCCTTTTGGACGGTCTTTCTTTTCGAGTTCGCTTCCGGTCGTACTCGTTTGCAGTTGAAATTCCATCTTCGGCCAGTCTTTCTTTTCGAATCCGCTTTCGGTCGTACTCGTTTTCTGTTGAAATTCCGTCTTCAGCCGGTCTTTCCTTTCGAGTCTGCTTTCGGTCGTGCTCGTTTGTTGATGAAATTCCGTCTTTGGTCGGTCTTTCTTTTTTAGTCCGCTTTTGGCCGTACTCGTTTGTTTTTGAAATTTCGTCCTCGGTCGGTTTTTCTTTACGAGTCCGCCTTCGGTCGTACTCGTTTGTGGTTGAAATTCCATCTTCGGTCGGTCTTTCTTTTCTAGTCCGCTTTCGGTCGTGCTCGTTTGTTGATAAAATTCCGTCTTTGGTCGGTCTTTCTTTTCGAGTCCGCTTTCGGCCGTACTGGTTTGTTGTTGAAATTTCGTCCTCGACTGGTCTTTCTTTACGAATCAGCTTTCGATCGTACTCGTTTGTGGTTGAAATTCCGTCCTCGGCCGGTCGTTCTTTTCAAGTCCGCCTTCGGCCGTACTCGTTTGTTGTTTCGAGTCCGGTTTCGGTCGTACTCGTCTGTTGTTGAAATTCCGCTTTCGGTCGGTCTTTCTTTTCGAGTCCGCTTTTGGTCGTACTCTACTATTGTTGAAATTACGCTTTCGATCGGTCTTTCTTTTCGAGTTCGCTTTCGGTCGTACTCGTTTGCTGTTGAAATTTCATCTTCGGCCGGTCTTTCTTTTCGAGTCCGCTTTCGGTCGTACTCATTTGCTGTTGAAATTCCGTCTTCGGCCGGTCTTTCTTTTCGAGTCCGCTTTTGGCCGTGCTCATTTGTTGATGAAATTCCGTCTTCGGTCGGTCTTTTTATTCGAGTCCGCTTTCGGCCGTACTCGTTTGATGTTGAAATTTCGTCCTCGGTTGGTCTTTCTTTACGAGTTAGCTTTCGGTCGTACTCGTTTGTGGTTGAAATTCCGTCCTCGGGCGGTCTTTCTTTTCGAGTCCGCCTTCGGTCGTACTCGTTTGTGGTTGAAATTCTGTCCTCGGCCTATCTTTCTTTTCGAGTCCGCTTTCGGTCGTACTCGTTTGCTGATGAAATTCCGTCTTCGGTCGGTCTTTCTTTTCGAGTCCTATATCGGTGGTAGTCGTTTGTGGTTGAAATTCCGTTCTCGGCCAGTCTTTATTTTTGAGTCCGCTTTCGGTTGTACTCGTTTGCTGATGAAATTCCGTCTTCGGTCGGTCTTTCTTTTCGAGTCCGCTTTTGGTCGTGCTCGTTTGTTGATGAAATTCCATCTTCGGTCAGTCTTTTTTTTCGAGTTCGCTTTCGGTCGTACTCGTTTTATGTTGAAATTCCGTCTTCGGCCGATCTTTATTTTCGAGTCCGCTTTCGGTCGTACTCGTTTGTGGTTGAAATTCCGTCATCGCCCGGTCTTTCTTTTCGAGTCTGCCTACGGTCGTACTCGTTTGTGGTTGAAATTTCGTCCTCGGCCGGTCTTTCTTTTCGAGTCCGCTTTCGGTCGTACTCGTTTGCTGATGAAATTCCATCTTTGGTCAGTCTTTCTTTTCGAGTCTGCTTTCGGTCGTACTCGTTTGTGGTTGAAATTCCGTCTTCGACCGGTCTTTCTTTTCGAGTCCGCTTTCGGTCGTACTCGTTTGCTGATGAAATTCCATCTTTGGTCAGTCTTTCTTTTCGAGTCCGCTTTCGGTCGTACTCGTTTGTGGTTGAAATTCCGTCCTCGGCCGGTCTTTCTTTTCGAGTCCACTTCCGGTCGTACTCGTTTGCTGATGAAATTCCGTCTTCGGCCGGTCTTTCTTTTCGAGTCCGCTTTCGGTCGTGCTCGTTTGTTGATGAAATTCCGTCTTCGGTCGGTATTTCTTTTCGAGTCGGCTTTCGATCGTACTCGTTTCTTGTTGAAATTCTATCCTCAGCCGGTCTTTCTTTTCGAGTCCGCTTTCGGTCGTACTCGTTTGTGGTTGAAATTAAGTCCTTGACCAGTCTTTCTTTCCGAGTCCGCCTTCGGTCGTACTCGTTTGTGGTTGAAATTCCATCCTCGGTCGGTCTTTCTTTTCGAGTCAGCTTTCGGTCGTACTCGTTTGTGGTTGAAAGTCCGTCCTCGGCCGATCTTTCTTTTCGAGTCCGCTTTCGGTCGTACTCGTCTGTTGTTGAAATTCCCCTTTTGGACGGTCTTTCTTTTCGAGTTCGCTTCCGGTCGTACTCGTTTGCAGTTGAAATTCCATCTTCGGCCAGTCTTTCTTTTCGAATCCGCTTTCGGTCGTACTCGTTTTCTGTTGAAATTCCGTCTTCAGCCGGTCTTTCCTTTCGAGTCTGCTTTCGGTCGTGCTCGTTTGTTGATGAAATTCCGTCTTTGGTCGGTCTTTCTTTTTTAGTCCGCTTTTGGCCGTACTCGTTTGTTTTTGAAATTTCGTCCTCGGTCGGTTTTTCTTTACGAGTCCGCCTTCGGTCGTACTCGTTTGTGGTTGAAATTCCATCTTCGGTCGGTCTTTCTTTTCTAGTCCGCTTTCGGTCGTGCTCGTTTGTTGATAAAATTCCGTCTTTGGTCGGTCTTTCTTTTCGAGTCCGCTTTCGGCCGTACTGGTTTGTTGTTGAAATTTCGTCCTCGACTGGTCTTTCTTTACGAATCAGCTTTCGATCGTACTCGTTTGTGGTTGAAATTCCGTCCTCGGCCGGTCGTTCTTTTCAAGTCCGCCTTCGGCCGTACTCGTTTGTTGTTTCGAGTCCGGTTTCGGTCGTACTCGTCTGTTGTTGAAATTCCGCTTTCGGTCGGTCTTTCTTTTCGAGTCCGCTTTTGGTCGTACTCTACTATTGTTGAAATTACGCTTTCGATCGGTCTTTCTTTTCGAGTTTGCTTTCGGTCGTACTCGTTTGCTGTTGAAATTTCATCTTCGGCCGGTCTTTCTTTTCGAGTCCGCTTTCGGTCGTACTCATTTGCTGTTGAAATTCCGTCTTCGGCCGGTCTTTCTTTTCGAGTCCGCTTTTGGCCGTGCTCATTTGTTGATGAAATTCCGTCTTCGGTCGGTCTTTTTATTCGAGTCCGCTTTCGGCCGTACTCGTTTGTTGTTGAAATTTCGTCCTCGGTTGGTCTTTCTTTACGAGTTAGCTTTCGGTCGTACTCGTTTGTGGTTGAAATTCCGTCCTCGGGCGGTCTTTCTTTTCGAGTCCGCCTTCGGTCGTACTCGTTTGTGGTTGAAATTCTGTCCTCGGCCTATCTTTCTTTTCGAGTCCGCTTTCGGTCGTACTCGTTTGCTGATGAAATTCCGTCTTCGGTCGGTCTTTCTTTTCGAGTCCTATATCGGTGGTAGTCGTTTGTGGTTGAAATTCCGTTCTCGGCCAGTCTTTATTTTTGAGTCCGCTTTCGGTTGTACTCGTTTGCTGATGAAATTCCGTCTTCGGTCGGTCTTTCTTTTCGAGTCCGCTTTTGGTCGTGCTCGTTTGTTGATGAAATTCCATCTTCGGTCAGTCTTTTTTTTCGAGTTCGCTTTCGGTCGTACTCGTTTTATGTTGAAATTCCGTCTTCGGCCGATCTTTATTTTCGAGTCCGCTTTCGGTCGTACTCGTTTGTGGTTGAAATTCCGTCATCGCCCGGTCTTTCTTTTCGAGTCCGCCTACGGTCGTACTCGTTTGTGGTTGAAATTCCGTCCTCGGCCGGTCTTTCTTTTCGAGTCCGCTTTCGGTCGTACTCGTTTGCTGATGAAATTCTATCTTTGGTCAGTCTTTCTTTTCGAGTCCGCTTTCGGTCGTACTCGTTTGTGGTTGAAATTCCGTCTTCGACCGGTCTTTCTTTTCGAGTCCGCTTTCGGTCGTACTCGTTTGCTGATGAAATTCTATCTTTGGTCAGTCTTTCTTTTCGAGTCCGCTTTCGGTCGTACTCGTTTGTGGTTGAAATTCCGTCCTCGGCCGGTCTTTCTTTTCGAGTCCACTTCCGGTCGTACTCGTTTGCTGATGAAATTCCGTCTTCGGCCGGTCTTTCTTTTCGAGTCTGCTTTCGGTCGTGCTCGTTTGTTGATGAAATTCCGTCTTCGGTCGGTATTTCTTTTCGAGTCGGCTTTCGATCGTACTCGTTTCTTGTTGAAATTCCATCCTCAGCCGGTCTTTCTTTTCGAGTCCGCTTTCGGTCGTACTCGTTTGTGGTTGAAATTACGTCCTCGACCAATCTTTCTTTCCGAGTCCGCCTTCGGTCGTACTCGTTTGTGGTTGAAATTCCATCCTCGGTCGGTCTTTCTTTTCGAGTCAGCTTTCGGTCGTACTCGTTTGGGGTTGAAAGTCCGTCCTCGGCCGATCTTTCTTTTCGAGCCCGCTTTCGGTCGTACTCGTCTGTTGTTGAAATTCCCCTTTTGGACAGTCTTTCTTTTCGAGTTTGCTTTCGGTCGTACTCGTTTGCGGTTGAAATTCCATCTTTGGCCAGCCTATCTTTTCGAATCCGCTTTCGGTCGTACTCGTTTTCTGTTGAAATTCCGTCTTCAGCCGGTCTTTCCTTTCGAGTCTGCTTTCGGTCGTGCTCGTTTGTTGATGAAATTCCGTCTTTGGTCGGTCTTTCTTTTTTAGTCCGCTTTTGGCCGTACTCGTTTGTTTTTAAAATTTCGTCCTCGGTCGGTCTTTCTTTACGAGTCCGCCTTCGGTCGTACTCGTTTGTGGTTGAAATTCCATCTTCGGTCGGTCTTTCTTTTCTAGTCCGCTTTCGGTCGTGCTCGTTTGTTGATAAAATTCCGTCTTTGGTCGGTCTTTCTTTTCGAGTCCGCTTTCGGCCGTACTCGTTTGTTGTTGAAATTTCGTCCTCGACTGGTCTTTCTTTACGAATCAGCTTTCGATCGTACTCGTTTGTGGTTGAAATTCCGTCCTCGGCCGGTCTTTTTTTTCAAGTCCGCCTTCGGTCGTACTCGTTTATTGTTTCGAGTCCGGTTTCGGTCGTACTCGTCTGTTGTTGAAATTCCGCTTTCGGTCGGTCTTTCTTTTCGAGTCCGCTTTCGGTCGTACTCATCTGTTGTTGAAATTACGCTTTCGATCGGTCTTTCTTTTCGAGTTCGCTTTCGGTCGTACTCGTTTGTTGTTGAAATTCCGTCCTCGGCCGGTCTTTCTTTTCGAGTCCGCCTTCGGTCGTACTCGTTTGTGGTTGAAATTCTGTCCTCGGCCTATCTTTCTTTTCGAGTCCGCTTTCGGTCGTACTCGTTTGCTGATGAAATTCCGTCTTCGGTCGGTCTTTCTTTTTGAGTCCGCTATCGGTGGTAGTCGTTTGTGGTTGAAATTCCGTTCTCGGCCAGTCTTTATTTTTGAGTCCGCTTTCGGTTGTACTCGTTTGTGGTTGAAATTCCGTCCTCAGCCGATCTTTATTTTCGAGTCCGCTTTCGGTCGTACTCGTTTGGGGTTGAAATTCCGTCCTCGGCCGATCTTTCTTTTCGAGTCCGCTTTCGGTCGTACTCGTTTGTGGTTGAAATTTCGTCCTCGGCCGGTCTTTCTTTTCGAGTCCGCTTTCAGTCGTACTCATTTGCTGATGAAATTCCGCTTTCGGTCGGTCTTTCGTTTCGAGTCCGCTTTCGGTTTTACTCGTCTGTTGTTGAAATTCCCCTTTTGGTCGTCCTTTCTTTTCGAGTCCGCTTTCGGTCATAGTCGTTTGCTATTGAAATTCCGTCTTCAGCCGGTCTTTCTTTTCGAGTCCGCTTTCGGTCGTGCTCGTTTGTTGATGAAATTCCGTCTTCGGTCGGTATTTCTTTTCGAGTCGGCTTTCGATCGTACTCGTTTCTTGTTGAAATTCCATCCTCAGCCGGTCTTTCTTTTCGAGTCCGCTTTCGGTCGTACTCGTTTGTGGTTGAAATTACGTCCTCGACCAGTCTTTATTTCCGAGTCCGCCTTCGGTCGTACTCGTTTGTGGTTGAAATTCCATCCTCGGTCGGTCTTTCTTTTCGAGTCAGCTTTCGGTCGTACTCGTTTGTGGTTGAAAGTCCGTCCTCGGCCGATCTTTCTTTTCGAGTCCGCTTTCGGTCGTACTCGTCTGTTGTTAAAATTCCCCTTTTGGACGGTCTTTCTTTTCGAGTTCGCTTTCGGTCGTACTCGTTTGCGGTTGAAATTCCATCTTCGGCCAGTCTTTCTTTTCGAATCCGCTTTCGGTCGTACTTGTTTTCTGTTGAAATTCCGTCTTCAGCCGGTCTTTCCTTTCGAGTCTGCTTTCGGTCGTGCTCGTTTGTTGATGAAATTCCGTCTTTGGTCGGTCTTTCTTTTTTAGTCCGCTTTTGGCCGTACTCGTTTGTTTTTGAAATTTCGTCCTCGGTCGGTCTTTCTTTACGAGTCCGCTTTCGGTCGTACTCGTTTGTGGTTGAAATTCCGTCCTCGGCCGGTCTTTCTTTTCGAGTCCGCCTTCGGTCGTACTCGTTTGTGGTTGAAATTCTGTCCTCGGCCGGTCTTTCTTTTCGAGTCTGCTTTCGGTCGTACTCGTTTGTGGTTAAAATTCTGTCCTCGGCTGGTCTTTCTTTTCGAATCCGCCTTCGGTCGTACTCGTTTGTGGTTGAAACTCCGCCCTCAGCCGGTCTTTCTTTTCGAGTCCGCTTTCGGTCGTACTCGTTTGCTGATGAAATTCTGTCTTCGGCCAGTGTTTCTTTTCGAGTTCGCTTTCGGTGGTACTTGTTTGTGGTTGAAATTCCGTCCTCGGTCGGTCTTTCTTTTCGAGTCCGCTTTCGGCCATACTCGTTTTTTGTTGAAATTCTGTCCTCGACCGGTCTTTCTTTTCGAGTTCGCTTTCGGTCGTACTCATTTGTGGTTGAAATTCCGTCCTCGGCCGGTCTTTCTTTTCGAGTCCGCCTTCGGTCGTACTCATTTGTTGTTGAAATTCCGTCCTCGGTCGGTCTTTCTTTTCGAGTCCGGCTTCGGTCGTACTCGTTTGTGGTTGAAATTCCGTCCTCAGCCGATCTTTATTTTCGAGTCCGCTTTCGGTCGTACTCGTTTGTGGTTGAAATTCCGTCCTCGGCTGGTCTTTCTTTTTGAGTCCGCCTTCGGTCGTACTCGTTTGTGGTTGAAATTCCATCTTCGGGCGGTCTTTCTTTTCTAGTCCGCTTTCGGTCGTGCTCGTTTGTTGATAAAATTTCGTCTTTGGTCGGTCTTTCTTTTCGAGTCCGCTTTCGGCCGTACTCGTTTGTTGTTGAACTTTCGTCCTCGGCCGGTCTTTCTTTTCGAGTCCGCCTTCGGTCGTACTCATTTGTGGTTGAAATTCCGTCCTCGGTCGGTCTTTCTTTTCGAGTCCGCCTTCGGTCGTACTCGTTTGTGGTTGAAATTCCGTCCTCAGCCGATCTTTATTTTCGAGTCCGCTTTCGGTCGTACTCGTTTGGGGTTGAAATTCCGTCCTCGGCCGATCTTTCTTTGCGAGTCCGCTTTCGGTCGTACTCGTTTGTGGTTGAAATTTCGTCCTCGGCCAGTCTTTCTTTTTGAGTCCGCTTTCGGTCGTACTCGTTTGCTGATGAAATTCCGCTTTCGGTCGGTCTTTCTTTTTGAGTCCGCTTTCGGTCTTACTCGTCTGTTGTTGAAATTCCCCTTTTGGTCGTCCTTTCTTTTCGAGTCCGCTTTCGGTCATACTCGTTTGCTGTTGAAATTCCGTCTTCGACCGGTCTTTCTTTTCGAGTCCGCTTTCGGTCGTACTCGTTTGATGTTGAAATTCCGTTTTCGGTCGGTCTTTCTTTTCGAGTCCTCTTTCGGTCGTGCTCGTTTATTGATGAAATTTCGTCTTCGGCCGGTCTTTCTTTTCGAGTCCGCTTTCGGCCGTACTCGTTTGTTGTTGAAATTCCGTCCTCAGCCGGTCTTTCTTTACGAGTCCGCTTTCGGTCGTACTCGTTTGTGGTTGAAATTCCGTTCTCGGCCGGTCTTTATTTTCGAGTCCGCCTTCGGTCGTACTCGTTTGTGGTTGAAATTCTATCCTCGGCTGGTCTTTCTTTTCGAGTCCGCTTTCGGTCCTACTCGTTTGTGGTTGAAATTCCGTCCTCGGCTAGTCTTTCTTTTCGAGTCCGCCTTCGGTCGTACTCGTTTGTGGTTGAAATTCCGTCCTCGGCCAGCCTTTCTTTTTGGGTCCGCTTTCGGTCGTACTCGTTTGCTGATGAAAATCTGTCTTCAGTCGGTCTTTTTTTTCGATTCCGCTTTCGGTCGTGCTCGTTTGTTGATGAAATTCCGTCTTCGGTCGATATTTCTTTTCGAGTCGGCTTTCGATCGTACTCGTTTCTTGTTGAAATTCCATCCTCAGCCGGTCTTTCTTTTCGAGTCCGCTTTCGGTCGTACTCGTTTGTGGTTGAAATTACGTCCTCGACCAGTCTTTCTTTCCGAGTCCGCCTTCGGTCGTACTCGTTTGTGGTTGAAATTCCATCCTCGACCGGTCTTTTTTTTCGAGTCCGCTTTCGGTCGTACTTGTTTGCTGATGGAATTCCGTCTTCGGTCAATCTTTCTTTTCGAGTCCGCTTTCGGTGGTACTTGTTTGTGGTTGAAATTCCGTCCTCGGCCTGTGTTTCTTTTCGAGTCCGCTTTCGGTCGTACTCGTTTGCTGATGAAATTCTGTCTTCGGCCGGTCTTTATTTTCGAGTTCGCTTTTGGTTGTACTCGTTTGCTGTTGAAATTCCGTCTTTGGCGGGTCTTTCTTTTCGAGTCCGCTTTCGGTCGTACTCGTTTGTGGTTGAAATTCCGTCCTCGGCCGGTCTTTCTTTTCGAGTTCGCCTTCGATCGTACTCGTTTGTGGTTGAAATTCTGTCCTCGGCCAGTCTTTCTTTTCGAGTCCGCTTTCGGTCGTACTCGTTTGTGGTTGAAATTCCGTCCTCGGCTGGTCTTTCTTTTCGAGTCCGCCTTCGGGCGTACTCGTTTGTGGTTGAAATTCCATCTTCGGTCGGTCTTTCTTTTCTAGTCCGCTTTCGGTCGTGCTCGTTTGTTGATAAAATTCCGTCTTTGGTCGGTCTTTCTTTTCGAGTCCGCTTTCGGTCGTACTCATTTGCTGTTGAAATTCCGTCTTCGGCCGGTCTTTCTTTTCGAGTCCGCTTTTGGCCGTGCTCATTTGTTGATGAAATTCCGTCTTCGGTCGGTCTTTTTATTCGAGTTCGCTTTCGGCCGTACTCGTTTGTTGTTGAAATTTCTTCCTCGGCTGGTCTTTCTTTACGAGTTAGCTTTCGGTCGTACTCGTTTGTGGTTGAAATTCCGTCCTCGGGCGGTCTTTCTTTTCGAGTCCGCCTTCGGTCGTACTCGTTTGTGGTTGAAATTCTGTCCTCTGCCTATCTTTCTTTTCGAGTCCGCTTTCGGTCGTACTCGTTTGCTGATGAAATTCCGTCTTCGGTCGGTCTTTCTTTTCGAGTCCGCTATCGGTGGTAGTCGTTTGTGGTTGAAATTCCGTTCTCGGCAAGTCTTTATTTTTGAGTCCGCTTTCGGTTGTACTCGTTTGCTGATGAAATTCCGTCTTCGGTCGGTCTTTCTTTTCGAGTCCGCTTTCGGTCGTGCTCGTTTGTTGATGAAATTCCATCTTTGGTCAGTCTTTTTTTTCGAGTTCGCTTTCGGTCGTACTCATTTTATGTTGAAATTCCGTCTTCGGCCGATCTTTATTTTCGAGTCCGCTTTCGGTCGTACTCGTTTGTGGTTGAAATTCCGTCATCGGCCGGTCTTTCTTTTCGAGTCCGCCTACGGTCGTACTCATTTGTGGTTGAAATTCCGTCTTCGGCCGGTCTTTCTTTTCGAGTCCGCTTTCGGTCGTACTCGTTTGCTGATGAAATTCCATCTTTGATCAGTCTTTCTTTTCGAATCCGCTTTCGGTCGTACTCGTTTGTGGTTGAAATTCCGTCCTCGACCGGTCTTTCTTTTCGAGTCCACTTCCGGTCGTACTCGTTTGCTGATGAAATTCCGTCTTCGGCCGGTCTTTCTTTTCGTGTCCGCTTTCGGTCGTGCTCGTTTGTTGATGAAATTTCGTCTTCGGTCGGTATTTCTTTTCGAGTCGGCTTTCGATCGTACTCGTTTCTTGTTGAAATTCCATCCTCAGCCGGTCTTTCTTTTCGAGTCCGCTTTCGGTCGTACTCGTTTGTGGTTGAAATTAAGTCCTCGACCAGTCTTTCTTTCCGAGTCCGCCTTCGGTCGTACTCGTTTGTGGTTGAAATTCCATCCTCGGTCGGTCTTTCTTTTCGAGTCAGCTTTCGGTCGTACTCGTTTGTGGTTGAAAGTCCGTCCTCGGCCGATCTTTCTTTTCGAGTCCGATTTCGGTCGTACTCGTCTGTTGTTGAAATTCCCCTTTTGGACGGTCTTTCTTTTCGAGTTCGCTTCCGGTCGTACTCGTTTGCGGTTGAAATTCCATCTTCGGCCAGTCTTTCTTTTCGAATCCGCTTTCGGTCGTACTCGTTTTCTGTTGAAATTCCGTCTTCAGCCGGTCTTTCCTTTCTAGTCTGCTTTCGGTCGTGCTCGTTTGTTGATGAAATTCCGTCTTTGGTCGGTCTTTCTTTTTTAGTCCGCTTTTGGCCGTACTCGTTTGTTTTTGAAATTTCGTCCTCGGTCGGTTTTTCTTTACGAGTCCACCTTCGGTCGTACTCGTTTGTGGTTGAAATTCCATCTTCGGTCGGTCTTTCTTTTCTAGTCCGCTTTCGGTCGTGCTCGTTTGTTGATAAAATTCCGTCTTTTGTCGGTCTTTCTTTTAAAGTCCGCTTTCGGTCGTACTTATTTGCTGATGGAATTCCGTCTTCGGTCAGTCTTTCTTTTCGAGTCCGCTTTCGGTGGTACTTGTTTGTGGTTGAAATTCCGTTCTCGGCCTGTGTTTCTTTTCGAGTCCGCTTTCGGTCGTACTCGTTTGTTGATGAAATTCCGTCTTCGGTCGGTCTTTCTTTTCGAGTTCACTTTTGGTAGTACTCGTTTGCTGTTGAAATTCCGTTTTCGGCGGGTCTTTCTTTTCGAGTCCGCTTTCGGTCATACTCGTTTGTGGTTGAAATTCCGTCCTCGGCCGGTCTTTCTTTTCGAGTTCGCCTTCGATCGTACTCGTTTGTGGTTGAAATTCTGTCCTCGGCCAGTCTTTCTTTTCGAGTCCGCTTTCGGTCGTACTCGTTTGTGGGTGAAATTCCGTCCTCGGCTGGTCTTTCTTTTTGAGTCCGCCTTCGGTCGTACTCGTTTGTGGTTGAAATTCCATCTTCGGGCGGTCTTTCTTTTCTAGTCCGCTTTCGGTCGTGCTCGTTTGTTGATAAAATTCCGTCTTTGGTCGGTCTTTCTTTTCGAGTCCGCTTTCGGCCGTACTCGTTTGTTGTTGAACTTTCGTCCTCGGCCGGTCTTTCTTTTCGAGTCCGCCTTCGGTCGTACTCATTTGTGGTTGAAATTCCGTCCTCGGTCGGTCTTTCTTTTCGAGTCCGCCTTCGGTCGTACTCGTTTGTGGTTGAAATTCCGTCCTCAGCCGATCTTTATTTTCGAGTCCGCTTTCGGTCGTACTCGTTTGGGGTTGAAATTCCGTCCTCGGCCGATCTTTCTTTGCGAGTCCGCTTTCGGTCGTACTCGTTTGTGGTTGAAATTTCGTCCTCGGCCAGTCTTTCTTTTTGAGTCCGCTTTCGGTCGTACTCGTTTGCTGATGAAATTCCGCTTTCGGTCGGTCTTTCTTTTTGAGTCCGCTTTCGGTCTTACTCGTCTGTTGTTGAAATTCCCCTTTTGGTCGTCCTTTCTTTTCGAGTCCGCTTTCGGTCATACTCGTTTGCTGTTGAAATTCCGTCTTCGACCGGTCTTTCTTTTCGAGTCCGCTTTCGGTCGTACTCGTTTGATGTTGAAATTCCGTTTTCGGTCGGTCTTTCTTTTCGAGTCCGCTTTCGGTCGTGCTCGTTTATTGATGAAATTTCGTCTTCGGCCGGTCTTTCTTTTCGAGTCCGCTTTCGGCCGTACTCGTTTGTTGTTGAAATTCCGTCCTCAGCCGGTCTTTCTTTACGAGTCCGCTTTCGGTCGTACTCGTTTGTGGTTGAAATTCCGTTCTCGGCCGGTCTTTATTTTCGAGTCCGCCTTCGGTCGTACTCGTTTGTGGTTGAAATTCTATCCTCGGCTGGTCTTTCTTTTCGAGTCCGCTTTCGGTCCTACTCGTTTGTGGTTGAAATTCCGTCCTCGGCTAGTCTTTCTTTTCGAGTCCGCCTTCGGTCGTACTCGTTTGTGGTTGAAATTCCGTCCTCGGCCAGCCTTTCTTTTTGGGTCCGCTTTCGGTCGTACTCGTTTGCTGATGAAAATCTGTCTTCAGTCGGTCTTTTTTTTCGATTCCGCTTTCGGTCGTGCTCGTTTGTTGATGAAATTCCGTCTTCGGTCGATATTTCTTTTCGAGTCGGCTTTCGATCGTACTCGTTTCTTGTTGAAATTCCATCCTCAGCCGGTCTTTCTTTTCGAGTCCGCTTTCGGTCGTACTCGTTTGTGGTTGAAATTACGTCCTCGACCAGTCTTTCTTTCCGAGTCCGCCTTCGGTCGTACTCGTTTGTGGTTGAAATTCCATCCTCGACCGGTCTTTTTTTTCGAGTCCGCTTTCGGTCGTACTTGTTTGCTGATGGAATTCCGTCTTCGGTCAATCTTTCTTTTCGAGTCCGCTTTCGGTGGTACTTGTTTGTGGTTGAAATTCCGTTCTCGGCCTGTGTTTCTTTTCGAGTCCGCTTTCGGTCGTACTCGTTTGCTGATGAAATTCTGTCTTCGGCCGGTCTTTATTTTCGAGTTCGCTTTTGGTTGTACTCGTTTGCTGTTGAAATTCCGTCTTTGGCGGGTCTTTCTTTTCGAGTCCGCTTTCGGTCGTACTCGTTTGTGGTTGAAATTCCGTCCTCGGTCGGTCTTTCTTTTCGAGTTCGCCTTCGATCGTACTCGTATGTGGTTGAAATTCTGTCCTCGGCCAGTCTTTCTTTTCGAGTCCGCTTTCGGTCGTACTCGTTTGTGGTTGAAATTCCGTCCTCGGCTGGTCTTTCTTTTCGAGTCCGCCTTCGGGCGTACTCGTTTGTGGTTGAAATTCCATCTTCGGTCGGTCTTTCTTTTCTAGTCCGCTTTCGGTCGTGCTCGTTTGTTGATAAAATTCCGTCTTTGGTCGGTCTTTCTTTTCGAGTCCGCTTTCGGCCGTACTCGTTTGTTGTTGAAATTTCGTCCTCGACCGGTCTTTCTTTACAAATCCGCTTTCGATCGTACTCGTTTGTGGTTGAAATTCCGTCCTCGGCATGTCTTTCTTTTCAAGTCCGCCTTCGGTCGTACTCGTTTGTTGTTTCGAGTCCGGTTTCGGTCGTACTCGTCTGTTGTTGAAATTCCGCTTTCGGTCGGTCTTTCTTTTCGAGTCCGCTTTCGGTCGTACTCATCTGTTGTTGAAATTACGATTTCGATCGGTCTTTCTTTTCGAGTTCGTTTTCGGTCGTACTCGTTTGCTGTTGAAATTTCATCTTCGGTCGGTCTTTCTTTTCGAGTCCGCTTTCGGTCGTACTCATTTGCTGTTGAAATTCCGTCTTCGGCCGGTCTTTCTTTTCGAGTCCGCTTTTGGCCGTGCTCATTTGTTGATGAAATTCCGTCTTCGGTCGGTCTTTTTATTCGAGTTCGCTTTCGGCCGTACTCGTTTGTTGTTGAAATTTCGTCCTCGGCTGGTCTTTCTTTACGAGTTAGCTTTCGGTCGTACTCGTTTGTGGTTGAAATTCCGTCCTCGGGCGGTCTTTCTTTTCGAGTCCGCCTTCGGTCGTACTCGTTTGTGGTTGAAATTCTGTCCTCTGCCTATCTTTCTTTTCGAGTCCGCTTTCGGTCGTACTCGTTTGCTGATGAAATTCCGTCTTCGGTCGGTCTTTCTTTTCGAGTCCGCTATCGGTGGTAGTCGTTTGTGGTTGAAATTCCGTTCTCGGCAAGTCTTTATTTTTGAGTCCGCTTTCGGTTGTACTCGTTTGCTGATGAAATTCCGTCTTCGGTCGGTCTTTCTTTTCGAGTCTGCTTTCGGTTGTGCTCGTTTGTTGATGAAATTCCATCTTCGGTCAGTCTTTTTTTTCGAGTTCGCTTTCGGTCGTACTCATTTTATGTTGAAATTCCGTCTTCGGCCGATCTTTATTTTCGAGTCCGCTTTCGGTCGTACTCGTTTGTGGTTGAAATTCCGTCATCGGCCGGTCTTTCTTTTCGAGTCCGCCTACGGTCGTACTCATTTGTGGTTGAAATTCCGTCTTCGGCCGGTCTTTCTTTTCGAGTCCGCTTTCGGTCGTACTCGTTTGCTGATGAAATTCCATCTTTGATCAGTCTTTCTTTTCGAATCCGCTTTCGGTCGTACTCGTTTGTGGTTGAAATTCCGTCCTCGGCCGGTCTTTCTTTTCGAGTCCACTTCCGGTCGTACTCGTTTGCTGATGAAATTCCGTCTTCGGCCGGTCTTTCTTTTCGTGTCCGCTTTCGGTCGTGCTCGTTTGTTGATGAAATTTCGTCTTCGGTCGGTATTTCTTTTCGAGTCGGCTTTCGATCGTACTCGTTTCTTGTTGAAATTCCATCCTCAGCCGGTCTTTCTTTTCGAGTCCGCTTTCGGTCGTACTCGTTTGTGGTTGAAATTAAGTCCTCGACCAGTCTTTCTTTCCGAGTCCGCCTTCGGTCGTACTCGTTTGTGGTTGAAATTCCATCCTCGGTCGGTCTTTCTTTTCGAGTCAGCTTTCGGTCGTACTCGTTTGTGGTTGAAAGTCCGTCCTCGGCCGATCTTTCTTTTCGAGTCCGATTTCGGTCGTACTCGTCTGTTGTTGAAATTCCCCTTTTGGACGGTCTTTCTTTTCGAGTTCGCTTCCGGTCGTACTCGTTTGCGGTTGAAATTCCATCTTCGGCCAGTCTTTCTTTTCGAATCCGCTTTCGGTCGTACTCGTTTTCTGTTGAAATTCCGTCTTCAGCCGGTCTTTCCTTTCTAGTCTGCTTTCGGTCGTGCTCGTTTGTTGATGAAATTCCGTCTTTGGTCGGTCTTTCTTTTTTAGTCCGCTTTTGGCCGTACTCGTTTGTTTTTGAAATTTCGTCCTCGGTCGGTTTTTCTTTACGAGTCCACCTTCGGTCGTACTCGTTTGTGGTTGAAATTCCATCTTCGGTCGGTCTTTCTTTTCTAGTCCGCTTTCGGTCGTGCTCGTTTGTTGATAAAATTCCGTCTTTTGTCGGTCTTTCTTTTCGAGTCCGCTTTCGGCCGTACTCGTTTGTTGTTGAAATTTCGTCCTCGACCGGTCTTTCTTTACGAATCCGCTTTCGATCGTACTCGTTTGTGGTTGAAATTCCGTCCTCGGCCGGTCTTTCTTTTCAAGTCCGCCTTCGGTCGTACTCGTTTGTTGTTTCGAGTCCGGTTTCGGTCGTACTCGTCTGTTGTTGAAATTCCGCTTTCGGTCGGTCTTTCTTTTCGAGTCCGCTTTCGGTCATACTCATCTGTTGTTGAAATTACGCTTTCGATCGGTCTTTCTTTTCGAGTTCGCTTTCGATCGTACTCGTTTGCTGTTGAAATTTCATCTTCGGCCGGTCTTTCTTTTCGAGTCCGCTTTCGGTCGTACTCATTTGCTGTTGAAATTCCGTCTTCGTCCGGTCTTTCTTTTCGAGTCCGCTTTTGGCCGTGCTCATTCGTTGATGAAATTCCGTCTTCGGTCGGTCTTTTTATTCCAGTCCGCTTTCGGCCGTACTCGTTTGTTGTTGAAATTTCGTCCTCGGCTGGTCTTTCTTTACGAGTTAGCTTTCGGTCGTACTCGTTTGTGGTTGAAATTCCGTCCTCGGGCGGTCTTTCTTTTCGAGTCCGCCTTCGGTCGTACTCGTTTGTGGTTGAAATTCTGTCCTCTGCCTATCTTTCTTTTCGAGTCCGCTTTCGGTCGTACTCGTTTGCTGATGAAATTCCGTCTTCGGTCGGTCTTTCTTTTCGAGTCCGCTATCGGTGGTAGTCGTTTGTAGTTGAAATTCCGTTCTCGGCCAGTCTTTATTTTTGAGTCCGCTTTCGGTTGTACTCGTTTGCTGATGAAATTCCGTCTTCGGTCGGTCTTTCTTTTCGAGTCCGCTTTCGGTCCTGCTCGTTTGTTGATGAAATTCCATCTGCGGTCAGTCTTTTTTTTCGAGTTCGCTTTCGGTCGTACTCATTTTATGTTGAAATTCCGTCTTCGGACGATCTTTATTTTCGAGTCCGCTTTCGGTCGTACTCGTTTGTGGTTGAAATTCCGTCATCGGCCGGTCTTTCTTTTCGAGTCCGCCTACGGTCGTACTCATTTGTGGTTGAAATTCCGTCCTCGGCCGGTCTTTCTTTTCGAGTCCGCTTTCGGTCGTACTCGTTTGCTGATGAAATTCCATCTTTGGTCAGTCTTTCTTTTCGAGTCCGGATTCGGTCGTACTCGTTTGTGGTTGAAATTCCGTCTTCGGCCGGTCTTTCTTTTCGAGTCCGCTTTCGGTCGTACTCGTTTGCTGATGAAATTCCATCTTTGATCAGTCTTTCTTTTCGAATCCGCTTTCGGTCGTACTCGTTTGTGGTTGAAATTCCGTCCTCGGCCGGTCTTTCTTTTCGAGTCCACTTCCGGTCGTACTCGTTTGCTGATGAAATTCCGTCTTCGGCCGGTCTTTCTTTTCGTGTCCGCTTTCGGTCGTGCTCGTTTGTTGATGAAATTCCGTCTTCGGTCGGTATTTCTTTTCGAGTCGGCTTTCGATCGTACTCGTTTCTTGTTGAAATTCCATCCTCAGCCGGTCTTTCTTTTCGAGTCCGCTTTCGGTCGTACTCGTTTGTGGTTGAAATTAAGTCCTCGACCAGTCTTTCTTTCCGAGTCCGCCTTCGGTCGTACTCGTTTGTGGTTGAAATTCCATCCTCGGTCGGTCTTTCTTTTCGAGTCAGCTTTCGGTCGTACTCGTTTGTGGTTGAAAGTCCGTCCTCGGCCGATCTTTCTTTTCGAGTCCGCTTTCGGTCGTACTCGTCTGTTGTTGAAATTCCCCTTTTGGACGGTCTTTCTTTTCGAGTTCGCTTCCGGTCGTACTCGTTTGCGGTTGAAATTCCATCTTCGGCCAGTCTTTCTTTTCGAATCCGCTTTCGGTCGTACTCGTTTTCTGTTGAAATTCCGTCTTTAGCCGGTCTTTCCTTTCTAGTCTGCTTTCGGTCGTGCTCGTTTGTTGATGAAATTCCGTCTTTGGTCGGTCTTTCTTTTTTAGTCCGCTTTTGGCCGTACTCGTTTGTTTTTGAAATTTCGTCCTCGGTCGGTTTTTCTTTACGAGTCCGCCTTCGGTCGTACTCGTTTGTGGTTGAAATTCCATCTTCGGTCGGTCTTTCTTTTCTAGTCCGCTTTCGGTCGTGCTCGTTTGTTGATAAAATTCCGTCTTTGGTCGGTCTTTCTTTTCGAGTCCGCTTTCGGCCGTACTCGTTTGTTGTTGAAATTTCGTCCTCGACCGGTCTTTCTTTACGAATCCGCTTTCGATCGTACTCGTTTGTGGTTGAAATTCCGTCCTCGGCCGGTCTTTCTTTTCAAGTCCGCCTTCGGTCGTACTCGTTTGTTGTTTCGAGTCGGGTTTCGGTCGTACTCGTCTGTTGTTGAAATTCCGCTTTCGGTCGGTCTTTCTTTTCGAGTCCGCTTTCGGTCATACTCATCTGTTGTTGAAATTACGCTTTCGATCGGTCTTTCTTTTCGAGTTCGCTTTCGGTCGTACTCGTTTGCTGTTGAAATTTCATCTTCGGCCGGTCTTTCTTTTCGAGTCCGCTTTCGGTCGTACTCATTTGCTGTTGAAATTCCGTCTTCGGCCGGTCTTTCTTTTCGAGTCCGCTTTTGGCCGTGCTCATTTGTTGATGAAATTCCGTCTTCGGTCGGTCTTTTTATTCGAGTTCGCTTTCGGCCGTACTCGTTTGTTGTTGAAATTTCGTCCTCGGCTGGTCTTTCTTTACGAGTTAGCTTTCGGTCGTACTCGTTTGTGGTTGAAATTCCGTCCTCGGGCGGTCTTTCTTTTCGAGTCCGCCTTCGGTCGTACTTGTTTGTGGTTGAAATTCTGTCCTCTGCCTATCTTTCTTTTCGAGTCCGCTTTCGGTCGTACTCGTTTGTTGATGAAATTCCGTCTTCGGTCGGTCTTTCTTTTCGAGTCCGCTATCGGTGGTAGTCGTTTGTGGTTGAAATTCTGTTCTCGGCCAGTCTTTATTTTTGAGTCCGCTTTCGGTTGTACTCGTTTGCTGATGAAATTCCGTCTTCGGTCGGTCTTTCTTTTCGAGTCCGCTTTCGGTCGTGCTCGTTTGTTGATGAAATTCCATCTTCGGTCAGTCTTTTTTTTCGAGTTCGCTTTCGATCGTACTCATTTTATGTTGAAATTCTGTCTTCGGCCGATCTTTATTTTCGAGTCCGCTTTCGGTCGTACTCGTTTGTGGTTGAAATTCCGTCATCGGCCGGTCTTTCTTTTCGAGTCCGCCTACGGTCGTACTCGTTTGTGGTTGAAATTCCGTCCTCGGCCGGTCTTTCTTTTCGAGTCCGCTTTCGGTCGTACTCGTTTGTTGATGAAATTCCATCTTTGGTCAGTCTTTCTTTTCGAGTCCGCTTTCGGTCGTACTCGTTTGTGGTTGAAATTCCATCTTCGGCCGGTCTTTCTTTTCGAGTCCGCTTTCGGTCGTACTCGTTTGCTGATGAAATTCCATCTTTGATCAGTCTTTCTTTTCGAGTCCGCTTTCGGTCGTACTCGTTTGTGGTTGAAATTCCGTCCTCGGCCGGTCTTTCTTTTCGAGTCCACTTCCGGTCGTACTCGTTTGCTGATGAAATTCCGTCTTCGGCCGGTCTTTCTTTTCGAGTCCGCTTTCGGTCGTGCTCGTTTGTTGATGAAATTCCGTCTTCGGTCGGTATTTCTTTTCGAGTCGGCTTTCGATCGTACTCGTTTCTTGTTGAAATTCCATCCTCAGCCGGTCTTTCTTTTCGAGTCCGCTTTCGGTCGTACTCGTTTGTGGTTGAAATTAAGTCCTCGACCAGTCTTTCTTTCCGAGTCCGCCTTCGTTCGTACTCGTTTGTGGTTGAAATTCCATCCTCGGTCGGTCTTTCTTTTTGAGTCAGCTTTCGGTCGTACTCGTTTGTGGTTGAAAGTCCGTCTTCGGCCGATCTTTCTTTTCGAGTCCGCTTTCGGTCGTACTCGTCTGTTGTTGGAATTCCCCTTTTGGACGGTCTTTCTTTTCGAGTTCGCTTCCGGTCGTACTCATTTACGGTTGAAATTCCATCTTCGGCCAGTCTTTCTTTTCGAATCCGCTTTCGGTCGTACTCGTTTTCTGTTGAAATTCCGTCTTCAGCCGGTCTTTCCTTTCGAGTCTGCTTTCGGTCGTGCTCGTTTGTTGATGAAATTCCGTCTTTGGTCGGTCTTTCTTTTTTAGTCCGCTTTTGGCCGTACTCGTTTGTTTTTGAAATTTTGTCCTCGGTCGGTTTTTCTTTACGAGTCCGCCTTCGGTCGTACTCGTTTGTGGTTGAAATTCCATCTTCGGTCGGTCTTTCTTTTCTAGTCCGCTTTCGGTCGTGCTCGTTTGTTGATAAAATTCCGTCTTTGGTCGGTCTTTCTTTTCGAGTCCGCTTTCGGCCGTACTCGTTTGTTGTTGAAATTTCGTCCTCGACTGGTCTTTCTTTACGAATCAGCTTTCGATCGTACTCGTTTGTGGTTGAAATTCCGTCCTCGGTCGGTCTTTCTTTTCAAGTCCGCCTTCGGTCGTACTCGTTTGGTGTTTCGAGTCCGGTTTCGGTCGTACTCTTCTGTTGTTGAAATTCCGCTTTCGGTCGGTCTTTCTTTTCGAGTCCGCTTTCGGTCGTACTCATCTATTGTTGAAATTACGCTTTCGATCGGTCTTTCTTTTCGAGTTCGCTTTCGGTCGTACTCGTTTGCTGTTGAAATTTCATCTTCGGCCGGTCTTTCTTTTCGAGTCCGCTTTCGGTCGTACTCATTTGCTGTTGAAATTCCGTCTTCGGCCGGTCTTTCTTTTCGAGTCCGCTTTTGGCCGTGCTCATTTGTTGATGAAATTCCGTCTTCGGTCGTTCTTTTTATTCGAGTCCGCTTTCGGCCGTACTCGTTTGTTGTTGAAATTTCGTCCTCGGCTGGTCTTTCTTTACGAGTTAGCTTTCGGTCGTACTCGTTTGTGGTTGAAATTCCGTCCTCGGGCGGTCTTTCTTTTCGAGTCCGCCTTCGGTCGTACTCGTTTGTGGTTGAAATTCTGTCCTCGGCCTATCTTTCTTTCCGAGTCCGCTTTCGGTCGTACTCGTTTGCTGATGAAATTCCGTCTTCGGTCGGTCTTTCTTTTCGAGTCCGCTATCGGTGGTAGTCGTTTGTGGTTGAAATTCCGTTCTCGGCCAGTCTTTATTTTTGAGTCCGCTTTCGGTTGTACTCGTTTGCTGATGAAATTCCGTCTTCGGTCGGTCTTTCTTTTCGAGTCCGCTTTCGGTCGTGCTCGTTTGTTGATGAAATTCCATCTTCGGTCAGTCTTTTTTTTTGAGTTCGCTTTCGGTCGTACTCATTTTATGTTGAAATTCCGTCTTCGGCCGATCTTTATTTTCGAGTCCGCTTTCGGTCGTACTCGTTTGTGGTTGAAATTCCGTCATCGGCCGGTCTTTCTTTTCGAGTCCGCCTACGGTCGTACTCGTTTGTGGTTGAAATTCCGTCCTCGGCCGGTCTTTCTTTTCGAGTCCGCTTTCGGTCGTACTCGTTTGCTGATGAAATTCCATCTTTGGTCAGTCTTTCTTTTCGAGTCCGCTTTCGGTCGTACTCGTTTGTGGTTGAAATTCATCTTCGGCCGGTCTTTCTTTTCGAGTCCGCTTTCGGTCGTACTCGTTTGCTGATGAAATTCCATCTTTGATCAGTCTTTCTTTTCGAGTCCGCTTTCGGTCGTACTCGTTTGCGGTTGAAATTCCATCTTCGGCCAGTCTTTCTTTTCGAATCCGCTTTCGGTCGTACTCGTTTTCTGTTGAAATTCCGTCTTCAGCCGGTCTTTCCTTTCGAGTCTGCTTTCGGTCGTGCTCGTTTGTTGATGAAATTCCGTCTTTGGTAGGTCTTTCTTTTTTAGTCCGCTTTTGGCCGTAGTCGTTTGTTTTTGAAATTTCGTCCTCGGTCGGTTTTTCTTTACGAGTCCGCCTTCGGTCGTACTCGTTTGTGGTTGAAATTCCATCTTCGGTCGGTCTTTCTTTTCTAGTCCGCTTTCGGTCGTGCTCGTTTGTTGATAAAATTCCGTCTTTGGTCGGTCTTTCTTTTCGAGTCCGCTTTCGGCCGTACTCGTTTGTTGTTGAAATTTCGTCCTCGACTGGTCTTTCTTTACGAATCAGCTTTCGATCGTACTCCTTTGTGGTTGAAATTCCGTCCTCGGCCGGTCTTTCTTTTCAAGTCCGCCTTCGGTCGTACTCGTTTGTTGTTTCGAGTCCGGTTTCGGTCGTACTCGTCTGTTGTTGAAATTCCGCTTTCGGTCGGTCTTTCTTTTCGAGTCCGCTTTCGGTCGTACTCATTTGCTGTTGAAATTCCGTCTTCGGCCGGTCTTTCTTTTCGAGTCCGCTTTCGGCCGTACTCGTTTGTTGTTGAAATTTCGTCCTCGACCGGTCTTTCTTTACGAATCCGCTTTCGATCGTACTCGTTTGTGGTTGAAATTCCGTCCTCGGTCGGTCTTTCTTTTCAAGTCCGCCTTCGGTCGTACTCGTTTGTTGTTTCGAGTCGGGTTTCGGTCGTACTCGTCTGTTGTTGAAATTCCGCTTTCGGTCGGTCTTTCTTTTCGAGTCCGCTTTCGGTCATACTCATCTGTTGTTGAAATTACGCTTTCGATCGGTCTTTCTTTTCGAGTTCGCTTTCGGTCGTACTCGTTTGCTGTTGAAATTTCATCTTCGGCCGGTCTTTCTTTTCGAGTCCGCTTTCGGTCGTACTCATTTGCTGTTGAAATTCCGTCTTCGGCCGGTCTTTCTTTTCGAGTCCGCTTTTGGCCGTGCTCATTTGTTGATGAAATTCCGTCTTCGGTCGGTCTTTTTATTCGAGTTCGCTTTCGGCCGTACTCGTTTGTTGTTGAAATTTCGTCCTCGGCTGGTCTTTCTTTACGAGTTAGCTTTCGGTCGTACTCGTTTGTGGTTGAAATTCCGTCCTCGGGCGGTCTTTCTTTTCGAGTCCGCCTTCGGTCGTACTCGTTTGTGGTTGAAATTCTGTCCTCTGCCTATCTTTCTTTTCGAGTCCGCTTTCGGTCGTACTCGTTTGCTGATGAAATTCCGTCTTCGGTCGGTCTTTCTTTTCGAGTCCGCTATCGGTGGTAGTCGTTTGTGGTTGAAATTCCGTTCTCGGCCAGTCTTTATTTTTGAGTCCGCTTTCGGTTGTACTCGTTTGCTAATGAAATTCCGTCTTCGGTCGGTCTTTCTTTTCGAGTCCGCTTTCGGTCGTGCTCGTTTGTTGATGAAATTCCATCTTCGGTCAGTCTTTTTTTTCGAGTTCGCTTTCGATCGTACTCATTTTATGTTGAAATTCTGTCTTCGGCCGATCTTTATTTTCGAGTCCGCTTTCGGTCGTACTCGTTTGTGGTTGAAATTCCGTCATCGGCCGGTCTTTCTTTTCGAGTCCGCCTACGGTCGTACTCGTTTGTGGTTGAAATTCCGTCCTCGGCCGGTCTTTCTTTTCGAGTCCGCTTTCGGTCGTACTCGTTTGCTGATGAATTTCCATCTTTGGTCAGTCTTTCTTTTCGAGTCCGCTTTCGGTCGTACTCGTTTGTGGTTGAAATTCCATCTTCGGCCGGTCTTTCTTTTCGAGTCCGCTTTCGGTCGTACTCGTTTGCTGATGAAATTCCATCTTTGATCAGTCTTTCTTTTCGAGTCCGCTTTCGGTCGTACTCGTTTGTGGTTGAAATTCCGTCCTCGGCCGGTCTTTCTTTTCGAGTCCACTTCCGGTCGTACTCGTTTGCTGATGAAATTCCGTCTTCGGCCGGTCTTTCTTTTCGAGTCCGCTTTCGGTCGTGCTCGTTTGTTGATGAAATTCCGTCTTCGGTCGGTATTTCTTTTCGAGTCGGCTTTCGATCGTACTCGTTTCTTGTTGAAATTCCATCCTCAGCCGGTCTTTCTTTTCGAGTCCGCTTTCGGTCGTACTCGTTTGTGGTTGAAATTAAGTCCTCGACCAGTCTTTCTTTCCGAGTCCGCCTTCGTTCGTACTCGTTTGTGGTTGAAATTCCATCCTCGGTCGATCATTCTTTTTGAGTCAGCTTTCGGTCGTACTCGTTTGTGGTTGAAAGTCCGTCTTCGGCCGATCTTTCTTTTCGAGTCCGCTTTCGGTCGTACTCGTCTGTTGTTGGAATTCCCCTTTTGGACGGTCTTTCTTTTCGAGTTCGCTTCCGGTCGTACTCATTTACGGTTGAAATTCCATCTTCGGCCAGTCTTTCTTTTCGAATCCGCTTTCGGTCGTACTCGTTTTCTGTTGAAATTCCGTCTTCAGCCGGTCTTTCCTTTCGAGTCTGCTTTCGGTCGTGCTCGTTTGTTGATGAAATTCCGTCTTTGGTCGGTCTTTCTTTTTTAGTCCGCTTTTGGCCGTACTCGTTTGTTTTTGAAATTTTGTCCTCGGTCGGTTTTTCTTTACGAGTCCGCCTTCGGTCGTACTCGTTTGTGGTTGAAATTCCATCTTCGGTCGGTCTTTCTTTTCTAGTCCGCTTTCGGTCGTGCTCGTTTGTTGATAAAATTCCGTCTTTGGTCGGTCTTTCTTTTCGAGTCCGCTTTCGGCCGTACTCGTTTGTTGTTGAAATTTCGTCCTCGACTGGTCTTTCTTTACGAATCAGCTTTCGATCGTACTCGTTTGTGGTTGAAATTCCGTCCTCGGTCGGTCTTTCTTTTCAAGTCCGCCTTCGGTCGTACTCGTTTGTTGTTTCGAGTCCGGTTTCGGTCGTACTCTTCTGTTGTTGAAATTCCGCTTTCGGTCGGTCTTTCTTTTCGAGTCCGCTTTCGGTCGTACTCATCTATTGTTGAAATTACGCTTTCGATCGGTCTTTCTTTTCGAGTTCGCTTTCGGTCGTACTCGTTTGCTGTTGAAATTTCATCTTCGGCCGGTCTTTCTTTTCGAGTCCGCTTTCGGTCGTACTCATTTGCTGTTGAAATTCCGTCTTCGGCCGGTCTTTCTTTTCGAGTCCGCTTTTGGCCGTGCTCATTTGTTGATGAAATTTCGTCTTCGGTCGTTCTTTTTATTCGAGTCCGCTTTCGGCCGTACTCGTTTGTTGTTGAAATTTCGTCCTCGGCTGGTCTTTCTTTACGAGTTAGCTTTCGGTCGTACTCGTTTGTGGTTGAAATTCCGTCCTCGGGCGGTCTTTCTTTTCGAGTCCGCCTTCGGTCGTACTCGTTTGTGGTTGAAATTCTGTCCTCGGCCTATCTTTCTTTCCGAGTCCGCTTTCGGTCGTACTCGTTTGCTGATGAAATTCCGTCTTCGGTCGGTCTTTCTTTTCGAGTCCGCTATCGGTGGTAGTCGTTTGTGGTTGAAATTCCGTTCTCGGCCAGTCTTTATTTTTGAGTCCGCTTTCGGTTGTACTCGTTTGCTAATGAAATTCCGTCTTCGGTCGGTCTTTCTTTTCGAGTCCGCTTTCGGTCGTGCTCGTTTGTTGATGAAATTCCATCTTCGGTCAGTCTTTTTTTTCGAGTTCGCTTTCGATCGTACTCATTTTATGTTGAAATTCTGTCTTCGGCCGATCTTTATTTTCGAGTCCGCTTTCGGTCGTACTCGTTTGTGGTTGAAATTCCGTCATCGGCCGGTCTTTCTTTTCGAGTCCGCCTATGGTCGTACTCGTTTGTGGTTGAAATTCCGTCCTCGGCCGGTCTTTCTTTTCGAGTCCGCTTTCGGTCGTACTCGTTTGCTGATGAATTTCCATCTTTGGTCAGTCTTTCTTTTCGAGTCCGCTTTCGGTCGTACTCGTTTGTGGTTGAAATTCCATCTTCGGCCGGTCTTTCTTTTCGAGTCCGCTTTCGGTCGTACTCGTTTGCTGATGAAATTCCATCTTTGATCAGTCTTTCTTTTCGAGTCCGCTTTCGGTCGTACTCGTTTGTGGTTGAAATTCCGTCCTCGGCCGGTCTTTCTTTTCGAGTCCACTTCCGGTCGTACTCGTTTGCTGATGAAATTCCGTCTTCGGCCGGTCTTTCTTTTCGAGTCCGCTTTCGGTCGTGCTCGTTTGTTGATGAAATTCCGTCTTCGGTCGGTATTTCTTTTCGAGTCGGCTTTCGATCGTACTCGTTTCTTGTTGAAATTCCATCCTCAGCCGGTCTTTCTTTTCGAGTCCGCTTTCGGTCGTACTCGTTTGTGGTTGAAATTAAGTCCTCGACCAGTCTTTCTTTCCGAGTCCGCCTTCGTTCGTACTCGTTTGTGGTTGAAATTCCATCCTCGGTCGATCATTCTTTTTGAGTCAGCTTTCGGTCGTACTCGTTTGTGGTTGAAAGTCCGTCTTCGGCCGATCTTTCTTTTCGAGTCCGCTTTCGGTCGTACTCGTCTGTTGTTGGAATTCCCCTTTTGGACGGTCTTTCTTTTCGAGTTCGCTTCCGGTCGTACTCATTTACGGTTGAAATTCCATCTTCGGCCAGTCTTTCTTTTCGAATCCGCTTTCGGTCGTACTCGTTTTCTGTTGAAATTCCGTCTTCAGCCGGTCTTTCCTTTCGAGTCTGCTTTCGGTCGTGCTCGTTTGTTGATGAAATTCCGTCTTTGGTCGGTCTTTCTTTTTTAGTCCGCTTTTGGCCGTACTCGTTTGTTTTTGAAATTTTGTCCTCGGTCGGTTTTTCTTTACGAGTCCGCCTTCGGTCGTACTCGTTTGTGGTTGAAATTCCATCTTCGGTCGGTCTTTCTTTTCTAGTCCGCTTTCGGTCGTGCTCGTTTGTTGATAAAATTCCGTCTTTGGTCGGTCTTTCTTTTCGAGTCCGCTTTCGGCCGTACTCGTTTGTTGTTGAAATTTCGTCCTCGACTGGTCTTTCTTTACGAATCAGCTTTCGATCGTACTCGTTTGTGGTTGAAATTCCGTCCTCGGTCGGTCTTTCTTTTCAAGTCCGCCTTCGGTCGTACTCGTTTGTTGTTTCGAGTCCGGTTTCGGTCGTACTCTTCTGTTGTTGAAATTCCGCTTTCGGTCGGTCTTTCTTTTCGAGTCCGCTTTCGGTCGTACTCATCTATTGTTGAAATTACGCTTTCGATCGGTCTTTCTTTTCGAGTTCGCTTTCGGTCGTACTCGTTTGCTGTTGAAATTTCATCTTCGGCCGGTCTTTCTTTTCGAGTCCGCTTTCGGTCGTACTCATTTGCTGTTGAAATTCCGTCTTCGGCCGGTCTTTCTTTTCGAGTCCGCTTTTGGCCGTGCTCATTTGTTGATGAAATTTCGTCTTCGGTCGTTCTTTTTATTCGAGTCCGCTTTCGGCCGTACTCGTTTGTTGTTGAAATTTCGTCCTCGGCTGGTCTTTCTTTACGAGTTAGCTTTCGGTCGTACTCGTTTGTGGTTGAAATTCCGTCCTCGGGCGGTCTTTCTTTTCGAGTCCGCCTTCGGTCGTACTCGTTTGTGGTTGAAATTCTGTCCTCGGCCTATCTTTCTTTCCGAGTCCGCTTTCGGTCGTACTCGTTTGCTGATGAAATTCCGTCTTCGGTCGGTCTTTCTTTTCGAGTCCGCTATCGGTGGTAGTCGTTTGTGGTTGAAATTCCGTTCTCGGCCAGTCTTTATTTTTGAGTCCGCTTTCGGTTGTACTCGTTTGCTGATGAAATTCCGTCTTCGGTCGGTCTTTCTTTTCGAGTCCGCTTTCCGTCGTGCTCGTTTGTTGATGAAATTCCATCTTCGGTCAGTCTTTTTTTTTGAGTTCGCTTTCGGTCGTACTCATTTTATGTTGAAATTCCGTCTTCGGCCGATCTTTATTTTCGAGTCCGCTTTCGGTCGTACTCGTTTGTGGTTGAAATTCCGTCATCGGCCGGTCTTTCTTTTCGAGTCCGCCTACGGTCGTACTCGTTTGTGGTTGAAATTCCGTCCTCGGCCGGTCTTTCTTTTCGAGTCCGCTTTCGGTCGTACTCGTTTGCTGATGAAATTCCATCTTTGGTCAGTCTTTCTTTTCGAGTCCGCTTTCGGTCGTACTCGTTTGTGGTTGAAATTCATCTTCGGCCGGTCTTTCTTTTCGAGTCCGCTTTCGGTCGTACTCGTTTGCTGATGAAATTCCATCTTTGATCAGTCTTTCTTTTCGAGTCCGCTTTCGGTCGTACTCGTTTGTGGTTGAAATTCCGTCCTCGGCCGGTCTTTCTTTTCGAGTCCACTTCCGGTCGTACTCGTTTGCTGATGAAATTCCGTCTTCGGCCGG
This sequence comes from Lathyrus tuberosus, assembly GCA_022829125.1. Lineage (NCBI taxonomy): Eukaryota > Viridiplantae > Streptophyta > Magnoliopsida > Fabales > Fabaceae > Lathyrus > Lathyrus tuberosus. The sequence goes on from JALAZF010000390.1 coordinate 500,502, forward strand.
TCTTTCTTTTCGAGTCCGCTTTCGGTCGTGCTCGTTTGTTGATGAAATTCCGTCTTCGGTCGGTATTTCTTTTCGAGTCGGCTTTCGATCGTACTCGTTTCTTGTTGAAATTCCATCCACAGCCGGTCTTTCTTTTCGAGTCCGCTTTCGGTCGTACTCGTTTGTGGTTGAAATTAAGTCCTCGACCAGTCTTTCTTTCCGAGTCCGCCTTCGGTCGTACTCGTTTGTGGTTGAAATTCCATCCTCGGTCGGTCTTTCTTTTTGAGTCAGCTTTCGGCCGTACTCGTTTGTGGTTGAAAGTCCGTCTTCGGCCGATCTTTCTTTTCGAGTCCGCTTTCGGTCGTACTCGTCTGTTGTTGAAATTCCCCTTTTGGACGGTCTTTCTTTTCGAGTTCGCTTCCAGTCGTACTCGTTTGCGGTTGAAATTCCATCTTCGGCCAGTCTTTCTTTTCGAATCCGCTTTCGGTCGTACTCGTTTTCTGTTGAAATTCCGTCTTCAGCCGGTCTTTCCTTTCGAGTCTGCTTTCGGTCGTGCTCGTTTGTTGATGAAATTCCGTCTTTGGTAGGTCTTTCTTTTTTAGTCCGCTTTTGGCCGTAGTCGTTTGTTTTTGAAATTTCGTCCTCGGTCGGTTTTTCTTTACGAGTCCGCCTTCGGTCGTACTCGTTTGTGGTTGAAATTCCATCTTCGGTCGGTCTTTCTTTTCTAGTCCGCTTTCGGTCGTGCTCGTTTGTTGATAAAATTCCGTCTTTGGTCGGTCTTTCTTTTCGAGTCCGCTTTCGGCCGTACTCGTTTGTTGTTGAAATTTCGTCCTCGACTGGTCTTTCTTTACGAATCAGCTTTCGATCGTACTCCTTTGTGGTTGAAATTCCGTCCTCGGCCGGTCTTTCTTTTCAAGTCCGCCTTCGGTCGTACTCTTTTGTTGTTTCGAGTCCGGTTTCGGTCGTACTCGTCTGTTGTTGAAATTCCGCTTTCGGTCGGTCTTTCTTTTCGAGTCCGCTTTCGGTCGTACTCATTTGCTGTTGAAATTCCGTCTTCGGCCGGTCTTTCTTTTCGAGTCCGCTTTCGGCCGTACTCGTTTGTTGTTGAAATTTCGTCCTCGACCGGTCTTTCTTTACGAATCCGCTTTCGATCGTACTCGTTTGTGGTTGAAATTCCGTCCTCGGCCGGTCTTTCTTTTCAAGTCCGCCTTCGGTCGTACTCGTTTGTTGTTTCGAGTCGGGTTTCGGTCGTACTCGTCTGTTGTTGAAATTCCGCTTTCGGTCGGTCTTTCTTTTCGAGTCCGCTTTCGGTCATACTCATCTGTTGTTGAAATTACGCTTTCGATCGGTCTTTCTTTTCGAGTTCGCTTTCGGTCGTACTCGTTTGCTGTTGAAATTTCATCTTCGGCCGGTCTTTCTTTTCGAGTCCGCTTTCGGTCGTACTCATTTGCTGTTGAAATTCCGTCTTCGGCCGGTCTTTCTTTTCGAGTCCGCTTTTGGCCGTGCTCATTTGTTGATGAAATTCCGTCTTCGGTCGGTCTTTTTATTCGAGTTCGCTTTCGGCCGTACTCGTTTGTTGTTGAAATTTCGTCCTCGGCTGGTCTTTCTTTACGAGTTAGCTTTCGGTCGTACTCGTTTGTGGTTGAAATTCCGTCCTCGGGCGGTCTTTCTTTTCGAGTCCGCCTTCGGTCGTACTCGTTTGTGGTTGAAATTCTGTCCTCTGCCTATCTTTCTTTTCGAGTCCGCTTTCGGTCGTACTCGTTTGCTGATGAAATTCCGTCTTCGGTCGGTCTTTCTTTTCGAGTCCGCTATCGGTGGTAGTCGTTTGTGGTTGAAATTCCATTCTCGGCCAGTCTTTATTTTTGAGTCCGCTTTCGGTTGTACTCGTTTGCTAATGAAATTCCGTCTTCGGTCGGTCTTTCTTTTCGAGTCCGCTTTCGGTCGTGCTCGTTTGTTGATGAAATTCCATCTTCGGTCAGTCTTTTTTTTCGAGTTCGCTTTCGATCGTACTCATTTTATGTTGAAATTCTGTCTTCGGCCGATCTTTATTTTCGAGTCCGCTTTCGGTCGTACTCGTTTGTGGTTGAAATTCCGTCATCGGCCGGTCTTTCTTTTCGAGTCCGCCTACGGTCGTACTCGTTTGTGGTTGAAATTCCGTCCTCGGCCGGTCTTTCTTTTCGAGTCCGCTTTCGGTCGTACTCGTTTGCTGATGAAATTCCATCTTTGGTCAGTCTTTCTTTTCGAGTCCGCTTTCGGTCGTACTCGTTTGTGGTTGAAATTCCATCTTCGGCCGGTCTTTCTTTTCGAGTCCGCTTTCGGTCGTACTCGTTTGCTGATGAAATTCCATCTTTGATCAGTCTTTCTTTTCGAGTCCGCTTTCGGTCGTACTCGTTTGTGGTTGAAATTCCGTCCTCGGCCGGTCTTTCTTTTCGAGTCCACTTCCGGTCGTACTCGTTTGCTGATGAAATTCCGTCTTCGGCCGGTCTTTCTTTTCGAGTCCGCTTTCGGTCGTGCTCGTTTGTTGATGAAATTCCGTCTTCGGTCGGTATTTCTTTTCGAGTCGGCTTTCGATCGTACTCGTTTCTTGTTGAAATTCCATCCTCAGCCGGTCTTTCTTTTCGAGTCCGCTTTCGGTCGTACTCGTTTGTGGTTGAAATTAAGTCCTCGACCAGTCTTTCTTTCCGAGTCCGCCTTCGTTCGTACTCGTTTGTGGTTGAAATTCCATCCTCGGTCGGTCATTCTTTTTGAGTCAGCTTTCGGTCGTACTCGTTTGTGGTTGAAAGTCCGTCTTCGGCCGATCTTTCTTTTCGAGTCCGCTTTCGGTCGTACTCGTCTGTTGTTGGAATTCCCCTTTTAGACGGTCTTTATTTTCGAGTTCGCTTCCGGTCGTACTCATTTACGGTTGAAATTCCATCTTCGGCCAGTCTTTCTTTTCGAATCCGCTTTCGGTCGTACTCGTTTTCTGTTGAAATTCCGTCTTCAGCCGGTCTTTCCTTTCGAGTCTGCTTTCGGTCGTGCTCGTTTGTTGATGAAATTCCGTCTTTGGTCGGTCTTTCTTTTTTAGTCCGCTTTTGGCCGTACTCGTTTGTTTTTGAAATTTTGTCCTCGGTCGGTTTTTCTTTACGAGTCCGCCTTCGGTCGTACTCGTTTGTGGTTGAAATTCCATCTTCGGTCGGTCTTTCTTTTCTAGTCCGCTTTCGGTCGTGCTCGTTTGTTGATAAAATTCCGTCTTTGGTCGGTCTTTCTTTTCGAGTCCGCTTTCGGCCGTACTCGTTTGTTGTTGAAATTTCGTCCTCGACTGGTCTTTCTTTACGAATCAGCTTTCGATCGTACTCGTTTGTGGTTGAAATTCCGTCCTCGGTCGGTCTTTCTTTTCAAGTCCGCCTTCGTTCGTACCCGTTTGTTGTTTCGAGTCCGGTTTCGGTCGTACTCTTCTGTTGTTGAAATTCCGCTTTCGGTCGGTCTTTCTTTTCGAGTCCGCTTTCGGTCGTACTCATCTATTGTTGAAATTACGCTTTCGATCGGTCTTTCTTTTCGAGTTCGCTTTCGGTCGTACTCGTTTGCTGTTGAAATTTCATCTTCGGCCGGTCTTTCTTTTCGAGTCCGCTTTCGGTCGTACTCATTTGCTGTTGAAATTCCGTCTTCGGCCGGTCTTTCTTTTCGAGTCCGCTTTTGGCCGTGCTCATTTGTTGATGAAATTCCGTCTTCGGTCGTTCTTTTTATTCGAGTCCGCTTTCGGCCGTACTCGTTTGTTGTTGAAATTTCGTCCTCGGCTGGTCTTTCTTTACGAGTTAACTTTCGGTCGTACTCGTTTGTGGTTGAAATTCCGTCCTCGGGCGGTCTTTCTTTTCGAGTCCGCCTTCGGTCGTACTCGTTTGTGGTTGAAATTCTGTCCTCGGCCTATCTTTCTTTTCGAGTCCGCTTTCGGTCGTACTCGTTTGCTGATGAAATTCCGTCTTCGGTCGGTCTTTCTTTTCGAGTCCGCTATCGGTGGTAGTCGTTTGTGGTTGAAATTCCGTTCTCGGCCAGTCTTTATTTTTGAGTCCGCTTTCGGTTGTACTCGTTTGCTGATGAAATTCCGTCTTCGGTCGGTCTTTCTTTTCGAGTCCGCTTTCGGTCGTGCTCGTTTGTTGATGAAATTCCATCTTCGGTCAGTCTTTTTTTTTTAGTTCGCTTTCGGTCGTACTCATTTTATGTTGAAATTCCGTCTTCGGCCGATCTTTATTTTCGAGTCCGCTTTCGGTCGTACTCGTTTGTGGTTGAAATTCCGTCATCGGCCGGTCTTTCTTTTCGAGTCCGCCTACGGTCGTACTCGTTTGTGGTTGAAATTCCGTCCTCGGCCGGTCTTTCTTTTCGAGTCCGCTTTCGGTCGTACTCGTTTGCTGATGAAATTCCATCTTTGGTCAATCTTTCTTTTCGAGTCCGCTTTCGGTCGTACTCGTTTGTGGTTGAAATTCCATCTTCGGCCGGTCTTTCTTTTCGAGTCCGCTTTCGGTCGTACTCGTTTGCTGATGAAATTCCATCTTTGATCAGTCTTTCTTTTCGAGTCCGCTTTCGGTCGTACTCGTTTGTGGTTGAAATTCCGTCCTCGGCCGGTCTTTCTTTTCGAGTCCACTTCCGGTCGTACTCGTTTGCTGATGAAATTCCTTCTTCGGCCGGTCTTTCTTTTCGAGTCCGCTTTCGGTCGTGCTCGTTTGTTGATGAAATTCCGTCTTCGGTCGGTATTTCTTTTTGAGTCGGCTTTCGATCGTACTCGTTTCTTGTTGAAATTCCATCCTCAGCCGGTCTTTCTTTTCGAGTCCGCTTTCGGTCGTACTCGTTTGTGGTTGAAATTAAGTCCTCGACCAGTCTTTCTTTCCGAGTCCGCCTTCGTTCGTACTCGTTTGTGGTTGAAATTCCATCCTCGGTCGGTCATTCTTTTTGAGTCAGCTTTCGGTCGTACTCGTTTGTGGTTGAAAGTCCGTCTTCGGCCGATCTTTCTTTTCGAGTCCGCTTTCGGTCGTACTCGTCTGTTGTTGGAATTCCCCTTTTGGACGGTCTTTCTTTTCGAGTTCGCTTCCGGTCGTACTCATTTACGGTTGAAATTCCATCTTCGGCCAGTCTTTCTTTTCGAATCCGCTTTCGGTCGTACTCGTTTTCTGTTGAAATTCCGTCTTCAGCCGGTCTTTCCTTTCGAGTCTGCTTTCGGTCGTGCTCGTTTGTTGATGAAATTCCGTCTTTGGTCGGTCTTTCTTTTTTAGTCCGCTTTTGGCCGTACTCGTTTGTTTTTGAAATTTTGTCCTCGGTCGGTTTTTCTTTACGAGTCCGCCTTCGGTCGTACTCGTTTGTGGTTGAAATTCCATCTTCGGTCGGTCTTTCTTTTCTAGTCCGCTTTCGGTCGTGCTCGTTTGTTGATAAAATTCCGTCTTTGGTCGGTCTTTCTTTTCGAGTCCGCTTTCGGCCGTACTCGTTTGTTGTTGAAATTTCGTCCTCGACTGGTCTTTCTTTACGAATCAGCTTTCGATCGTACTCGTTTGTGGTTGAAATTCCGTCCTCGGCCGGTCTTTCTTTTCAAGTCCGCCTTCGGTCGTACTCGTTTGTTGTTTCGAGTCCGGTTTCGGTCGTACTCTTCTGTTGTTGAAATTCCGCTTTCGGTCGGTCTTTCTTTTCGAGTCCGCTTTCGGTCGTACTCATCTATTGTTGAAATTACGCTTTCGATCGGTCTTTCTTTTCGAGTTCGCTTTCGGTCGTACTCGTTTGCTGTTGAAATTTCATCTTCGGCCGGTCTTTCTTTTCGAGTCCGCTTTCGGTCGTACTCATTTGCTGTTGAAATTCCGTCTTCGGCCGGTCTTTCTTTTCGAGTCCGCTTTTGGCCGTGCTCATTTGTTGATGAAATTCCGTCTTCGGTCGTTCTTTTTATTCGAGTCCGCTTTCGGCCGTACTCGTTTGTTGTTGAAATTTCGTCCTCGGCTGGTCTTTCTTTACGAGTTAGCTTTCGGTCGTACTCGTTTGTGGTTGAAATTCCGTCCTCGGGCGGTCTTTCTTTTCGAGTCCGCCTTCGGTCGTACTCGTTTGTGGTTGAAATTCTGTCCTCGGCCTATCTTTCTTTTCGAGTCCGCTTTCGGTCGTACTCGTTTGCTGATGAAATTCCGTCTTCGGTCGGTCTTTCTTTTCGAGTCCGCTATCGGTGGTAGTCGTTTGTGGTTGAAATTCCGTTCTCGGCCAGTCTTTATTTTTGAGTCCGCTTTCGGTTGTACTCGTTTGCTGATGAAATTCCGTCTTCGGTCGGTCTTTCTTTTCGAGTCCGCTTTCGGTCGTGCTCGTTTGTTGATGAAATTCCATCTTCGGTCAGTCTTTTTTTTTTTAGTTCGCTTTCGGTCGTACTCATTTTATGTTGAAATTCCGTCTTCGGCCGATCTTTATTTTCGAGTCCGCTTTCGGTCGTACTCGTTTGTGGTTGAAATTCCGTCATCGGCCGGTCTTTCTTTTCGAGTCCGCCTACGGTCGTACTCGTTTGTGGTTGAAATTCCGTCCTCGGCCGGTCTTTCTTTTCGAGTCCGCTTTCGGTCGTACTCGTTTGCTGATGAAATTCCATCTTTGGTCAATCTTTCTTTTCGAGTCCGCTTTCGGTCGTACTCGTTTGTGGTTGAAATTCCATCTTCGGCCGGTCTTTCTTTTCGAGTCCGCTTTCGGTCGTACTCGTTTGCTGATGAAATTCCATCTTTGATCAGTCTTTCTTTTCGAGTCCGCTTTCGGTCGTACTCGTTTGTGGTTGAAATTCCGTCCTCGGCCGGTCTTTCTTTTCGAGTCCACTTCCGGTCGTACTCGTTTGCTGATGAAATTCCTTCTTCGGCCGGTCTTTCTTTTCGAGTCCGCTTTCGGTCGTGCTCGTTTGTTGATGAAATTCCGTCTTCGGTCGGTATTTCTTTTTGAGTCGGCTTTCGATCGTACTCGTTTCTTGTTGAAATTCCATCCTCAGCCGGTCTTTCTTTTCGAGTCCGCTTTCGGTCGTACTCGTTTGTGGTTGAAATTAAGTCCTCGACCAGTCTTTCTTTCCGAGTCCGCCTTCGTTCGTACTCGTTTGTGGTTGAAATTCCATCCTCGGTCGGTCATTCTTTTTGAGTCAGCTTTCGGTCGTACTCGTTTGTGGTTGAAAGTCCGTCTTCGGCCGATCTTTCTTTTCGAGTCCGCTTTCGGTCGTACTCGTCTGTTGTTGGAATTCCCCTTTTGGACGGTCTTTCTTTTCGAGTTCGCTTCCGGTCGTACTCATTTACGGTTGAAATTCCATCTTCGGCCAGTCTTTCTTTTCGAATCCGCTTTCGGTCGTACTCGTTTTCTGTTGAAATTCCGTCTTCAGCCGGTCTTTCCTTTCGAGTCTGCTTTCGGTCGTGCTCGTTTGTTGATGAAATTCCGTCTTTGGTCGGTCTTTCTTTTTTAGTCCGCTTTTGGCCGTACTCGTTTGTTTTTGAAATTTTGTCCTCGGTCGGTTTTTCTTTACGAGTCCGCCTTCGGTCGTACTCGTTTGTGGTTGAAATTCCATCTTCGGTCGGTCTTTCTTTTCTAGTCCGCTTTCGGTCGTGCTCGTTTGTTGATAAAATTCCGTCTTTGGTCGGTCTTTCTTTTCGAGTCCGCTTTCGGCCGTACTCGTTTGTTGTTGAAATTTCGTCCTCGACTGGTCTTTCTTTACGAATCAGCTTTCGATCGTACTCGTTTGTGGTTGAAATTCCGTCCTCGGCCGGTCTTTCTTTTCAAGTCCGCCTTCGGTCGTACTCGTTTGTTGTTTCGAGTCCGGTTTCGGTCGTACTCTTCTGTTGTTGAAATTCCGCTTTCGGTCGGTCTTTCTTTTCGAGTCCGCTTTCGGTCGTACTCATCTATTGTTGAAATTACGCTTTCGATCGGTCTTTCTTTTCGAGTTCGCTTTCGGTCGTACTCGTTTGCTGTTGAAATTTCATCTTCGGCCGGTCTTTCTTTTCGAGTCCGCTTTCGGTCGTACTCATTTGCTGTTGAAATTCCGTCTTCGGCCGGTCTTTCTTTTCGAGTCCGCTTTTGGCCGTGCTCATTTGTTGATGAAATTCCGTCTTCGGTCGTTCTTTTTATTCGAGTCCGCTTTCGGCCGTACTCGTTTGTTGTTGAAATTTCGTCCTCGGCTGGTCTTTCTTTACGAGTTAGCTTTCGGTCGTACTCGTTTGTGGTTGAAATTTCGTCCTCGGGCGGTCTTTCTTTTCGAGTCCGCCTTCGGTCGTACTCGTTTGTGGTTGAAATTCTGTCCTCGGCCTATCTTTCTTTTCGAGTCCGCTTTCGGTCGTACTCGTTTGCTGATGAAATTCCGTCTTCGGTCGGTCTTTCTTTTCGAGTCCGCTATCGGTGGTAGTCGTTTGTGGTTGAAATTCCGTTCTCGGCCAGTCTTTATTTTTGAGTCCGCTTTCGGTTGTACTCGTTTGCTGATGAAATTCCGTCTTCGGTCGGTCTTTCTTTTCGAGTCCGCTTTCGGTCGTGCTCGTTTGTTGATGAAATTCCATCTTCGGTCAGTCTTTTTTTTTTTAGTTCGCTTTCGGTCGTACTCATTTTATGTTGAAATTCCGTCTTCGGCCGATCTTTATTTTCGAGTCCGCTTTCGGTCGTACTCGTTTGTGGTTGAAATTCCGTCATCGGCCGGTCTTTCTTTTCGAGTCCGCCTACGGTCGTACTCGTTTGTGGTTGAAATTCCGTCCTCGGCCGGTCTTTCTTTTCGAGTCCGCTTTCGGTCGTACTCGTTTGCTGATGAAATTCCATCTTTGGTCAATCTTTCTTTTCGAGTCCGCTTTCGGTCGTACTCGTTTGTGGTTGAAATTCCATCTTCGGCCGGTCTTTCTTTTCGAGTCCGCTTTCGGTCGTACTCGTTTGCTGATGAAATTCCATCTTTGATCAGTCTTTCTTTTCGAGTCCGCTTTCGGTCGTACTCGTTTGTGGTTGAAATTCCGTCCTCGGCCGGTCTTTCTTTTCGAGTCCACTTCCGGTCGTACTCGTTTGCTGATGAAATTCCTTCTTCGGCCGGTCTTTCTTTTCGAGTCCGCTTTCGGTCGTGCTCGTTTGTTGATGAAATTCCGTCTTCGGTCGGTATTTCTTTTTGAGTCGGCTTTCGATCGTACTCGTTTCTTGTTGAAATTCCATCCTCAGCCGGTCTTTCTTTTCGAGTCCGCTTTCGGTCGTACTCGTTTGTGGTTGAAATTAAGTCCTCGACCAGTCTTTCTTTCCGAGTCCGCCTTCGTTCGTACTCGTTTGTGGTTGAAATTCCATCCTCGGTCGGTCATTCTTTTTGAGTCAGCTTTCGGTCGTACTCGTTTGTGGTTGAAAGTCCGTCTTCGGCCGATCTTTCTTTTCGAGTCCGCTTTCGGTCGTACTCGTCTGTTGTTGGAATTCCCCTTTTGGACGGTCTTTCTTTTCGAGTTCGCTTCCGGTCGTACTCATTTACGGTTGAAATTCCATCTTCGGCCAGTCTTTCTTTTCGAATCCGCTTTCGGTCGTACTCGTTTTCTGTTGAAATTCCGTCTTCAGCCGGTCTTTCCTTTCGAGTCTGCTTTCGGTCGTGCTCGTTTGTTGATGAAATTCCGTCTTTGGTCGGTCTTTCTTTTTTAGTCCGCTTTTGGCCGTACTCGTTTGTTTTTGAAATTTTGTCCTCGGTCGGTTTTTCTTTACGAGTCCGCCTTCGGTCGTACTCGTTTGTGGTTGAAATTCCATCTTCGGTCGGTCTTTCTTTTCTAGTCCGCTTTCGGTCGTGCTCGTTTGTTGATAAAATTCCGTCTTTGGTCGGTCTTTCTTTTCGAGTCCGCTTTCGGCCGTACTCGTTTGTTGTTGAAATTTCGTCCTCGACTGGTCTTTCTTTACGAATCAGCTTTCGATCGTACTCGTTTGTGGTTGAAATTCCGTCCTCGGCCGGTCTTTCTTTTCAAGTCCGCCTTCGGTCGTACTCGTTTGTTGTTTCGAGTCCGGTTTCGGTCGTACTCTTCTGTTGTTGAAATTCCGCTTTCGGTCGGTCTTTCTTTTCGAGTCCGCTTTCGGTCGTACTCATCTATTGTTGAAATTACGCTTTCGATCGGTCTTTCTTTTCGAGTTCGCTTTCGGTCGTACTCGTTTGCTGTTGAAATTTCATCTTCGGCCGGTCTTTCTTTTCGAGTCCGCTTTCGGTCGTACTCATTTGCTGTTGAAATTCCGTCTTCGGCCGGTCTTTCTTTTCGAGTCCGCTTTTGGCCGTGCTCATTTGTTGATGAAATTCCGTCTTCGGTCGTTCTTTTTATTCGAGTCCGCTTTCGGCCGTACTCGTTTGTTGTTGAAATTTCGTCCTCGGCTGGTCTTTCTTTACGAGTTAGCTTTCGGTCGTACTCGTTTGTGGTTGAAATTCCGTCCTCGGGCGGTCTTTCTTTTCGAGTCCGCCTTCGGTCGTACTCGTTTGTGGTTGAAATTCTGTCCTCGGCCTATCTTTCTTTTCGAGTCCGCTTTCGGTCGTACTCGTTTGCTGATGAAATTCCGTCTTCGGTCGGTCTTTCTTTTCGAGTCCGCTTTCGGTCGTACTCGTCTGTTGTTGGAATTCCCCTTTTGGACGGTCTTTCTTTTCGAGTTCGCTTCCGGTCGTACTCATTTACGGTTGAAATTCCATCTTCGGCCAGTCTTTCTTTTCGAATCCGCTTTCGGTCGTACTCGTTTTCTGTTGAAATTCCGTCTTCAGCCGGTCTTTCCTTTCGAGTCTGCTTTCGGTCGTGCTCGTTTGTTGATGAAATTCCGTCTTTGGTCGGTCTTTCTTTTTTAGTCCGCTTTTGGCCGTACTCGTTTGTTTTTGAAATTTTGTCCTCGGTCGGTTTTTCTTTACGAGTCCGCCTTCGGTCGTACTCGTTTGTGGTTGAAATTCCATCTTCGGTCGGTCTTTCTTTTCTAGTCCGCTTTCGGTCGTGCTCGTTTGTTGATAAAATTCCGTCTTTGGTCGGTCTTTCTTTTCGAGTCCGCTTTCGGCCGTACTCGTTTGTTGTTGAAATTTCGTCCTCGACTGGTCTTTCTTTACGAATCAGCTTTCGATCGTACTCGTTTGTGGTTGAAATTCCGTCCTCGGCCGGTCTTTCTTTTCAAGTCCGCCTTCGGTCGTACTCGTTTGTTGTTTCGAGTCCGGTTTCGGTCGTACTCTTCTGTTGTTGAAATTCCGCTTTCGGTCGGTCTTTCTTTTCGAGTCCGCTTTCGGTCGTACTCATCTATTGTTGAAATTACGCTTTCGATCGGTCTTTCTTTTCGAGTTCGCTTTCGGTCGTACTCGTTTGCTGTTGAAATTTCATCTTCGGCCGGTCTTTCTTTTCGAGTCCGCTTTCGGTCGTACTCATTTGCTGTAGAAATTCCGTCTTCGGCCGGTCTTTCTTTTCGAGTCCGCTTTTGGCCGTGCTCATTTGTTGATGAAATTCCGTCTTCGGTCGTTCTTTTTATTCGAGTCCGCTTTCGGCCGTACTCGTTTGTTGTTGAAATTTCGTCCTCGGCTGGTCTTTCTTTACGAGTTAGCTTTCGGTCGTACTCGTTTGTGGTTGAAATTCCGTCCTCGGGCGGTCTTTCTTTTCGAGTCCGCCTTCGGTCGTACTCGTTTGTGGTTGAAATTCTGTCCTCGGCCTATCTTTCTTTTCGAGTCCGCTTTCGGTCGTACTCGTTTGCTGATGAAATTCCGTCTTCGGTCGGTCTTTCTTTTCGAGTCCGCTATCGGTGGTAGTCGTTTGTGGTTGAAATTCCGTTCTCGGCCAGTCTTTATTTTTGAGTCCGCTTTCGGTTGTACTCGTTTGCTGATGAAATTCCGTCTTCGGTCGGTCTTTCTTTTCGAGTTCGCTTTCGGTCGTGCTCGTTTGTTGATGAAATTCCATCTTCGGTCAGTCTTTTTTTTTTTAGTTCGCTTTCGGTCGTACTCATTTTATGTTGAAATTCCGTCTTCGGCCGATCTTTATTTTCGAGTCCGCTTTCGGTCGTACTCGTTTGTGGTTGAAATTCCGTCATCGGCCGGTCTTTCTTTTCGAGTCCGCCTACGGTCGTACTCGTTTGTGGTTGAAATTCCGTCCTCGGCCGGTCTTTCTTTTCGAGTCCGCTTTCGGTCGTACTCGTTTGCTGATGAAATTCCATCTTTGGTCAATCTTTCTTTTCGAGTCCGCTTTCGGTCGTACTCGTTTGTGGTTGAAATTCCATCTTCGGCCGGTCTTTCTTTTCGAGTCCGCTTTCGGTCGTACTCGTTTGCTGATGAAATTCCATCTTTGATCAGTCTTTCTTTTCGAGTCCGCTTTCGGTCGTACTCGTTTGTGGTTGAAATTCCGTCCTCGGCCGGTCTTTCTTTTCGAGTCCACTTCCGGTCGTACTCGTTTGCTGATGAAATTCCTTCTTCGGCCGGTCTTTCTTTTCGAGTCCGCTTTCGGTCGTGCTCGTTTGTTGATGAAATTCCGTCTTCGGTCGGTATTTCTTTTTGAGTCGGCTTTCGATCGTACTCGTTTCTTGTTGAAATTCCATCCTCAGCCGGTCTTTCTTTTCGAGTCCGCTTTCGGTCGTACTCGTTTGTGGTTGAAATTAAGTCCTCGACCAGTCTTTCTTTCCGAGTCCGCCTTCGTTCGTACTCGTTTGTGGTTGAAATTCCATCCTCGGTCGGTCATTCTTTTTGAGTCAGCTTTCGGTCGTACTCGTTTGTGGTTGAAAGTCCGTCTTCGGCCGATCTTTCTTTTCGAGTCCGCTTTCGGTCGTACTCGTCTGTTGTTGGAATTCCCCTTTTGGACGGTCTTTCTTTTCGAGTTCGCTTCCGGTCGTACTCATTTACGGTTGAAATTCCATCTTCGGCCAGTCTTTCTTTTCGAATCCGCTTTCGGTCGTACTCGTTTTCTGTTGAAATTCCGTCTTCAGCCGGTCTTTCCTTTCGAGTCTGCTTTCGGTCGTGCTCGTTTGTTGATGAAATTCCGTCTTTGGTCGGTCTTTCTTTTTTAGTCCGCTTTTGGCCGTACTCGTTTGTTTTTGAAATTTTGTCCTCGGTCGGTTTTTCTTTACGAGTCCGCCTTCGGTCGTACTCGTTTGTGGTTGAAATTCCATCTTCGGTCGGTCTTTCTTTTCTAGTCCGCTTTCGGTCGTGCTCGTTTGTTGATAAAATTCCGTCTTTGGTCGGTCTTTCTTTTCGAGTCCGCTTTCGGCCGTACTCGTTTGTTGTTGAAATTTCGTCCTCGACTGGTCTTTCTTTACGAATCAGCTTTCGATCGTACTCGTTTGTGGTTGAAATTCCGTCCTCGGCCGGTCTTTCTTTTCAAGTCCGCCTTCGGTCGTACTCGTTTGTTGTTTCGAGTCCGGTTTCGGTCGTACTCTTCTGTTGTTGAAATTCCGCTTTCGGTCGGTCTTTCTTTTCGAGTCCGCTTTCGGTCGTACTCATCTATTGTTGAAATTACGCTTTCGATCGGTCTTTCTTTTCGAGTTCGCTTTCGGTCGTACTCGTTTGCTGTTGAAATTTCATCTTCGGCCGGTCTTTCTTTTCGAGTCCGCTTTCGGTCGTACTCATTTGCTGTTGAAATTCCGTCTTCGGCCGGTCTTTCTTTTCGAGTCCGCTTTTGGCCGTGCTCATTTGTTGATGAAATTCCGTCTTCGGTCGTTCTTTTTATTCGAGTCCGCTTTCGGCCGTACTCGTTTGTTGTTGAAATTTCGTCCTCGGCTGGTCTTTCTTTACGAGTTAGCTTTCGGTCGTACTCGTTTGTGGTTGAAATTCCGTCCTCGGGCGGTCTTTCTTTTCGAGTCCGCCTTCGGTCGTACTCGTTTGTGGTTGAAATTCTGTCCTCGGCCTATCTTTCTTTTCGAGTCCGCTTTCGGTCGTACTCGTTTGCTGATGAAATTCCGTCTTCGGTCGGTCTTTCTTTTCGAGTCCGCTATCGGTGGTAGTCGTTTGTGGTTGAAATTCCGTTCTCGGCCAGTCTTTATTTTTGAGTCCGCTTTCGGTTGTACTCGTTTGCTGATGAAATTCCGTCTTCGGTCGGTCTTTCTTTTCGAGTCCACTTTCGGTCGTGCTCGTTTGTTGATGAAATTCCATCTTCGGTCAGTCTTTTTTTTTTAGTTCGCTTTCGGTCGTACTCATTTTATGTTGAAATTCCGTCTTCGGCCGATCTTTATTTTCGAGTCCGCTTTCGGTCGTACTCGTTTGTGGTTGAAATTCCGTCATCGGGCGGTCTTTCTTTTCGAGTCCGCCTACGGTCGTACTCGTTTGTGGTTGAAATTCCGTCCTCGGCCGGTCTTTCTTTTCGAGTCCGCTTTCGGTCGTACTCGTTTGCTGATGAAATTCCATCTTTGGTCAATCTTTCTTTTCGAGTCCGCTTTCGGTCGTACTCGTTTGTGGTTGAAATTCCATCTTCGGCCGGTCTTTCTTTTCGAGTCCGCTTTCGGTCGTACTCGTTTGCTGATGAAATTCCATCTTTGATCAGTCTTTCTTTTCGAGTCCGCTTTCGGTCGTACTCGTTTGTGGTTGAAATTCCGTCCTCGGCCGGTCTTTCTTTTCGAGTCCACTTCCGGTCGTACTCGTTTGCTGATGAAATTCCGTCTTCGGCCGGTCTTTCTTTTCGAGTCCGCTTTCGGTCGTGCTCGTTTGTTGATGAAATTCCGTCTTCGGTCGGTATTTCTTTTCGAGTCGGCTTTCGATCGTACTCGTTTCTTGTTGAAATTCCATCCTCAGCCGGTCTTTCTTTTCGAGTCCGCTTTCGGTCGTACTCGTTTGTGGTTGAAATTAAGTCCTCGACCAGTCTTTCTTTCCGAGTCCGCCTTCGTTCGTACTCGTTTGTGGTTGAAATTCCATCCTCGGTCGGTCATTCTTTTTGAGTCAGCTTTCGGTCGTACTCGTTTGTGGTTGAAAGTCCGTCTTTGGCCGATCTTTCTTTTCGAGTCCGCTTTCGGTCGTACTCGTCTGTTGTTGGAATTCCCCTTTTGGACGGTCTTTCTTTTCGAGTTCGCTTCCGGTCGTACTCATTTACGGTTGAAATTCCATCTTCGGCCAGTCTTTCTTTTCGAATCCGCTTTCGGTCGTACTCGTTTTCTGTTGAAATTCCGTCTTCAGCCGGTCTTTCCTTTCGAGTCTGCTTTCGGTCGTGCTCGTTTGTTGATGAAATTCCGTCTTTGGTCGGTCTTTCTTTTTTAGTCCGCTTTTGGCCGTACTCGTTTGTTTTTGAAATTTTGTCCTCGGTCGGTTTTTCTTTACGAGTCCGCCTTCGGTCGTACTCGTTTGTGGTTGAAATTCCATCTTCGGTCGGTCTTTCTTTTCTAGTCCGCTTTCGGTCGTGCTCGTTTGTTGATAAAATTCCGTCTTTGGTCGGTCTTTCTTTTCGAGTCCGCTTTCGGCCGTACTCGTTTGTTGTTGAAATTTCGTCCTCGACTGGTCTTTCTTTACGAATCAGCTTTCGATCGTACTCGTTTGTGGTTGAAATTCCGTCCTCGGCCGGTCTTTCTTTTCAAGTCCGCCTTCGGTCGTACTCGTTTGTTGTTTCGAGTCCGGTTTCGGTCGTACTCTTCTGTTGTTGAAATTCCGCTTTCGGTCGGTCTTTCTTTTCGAGTCCGCTTTCGGTCGTACTCATCTATTGTTGAAATTACGCTTTCGATCGGTCTTTCTTTTCGAGTTCGCTTTCGGTCGTACTCGTTTGCTGTTGAAATTTCATCTTCGGCCGGTCTTTCTTTTCGAGTCCGCTTTCGGTCGTACTCATTTGCTGTTGAAATTCCGTCTTCGGCCGGTCTTTCTTTTCGAGTCCGCTTTTGGCCGTGCTCATTTGTTGATGAAATTCCGTCTTCGGTCGTTCTTTTTATTCGAGTCCGCTTCCGGCCGTACTCGTTTGTTGTTGAAATTTCGTCCTCGGCTGGTCTTTCTTTACGAGTTAGCTTTCGGTCGTACTCGTTTGTGGTTGAAATTCCGTCCTCGGGCGGTCTTTCTTTTCGAGTCCGCCTTCGGTCGTACTCGTTTGTGGTTGAAATTCTGTCCTCGGCCTATCTTTCTTTTCGAGTCCGCTTTCGGTCGTACTCGTTTGCTGATGAAATTCCGTCTTCGGTCGGTCTTTCTTTTCGAGTCCGCTATCGGTGGTAGTCGTTTGTGGTTGAAATTCCGTTCTCGGCCAGTCTTTATTTTTGAGTCCGCTTTCGGTTGTACTCGTTTGCTGATGAAATTCCGTCTTCGGTCGGTCTTTCTTTTCGAGTCCGCTTTCGGTCGTGCTCGTTTGTTGATGAAATTCCATCTTCGGTCAGTCTTTTTTTTTGAGTTCGCTTTCGGTCGTACTCATTTTATGTTGAAATTCCGTCTTCGGCCGATCTTTATTTTCGAGTCCGCTTTCGGTCGTACTCGTTTGTGGTTGAAATTCCGTCATCGGGCGGTCTTTCTTTTCGAGTCCGCCTACGGTCGTACTCGTTTGTGGTTGAAATTCCGTCCTCGGCCGGTCTTTCTTTTCGAGTCCGCTTTCGGTCGTACTCGTTTGCTGATGAAATTACATCTTTGGTCAATCTTTCTTTTCGAGTCCGCTTTCGGTCGTACTCGTTTGTGGTTGAAATTCCATCTTCGGCCGGTCTTTCTTTTCGAGTCCGCTTTCGGTCGTACTCGTTTGCTGATGAAATTCCATCTTTGATCAGTCTTTCTTTTCGAGTCCGCTTTCGGTCGTACTCGTTTGTGGTTGAAATTCCGTCCTCGGCCGGTCTTTCTTTTCGAGTCCACTTCCGGTCGTACTCGTTTGCTGATGAAATTCCGTCTTCGGCCGGTCTTTCTTTTCGAGTCCGCTTTCGGTCGTGCTCGTTTGTTGATGAAATTCCGTCTTCGGTCGGTATTTCTTTTCGAGTCGGCTTTCGATCGTACTCGTTTCTTGTTGAAATTCCATCCTCAGCCGGTCTTTCTTTTCGAGTCCACTTTCGGTCGTACTCGTTTGTGGTTGAAATTAAGTCCTCGACCAGTCTTTCTTTCCGAGTCCGCCTTCGTTCGTACTCGTTTGTGGTTGAAATTCCATCCTCGGTCGGTCATTCTTTTTGAGTCAGCTTTCGGTCGTACTCGTTTGTGGTTGAAAGTCCGTCTTTGGCCGATCTTTCTTTTCGAGTCCGCTTTCGGTCGTACTCGTCTGTTGTTGGAATTCCCCTTTTGGACGGTCTTTCTTTTCGAGTTCGCTTCCGGTCGTACTCATTTACGGTTGAAATTCCATCTTCGGCCAGTCTTTCTTTTCGAATCCGCTTTCGGTCGTACTCGTTTTCTGTTGAAATTCCGTCTTCAGCCGGTCTTTCCTTTCGAGTCTGCTTTCGGTCGTGCTCGTTTGTTGATGAAATTCCGTCTTTGGTCGGTCTTTCTTTTTTAGTCCGCTTTTGGCCGTACTCGTTTGTTTTTGAAATTTTGTCCTCGGTCGGTTTTTCTTTACGAGTCCGCCTTCGGTCGTACTCGTTTGTGGTTGAAATTCCATCTTCGGTCGGTCTTTCTTTTCTAGTCCGCTTTCGGTCGTGCTCGTTTGTTGATAAAATTCCGTCTTTGGTCGGTCTTTCTTTTCGAGTCCGCTTTCGGCCGTACTCGTTTGTTGTTGAAATTTCGTCCTCGACTGGTCTTTCTTTACGAATCAGCTTTCGATCGTACTCGTTTGTGGTTGAAATTCCGTCCTCGGCCGGTCTTTCTTTTCAAGTCCGCCTTCGGTCGTACTCGTTTGTTGTTTCGAGTCCGGTTTCGGTCGTACTCTTCTGTTGTTGAAATTCCGCTTTCGGTCGGTCTTTCTTTTCGAGTCCGCTTTCGGTCGTACTCATCTATTGTTGAAATTACGCTTTCGATCGGTCTTTCTTTTCGAGTTCGCTTTCGGTCGTACTCGTTTGCTGTTGAAATTTCATCTTCGGCCGGTCTTTCTTTTCGAGTCCGCTTTCGGTCGTACTCATTTGCTGTTGAAATTCCGTCTTCAGCCGGTCTTTCTTTTCGAGTCCGCTTTTGGCCGTGCTCATTTGTTGATGAAATTCCGTCTTCGGTCGTTCTTTTTATTCGAGTCCGCTTTCGGCCGTACTCGTTTGTTGTTGAAATTTCGTCCTCGGCTGGTCTTTCTTTACGAGTTAGCTTTCGGTCGTACTCGTTTGTGGTTGAAATTAAGTCCTCGACCAGTCTTTCTTTCCGAGTCCGCCTTCGTTCGTACTCGTTTGTGGTTGAAATTCCATCCTCGGTCGGTCATTCTTTTTGAGTCAGCTTTCGGTCGTACTCGTTTGTGGTTGAAAGTCCGTCTTCGGCCGATCTTTCTTTTCGAGTCCGCTTTCGGTCGTACTCGTCTGTTGTTGGAATTCCCCTTTTGGACGGTCTTTCTTTTCGAGTTCGCTTCCGGTCGTACTCATTTACGGTTGAAATTCCATCTTCGGCCAGTCTTTCTTTTCGAATCCGCTTTCGGTCGTACTCGTTTTCTGTTGAAATTCCGTCTTCAGCCGGTATTTCCTTTCGAGTCTGCTTTCGGTCGTGCTCGTTTGTTGATGAAATTCCGTCTTTGGTCGGTCTTTCTTTTTTAGTCCGCTTTTGGCCGTACTCGTTTGTTTTTGAAATTTTGTCCTCGGTCGGTTTTTCTTTACGAGTCCGCCTTCGGTCGTACTCGTTTGTGGTTGAAATTCCATCTTCGGTCGGTCTTTCTTTTCTAGTCCGCTTTCGGTCGTGCTCGTTTGTTGATAAAATTCCGTCTTTGGTCGGTCTTTCTTTTCGAGTCCGCTTTCGGCCGTACTCGTTTGTTGTTGAAATTTCGTCCTCGACTGGTCTTTCTTTACGAATCAGCTTTCGATCATACTCGTTTGTGGTTGAAATTCCGTCCTCGGTCGGTCTTTCTTTTCAAGTCCGCCTTCGGTCGTACTCGTTTGTTGTTTCGAGTCCGGTTTCGGTCGTACTCTTCTGTTGTTGAAATTCCGCTTTCGGTCGGTCTTTCTTTTCGAGTCCGCTTTCGGTCGTACTCATCTATTGTTGAAATTACGCTTTCGATCGGTCTTTCTTTTCGAGTTCGCTTTCGGTCGTACTCGTTTGCTGTTGAAATTTCATCTTCGGCCGGTCTTTCTTTTCGAGTCCGCTTTCGGTCGTACTCATTTGCTGTTGAAATTCCGTCTTCGGCCGGTCTTTCTTTTCGAGTCCGCTTTTGGCCGTGCTCATTTGTTGATGAAATTCCGTCTTCGGTCGTTCTTTTTATTCGAGTCCGCTTTCGGCCGTACTCGTTTGTTGTTGAAATTTCGTCCTCGGCTGGTCTTTCTTTACGAGTTAGCTTTCGGTCGTACTCGTTTGTGGTTGAAATTCCGTCCTCGGGCGGTCTTTCTTTTCGAGTCCGCCTTCGGTCGTACTCGTTTGTGGTTGAAATTCTGTCCTCGGCCTATCTTTCTTTTCGAGTCCGCTTTCGGTCGTACTCGTTTGCTGATGAAATTCCGTCTTCGGTCGGTCTTTCTTTTCGAGTCCGCTATCGGTGGTAGTCGTTTGTGGTTGAAATTCCGTTCTCGGCCAGTCTTTATTTTTGAGTCCGCTTTCGGTTGTACTCGTTTGCTGATGAAATTCCGTCTTCGGTCGGTCTTTCTTTTCGAGTCCGCTTTCGGTCGTGCTCGTTTGTTGATGAAATTCCATCTTCGGTCAGTCTTTTTTTTTTAGTTCGCTTTCGGTCGTACTCATTTTATGTTGAAATTCCGTCTTCGGCCGATCTTTATTTTCGAGTCCGCTTTCGGTCGTACTCGTTTGTGGTTGAAATTCCGTCATCGGCCGGTCTTTCTTTTCGAGTCCGCCTACGGTCGTACTCGTTTGTGGTTGAAATTCCGTCCTCGGCCGGTCTTTCTTTTCGAGCCCGCTTTCGGTCGTACTCGTTTGCTGATGAAATTCCATCTTTGGTCAGTCTTTCTTTTCGAGTCCGCTTTCGGTCGTACTCGTTTGTGGTTGAAATTCCATCTTCGGCCGGTCTTTCTTTTCGAGTCCGCTTTCGGTCGTACTCGTTTGCTGATGAAATTCCATCTTTGATCAGTCTTTCTTTTCGAGTCCGCTTTCGGTCGTACTCGTTTGTGGTTGAAATTCCGTCCTCGGCCGGTCTTTCTTTTCGAGTCCACTTCCGGTCGTACTCGTTTGCTGATGAAATTCCGCCTTCGGCCGGTCTTTCTTTTCGAGTCCGCTTTCGGTCGTGCTCGTTTGTTGATGAAATTCCGTCTTCGGTCGGTATTTCTTTTCGAGTCGGCTTTCGATCGTACTCGTTTCTTGTTGAAATTCCATCCTCAGCCGGTCTTTCTTTTCGAGTCCGCTTTCGGTCGTACTCGTTTGTGGTTGAAATTAAGTCCTCGACCAGTCTTTCTTTCCGAGTCCGCCTTCGGTCGTACTCGTTTGTGGTTGAAATTCCATCCTCGGTCGGTCTTTCTTTTTGAGTCAGCTTTCGGTCGTACTCGTTTGTGGTTGAAAGTCCGTCTTCGGCCGATCTTTCTTTTCGAGTCCGCTTTCGGTCGTACTCGTCTGTTGTTGAAATTCCCCTTTTGGACGGTCTTTCTTTTCGAGTTCGCTTCCGGTCGTACTCGTTTGCGGTTGAAATTCCATCTTCGGCCAGTCTTTCTTTTCGAATCCGCTTTCGGTCGTACTCGTTTTCTGTTGAAATTCCGTCTTCAGCCGGTCTTTCCTTTCGAGTCTGCTTTCGGTCGTGCTCGTTTGTTGATGAAATTCCGTCTTTGGTAGGTCTTTCTTTTTTAGTCCGCTTTTGGCCGTAGTCGTTTGTTTTTGAAATTTCGTCCTCGGTCGGTTTTTCTTTACGAGTCCGCCTTCGGTCGTACTCGTTTGTGGTTGAAATTCCATCTTCGGTCGGTCTTTCTTTTCTAGTCCGCTTTCGGTCGTGCTCGTTTGTTGATAAAATTCCGTCTTTGGTCGGTCTTTCTTTTCGAGTCCGCTTTCGGCCGTACTCGTTTGTTGTTGAAATTTCGTCCTCGACTGGTCTTTCTTTACGAATCAGCTTTCGATCGTACTCGTTTGTGGTTGAAATTCCGTCCTCGGCCGGTCTTTCTTTTCAAGTCCGCCTTCGGTCGTACTCGTTTGTTGTTTCGAGTCCGGTTTCGGTCGTACTCGTCTGTTGTTGAAATTCCGCTTTCGGTCGGTCTTTCTTTTCGAGTCCGCTTTCGGTCGTACTCATCTATTGTTGAAATTACGCTTTCGATCGGTCTTTCTTTTCGAGTTCGCTTTCGGTCGTACTCGTTTGCTGTTGAAATTTCATCTTCGGCCGGTCTTTCTTTTCGAGTCCGCTTTCGGTCGTACTCATTTGCTGTTGAAATTCCGTCTTCGGCCGGTCTTTCTTTTCGAGTCCGCTTTTGGCCGTGCTCATTTGTTGATGAAATTCCGTCTTCGGTCGGTCTTTTTATTCGAGTCCGCTTTCGGCCGTACTCGTTTGTTGTTGAAATTTCGTCCTCGGCTGGTCTTTCTTTACGAGTTAGCTTTCGGTCGTACTCGTTTGTGGTTGAAATTCCGTCCTCGGGCGGTCTTTCTTTTCGAGTCCGCCTTCGGTCGTACTCGTTTGTGGTTGAAATTCTGTCCTCGGCCTATCTTTCTTTTCGAGTCCGCTTTCGGTCGTACTCGTTTGCTGATGAAATTCCGTCTTCGGTCGGTCTTTCTTTTCGAGTCCGCTATCGGTGGTAGTCGTTTGTGGTTGAAATTCCGTTCTCGGCCAGTCTTTATTTTTGAGTCCGCTTTCGGTTGTACTCGTTTGCTGATGAAATTCCGTCTTCGGTCGGTCTTTCTTTTCGAGTCCGCTTTCGGTCGTGCTCGTTTGTTGATGAAATTCCATCTTCGGTCAGTCTTTTTTTTCGAGTTCGCTTTCGGTCGTAGTCATTTTATGTTGAAATTCCGTCTTCGGCCGATCTTTATTTTCGAGTCCGCTTTCGGTCGTACTCGTTTGTGGTTGAAATTCCGTCATCGGCCGGTCTTTCTTTTCGAGTCCGCCTACGGTCGTACTCGTTTGTGGTTGAAATTCCGTCCTCGGCCGGTCTTTCTTTTCGAGTCCGCTTTCGGTCGTACTCGTTTGCTGATGAAATTCCATCTTTGGTCAGTCTTTCTTTTCGAGTCCGCTTTCGGTCGTACTCGTTTGTGGTTGAAATTCCGTCTTCGGCCGGTCTTTCTTTTCGAGTCCGCTTTCGGTCGTACTCGTTTGCTGATGAAATTCCATCTTTGATCAGTCTTTCTTTTCGAGTCCGCTTTCGGTCGTACTCGTTTGTGGTTGAAATTCCGTCCTCGGCCGGTCTTTCTTTTCGAGTCCACTTCCGGTCGTACTCGTTTGCTGATGAAATTCTGTCTTCGGCCGGTCTTTCTTTTCGAGTCCGCTTTCGGTCGTGCTCGTTTGTTGATGAAATTCCGTCTTCGGTCGCTATTTCTTTTCGAGTCGGCTTTCGATCGTACTCGTTTCTTGTTGAAATTCCATCCTCAGCCGGTCTTTCTTTTCGAGTCCGCTTTCGGTCGTACTCGTTTGTGGTTGAAATTAAGTCCTCGACCAGTCTTTCTTTCCGAGTCCGCCTTCGGTCGTACTCGTTTGTGGTTGAAATTCCATCCTCGGTCGGTCTTTCTTTTTGAGTCAGCTTTCGGTCGTACTCGTTTGTGGTTGAAAGTCCGTCTTCGGCCGATCTTTCTTTTCGAGTCCGCTTTCGGTCGTACTCGTCTGTTGTTGAAATTCCCCTTTTGGACGGTCTTTCTTTTCGAGTTCGCTTCCGGTCGTACTCGTTTGCGGTTGAAATTCCATCTTCGGCCAGTCTTTCTTTTCGAATCCGCTTTCGGTCGTACTCGTTTTCTGTTGAAATTCCGTCTTCAGCCGGTCTTTCCTTTCGAGTCTGCTTTCGGTCGTGCTCGTTTGTTGATGAAATTCCGTCTTTGGTAGGTCTTTCTTTTTTAGTCCGCTTTTGACCGTAGTCGTTTGTTTTTGAAATTTCGTCCTCGGTCGGTTTTTCTTTACGAGTCCGCCTTCGGTCGTACTCGTTTGTGGTTGAAATTCCATCTTCGGTCGGTCTTTCTTTTCTAGTCCGCTTTCGGTCGTGCTCGTTTGTTGATAAAATTCCGTCTTTGGTCGGTCTTTCTTTTCGAGTCCGCTTTCGGCCGTACTCGTTTGTTGTTGAAATTTCGTCCTCGACTGGTCTTTCTTTACGAATCAGCTTTCGATCGTACTCGTTTGTGGTTGAAATTCCGTCCTCGGCCGGTCTTTCTTTTCAAGTCCGCCTTCGGTCGTACTCGTTTGTTGTTTCGAGTCCGGTTTCGGTCGTACTCGTCTGTTGTTGAAATTCCGCTTTCGGTCGGTCTTTCTTTTCGAGTCCGCTTTCGGTCGTACTCATCTATTGTTGAAATTACGCTTTCGATCGGTCTTTCTTTTCGAGTTCGCTTTCGGTCGTACTCGTTTGCTGTTGAAATTTCATCTTCGGCCGGTCTTTCTTTTCGAGTCCGCTTTCGGTCGTACTCATTTGCTGTTGAAATTCCGTCTTCGGCCGGTCTTTCTTTTCGAGTCCGCTTTTGGCCGTGCTCATTTGTTGATGAAATTCCGTCTTCGGTCGGTCTTTTTATTCGAGTCCGCTTTCGGCCGTAATCGTTTGTTGTTGAAATTTCGTCCTCGGCTGGTCTTTCTTTACGAGTTAGCTTTCGGTCGTACTCGTTTATGGTTGAAATTCCGTCCTCGGGCGGTCTTTCTTTTCGAGTCCGCCTTCGGTCGTACTCGTTTGTGGTTGAAATTCTGTCCTCGGCCTATCTTTCTTTTCGAGTCCGCTTTCGGTCGTACTCGTTTGCTGATGAAATTCCGTCTTCGGTCGGTCTTTCTTTTCGAGTCCGCTATCGGTGGTAGTCGTTTGTGGTTGAAATTCCGTTCTCGGCCAGTCTTTATTTTTGAGTCCGCTTTCGGTTGTACTCGTTTGCTGATGAAATTCCGTCTTCGGTCGGTCTTTCTTTTCGAGTCCGCTTTCGGTCGTGCTCGTTTGTTGATGAAATTCCATCTTCGGTCAGTCTTTTTTTTCGAGTTCGCTTTCGGTCGTAGTCATTTTATGTTGAAATTCCGTCTTCGGCCGATCTTTATTTTCGAGTCCGCTTTCGGTCGTACTCGTTTGTGGTTGAAATTCCGTCATCGGCCGGTCTTTCTTTTCGAGTCCGCCTACGGTCGTACTCGTTTGTGGTTGAAATTCCGTCCTCGGCCGGTCTTTCTTTTCGAGTCCGCTTTCGGTCGTACTCGTTTGCTGATGAAATTCCATCTTTGGTCAGTCTTTCTTTTCGAGTCCGCTTTCGGTCGTACTCGTTTGTGGTTGAAATTCCGTCTTCGGCCGGTCTTTCTTTTCGAGTCCGCTTTCGGTCGTACTCGTTTGCTGATGAAATTCCATCTTTGATCAGTCTTTCTTTTCGAGTCCGCTTTCGGTCGTACTCGTTTGTGGTTGAAATTCCGTCCTCGGCCGGTCTTTCTTTTCGAGTCCACTTCCGGTCGTACTCGTTTGCTGATGAAATTCTGTCTTCGGCCGGTCTTTCTTTTCGAGTCCGCTTTCGATCGTGCTCGTTTGTTGATGAAATTCCGTCTTCGGTCGGTATTTCTTTTCGAGTCGGCTTTCGATCGTACTCGTTTCTTGTTGAAATTCCATCCTCAGCCGGTCTTTCTTTTCGAGTCCGCTTTCGGTCGTACTCGTTTGTGGTTGAAATTAAGTCCTCGACCAGTCTTTCTTTCCGAGTCCGCCTTCGGTCGTACTCGTTTGTGGTTGAAATTCCATCCTCGGTCGGTCTTTCTTTTTGAGTCAGCTTTCGGTCGTACTCGTTTGTGGTTGAAAGTTCGTCTTCGGCCGATCTTTCTTTTCGAGTCCGCTTTCGGTCGTACTCGTCTGTTGTTGAAATTCCCCTTTTGGACGGTCTTTCTTTTCGAGTTCGCTTCCGGTTGTACTCATTTACGGTTGAAATTCCATCTTCGGCCAGTCTTTCTTTTCGAATCCGCTTTCGGTCGTACTCGTTTTCTGTTGAAATTCCGTCTTCAGCCGGTCTTTCCTTTCGAGTCTGCTTTCGGTCGTGCTCGTTTGTTGATGAAATTCCGTCTTTGGTCGGTCTTTCTTTTTTAGTCCGCTTTTGGCCGTACTCGTTTGTTTTTGAAATTTTGTCCTCGGTCGGTTTTTCTTTACGAGTCCGCCTTCGGTCGTACTCGTTTGTGGTTGAAATTCCATCTTCGGTCGGTCTTTCTTTTCTAGTCCGCTTTCGGTCGTGCTCGTTTGTTGATAAAATTCCGTCTTTGGTCGGTCTTTCTTTTCGAGTCCGCTTTCGGCCGTACTCGTTTGTTGTTGAAATTTCGTCCTCGACTGGTCTTTCTTTACGAATCAGCTTTCGATCGTACTCGTTTGTGGTTGAAATTCCGTCCTCGGTCGGTCTTTCTTTTCAAGTCCGCCTTCGGTCGTACTCGTTTGTTGTTTCGAGTCCGGTTTCGGTCGTACTCGTCTGTTGTTGAAATTCCGCTTTCGGTCGGTCTTTCTTTTCGAGTCCGCTTTCGGTCGTACTCATCTATTGTTGAAATTACGCTTTTGATCGGTCTTTCTTTTCGAGTTCGCTTTCGGTCGTACTCGTTTGCTGTTGAAATTTCATCTTCGACCGGTCTTTCTTTTCGAGTCCGCTTTCGGTCGTACTCATTTGCTGTTGAAATTCCGTCTTCGGCCGGTCTTTCTTTTCGAGTCCGCTTTTGGCCATGCTCATTTGTTGATGAAATTCCGTCTTCGGTCGTTCTTTTTATTCGAGTCCGCTTTCGGCCGTACTCGTTTGTTGTTGAAATTTCGTCCTCGGCTGGTCTTTCTTTACGAGTTAGGTTTCGTTCGTACTCGTTTGTGGTTGAAATTCCGTCCTCGGGCGGTCTTTCTTTTCGAGTCCGCCTTCGGTCGTACTTGTTTGTGGTTGAAATTCTGTCCTCGGCCTATCTTTCTTTTCGAGTCCGCTTTCGGTCGTACTCGTTTGCTGATGAAATTTCGTCTTCGGTCGGTCTTTCTTTTCGAGTCCGCTATCGGTGGTAGTCGTTTGTGGTTGAAATTCCGTTCTCGGCCAGTCTTTATTTTTGAGTCCGCTTTCGGTTGTACTCGTTTGCTGATGAAATTTCGTCTTCGGTCGGTCTTTCTTTTCGAGTCCGCTTTCGGTCGTGCTCGTTTGTTGATGAAATTCCATCTTCGGTCAGTCTTTTTTTTCGAGTTCGCTTTCGGTCGTACTCATTTTATGTTGAAATTCCGTCTTCGGCCGATCTTTATTTTCGAGTCCGCTTTCGGTCGTACTCGTTTGTGGTTGAAATTCCGTCATCGGCCGGTCTTTCTTTTCGAGTCCGCCTACGGTCGTACTCGTTTGTGGTTGAAATTCCGTCCTCGGCCGGTCTTTCTTTTCGAGTCCGCTTTCGGTCGTACTCGTTTGCTGATGAAATTCCATCTTTGGTCAGTCTTTCTTTTCGAGTCCGCTTTCGGTCGTACTCGTTTGTGGTTGAAATTCCATCTTCGGCCGGTCTTTCTTTTCGAGTCCGCTTTCGGTCGTACTCGTTTGCTGATGAAATTCCATCTTTGATCAGTCTTTCTTTTCGAGTCCGCTTTCGGTCGTACTCGTTTGTGGTTGAAATTCCGTCCTCGGCCGGTCTTTCTTTTCGAGTCCACTTCCGGTCGTACTCGTTTGCTGATGAAATTCCGTCTTCGGCCGGTCTTTCTTTTTGAGTCCGCTTTCGGTCGTGCTCGTTTGTTGATGAAATTCCGTCTTCGGTCGGTATTTCTTTTCGAGTCGGCTTTCGATCGTACTCGTTTCTTGTTGAAATTCCATCCTCAGCCGGTCTTTCTTTTCGAGTCCGCTTTCGGTCGTACTCGTTTGTGGTTGAAATTAAGTCCTCGACCAGTCTTTCTTTCCGAGTCCGCCTTCGATCGTACTCGTTTGTGGTTGAAATTCCATCCTCGGTCGGTCTTTCTTTTTGAGTCAGCTTTCGGTCGTACTCGTTTGTGGTTGAAAGTCCGTCTTCGGCCGATCTTTCTTTTCGAGTCCGCTTTCGGTCGTACTCGTCTGTTGTTGAAATTCCCCTTTTGGACGGTCTTTCTTTTCGAGTTCGCTTCCGGTCGTACTCGTTTGCGGTTGAAATTCCATCTTCGGCCAGTCTTTCTTTTCGAATCCGCTTTCGGTCGTACTCGTTTTCTGTTGAAATTCCGTCTTCAGCCGGTCTTTCCTTTCGAGTCTGCTTTCGGTCGTGCTCGTTTGTTGATGAAATTCCGTCTTTGGTCGGTCTTTCTTTTTTAGTCCGCTTTTGGCCGTACTCGTTTGTTTTTGAAATTTCGTCCTCGGTCGGTTTTTCTTTACGAGTCCGCCTTCGGTCGTACTCGTTTGTGGTTGAAATTCCATCTTCGGTCGGTCTTTCTTTTCTAGTCCGCTTTCGGTCGTGCTCGTTTGTTGATAAAATTCCGTCTTTGGTCGGTCTTTCTTTTCGAGTCCGCTTTCGGCCGTACTCGTTTGTTGTTGAAATTTCGTCCTCGACTGGTCTTTCTTTACGAATCAGCTTTCGATCGTACTCGTTTGTGGTTGAAATTCCGTCCTCGGCCGGTCTTTCTTTTCAAGTCCGCCTTCGGTCGTACTCGTTTGTTGTTTCGAGTCCGGTTTCGGTCGTACTCGTTTGTTGTTGAAATTCCGCTTTCGGTCGGTCTTTCTTTTCGAGTCCGCTTTCGGTCGTACTCATCTATTGTTGAAATTACGCTTTCGATCGGTCTTTCTTTTCGAGTTCGCTTTCGGTCGTACTCGTTTGCTGTTGAAATTTCATCTTCGGCCGGTCTTTCTTTTCGAGTCCGCTTTCGGTCGTACTCATTTGCTGTTGAAATTCCGTCTTCGGCCGGTCTTTCTTTTCGAGTCCGCTTTTGGCCGTGCTCATTTGTTGATGAAATTCCGTCTTCGGTCGGTCTTTTTATTCGAGTCCGCTTTCGGCCGTACTCGTTTGTTGTTGAAATTTCGTCCTCGGCTGGTCTTTCTTTACGAGTTAGCTTTCGGTCGTACTCGTTTGTGGTTGAAATTCCGTCCTCGGGCGGTCTTTCTTTTCGAGTCCGCCTTCGGTCGTACTCGTTTGTGGTTGAAATTCTGTCCTCGGCCTATCTTTCTTTTCGAGTCCGCTTTCGGTCGTACTCGTTTGCTGATGAAATTCCGTCTTCGGTCGGTCTTTCTTTTCGAGTCCGCTATCGGTGGTAGTCGTTTGTGGTTGAAATTCCGTTCTCGGCCAGTCTTTATTTTTGAGTCCGCTTTCGGTTGTACTCGTTTGCTGATGAAATTCCGTCTTCGGTCGGTCTTTCTTTTCGAGTCCGCTTTCGGTCGTGCTCGTTTGTTGATGAAATTCCATCTTCGGTCAGTCTTTTTTTTCGAGTTCGCTTTCGGTCGTACTCATTTTATGTTGAAATTCCGTCTTCGGCCGATCTTTATTTTCGAGTCCGCTTTCGGTCGTACTCGTTTGTGGTTGAAATTCCGTCATCGGCCGGTCTTTCTTTTCGAGTCCGCCTACGGTCGTACTCGTTTGTGGTTGAAATTCCGTCCTCGGCCGGTCTTTCTTTTCGAGTCCGCTTTCGGTCGTACTCGTTTGCTGATGAAATTCCATCTTTGGTCAGTCTTTCTTTTCGAGTCCGCTTTCGGTCGTACTCGTTTGTGGTTGAAATTCCGTCTTCGGCCGGTCTTTCTTTTCGAGTCCTCTTTCGGTCGTACTCGTTTGCTGATGAAATTCCATCTTTGATCAGTCTTTCTTTTCGAGTCCGCTCTCGGTCGTACTCGTTTGTGGTTGAAATTCCGTCCTCGGCCGGTCTTTCTTTTCGAGTCCACTTCCGGTCGTACTCGTTTGCTGATGAAATTCCGTCTTCGGCCGGTCTTTCTTTTTGAGTCCGCTTTCGGTCGTGCTCGTTTGTTGATGAAATTCCGTCTTCGGTCGGTATTTCTTTTCGAGTCGGCTTTCGATCGTACTCGTTTCTTGTTGAAATTCCATCCTCAGCCGGTCTTTCTTTTCGAGTCCGCTTTCGGTCGTACTCGTTTGTGGTTGAAATTAAGTCCTCGACCAGTCTTTCTTTCCGAGTCCGCCTTCGATCGTACTCGTTTGTGGTTGAAATTCCATCCTCGGTCGGTCTTTCTTTTTGAGTCAGCTTTCGGTCGTACTCGTTTGTGGTTGAAAGTCCGTCTTCGGCCGATCTTTCTTTTCGAGTCCGCTTTCGGTCGTACTCGTCTGTTGTTGAAATTCCCCTTTTGGACGGTCTTTCTTTTCGAGTTCGCTTCCGGTCGTACTCGTTTGCGGTTGAAATTCCATCTTCGGCCAGTCTTTCTTTTCGAATCCGCTTTCGGTCGTACTCGTTTTCTGTTGAAATTCCGTCTTCAGCCGGTCTTTCCTTTCGAGTCTGCTTTCGGTCGTGCTCGTTTGTTGATGAAATTCTGTCTTTGGTCGGTCTTTCTTTTTTAGTCCGCTTTTGGCCGTACTCGTTTGTTTTTGAAATTTCGTCCTCGGTCGGTTTTTCTTTACGAGTCCGCCTTCGGTCGTACTCGTTTGTGGTTGAAATTCCATCTTCGGTCGGTCTTTCTTTTCTAGTCCGCTTTCGGTCGTGCTCGTTTGTTGATAAAATTCCGTCTTTGGTCGGTCTTTCTTTTCGAGTCCGCTTTCGGCCGTACTCGTTTGTTGTTGAAATTTCGTCCTCGACTGGTCTTTCTTTACGAATCAGCTTTCGATCGTACTCGTTTGTGGTTGAAATTCCGTCCTCGGCCGGTCTTTCTTTTCAAGTCCGCCTTCGGTCGTACTCGTTTGTTGTTTCGAGTCCGGTTTCGGTCGTACTCTTCTGTTGTTGAAATTCCGCTTTCGGTCGGTCTTTCTTTTCGAGTTCGCTTTCGGTCGTACTCATCTATTGTTGAAATTACGCTTTCGATCGGTCTTTCTTTTCGAGTTCGCTTTCGGTCGTACTCGTTTGCTGTTGAAATTTCATCTTCGGCCGGTCTTTCTTTTCGAGTCCGCTTTCGGTCGTACTCATTTGCTGTTGAAATTCCGTCTTCGGCCGGTCTTTCTTTTCGAGTCCGCTTTTGGCCGTGCTCATTTGTTGATGAAATTCCGTCTTCGGTCGGTCTTTTTATTCGAGTCCGCTTTCGGCCGTACTCGTTTGTTGTTGAAATTTCGTCCTCGGCTGGTCTTTCTTTACGAGTTAGCTTTCGGTCGTACTCGTTTGTGGTTGAAATTCCGTCCTCGGGCGGTCTTTCTTTTCGAGTCCGCCTTCGGTCGTACTCGTTTGTGGTTGAAATTCTGTCCTCGGCCTATCTTTCTTTTCGAGTCCGCTTTCGGTCGTACTCGTTTGCTGATGAAATTCCGTCTTCGGTCGGTCTTTCTTTTCGAGTCCGCTATCGGTGGTAGTCGTTTGTGGTTGAAATTCCGTTCTCGGCCAGTCTTTATTTTTGAGTCCGCTTTCGGTTGTACTCGTTTGCTGATGAAATTCCGTCTTCGGTCGGTCTTTCTTTTCGAGTCCGCTTTCGGTCGTGCTCGTTTGTTGATGAAATTCCATCTTCGGTCAGTCTTTTTTTTCGAGTTCGCTTTCGGTCGTAGTCATTTTATGTTGAAATTCCGTCTTCGGCCGATCTTTATTTTCGAGTCCGCTTTCGGTCGTACTCGTTTGTGGTTGAAATTCCGTCATCGGCCGGTCTTTCTTTTCGAGTCCGCCTACGGTCGTACTCGTTTGTGGTTGAAATTCCGTCCTCGGCCGGTCTTTCTTTTCGAGTCCGCTTTCGGTCGTACTCGTTTGCTGATGAAATTCCATCTTTGGTCAGTCTTTCTTTTCGAGTCCGCTTTCGGTCGTACTCGTTTGTGGTTGAAATTCCGTCTTCGGCCGGTCTTTCTTTTCGAGTCCGCTTTCGGTCGTACTCGTTTGCTGATGAAATTCCATCTTTGATCAGTCTTTCTTTTCGAGTCCGCTTTCGGTCGTACTCGTTTGTGGTTGAAATTCCGTCCTCGGCCGGTCTTTCTTTTCGAGTCCACTTCCGGTCGTACTCGTTTGCTGATGAAATTCTGTCTTCGGCCGGTCTTTCTTTTCGAGTCCGCTTTCGGTCGTGCTCGTTTGTTGATGAAATTCCGTCTTCGGTCGGTATTTCTTTTCGAGTCGGCTTTCGATCGTACTCGTTTCTTGTTGAAATTCCATCCTCAGCCGGTCTTTCTTTTCGAGTCCGCTTTCGGTCGTACTCGTTTGTGGTTGAAATTAAGTCCTCGACCAGTCTTTCTTTCCGAGTCCGCCTTCGGTCGTACTCGTTTGTGGTTGAAATTCCATCCTCGGTCGGTCTTTCTTTTTGAGTCAGCTTTCGGTCGTACTCGTTTGTGGTTGAAAGTTCGTCTTCGGCCGATCTTTCTTTTCGAGTCCGCTTTCGGTCGTACTCGTCTGTTGTTGAAATTCCCCTTTTGGACGGTCTTTCTTTTCGAGTTCGCTTCTGGTTGTACTCATTTACGGTTGAAATTCCATCTTCGGCCAGTCTTTCTTTTCGAATCCGCTTTCGGTCGTACTCGTTTTCTGTTGAAATTCCGTCTTCAGCCGGTCTTTCCTTTCGAGTCTGCTTTCGGTCGTGCTCGTTTGTTGATGAAATTCCGTCTTTGGTCGGTCTTTCTTTTTTAGTCCGCTTTTGGCCGTACTCGTTTGTTTTTGAAATTTTGTCCTCGGTCGGTTTTTCTTTACGAGTCCGCCTTCGGTCGTACTCGTTTGTGGTTGAAATTCCATCTTCGGTCGGTCTTTCTTTTCTAGTCCGCTTTCGGTCGTGCTCGTTTGTTGATAAAATTCCGTCTTTGGTCGGTCTTTCTTTTCGAGTCCGCTTTCGGCCGTACTCGTTTGTTGTTGAAATTTCGTCCTCGACTGGTCTTTCTTTACGAATCAGCTTTCGATCGTACTCGTTTGTGGTTGAAATTCCGTCCTCGGTCGGTCTTTCTTTTCAAGTCCGCCTTCGGTCGTACTCGTTTGTTGTTTCGAGTCCGGTTTCGGTCGTACTCGTCTGTTGTTGAAATTCCGCTTTCGGTCGGTCTTTCTTTTCGAGTCCGCTTTCGGTCGTACTCATCTATTGTTGAAATTACGCTTTTGATCGGTCTTTCTTTTCGAGTTCGCTTTCGGTCGTACTCGTTTGCTGTTGAAATTTCATCTTCGACCGGTCTTTCTTTTCGAGTCCGCTTTCGGTCGTACTCATTTGCTGTTGAAATTCCGTCTTCGGCCGGTCTTTCTTTTCTAGTCCGCTTTTGGCCATGCTCATTTGTTGATGAAATTCCGTCTTCGGTCGTTCTTTTTATTCGAGTCCGCTTTCGGCCGTACTCGTTTGTTGTTGAAATTTCATCCTCGGCTGGTCTTTCTTTACGAGTTAGCTATCGGTCGTACTCGTTTGTGGTTGAAATTCCGTCCTCGGGCGGTCTTTCTTTTCGAGTCCGCCTTCGGTCGTACTTGTTTGTGGTTGAAATTCTGTCCTCGGCCTATCTTTCTTTTCGAGTCCGCTTTCGGTCGTACTCGTTTGCTGATGAAATTTCGTCTTCGGTCGGTCTTTCTTTTCGAGTCCGCTATCGGTGGTAGTCGTTTGTGGTTGAAATTCCGTTCTCGGCCAGTCTTTATTTTTGAGTCCGCTTTCGGTTGTACTCGTTTGCTGATGAAATTTCGTCTTCGGTCGGTCTTTCTTTTCGAGTCCGCTTTCGGTCGTGCTCGTTTGTTGATGAAATTCCATCTTCGGTCAGTCTTTTTTTTCGAGTTCGCTTTCGGTCGTACTCATTTTATGTTGAAATTCCGTCTTCGGCCGATCTTTATTTTCGAGTCCGCTTTCGGTCGTACTCGTTTGTGGTTGAAATTCCGTCATCGGCCGGTCTTTCTTTTCGAGTCCGCCTACGGTCGTACTCGTTTGTGGTTGAAATTCCGTCCTCGGCCGGTCTTTCTTTTCGAGTCCGCTTTCGGTCGTACTCGTTTGCTGATGAAATTCCATCTTTGGTCAGTCTTTCTTTTCGAGTCCGCTTTCGGTCGTACTCGTTTGTGGTTGAAATTCCATCTTCGGCCGGTCTTTCTTTTCGAGTCCGCTTTCGGTCGTACTCATTTGCTGATGAAATTCCATCTTTGATCAGTCTTTCTTTTCGAGTCCGCTCTCGGTCGTACTCGTTTGTGGTTGAAATTCCGTCCTCGGCCGGTCTTTCTTTTCGAGTCCACTTCCGGTCGTACTCGTTTGCTGATGAAATTCCGTCTTCGGCCGGTCTTTCTTTTTGAGTCCGCTTTCGGTCGTGCTCGTTTGTTGATGAAATTCCGTCTTCGGTCGGTATTTCTTTTCGAGTCGGCTTTCGATCGTACTCGTTTCTTGTTGAAATTCCATCCTCAGCCGGTCTTTCTTTTCGAGTCCGCTTTCGGTCGTACTCGTTTGTGGTTGAAATTAAGTCCTCGACCAGTCTTTCTTTCCGAGTCCGCCTTCGATCGTACTCGTTTGTGGTTGAAATTCCATCCTCGGTCGGTCTTTCTTTTTGAGTCAGCTTTCGGTCGTACTCGTTTGTGGTTGAAAGTCCGTCTTCGGCCGATCTTTCTTTTCGAGTCCGCTTTCGGTCGTACTCGTCTGTTGTTGAAATTCCCCTTTTGGACGGTCTTTCTTTTCGAGTTCGCTTCCGGTCGTACTCGTTTGCGGTTGAAATTCCATCTTCGGCCAGTCTTTCTTTTCGAATCCGCTTTTGGTCGTACTCGTTTTCTGTTGAAATTCCGTCTTCAGCCGGTCTTTCCTTTCGAGTCTGCTTTCGGTCGTGCTCGTTTGTTGATGAAATTCCGTCTTTGGTCGGTCTTTCTTTTTTAGTCCGCTTTTGGCCGTACTCGTTTGTTTTTGAAATTTCGTCCTCGGTCGGTTTTTCTTTACGAGTCCGCCTTCGGTCGTACTCGTTTGTGGTTGAAATTCCATCTTCGGTCGGTCTTTCTTTTCTAGTCCGCTTTCGGTCGTGCTCGTTTGTTGATAAAATTCCGTCTTTGGTCGGTCTTTCTTTTCGAGTCCGCTTTCGGCCGTACTCGTTTGTTGTTGAAATTTCGTCCTCGACTGGTCTTTCTTTACGAATCAGCTTTCGATCGTACTCGTTTGTGGTTGAAATTCCGTCCTCGGCCGGTCTTTCTTTTCAAGTCCGCCTTCGGTCGTACTCGTTTGTTGTTTCGAGTCCGGTTTCGGTCGTACTCGTCTGTTGTTGAAATTCCGCTTTCGGTCGGTCTTTCTTTTCGAGTCCGCTTTCGGTCGTACTCATCTATTGTTGAAATTACGCTTTCGATCGGTCTTTCTTTTCGAGTTCGCTTTCGGTCGTACTCGTTTGCTGTTGAAATTTCATCTTCGGCCGGTCTTTCTTTTCGAGTCCGCTTTCGGTCGTACTCATTTGCTGTTGAAATTCCGTCTTCGGCCGGTCTTTCTTTTCGAGTCCGCTTTTGGCCGTGCTCATTTGTTGATGAAATTCCGTCTTCGGTCGGTCTTTTTATTCGAGTCCGCTTTCGGCCGTACTCGTTTGTTGTTGAAATTTCGTCCTCGGCTGGTCTTTCTTTACGAGTTAGCTTTCGGTCGTACTCGTTTGTGGTTGAAATTCCGTCCTCGGGCGGTCTTTCTTTTCGAGTCCGCCTTCGGTCGTACTCGTTTGTGGTTGAAATTCTGTCCTCGGCCTATCTTTCTTTTCGAGTCCGCTTTCGGTCGTACTCGTTTGCTGATGAAATTCCGTCTTCGGTCGGTCTTTCTTTTCGAGTCCGCTATCGGTGGTAGTCGTTTGTGGTTGAAATTCCGTTCTCGGCCAGTCTTTATTTTTGAGTCCGCTTTCGGTTGTACTCGTTTGCTGATGAAATTCCGTCTTCGGTCGGTCTTTCTTTTCGAGTCCGCTTTCGGTCGTGCTCGTTTGTTGATGAAATTTCATCTTCGGTCAGTCTTTTTTTTCGAGTTCGCTTTCGGTCGTACTCGTTTTATGTTGAAATTCCGTCTTCGGCCGATCTTTATTTTCGAGTCCGCTTTCGGTCGTACTCGTTTGTGGTTGAAATTCCGTCATCGGCCGGTCTTTCTTTTCGAGTCCGCCTACGGTCGTACTCGTTTGTGGTTGAAATTCCGTCCTCGGCCGGTCTTTCTTTTCGAGTCCGCTTTCGGTCGTACTCGTTTGCTGATGAAATTCCATCTTTGGTCAGTCTTTCTTTTCGAGTCCGCTTTCGGTCGTACTCGTTTGTGGTTGAAATTCCATCTTCGGCCGGTCTTTCTTTTCGAGTCCGCTTTCGGTCGTACTCATTTGCTGATGAAATTCCATCTTTGATCAGTCTTTCTTTTCGAGTCCGCTCTCGGTCGTACTCGTTTGTGGTTGAAATTCCGTCCTCGGCCGGTCTTTCTTTTCGAGTCCACTTCCGGTCGTACTCGTTTGCTGATGAAATTCCGTCTTCGGCCGGTCTTTCTTTTTGAGTCCGCTTTCGGTCGTGCTCGTTTGTTGATGAAATTCCGTCTTCGGTCGGTATTTCTTTTCGAGTCGGCTTTCGATCGTACTCGTTTCTTGTTGAAATTCCATCCTCAGCCGGTCTTTCTTTTCGAGTCCGCTTTCGGTCGTACTCGTTTGTGGTTGAAATTAAGTCCTCGACCAGTCTTTCTTTCCGAGTCCGCCTTCGATCGTACTCGTTTGTGGTTGAAATTCCATCCTCGGTCGGTCTTTCTTTTTGAGTCAGCTTTCGGTCGTACTCGTTTGTGGTTGAAAGTCCGTCTTCGGCCGATCTTTCTTTTCGAGTCCGCTTTCGGTCGTACTCGTCTGTTGTTGAAATTCCCCTTTTGGACGGTCTTTCTTTTCGAGTTCGCTTCCGGTCGTACTCGTTTGCGGTTGAAATTCCATCTTCGGCCAGTCTTTCTTTTCGAATCCGCTTTTGGTCGTACTCGTTTTCTGTTGAAATTCCGTCTTCAGCCGGTCTTTCCTTTCGAGTCTGCTTTCGGTCGTGCTCGTTTGTTGATGAAATTCCGTCTTTGGTCGGTCTTTCTTTTTTAGTCCGCTTTTGGCCGTACTCGTTTGTTTTTGAAATTTCGTCCTCGGTCGGTTTTTCTTTACGAGTCCGCCTTCGGTCGTACTCGTTTGTGGTTGAAATTCCATCTTCGGTCGGTCTTTCTTTTCTAGTCCGCTTTCGGTCGTGCTCGTTTGTTGATAAAATTCCGTCTTTGGTCGGTCTTTCTTTTCGAGTCCGCTTTCGGCCGTACTCGTTTGTTGTTGAAATTTCGTCCTCGACTGGTCTTTCTTTACGAATCAGCTTTCGATCGTACTCGTTTGTGGTTGAAATTCCGTCCTCGGCCGGTCTTTCTTTTCAAGTCCGCCTTCGGTCGTACTCGTTTGTTGTTTCGAGTCCGGTTTCGGTCGTACTCGTCTGTTGTTGAAATTCCGCTTTCGGTCGGTCTTTCTTTTCGAGTCCGCTTTCGGTCGTACTCATCTATTGTTGAAATTACGCTTTCGATCGGTCTTTCTTTTCGAGTTCGCTTTCGGTCGTACTCGTTTGCTGTTGAAATTTCATCTTCGGCCGGTCTTTCTTTTCGAGTCCGCTTTCGGTCGTACTCATTTGCTGTTGAAATTCCGTCTTCGGCCGGTCTTTCTTTTCGAGTCCGCTTTTGGCCGTGCTCATTTGTTGATGAAATTCCGTCTTCGGTCGGTCTTTTTATTCGAGTCCGCTTTCGGCCGTACTCGTTTGTTGTTGAAATTTCGTCCTCGGCTGGTCTTTCTTTACGAGTTAGCTTTCGGTCGTACTCGTTTGTGGTTGAAATTCCGTCCTCGGGCGGTCTTTCTTTTCGAGTCCGCCTTCGGTCGTACTCGTTTGTGGTTGAAATTCTGTCCTCGGCCTATCTTTCTTTTCGAGTCCGCTTTCGGTCGTACTCGTTTGCTGATGAAATTCCGTCTTCGGTCGGTCTTTCTTTTCGAGTCCGCTATCGGTGGTAGTCGTTTGTGGTTGAAATTCCGTTCTCGGCCAGTCTTTATTTTTGAGTCCGCTTTCGGTTGTACTCGTTTGCTGATGAAATTCCGTCTTCGGTCGGTCTTTCTTTTCGAGTCCGCTTTCGGTCGTGCTCGTTTGTTGATGAAATTTCATCTTCGGTCAGTCTTTTTTTTCGAGTTCGCTTTCGGTCGTACTCGTTTTATGTTGAAATTCCGTCTTCGGCCGATCTTTATTTTCGAGTCCGCTTTCGGTCGTACTCGTTTGTGGTTGAAATTCCGTCATCACCCGGTCTTTCTTTTCGAGTCCGCCTACGGTCGTACTCGTTTGTGGTTGAAATTCCGTCCTCGGCCGGTCTTTCTTTTCGAGTCCGCTTTCGGTCGTACTCGTTTGCTGATGAAATTCCATCTTTGGTCAGTCTTTCTTTTCGAGTCCGCTTTCGGTCGTACTCGTTTGTGGTTGAAATTCCGTCTTCGGCCGGTCTTTCTTTTCGAGTCCGCTTTCGGTCGTACTCGTTTGCTGATGAAATTCCATCTTTGGTCAGTCTTTCTTTTCGAGTCCGCTTTCGGTCGTACTCGTTTGTGGTTGAAATTTCGTCCTCGGCCGGTCTTTCTTTTCGAGTCCACTTCCGGTCGTACTCGTTTGCTGATGAAATTCCGTCTTCGGCCGGTCTTTCTTTTCGAGTCCGCTTTCGGTCGTGCTCGTTTGTTGATGAAATTCCGTCTTCGGTCGGTATTTCTTTTCGAGTCGGCTTTCGATCGTACTCGTTTCTTGTTGAAATTCCATCCTCAGCCGGTCTTTCTTTTCGAGTCCGCTTTCGGTCGTACTCGTTTGTGGTTGAAATTAAGTCCTCGACCAGTCTTTCTTTCCGAGTCCGCCTTCGGTCGTACTCGTTTGTGGTTGAAATTCCATCCTCGGTCGGTCTTTCTTTTTGAGTCAGCTTTCGGTCGTACTCGTTTGTGGTTGAAAGTCCGTCTTCGGCCGATCTTTCTTTTCGAGTCCGTTTTCGGTCGTACTCGTCTGTTGTTGAAATTCCCCTTTTGGACGGTCTTTCTTTTCGAGTTCGCTTCCGGTCGTACTCGTTTGCGGTTGAAATTCCATCTTCGGCCAGTCTTTCTTTTCGAATCCGCTTTCGGTCGTACTCGTTTTCTGTTGAAATTCCGTCTTCAGCCGGTCTTTCCTTTCGAGTCTGCTTTCGGTCGTGCTCGTTTGTTGATGAAATTCCGTCTTTGGTCGGTCTTTCTTTTTTAGTCCGCTTTTGGCCGTACTCGTTTGTTTTTGAAATTTCGTCCTCGGTCGGTTTTTCTTTACGAGTCCGCCTTCGGTCGTACTCGTTTGTGGTTGAAATTCCATCTTCGGTCGGTCTTTCTTTTCTAGTCCGCTTTCGGTCGTGCTCGTTTGTTGATAAAATTCCGTCTTTGGTCGGTCTTTCTTTTCGAGTCCGCTTTCGGCCGTACTCGTTTGTTGTTGAAATTTCGTCCTCGACTGGTCTTTCTTTACGAATCAGCTTTCGATCGTACTCGTTTGTGGTTGAAATTCCGTCCTCGGCCGGTCTTTCTTTTCAACTCCGCCTTCGGTCGTACTCGTTTGTTGTTTCGAGTCCGGTTTCGGTCGTACTCGTCTGTTGTTGAAATTCCGCTTTCGGTCGGTCTTTCTTTTCGAGTCCGCTTTCGGTCGTACTCATCTATTGTTGAAATTACGCTTTCGATCGGTCTTTCTTTTCGAGTTCGCTTTCGGTCGTACTCGTTTGCTGTTGAAATTTCATCTTCGGCCGGTCTTTCTTTTCGAGTCCGCTTTCGGTCGTACTCATTTGCTGTTGAAATTCCGTCTTCGGCCGGTCTTTCTTTTCGAGTCCGCTTTTGGCCGTGCTCATTTGTTGATGAAATTCCGTCTTCGGTCGGTCTTTTTATTCGAGTCCGCTTTCGGCCGTACTCGTTTGTTGTTGAAATTTCGTCCTCGGCTAGTCTTTCTTTACGAGTTAGCTTTCGGTCATACTCGTTTGTGGTTGAAATTCCGTCCTCGGGCGGTCTTTCTTTTCGAGTCCGCCTTCGGTCGTACTCGTTTGTGGTTGAAATTCTGTCCTCGGCCTATCTTTCTTTTCGAGTCCGCTTTCGGTCGTACTCGTTTGCTGATGAAATTCCGTCTTCGGTCGGTCTTTCTTTTCGAGTCCGCTATCGGTGGTAGTCGTTTGTGGTTGAAATTCCGTTCTCGGCCAGTCTTTATTTTTGAGTCCGCTTTCGGTTGTACTCGTTTGCTGATGAAATTCCGTCTTCGGTCGGTCTTTCTTTTCGAGTCCGCTTTCGGTCGTGCTCGTTTGTTGATGAAATTTCATCTTCGGTCAGTCTTTTTTTTCGAGTTCGCTTTCGGTCGTACTCGTTTTATGTTGAAATTCCGTCTTCGGCCGATCTTTATTTTCGAGTCCGCTTTCGGTCGTACTCGTTTGTGGTTGAAATTCCGTCATCACCCGGTCTTTCTTTTCGAGTCCGCCTACGGTCGTACTCGTTTGTGGTTGAAATTCCGTCCTCGGCCGGTCTTTCTTTTCGAGTCCGCTTTCGGTCGTACTCGTTTGCTGATGAAATTCCATCTTTGGTCAGTCTTTCTTTTCGAGTCCGCTTTCGGTCGTACTCGTTTGTGGTTGAAATTCCGTCTTCGGCCGGTCTTTCTTTTCGAGTCCACTTTCGGTCGTACTCGTTTGCTGATGAAATTCCATCTTTGGTCAGTCTTTCTTTTCGAGTCCGCTTTCGGTCGTACTCGTTTGTGGTTGAAATTCCGTCCTCGGCCGGTCTTTCTTTTCGAGTCCACTTCCGGTCGTACTCGTTTGCTGATGAAATTCCGTCTTCGGCCGGTCTTTCTTTTCGAGTCCGCTTTCGGTCGTGCTCGTTTGTTGATGAAATTCCGTCTTCGGTCGGTATTTCTTTTCGAGTCGACTTTCGATCGTACTCGTTTCTTGTTGAAATTCCATCCTCAGCCGGTCTTTCTTTTCGAGTCCGCTTTCGGTCGTACTCGTTTGTGGTTGAAATTAAGTCCTCGACCAGTCTTTCTTTCCGAGTCCGCCTTCGGTCGTACTCGTTTGTGGTTGAAATTCCATCCTCGGCCGGTCTTTCTTTTTGAGTCAGCTTTCGGTCGTACTAGTTTGTGGTTGAAAGTCCGTCTTCGGCCGATCTTTCTTTTCGAGTCCGCTTTCGGTCGTACTCGTCTGTTGTTGAAATTCCCCTTTTGGACGGTCTTTCTTTTCGAGTTCGCTTCCGGTCGTACTCGTTTGCGGTTGAAATTCCATCTTCGGCCAGTCTTTCTTTTCGAATCCGCTTTCGGCCGTACTCGTTTTCTGTTGAAATTCCGTCTTCAGCCGGTCTTTCCTTTCGAGTCTGCTTTCGGTCGTGCTCGTTTGTTGATGAAATTCCGTCTTTGGTCGGTCTTTCTTTTTTAGTCCGCTTTTGGCCGTACTCGTTTGTTTTTGAAATTTCGTCCTCGGTCGGTTTTTCTTTACGAGCCCGCCTTCGGTCGTACTCGTTTGTGGTTGAAATTCCATCTTCGGTCGGTCTTTCTTTTCTAGTCCGCTTTCGGTCGTGCTCGTTTGTTGATAAAATTCCGTCTTTGGTCGGTCTTTCTTTTCGAGTCCGCTTTCGGCCGTACTCGTTTGTTGTTGAAATTTCGTCCTCGACTGGTCTTTCTTTACGAATCAGCTTTCGATCGTACTCGTTTGTGGTTGAAATTCCGTCCTCGGCCGGTCTTTCTTTTCAAGTCCGCCTTCGGTCGTACTCGTTAGTTGTTTCGAGTCCGGTTTCGGTCGTACTCGTCTGTTGTTGAAATTCCGCTTTCGATCGGTCTTTCTTTTCGAGTTCGCTTTCGGTCGTACTCGTTTGCTGTTGAAATTTCATCTTCGGCCGGTCTTTCTTTTCGAGTCCGCTTTCGGTCGTACTCATTTGCTGTTGAAATTCCGTCTTCGGCCGGTCTTTCTTTTCGAGTTCGCTTTTGGCCGTGCTCATTTGTTGATGAAATTCCGTCTTCGGTCGGTCTTTTTATTCGAGTCCGCTTTCGGCCGTACTCGTTTGTTGTTGAAATTTCGTCCTCGGCTGGTCTTTCTTTACGAGTTAGCTTTCGGTCGTACTCGTTTGTGGTTGAAATTCCGTCCTCGGGCGGTCTTTCTTTTCGAGTCCGCCTTCGGTAGTACTCGTTTGTGGTTGAAATTCTGTCCTCGGCCTATCTTTCTTTTCGAGTCCGCTTTCGGTCGTACTCGTTTGCTGATGAAATTCCGTCTTCGGTCGGTCTTTCTTTTCGAGTCCGCTATCGGTGGTAGTCGTTTGTGGTTGAAATTCCGTTCTCGGCCAGTCTTTATTTTTGAGTCCGCTTTCGGTTGTACTCGTTTACTGATGAAATTCCGTCTTCGGTCGGTCTTTCTTTTCGAGTCCGCTTTCGGTCGTGCTCGTTTGTTGATGAAATTCCATCTTCGGTCAGTCTTTTTTTTCGAGTTCGCTTTCGGTCGTACTCGTTTTATGTTGAAATTCCGTCTTCGGCCGATATTTATTTTCGAGTCCGCTTTCGGTCGTACTCGTTTGTGGTTGAAATTCCGTCATCGCCCGGTCTTTCTTTTCGAGTCCGCCTACGGTCGTACTCATTTGTGGTTGAAATTCCGTCCTCGGCCGGTCTTTCTTTTCGAGTCCGCTTTCGGTCGTACTCGTTTGCTGATGAAATTCCATCTTTGGTCAGTCTTTCTTTTCGAGTCCGCTTTCGGTCGTACTCGTTTGTGGTTGAAATTCCGTCTTCGGCCGGTCTTTCTTTTCGAGTCCGCTTTCGGTCGTACTCGTTTGCTGATGAAATTCCATCTTTGGTCAGTCTTTCTTTTCGAGTCCGCTTTCGGTCGTACTCGTTTGTGGTTGAAATTCTGTCCTCGGCCGGTCTTTCTTTTCGAGTCCACTTCCGGTCGTGCTCGTTTGTTGATGAAATTCCGTCTTCGGTCGGTATTTCTTTTTGAGTCGGCTTTCGATCGTACTCGTTTCTTGTTGAAATTCCATCCTCAGCCGGTCTTTCTTTTCGAGTCCGCTTTCGGTCGTACTCGTTTGTGGTTGAAATTACGTCCTCGACCAGTCTTTCTTTCCGAGTCCGCCTTCGGTCGTACTCGTTTGTGGTTGAAATTCCATCCTCGGTCGGTCTTTCTTTTCGAGTCAGCTTTCGGTCGTACTCGTTTGGGGTTGAAAGTCCGTCCTCGGCCGATCTTTCTTTTCGAGTCCGCTTTCGGTCGTACTCGTCTGTTGTTGAAATTCCGCTTTCGGTCGGTCTTTCTTTTCGAGTCAGCTTTCGGTCGTACTCATCTGTTGTTGAAATTACGCTTTCGATCGGTCTTTCTTTTCGAGTTCGCTTTCGGTCGTACTCGTTTGCTGTTGAAATTTCATCTTCGGCCGGTCTTTCTTTTCGAGTCCGCTTTCGGTCGTACTCATTTGCTGTTGAAATTCCGTCTTCGGCCGGTCTTTCTTTTCGAGTTCGCTTTTGGCCGTGCTCATTTGTTGATGAAATTCCGTCTTCGGTCGGTCTTTTTATTCGAGTCCGCTTTCGGCCGTACTCGTTTGTTGTTGAAATTTCGTCCTCGGCTGGTCTTTCTTTACGAGTTAGCTTTCGGTCGTACTCGTTTGTGGTTGAAATTCCGTCCTCGGGCGGTCTTTCTTTTCGAGTCCGCCTTCGGTAGTACTCGTTTGTGGTTGAAATTCTGTCCTCGGCCTATCTTTCTTTTCGAGTCCGCTTTCGGTCGTACTCGTTTGCTGATGAAATTCCGTCTTCGGTCGGTCTTTCTTTTCGAGTCCGCTATCGGTGGTAGTCGTTTGTGGTTGAAATTCCGTTCTCGGCCAGTCTTTATTTTTGAGTCCGCTTTCGGTTGTACTCGTTTACTGATGAAATTCCGTCTTCGGTCGGTCTTTCTTTTCGAGTCCGCTTTCGGTCGTGCTCGTTTGTTGATGAAATTCCATCTTCGGTCAGTCTTTTTTTTCGAGTTCGCTTTCGGTCGTACTCGTTTTATGTTGAAATTCCGTCTTCGGCCGATATTTATTTTCGAGTCCGCTTTCGGTCGTACTCGTTTGTGGTTGAAATTCCGTCATCGCCCGGTCTTTCTTTTCGAGTCCGCCTACGGTCGTACTCATTTGTGGTTGAAATTCCGTCCTCGGCCGGTCCTTTCTTTTCGAGTCCGCTTTCGGTCGTACTCGTTTGCTGATGAAATTCCATCTTTGGTCAGTCTTTCTTTTCGAGTCCGCTTTCGGTCGTACTCGTTTGTGGTTGAAATTCCGTCTTCGGCCGGTCTTTCTTTTCGAGTCCGCTTTCGGTCGTACTCGTTTGCTGATGAAATTCCATCTTTGGTCAGTCTTTCTTTTCGAGTCCGCTTTCGGTCGTACTCGTTTGTGGTTGAAATTCTGTCCTCGGCCGGTCTTTCTTTTCGAGTCCACTTCCGGTCGTGCTCGTTTGTTGATGAAATTCCGTCTTCGGTCGGTATTTCTTTTTGAGTCGGCTTTCGATCGTACTCGTTTCTTGTTGAAATTCCATCCTCAGCCGGTCTTTCTTTTCGAGTCCGCTTTCGGTCGTACTCGTTTGTGGTTGAAATTACGTCCTCGACCAGTCTTTCTTTCCGAGCCCGCCTTCGGTCGTACTCGTTTGTGGTTGAAATTCCATCCTCGGTCGGTCTTTCTTTTCGAGTCAGCTTTCGGTCGTACTCGTTTGGGGTTGAAAGTCCGTCCTCGGCCGATCTTTCTTTTCAAGTCCGCTTTCGGTCGTACTCGTCTGTTGTTGAAATTCCGCTTTCGGTCGGTCTTTCTTTTCGAGTCAGCTTTCGGTCGTACTCATCTGTTGTTGAAATTACGCTTTCGATCGGTCTTTCTTTTCGAGTTCGCTTTCGGTCGTACTCGTTTGCTGTTGAAATTTCATCTTCGGCCGGTCTTTCTTTTCGAGTCCGCTTTCGGTCGTACTCATTTGCTGTTGAAATTCCGTCTTCGGCCGGTCTTTCTTTTCGAGTTCGCTTTTGGCCGTGCTCATTTGTTGATGAAATTCCGTCTTCGGTCGGTCTTTTTATTCGAGTCCGCTTTCGGCCGTACTCGTTTGTTGTTGAAATTTCGTCCTCGGCTGGTCTTTCTTTACGAGTTAGCTTTCGGTCGTACTCGTTTGTGGTTGAAATTCCGTCCTCGGGCGGTCTTTCTTTTCG
This sequence comes from Lathyrus tuberosus, assembly GCA_022829125.1. NCBI lineage: Eukaryota > Viridiplantae > Streptophyta > Magnoliopsida > Fabales > Fabaceae > Lathyrus > Lathyrus tuberosus. The sequence continues at coordinate 544,450 of JALAZF010000390.1, forward strand.
AGTCCGCCTTCGGTAGTACTCGTTTGTGGTTGAAATTCTGTCCTCGGCCTATCTTTCTTTTCGAGTCCGCTTTCGGTCGTACTCGTTTGCTGATGAAATTCCGTCTTCGGTCGGTCTTTCTTTTCGAGTCCGCTATCGGTGGTAGTCGTTTGTGGTTGAAATTCCGTTCTCGGCCAGTCTTTATTTTTGAGTCCGCTTTCGGTTGTACTCGTTTACTGATGAAATTCCGTCTTCGGTCGGTCTTTCTTTTCGAGTCCGCTTTCGGTCGTGCTCGTTTGTTGATGAAATTCCATCTTCGGTCAGTCTTTTTTTTCGAGTTCGCTTTCGGTCGTACTTGTTTTATGTTGAAATTCCGTCTTCGGCCGATATTTATTTTCGAGTCCGCTTTCGGTCGTACTCGTTTGTGGTTGAAATTCCGTCATCGCCCGGTCTTTCTTTTCGAGTCCGCCTACGGTCGTACTCATTTGTGGTTGAAATTCCGTCCTCGGCCGGTCTTTCTTTTCGAGTCCGCTTTCGGTCGTACTCGTTTGCTGATGAAATTCCATCTTTGGTCAGTCTTTCTTTTCGAGTCCGCTTTCGGTCGTACTCGTTTGTGGTTGAAATTCCGTCTTCGGCCGGTCTTTCTTTTCGAGTCCGCTTTCGGTCGTACTCGTTTGCTGATGAAATTCCATCTTTGGTCAGTCTTTCTTTTCGAGTCTGCTTTCGGTCGTACTCGTTTGTGGTTGAAATTCCGTCCTCGGCCGGTCTTTCTTTTCGAGTCCACTTCCGGTCGTGCTCGTTTGTTGATGAAATTCCGTCTTCGGTCGGTATTTCTTTTTGAGTCGGCTTTCGATCGTACTCGTTTCTTGTTGAAATTCCATCCTCAGCCGGTCTTTCTTTTCGAGTCCGCTTTCGGTCGTACTCGTTTGTGGTTGAAATAACGTCCTCGACCAGTCTTTCTTTCCGAGTCCGCCTTCGGTCGTACTCGTTTGTGGTTGAAATTCCATCCTCGGTCGGTCTTTCTTTTCGAGTCAGCTTTCGGTCGTACTCGTTTGGGGTTGAAAGTCCGTCCTCGGCCGATCTTTCTTTTCGAGTCCGCTTTCGGTCGTACTCGTCTGTTGTTGAAATTCCCCTTTTGGACAGTCTTTCTTTTCGAGTTCGCTTTCGGTCGTACTCGTTTGCGGTTGAAATTCCATCTTCGGCCAGTCTTTCTTTTCGAATCCGCTTTCGGTCGTACTCGTTTTCTGTTGAAATTCCGTCTTCAGCCGGTCTTTCCTTTCGAGTCTGCTTTCGGTCGTGCTCGTTTGTTGATGAAATTCCGTCTTTGGTCGGTCTTTCTTTTTTAGTCCGCTTTTGGCCGTACTCGTTTGTTTTTGAAATTTCGTCCTCGGTCGGTTTTTCTTTACGAGTCCGCCTTCGGTCGTACTCGTTTGTGGTTGAAATTCCATCTTCGGTCGGTCTTTCTTTTCTAGTCCGCTTTCGGTCGTGCTCGTTTGTTGATAAAATTCCGTCTTTGGTCGGTCTTTCTTTTCGAGTCCGCTTTCGGCCGTACTCGTTTGTTGTTGAAATTTCGTCCTCGACTGGTCTTTCTTTACGAATCAGCTTTCGATCGTACTCGTTTGTGGTTGAAATTCCGTCCTCGGGCGGTCTTTCTTTTCGAGTCCGCCTTCGGTAGTACTCGTTTGTGGTTGAAATTCTGTCCTCGGCCTATCTTTCTTTTCGAGTCCGCTTTCGGTCGTACTCGTTTGCTGATGAAATTCCGTCTTCGGTCGGTCTTTCTTTTCGAGTCCGCTATCGGTGGTAGTCGTTTGTGGTTGAAATTCCGTTCTCGGCCAGTCTTTATTTTTGAGTCCTCTTTCGGTTGTACTCGTTTACTGATGAAATTCCGTCTTCGGTCGGTCTTTCTTTTCGAGTCCGCTTTCGGTCGTGCTCGTTTGTTGATGAAATTCCATCTTCAGTAAGTCTTTTTTTTCGAGTTCGCTTTCGGTCGTACTCGTTTTATGTTGAAATTCCGTCTTCGGCCGATATTTATTTTCGAGTCCGCTTTCGGTCGTACTCGTTTGTGGTTGAAATTCCGTCATCGCCCGGTCTTTCTTTTCGAGTCCGCCTACGGTCGTACTCATTTGTGGTTGAAATTCCGTCCTCGGCCGGTCTTTCATTTCGAGTCCGCTTTCGGTCGTACTCGTTTGCTGATGAAATTCCATCTTTGGTCAGTCTTTCTTTTCGAGTCCGCTTTCGGTCGTACTCGTTTGTGGTTGAAATTCCGTCTTCGGCCGGTCTTTCTTTTCGAGTCCGCTTTCGGTCGTACTCGTTTGCTGATGAAATTCCATCTTTGGCCAGTCTTTCTTTTCGAGTCCGCTTTCGGTCGTACTCGTTTGTGGTTGAAATTCCGTCCTCGGCCGGTCTTTCTTTTCGAGTCCACTTCCGGTCGTACTCGTTTGCTGATGAAATTCCGTCTTCGGCCGGTCTTTCTTTTCGAGTCCGCTTTCGGTCGTGCTCGTTTGTTGATGAAATTCCGTCTTCGGTCGGTATTTCTTTTTGAGTCGGCTTTCGATCGTACTCGTTTCTTGTTGAAATTCCATCCTCAGTCGGTCTTTCTTTTCGAGTCCGCTTTCGGTCGTACTCGTTTGTGGTTGAAATTACGTCCTCGACCAGTCTTTCTTTCCGAGTCCGCCTTCGGTCGTACTCGTTTGTGGTTGAAATTCCATCCTCGGTCGGTCTTTCTTTTCGAGTCAGCTTTCGGTCGTACTCGTTTGGGGTTGAAAGTCCGTCCTCGGCCGATCTTTCTTTTCGAGTCCGCTTTCGGTCGTACTCGTCTGTTGTTGAAATTCCCCTTTTGGACAGTCTTTCTTTTCGAGTTCGCTTTCGGTCGTACTCGTTTGCGGTTGAAATTCCATCTTCGGCCAGTCTTTCTTTTCGAATCCGCTTTCGGTCGTACTCGTTTTCTGTTGAAATTCCGTCTTCAGCCGGTCTTTCCTTTCGAGTCTGCTTTCGGTCGTGCTCGTTTGTTGATGAAATTCCGTCTTTGGTCGGTCTTTCTTTTTTAGTCCGCTTTTGGCCGTACTCGTTTGTTTTTGAAATTTCGTCCTCGGTCGGTTTTTCTTTACGAGTCCGCCTTCGGTCGTACTCGTTTGTGGTTGAAATTCCATCTTCGGTCGGTCTTTCTTTTCTAGTCCGCTTTCGGTCGTGCTCGTTTGTTGATAAAATTCCGTCTTTGGTCGGTCTTTCTTTTCGAGTCCGCTTTCGGCCGTACTCGTTTGTTGTTGAAATTTCGTCCTCGACTGGTCTTTCTTTACGAATCAGCTTTCGATCGTACTCGTTTGTGGTTGAAATTCCGTCCTTGGTCGGTCTTTCTTTTCAAGTCCGCCTTCGGTCGTACTCGTTTGTTGTTTCGAGTCCGGTTTCGGTCGTACTCGTCTGTTGTTGAAATTCCGCTTTCGGTCGGTCTTTCTTTTCGATTCCGCTTTCGGTCGTACTCATCTATTGTTGAAATTACGCTTTCGATCGGTCTTTCTTTTCGAGTTCGCTTTCGGTCGTACTCGTTTGCTGTTGAAATTTCATCTTCGGCCGGTCTTTCTTTTCGAGTCCGCTTTCGGTCGTACTCATTTGCTGTTGAAATTCCGTCTTCGGCCGGTCTTTCTTTTCGAGTCCGCTTTTGGCCGTGCTCATTTGTTGATGAAATTCCGTCTTCGGTCGTTCTTTTTATTCGAGTCCGCTTTCGGCCGTACTCGTTTGTTGTTGAAATTTCGTCCTCGGCTGGTCTTTCTTTACGAGTTAGCTTTCGGTCGTACTCGTTTGTGGTTGAAATTCCGTCCTCGGGCGGTCTTTCTTTTCGAGTCCGCCTTCGGTCGTACTCGTTTGTGGTTGAAATTCTGTCCTCGGCCTATCTTTCTTTTCGAGTCCGCTTTCGGTCGTACTCGTTTGCTGATGAAATTCCGTCTTCGGTCGGTCTTTCTTTTCGAGTCCGCTATCGGTGGTAGTCGTTTGTGGTTGAAATTCCGTTCTCGGCCAGTCTTTATTTTTGAGTCCTCTTTCGGTTGTACTCGTTTACTGATGAAATTCCGTCTTCGGTCGGTCTTTCTTTTCGAGTCCGCTTTCGGTCGTGCTCGTTTGTTGATGAAATTCCATCTTCAGTAAGTCTTTTTTTTCGAGTTCACTTTCGGTCGTACTCATTTTATGTTGAAATTCTGTCTTCGGCCGATCTTTATTTTCGAGTCCGCTTTCGGTCGTACTCGTTTGTGGTTGAAATTCCGTCATCGGCCGGTCTTTCTTTTCGAGTCCGCCTACGGTCGTACTCGTTTGTGGTTGAAATTCCGTCCTCGGCCGGTCTTTCTTTTCGAGTCCGCTTTCGGTCGTACTCGTTTGCTGATGAAATTCCATCTTTGGTCAGTCTTTCTTTTCGAGTCCGCTTTCGGTCGTACTCGTTTGTGGTTGAAATTCCATCTTCGGCCGGTCTTTCTTTTCGAGTCCGCTTTCGGTCGTACTCGTTTGCTGATGAAATTCCATCTTTGATCAGTCTTTCTTTTCGAGTCCGCTTTCGGTCGTACTCGTTTGTGGTTGAAATTCCGTCCTCGGCCGGTCTTTCTTTTCGAGTCCACTTCCGGTCGTACTCGTTTGCTGATGAAATTCCGTCTTCGGCCGGTCTTTCTTTTCGAGTCCGCTTTCGGTCGTGCTCGTTTGTTGATGAAATTCCGTCTTCGGTCGGTATTTCTTTTTGAGTCGGCTTTCGATCGTACTCGTTTCTTGTTGAAATTCCATCCTCAGCCGGTCTTTCTTTTCGAGTCCGCTTTCGGTCGTACTCGTTTGTGGTTGAAATTACGTCCTCGACCAGTCTTTCTTTCCGAGTCCGCCTTCGGTCGTACTCGTTTGTGGTTGAAATTCCATCCTCGGTCGGTCTTTCTTTTCGAGTCAACTTTCGGTCGTACTCGTTTGGGGTTGAAAGTCCGTCCTCGGCCGATCTTTCTTTTCGAGTCCGCTTTCGGTCGTACTCGTCTGTTGTTGAAATTCCCCTTTTGGACAGTCTTTCTTTTCGAGTTCGCTTTCGGTCGTACTCGTTTGCGGTTGAAATTCCATCTTCGGCCAGTCTTTCTTTTCGAATCCGCTTTCGGTCGTACTCGTTTTCTGTTGAAATTCCGTCTTCCGCCGGTCTTTCCTTTCGAGTCTGCTTTCGGTCGTGCTCGTTTGTTGATGAAATTCCGTCTTTGGTCGGTCTTTCTTTTTTAGTCCGCTTTTGGCCGTACTCGTTTGTTTTTAAAATTTCGTCCTCGGTCGGTCTTTCTTTACGAGTCCGCCTTCGGTCGTACTCGTTTGTGGTTGAAATTCCATCTTCGGTCGGTCTTTCTTTTCTAGTCCGCTTTCGGTCGTGCTTGTTTGTTGATAAAATTCCGTCTTTGGTCGGTCTTTCTTTTCGAGTCCGCTTTCGGCCGTACTCGTTTGTTGTTGAAATTTCGTCCTCGACTGGTCTTTCTTTACGAATCAGCTTTCGATCGTACTCGTTTGTGGTTGAAATTACGTCCTCGGTCGGTCTTTCTTTTCAAGTCCGCCTTCGGTCGTACTCGTTTGTTGTTTCGAGTCCGGTTTCGGTCGTACTCGTCTGTTGTTGAAATTCCGCTTTCGGTCGGTCTTTCTTTTCGAGTCCGCTTTCGGTCGTATTCATCTATTGTTGAAATTACGCTTTCGATCGGTCTTTCTTTTCGAGTTCGCTTTCGGTCGTACTCGTTTGCTGTTGAAATTTCATCTTCGGCCGGTCTTTCTTTTCGAGTCCGCTTTTGGCCGTGCTCATTTGTTGATGAAATTCCGTCTTCGGTCTTTCTTTTTATTCGAGTCCGCTTTCGGCCGTACTCGTTTGTTGTTGAAATTTCGTCCTCGGCTGGTCTTTCTTTACGAGTTAGCTTTCGGTCGTACTTGTTTGTGGTTGAAATTCCGTCCTCGGGCGGTCTTTCTTTTCGAGTCCGCCTTCGGTCGTACTCGTTTGTGGTTGAAATTCTGTCCTCGGCCTATCTTTCTTTTAGAGTCCGCTTTCGGTCGTACTCGTTTGCTGATGAAATTCCGTCTTCGGTCGGTCTTTCTTTTCGAGTCCGCTATCGGTGGTAGTCGTTTGTGGTTGAAATTCCGTTCTCGGCCAGTCTTTATTTTTGAGTCCGCTTTCGGTCGTGCTCGTTTGTTGATGAAATTCCGTCTTTGGTCGGTCTTTCTTTTTTAGTCCGCTTTTGGCCGTACTCGTTTGTTTTTAAAATTTCGTCCTCGGTCGGTCTTTCTTTACGAGTCCGCCTTCGGTCGTACTCGTTTGTGGTTGAAATTCCATCTTCGGTCGGTCTTTCTTTTCTAGTCCGCTTTCGGTCGTGCTTGTTTGTTGATAAAATTCCGTCTTTGGTCGGTCTTTCTTTTCGAGTCCGCTTTCGGCCGTACTCGTTTGTTGTTGAAATTTCGTCCTCGACTGGTCTTTCTTTACGAATCAGCTTTCGATCGTACTCGTTTGTGGTTGAAATTACGTCCTCGGTCGGTCTTTCTTTTCAAGTCCGCCTTCGGTCGTACTCGTTTGTTGTTTCGAGTCCGGTTTCGGTCGTACTCGTCTGTTGTTGAAATTCCGCTTTCGGTCGGTCTTTCTTTTCGAGTTCGCTTTCGGTCGTATTCATCTATTGTTGAAATTACGCTTTCGATCGGTCTTTCTTTTCGAGTTCGCTTTCGGTCGTACTCGTTTGCTGTTGAAATTTCATCTTCGGCCGGTCTTTCTTTTCGAGTCCGCTTTTGGCCGTGCTCATTTGTTGATGAAATTCCGTCTTCGGTCGTTCTTTTTATTCGAGTCCGCTTTCGGCCGTACTCGTTTGTTGTTGAAATTTCGTCCTCGGCTGGTCTTTCTTTACGAGTTAGCTTTCGGCCGTACTCGTTTGTGGTTGAAATTCCGTCCTCGGGCGGTCTTTCTTTTCGAGTCCGCCTTCGGTCGTACTCGTTTGTGGTTGAAATTCTGTCCTCGGCCTATCTTTCTTTTAGAGTCCGCTTTCGGTCGTACTCGTTTGCTGATGAAATTCCGTCTTCGGTCGGTCTTTCTTTTCGAGTCCGCTATCGGTGGTAGTCGTTTGTGGTTGAAATTCCGTTCTCGGCCAGTCTTTATTTTTGAGTCCGCTTTCGGTCGTGCTCGTTTGTTGATGAAATTCCGTCTTTGGTCGGTCTTTCTTTTTTAGTCCGCTTTTGGCCGTACTCGTTTGTTTTTAAAATTTCGTCCTCGGTCGGTCTTTCTTTACGAGTCCGCCTTCGGTCGTACTCGTTTGTGGTTGAAATTCCATCTTCGGTCGGTCTTTCTTTTCTAGTCCGCTTTCGGTCGTGCTCGTTTGTTGATAAAATTCTGTCTTTGGTCGGTCTTTCTTTTCGAGTCCGCTTTCGGCCGTACTCGTTTGTTGTTGAAATTTCGTCCTCGACTGGTCTTTCTTTACGAATCAGCTTTCGATCGTACTCGTTTGTGGTTGAAATTCCGTCCTCGGCCGGTCTTTCTTTTCAAGTCCGCCTTCGGTCGTACTCGTTTGTTGTTTCGAGTCCGGTTTCGGTCGTACTCGTCTGTTGTTGAAATTCCGCTTTCGGTCGGTCTTTCTTTTCGAGTCCGCTTTCGGTCGTACTCATCTATTGTTGAAATTACGCTTTCGATCGGTCTTTCTTTTCGAGTTCGCTTTCGGTCGTACTCGTTTGCTGTTGAAATTTCATCTTCGGCCGGTCTTTCTTTTCGAGTCCGCTTTCGGTCGTACTCATTTGCTGTTGAAATTCCGTCTTCGGTCGGTCTTTCTTTTCGAGTCCGCTTTTGGCCGTGCTCATTTGTTGATGAAATTCTGTCTTCGGTCGGTCTTTTTATTCGAGTCCGCTTTCGGCCGTACTCGTTTGTTGTTGAAATTTCGTCCTCGGCTGGTCTTTCTTTACGAGTTAGCTTTCGGTCGTACTCGTTTGTGGTTGAAATTCCGTCCTCGGGCGGTCTTTCTTTTCGAGTCCGCCTTCGGTCGTACTCGTTTGTGGTTGAAATTCTGTCCTCTGCCTATCTTTCTTTTCGAGTCCGCTTTCGGTCGTACTCGTTTGCTGATGAAATTCCGTCTTCGGTCGGTCTTTCTTTTCGAGTCCGCTATCGGTGGTAGTCGTTTGTGGTTGAAATTCCGTTCTCGGCCAGTCTTTATTTTTGAGTCCGCTTTCGGTTGTACTCGTTTGCTGATGAAATTCCGTCTTCGGTCGGTCTTTCTTTTCGAGTCAGCTTTCGGTCGTGCTCGTTTGTTGATGAAATTCCATCTTCGGTCAGTCTTTTTTTTCGAGTTCGCTTTCGGTCGTACTCATTTTATGTTGAAATTCTGTCTTCGGCCGATCTTTATTTTCGAGTCCGCTTTCGGTCGTACTCGTTTGTGGTTGAAATTCCGTCATCGGCCGGTCTTTCTTTTCGAGTCCGCCTACGGTCGTACTCGTTTGTGGTTGAAATTCCGTCCTCGGCCGGTCTTTCTTTTCGAGTCCGCTTTCGGTCGTACTCGTTTGCTGATGAAATTCCATCTTTGGTCAGTCTTTCTTTTCGAGTCCGCTTTCGGTCGTACTCGTTTGTGGTTGAAATTCCATCTTCGGCCGGTCTTTCTTTTCGAGTCCGCTTTCGGTCGTACTCGTTTGCTGATGAAATTCCATCTTTGATCAGTCTTTCTTTTCGAGTCCGCTTTCGGTCGTACTCGTTTGTGGTTGAAATTCCGTCCTCGGCCGGTCTTTCTTTTCGAGTCCACTTCCGGTCGTACTCGTTTGCTGATGAAATTCCGTCTTCGGCCGGTCTTTCTTTTCGAGTCCGCTTTCGGTCGTGCTCGTTTGTTGATGAAATTCCATCTTCGGTCGGTATTTCTTTTCGAGTCGGCTTTCGATCGTACTCGTTTCTTGTTGAAATTCCATCCTCAGCCGGTCTTTCTTTTCGAGTCCGCTTTCGGTCGTACTCGTTTGTGGTTGAAATTAAGTCCTCGACCAGTCTTTCTTTCCGAGTCCGCCTTCGGTCGTACTCGTTTGTGGTTGAAATTCCATCCTCGGTCGGTCTTTCTTTTTTAGTCAGCTTTCGGTCGTACTCGTTTGTGGTTGAAAGTCCGTCTTCGGCCGATCTTTCTTTTCGAGTCCGCTTTCGGTCGTACTCGTCTGTTGTTGAAATTCCCCTTTTGGACGGTCTTTCTTTTCGAGTTCGCTTCCGGTCGTACTCGTTTGCGGTTGAAATTCCATCTTCGGCCAGTCTTTCTTTTCGAATCCGCTTTCGGTCGTACTCGTTTTCTGTTGAAATTCCGTCTTCAGCCGGTCTTTCCTTTCGAGTCTGCTTTCGGTCGTGCTCGTTTGTTGATGAAATTCCGTCTTTGGTCGGTCTTTCTTTTTTAGTCCGCTTTTGGCCGTACTCGTTTGTTTTTGAAATTTCGTCCTCGGTCGGTTTTTCTTTACGAGTCCGCCTTCGGTCGTACTCGTTTGTGGTTGAAATTCCATCTTCGGTCGGTCTTTCTTTTCTAGTCCGCTTTCGGTCGTGCTCGTTTGTTGATAAAATTCCGTCTTTGGTCGGTCTTTCTTTTCGAGTCCGCTTTCGGCCGTACTCGTTTGTTGTTGAAATTTCGTCCTCGACTGGTATTTCTTTACGAATCAGCTTTCGATCGTACTCGTTTGTGGTTGAAATTCCGTCCTCGGCCGGTCTTTCTTTTCAAGTCCGCCTTCGGTCGTACTCGTTTGTTGTTTCGAGTCCGATTTCGGTCGTACTCGTCTGTTGTTGAAATTCCGCTTTCGGTCGGTCTTTCTTTTCGAGTCCGCTTTCGGTCGTACTCATCTATTGTTGAAATTACGCTTTTGATCGGTCTTTCTTTTCGAGTTCGCTTTCGGTCGTACTCGTTTGCTGTTGAAATTTCATCTTCGGCCGGTCTTTCTTTTCGAGTCCGCCTTCGGTCGTACTCATTTGCTGTTGAAATTCCGTCTTCGGCCGGTCTTTCTTTTCGAGTCCGCTTTTGGCCGTGCTCATTTGTTGATGAAATTCCGTCTTCGGTCGGTCTTTTTATTCGAGTCCGCTTTCGGTCGTACTCGTTTGCTGATGAAATTCCGTCTTCGGTCGGTCTTTCTTTTCGAGTCCGCTATCGGTGGTAGTCGTTTGTGGTTGAAATTCCGTTCTCGGCCAGTCTTTATTTTTGAGTCCGCTTTCGGTTGTACTCGTTTGCTGATGAAATTCCGTCTTCGGTCGGTCTTTCTTTTCGAGTCCGCTTTCGGTCGTGCTCGTTTGTTGATGAAATTTCATCTTCGGTCAGTCTTTTTTTTCGAGTTCGCTTTCGGTCGTACTCGTTTTATGTTGAAATTCCGTCTTCGGCCGATCTTTATTTTCGAGTCCGCTTTCGGTCGTACTCGTTTGTGGTTGGAATTCCGTCATCACCCGGTCTTTCTTTTCGAGTCCGCCTACGGTCGTACTCGTTTGTGGTTGAAATTCCGTCCTCGGCCGGTCTTTCTTTTCGAGTCCGCTTTCGGTCGTACTCGTTTGCTGATGAAATTCCATCTTTGGCCAGTCTTTCTTTTCGAGTCCGCTTTCGGTCGTACTCGTTTGTGGTTGAAATTCCGTCATCACCCGGTCTTTCTTTTCGAGTCCGTCTACGGTCGTACTCGTTTGTGGTTGAAATTCCGTCCTCGGCCGGTCTTTCTTTTCGAGTCCGCTTTCGGTCGTACTCGTTTGCTGATGAAATTCCATCTTTGGTCAGTCTTTCTTTTCGAGTCCGCTTTCGGTCGTACTCGTTTGTGGTTGAAATTCCGTCTTCGGCCGGTCTTTCTTTTCGAGTCCGCTTTCGGTCGTACTCGTTTGCTGATGAAATTCCATCTTTGGTCAGTCTTTCTTTTCGAGTCCGCTTTCGGTCGTACTCGTTTGTGGTTGAAATTCCGTCCTCGGCCGGTCTTTCTTTTCTAGTCCACTTCCGGTCGTACTCGTTTGCTGATGAAATTCCGTCTTCGGCCGGTCTTTCTTTTCGAGTCCGCTTTCGGTCGTGCTCGTTTGTTGATGAAATTCCGTCTTCGATCGGTATTTCTTTTCGAGTCGGCTTTCGATCGTACTCGTTTCTTGTTGAAATTCCATCCTCAGCCGGTCTTTCTTTTCGAGTCCGCTTTCGGTCGTACTCGTTTGTGGTTGAAATTAAGTCCTCGACCAGTCTTTCTTTCCGAGTCCGCCTTCGGTCGTACTCGTTTGTGGTTGAAATTCCATCCTCGGTCGGTCTTTCTTTTTGAGTCAGCTTTCGGTCGTACTAGTTTGTGGTTGAAAGTCCGTCTTCGGCCGATCTTTCTTTTCGAGTCCGCTTTCGGTCGTACTCGTCTGTTGTTGAAATTCCCCTTTTGGACGGTCTTTCTTTTCGAGTTCGCTTCCGGTCGTACTCGTTTGCGGTTGAAATTCCATCTTCGGCCAGTCTTTCTTTTCGAATCTGCTTTCGGCCGTACTCGTTTTCTGTTGAAATTCCGTCTTCAGCCGGTCTTTCCTTTCGAGTCTGCTTTCGGTCGTGCTCGTTTGTTGATGAAATTCCGTCTTTGGTCGGTCTTTCTTTTTTAGTCCGCTTTTGGCCGTACTCGTTTGTTTTTGAAATTTCGTCCTCGGTCGGTTTTTCTTTACGAGTCCGCCTTCGGTCGTACTCGTTTGTGGTTGAAATTCCATCTTCGGTCGGTCTTTCTTTTCTAGTCCGCTTTCGGTCCTGCTCGTTTGTTGATAAAATTCCGTCTTTGGTCGGTCTTTCTTTTCGAGTCCGCTTTCGGCCGTACTCGTTTGTTGTTGAAATTTCGTCCTCGACTGGTCTTTCTTTACGAATCAGCTTTCGATCGTACTCGTTTGTGGTTGAAATTCCGTCCTCGGCCGGTCTTTCTTTTCAAGTCCGCCTTCGGTCGTACTCGTTAGTTGTTTCGAGTCCGGTTTCGGTCGTACTCGTCTGTTGTTGAAATTCCACTTTCGATCGGTCTTTCTTTTCGAGTTCGCTTTCGGTCGTACTCGTTTGCTGTTGAAATTTCATCTTCGGCCGGTCTTTCTTTTCGAGTCCGCTTTCGGTCGTACTCATTTGCTGTTGAAATTCCGTCTTCGGCCGGTCTTTCTTTTCGAGTTCGCTTTTGGCCGTGCTCATTTGTTGATGAAATTCCGTCTTCGGTCGGTCTTTTTATTCGAGTCCGCTTTCGGCCGTACTCGTTTGTTGTTGAAATTTCGTCCTCGGCTGGTCTTTCTTTACGAGTTAGCTTTCGGTCGTACTCGTTTGTGGTTGAAATTCCGTCCTCGGGCGATCTTTCTTTTCGAGTCCGCCTTCGGTAGTACTCGTTTGTTGTTGAAATTCTGTCCTCGGCCCATCTTTCTTTTCGAGTCCGCTTTCGGTCGTACTCGTTTGCTGATGAAATTCCGTCTTCGGTCGGTCTTTCTTTTCGAGTCTGCTATCGGTGGTAGTCGTTTGTGGTTGAAATTCCGTTCTCGGCCAGTCTTTATTTTTGAGTCCGCTTTCGGTTGTACTCGTTTGCTGATGAAATTCCGTCTTCGGTCGGTCTTTCTTTTCGAGTCCGCTTTCGGTCGTGCTCGTTTGTTTATGAAATTTCATCTTCGGTCAGTCTTTTTTTTCGAGTTCGCTTTCGGTCGTACTCGTTTTATGTTGAAATTCCGTCTTCGGCCGATCTTTATTTTCGAGTCCGCTTTCGGTCGTACTCGTTTGTGGTTGAAATTCCGTCATCACCCGGTCTTTCTTTTCGAGTCCGCCTACGGTCGTACTCGTTTGTGGTTGAAATTCCGTCCTCGGCCGGTCTTTCTTTTCGAGTCCGCTTTCGGTCGTACTCGTTTGCTGATGAAATTCCATCTTTGGTCAGTCTTTCTTTTCGAGTCCGCTTTCGGTCGTACTCGTTTGTGGTTGAAATTCCGTCATCACCCGGTCTTTCTTTTCGAGTCCGCCTACGGTCGTACTCGTTTGTGGTTGAAATTCCGTCCTCGGCCGGTCTTTCTTTTCGAGTCCGCTTTCGGTCGTACTCGTTTGCTGATGAAATTCCATCTTTGGTCAGTCTTTCTTTTCGAGTCCGCTTTCGGTCGTACTCGTTTGTGGTTGAAATTCCGTCTTCGGCCGGTCTTTCTTTTCGAGTCCGCTTTCGGTCGTACTCGTTTGCTGATGAAATTCCATCTTTGGTCAGTCTTTCTTTTCGAGTCCGCTTTCGGTCGTACTCGTTTGTGGTTGAAATTCCGTCCTCGGCCGGTCTTTCTTTTCGAGTCCACTTCCGGTCGTACTCGTTTGCTGATGAAATTCCGTCTTCGGCCGGTCTTTCTTTTCGAGTCCGCTTTCGGTCGTGCTCGTTTGTTGATGAAATTCCGTCTTCGGTCGGTATTTCTTTTCGAGTCGGCTTTCGATCGTACTCGTTTCTTGTTGAAATTCCATCCTCAGCCGGTCTTTCTTTTCGAGTCCGCTTTCGGTCGTACTCGTTTGTGGTTGAAATTAAGTCCTCGACCAGTCTTTCTTTCCGAGTCCGCCTTCGGTCGTACTCGTTTGTGGTTGAAATTCCATCCTCGGTCGGTCTTTCTTTTTGAGTCAGCTTTCGGTCGTACTAGTTTGTGGTTGAAAGTCCGTCTTCGGCCGATCTTTCTTTTCGAGTCCGCTTTCGGTCGTACTCGTCTGTTGTTGAAATTCCCCTTTTGGACGGTCTTTCTTTTCGAGTTCGCTTCCGGTCGTACTCGTTTGCGGTTGAAATTCCATCTTCGGCCAGTCTTTCTTTTCGAATCCGCTTTCGGCCGTACTCGTTTTCTGTTGAAATTCCGTCTACAGCCGGTCTTTCCTTTCGAGTCTGCTTTCGGTCGTGCTCGTTTGTTGATGAAATTCCGTCTTTGGTCGGTCTTTCTTTTTTAGTCCGCTTTTGGCCGTACTCGTTTGTTTTTGAAATTTCGTCCTCGGTCGGTTTTTCTTTACGAGTCCGCCTTCGGTCGTACTCGTTTGTGGTTGAAATTCCATCTTCGGTCGGTCTTTCTTTTCTAGTCCGCTTTCGGTCGTGCTCGTTTGTTGATAAAATTCCGTCTTTGGTCGGTCTTTCTTTTCGAGTCCGCTTTCGGCCGTACTCGTTTGTTGTTGAAATTTCGTCCTCGACTGGTCTTTCTTTACGAATCAGCTTTCGATCGTACTCGTTTGTGGTTGAAATTCCGTCCTCGGCCGGTCTTTCTTTTCAAGTCCGCCTTCGGTCGTACTCGTTAGTTGTTTCGAGTCCGGTTTCGGTCGTACTCGTCTGTTGTTGAAATTCCACTTTCGATCGGTCTTTCTTTTCGAGTTCGCTTTCGGTCGTACTCGTTTGCTGTTGAAATTTCATCTTCGGCCGGTCTTTCTTTTCGAGTCCGCTTTCGGTCGTACTCATTTGCTGCTGAAATTCCGTCTTCGGCCGGTCTTTCTTTTCGAGTTCGCTTTTGGCCGTGCTCATTTGTTGATGAAATTCCGTCTTCGGTCGGTCTTTTTATTCGAGTCCGCTTTCGGCCGTACTCGTTTGTTGTTGAAATTTCGTCCTCGGCTGGTCTTTCTTTACGAGTTAGCTTTCGGTCGTACTCGTTTGTGGTTGAAATTCCGTCCTCGGGCGGTCTTTCTTTTCGAGTCCGCCTTCGGTAGTACTCGTTTGTGGTTGAAATTCTGTCCTCGGCCTATCTTTCTTTTTGAGTCCGCTTTCGGTCGTACTCGTTTGCTGATGAAATTCCGTCTTCGGTCGGTCTTTCTTTTCGAGTCCGCTATCGGTGGTAGTCGTTTGTGGTTGAAATTCCGTTCTCGGCCAGTCTTTATTTTTGAGTCCGCTTTCGGTTGTACTCGTTTGCTGATGAAATTCCGTCTTCGGTCGGTCTTTCTTTTCGAGTCCGCTTTCGGTCGTGCTCGTTTGTTGATGAAATTTCATCTTCGGTCAGTCTTTTTTTTCGAGTTCGCTTTCGGTCGTACTCGTTTTATGTTGAAATTCCGTCTTCGGCCGATCTTTATTTTCGAGTCCGCTTTCGGTCGTACTCGTTTGTGGTTGAAATTCCGTCATCACCCGGTCTTTCTTTTCGAGTCCGCCTACGGTCGTACTTGTTTGTGGTTGAAATTCCGTCCTCGGCCGGTCTTTCTTTTCGAGTCCGCTTTCGGTCGTACTCGTTTGCTGATGAAATTCCATCTTTGGCCAGTCTTTCTTTTCGAGTCCGCTTTCGGTCGTACTCGTTTGTGGTTGAAATTCCGTCATCACCCGGTCTTTCTTTTCGAGTCCGCCTACGGTCGTACTCGTTTGTGGTTGAAATTCCGTCCTCGGCCGGTCTTTCTTTTCGAGTCCGCTTTCGGTCGTACTCGTTTGCTGATGAAATTCCATCTTTGGTCAGTATTTCTTTTCGAGTCCGCTTTCGGTCGTACTCGTTTGTGGTTGAAATTCCGTCTTCGGCCGGTCTTTCTTTTCGAGTCCGCTTTCGGTCGTACTCGTTTGCTGATGAAATTCCATCTTTGGTCAGTCTTTCTTTTCGAGTCCGCTTTCGGTCGTACTCGTTTGTGGTTGAAATTCCGTCCTCGGCCGGTCTTTCTTTTCGAGTCCACTTCCGGTCGTACTCGTTTGCTGATGAAATTCCGTCTTCGGCCGGTCTTTCTTTTCGAGTCGGCTTTCGATCGTACTCGTTTCTTGTTGAAATTCCATCCTCAGCCGGTCTTTCTTTTCGAGTCCGCTTTCGGTCGTACTCGTTTGTGGTTGAAATTAAGTCCTCGACCAGTCTTTCTTTCCGAGTCCGCCTTCGGTCGTACTCGTTTGTGGTTGAAATTCCATCCTCGGTCTGTCTTTCTTTTTGAGTCAGCTTTCGGTCGTACTAGTTTGTGGTTGAAAGTCCGTCTTCGGCCGATCTTTCTTTTCGAGTCCGCTTTCGGTCGTACTCGTCTGTTGTTGAAATTCCCCTTTTGGACGGTCTTTCTTTTCGAGTTCGCTTCCGGTCGTACTCGTTTGCGGTTGAAATTCCATCTTCGGCCAGTCTTTCTTTTCGAATCCGCTTTCGGCCGTACTCGTTTTCTATTGAAATTCCGTCTTCAGCCGGTCTTTCCTTTCGAGTCTGCTTTCGGTCGTGCTCGTTTGTTGATGAAATTCCGTCTTTGGTCGGTCTTTCTTTTTTAGTCCGCTTTTGGCCGTACTCGTTTGTTTTTGAAATTTCGTCCTCGGTCAGTTTTTCTTTACGAGTCCGCCTTCGGTCGTACTCGTTTGTGGTTGAAATTCCATCTTCGGTCGGTCTTTCTTTTCTAGTCCGCTTTCGGTCGTGCTCGTTTGTTGATAAAATTCCGTCTTTGGTCGGTCTTTCTTTTCGAGTCCGCTTTCGGCCGTACTCGTTTGTTGTTGAAATTTCGTCCTCGACTGGTCTTTCTTTACGAATCAGCTTTCGATCGTACTCGTTTGTGGTTGAAATTCCGTCCTCGGCCGGTCTTTCTTTTCAAGTCCGCCTTCGGTCGTACTCGTTAGTTGTTTCGAGTCCGGTTTCGGTCGTACTCGTCTGTTGTTGAAATTCCACTTTCGATCGGTCTTTCTTTTCGAGTTCGCTTTCGGTCGTACTCGTTTGCTGTTGAAATTTCATCTTCGGCCGGTCTTTCTTTTCGAGTCCGCTTTCGGTGGTACTCATTTGCTGTTGAAATTCCGTCCTCGGCCGGTCTTTCTTTTCAAGTCCGCCTTCGGTCGTACTCGTTAGTTGTTTCGAGTCCGGTTTCGGTCGTACTCGTCTGTTGTTGAAATTCCGCTTTCGATCGGTCTTTCTTTTCGAGTTCGCTTTCGGTCGTACTCGTTTGCTGTTGAAATTTCATCTTCGGCCGGTCTTTCTTTTCGAGTCCGCTTTCGGTGGTACTCATTTGCTGTTGAAATTCCGTCTTCGGCCGGTCTTTCTTTTCGAGTTCGCTTTTGGCCGTGCTCATTTGTTGATGAAATTCCGTCTTCGGTCGGTCTTTTTATTCGAGTCCGCTTTCGGCCGTACTCGTTTGTTGTTGAAATTTCGTCCTCGGCTGGTCTTTCTTTACGAGTTAGCTTTCGGTCGTACTCGTTTGTGGTTGAAATTCCGTCCTCGGGCGGTCTTTCTTTTCGAGTCCGCCTTCGGTAGTACTCGTTTGTGGTTGAAATTCTGTCCTCGGCCTATCTTTCTTTTCGAGTCCGCTTTCGGTCGTACTCGTTTGCTGATGAAATTCCGTCTTCGGTCGGTCTTTCTTTTCGAGTCCGCTATCGGTGGTAGTCGTTTGTGGTTGAAATTCCGTTCTCGGCCAGTCTTTATTTTTGAGTCCGCTTTCGGTTGTACTCGTTTGCTGATGAAATTCCGTCTTCGGTCGGTCTTTCTTTTCGAGTCCGCTTTCGGTCGTGCTTGTTTGTTGATGAAATTCCATCTTCGGTCAGTCTTTTTTTTCGAGTTCGCTTTCGGTCGTACTCGTTTTATGTTGAAATTCCGTCTTCGGCCGATCTTTATTTTCGAGTCCGCTTTCGGTCGTACTCGTTTGTGGTTGAAATTCCGTCATCGCCCGGTCTTTCTTTTCGAGTCCGCCTACGGTCGTACTCATTTGTGGTTGAAATTCCGTCCTCGGCCGGTCTTTCTTTTCGAGTCCGCTTTCGGTCGTACTCGTTTGCTGATGAAATTCCATCTTTGGTCAGTCTTTCTTTTCGAGTCCGCTTTCGGTCGTACTCGTTTGTGGTTGAAATTCCGTCTTCGGCCGGTCTTTCTTTTCGAGTCCGCTTTCGGTCGTACTCGTTTGCTGATGAAATTCCATCTTTGGTCAGTCTTTCTTTTCGAGTCCGCTTTCGGTCGTACTCGTTTGTGGTTGAAATTCCGTCCTCGGCCGGTCTTTCTTTTCGAGTCCACTTCCGGTCGTACTCGTTTGCTGATGAAATTCCGTCTTCGGCCGGTCTTTCTTTTCGAGTCCGCTTTCGGTCGTGCTCGTTTGTTGATGAAATTCCGTCTTCGGTCGGTATTTCTTTTTGAGTCAGCTTTCGATCGTACTCGTTTCTTGTTGAAATTCCATCCTCAGCCGGTCTTTCTTTTCGAGTCCGCTTTCGGTCGTACTCGTTTGTGGTTGAAATTACGTCCTCGACCAGTCTTTCTTTCCGAGTCCGCCTTCGGTCGTACTCGTTTGTGGTTGAAATTCCATCCTCGGTCGGTCTTTCTTTTCGAGTCAGCTTTCGGTCGTACTCGTTTGGGGTTGAAAGTCCGTCCTCGGCCGATCTTTCTTTTCGAGTCCGCTTTCGGTCGTACTCGTCTGTTGTTGAAATTCCCCTTTTGGACAGTCTTTCTTTTCGAGTTCGTTTTCGGTCGTACTCGTTTGCGGTTGAAATTCCATCTTCGGCCAGTCTTTCTTTTCGAATCCGCTTTCGGTCGTACTCGTTTTCTGTTGAAATTCCGTCTTCAGCCGGTCTTTCCTTTTGAGTCTGCTTTCGATCGTGCTCGTTTGTTGATGAAATTCCGTCTTTGGTCGGTCTTTCTTTTTTAGTCCGCTTTTGGCCGTACTCGTTTGTTTTTAAAATTTCGTCCTCGGTCGGTCTTTCTTTACGAGTCCGCCTTCGGTCGTACTCGTTTGTGGTTGAAATTCCATCTTCGGTCGGTCTTTCTTTTCTAGTCCGCTTTCGGTCGTGCTCGTTTGTTGATAAAATTCCATCTTTGGTCGGTCTTTCTTTTCGAGTCCGCTTTCGGCCGTACTCGTTTGTTGTTGAAATTTCGTCCTCGACTGGTCTTTCTTTACGAATCAGCTTTCGATCGTACTCGTTTGTCGTTGAAATTCCGTCCTCGGCCGGTCTTTTTTTTCAAGTCCGCCTTCTGTCGTACTCGTTTGTTGTTTCGAGTCCAGTTTCGGTCGTACTCGTCTGTTGTTGAAATTCCGCTTTCGGTCGGTCTTTCTTTTCGAGTCCGCTTTCGGTCGTACTCATCTGTTGTTGAAATTACGCTTTCGATCGGTCTTTCTTTTCGAGTTCGCTTTCGGTCGTACTCGTTTGCTGTTGAAATTTCATCTTCGGCCGGTCTTTCTTTTCGAGTCCGCTTTCGGTCGTACTCATTTGCTGTTGAAATTCCGTCTTCGACCGGTCGTTCTTTTCGAGTCCGCTTTTGGCCGTGCTCATTTGTTGATGAAATTCCGTCTTCGGTCGGTCTTTTTATTCGAGTCCGCTTTCGGCCGTACTCGTTTGTTGTTGAAATTTCGTCCTCGGCTGGTCTTTCTTTACGAGTTAGCTTTCGGTCGTACTCGTTTGTTGTTGAAATTCCGTCCTCGGGCGGTCTTTCTTTTCGAGTCCGCCTTCGGTCGTACTCGTTTGTGGTTGAAATTCTGTCCTCGGCCTATCTTTCTTTTCGAGTCCGCTTTCGGTCGTACTCGTTTGCTGATGAAATTCCGTCTTCGGCCGGTCTTTCTTTTTGAGTCCGCTATCGGTGGTAGTCGTTTGTGGTTGAAATTCCGTTCTCGGCCAGTCTTTATTTTTGAGTCCGCTTTCGGTTGTACTCGTTTGCTGATGAAATTCCGTCTTCGGTCGTTCTTTCTTTTCGAGTCCGCTTTCGGTCATGCTCGTTTGTTGATGAAATTCCATCTTCGGTCAGTCTTTTTTTTCGAGTTCGCTTTCGGTCGTACTCGTTTTATGTTGAAATTCCGCCTTCGGCCGATCTTTATTTTCGAGTCCGCTTTCGGTCGTACTCGTTTGTGGTTGAAATTCCGTCATCGGCCGGTCTTTCTTTTCGAGTCCGCTTTCGGTCGTACTCGTCTGTTGTTGAAATTTCCCTTTTGGACGGTCTTTCTTTTCGAGTTCGCTTTCGGTCGTACTCGTTTGCGGTTGAAATTCCATCTTCGGCCAGTCTTTCTTTTCGAATCCGCTTTCGGTCGTACTCGTTTTCTGTTGAAATTCCGTCTTCAGCCGGTCTTTCCTTTCGAGTCTGCTTTCGGTCGTGCTCGTTTGTTGATGAAATTCCGTCTTTGGTCGGTCTTTCTTTTTTAGTCCGCTTTTGGCCGTACTCGTTTATTTTTGAAATTTCGTCCTCGGTCGGTCTTTCTTTACGAGTCCGCTTTCGGTCGTACTCGTTTGTGGTTGAAATTCCGTCCTCGGCCGGTCTTTCTTTTCGAGTCCGCCTTCGGTCGTACTCGTTTGTGGTTGAAATTCTGTCCTCGGCCGGTCTTTCTTTTCGGGTCTGCTTTCGGTCGTACTCGTTTGTGGTTAAAATTCCGTCCTCGGCTGGTCTTTCTTTTCGAATCCGCCTTCGGTCGTACTCGTTTGTGGTTGAAACTCCGCCCTCAGCCGGTCTTTCTTTTCGAGTCCGCTTTCGGTCGTACTCATTTGGGGTTGAAATTCCGTCCTCGGCCGATCTTTCTTTTCGAGTCCGCTTTCGGTCGTACTCGTTTGTGGTTGAAATTTCGTCCTCGGCCGGTCTTTCTTTTCGAGTCCGCTTTCGGTCGTACTCATTTGCTGATGAAAATCTGTCTTCAGTCGGTCTTTTTTTTCGATTCCGCTTTCGGTCGTGCTCGTTTGTTGATGAAATTCCGTCTTCTGTCGGTATTTCTTTTCGAGTCGGCTTTCGATCGTACTCGTTTCTTGTTGAAATTCCATCCTCAGCCGGTCTTTCTTTTCGAGTCCGCTTTCGGTCGTACTCGTTTGTGGTTGAAATTACGTCCTCGACCAGTCTTTCTTTCCGAGTCCGCCTTCGGTCGTACTCGTTTGTGGTTGAAATTCCATCCTCGGTCGGTCTTTCTTTTCGAGTCAGCTTTCAGTCGTACTCGTTTGTGGTTGAATGTCCGTCCTCGGTCGTTCTTTCTTTTCGAGTCCCCTTTCGGTCGTACTCGTCTGTTGTTGAAATTCCCCTTTTGAACGGTCTTTCTTTTCGAGTTCGCTTTCGGTCGTACTCGTTTGCTGATGAAATTCTGTCTTCGGCCAGTCTTTATTTTCGAGTTCGCTTTCGGTGGTACTTGTTTGTGGTTGAAATTCCGTCCTCGGTCGGTCTTTCTTTTCGAGTCCGCTTTCGGTCGTACTCGTTTGTGGTTGAAATTTCGTCCTCGGCCGGTCTTTCTTTTCGAGTCCGCTTTCGGTCGTACTCATTTGCTGATGAAATTCCGCTTTCGGTCGGTCTTTCGTTTCGAGTCCGCTTTCGGTCTTACTCGTCTGTTGTTGAAATTCCCCTTTTGGTCGTCCTTTCTTTTCGAGTCCGCTTTCGGTCATACTCGTTTGCTATTGAAATTCCGTCTTCGGTCGGTCTTTATTTTCGAGTCCGCTTTCAGTCGTACTCGTTTGCTGTTGAAATTCAGTCTTCGGCCAGTCTTTCTTTTCGAGTCCGCTTTAGGCCGTACTTGTTTTCTGTTGAAATTCTGTCTTCGACCGGTCTTTCTTTTCGAGTCTGCTTTCGGTCGTGCTCGTTTGTTGATGAAATTCCGTCTTCGGTCGGTCTTTCTTTTCGAGTCCGCATTCGGCCGTACTCATTTGTTGTTGAAATTTCATCCTCGACCGGTCTTTCTTTACGAATCCGCTTTCGGTCGTACTCGTTTGTGGTTGAAATTCAGACCTCTGCCGGTCTTTCTTTTCTAGTCCGCCTTCGGTCGTACTCGTTTGTGGTTGAAATTCCGTCTTCGGCCGGTCTTTCTTTTCGAGTCTGCTTTCGGTCGTACTCGTTTGTGGTTGAAATTTCATCCTCGGCTGGTCTTTCTTTTCGAGTCCTCATTCGGTCGTACTCGTCTGTGGTTGAAATTCCGCCCTCGATCGGTCTTTTTTTTCGAGTCCGCTTTCGGTCGTACTTGTTTGCTGATGGAATTCCGTCTTCGGTCAGTCTTTCTTTTCGAGTCCGCTTTCGGTGGTACTTGTTTGTGGTTGAAATTCCGTTCTCGGCATGTGTTTCTTTTCGAGTCCGCTTTCGGTCGTACTCGTTTGCTGATGAAATTCCGTCTTCGGTCGGTTTTTCTTTTCGAGTTCGCTTTTGGTTGTACTCGTTTGCTGTTGAAATTCTGTCTTCGGCGGGTCTTTCTTTTCGAGTCCGCTTTCGGTCGTACTCGTTTGTGGTTGAAATTCCGTCCTCGGCCGGTCTTTCTTTTCGAGTTCGCCTTCGATCGTACTCATTTGTGGTTGAAATTCTGTCCTCGGCCAGTCTTTCTTTTCGAGTCCGCTTTCGGTCGTACTCGTTTGCTGTTTAAATTCCGTCCTCGGCTGGTCTTTCTTTTCGAGTCCGCCTTCGGTCGTACTCGTTTGTAGTTGAAATTCCATCTTCGGTCGGTCTTTCTTTTCTAGTCCGCTTTCGGTCGTGCTCGTATGTTGATAAAATTCCGTCTTTGGTCGGTCTTTCTTTTCGAGTCCGCTTTCGGCCGTACTAGTTTGTTGTTGAAATTTCGTCCTCGGCCGGTATTTCTTTTCGAGTCCGCCTTCGGTCGTACTCATTTGTGGTTGAAATTCCATCCTCGGTCGGTCTTTCTTTTCGAGTCCGCCTTCGGTCGTACTCGTTTGTGGTTGAAATTCCGTCCTCAGCCGATCTTTATTTTCGAGTCCGCTTTCGGTCGTACTCGTTTGGGGTTGAAATTCCGTCCTCGGCCGATCTTTCTTTTCGAGTCCGCTTTCGGTCGTACTCGTTTATGGTTGAAATTTCGTCCTCGGCCAGTCTTTCTTTTCGAGTCCGCTTTCGGTCGTACTCGTTTGCTGATGAAATTCCGCTTTCGGTAGGTCTTTCTTTTCGAGTCCGCTTTCGGTCTTACTCGTCTGTTGTTGAAATTCCCCTTTTGGTCGTTCTTTCTTTTCGAGTCCGCTTTCGGTCATACTCGTTTGCTGTTGAAATTCCATCTTCGGCCGGTCTTTCTTTTCGAGTCCGCTTTCGGTCGTACTCGTTTGATGTTAAAATTCCGTTTTCGGTCGGTCTTTCTTTTCGAGTCCACTTTCGGTCGTGCTCGTTTATTGATGAAATTTCGTCTTCGGCCGGTTTTTCTTTTCGAGTCCGCTTTCGGCCGTACTCGTTTGTTGTTGAAATTCCGTCCTCAGCCGGTCTTTCTTTACGAGTCCACTTTCGGTCGTACTCGTTTGTGGTTGAAATTCCGTTCTCGGCCGGTCTTTCTTTTCGAGTCCGCCTTCGGTCGTACTCGTTTGTGGTTGAAATTCTGTCCTCGGCTGGTCTTTCTTTTCGAGTCCGCTTTCGGTCCTACTCGTTTGTGGTTGAAATTCCGTCCTCGGCTAGTCTTTCTTTTCGAGTCCGCCTTCGGTCGTACTCGTTTGTGGTTGAAATTCCGTCCTCGGCCAGTCTTTCTTTTTGAGTCCGCTTTCGGTCGTACTCGTTTGCTGATGAAAATCTGTCTTCAGTCGGTCTTTTTTTTCGATTCCGCTTTCGGTGATACTCGTTTGTGGTTGAAATTCCGTTCTCATTCGGTCTTTCTTTTCGACTCCGCTTTCGGTCGTACTCGTTTCCTGATGAAATTCTGTCTTCGGTCGGTCTTTCTTTTCGAGTCCGCTTTCAGTCGTACTCGTTTGCTGTTGAAATTCAGTCTTCAGCCAGTCTTCCTTTTCGAGTCCGCTTTAGGCCGTACTTGTTTTCTGTTGAAATTCTGTCTTCGGCCGGTCTTTCTTTTCGAGTCTGCTTTCGGTCGTGCTCGTTTGTTGATGAAATTTCGTCTTCGGTCGGTCTTTCTTTTCGAGTCCGCATTCGGCCGTACTCGTTTGTTGTTGAAATTTCGTCCTCGACCGGTCTTTCTTTACGAATCCGCTTTCGGTTGTACTCGTTTGTGGTTGAAATTCCGACCTCTGCCGGTCTTTCTTTTCTAGTCCGCCTTCGGTCGTACTCGTTTGTGGTTGAAATTCTGTCCTCGGCCGGTCTTTCTTTTCGAGTCTGCTTTCGGTCGTACTCGTTTGTGGTTGAAATTTCGTCCTCGGCTGGTCTTTCTTTTCGAGTCCTCCTTCGGTCGTACTCGTTTGTGGTTGAAATTCCGCCCTCGACCGGTCTTTTTTTTCGGGTCCGCTTTCGGTCGTACTTATTTGCTGATGGAATTCCGTCTTCGGTCAGTCTTTCTTTTCGAGTCCGCTTTCGGTGGTACTTATTTGTGGTTGAAATTCCGTTCTCGGCCTGTGTTTCTTTTCGAGTCCGCTTTCGGTCGTACTCGTTTGCTGATGAAATTCCGTCTTTGGTCTGTCTTTCTTTTCGAGTTCACTTTTGGTAGTACTCGTTTGCTGTTGATATTCCGTCTTCGGCGGGTCTTTCTTTTCGAGTCCGCTTTCGGTCGTACTCGTGTGTGGTTGAAATTCTGTCCTCGGCCAGTCTTTCTTTTCGAGTCCGCTTTCGGTCGTACTCGTTTGTGGTTGAAATTCCGTCCTCGGCTGGTCTTTCTTTTTGAGTCCGCCTTCGGTCGTACTCGTTTGTGGTTGAAATTCCATCTTCGGTCGGTCTTTCTTTTCTAGTCCGCTTTCGGTCGTGCTCGTTTGTTGACAAAATTCCGTCTTTGGTCGGTCTTTCTTTTGGAGTCCGCTTTCGGTCGTACTCGTTTGTTGTTGAACTTTCGTCCTCGGCCGGTCTTTCTTTTCGAGTCCGCCTTCGGTCGTACTCATTTGTGGTTGAAATTCCGTCCTCGGTCGGTCTTTCTTTTCGAGTCCGCCTTCGGTCGTACTCGTTTGTGGTTGAAATTCCGTCCTCATCCGATCTTTATTTTCGAGTCCGCTTTCGGTCGTACTCGTTTGGGGTTGAAATTCCGTCCTCGGCCGATCTTTCTTTGCGAGTCCGCTTTCGGTCGTACTCGTTTGTTGTTGAAATTTCGTCCTCAGCCAGTCTTTCTTTTCGAGTCGGCTTTCGGTCGTACTCGTTTGCTGATGAAATTCCGCTTTCGGTCGGTCTTTCTTTTCGAGTCCGCTTTCGGTCTTACTCGTCTGTTGTTGAAATTCCCCTTTTGGTCGTCCTTTCTTTTCGAGTCCGCTTTCGGTCATACTCGTTTGCTGTTGAAATTCCGTCTTTGGCCGGTCTTTCATTTCGAGTCCGCTTTCGGTCGTACTCGTTTGATGTTGAAATTCCATTTTCGGTCGGTCTTTCTTTTCGAGTCCGCTTTCGGTCGTGCTCGTTTATTGATGAAATTTCGTCTTCGGCCGGTCTTTCTTTTCGAGTCCGCTTTCGGCCGTACTCGTTTGTTGTTGAAATTCCGTCCTCAGCCGGTCTTTCTTTACGAGTCCGCTTTCGGTCGTACTCGTTTGTGGTTGAAATTCCGTTCTCGGCCGGTCTTTCTTTTCGAGTCCGCCTTCGGTCGTACTCGTTTGTGGTTGAAATTCTGTCCTCGGCTGGTCTTTCTTTTCGAGTCCGCTTTCGGTCCTACTCGTTTGTGGTTGAAATTCCGTCCTCGGCTAGTCTTTCTTTTCGAGTTCGCCTTCGATCGTACTCGTTTGTGGTTGAAATTCTGTCCTCGGCCAGTCTTTCTTTTCGAGTCCGCTTTCGGTCGTACTCGTTTGTGGTTGAAATTTCGTCCTCGGCTGGTCTTTCTTTTTGAGTCCGCCTTCGGTCGTACTCGTTTGTGGTTGAAATTCCATCTTCGGTCGGTCTTTCTTTTCTAGTCCGCTTTCGGTTGTGCTCGTTTGTTGACAAAATTCCGTCTTTGGTCGGTCTTTCTTTTCGAGTCCGCTTTCGGCCGTACTCGTTTGTTGTTGAACTTTCGTCCTCGGCCGGTCTTTCTTTTCGAGTCCGCCTTCGGTCGTACTCATTTGTGGTTGAAATTCCGTCCTCGGTCGGTCTTTCTTTTCGAGTCCGCCTTCGGTCGTACTCGTTTGTGGTTGAAATTCCGTCCTCAGCCGATCTTTATTTTCGAGTCCGCTTTCGGTCGTACTCGTTTGGGGTTGAAATTCCGTCCTCGGCCGATCTTTCTTTGCGAGTCCGCTTTCGGTCGTACTCGTTTGTGGTTGAAATTTCGTCCTCAGCCAGTCTTTCTTTTCGAGTCGGCTTTTGGTCGTACTCGTTTGCTGATGAAATTCCGCTTTCGGTCGGTCTTTCTTTTCGAGTCCGCTTTCGGTCTTACTCGTCTGTTGTTGAAATTCCCCTTTTGGTCGTCCTTTCTTTTCGAGTCCGCTTTCGGTCATACTCGTTTGCTGTTGAAATTCCGTCTTCGGCCGGTCTTTCTTTTCGAGTCCGCTTTCGGTCGTACTCGTTTGATGTTTAAATTCCGTTTTCGGTCGGTCTTTCTTTTCGAGTCCGCTTTCGGTCGTGCTCGTTTATTGATGAAATTTCGTCTTCGGCCAGTCTTTCTTTTCGAGTCCGCTTTCGGCCGTACTCGTTTGTTGTTGAAATTCCGTCCTCAGCCGGTCTTTCTTTACGAGTCCGCTTTCGGTCGTACTCGTTTGTGGTTGAAATTCTGTTCTCGGCCGGTCTTTCTTTTCGAGTCCGCCTTCGGTCGTACTCGTTTGTGGTTGAAATTCTGTCCTCGGCTGGTCTTTCTTTTCGAGTCCGCTTTCGGTCCTACTCGTTTGTGGTTGAAATTCCGTCCTCGGCTAGTCTTTCTTTTCGAGTTCGCCTTCGATCGTACTCGTTTGTGGTTGAAATTCTGTCCTCGGCCAGTCTTTCTTTTCGAGTCCGCTTTCGGTCGTACTCGTTTGTGGTTGAAATTCCGTCCTCGGCTGGTCTTTCTTTTTGAGTCCGCCTTCGGTCGTAGTCGTTTGTGGTTGAAATTCCATCTTCGGTCGGTCTTTCTTTTCTAGTCCGCTTTCGGTCGTGCTCGTTTGTTGACAAAATTCCGTCTTTGGTCGGTCTTTCTTTTCGAGTCCGCTTTCGGCCGTACTCGTTTGTTGTTGAACTTTCGTCCTCGGCCGGTCTTTCTTTTCGAGTCCGCCTTCGGTCGTACTCATTTGTGGTTGAAATTCCGTCCTCGGTCGGTCTTTCTTTTCGAGTCCGCCTTCGGTCGTACTCGTTTGTGGTTGAAATTCCGTCCTCAGCCGATCTTTATTTTCGAGTCCGCTTTCGGTCGTACTCGTTTGGGGTTGAAATTCCGTCCTCGGCCGATCTTTCTTTGCGAGTCCGCTTTCGGTCGTACTCGTTTGTGGTTGAAATTTCGTCCTCGCCCAGTCTTTCTTTTCGAGTCCGCTTTCGGTCGTACTCATTTGCTGATGAAATTCCGCTTTCGGTCGGTCTTTCTTTTCGAGTCCGCTTTCGGTCTTACTCGTCTGTTGTTGAAATTCCCCTTTTGGTCGTCCTTTCTTTTCGAGTCCGCTTTCGGTCATACTCGTTTGCTGTTGAAATTTCGTCTTCGGCCGGTCTTTCTTTTCGAGTCCTCTTTCGGCCGTACTCGTTTGTTGTTGAAATTCCGTCCTCAGCCGGTCTTTCTTTACGAGTCCACTTTCGGTCGTACTCGTTTGTGGTTGAAATTCCGTTCTCGGCCGGTCTTTCTTTTCGAGTCCGCCTTCGGTCGTACTCGTTTGTGGTTGAAATTCTGTCCTCGTCTGGTCTTTCTTTTCGAGTCCGCTTTCGGTCCTACTCGTTTGTGGTTGAAATTCCGTCCTCGGCTAGTCTTTCTTTTCGAGTTCGCCTCCGATCGTACTCGTTTGTGGTTGAAATTCTGTCCTCGGCCAGTCTTTCTTTTCGAGTCCGCTTTCGGTCGTACTCGTTTGTGGTTGAAATTTCGTCCTCGGCTGGTCTTTCTTTTTGAGTCCGCCTTCGGTCGTACTCGTTTGTGGTTGAAATTCCATCTTCGGTCGGTCTTTCTTTTCTAGTCCGCTTTCGGTTGTGCTCGTTTGTTGACAAAATTCCGTCTTTGGTCGGTCTTTCTTTTCGAGTCCGCTTTCGGCCGTACTCGTTTGTTGTTGAACTTTCGTCCTCGGCCGGTCTTTCTTTTCGAGTCCGCCTTCGGTCGTACTCATTTGTGGTTGAAATTCCGTCCTCGGTCGATCTTTCTTTTCGAGTCCGCCTTCGGTCGTACTCGTTTGTGGTTGAAATTCCGTCCTCAGCCGATCTTTATTTTCGAGTCCGCTTTCGGTCGTACTCGTTTGTGGTTGAAATTCCGTCCTCGGCCGATCTTTCTTTGCGAGTCCGCTTTCGGTCGTACTCGTTTGTGGTTGAAATTTTGTCCTCGGCCAGTCTTTCTTTTCGAGTCCGCTTTCGGTCGTAATCGTTTGCTGATGAAATTCCGCTTTCGGTCGGTCTTTCTTTTCGAGTCCGCTTTCGGTCTTACTCGTCTGTTGTTGAAATTCCCCTTTTGGTCGTCCTTTCTTTTCGAGTCCGCTTTCGGTCATACTCGTTTGCTGTTGAAATTCCGTCTTCGGCCGGTCTTTCTTTTCGAGTCCGCTTTCGGTCGTACTCGTTTGATGTTTAAATTCCGTTTTCGGTCGGTCTTTCTTTTCGAGTCCGCTTTCGGTCGTGCTCGTTTATTGATGAAATTTCGTCTTCGGCCAGTCTTTCTTTTCGAGTCCGCTTTCGGCCGTACTCGTTTGTTGTTGAAATTCCGTCCTCAGCCGGTCTTTCTTTACGAGTCCGCTTTCGGTCGTACTCGTTTGTGGTTGAAATTCTGTTCTCGGCCGGTCTTTCTTTTCGAGTCCGCCTTCGGTCGTACTCGTTTGTGGTTGAAATTCTGTCCTCGGCTGGTCTTTCTTTTCGAGTCCGCTTTCGGTCCTACTCGTTTGTGGTTGAAATTCCGTCCTCGGCTAGTCTTTCTTTTCGAGTTCGCCTTCGATCGTACTCGTTTGTGGTTGAAATTCTGTCCTCGGCCAGTCTTTCTTTTCGAGTCCGCTTTCGGTCGTACTCGTTTGTGGTTGAAATTCCGTCCTCGGCTGGTCTTTCTTTTTGAGTCCGCCTTCGGTCGTACTCGTTTGTGGTTGAAATTCCATCTTCGGTCGGTCTTTCTTTTCTAGTCCGCTTTCGGTCGTGCTCGTTTGTTGACAAAATTCCGTCTTTGGTCGGTCTTTCTTTTCGAGTCCGCTTTCGGCCGTACTCGTTTGTTGTTGAACTTTCGTCCTCGGTCGGTCTTTCTTTTCGAGTCCGCCTTCGGTCGTACTCATTTGTGGTTGAAATTCCGTCCTCGGTCGGTCTTTCTTTTCGAGTTCGCCTTCGGTCGTACTCGTTTGTGGTTGAAATTCCGTCCTCAGCCGATCTTTATTTTCGAGTCCGCTTTCGGTCGTACTCGTTTGTGGTTGAAATTCCGTCCTCGGACGATCTTTCTTTGCGAGTACGCTTTCGGTCGTACTCGTTTGTGGTTGAAATTCCGTCCTCGGCTGGTCTTTCTTTTTGAGTCCGCCTTCGGTCGTACTCGTTTGTGGTTGAAATTCCATCTTCGGTCGGTCTTTCTTTTCTAGTCCGCTTTCGGTCGTGCTCGTTTGTTGACAAAATTCCGTCTTTGGTCGGTCTTTCTTTTCGAGTCCGCTTTCGGCCGTACTCGTTTGTTGTTGAACTTTCGTCCTCGGTCGGTCTTTCTTTTCGAGTCCGCCTTCGGTCGTACTCATTTGTGGTTGAAATTCCGTCCTCGGTCGGTCTTTCTTTTCGAGTTCGCCTTCGGTCGTACTCGTTTGTGGTTGAAATTCCGTCCTCAGCCGATCTTTATTTTCGAGTCCGCTTTCGGTCGTACTCGTTTGTGGTTGAAATTCCGTCCTCGGACGATCTTTCTTTGCGAGTACGCTTTCGGTCGTACTCGTTTGTGGTTGAAATTTTGTCCTCGGCCAGTCTTTCTTTTCGAGTCCGCTTTCGGTCGTAATCGTTTGCTGATGAAATTCCGCTTTCGGTCGGTCTTTCTTTTCGAGTCCGCTTTCGGTCTTACTCGTCTGTTGTTGAAATTCCCCTTTTGGTCGTCCTTTCTTTTCGAGTCCGCTTTCGGTCATACTCGTTTGCTGTTGAAATTCCGTCTTCGGCCGGTCTTTCTTTTCGAGTCCGCTTTCGGTCGTACTCGTTTGATGTTTAAATTCCGTTTTCGGTCGGTCTTTCTTTTCGAGTCCGCTTTCGGTCGTGCTCGTTTATTGATGAAATTTCGTCTTCGGCCAGTCTTTCTTTTCGAGTCCGCTTTCGGCCGTACTCGTTTGTTATTGAAATTCCGTCCTCAGCCGGTCTTTCTTTACGAGTCCGCTTTCGGTCGTACTCGTTTGTGGTTGAAATTCTGTTCTCGGCCGGTCTTTCTTTTCGAGTCCGCCTTCGGTCGTACTCGTTTGTGGTTGAAATTCTGTCCTCGGCTGGTCTTTCTTTTCGAGTCCGCTTTCGGTCCTACTCGTTTGTGGTTGAAATTCCGTCCTCGGCTAGTCTTTCTTTTCGAGTTCGCCTTCGATCGTACTCGTTTGTGGTTGAAATTCTGTCCTCGGCCAGTCTTTCTTTTCGAGTCCGCTTTCGGTCGTACTCGTTTGTGGTTGAAATTCCGTCCTCGGCTGGTCTTTCTTTTTGAGTCCGCCTTCGGTCGTACTCGTTTGTGGTTGAAATTCCATCTTCGGTCGGTCTTTCTTTTCTAGTCCGCTTTCGGTCGTGCTCGTTTGTTGACAAAATTCCGTCTTTGGTCGGTCTTTCTTTTCGAGTCCGCTTTCGGCCGTACTCGTTTGTTGTTGAACTTTCGTCCTCGGCCGGTCTTTCTTTTCGAGTCCGCCTTCGGTCGTACTCATTTGTGGTTGAAATTCCGTCCTCGGTCGGTCTTTCTTTTCGAGTCCGCCTTCGGTCGTACTCGTTTGTGGTTGAAATTCCGTCCTCAGCCGATCTTTATTTTCGAGTCCGCTTTCGGTCGTACTCGTTTGGGGTTGAAATTCCGTCCTCGGCCGATCTTTCTTTGCGAGTCCGCTTTCGGTCGTACTCGTTTGTGGTTGAAATTTCGTCCTCGCCCAGTCTTTCTTTTCGAGTCCGCTTTCGGTCGTACTCATTTGCTGATGAAATTCCGCTTTCGGTCGGTCTTTCTTTTCGAGTCCGCTTTCGGTCTTACTCGTCTGTTGTTGAAATTCCCCTTTTGGTCGTCCTTTCTTTTCGAGTCCGCTTTCGGTCATACTCGTTTGCTGTTGAAATTCCGTCTTCGGCCGGTCTTTCTTTTCGAGTCCTCTTTCGGCCGTACTCGTTTGTTGTTGAAATTCCGTCCTCAGCCGGTCTTTCTTTACGAGTCCACTTTCGGTCGTACTCGTTTGTGGTTGAAATTCCGTTCTCGGCCGGTCTTTCTTTTCGAGTCCGCCTTCGGTCGTACTCGTTTGTGGTTGAAATTCTGTCCTCGTCTGGTCTTTCTTTTCGAGTCCGCTTTCGGTCCTACTCGTTTGTGGTTGAAATTCCGTCCTCGGCTAGTCTTTCTTTTCGAGTCCGCCTTCAGTCGTACTCGTTTGTGGTTGAAATTCCGTCCTCGGCCAGCCTTTCTTTTTGAGTCCGCTTTCGGTCGTACTCGTTTGCTGATGAAAATCTGTCTTCAGTCGGTCTTTTTTTTCGATTCCGCTTTCGGTGATACTCGTTTGTGGTTGAAATTCCGTTCTCAGTCGGTCTTTCTTTTCGACTCCGCTTTCGGTCGTACTCGTTTCCTGATGAAATTCTGTCTTCGGTCGGTCTTTCTTTTCGAGTCCGCTTTCAGTCGTACTCGTTTGCTGTTGAAATTCAGTCTTCGGCCAGTCTTTCTTTTCGAGTCCGCTTTAGGCCTTACTTGTTTTCTGTTGAAATTCTGTCTTCGGCCGGTCCTTCTTTTCGAGTCTGCTTTCGGTCGTGCTCGTTTGTTGATGAAATTTCGTCTTCGGTCGGTCTTTCTTTTCGAGTCCGCATTCGGCCGTACTCGTTTGTTGTTGAAATTTCGTCCTCGACCGGTCTTTCTTTACGAATCCGCTTTCGGTTGTACTCGTTTGTGGTTGAAATTCCGACCTCTGTCGGTCTTTCTTTTCTAGTCCGCCTTCGGTCGTACTCGTTTGTGGTTGAAATTCTGTCCTCGGCCGGTCTTTCTTTTCGAGTCTGCTTTCGGTCGTACTCGTTTGTGGTTGAAATTTCGTCCTCGGCTGGTCTTTCTTTTCGAGTCCTCCTTCGGTCGTACTCGTTTGTGGTTGAAATTCCGCCCTCGACCGGTCTTTTTTTTCGAGTCCGCTTTCGGTCGTACTTTTTTGCTGATGGAATTCCGTCTTCGGTCAGTCTTTCTTTTCGAGTCTGCTTTCGGTGGTACTTGTTTGTGGTTGAAATTCCGTTCTCGGCCTGTGTTTCTTTTCGAGTCCGCTTTCGGTCGTACTCGTTTGCTGATGAAATTCCGTCTTCGGTCGGTCTTTCTTTTCGAGTTCACTTTTGGTAGTACTCGTTTGCTGTTGATATTCCGTCTTCGGCGGGTCTTTCTTTTCGAGTCCGCTTTCGGTCATACTCGTTTGTGGTTGAAATTCCGTCCTCGGTCGGTCTTTCTTTTCGAGTTCGCCTTCGATCGTACTCGTTTGTGGTTGAAATTCTGTCCTCGGCCAGTCTTTCTTTTCGAGTCCGCTTTCGGTCGTACTCGTTTGTGGTTGAAATTCCGTCCTCGGTTGGTCTTTCTTTTTGAGTCCGCCTTCGGTCGTACTCGTTTGTGGTTGAAATTCCATCTTCGGTCGGTCTTTCTTTTCTAGTCCGCTTTCGGTCGTGCTCGTTTGTTGACAAAATTCCGTCTTTGGTCGGTCTTTCTTTTCGAGTCCGCTTTCGGTCGTACTCGTTTGTTGTTGAACTTTCGTCCTCGGCCGGTCTTTCTTTTCGAGTCCGCCTTCGGTCGTACTCATTTGTGGTTGAAATTCCGTCCTCGGTCGGTCTTTCTTTTCGAGTCCGCCTTCGGTCGTACTCGTTTGTGGTTGAAATTCCGTCCTCAGCCGATCTTTATTTTCGAGTCCGCTTTCGGTCGTACTCGTTTGGGGTTGAAATTCCGTCCTCGGCCGATCTTTCTTTGCGAGTCCGCTTTCGGTCGTACTCGTTTGTGGTTGAAATTTCGTCCTCGGCCAGTCTTTCTTTTCGAGTCGGCTTTCGGTCGTACTCGTTTGCTGATGAAATTCCGCTTTCGGTCGGTCTTTCTTTTCGAGTCCGCTTTCGGTCTTACTCGTCTGTTGTTGAAATTCCCCTTTTGGTCGTCCTTTCTTTTCGAGTCCGCTTTCGGTCATACTCGTTTGCTGTTGAAATTCCGTCTTCGGCCAGTCTTTCTTTTCGAGTCCGCTTTCGGCCGTACTCGTTTGTTGTTGAAATTCCGTCCTCAGCCGGTCTTTCTTTACGAGTCCGCTTTCGGTCGTACTCGTTTGTGGTTGAAATTCTGTTCTCGGCCGGTCTTTCTTTTCGAGTCCGCCTTCGGTCGTACTCGTTTGTGGTTGAAATTCTGTCCTCGGCTGGTCTTTCTTTTCGAGTCCGCTTTCGGTCCTACTCGTTTGTGGTTGAAATTCCGTACTCGGCTAGTCTTTCTTTTCGAGTTCGCCTTAGATCGTACTCGTTTGTGGTTGAAATTCTGTCCTCGACCAGTCTTTCTTTTCGAGTCCGCTTTCGGTCGTACTCGTTTGTGGTTGAAATTCCGTCCTCGGCTGGTCTTTCTTTTTGAGTCCGCCTTCGGTCGTACTCGTTTGTGGTTGAAATTCCATCTTCGGTCGGTCTTTCTTTTCTAGTCCGCTTTCGGTCGTGCTCGTTTGTTGACAAAATTCCGTCTTTGGTCGGTCTTTCTTTTCGAGTCCGCTTTGGGTCGTACTCGTTTGTTGTTGAACTTTCGTCCTCGGCCGGTCTTTCTTTTCGAGTCCGCCTTCGGTCGTACTTATTTGTGGTTGAAATTCCGTCCTCGGTCGGTCTTTCTTTTCGAGTCCGCCTTCGGTCGTACTCGTTTGTGGTTGAAATTCCGTCCTCAGCCGATCTTTATTTTCGAGTCCGCTTTCGGTCGTACTCGTTTGGGGTTGAAATTCCGTCCTCGGCCGATCTTTCTTTGCGAGTCCGCTTTCGGTCGTACTCGTTTGTGGTTGAAATTTCGTCCTCGCCCAGTCTTTCTTTTCGAGTCCGCTTTCGGTCGTACTCATTTGCTGATGAAATTCCGCTTTCGGTCGGTCTTTCTTTTCGAGTCCGCTTTCGGTCTTACTCGTCTGTTGTTGAAATTCCCCTTTTGGTCGTCCTTTCTTTTCGAGTCCGCTTTCGGTCATACTCATTTGCTGTTGAAATTCCGTCTTCGGCCGGTCTTTCTTTTCGAGTCCGCTTTCGGTCGTACTCGTTTGATGTTGAAATTCCGTTTTCGGTCGGTCTTTCTTTTCGAGTCCGCTTTCGGTCGTGCTCGTTTATTGATGAAATTTCGTCTTCGGCCGGTCTTTCTTTTCGAGTCCGCTTTCGGCCGTACTCGTTTGTTGTTGAAATTCCGTCCTCAGCCGGTCTTTCTTTACGAGTCCGCTTTCGGTCGTACTCGTTTGTGGTTGAAATTCCGTTCTCGGCCGGTCTTTCTTTTCGAGTCCGCCTTCGGTCGTACTCGTTTGTGGTTGAAATTCTGTCCTCGGCTGGTCTTTCTTTTCGAGTCCGCTTTCGGTCCTACTCGTTTGTGGTTGAAATTCCGTCCTCGGCTAGTCTTTCTTTTCGAGTCCGCCTTCGGTCGTACTCGTTTGTGGTTGAAATTCCGTCCTCGGCCAGCCTTTCTTTTTGAGTCCGCTTTCGGTCGTACTCGTTTGCTGATGAAAATCTGTCTTCAGTCGGTCTTTTTTTTCGATTCCGCTTTCGGTCGTGCTCGTTTGTTGATGAAATTCCGTCTTCGGTCGGTATTTCTTTTCGAGTCGGCTTTCGATCGTACTCGTTTCTTGTTGAAATTCCATCCTCAGCCGGTCTTTCTTTTCGAGTCCGCTTTCGGTCGTACTCGTTTGTGGTTGAAATTACGTCCTCGACCAGTCTTTCTTTCCGAGTCCGCCATCGGTCGTACTCGTTTGTGGTTGAAATTCCATCCTCGGTCGGTCTTTCTTTTCGAGTCAGCTTTCGGTCGTACTCGTTTGTGGTTGAATGTCCGTCCTCGGTCGTTCTTTCTTTTCGAGTCCCCTTTCGGTCGTACTCGTCTGTTGTTGAAATTCCCCTTTTGAACGGTCTTTCTTTTCGAGTTCGCTTTCGGTCGTACTCGTTTGCGGTTGAAATTCCATCTTTGGCCAGTCTTTCCTTTCGAGTCTGCTTTCGGTCGTGCTCGTTTGTTGATGAAATTCCGTCTTTGGTCGGTCTTTCTTTTTTAGTCCGCTTTTGGTCGTACTCGTTTGTTTTTGAAATTTCGTCCTCGGTCGGTCTTTCTTTACGAGTCCGCTTTCGGTCGTACTCGTTTGTGGTTGAAATTCCGTCCTCGGCCGGTCTTTCTTTTCGAGTCCGCCTTCGGTCGTACTCGTTTGTGGTTGAAATTCTGTCCTCGGCCGGTCTTTCTTTTCGAGTCTGCTTTCGGTCGTACTCGTTTGTGGTTAAAATTCCGTCCTCGGCTGGTCTTTCTTTTCGAGTCCGCCTTCGGTCGTACTCGTTTGTGGTTGAAACTCCGCCCTCAGCCGGTCTTTCTTTTCGAGTCCGCTTTCGGTCGTACTCGTTTGCTGATGAAATTCTGTCTTCGGCCAGTCTTTATTTTCGAGTTCGCTTTCGGTGGTACTTGTTTGTGTTTGAAATTCCGTCCTCGGTCGGTCTTTCTTTTCGAGTCCGCTTTCGGTCGTACTCGTTTGTGGTTGAAATTTCGTCCTCGGCCGGTCTTTCTTTTCGAGTCCGCTTTCGGTCGTACTCATTTGCTGATGAAATTCCGCTTTCGGTCGGTCTTTCGTTTCGAGTCCGCTTTCGGTCTTACTCGTCTGTTGTTGAAATTCCCCTTTTGGTCGTCCTTTCTTTTCGAGTCCGCTTTCGGTCATACTCGTTTGCTATTGAAATTCCGTCTTCGGCCGGTCTTTATTTTCGAGTCCGCTTTCAGTCGTACTCGTTTGCTGTTGAAATTCAGTCTTCGGCCAGTCTTTCTTTTCGAGTCCGCTTTAGGCCGTACTTGTTTTCTGTTGAAATTCTGTCTTCGACCGGTCTTTCTTTTCGAGTCTGCTTTCGGTCGTGCTCGTTTGTTGATGAAATTCCGTCTTTGGTCGGTCTTTCTTTTCGAGTCCGCATTCGGCCGTACTCATTTGTTGTTGAAATTTCGTCCTCGACCGGTCTTCCTTTACGAATCCGCTTTCGGTCGTACTCGTTTGTGGTTGAAATTCAGACCTCTGCCGGTCTTTCTTTTCTAGTCCGCCTTCGGTCGTACTCGTTTGTGGTTGAAATTCTGTCCTCGGCCGGTCTTTCTTTTCGAGTCTGCTTTCGGTCGTACTCGTTTGTGGTTGAAATTTCATCCTCGGCTGGTCTTTCTTTTCGAGTCCTCATTCGGTCGTACTCGTCTGTGGTTGAAATTCCGCCCTCGATCGGTCTTTTTTTTCGAGTCCGCTTTCGGTCGTACTTGTTTGCTGATGGAATTCCGTCTTCGGTCAGTCTTTCTTTTCGAGTCCGCTTTCGGTGGTACTTGTTTGTGGTTGAAATTCCGTTCTCGGCATGTGTTTCTTTTCGAGTCCGCTTTCGGTCGTACTCGTTTGCTGATGAAATTCCGTCTTCGGTCGGTCTTTCTTTTCGAGTTCGCTTTTGGTTGTACTCGTTTGCTGTTGAAATTCTGTCTTCGGCGGGTCTTTCTTTTCGAGTCCGCTTTCGGTCGTACTCGTTTGTGGTTGAAATTCCGTCCTCGGCCGGTCTTTCTTTTCGAGTTCGCCTTCGATCGTACTCATTTGTGGTTGAAATTCTGTCCTCGGCCAGTCTTTCTTTTCGAGTCCGCTTTCGGTCGTACTCGTTTGTGGTTTAAATTCCGTCCTCGGCTGGTCTTTCTTTTCGAGTCCGCCTTCGGTCGTAGTCGTTTGTGGTTGAAATTCCATCTTCGGTCGGTCTTTCTTTTCTAGTCCGCTTTCGGTCGTGCTCGTATGTTGATAAAATTCCGTCTTTGGTCGGTCATTCTTTTCGAGTCCGCTTTAGGCCGTACTAGTTTGTTGTTGAAATTTCGTCCTCGGCCGGTATTTCTTTTCGAGTCCGCCTTCGGTCGTACTCATTTGTGGTTGAAATTCCATCCTCGGTCGGTCTTTCTTTTTGAGTCCGCCTTCGGTCGTACTCGTTTGTGGTTGAAATTCCGTCCTCAGCCGATCTTTATTTTCGAGTCCGCTTTCGGTCGTACTCGTTTGGGGTTGAAATTCCGTCCTCAGCCGGTCTTTCTTTTCGAGTCCGCTTTCGGTCGTACTCGTTTGTGGTTGAAATTACGTCCTCGACCAGTCTTTCTTTCCGAGTCCGCCTTCGGTCGTACTCGTTTGTGGTTGAAATTCCATCCTCGGTCGGTCTTTCTTTTCAAGTCAGCTTTCGGTCGTACTCGTTTGTGGTTGAATGTCCGTCCTCGGTCGTTCTTTCTTTTCGAGTCCCCTTTCGGTCGTACTCGTCTGTTGTTGAAATTCCCCTTTTGAACGGTCTTTCTTTTCGAGTTCGCTTTCGGTCGTACTCGTTTGCGGTTGAAATTCCATCTTTGGCCAGTCTTTCCTTTCGAGTCTGCTTTCGGTCGTGCTCGTTTGTTGATGAAATTCCGTCTTTGGTCGGTCTTTCTTTTTTAGTCCGCTTTTGGTCGTACTCGTTTGTTTTTGAAATTTCGTCCTCGGTCGGTCTTTCTTTACGAGTCCGCTTTCGGTCGTACTCGTTTGTGGTTGAAATTCCGTCCTCGGCCGGTCTTTCTTTTCGAGTCCGCCTTCGGTCGTACTCGTTTGTGGTTGAAATTCTGTCCTCGGCCGGTCTTTCTTTTCGAGTCTGCTTTCGGTCGTACTCGTTTGTGGTTAAAATTCCGTCCTCGGCTGGTCTTTCTTTTCGAGTCCGCCTTCGGTCGTACTCGTTTGTGGTTGAAACTCCGCCCTCAGCCGGTCTTTCTTTTCGAGTCCGCTTTCGGTCGTACTCGTTTTCTGATGAAATTCTGTCTTCGGCCAGTCTTTATTTTCGAGTTCGCTTTCGGTGGTACTTGTTTGTGGTTGAAATTCCGTCCTCGGTCGGTCTTTCTTTTCGAGTCCGCTTTCGGTCGTACTCGTTTGTGGTTGAAATTTCGTCCTCGGCCGGTCTTTCTTTTCGAGTCCGCTTTCGGTCGTACTCATTTGCTGATGAAATTCCGCTTTCGGTCGGTCTTTCGTTTCGAGTCCGCTTTCGGTCTTACTCGTCTGTTGTTGAAATTCCCCTTTTGGTCGTCCTTTCTTTTCGAGTCCGCTTTCGGTCATACTCGTTTGCTATTGAAATTCCGTCTTCGGCCGGTCTTTATTTTCGAGTCCGCTTTCAGTCGTACTCGTTTGCTGTTGAAATTCAATCTTCGGCCAGTCTTTCTTTTCGAGTCCGCTTTAGGCCGTACTTGTTTTCTGTTGAAATTCTGTCTTCGACCGGTCTTTCTTTTCGAGTCTGCTTTCGGTCGTGCTCGTTTGTTGATGAAATTCCGTCTTTGGTCGGTCTTTCTTTTCGAGTCCGCATTCGGCCGTACTCATTTGTTGTTGAAATTTCGTCCTCGACCGATCTTTCTTTACGAATCCGCTTTCGGTCGTACTCGTTTGTGGTTGAAATTCAGACCTCTGCCGGTCTTTCTTTTCTAGTCCGCCTTCGGTCGTACTCGTTTGTGGTTGAAATTCTGTCCTCGGCCGGTCTTTCTTTTCGAGTCTGCTTTCGGTCGTACTCGTTTGTGGTTGAAATTTCATCCTCGGCTGGTCTTTCTTTTCGAGTCCTCATTCGGTCGTACTCGTCTGTGGTTGAAATTCCGCCCTCGATCGGTCTTTTTTTTCGAGTCCGCTTTCGGTCGTACTTGTTTGCTGATGGAATTCCGTCTTCGGTCAGTCTTTCTTTTCGAGTCCGCTTTCGGTGGTACTTGTTTGTGGTTGAAATTCCGTTCTCGGCATGTGTTTCTTTTCGAGTCCGCTTTCGGTCGTACTCGTTTGCTGATGAAATTCCGTCTTCGGTCGGTCTTTCTTTTCGAGTTCGCTTTTGGTTGTACTCGTTTGCTGTTGAAATTCTGTCTTCGGCGGGTCTTTCTTTTCGAGTCCGCTTTCGGTCGTACTCGTTTGTGGTTGAAATTCCGTCCTCGGCCGGTCTTTCTTTTCGAGTTCGCCTTCGATCGTACTCATTTGTGGTTGAAATTCTGTCCTCGGCCAGTCTTTCTTTTCGAGTCCGCTTTCGGTCGTACTCGTTTGTGGTTTAAATTCCGTCCTCGGCTGGTCTTTCTTTTCGAGTCCGCCTTCGGTCGTAGTCGTTTGTGGTTGAAATTCCATCTTCGGTCGGTCTTTCTTTTCTAGTCCGCTTTCGGTCGTGCTCGTATGTTGATAAAATTCCGTCTTTGGTCGGTCATTCTTTTCGAGTCCGCTTTAGGCCGTACTAGTTTGTTGTTGAAATTTCGTCCTCGGCCGGTATTTCTTTTCGAGTCCGCCTTCGGTCGTACTCATTTGTGGTTGAAATTCCATCCTCGGTCGGTCTTTCTTTTTGAGTCCGCCTTCGGTCGTACTCGTTTGTGGTTGAAATTCCGTCCTCAGCCGATCTTTATTTTCGAGTCCGCTTTCGGTCGTACTCGTTTGGGGTTGAAATTCCGTCCTCGGCCGATCTTTCTTTTCGAGTCCGCTTTCGGTCGTACTCGTTTGTGGTTGAAATTTCGTCCTCGGCCAGTCTTTCTTTTCGAGTCCGCTTTCGGTCGTACTCGTTTGCTGATGAAATTCCGCTTTCGGTCGGTCTTTCTTTTCGAGTCCGCTTTCGGTCTTACTCGTCTGTTGTTGAAATTCCCCTTTTGGTCGTCCTTTCTTTTTGAGTCCGCTTTCGGTCATACTCGTTTGCTGTTGAAATTCCATCTTCGGCCGGTCTTTCTTTTCGAGTCCGCTTTCGGTCGTACTCGTTTGATGTTGAAATTCCGTTTTCGGTCGGTCTTTCTTTTCGAGTCCGCTTCCGGTCGTGCTCGTTTATTGATGAAATTTCGTCTTCGGCCGGTCTTTCTTTTCGAGTCCGCTTTCGGCCGTACTCGTTTGTTGTTGAAATTCCGTCCTCAGCCGGTCTTTCTTTACGAGTCCACTTTCGGTCGTACTCGTTTGTGGTTGAAATTCCGTTCTCGGCCGGTCTTTCTTTTCGAGTCCGCCTTCGGTCGTACTCGTTTGTGGTTGAAATTTTGTCCTCGGTTGGTCTTTCTTTTCGAGTCCGCTTTCGGTCCTACTCGTTTGTGGTTGAAATTCCGTCCTCGGCTAGTCTTTCTTTTCGAGTCCGCCTTCGGTCGTACTCGTTTGTGGTTGAAATTCCGTCCTCGGCCAGCCTTTCTTTTTGAGTCCGCTTTCGGTCGTACTCGTTTGCTGATGAAAATCTGTCTTCAGTCGGTCTTTTTTTTCGATTCTGCTTTCGGTGATACTCGTTTGTGGTTGAAATTCCGTTCTCAGTCGGTCTTTCTTTTCGAGTCCGCTTTCGGTCGTACTCGTTTCCTGATGAAATTCTGTCTTCGGTCGGTCTTTCTTTTCGAGTCCGCTTTCAGTCGTACTCGTTTGCTGTTGAAATTCAGTCTTCGGCCAGTCTTTCTTTTCGAGTCCGCTTTAGGCCGTACTTGTTTTCTGTTGAAATTCTGTCTTCGGCCGGTCTTTCTTTTCGAGTCTGCTTTCGGTCGTGCTCGTTTGTTGATGAAATTTCGTCTTCGGTCGGTCTTTCTTTTCGAGTCCGCATTCGGCCGTACTCGTTTTTTGTTGAAATTTCGTCCTCGACCGGTCTTTCTTTACGAATCCGCTTTCGGTTGTACTCGTTTGTGGTTGAAATTCCGACCTCTGCCGGTCTTTCTTTTCTAGTCCGCCTTCGGTCGTACTCGTTTGTGGTTGAAATTCTGTCCTCGGCCGGTCTTTCTTTTCGAGTCTGCTTTCGGTCGTACTCGTTTGTGGTTGAAATTTCGTCCTCGGCTGGTCTTTCTTTTCGAGTCCGCCTTCGGTCGTACTCGTTTGTGGTTGAAATTCCGTCGTCAGCCGATCTTTATTTTCGAGTCCGCTTTCGGTCGTACTCGTTTGGGGTTGAAATTCCGTCCTCGGCCGATCTTTCTTTGCGAGTCCGCTTTCGGTCGTACTCGTTTGTGGTTGAAATTTCGTCCTCGCCCAGTCTTTCTTTTCGAGTCCGCTTTTGGTCGTACTCGTTTGCTGATGAAATTCCGCTTTCGGTCGGTCTTTCTTTTCGAGTCCGCTTTCGGTCTTACTCGTCTGTTGTTGAAATTCCCCTTTTGGTCGTCCTTTCTTTTCGAGTCCGCTTTCGGTCATACTCGTTTGCTGTTGAAATTCCGTCTTCGGCCGGTCTTTCTTTTCGAGTCCGCTTTCGGTCGTACTCGTTTGATGTTGAAATTCCGTTTTCGGTCGGTCTTTCTTTTCGAGTCCGCTTTCGGTCGTGCTCGTTTATTGATGAAATTTGGTCTTCGGCCGGTCTTTCTTTTCGAGTCCGCTTTCGGCCGTACTCGTTTGTTGTTGAAATTCCGTCCTCAGCCGGTCTTTCTTTACGAGTCCGTTTTCGGTCGTACTCGTTTGTGGTTGAAATTCCGTTCTCGGCCGGTCTTTCTTTTCGAGTCCGCCTTCGGTCGTACTCGTTTGTGGTTGAAATTCTGTCCTCGGCTGGTCTTTCTTTTCGAGTCCGCTTTCGGTCCTACTCGTTTGTGGTTGAAATTCCGTCCTCGGCTAGTCTTTCTTTTCGAGTCCGCCTTCGGTCGTACTCGTTTGTGGTTGAAATTCCGTCCTCGGCCAGCCTTTCTTTTTGAGTCCGCTTTCGGTCGTACTCGTTTGCTGATGATAATCTGTCTTCAGTCGGTCTTTTTTTTCGATTCCGCTTTCGGTCGTGCTCGTTTGTTGATGAAATTCCGTCTTCGGTCGGTATTTCTTTTCGAGTCGGCTTTCGATCGTACTCGTTTCTTGTTGAAATTCCATCCTCAGGCGGTCTTTCTTTTCGAGTCCGCTTTCGGTCGTACTCGTTTGTGGTTGAAATTACGTCCTCGACCAGTCTTTCTTTCCGAGTCCGCCTTCGGTCGTACTCGTTTGTGGTTGAAATTCCATCCTCGGTCGGTCTTTCTTTTCGAGTCAGCTTTCGGTCGTACTCGTTTGTGGTTGAAAGTCCGTCCTCGGTCGTTCTTTCTTTTCGAGTCCCCTTTCGGTCGTACTCGTCTGTTGTTGAAATTCCCCTTTTGAACGGTCTTTCTTTTCGAGTTCGCTTTCGGTCGTACTCGTTTGCGGTTGAAATTCCATCTTTGGTCAGTCTTTCTTTTCGAATCCGCTTTCGGTCGTACTCGTTTTCTTTTGAAATTCCGTCTTCAGCCGGTCTTTCCTTTCGAGTCTGCTTTCGGTCGTGCTCGTTTGTTGATGAAATTCCGTCTTTGGTCGGTCTTTCTTTTTTAGTCCGCTTTTGGCCGTACTTGTTTGTTTTTGAAATTTCGTCCTCGGTCGGTCTTTCTTTACGAGTCCGCTTTCGGTCGTACTCGTTTGTGGTTGAAATTCCGTCCTCGGCCGGTCTTTCTTTTCGAGTCCGCCTTCGGTCGTACTCGTTTGTGGTTGAAATTCTGTCCTCGGCCGGTCTTTCTTTTCGAGTCTGCTTTCGGTCGTACTCGTTTGTGGTTAAAATTCCGTCCTCGGCCGGTCTTTCTTTTCGAGTCCGCCTTCGGTCGTACTCGTTTATGGTTGAAACTCCGCCCTCAGCCGGTCTTTCTTTTCGAGTCCGCTTTCGGTCGTACTCGTTTGCTGATGAAATTCTGTCTTCGGCCAGTCTTTAATTTCGAGTTCGCTTTCGGTGGTACTTGTTTGTGGTTGAAAATCCGTCCTCGGTCGGTCTTTCTTTTCGAGTCCGCTTTCGGCCGTACTCGTTTTTTGTTGAAATTCTGTCCTCGACCGGTCTTTCTTTTCGAGTTCGCTTTCGGTCGTACTCATTTGTGGTTGAAATTCCGTCCTCGGTCGGTCTTTCTTTTCGAGTCCGGCTTCGGTCGTACTCGTTTGTGGTTGAAATTCCGTCCTCAGCCGATCTTTATTTTTGAGTCCGCTTTCGGTCGTACTCGTTTGGGGTTGAAATTCCGTCCTCGGCCGATCTTTCTTTTCGAGTCCGCTTTCGGTCGTACTCGTTTGTGGTTGAAATTTCGTCCTCGGCCGGTCTTTCTTTTCGAGTCCGCTTTCGGTCGTACTCATTTGCTGATGAAATTCCGCTTTCGGTCGGTCTTTCGTTTCGAGTCCGCTTTCGGTCTTACTCGTCTGTTGTTGAAATTCCCCTTTTGGTCGTCCTTTCTTTTCGAGTCCGCTTTCGGTCATACTCGTTTGCTATTGAAATTCCGTCTTCGGCCGGTCTTTCTTTTCGAGTCCGCTTTCAGTCGTACTCGTTTGCTGTTGAAATTCAGTCTTCGGCCAGTCTTTCTTTTCGAGTCCGCTTTAGGCCGTAATTGTTTTCTGTTGAAATTCTGTCTTCGACCGGTCATTCTTTTCGAGTCTGCTTTCGGTCGTGCTCGTTTGTTGATGAAATTCCGTCTTCGGTCGGTCTTTCTTTTCGAGTCCGCATTCGGTCGTACTCGTATGTGGTTGAAATTCAGACCTCTGCCGGTCTTTCTTTTCTAGTCCGCCTTCGGTCGTACTCGTTTGTGGTTGAAATTCTGTCCTCGGCCGGTCTTTCTTTTCGAGTCTGCTTTCGGTCGTACTCGTTTGTGGTTGAAATTTCGTCCTCGGCTGGTCTTTCTTTTCGAGTCCTCATTCGGTCGTACTCGTCTGTGGTTGAAATTCCGCCTTCGACCGGTCTTTTTTTTCGAGTCCGCTTTCGGTCGTACTTGTTTGATGATGGAATTCCGTCTTCGGTCAGTCTTTCTTTTCGAGTCCGCTTTCGGTGGTACTTGTTTGTGGTTGAAATTCCGTTCTCGGGATGTGTTTCTTTTCGAGTCCGCTTTCGGTCATACTCGTTTGCTGATGAAATTCCGTCTTCGGTCGGTCTTTCTTTTCGAGTTCGCTTTTGGTTGTACTCGTTTGCTGTTGAAATTCCGTCTTCGGCGGGGTCTTTCTTTTCGAGTCCGCTTTCGGTCGTACTCGTTTGTGGTTGAAATTCCGTCCTCGGCCGGTCTTTCTTTTCGAGTTCGCCTTCGATCGTACTCATTTGTGGTTGAAATTCTGTCCTCGGCCAGTCTTTCTTTTCGAGTCCGCTTTTGGTCGTACTCGTTTGTGGTTGAAATTCCTTCCTCGGCTGGTCTTTCTTTTCGAGTCAGCCTTCGGTCGTACTCGTTTGTGGTTGAAATTCCATCTTCGGTCGGTCTTTCTTTTCTAGTCCGCTTTCGGTCGTGCTCGTATGTTGATAAAATTCCGTCTTTGGTCGGTCTTTCTTTTCGAGTCCGCTTTCGGCCGTACTAGTTTGTTGTTGAAATTTCGT
Source organism: Lathyrus tuberosus (assembly GCA_022829125.1). Classification (NCBI taxonomy): domain Eukaryota; kingdom Viridiplantae; phylum Streptophyta; class Magnoliopsida; order Fabales; family Fabaceae; genus Lathyrus; species Lathyrus tuberosus. The sequence continues at coordinate 588,554 of JALAZF010000390.1, forward strand.
CCTCGCCCGGTCTTTCTTTTCGAGTCCGCCTTCGGTCGTACTCATTTGTGGTTGAAATTCCGTCCTCAGCCGGTCTTTCTTTACGAGTTCGCTTTCGGTCGTACTCGTTTGTGGTTGAAATTCCGTTCTCGGCCGGTCTTTCTTTTCGAGTCCGCCTTCGATCGTACTCGTTTGTGGTTGAAATTCTGTCCTCGACTGGTCTTTCTTTTCGAGTCCGCTTTCGGTCCTACTCGTTTGTGGTTGAAATTCCGTCCTCGGCTAGTCTTTCTTTTCGAGTCCGCCTTCGGTCGTACTCGTTTGTGGTTGAAATTCCGTCCTCGGCCAGCCTTTCTTTTTGAGTCCGCTTTCGGTCGTACTCGTTTGCTGATGAAAATCTGTCTTCAGTCGGTCTTTTTTTTCGATTCCGCTTTAGGTGATACTCGTTTGTGGTTGAAATTCCGTTCTCAGTCGGTCTTTCTTTTCGAATCCGCTTTCGGTCGTACTCGTTTCCTGATGAAATTCTGTCTTCGGTCGGTCTTTCTTTTCGAGTCCGCTTTCAGTCGTACGCGTTTGCTGTTGAAATTCAGTCTTCGACCAGTCTTTCTTTTCGAGTTCGCTTTAGGCCGTACTTGTTTTCTGTTGAAATTCTGTCTTCGGCCGGTCTTTCTTTTCGAGTCTGTTTTCGGTCGTGCTTGTTTGTTGATGAAATTCCGTCTTCGGTCGGTCTTTCTTTTCGAGTCCGCATTCCGCCGTACTCGTTTGTTGTTGAAATTTCGTCCTCGACCGGTCTTTCTTTACGAATCCGCTTTCGGTCGTACTCGTTTGTGGTTGAAATTCCGACCTCTGCTGGTCTTTCTTTTCTAGTCCGCCTTCGGTCGTACTCGTTTGTGGTTGAAATTCTGTCCTCGGCCGGTCTTTCTTTTCGAGTCTGCTTTCGGTCGTACTCGTTTGTGGTTGAAATTTCGTCCTCGGCTGGTCTTTCTTTTCGAGTCCTCCTTCGGTCGTACTCGTTTGTGGTTGAAATTCCGCCCTCGACCGGTCTTTTTTTTCGAGTCCGCTTTCGGTCGTACTTGTTTGCTGATGGAATTCCGTCTTCGGTCAGTCTTTCTTTTCGAGTCCGCTTTCGGTGGTACTTGTTTGTGGTTGAAATTCCGTTCTCGGCCTGTGTTTCTTTTCGAGTCCGCTTTCGGTCGTACTCGTTTGCTGATGAAATTCCGTCTTCGGTCGGTCTTTCTTTTCGAGTTCGCTTTTGGTAGTACTCGTTTGCTGTTGAAATTCCGTCTTCGGCGGGTCTTTCTTTTCGAGTCCGCTTTCGGTCATACTCGTTTGTGGTTGAAATTCCGTCCTCGGCCGGTCTTTCTTCTCGAGTTCGCCTTCGATCGTACTCGTTTGTGGTTGAAATTCTGTCCTCGGCCAGTCTTTCTTTTCGAGTCCGCTTTCGGTCGTACTCGTTTGTGGTTGAAATTCCGTCCTCGGCTGGTCTTTCTTTTCGAGTCCGCCTTCGGTCGTACTCGTTTGTGGTTGAAATTCCATCTTCGGTCGGTCTTTCTTTTCTAGTCCGCTTTCGGTCGTGCTCGTTTGTTGATAAAATTCCGTCTTTGGTCGGTCTTTCTTTTTGAGTCCGCTTTCGGCCGTACTCGTTTGTTGTTGAACTTTCGTCCTCGGCCGGTCTTTCTTTTCGAGTCCGCCTTCGGTCGTACTCATTTGTGGTTGAAATTCCATCCTCGGTCGGTCTTTCTTTTCGAGTCCGCCTTCGGTCGTACTCGTTTGTGGTTGAAATTCCGTCCTCAGCCGATCTTTATTTTCGAGTCCGCTTTCGGTCGTACTCGTTTGGGGTTGAAATTCCGTCCTCGGCCGATCTTTCTTTTCGAGTCCGCTTTCGGTCGTACTCGTTTGTGGTTGAAATTTCGTCCTCGGCCAGTCTTTCTTTTCGAGTCCGCTTTCGGTCGTACTCGTTTGCTGATGAATTTCCGCTTTCGTTCGGTCTTTCTTTTCGAGTCCGCTTTCGGTCTTACTCGTCTGTTGTTGAAATTCCCCTTTTGGTCGTCCTTTCTTTTCGAGTCCGCTTTCGGTCATACTCGTTTGCTGTTGAAATTCCGTCTTCGGCCGGTCTTTCTTTTCGAGTCCGCTTTCGGTCGTACTCGTTTGATGTTGAAATTCCGTTTTCGGTCGGTCTTTCTTTTCGAGTCCACTTTCGGCCGTGCTCGTTTATTGAAGAAATTTCGTCTTCGGCCGGTCTTTCTTTTCGAGTCTGCTTTCGGCCGTACTCGTTTGTTGTTGAAATTCCGTCCTCAGCCGGTCTTTCTTTACGAGTCCGCTTTCGGTCGTACTCGTTTGTGGTTGAAATTCCGTTCTCGGCCGGTCTTTCTTTTCGAGTCCGCCTTCGGTCGTACTCGTTTGTGGTTGAAATTCTATCCTCGACTGGTCTTTCTTTTCGAGTCCGCTTTCGGTCCTACTCCTTTGTGGTTAAAATTCCGTCCTCGGCTAGTCTTTCTTTTCGAGTCCGCCTTCGGTCGTACTCGTTTGTGGTTGAAATTCCGTCCTCGGCCAGTCTTTCTTTTTGAGTCCGCTTTCGGTCGTACTCATTTGCTGATGAAAATCTGTCTTCAGTCGGTCTTTCTTTTCGATTCCGCTTTCGGTGATACTCGTTTGTGGTTGAAATTCCGTTCTCAGTCGGTCTTTCTTTTCGAGTCCGCTTTCGGTCGTACTCGTTTCCTGATGAAATTCTGTCTTCGGCCGGTCTTTTTTTTTTAGTCTGCTTTCGGTCGTGCTCGTTTGTTGATGAAATTCCGTCTTCGGCCAGTCTTTCTTTTCGAGTCCGCTTTAGGCCGTACTCGTTTGTTGTTGAAATTTCGTCCTCGACCGGTCTTTCTTTACGAATCCGCTTTCGGTCGTACTCGTTTGTGGTTGAAATTCCGAGCTCCGCCGGTCTTTCTTTTCTAGTCCGCCTTCGGTCGTACTCGTTTGTGGTTGAAATTCTGTCCTCGGACGGTCTTTCTTTTCGATTCCGCTTTCGGTCGTACTCGTTTGTGGTTGAAATTTCGTCCTCGGCTGGTCTTTCTTTTCGAGTCCGCCTTCGGTCGTACTCGTTTGTTTTTGAAATTCTGTCCTCGGCCAGTCTTTCTTTTCGAGTCCGCTTTCGGTCGTACTAGTTTGTTGTTTCGAGTCCGGTTTCAGTCGTACTCGTCTGTTGTTGAAATTCCGCTTTCGGTCGGTCTTTCTTTTCGAGTCCGCTTTCGGTCGTACTCATCTGTTGTTGAAATTACGCTTCCGATCGGTCTTTCTTTTCGAGTTCGCTTTCGGTCGTACTCGTTTGCTGTTGAAATTTCATCTTCGGCTGGCCTTTCTTTTCGAGTCCGCTTTCGGTCGTACTCATTTGCTGTTGAAATTCCGTTTTCGGTCGGTCTTTCTTTTCGAGTCCGCTTTCGGTCGTGCTCGTTTATTGATGAAATTTCGTCTTCGGTCGGTCTTTCTTTTCGAGTCCGCTTTCGGCCGTACTTGTTTGTTGTTGAAATTCCGTCCTCAGCCGGTCTTTCTTTATGAGTCCGCTTTCGGTCGTACTCGTTTGTGGTTGAAATTCCGTTCTCGGCCGGTCTTTCTTTTCGAGTCCGCCTTCGGTCGTACTCGTTTGTGGTTGAAATTCTGTCCTCGGCTGGTCTTTCTTTTCGAGTCCGCTTTCGGTCCTACTCGTTTGTGGTTGAAATTCCATCCTCGGCTAGTCTTTCTTTTCGAGTCCGCCTTCGGTCGTACTCGTTTGTGGTTGAAATTCCGTCCTCGGCCATTCTTTCTTTTTGAGTCCGCTTTCGGTCGTACTCATTTGCTGATGAAAATCTGTCTTCAGTCGGTCTTTCTTTTCGATTCCGCTTTCGGTGATACTCGTTTGTGGTTGAAATTCCGTTCTCAGTCGGTCTTTCTTTTCGAGTCCGCTTTCGGTCGTACTCGTTTCCTGATGAAATTCTGTCTTCGGTCGATCTTTCTTTTCGAGTCCGCTTTCAGTCGTACTCGTTTGCTGTTGAAATTCAGTCTTCGGCCAGTCTTTCTTTTCGAGTCCGCTTTAGGCCGTACTTGTTTTCTGTTGAAATTCTGTCTTCGGCCGGTCTTTCTTTTCGAGTCTGCTTTCGGTCGTGCTCGTTTGTTGATGAAATTCCGTCTTCGGTCGGTCTTTCTTTTCGAGTCCGCATTCGGCCGTACTCGTTTGTTGTTGAAATTTCGTCCTCGACCGGTCTTTCTTTACGAATCCGCTTTCGGTCGTACTCGTTTGTGGTTGAAATTCCGACCTCTGCCGGTCTTTCTTTTCTAGTCCGCCTTCGGTCGTACTCGTTTGTGGTTGAAATTCTGTCCTCGGCCGGTCTTTCTTTTCGAGTCTGCTTTCGGTCGTACTCGTTTGTGGTTGAAATTTCTTCCTCGGCTGGTCTTTCTTTTCGAGTCCTCCTTCGGTCGTACTCGTTTGTGGTTGAAATTCCGCCCTTGACCGGTCTTTTTTTTCGAGTCCGCTTTCGGTCGTACTTGTTTGCTGATGGAATTCCGTCTTCGGTCAGTCTTTCTTTTCGAGTCCGCTTTCGGTGGTACTTGTTTGTGGTTGAAATTCCGTTCTCGGCCTGTGTTTCTTTTCGAGTCCGCTTTCGGTCGTACTCGTTTGCTGATGAAATTCCGTCTTCGGTCGGTCTTTCTTTTCGAGTTCGCTTTTGGTAGTACTCGTTTGCTGTTGAAATTCCGTCTTTGGCGGGTCTTTCTTTTCGAGTCCGCTTTCGGTCATACTCGTTTGTGGTTGAAATTCCGTCCTCGGCCGGTCTTTCTTTTCGAGTTCGCCTTCGATCGTACTCGTTTGTGGTTGAAATTCTGTCCTCGGCCAGTCTTTCTTTTCGAGTCCGCTTTCGGTCGTACTCGTTTGTGGTTGAAATTCCGTCCTCGGCTGGTCTTTCTTTTCGAGTCCGCCTTCGGTCGTACTCGTTTGTGGTTGAAATTCCATCTTCGGTCGGTCTTTCTTTTCTAGTCCGCTTTCGGCCGTGCTCGTTTGCTGATAAAATTCCGTCTTTGGTCGGTCTTTCTTTTTGAGTCCGCTTTCGGCCGTACTCTTTTGTTGTTGAACTTTCGTCCTCGGCCGGTCTTTCTTTTCGAGTCCGCCTTCGGTCGTACTCATTTGTGGTTGAAATTCCGTCCTCGGTCGGTCTTTCTTTTCGAGTCCGCCTTCGGTCGTACTCGTTTGTGGTTGAAATTCCGTCCTCAGCCGATCTTTATTTTCGAGTCCGCTTTCGGTCGTACTCGTTTGGGGTTGAAATTTCGTCCTCGGCCGATCTTTCTTTTCGAGTCCGCTTTCGGTCGTACTCGTTTGTGGTTGAAATTTCGTCCTCGGCCAGTCTTTCTTTTCGAGTCCGCTTTCGGTCGTACTCGTTTGCTGATGAAATTCCGCTTTCGGTCGGTCTTTCTTTTCGAGTCCGCTTTCGGTCTTACTCGTCTGTTGTTGAAATTCCCCTTTTGGTCGTCCTTTCTTTTCGAGTCCGCTTTCGGTCATACTCGTTTGCTGTTGAAATTCCGTCTTCGGCCGGTCTTTCTTTTCGAGTCCGCTTTCGGTCGTACTCGTTTGATGTTGAAATTCCGTTTTCGGTCGGTCTTTCTTTTCGAGTCCGCTTTCGGTCGTGCTCGTTTATTGATGAAATTTCGTCTTCGGCCGGTCTTTCTTTTCGAGTCCGCTTTCGGTCGTACTCGTTTGTTGTTGAAATTCCGTCCTCAGCCGGTCTTTCTTTACGAGTTCGCTTTCGGTCGTACTCGTTTGTGGTTGAAATTCCGTTCTCGGCCGGTCTTTCTTTTCGAGTCCGCCTTCGGTCGTACTCGTTTGTGGTTGAAATTCTATCCTCGACTGGTCTTTCTTTTCGAGTCCGCTTTAGGTCCTACTCGTTTGTGGTTAAAATTCCGTCCTCGGCTAGTCTTTCTTTTCGAGTCCGCCTTCGGTCGTACTCGTTTGTGGTTGAAATTCCGTCCTCGGCCAGTCTTTCTTTTTGAGTCCGCTTTCGGTCGTACTCATTTGCTGATGAAAATCTGTCTTCAGTCGGTCTTTCTTTTCGATTCCGCTTTCGGTGATACTCGTTTGTGGTTGAAATTCCGTTCTCAGTCGGTCTTTCTTTTCGAGTCCGCTTTCGGTCGTACTCGTTTCCTGATGAAATTCTGTCTTCGGTCGGTCTTTCTTTTCGAGTCCGCTTTCAGTCGTACTCGTTTGCTGTTGAAATTCAGTCTTCGGCCAGTCTTTCTTTTCGAGTCCGCTTTAGGCCGTACTTGTTTTCTGTTGAAATTCTGTCTTCGGCCGGTCTTTCTTTTCGAGTCTGCTTTCGGTCGTGCTCGTTTGTTGATGAAATTCCGTCTTCGGTCGGTCTTTCTTTTCGAGTCCGCATTCGGCCGTACTCGTTTGTTGTTGAAATTTCGTCCTCGACCGGTCTTTCTTTACGAATCCGCTTTCGATCGTACTCTTTTGTGGTTGAAATTCCGAGCTCCGCCGGTCTTTCTTTTCTAGTCCGCCTTCGGTCGTACTCGTTTGTGGTTGAAATTTTGTCCTCGGACGGTCTTTCTTTTCGATTCCGCTTTCGGTCGTACTCGTTTGTGGTTGAAATTTTGTCCTCGGCTGGTCTTTCTTTTCGAGTCCGCCTTCGGTCGTACTCGTTTGTGGTTGAAATTCCATCTTCGGTCGGTCTTTCTTTTCTAGTCCGCTTTCGGCCGTGCTCGTTTGCTGATAAAATTCCGTCTTTGGTCGGTCTTTCTTTTTGAGTCCGCTTTCGGCCGTACTCGTTTGTTGTTGAACTTTCGTCCTCGGCCGGTCTTTCTTTTCGAGTCCGCCTTCGGTCGTACTCATTTGTGGTTGAAATTCCGTCCTCGGTCGGTCTTTCTTTTCGAGTCCGCCTTCGGTCGTACTCGTTTGTGGTTGAAATTCCGTCCTCAGCCGATCTTTATTTCGAGTCCGCTTTCGGTCGTACTCGTTTGGGGTTGAAATTCCGTCCTCGACCGATCTTTCTTTTCGAGTCCGCTTTCGGTCGTACTCGTTTGTGGTTGAAATTTCGTCCTCGGCCAGTCTTTCTTTTCGAGTCCGCTTTCGGTCGTACTCGTTTGCTGATGAAATTCCGCTTTCGGTCGGTCTTTCTTTTCGAGTCCGCTTTCGGTCTTACTCGTCTGTTGTTGAAATTCCCCTTTTGGTCGTCCTTTCTTTTCGAGTCCGCTTTCGGTCATACTCGTTTGCTGTTGAAATTCCGTCTTCGGCCGGTCTTTCTTTTCGAGTCCGCTTTCGGTCGTACTCGTTTGATGTTGAAATTCCGTTTTCGGTCGGTCTTTCTTTTCGAGTCCGCTTTCGGTCGTGCTCGTTTATTGATGAAATTTCGTCTTCGGCCGGTCTTTCTTTTCGAGTCCGCTTTCGGTCGTACTCGTTTGTTGTTGAAATTCCGTCCTTAGCCGGTCTTTCTTTACGAGTTCGCTTTCGGTCGTACTCGTTTGTGGTTGAAATTCCGTTCTCGGCCGGTCTTTCTTTTCGAGTCCGCCTTCGGTCGTACTCGTTTGTGGTTGAAATTCTATCCTCGACTGGTTTTTCTTTTCGAGTCCGCTTTAGGTCCTACTCGTTTGTGGTTAAAATTCCGTCCTCGGCTAGTCTTTCTTTTCGAGTCCGCCTTCGGTCGTACTCGTTTGTGGTTGAAATTCCGTCCTCGGCCAGTCTTTCTTTTTGAGTCCGCTTTCGGTCGTACTCATTTGCTGATGAAAATCTGTCTTCAGTCGGTCTTTCTTTTCGATTCCGCTTTCGGTGATACTCGTTTGTGGTTGAAATTCCGTTCTCAGTCGGTCTTACTTTTCGAGTCCGCTTTCGGTCGTACTTGTTTCCTGATGAAATTCTGTCTTCGGTCGGTCTTTCTTTTCGAGTCCGCTTTTAGTCGTACTCGTTTGCTGTTGAAATTCAGTCTTCGGCCAGTCTTTCTTTTCGAGTCCGCTTTAGGCCGTACTTGTTTTCTGTTGAAATTCTGTCTTCGGCCGGTCTTTCTTTTCGAGTCTGCTTTCGGTCGTTCTCGTTTGTTGATGAAATTCCGTCTTCGGTCGGTCTTTCTTTTCGAGTCCGCATTCGGTCGTACTCGTTTGCTGTTGAAATTCCGTCTTCGGCCGATCTTTCTTTTCGAGTCCGCTTTCGGTCGTACTCGTTTGATGTTGAAATTCCGTTTTCGGTCGGTCTTTCTTTTCGAGTCCGCTTTCGGTCGTGCTCGTTTATTGATGAAATTTCGTCTTCGGCCGGTCTTTCTTTTCGAGTCCGCTTTCGGTCGTACTCGTTTGTTGTTGAAATTCCGTCCTCAGCCGGTGTTTCTTTACGAGTTCGCTTTCGGTCGTACTCGTTTGTGGTTGAAATTCCGTTCTCGGCCGGTCTTTCTTTTCGAGTCCGCCTTCGGTCGTACTCGTTTGTGGTTGAAATTCTATCCTCGACTGGTCTTTCTTTTCGAGTCCGCTTTAGGTCCTACTCGTTTGTGGTTAAAATTCCGTCCTCGGCTAGTCTTTCTTTTCGAGTCCGCCTTCGGTCGTACTCGTTTGTGGTTGAAATTCCGTCCTCGGCCAGTCTTTCTTTTTGAGTCCGCTTTCGGTCGTACTCATTTGCTGATGAAAATCTGTCTTCAGTCGGTCTTTCTTTTCGATTCCGCTTTCGGTGATACTCGTTTGTGGTTGAAATTCCGTTCTCAGTCGGTCTTTCTTTTCGAGTCCGCTTTCGGTCGTACTCGTTTCCTGATGAAATTCTGTCTTCGGTCGGTCTTTCTTTTCGAGTCCGCTTTCAGTCGTACTCGTTTGCTGTTGAAATTCAGTCTTCGGCCAGTCTTTCTTTTCGAGTCCGCTTTAGGCCGTACTTGTTTTCTGTTGAAATTCTGTCTTCGGCCGGTCTTTCTTTTCGAGTCTGCTTTCGGTCGTGCTCGTTTGTTGATGAAATTCCGTCTTCGGTCGGTCTTTCTTTTCGAGTTAGCATTCGGCCGTACTCGTTTGTTGTTGAAATTTCGTCCTCGACCGGTCTTTCTTTACGAATCCGCTTTCGATCGTACTCGTTTGTGGTTGAAATTCCGAGCTCCGCCGGTCTTTCTTTTCTAGTCCGCCTTCGGTCGTACTCGTTTGTGGTTGAAATTTTGTCCTCGGACGGTCTTTCTTTTCGATTCCGCTTTCGGTCGTACTCGTTTGTGGTTGAAATTTCGTCCTCGGCTGGTCTTTCTTTTCGAATCCGCCTTCGGTCGTACTCGTTTGTGGTTGAAATTCAATCTTCGGTCGGTCTTTCTTTTCTAGTCCGCTTTCGGCCGTGCTCGTTTGCTGATAAAATTCCGTCTTTGGTCGGTCTTTCTTTTTGAGTCCGCTTTCGGCCGTACTCGTTTGTTGTTGAACTTTCGTCCTCGGCCGGTCTTTCTTTTCGAGTCCGCCTTCGGTCGTACTCATTTGTGGTTGAAATTCCGTCCTCGGTCGGTCTTTCTTTTCGAGTCCGCCTTCGGTCGTACTCGTTTGTGGTTGAAATTCCGTCCTCAGCCGATCTTTATTTTCGAGTCCGCTTTCGGTCGTACTCGTTTGGGGTTGAAATTCCGTCCTCGGCCGATCTTTCTTTTCGAGTCCGCTTTCGGTCGTACTCGTTTGTGGTTGAAATTTCGTCCTCGGCCAGTCTTTCTTTTCGAGTCCGCTTTCGGTCGTACTCGTTTGCTGATGAAATTCTGCTTTCGGTCGGTCTTTCTTTTCGAGTCCGCTTTCGGTCTTACTCGTCTGTTGTTGAAATTCCCCTTTTGGTCGTCCTTTCTTTTCGAGTCCGCTTTCGGTCATACTCGTTTGCTGTTGAAATTCCGTCTTCGGCCGGTCTTTCTTTTCGAGTCCACTTTCGGTCGTACTCGTTTGATGTTGAAATTCCGTTTTCGGTCGGTCTTTCTTTTCGAGTCCGCTTTCGGTCGTGCTCGTTTATTGATGAAATTTCGTCTTCGGCCGGTCTTTCTTTTCGAGTCCGCTTTCGGTCGTACTCGTTTGTTGTTGAAATTCCGTCCTTAGCCGGTCTTTCTTTACGAGTTCGCTTTCGGTCGTACTCGTTTGTGGTTGAAATTCCGTTCTCGGCCGGTCTTTCTCTTCGAGTCCGCCTTCGGAAGTACTCATTTGTGGTTGAAATTCTATCCTCGACTGGTCTTTCTTTTCGAGTCCGCTTTAGGTCCTACTCGTTTGTGGTTAAAATTCCGTCCTCGGCTAGTCTTTCTTTTCGAGTCCGCCTTCGGTCGTACTCGTTTGTGGTTGAAATTCCGTCCTCGGCCAGTCTTTCTTTTTGAGTCCGCTTTCGGTCGTACTCATTTGCTGATGAAAATCTGTCTTCAGTCGGTCTTTCTTTTCGATTCCGCTTTCGGTGATACTCGTTTGTGGTTGAAATTCCGTTCTCAGTCGGTCTTTCTTTTCGAGTCCGCTTTCGGTCGTACTCGTTTCCTGATGAAATTCTGTCTTCGGTCGGTCTTTCTTTTCGAGTCCGCTTTCAGTCGTACTCGTTTGATGTTGAAATTCAGTCTTCGGCCAGTCTTTCTTTTCGAGTCCGCTTTAGGCCGTACTTGTTTTCTGTTGAAATTCTGTCTTCGGCCGGTCTTTCTTTTCGAGTCTGCTTTCGGTCGTGCTCGTTTGTTGATGAAATTCTGTCTTCGGTCGGTCTTTCTTTTCGAGTCCGCATTCGGTCGTACTCGTTTGCTGTTGAAATTCCGTCTTCGGCCGGTCTTTCTTTTCGAGTCCGCTTTCGGTCGTACTCGTTTGATGTTGAAATTCCGTTTTCGGTCGGTCTTTCTTTTCGAGTCCGCTTTCGGTCGTGCTCGTTTATTGATGAAATTTCGTCTTCGGCCGGTCTTTCTTTTCGAGTCCGCTTTCGGTCGTACTCGTTTGTTGTTGAAATTCCGTCCTCAGCCGGTCTTTCTTTACGAGTTCGCTTTCGGTCGTACTCGTTTGTGGTTGAAATTCCGTTCTCGGCCGGTCTTTCTTTTCGAGTCCGCCTTCGGTCGTACTCGTTTGTGGTTGAAATTCTATCCTCGACTGGTCTTTCTTTTCGAGTCCGCTTTAGGTCCTACTCGTTTGTGGTTAAAATTCCGTCCTCGGCTAGTCTTTCTTTTCGAGTCCGCCTTCGGTCGTACTCGTTTGTGGTTGAAATTCCGTCCTCGGCCAGTCTTTCTTTTTGAGTCCGCTTTCGGTCGTACTCATTTGCTGATGAAAATCTGTCTTCAGTCGGTCTTTCTTTTCGATTCCGCTTTCGGTGATACTCGTTTGTGGTTGAAATTCCGTTCTCAGTCGGTTTTTCTTTTCGAGTCCGCTTTCGGTCGTACTCGTTTCCTGATGAAATTCTGTCTTCGGTCGGTCTTTCTTTTCGAGTCCGCTTTCAGTCGTACTCGTTTGCTGTTGAAATTCAGTCTTCGGCCAGTCTTTCTTTTCGAGTCCGCTTTAGGCCGTACTTGTTTTCTGTTGAAATTCTGTCTTCGGCCGGTCTTTCTTTTCGAGTCTGCTTTCGGTCGTGCTCGTTTGTTGATGAAATTCCGTCTTCGGTCGGTCTTTCTTTTCGAGTCCGCATTCGGCCGTACTCGTTTGTTGTTGAAATTTCGTCCTCGACCGGTCTTTCTTTACGAATCCGCTTTCGATCGTACTCGTTTGTGGTTGAAATTCCGAGCTCCGCCGGTCTTTCTTTTCTAGTCCGCCTTCGGTCGTACTCGTTTGTGGTTGAAATTTTGTCCTCGGACGGTCTTTCTTTTCGATTCCGCTTTCGGTCGTACTCGTTTGTGGTTGAAATTTCGTCCTCGGCTGGTCTTTCTTTTCGAGTCCGCCTTCGGTCGTACTCGTTTGTGGTTGAAATTCCATCTTCGGTCGGTCTTTCTTTTCTAGTCCGCTTTCGGCCGTGCTCGTTTGCTGATAAAATTCCGTCTTTGGTCGGTCTTTCTTTTTGAGTCCGCTTTCGGCCGTACTCGTTTGTTGTTGAACTTTCGTCCTCGGCCGGTCTTTCTTTTCGAGTCCGCCTTCGGTCGTACTCATTTGTGGTTGAAATTCCGTCCTCGGTCGGTCTTTCTTTTCGAGTCCGCCTTCGGTCGTACTCGTTTGTGGTTGAAATTCCGTCCTCAGCCGATCTTTATTTTCGAGTCCGCTTTCGGTCGTACTCGTTTGGGGTTGAAATTCCGTCCTCGGCCGATCTTTCTTTTCGAGTCCGCTTTCGGTCGTACTCGTTTGTGGTTGAAATTTCGTCCTCGGCCAGTCTTTCTTTTCGAGTCCGCTTTCGGTCGTACTCGTTTGCTGATGAAATTCCGCTTTCGGTCGGTCTTTCTTTTCGAGTCCGCTTTCGGTCTTACTCGTCTGTTGTTGAAATTCCCCTTTTGGTCGTCCTTTCTTTTCGAGTCCGCTTTCGGTCATACTCGTTTGCTGTTGAAATTCCGTCTTCGGCCGGTCTTTCTTTTCGAGTCCGCTTTCGGTCGTACTCGTTTGATGTTGAAATTCCGTTTTCGGTCGGTCTTTCTTTTCGAGTCCGCTTTCGGTCGTGCTCGTTTATTGATGAAATTTCGTCTTCGGCCGGTCTTTCTTTTCGAGTCCGCTTTCGGTCGTACTCGTTTGTTGTTGAAATTCCGTCCTCAGCCGGTCTTTCTTTACGAGTTCGCTTTCGGTCGTACTCGTTTGTGGTTGAAATTCCGTTCTCGGCCGGTCTTTCTTTTCGAGTCCGCCTTCGGTCGTACTCGTTTGTGGTTGAAATTCTATCCTCGACTGGTCTTTCTTTTCGAGTCCGCTTTAGGTCCTACTCGTTTGTGGTTAAAATTCCGTCCTCGACTAGTCTTTCTTTTCGAGTCCGCCTTCGGTCGTACTCGTTTGTGGTTGAAATTCCGTCCTCGGCCAGTCTTTCTTTTTGAGTCCGCTTTCGGTCGTACTCATTTGCTGATGAAAATCTGTCTTCAGTCGGTCTTTCTTTTCGATTCCGCTTTCGGTGATACTCGTTTGTGGTTGAAATTCCGTTCTCAGTCGGTCTTTCTTTTCGAGTCCGCTTTCGGTCGTACTCGTTTCCTGATGAAATTCTGTCTTCGGTCGGTCTTTCTTTTCGAGTCCGCTTTCAGTCGTACTCGTTTGCTGTTGAAATTCAGTCTTCGGCCAGTCTTTCTTTTCGAGTCCGCTTTAGGCCGTACTTGTTTTCTGTTGAAATTCTGTCTTCGGCCGGTCTTTCTTTTCGAGTCTGCTTTCGGTCGTGCTCGTTTGTTGATGAAATTCCGTCTTCGGTCGGTCTTTCTTTTCGAGTCCGCATTCGGCCGTACTCGTTTGTTGTTGAAATTTCGTCCTCGACCGGTCTTTCTTTACGAATCCGCTTTCGATCGTACTCGTTTGTGGTTGAAATTCCGAGCTCCGCCGGTCTTTCTTTTCTAGTCCGCCTTCGGTCGTACTCGTTTGTGGTTGAAATTTTGTCCTCGGACGGTCTTTCTTTTCGAGTCCGCCTTCGGTCGTACTCGTTTGTGGTTGAAATTCCATCTTCGGTCGGTCTTTCTTTTCTAGTCCGCTTTCAGCCGTGCTCGTTTGCTGATAAAATTCCGTCTTTGGTCGGTCTTTCTTTTTGAGTCCGCTTTCGGCCGTACTCGTTTGTTGTTGAACTTTCGTCCTCGGCCGGTCTTTCTTTTCGAGTCCGCCTTCGGTCGTACTCATTTGTGGTTGAAATTCCGTCCTCGGTCGGTCTTTCTTTTCGAGTCCGCCTTCGGTCGTACTCGTTTGTGGTTGAAATTCCGTCCTCAGCCGATCTTTATTTTCGAGTCCGCTTTCGGTCGTACTCGTTTGGGGTTGAAATTCCGTCCTCGGCCGATCTTTCTTTTCGAGTCCGCTTTCGGTCGTACTCGTTTGTGGTTGAAATTTCGTCCTCGGCCAGTCTTTCTTTTCGAGTCCGCTTTCGGTCGTACTCGTGTGCTGATGAAATTCCGCTTTCGGTCGGTCTTTATTTTCGAGTCCGCTTTCGGACTTACTCGTCTGTTGTTGAAATTCCCCTTTTGGTCGTCCTTTCTTTTCGAGTCCGCTTTCGGTCATACTCGTTTGCTGTTGAAATTCCGTCTTCGGCCGGTCTTTCTTTTCGAGTCCGCTTTCGGTCGTACTCGTTTGATGTTGAAATTCCGTTTTCGGTCGGTCTTTCTTTTCGAGTCCGCTTTCGGTCGTGCTCGTTTATTGATGAAATTTCGTCTTCGGCCGGTCTTTCTTTTCGAGTCCGCTTTCGGTCGTACTCGTTTGTTGTTGAAATTCCGTCCTTAGCCGGTCTTTCTTTACGAGTTCGCTTTCGGTCGTACTCGTTTGTGGTTGAAATTCCGTTCTCGGCCGGTCTTTCTTTTCGAGTCCGCCTTCGGTCGTACTCGTTTGTGGTTGAAATTCTATCCTCGACTGGTCTTTCTTTTCGAGTCCGCTTTAGGTCCTACTCGTTTGTGGTTAAAATTCCGTCCTCGGCTAGTCTTTCTTTTCGAGTCCGCCTTCGGTCGTACTCGTTTGTGGTTGAAATTCCGTCCTCGGCCAGTCTTTCTTTTTGAGTCCGCTTTCGGTCGTACTCATTTGCTGATGAAAATCTGTCTTCAGTCGGTCTTTCTTTTCGATTCCGCTTTCGGTGATACTCGTTTGTGGTTGAAATTCCGTTCTCAGTCGGTCTTTCTTTTCGAGTCCGCTTTCGGTCGTACTCGTTTCCTGATGAAATTCTGTCTTCGGTCGGTCTTTCTTTTCGAGTCCGCTTTCAGTCGTACTCGTTTGCTGTTGAAATTCAGTCTTCGGCCAGTCTTTCTTTTCGAGTCCGCTTTAGGCCGTACTTGTTTTCTGTTGAAATTCTGTCTTCGGCCGGTCTTTCTTTTCGAGTCTGCTTTCGGTCGTGCTCGTTTGTTGATGAAATTCCGTCTTCGGTCGGTCTTTCTTTTCGAGTCCGCATTCGGCCGTACTCGTTTGTTGTTGAAATTTCGTCCTCGACCGGTCTTTCTTTACGAATCCGCTTTCGATCGTACTCGTTTGTGGTTGAAATTCCGAGCTCCGCCGGTCTTTCTTTTCTAGTCCGCCTTCGGTCGTACTCGTTTGTGGTTGAAATTTTGTCCTCGGACGGTCTTTCTTTTCGATTCCGCTTTCGGTCGTACTCGTTTGTGGTTGAAATTTCGTCCTCGGCTGGTCTTTCTTTTCGAGTCCGCCTTCGGTCGTACTCGTTTGTGGTTGAAATTCCATCTTCGGTCGGTCTTTCTTTTCTAGTCCGCTTTCGGCCGTGCTCGTTTGCTGATAAAATTCCGTCTTTGGTCGGTCTTTCTTTTTGAGTCCGCTTTCGGCCGTACTCGTTTGTTGTTGAACTTTCGTCCTCGGCCGGTCTTTCTTTTCGAGTCCGCCTTCGGTCGTACTCATTTGTGGTTGAAATTCCGTCCTCGGTCGGTCTTTCTTTTCGAGTCCGCCTTCGGTCGTACTCGTTTGTGGTTGAAATTCCGTCCTCAGCCGATCTTTATTTTCGAGTCCGCTTTCGGTCGTACTCGTTTGGGGTTGAAATTCCGTCCTCGGCCGATCTTTCTTTTCGAGTCCGCTTTCGGTCGTACTCGTTTGTGGTTGAAATTTCGTCCTCGGCCAGTCTTTCTTTTCGAGTCCGCTTTCGGTCGTACTCGTTTGCTGATGAAATTCCGCTTTCGGTCGGTCTTTCTTTTCGAGTCCGCTTTCGGTCTTACTCGTCTGTTGTTGAAATTCCCCTTTTGGTCGTCCTTTCTTTTCGAGTCCGCTTTCGGTCATACTCGTTTGCTGTTGAAATTCCGTCTTCGGCCGGTCTTTCTTTTCGAGTCCGCTTTCGGTCGTACTCGTTTGATGTTGAAATTCCGTTTTCGGTCGGTCTTTCTTTTCGAGTCCGCTTTCGGTCGTGCTCGTTTATTGATGAAATTTCGTCTTCGGCCGGTCTTTCTTTTCGAGTCCGCTTTCGGTCGTACTCGTTTGTTGTTGAAATTCCGTCCTTAGCCGGTCTTTCTTTACGAGTTCGCTTTCGGTCGTACTCGTTTGTGGTTGAAATTCCGTTCTCGGCCGGTCTTTCTTTTCGAGTCCGCCTTCGGTCGTACTCGTTTGTGGTTGAAATTCTATCCTCGACTGGTCTTTCTTTTCGAGTCCGCTTTAGGTCCTACTCGTTTGTGGTTAAAATTCCGTCCTCGGCTAGTCTTTCTTTTCGAGTCCGCCTTCGGTCGTACTCGTTTGTGGTTGAAATTCCGTCCTCGGCCAGTCTTTCTTTTTGAGTCCGCTTTCGGTCGTACTCATTTGCTGATGAAAATCTGTCTTCAGTCGGTCTTTCTTTTCGATTCCGCTTTCGGTGATACTCGTTTGTGGTTGAAATTCCGTTCTCAGTCGGTCTTTCTTTTCGAGTCCGCTTTCGGTCGTACTCGTTTCCTGATGAAATTCTGTCTTCGGTCGGTCTTTCTTTTCGAGTCCGCTTTCAGTCGTACTCGTTTGCTGTTGAAATTCAGTCTTCGGCCAGTCTTTCTTTTCGAGTCCGCTTTAGGCCGTACTTGTTTTCTGTTGAAATTCTGTCTTCGGCCGGTCTTTCTTTTCGAGTCTGCTTTCGGTCGTGCTCGTTTGTTGATGAAATTCCGTCTTCGGTCGGTCTTTCTTTTCGAGTCCGCATTCGGCCGTACTCGTTTGTTGTTGAAATTTCGTCCTCGACCGGTCTTTCTTTACGAATCCGCTTTCGATCGTACTCGTTTGTGGTTGAAATTCCGAGCTCCGCCGGTCTTTCTTTTCTAGTCCGCCTTCGGTCGTACTCGTTTGTGGTTGAAATTTTGTCCTCGGACGGTCTTTCTTTTCGATTCCGCTTTCGGTCGTACTCGTTTGTGGTTGAAATTTCGTCCTCGGCTGGTCTTTCTTTTCGAGTCCGCCTTCGGTCGTACTCGTTTGTGGTTGAAATTCCATCTTCGGTCGGTCTTTCTTTTCTAGTCCGCTTTCGGCCGTGCTCGTTTGCTGATAAAATTCCGTCTTTGGTCGGTCTTTCTTTTTGAGTCCGCTTTCGGCCGTACTCGTTTGTTGTTGAACTTTCGTCCTCGGCCGGTCTTTCTTTTCGAGTCCGCCTTCGGTCGTACTCATTTGTGGTTGAAATTCCGTCCTCGGTCGGTCTTTCTTTTCGAGTCCGCCTTCGGTCGTACTCGTTTGTGGTTGAAATTCCGTCCTCGGCCAGTCTTTCTTTTTGAGTCCGCCTTCGGTCGTACTCGTTTGTGGTTGAAATTCTATCCTCGACTGGTCTTTCTTTTCGAGTCCGCTTTAGGTCCTACTCGTTTGTGGTTAAAATTCCGTCCTCGGCTAGTCTTTCTTTTCGAGTCCGCCTTCGGTCGTACTCGTTTGTGGTTGAAATTCCGTCCTCGGCCAGTCTTTCTTTTTGAGTCCGCTTTCGGTCGTACTCATTTGCTGATGAAAATCTGTCTTCAGTCGGTCTTTCTTTTCAATTCCGCTTTCGGTGATACTCGTTTGTGGTTGAAATTCCGTTCTCAGTCGGTCTTTCTTTTCGAGTCCGCTTTCGGTCGTACTCGTTTCCTGATGAAATTCTGTCTTCGGTCGGTCTTTCTTTTCGAGTCCGCTTTCAGTCGTACTCGTTTGCTGTTGAAATTCAGTCTTCGGCCAGTCTTTCTTTTCGAGTCCGCTTTAGGCCGTACTTGTTTTCTGTTGAAATTCTGTCTTCGGCCGGTCTTTCTTTTCGAGTCTGCTTTCGGTCGTGCTCGTTTGTTGATGAAATTCCGTCTTCGGTCGGTCTTTCTTTTCGAGTCCGCATTCGGCCGTACTCGTTTGTTGTTGAAATTTCGTCCTCGACCGGTCTTTCTTTACGAATCCGCTTTCGGTCGTACTCGTTTGTGGTTGAAATTCCGAGCTCCGCCGGTCTTTCTTTTCTAGTCCGCCTTCGGTCGTACTCGTTTGTGGTTGAAATTTTGTCCTCGGACGGTCTTTCTTTTCGATTCCGCTTTCGGTCGTACTCATTTGTGGTTGAAATTTCGTCCTCGGCTGGTCTTTCTTTACGAGTCCGCCTTCGGTTGTACTCGTTTGTTTTTGAAATTCTGTCCTCGGCCGGTCTTTCTTTTCGAGTCCGCTTTCGGTCGTACTCGTTTGTTGTTTCGAGTCCGGTTTCAGTCGTACTCGTCTGTTGTTGAAATTCCGCTTTCGGTCGGTCTTTCTTTTCGAGTCCGCTTTCGGTCGTACTCGTCTGTTGTTGAAATTACGCTTTCGATCGGTCTTTCTTTTCGAGTTCGCTTTCGGTCGTACTCGTTTGCTGTTGAAATTTCATCTTCGGCCGGTCTTTCTTTTCGAGTCCGCTTTCGGTCGTACTCATTTGCTGTTGAAATTCCGTTTTCGGTCGGTCTTTCTTTTCGAGTCCGCTTTCGGTCGTGCTCGTGTATTGATGAAATTTCGTCTTCGGTCGGTCTTTCTTTTCGAGTCCGCTTTCGGCCGTACTCGTTTGTTGTTGAAATTCCGTCCTCAGCCGGTCTTTCTTTACGAGTCCGCTTTCGGTCGTACTCGTTTGTGGTTGAAATTCCGTTCTCGGCCGGTCTTTCTTTTCGAGTCCGCCTTCGGTCGTACTCGTTTGTGGTTGAAATTCTGTCCTCGGCTGGTCTTTCTTTTCGAGTCCGCTTTCGGTCCTACTCGTTTGTGGTTGAAATTCCGTCCTCGGCTAGTCTTTCTTTTCGAGTCCGCCTTCGGTCGTACTCGTTTGTGGTTGAAATTCCGTCCTCGGCCATTCTTTCTTTTTGAGTCCGCTTTCAGTCTTACTCATTTGCTGATGAAAATCTGTCTTCAGTCGGTCTTTCTTTTCGATTCCGCTTTCGGTGATACTCGTTTGTGGTTGAAATTCCGTTCTCAGTCGGTCTTTCTTTTCGAGTCCGCTTTCGGTCGTACTCGTTTCCTGATGAAATTCTGTCTTCGGTCGGTCTTTCTTTTCGAGTCCGCTTTCAGTCGTACTCGTTTGCTGTTGAAATTCAGTCTTCGGCCAGTCTTTCTTTTCGAGTCCGCTTTAGGCCGTACTTGTTTTCTGTTGAAATTCTGTCTTCGGCCGGTCTTTCTTTTCGAGTCTGCTTTCGGTCGTGCTCGTTTGTTGATGAAATTCCGTCTTCGGTCGGTCTTTCTTTTCGAGTCCGCATTCGGCCGTACTCGTTTGTTGTTGAAATTTCGTCCTCGACCGGTCTTTCTTTACGAATCCGCTTTCGGTCGTACTCGTTTGTGGTTGAAATTCCGAGCTCCGCCGGTCTTTCTTTTCAAGTCCGCCTTCGGTCGTACTCGTTTGTGGTTGAAATTCTGTCCTCGGCCGGTCTTTCTTTTCGATTCCGCTTTCGGTCGTACTCGTTTGTGGTTGAAATTTCGTCCTCGGCTGGTCTTTCTTTTCGAGTCCGCCTTCGGTCGTACTCGTTTGTTTTTGAAATTCTGTCCTCGGCCGGTCTTTCTTTTCGAGTCCGCTTTCGGTCGTACTCGTTTGTTGTTTCGAGTCCGGTTTCAGTCGTACTCGTCTGTTGTTGAAATTCCGCTTTCGGTCGGTCTTTCTTTTCGAGTCAGCTTTCGGTCGTACTCATCTGTTGTTGAAATTACGCTTTCGATCGGTCTTTCTTTTCGAGTTCGCTTTCGGTCGTACTCGTTTGCTGTTGAAATTTCATCTTCGGCCGGTCTTTCTTTTCGAGTCCGCTTTCGGTCGTACTCATTTGCTGTTGAAATTCTGTTTTCGGTCGGTCTTTCTTTTCGAGTCCGCTTTCGGTCGTGCTCGTTTATTGATGAAATTTCGTCTTCGGTCGGTCTTTCTTTTTGAGTCCGCTTTCGGCCGTACTCGTTTGTTGTTGAAATTCCGTCCTCAGCCGGTCTTTCTTTACGAGTCTGCTTTCGGTCGTACTCGTTTGTGGTTGAAATTCCGTTCTCGGCCGGTCTTTCTTTTCGAGTCCGCCTTCGGTCGTACTCGTTTGTGGTTGAAATTCTGTCCTCGGCTGGTCTTTCTTTTCGAGTCCGCTTTCGGTCCTACTCGTTTGTGGTTGAAATTCCGTCCTCGGCTAGTCTTTCTTTTCGAGTTCGCCTTCGGTCGTACTCGTTTGTGGTTGAAATTCCGTCCTCGGCCAGTCTTTCTTTTTTAGTCCGCTTTCGGTCGTACTCGTTTGCTGATGAAAATCTGTCTTCAGTCGGTCTTTCTTTTCAATTCCGCTTACGGTGATACTCGTTTGTGGTTGAAATTCCGTTCTCAGTCGGTCTTTCTTTTCGAGTCCGCTTTCGGTCGTACTTGTTTCCTGATGAAATTCTGTCTTCGGTCGGTCTTTCTTTTCGAGTCCGCCTTCGGTCGTACTCGTTTGTGGTTGAAATTCCGTCCTCAGCCGATCTTTATTTTCGAGTCCGCTTTCGGTCGTACTCGTTTGGGGTTGAAATTCCGTCCTCGGCCGATCTTTCTTTTCGAGTCCGCTTTCGGTCGTACTCGTTTGTGGTTGAAATTTCGTCCTCGGCCAGTCTTTCTTTTCGAGTCCGCTTTCGGTCGTACTCGTTTGCTGATGAAATTCCGCTTTCGGTCGGTCTTTCTTTTCGAGTCCGCTTTCGGTCTTACTCGTCTGTTGTTGAAATTCCCCTTTTGGTCGTCCTTTCTTTTCGAGTCCGCTTTCGGTCATACTCGTTTGCTGTTGAAATTCCGTCTTCGGCCGGTCTTTCTTTTCGAGTCCGCTTTCGGTCGTACTCGTTTGATGTTGAAATTCCGTTTTCGGTCGGTCTTTCTTTTCGAGTCCGCTTTCGGTCGTGCTCGTTTATTGATGAAATTTCGTCTTCGGCCGGTCTTTCTTTTCGAGTCCGCTTTCGGTCGTACTCGTTTGTTGTTGAAATTCCGTCCTCAGCCGGTCTTTCTTTACGAGTTCGCTTTCGGTCGTACTCGTTTGTGGTTGAAATTCCGTTCTCGGCCGGTCTTTCTTTTCGAGTCCGCCTTCGGTCGTACTCGTTTGTGGTTGAAATTCTATCCTCGACTGGTCTTTCTTTTCGAGTCCGCTTTAGGTCCTACTCGTTTGTGGTTAAAATTCCGTCCTCGGCTAGTCTTTCTTTTCGAGTCCGCCTTCGGTCGTACTCGTTTGTGGTTGAAATTCCGTCCTCGGCCAGTCTTTCTTTTTGAGTCCGCTTTCGGTCGTACTCATTTGCTGATGAAAATCTGTCTTCAGTCGGTCTTTCTTTTCGATTCCGCTTTCGGTGATACTCGTTTGTGGTTGAAATTCCGTTCTCAGTCGGTCTTTCTTTTCGAGTCCGCTTTCGGTCGTACTCGTTTCCTGATGAAATTCTGTCTTCGGTCGGTCTTTCTTTTCGAGTCCGCTTTCAGTCGTACTCGTTTACTGTTGAAATTCAGTCTTCGGCCAGTCTTTCTTTTCGAGTCCGCTTTAGGCCGTACTTGTTTTCTGTTGAAATTCTGTCTTCGGCCGGTCTTTCTTTTCGAGTCTGCTTTCGGTCGTGCTCGTTTGTTGATGAAATTCCGTCTTCGGTCGGTCTTTCTTTTCGAGTCCGCATTCGGCCGTACTCGTTTGTTGTTGAAATTTCGTCCTCGACCGGTCTTTCTTAACGAATCCGCTTTCGGTCGTACTCGTTTGTGGTTGAAATTCCGAGCTCCGCCGGTCTTTCTTTTCTAGTCCGCCTTCGGTCGTACTCGTTTGTGGTTGAAATTTTGTCCTCGGACGGTCTTTCTTTTCGATTCCGCTTTCGGTCGTACTCGTTTGTGGTTGAAATTTCGTCCTCGGCTGGTCTTTCTTTTCGAGTCCGCCTTCGGTTGTACTCGTTTGTTTTTGAAATTCTGTCCTCGGCCGGTCTTTCTTTTCGAGTCCGCTTTCGTTCGTACTCGTTTGTTGTTTCGAGTCCGGTTTCAGTCGTACTCGTCTGTTGTTGAAATTCCGCTTTCGGTCGGTCTTTCTTTTCGAGTCCGCTTTCGGTCGTACTCGTCTGTTGTTGAAATTACGCTTTCGATCGGTCTTTCTTTTCGAGTTCGCTTTCGGTCGTACTCGTTTGCTGTTGAAATTTCATCTTCGGCCGGTCTTTCTTTTCGAGTCCGCTTTCGGTCGTACTCATTTGCTGTTGAAATTCCGTTTTCGGTCGGTCTTTCTTTTCGAGTCCGCTTTCGGTCGTGCTCGTGTATTGATGAAATTTCGTCTTCGGTCGGTCTTTCTTTTCGAGTCCGCTTTCGGCCGTACTCGTTTGTTGTTGAAATTCCGTCCTCAGCCGGTCTTTCTTTACGAGTCCGCTTTCGGTCGTACTCGTTTGTGGTTGAAATTCCGTTCTCGGCCGGTCTTTCTTTTCGAGTCCGCCTTCGGTCGTACTCGTTTGTGGTTGAAATTTTGTCCTCGGCTGGTCTTTCTTTTCGAGTCCGCTTTCGGTCCTACTCGTTTGTGGTTGAAATTCCGTCCTCGGCTAGTCTTTCTTTTCGAGTCCGCCTTCGGTCGTACTCGTTTGTGGTTGAAATTCCGTCCTCGGCCATTCTTTCTTTTTGAGTCCGCTTTCAGTCTTACTCATTTGCTGATGAAAATCTGTCTTCAGTCGGTCTTTCTTTTCGATTCCGCTTTCGGTGATACTCGTTTGTGGTTGAAATTCCGTTCTCAGTCGGTCTTTCTTTTCGAGTCCGCTTTCGGTCGTACTCGTTTCCTGATGAAATTCTGTCTTCGGTCGGTCTTTCTTTTCGAGTCCGCTTTCAGTCGTACTCGTTTGCTGTTGAAATTCAGTCTTCGGCCAGTCTTTCTTTTCGAGTCCGCTTTAGGCCGTACTTGTTTTCTGTTGAAATTCTGTCTTCGGCCGGTCTTTCTTTTCGAGTCTGCTTTCGGTCGTGCTCGTTTGTTGATGAAATTCCGTCTTCGGTCGGTCTTTCTTTTCGAGTCCGCATTCGGCCGTACTCGTTTGTTGTTGAAATTTCGTCCTCGACCGGTCTTTCTTTACGAATCCGCTTTCGGTCGTACTCGTTTGTGGTTGAAATTCCGAGCTCCGCCGGTCTTTCTTTTCTAGTCCGCCTTCGGTCGTACTCGTTTGTGGTTGAAATTTTGTCCTCGGACGGTCTTTCTTTTCGATTCCGCTTTCGGTCGTACTCGTTTGTGGTTGAAATTTCGTCCTCGGCTGGTCTTTCTTTACGAGTCCGCCTTCGGTTGTACTCGTTTGTTTTTGAAATTCTGTCCTCGGCCGGTCTTTCTTTTCGAGTCCGCTTTCGGTCGTACTCGTTTGTTGTTTCGAGTCCGGTTTCAGTCGTACTCGTCTGTTGTTGAAATTCCGCTTTCGGTCGGTCTTTCTTTTCGAGTCCGCTTTCGGTCGTACTCGTCTGTTGTTGAAATAACGCTTTCGATCGGTCTTTCTTTTCGAGTTCGCTTTCGGTCGTACTCGTTTGCTGTTGAAATTTCATCTTCGGCCGGTCTTTCTTTTCGAGTCCGCTTTCGGTCGTACTCATTTGCTGTTGAAATTCCGTTTTCGGTCGGTCTTTCTTTTCGAGTCCGCTTTCGGTCGTGCTCGTTTATTGATGAAATTTCGTCTTCGGTCGGTCTTTCTTTTCGAGTCCGCTTTCGGCCGTACTCGTTTGTTGTTGAAATTCCGTCCTCAGCCGGTCTTTCTTTACGAGTCCGCTTTCGGTCGTACTCGTTTGTGGTTGAAATTCCGTTCTCGGCCGGTCTTTCTTTTCGAGTCCGCCTTCGGTCGTACTCGTTTGTGGTTGAAAATCTGTCCTCGGCTGGTCTTTCTTTTCGAGTCCGCTTTCGGTCCTACTCGTTTGTGGTTGAAATTCCGTCCTCGGCTAGTCTTTCTTTTCGAGTCCGCCTTCGGTCGTACTCGTTTGTGGTTGAAATTCCGTCCTCGGCCATTCTTTCTTTTTGAGTCCGCTTTCAGTCTTACTCATTTGCTGATGAAAATCTGTCTTCAGTCGGTCTTTCTTTTCGATTCCGCTTTCGGTGATACTCGTTTGTGGTTGAAATTCCGTTCTCAGTCGGTCTTTCTTTTCGAGTCCGCTTTCGGTCGTACTCGTTTCCTGATGAAATTCTGTCTTCGGTCGGTCTTTCTTTTCGAGTCCGCTTTCAGTCGTACTCGTTTGCTGTTGAAATTCAGTCTTCGGCCAGTCTTTCTTTTCGAGTCCGCTTTAGGCCGTACTTCTTTTCTGTTGAAATTCTGTCTTCGGCCGGTCTTTCTTTTCGAGTCTGCTTTCGGTCGTGCTCGTTTGTTGATGAAATTCCGTCTTCGGTCGGTCTTTCTTTTCGAGTCCGCATTCGGCCGTACTCGTTTGTTGTTGAAATTTCGTCCTCGACCGGTCTTTCTTTACGAATCCGCTTTCGGTCGTACTCGTTTGTGGTTGAAATTCCGAGCTCCGCCGGTCTTTCTTTTCAAGTCCGCCTTCGGTCGTACTCGTTTGTGGTTGAAATTCTGTCCTCGGCCGGTCTTTCTTTTCGATTCCGCTTTCGGTCGTACTCGTTTGTGGTTGAAATTTCGTCCTCGGCTGGTCTTTCTTTTCGAGTCCGCCTTCGGTCGTACTCGTTTGTTTTTGAAATTCTATCCTCGGCCGGTCTTTCTTTTCGAGTCCGCTTTCGGTCGTACTCGTTTGTTGTTTCGAGTCCGGTTTCAGTCGTACTCGTCTGTTGTTGAAATTCCGCTTTCGGTCGGTCTTTCTTTTCGAGTCAGCTTTCGGTCGTACTCATCTGTTGTTGAAATTACGCTTTCGATCGGTCTTTCTTTTCGAGTTCGCTTTCGGTCGTACTCGTTTGCTGTTGAAATTTCATCTTCGGCCGGTCTTTCTTTTCGAGTCCGCTTTCGGTCGTACTCATTTGCTGTTGAAATTCCGTTTTCGGTCGGTCTTTCTTTTCGAGTCCGCTTTCGGTCGTGCTCGTTTATTGATGAAATTTCGTCTTCGGTCGGTCTTTCTTTTTGAGTCCGCTTTCGGCCGTACTCGTTTGTTGTTGAAATTCCGTCCTCAGCCGGTCTTTCTTTACGAGTCCGCTTTCGGTCGTACTCGTTTGTGGTTGAAATTCCGTTCTCGGCCGGTCTTTCTTTTCGAGTCCGCCTTCGGTCGTACTCGTTTGTGGTTGAAATTTTGTCCTCGGCTGGTCTTTCTTTTCGAGTCCGCTTTCGGTCCTACTCGTTTGTGGTTGAAATTCCGTCCTCGGCTAGTCTTTCTTTTCGAGTCCGCCTTCGGTCGTACTCGTTTGTGGTTGAAATTCCGTCCTCGGCCAGTCTTTCTTTTTTAGTCCGCTTTCGGTCGTACTCGTTTGCTGATGAAAATCTGTCTTCAGTCGGTCTTTCTTTTCAATTCCGCTTACGGTGATACTCGTTTGTGGTTGAAATTCCGTTCTCAGTCGGTCTTTCTTTTCGAGTCCGCTTTCGGTCGTACTTGTTTCCTGATGAAATTCTGTCTTCGGTCGGTCTTTCTTTTCGAGTCCGCTTTCAGTCGTACTCGTTTGTTGTTGAAATTCAGTCTTCGGCCAGTCTTTCTTTTCGAGTCCGCTTTAGGCCGTACTTGTTTTCTGTTGAAATTCTGTCTTCGGCCGGTCTTTCTTTTCGAGTCTGCTTTCGGTCGTGCTCGTTTGTTGATGAAATTCCGTCTTCGGTCGGTCTTTCTTTTCGAGTCCGCATTCGGCTGTACTCGTTTGTTGTTGAAATTTCGTCCTCGACCGGTCTTTCTTTACGAATCCGCTTTCGGTCGTACTCATTTGTGGTTGAAATTCCGACCTCTGCCGGTCTTTCTTTTCTAGTCCGCCTTCGGTCGTACTCGTTTGTGGTTGAAATTCTGTCCTCGGCCGGTCTTTCTTTTCGAGTCTGCTTTCGGTCGTACTCGTTTGTGGTTGAAATTTCGTCCTCGGCTGGTCTTTCTTTTCGAGTCCTCCTTCGGTCGTACTCGTCTGTGGTTGAAATTCCGCCCTCGACCGGTCTTTTTTTTCGAGTCCGCTTTCGGTCGTACTTGTTTGCTGATGGAATTCCGTCTTCGGTCAGTCTTTCTTTTCGAGTCCGCTTTCGGTGGTACTTGTTTGTGGTTGAAATTCCGTTCTCGGCCTGTGTTTCTTTTCGAGTCCGCTTTCGGTCGTACTCGTTTGCTGATGAAATTCCGTCTTCGGTCGGTCTTTCTTTTCGAGTTCGCTTTTGGTTGTACTCGTTTGCTGTTGAAATTCCGTCTTCGGCAGGTCTTTCTTTTCGAGTCCGCTTTCGGTCGTACTCGTTTGTGGTTGAAATTTCGTCTTCGGTCGGTCATTCTATTCGAGTCCGCTTTCGGTCGTACTCGTTTGTTGTTGAAATTCCGTCCTCAGCCGGTGTTTCTTTACGAGTTCGCTTTCGGTCGTACTCGTTTGTGGTTGAAATTCCGTTCTCGGCCGGTCTTTCTTTTCGAGTCCGCCTTCGGTCGTACTCGTTTGTGGTTGAAATTCTATCCTCGACTGGTCTTTCTTTTCGAGTCCGCTTTAGGTCCTACTCGTTTGTGGTTAAAATTCCGTCCTCGGCTAGTCTTTCTTTTCGAGTCCGCCTTCGGTCGTACTCGTTTGTGGTTGAAATTCCGTCCTCGGCCAGTCTTTCTTTTTGAGTCCGCTTTCGGTCGTACTCATTTGCTGATGAAAATCTGTCTTCAGTCGGTCTTTCTTTTCGATTCCGCTTTCGGTGATACTCGTTTGTGGTTGAAATTCCGTTCTCAGTCGGTCTTTCTTTTCGAGTCCGCTTTCGGTCGTACTCGTTTCCTGATGAAATTCTGTCTTCGGTCGGTCTTTCTTTTCGAGTCCGCTTTCAGTCGTACTCGTTTGCTGTTGAAATTCAGTCTTCGGCCAGTCTTTCTTTTCGAGTCCGCTTTAGGCCGTACTTGTTTTCTGTTGAAATTCTGTCTTCGGCCGGTCTTTCTTTTCGAGTCTGCTTTCGGTCGTGCTCGTTTGTTGATGAAATTCCGTCTTCGGTCGGTCTTTCTTTTCGAGTCCGCATTCGGCCGTACTCGTTTGTTGTTGAAATTTCGTCCTCGACCGGTCTTTCTTTACGAATCCGCTTTCGGTCGTACTCGTTTGTGGTTGAAATTCCGAGCTCCGCCGGTCTTTCTTTTCTAGTCCGCCTTCGGTCGTACTCGTTTGTGGTTGAAATTTTGTCCTCGGACGGTCTTTCTTTTCGATTCCGCTTTCGGTCGTACTCGTTTGTGGTTGAAATTTCGTCCTCGGCTGGTCTTTCTTTACGAGTCCGCCTTCGGTTGTACTCGTTTGTTTTTGAAATTCTGTCCTCGGCCGGTCTTTCTTTTCGAGTCCGCTTTCGGTCGTACTCGTTTGTTGTTTCGAGTCCGGTTTCAGTCGTACTCGTCTGTTGTTGAAATTCCGCTTTCGGTCGGTCTTTCTTTTCGAGTCCGCTTTCGGTCGTACTCGTCTGTTGTTGAAATTACGCTTTCGATCGGTCTTTCTTTTCGAGTTCGCTTTCGGTCGTACTCGTTTGCTGTTGAAATTTCATCTTCGGCCGGTCTTTCTTTTCGAGTCCGCTTTCGGTCGTACTCATTTGCTGTTGAAATTCCGTTTTCGGTCGGTCTTTCTTTTCGAGTCCGCTTTCGGTCGTGCTCGTGTATTGATGAAATTTCGTCTTCGGTCGGTCTTTCTTTTCGAGTCCGCTTTCGGCCGTACTCGTTTGTTGTTGAAATTCCGTCCTCAGCCGGTCTTTCTTTACGAGTCCGCTTTCGGTCGTACTCGTTTGTGGTTGAAATTCCGTTCTCGGCCGGTCTTTCTTTTCGAGTCCGCCTTCGGTCGTACTCGTTTGTGGTTGAAATTCTGTCCTCGGCTGGTCTTTCTTTTCGAGTCCGCTTTCGGTCCTACTCGTTTGTGGTTGAAATTCCGTCCTCGGCTAGTCTTTCTTTTCGAGTCCGCCTTCGGTCGTACTCGTTTGTGGTTGAAATTCCGTCCTCGGCCATTCTTTCTTTTTGAGTCCGCTTTCAGTCTTACTCATTTGCTGATGAAAATCTGTCTTCAGTCGGTCTTTCTTTTCGATTCCGCTTTCGGTGATACTCGTTTGTGGTTGAAATTCCGTTCTCAGTCGGTCTTTCTTTTCGAGTCCGCTTTCGGTCGTACTCGTTTCCTGATGAAATTCTGTCTTCGGTCGGTCTTTCTTTTCGAGTCCGCTTTCAGTCGTACTCGTTTGCTGTTGAAATTCAGTCTTCGGCCAGTCTTTCTTTTCGAGTCCGCTTTAGGCCGTACTTGTTTTCTGTTGAAATTCTGTCTTCGGCCGGTCTTTCTTTTCGAGTCTGCTTTCGGTCGTGCTCGTTTGTTGATGAAATTCCGTCTTCGGTCGGTCTTTCTTTTCGAGTCCGCATTCGGCCGTACTCGTTTGTTGTTGAAATTTCGTCCTCGACCGGTCTTTCTTTACGAATCCGCTTTCGGTCGTACTCGTTTGTGGTTGAAATTCCGAGCTCCGCCGGTCTTTCTTTTCTAGTCCGCCTTCGGTCGTACTCGTTTGTGGTTGAAATTTTGTCCTCGGACGGTCTTTCTTTTCGATTCCGCTTTCGGTCGTACTCGTTTGTGGTTGAAATTTCGTCCCCGGCTGGTCTTTCTTTTCGAGTCCGCCTTCGGTTGTACTCGTTTGTTTTTGAAATTCTGTCCTCGGCCGGTCTTTCTTTTCGAGTCCGCTTTCGGTCGTACTCGTTTGTTGTTTCGAGTCCGGTTTCAGTCGTACTCGTCTGTTGTTGAAATTCCGCTTTCGGTCGGTCTTTCTTTTCGAGTCCGCTTTCGGTCGTACTCGTCTGTTGTTGAAATAACGCTTTCGATCGGTCTTTCTTTTCGAGTTCGCTTTCGGTCGTACTCGTTTGCTGTTGAAATTTCATCTTCGGCCGGTCTTTCTTTTCGAGTCCGCTTTCGGTCGTACTCATTTGCTGTTGAAATTCCGTTTTCGGTCGGTCTTTCTTTTCGAGTCCGCTTTCGGTCGTGCTCGTTTATTGATGAAATTTCGTCTTCGGTCGGTCTTTCTTTTCGAGTCCGCTTTCGGCCGTACTCGTTTGTTGTTGAAATTCCGTCCTCAGCCGGTCTTTCTTTACGAGTCCGCTTTCGGTCGTACTCGTTTGTGGTTGAAATTCCGTTCTCGGCCGGTCTTTCTTTTCGAGTCCGCCTTCGGTCGTACTCGTTTGTGGTTGAAAATCTGTCCTCGGCTGGTCTTTCTTTTCGAGTCCGCTTTCGGTCCTACTCGTTTGTGGTTGAAATTCCGTCCTCGGCTAGTCTTTCTTTTCGAGTCCGCCTTCGGTCGTACTCGTTTGTGGTTGAAATTCCGTCCTCGGCCATTCTTTCTTTTTGAGTCCGCTTTCAGTCTTACTCATTTGCTGATGAAAATCTGTCTTCAGTCGGTCTTTCTTTTCGATTCCGCTTTCGGTGATACTCGTTTGTGGTTGAAATTCCGTTCTCAGTCGGTCTTTCTTTTCGAGTCCGCTTTCGGTCGTACTCGTTTCCTGATGAAATTCTGTCTTCGGTCGGTCTTTCTTTTCGAGTCCGCTTTCAGTCGTACTCGTTTGCTGTTGAAATTCAGTCTTCGGCCAGTCTTTCTTTTCGAGTCCGCTTTAGGCCGTACTTCTTTTCTGTTGAAATTCTGTCTTCGGCCGGTCTTTCTTTTCGAGTCTGCTTTCGGTCGTGCTCGTTTGTTGATGAAATTCCGTCTTCGGTCGGTCTTTCTTTTCGAGTCCGCATTCGGCCGTACTCGTTTGTTGTTGAAATTTCGTCCTCGACCGGTCTTTCTTTACGAATCCGCTTTCGGTCGTACTCGTTTGTGGTTGAAATTCCGAGCTCCGCCGGTCTTTCTTTTCAAGTCCGCCTTCGGTCGTACTCGTTTGTGGTTGAAATTCTGTCCTCGGCCGGTCTTTCTTTTCGATTCCGCTTTCGGTCGTACTCGTTTGTGGTTGAAATTTCGTCCTCGGCTGGTCTTTCTTTTCGAGTCCGCCTTCGGTCGTACTCGTTTGTTTTTGAAATTCTATCCTCGGCCGGTCTTTCTTTTCGAGTCCGCTTTCGGTCGTACTCGTTTGTTGTTTCGAGTCCGGTTTCAGTCGTACTCGTCTGTTGTTGAAATTCCGCTTTCGGTCGGTCTTTCTTTTCGAGTCAGCTTTCGGTCGTACTCATCTGTTGTTGAAATTACGCTTTCGATCGGTCTTTCTTTTCGAGTTCGCTTTCGGTCGTACTCGTTTGCTGTTGAAATTTCATCTTCGGCCGGTCTTTCTTTTCGAGTCCGCTTTCGGTCGTACTCATTTGCTGTTGAAATTCCGTTTTCGGTCGGTCTTTCTTTTCGAGTCCGCTTTCGGTCGTGCTCGTTTATTGATGAAATTTCGTCTTCGGTCGGTCTTTCTTTTTGAGTCCGCTTTCGGCCGTACTCGTTTGTTGTTGAAATTCCGTCCTCAGCCGGTCTTTCTTTACGAGTCCGCTTTCGGTCGTACTCGTTTGTGGTTGAAATTCCGTTCTCGGCCGGTCTTTCTTTTCGAGTCCGCCTTCGGTCGTACTCGTTTGTGGTTGAAATTTTGTCCTCGGCTGGTCTTTCTTTTCGAGTCCGCTTTCGGTCCTACTCGTTTGTGGTTGAAATTCCGTCCTCGGCTAGTCTTTCTTTTCGAGTCCGCCTTCGGTCGTACTCGTTTGTGGTTGAAATTCCGTCCTCGGCCAGTCTTTCTTTTTTAGTCTGCTTTCGGTCGTACTCGTTTGCTGATGAAAATCTGTCTTCAGTCGGTCTTTCTTTTCAATTCCGCTTACGGTGATACTCGTTTGTGGTTGAAATTCCGTTCTCAGTCGGTCTTTCTTTTCGAGTCCGCTTTCGGTCGTACTTGTTTCCTGATGAAATTCTGTCTTCGGTCGGTCTTTCTTTTCGAGTCCGCTTTCAGTCGTACTCGTTTGTTGTTGAAATTCAGTCTTCGGCCAGTCTTTCTTTTCGAGTCCGCTTTAGGCCGTACTTGTTTTCTGTTGAAATTCTGTCTTCGGCCGGTCTTTCTTTTCGAGTCTGCTTTCGGTCGTGCTCGTTTGTTGATGAAATTCCGTCTTCGGTCGGTCTTTCTTTTCGAGTCCGCATTCGGCTGTACTCGTTTGTTGTTGAAATTTCGTCCTCGACCGGTCTTTCTTTACGAATCCGCTTTCGGTCGTACTCATTTGTGGTTGAAATTCCGACCTCTGCCGGTCTTTCTTTTCTAGTCCGCCTTCGGTCGTACTCGTTTGTGGTTGAAATTCTGTCCACGGCCGGTCTTTCTTTTCGAGTCTGCTTTCGGTCGTACTCGTTTGTGGTTGAAATTTCGTCCTCGGCTGGTCTTTCTTTTCGAGTCCTCCTTCGGTCGTACTCGTCTGTGGTTGAAATTCCGCCCTCGACCGGTCTTTTTTTTCGAGTCCGCTTTCGGTCGTACTTGTTTGCTGATGGAATTCCGTCTTCGGTAAGTCTTTCTTTTCGAGTCCGCTTTCGGTGGTACTTGTTTGTGGTTGAAATTCCGTTCTCGGCCTGTGTTTCTTTTCGAGTCCGCTTTCGGTCGTACTCGTTTGCTGATGAAATTCCGTCTTCGGTCGGTCTTTCTTTTCGAGTTCGCTTTTGGTTGTACTCGTTTGCTGTTGAAATTCCGTCTTCGGCAGGTCTTTCTTTTCGAGTCCGCTTTCGGTCGTACTCGTTTGTAGTTGAAATTTCGTCTTCGGTCGGTCATTCTATTCGAGTCCGCTTTCGGTCGTACTCGTTTGTTGTTGAAATTCCGTCCTCAGCCGGTGTTTCTTTACGAGTTCGCTTTCGGTCGTACTCGTTTGTGGTTGAAATTCCGTTCTCGGCCGGTCTTTCTTTTCGAGTCCGCCTTCGGTCGTACTCGTTTGTGGTTGAAATTCTATCCTCGACTGGTCTTTCTTTTCGAGTCCGCTTTAGGTCCTACTCGTTTGTGGTTAAAATTCCGTCCTCGGCTAGTCTTTCTTTTCGAGTCCGCCTTCGGTCGTACTCGTTTGTGGTTGAAATTCCGTCCTCGGCCAGTCTTTCTTTTTGAGTCCGCTTTCGGTCGTACTCATTTGCTGATGAAAATCTGTCTTCAGTCGGTCTTTCTTTTCGATTCCGCTTTCGGTGATACTCGTTTGTGGTTGAAATTCCGTTCTCAGTCGGTCTTTCTTTTCGAGTCCGCTTTCGGTCGTACTCGTTTCCTGATGAAATTCTGTCTTCGGTCGGTCTTTCTTTTCGAGTCCGCTTTCAGTCGTACTCGTTTGCTGTTGAAATTCAGTCTTCGGCCAGTCTTTCTTTTCGAGTCCGCTTTAGGCCGTACTTGTTTTCTGTTGAAATTCTGTCTTCGGCCGGTCTTTCTTTTCGAGTCTGCTTTCGGTCGTGCTCGTTTGTTGATGAAATTCCGTCTTCGGTCGGTCTTTCTTTTCGAGTCCGCATTCGGCCGTACTCGTTTGTTGTTGAAATTTCGTCCTCGACCGGTCTTTCTTTACGAATCCGCTTTCGGTCGTACTCGTTTGTGGTTGAAATTCCGAGCTCCGCCGGTCTTTCTTTTCTAGTCCGCCTTCGGTCGTACTCGTTTGTGGTTGAAATTTTGTCCTCGGACGGTCTTTCTTTTCGATTCCGCTTTCGGTCGTACTCGTTTGTGGTTGAAATTTCGTCCTCGGCTGGTCTTTCTTTACGAGTCCGCCTTCGGTTGTACTCGTTTGTTTTTGAAATTCTGTCCTCGGCCGGTCTTTCTTTTCGAGTCCGCTTTCGGTCGTACTCGTTTGTTGTTTCGAGTCCGGTTTCAGTCGTACTCGTCTGTTGTTGAAATTCCGCTTTCGGTCGGTCTTTCTTTTCGAGTCCGCTTTCGGTCGTACTCGTCTGTTGTTGAAATTACGCTTTCGATCGGTCTTTCTTTTCGAGTTCGCTTTCGGTCGTACTCGTTTGCTGTTGAAATTTCATCTTCGGCCGGTCTTTCTTTTCGAGTCCGCTTTCGGTCGTACTCATTTGCTGTTGAAATTCCGTTTTCGGTCGGTCTTTCTTTTCGAGTCCGCTTTCGGTCGTGCTCGTGTATTGATGAAATTTCGTCTTCGGTCGGTCTTTCTTTTCGAGTCCGCTTTCGGCCGTACTCGTTTGTTGTTGAAATTCCGTCCTCAGCCGGTCTTTCTTTACGAGTCCGCTTTCGGTCGTACTCGTTTGTGGTTGAAATTCCGTTCTCGGCCGGTCTTTCTTTTCGAGTCCGCCTTCGGTCGTACTCGTTTGTGGTTGAAATTCTGTCCTCGGCTGGTCTTTCTTTTCGAGTCCGCTTTCGGTCCTACTCGTTTGTGGTTGAAATTCCGTCCTCGGCTAGTCTTTCTTTTCGAGTCCGCCTTCGGTCGTACTCGTTTGTGGTTGAAATTCCGTCCTCGGCCATTCTTTCTTTTTGAGTCCGCTTTCAGTCTTACTCATTTGCTGATGAAAATCTGTCTTCAGTCGGTCTTTCTTTTCGATTCCGCTTTCGGTGATACTCGTTTGTGGTTGAAATTCCGTTCTCAGTCGGTCTTTCTTTTCGAGTCCGCTTTCGGTCGTACTCGTTTCCTGATGAAATTCTGTCTTCGGTCGGTCTTTCTTTTCGAGTCCGCTTTCAGTCGTACTCGTTTGCTGTTGAAATTCAGTCTTCGGCCAGTCTTTCTTTTCGAGTCCGCTTTAGGCCGTACTTGTTTTCTGTTGAAATTCTGTCTTCGGCCGGTCTTTCTTTTCGAGTCTGCTTTCGGTCGTGCTCGTTTGTTGATGAAATTCCGTCTTCGGTCGGTCTTTCTTTTCGAGTCCGCATTCGGCCGTACTCGTTTGTTGTTGAAATTTCGTCCTCGACCGGTCTTTCTTTACGAATCCGCTTTCGGTCGTACTCGTTTGTGGTTGAAATTCCGAGCTCCGCCGGTCTTTCTTTTCTAGTCCGCCTTCGGTCGTACTCGTTTGTGGTTGAAATTTTGTCCTCGGACGGTCTTTCTTTTCGATTCCGCTTTCGGTCGTACTCGTTTGTGGTTGAAATTTCGTCCCCGGCTGGTCTTTCTTTTCGAGTCCGCCTTCGGTTGTACTCGTTTGTTTTTGAAATTCTGTCCTCGGCCGGTCTTTCTTTTCGAGTCCGCTTTCGGTCGTACTCGTTTGTTGTTTCGAGTCCGGTTTCAGTCGTACTCGTCTGTTGTTGAAATTCCGCTTTCGGTCGGTCTTTCTTTTCGAGTCCGCTTTCGGTCGTACTCGTCTGTTGTTGAAATAACGCTTTCGATCGGTCTTTCTTTTCGAGTTCGCTTTCGGTCGTACTCGTTTGCTGTTGAAATTTCATCTTCGGCCGGTCTTTCTTTTCGAGTCCGCTTTCGGTCGTACTCATTTGCTGTTGAAATTCCGTTTTCGGTCGGTCTTTCTTTTCGAGTCCGCTTTCGGTCGTGCTCGTTTATTGATGAAATTTCGTCTTCGGTCGGTCTTTCTTTTCGAGTCCGCTTTCGGCCGTACTCGTTTGTTGTTGAAATTCCGTCCTCAGCCGGTCTTTCTTTACGAGTCCGCTTTCGGTCGTACTCGTTTGTGGTTGAAATTCCGTTCTCGGCCGGTCTTTCTTTTCGAGTCCGCCTTCGGTCGTACTCGTTTGTGGTTGAAAATCTGTCCTCGGCTGGTCTTTCTTTTCGAGTCCGCTTTCGGTCCTACTCGTTTGTGGTTGAAATTCCGTCCTCGGCTAGTCTTTCTTTTCGAGTCCGCCTTCGGTCGTACTCGTTTGTGGTTGAAATTCCGTCCTCGGCCATTCTTTCTTTTTGAGTCCGCTTTCAGTCTTACTCATTTGCTGATGAAAATCTGTCTTCAGTCGGTCTTTCTTTTCGATTCCGCTTTCGGTGATACTCGTTTGTGGTTGAAATTCCGTTCTCAGTCGGTCTTTCTTTTCGAGTCCGCTTTCGGTCGTACTCGTTTCCTGATGAAATTCTGTCTTCGGTCGGTCTTTCTTTTCGAGTCCGCTTTCAGTCGTACTCGTTTGCTGTTGAAATTCAGTCTTCGGCCAGTCTTTCTTTTCGAGTCCGCTTTAGGCCGTACTTCTTTTCTGTTGAAATTCTGTCTTCGGCCGGTCTTTCTTTTCGAGTCTGCTTTCGGTCGTGCTCGTTTGTTGATGAAATTCCGTCTTCGGTCGGTCTTTCTTTTCGAGTCCGCATTCGGCCGTACTCGTTTGTTGTTGAAATTTCGTCCTCGACCGGTCTTTCTTTACGAATCCGCTTTCGGTCGTACTCGTTTGTGGTTGAAATTCCGAGCTCCGCCGGTCTTTCTTTTCAAGTCCGCCTTCGGTCGTACTCGTTTGTGGTTGAAATTCTGTCCTCGGCCGGTCTTTCTTTTCGATTCCGCTTTCGGTCGTACTCGTTTGTGGTTGAAATTTCGTCCTCGGCTGGTCTTTCTTTTCGAGTCCGCCTTCGGTCGTACTCGTTTGTTTTTGAAATTCTATCCTCGGCCGGTCTTTCTTTTCGAGTCCGCTTTCGGTCGTACTCGTTTGTTGTTTCGAGTCCGGTTTCAGTCGTACTCGTCTGTTGTTGAAATTCCGCTTTCGGTCGGTCTTTCTTTTCGAGTCAGCTTTCGGTCGTACTCATCTGTTGTTGAAATTACGCTTTCGATCGGTCTTTCTTTTCGAGTTCGCTTTCGGTCGTACTCGTTTGCTGTTGAAATTTCATCTTCGGCCGGTCTTTCTTTTCGAGTCCGCTTTCGGTCGTACTCATTTGCTGTTGAAATTCCGTTTTCGGTCGGTCTTTCTTTTCGAGTCCGCTTTCGGTCGTGCTCGTTTATTGATGAAATTTCGTCTTCGGTCGGTCTTTCTTTTTGAGTCCGCTTTCGGCCGTACTCGTTTGTTGTTGAAATTCCGTCCTCAGCCGGTCTTTCTTTACGAGTCCGCTTTCGGTCGTACTCGTTTGTGGTTGAAATTCCGTTCTCGGCCGGTCTTTCTTTTCGAGTCCGCCTTCGGTCGTACTCGTTTGTGGTTGAAATTTTGTCCTCGGCTGGTCTTTCTTTTCGAGTCCGCTTTCGGTCCTACTCGTTTGTGGTTGAAATTCCGTCCTCGGCTAGTCTTTCTTTTCGAGTCCGCCTTCGGTCGTACTCGTTTGTGGTTGAAATTCCGTCCTCGGCCAGTCTTTCTTTTTTAGTCCGCTTTCGGTCGTACTCGTTTGCTGATGAAAATCTGTCTTCAGTCGGTCTTTCTTTTCAATTCCGCTTACGGTGATACTCGTTTGTGGTTGAAATTCCGTTCTCAGTCGGTCTTTCTTTTCGAGTCCGCTTTCGGTCGTACTTGTTTCCTGATGAAATTCTGTCTTCGGTCGGTCTTTCTTTTCGAGTCCGCTTTCAGTCGTACTCGTTTGTTGTTGAAATTCAGTCTTCGGCCAGTCTTTCTTTTCGAGTCCGCTTTAGGCCGTACTTGTTTTCTGTTGAAATTCTGTCTTCGGCCGGTCTTTCTTTTCGAGTCTGCTTTCGGTCGTGCTCGTTTGTTGATGAAATTCCGTCTTCGGTCGGTCTTTCTTTTCGAGTCCGCATTCGGCTGTACTCGTTTGTTGTTGAAATTTCGTCCTCGACCGGTCTTTCTTTACGAATCCGCTTTCGGTCGTACTCATTTGTGGTTGAAATTCCGACCTCTGCCGGTCTTTCTTTTCTAGTCCGCCTTCGGTCGTACTCGTTTGTGGTTGAAATTCTGTCCTCGGCCGGTCTTTCTTTTCGAGTCTGCTTTCGGTCGTACTCGTTTGTGGTTGAAATTTCGTCCTCGGCTGGTCTTTCTTTTCGAGTCCTCCTTCGGTCGTACTCGTCTGTGGTTGAAATTCCGCCCTCGACCGGTCTTTTTTTTCGAGTCCGCTTTCGGTCGTACTTGTTTGCTGATGGAATTCCGTCTTCGGTCAGTCTTTCTTTTCGAGTCCGCTTTCGGTGGTACTTGTTTGTGGTTGAAATTCCGTTCTCGGCCTGTGTTTCTTTTCGAGTCCGCTTTCGGTCGTACTCGTTTGCTGATGAAATTCCGTCTTCGGTCGGTCTTTCTTTTCGAGTTCGCTTTTGGTTGTACTCGTTTGCTGTTGAAATTCCGTCTTCGGCGGGTCTTTCTTTTCGAGTCCGCTTTCGGTCGTACTCGTTTGTGGTTGAAATTCCGTCCTCGGCCGGTCTTTATTTTCGAGTTCGCCTTCGATCGTACTCGTTTGTGGTTGAAATTCTGTCCTCGGCCAGTCTTTCTTTTCGAGTCCGCTTTCGGTCGTACTCGTTTGTGGTTGAAATTCCGTCCTCGGCTGGTCTTTCTTTTCGAGTCCGCCTTCGGTCGTACTCGTTTGTGGTTGAAATTCCATCTTCGGTCGGTCTTTCTTTTCTAGTCCGCTTTCGGTCGTGCTCGTTTGTTGATAAAATTCCGTCTTTGGTCGGTCTTTCTTTTCGAGTCCGCTTTCGGCCGTACTCGTTTGTTGTTGAAATTTCGTCCTCGGACGGTCTTTCTTTTCGAGTCCGCCTTCGGTCGTACTCATTTGTGGTTGAAATTCCGTCCTCGGTCGGTCTTTCTTTTCGAGTCCGCCTTCGGTCATACTCGCTTGTGGTTGAAATTCCGTCCTCAGTCGATCTTTATTTTCGAGTCCGCTTTCGGTCGTACTCGTTTGGGGTTGAAATTCCGTCCTCGGCCGATCTTTCTTTTCGAGTCCGCTTTCGGTCGTACTCGTTTGTGGTTGAAATTTCGTCCTCGGCCAGTCTTTCTTTTCGAGTCCGCTTTTGGTCGTACTCGTTTGCTGATGAAATTCCGCTTTCGGTCGGTCTTTCTTTTCGAGTCCGCTTTCGGTCTTACTCGTCTGTTGTTGAAATTCCCCTTTTGGTCGTCCTTTCTTTTCGAGTCCGCTTTCGGTCATACTCGTTTGCTGTTGAAATTCCGTCTTCGGCCGGTCTTTCTTTTTGAGTCCGCTTTCGGTCGTACTCGTTTGATGTTGAAATTCCGTTTTCGGTCGGTCTTTCTTTTCGAGTCCGCTTTCGGTCGTGCTCGTTTATTGATGAAATTTCGTCTCGGTCGGTCTTTCTTTTCGAGTCCGCTTTCGGCCGTACTCGTTTGTTGTTGAAATTCCGTCCTCAGCCGGTCTTTCTTTACGAGTCTGCTTTCGGTCGTACTCGTTTGTGGTTGAAATTCCGTTCTCGGTCGGTCTTTCTTTTCGAGTCCGCCTTCGGTCATACTCGTTTGTGGTTGAAATTTCGTCCTCAGCCGATCTTTATTTTCGAGTCCGCTTTCGGTCGTACTTGTTTGGGGTTGAAATTCCGTCCTCGGCCGATCTTTCTTTTCGAGTCCGCTTTCGGTCGTACTCGTTTGTGGTTGAAATTTCGTCCTCGGCCAGTCTTTCTTTTCGAGTCCGCTTTTGGTCGTACTCATTTGCTGATGAAATTCCGCTTTCGGTCGGTCTTTCTTTTCGAGTCCGCTTTCGGTCTTACTCGTCTGTTGTTGAAATTCCCCTTTTGGTCGTCCTTTCTTTTCGAGTCCGCTTTCGGTCATACTCGTTTGCTGTTGAAATTCCTTCTTCGGCCGGTCTTTCTTTTCGAGTCCGCTTTCTGTCGTACTCGTTTGATGTTGAAATTCCGTTTTCGGTCGGTCTTTCTTTTCGAGTCCGCTTTCGGTCGTGCTCGTTTATTGATGAAATTTCGTCTTCGGTCGATCTTTCTTTTCGAGTCCGCTTTCGACCGTACTCGTTTATTGTTGAAATTCCGTCCTCAGCCGGTCTTTCTTTTCGAGTCCGCTTTCGGTCCTACTCGTTTGTGGTTGAAATTCCGTCCTCGGCTAGTCTTTCTTTTCGAGTCCGCCTTCGGTCGTACTCGTTTGTGGTTGAAATTCCGTCCTCGGCCAGTCTTTCTTTTTTAGTCTGCTTTCGGTCGTACTCGTTTGCTGATGAAAATCTGTCTTCAGTCGGTCTTTCTTTTCGATTCCGCTTTCGGTGATACTCTTTTGTGGTTGAAATTCCGTTCTCAGTCGGTCTTTCTTTTCGAGTCCGCTTTCGGTCGTACTTGTTTCCTGATGAAATTCTGTCTTCGGTCTGTCTTTCTTTTCGAGTACGCTTTCAGTCGTACTCGTTTGCTGTTGAAATTCAGTCTTCGGCCAGTCTTTCTTTTCGAGTCCGCTTTAGGCCGTACTTGTTTTCTGTTGAAATTCTGTCTTCGACCGGTCTTTCTTTTCGAGTCTGCTTTCGGTCGTGCTCGTTTGTTGATGAAATTCCGTCTTCGGTCGATCTTTCTTTTCGAGTCCGCATTCGGCCGTACTCGTTTGTTGTGGAAATTTCGTCCTCGACCAGTCTTTCTTTACGAATCCGCTTTCGGTCGAACTCGTTTGTGGTTGAAATTCTGACCTCTGCCGGTCTTTCTTTTCTAGTCCGCCTTCGGTCGTACTCGTTTGTGGTTGAAATTTCGTCCTCGGCTGGTCTTTCTTTTCGAGTCCTCCTTCGGTCGTACTCATCTGTGGTTGAAATTCCGCCCTCGACCGGTCTTTTTTTTCGAGTCCGCTTTCAGTCGTAATTGTTTGCTGATGGAATTCCGTCTTCGGTCAGTCTTTCTTTTCGAGTCCGCTTTCGGTGGTACTTGTTTGTGGTTGAAATTCCGTTCTCGGCCTGTGTTTCTTTTCAAGTCCGCTTTCGGTCGTACTCGTTTGCTGATGAAATTCCGTCTTCGGTCGGTCTTTCTTTCCGAGTTCGATTTTGGTTGTACTCGTTTGCTGTTGAAATTCCTTCTTCGGCGGGTCTTTCTTTTCGAGTCCGCTTTCGGTCGTACTCGTTTGTGGTTGAAATTCTGTCCTCGGCCGGTCTTTCTTTTCGAGTTCGCCTTCGATCGTACTCGTTTGTGGTTGAAATTCTGTCCTCGGCCAGTCTTTCTTTTCGAGTCCGCTTTCGGTCGTACTCGTTTGTGGTTGAAATTCCGTCCTCGGCTGGTCTTTCTTTTCGAGTCCGCCTTCGGTCGTACTCGTTTGTGGTTGAAATTCCATCTTCGGTCGGTCTTTCTTTTGTAGTCCGCTTTCGGTCGTGCTCGTTTGTTGATAAAATTCCGTCTTTGGTCGGTCTTTCTTTTCGAGTCCGCTTTCGGCCGTACTCGTTTGTTGTTGAAATTTCGTCCTCGGCCGCTCTTTCTTTTCGAGTCCGCCTTCGGTCGTACTCATTTGTGGTTGAAATTCCGTCCTCGGTCGGTCTTTCTTTTCGAGTCCGCCTTCGGTCATACTCGTTTGTGGTTGAAATTCCGTCCTCAGTCGATCTTTATTTTCGAGTCCGCTTTCGGTCGTACTCGTTTGGGGTTGAAATTCCGTCCTCGGCCGATCTTTCTTTTCGAGTCCGCTTTCGGTCGTACTCGTTTGTGGTTGAAATTTCGTCCTCGGCCAGTCTTTCTTTTCGAGTCCGCTTTCGGTCGTACTCGTTTGCTGATGAAATTCCGCTTTCGGTCGGTCTTTCTTTTAGAGTCCGCTTTCGGTCTTACTCGTCTGTTGTTGAAATTCCCCTTTTGGTCGTCCTTTCTTTTCGAGTGCGCTTTCGGTCATACTCGTTTGCTGTTGAAATTCCGTCTTCGGCCGGTCTTTCTTTTCGAGTCCGCTTTCTGTCGTACTCGTTTGATGTTGAAATTCCGTTTTCGGTCGGTCTTTCTTTTCGAGTTCGCTTTCGGTCGTGCTCGTTTATTGATGAAATTTCGTCTTTGGTCGGTCTTTCTTTTCGAGTCCGCTTTCGGCCGTACTCGTTTGTTGTTGAAATTCCGTCCTCAGCCAGTCTTTCTTTACGAGTCCGCTTTCGGTCGTACTCCTTTGTGGTTGAAATTCCGTTCTCGGCCGGTCTTTCTTTTTGAGTCCGCCTTCGGTCGTACTCGTTTGTGGTTGAAATTCTGTCCTCGGCTGGTCTTTCTTTTCGAGTCCGCTTTCGGTCCTACTCGTTTGTGGTTGAAATTCCGTCCTCGGCTAGTCTTTCTTTTCGAGTCCGCCTTCGGTCGTACTCGTTTGTGGTTGAAATTCCGTCCTCGGCCAGTCTTTCTTTTTGAGTCCGCTTTCGGTCGTACTCGTTTGCTGATGAAAATCTGTCTTCAGTCGGTCTTTCTTTTCGATTCCGCTTTCGGTGATACTCGTTTGTGGTTGAAATTCCGTTCTCAGTCGTTCTTTCTTTTCGAGTCCGCTTTCGGTCGTACTCGTTTCCTGATGAAATTCTGTCTTCGGTCGGTCTTTCTTTTCGTGTCCGCTTTCAGTCGCACTCGTTTGCCGTTGAAATTCAGTCTTCGGCCAGTCTTTCTTTTCGAGTCCGCTTTAGGCCGTACTTGTTTTCTGTTGAAATTCTGTCTTCGGCCGGTCTTTCTTTTCGAGTCTGCTTTCGGTCGTGCTCGTTTGTTGATGAAATTCCGTCTTTGGTCGGTCTTTCTTTTCGAGTCCGCATTCGGCCGTACTCGTTTGTTGTTGAAATTTCGTCCTCGACCGGTCTTTCTTTACGAATCCGCTTTCGGTCGTACTCGTTTGTGGTTGAAATTCCGACCTCTGCCGGTCTTTCTTTTCTAGTCCGCCTTCGGTCGTACTCGTTTGTGGTTGAAATTCTGTCCTCGGCCGGTCTTTCTTTTCGAGTCTGCTTTCGGTCGTACTCGTTTGTGGTTGAAATTTAGTCCTCGGCTGGTCTTTCTTTTCAAGTCCTCCTTCGGTCGTACTCGTCTGTGGTTGAAATTCCGCCCTCGACCGGTCTTTTTTTTCGAGTCCGCTTTCGGTCGTACTCGTTTGCTGATGAAATTCCGTCTTCGGTCGGTCTTTCTTTTCGAGTTCGCTTTTGGTTGTACTCGTTTGCTGTTGAAATTCCGTCTTCGGCGGGTCTTTCTTTTCGAGTCCGCTTTCGGTCGTACTCGTTTGTGGTTGAAATTCCGTCCTCGGCCGGTCTTTCTTTTCGAGTTTGCCTTCGATCGTACTCGTTTGTGGTTGAAATTCTGTCCTCGGCCAGTCTTTCTTTTCGAGTCTGCTTTCGGTCGTACTCGTTTGTGGTTGAAATTCCGTCCTCGGCTGGTCTTTCTTTTCGAGTCCGCCTTCGGTCGTACTCGTTTGTGGTTGAAATTCCATCTTCGGTCGGTCTTTCCTTTCTAGTCCGCTTTCGGTCGTGCTCGTTTGTTAATAAAATTCCGTCTTTGGTCGGTCTTTCTTTTCGAGTCCGCTTTCGGCCGTACTCGTTTGTTGTTGAAATTTCGTCCTCGGCCGCTCTTTCTTTTCGAGTCCGCCTTCGGTCGTACTCATTTGTGGTAAAAATTCCGTCCTCGGTCGGTTTTTCTTTTCGAGTCCGCCTTCGGTCATACTCATTTGTGGTTGAAATTCCGTCCTCAGCCGATCTTTATTTTCGAGTCCGCTTTCGGTCGTACTCATTTGGGGTTGAAATTCCGTCCTCGGCCAATCTTTCTTTTCGAGTCCGCTTTCGGTCGTACTCGTTTGAGGTTGAAATTTCGTCCTCGGCCAGTCTTTTTTTTCGAGTCCGCTTTCGGTCGTACTTGTTTGCTGATGGAATTCTGTCTTCGGTCA
The DNA here is from genome assembly GCA_022829125.1 of Lathyrus tuberosus. Taxonomy (NCBI): domain Eukaryota; kingdom Viridiplantae; phylum Streptophyta; class Magnoliopsida; order Fabales; family Fabaceae; genus Lathyrus; species Lathyrus tuberosus. Next base: position 630,801 of record JALAZF010000390.1, read on the forward strand.
GTCTTTCTTTTCGAGTCCGCTTTCGGTGGTACTTGTTTGTGGTTGAAATTCCGTTCTCGGCCTGTGTTTCTTTTCGAGTCCGCTTTCGGTCGTACTCGTTTGCTGATGAAATTCCGTCTTCGGTCGGTCTTTCTTTTCGAGTTCGCTTTTGGTTGTACTCGTTTGCTGTTGAAATTCCGTCTTCGGTGGGTCTTTCTTTTCGTGTCCGCTTTCGGTCGTACTCGTTTGTGGTTGAAATTCCGTCCTCGGCCGGTCTTTCTTTTCGAGTTCGCCTTCGATCGTACTCGTTTGTGGTTGAAATTCTGTCCTCGGCCAGTCTTTCTTTTCGAGTCTGCTTTCGGTCGTACTCGTTTGTGGTTGAAATTCCGTCCTCGGCTGGTCTTTCTTTTCGAGTCCGCCTTCGGTCGTACTCGTTTGTGGTTGAAATTCCATCTTCGGTCGGTCTTTCTTTTCTAGTCCGCTTTCGGTCGTGCTCGTTTGTTAATAAAATTCCGTCTTTGGTCGGTCTTTCTTTTCGAGTCCGCTTTCGGCCGTACTCGTTTGTTGTTGAAATTTCGTCCTCGGCCGCTCTTTCTTTTCGAGTCCGCCTTCGGTCGTACTCATTTGTGGTTGAAATTCCGTCCTCGGTCGGCCTTTCTTTTCGAGTCCGCCTTCGGTCATACTCATTTGTGGTTGAAATTCTGTCCTCAGCCGATCTTTATTTTCGAGTCCGCTTTCGGTCGTACTCGTTTGGGGTTGAAATTCCGTCCTCGGCCGATCTTTCTTTTCGAGTCCGCTTTCGGTCGTACTCGTTTGTGGTTGAAATTTCGTCCTCGGCCAGTCTTTCTTTTCGAGTCCGCTTTCGGTCGTACTCGTTTGCTGATGAAATTCCGCTTTCGGTCGGTCTTTCTTTTCGAGTCCGCTTTCGGTCTTACTCGTCTGTTGTTGAAATTCCCCTTTTGGTCGTCCTTCCTTTTCGAGTCCGCTTTCGGTCATACTCGTTTGCGGTTGAAATTCCGTCTTCGGCCGGTCTTTCTTTTCGAGTCCGCTTTCTGTCGTACTCGTTTGATGTTGAAATTCCGTTTTCGGTCGGTCTTTCTTTTCGAGTTCGCTTTCGGTCGTGCTCGTTTATTGATGAAATTTCGTCTTCGGTCGGTCTTTCTTTTCGAGTCCGCTTTCGGCCGTACTCGTTTGTTGTTGAAATTCTGTCCTCAGCCGGTCTTTCTTTACGAGTCCGCTTTCGGTCGTACTCCTTTGTGGTTGAAATTCCGTTCTCGACCGGTCTTTCTTTTCGAGTCCGCCTTCGGTCGTACTCGTTTGTGGTTGAAATTCTGTCCTCGGCTGGTCTTTCTTTTCGAGTCCGCTTTCGGTCCTACTCGTTTGTGGTTGAAATTCCGTCCTCGGCTAGTCTTTCTTTTCGAGTCCGCCTTCGGTCGTACTCGTTTGTGGTTGAAATTCCGTCCTCGGCCAGTCTTTCTTTTTGAGTCCGCTTTCGGTCGTACTCGTTTGCTGATGAAAATCTGTCTTCAGTCGGTCTTTCTTTTCGATTCCGCTTTCGGTGATACTCGTTTGTGGTTGAAATTCCGTTCTCAGTCGGTCTTTCTTTTCGAGTCGGCTTTCGGTCGTACTCGTTTCCTGATGAAATTCTGTCTTCGGTCGGTCTTTCTTTTCGAGTCCGCTTTCTGTCGTACTCGTTTGCTGTTGAAATTCAGTCTTCGGCCAGTCTTTCTTTTTGAGTCCGCTTTAGGCCGTACTTGTTTTCTGTTGAAATTCTGTCTTCTGCCGGTCTTTCTTTTCGAGTCTGCTTTCAGTCGTGCTCGTTTGTTGATGAAATTCTGTCTTCGGTCGGTCTTTCTTTTCGAGTCCGCATTCGGCCGTACTCGTTTGTTGTTGAAATTTCGTCCTCGACCGGTCTTTCTTTACGAATCCGCTTTCGGTCGTACTCGTTTGTGGTTGAAATTCCGACCTCTGCCGGTCTTTCTTTTCTAGTCCGCCTTCGGTCGTACTCGTTTGTGGTTGAAATTCTGTCCTTGGCCGGTCTTTCTTTTCGAGTCTGCTTTCGGTCGTACTCGTTTGTGGTTGAAATTTCGTCCTCGGCTGGTCTTTCTTTTCGAGTCCTCCTTCGGTCGTACTCATCAGTGGTTGAAATTCCGCCCTCGACCGGTCTTTTTTTTCGAGTCCGCTTTCGGTCGTACTTGTTTGCTGATGGAATTCCATCTTCGGTCAGTCTTTCTTTTCGAGTCCGCTTTCGGTGGTACTTGTTTGTGGTTGAAATTCCGTTCTCGGCCTGTGTTTCTTTTCGAGTCCGCTTTCGGTCGTACTCGTTTGCTGATGAAATTCCGTCTTCGGTCGGTCTTTCTTTTCGAGTTCGCTTTTGGTTGTACTCGTTTGCTGTTGAAATTCCGTCTTCGGCGGGTCTTTCTTTTCGAGTCCGCTTTCGGTCGTACTCGTTTGTGGTTGAAATTCCGTCCTCGGCCGGTCTTTCTTTTCGAGTTCGCCTTCGATCGTACTCGTTTGTGGTTGAAATTCTGTCCTCGGCCAGTCTTTCTTTTCAAGTCCGCTTTCGGTCGTACTCGTTTGTGGTTGAAATTCCGTCCTCGGCTGGTCTTTCTTTTCGAGTCCGCCTTCGGTCGTACTCCTTTGTGGTTGAAATTCCATCTTCGGTCGGTCTTTCTTTTCTAGTCCGCTTTCGGTCGTGCTCGTTTGTTAATAAAATTCCGTCTTTGGTCGGTCTTTCTTTTCGAGTCCGCTTTCGGCCGTACTGGTTTGTTGTTGAAATTTCGTCCTCGGCCGGTCTTTCTTTTCGACTCCGCCTTCGGTCGTACTCATTTGTGGTTGAAATTCCGTCCTCGGTCGTTCTTTCTTTTCGAGTCCGCCTTCGGTCATACTCGTTTGTGGTTGAAATTCCGTCCTCAGCCGATCTTTATTTTCGAGTCCGCTTTCGGTCGTACTCGTTTGGGGTTGAAATTCCGTCCTCGGCCGATCTTTCTTTTCGAGTCTGCCTTCGGTCGTACTCGTTTGTGGTTGAAATTTCGTCCTCCGCCAGTCTTTCTTTTCGAGTCCGCTTTCGGTCGTACTTGTTTGCTGATGAAATTCCGCTTTCGGTCGGTCTTTCTTTTCGAGTCCGCTTTCGGTCTTACTCGTCTGTTGTTGAAATTCCTCTTTTGGTCGTCCTTTCTTTTCGAGTCCGCTTTCGGTCATACTCGTTTGCTGTTGAATTTCCGTCTTCGGCCGGTCTTTCTTTTCGAGTCCGCTTTCGGTCGTACTCGTTTGATGTTAAAATTCCGTTTTTGGTCGGTCTTTCTTTTCGAGTCCGCTTTCGGTCGTGCTCGTTTATTGATGAAATTTCGTCTTCGGTCGGTCTTTCTTTTCGAGTCCGCTTTCGGCCGTACTCGTTTGTTTTTGAAATTCCGTCCTCAGCCGGTCTTTCTTTACGAGTCCGCTTTCGGTCGTACTCGTTTGTGGTTGAATTCCGTTCGCGGCCGGTCTTTCTTTTCGAGTCCGCCTTCGGTCGTACTCGTTTGTGGTTGAAATTCTGTCCTCGGCTGGTCTTTCTTTTCGAGTCCGCTTTCGGTCCTACTCGTTTATGGTTGAAATTCCGTCTTCGGCTAGTCTTTCTTTTCGAGTCCGCCTTCGGTCGTACTCGTTTGTGGTTGAAATTCCGTCCTCGGCCAGTCTTTCTTTTTTAGTCCGCTTTCGGTCGTACTCGTTTGCTGATGAAAATCTGTCTTCAGTCGGTCTTTCTTTTCGATTCTGCTTTCGGTGATACTCGTTTGTGGTTAAAATTCCGTTCTCAGTCGGTCTTTCTTTTCGAGTCCGCTCTCGGTCGTACTTGTTTCCTGATGAAATTCTGTCTTCGGTCGGTCTTTCTTTTCGAGTCCGCTTTCAGTCGTACTCGTTTGCTGTTGAAATTCAGTCTTCGGCCAGTCTTTCTTTTCGAGTCCGCTTTAGGCCGTACTTGTTTTCTGTTGAAATTCTGTCTTCGACCGGTCTTTCTTTTCGAGTCTGCTTTCGGTCGTGCTCGTTTGTTGATGAAATTCCGTCTTCGGTCGGTCTTTCTTTTCGAGTTCGCATTCGGCCGTACTAGTTTGTTGTTGAAATTTCGTCCTCGGCCGGTCTTTCTTTACGAATCCGCTTTCGGTCGTACTCGTTTGTGGTTGAAATTCTGACCTCTGACGGTCTTTCTTTTCTAGTCCGCCTTCGGTCATACTCGTTTGTGGTTGAAATTCTGTCCTCGGCCGGTCTTTCTTTTCGAGTCTGCTTTCGGTCGTACTCGTTTGTGGTTGAAATTTCGTCCTCGGCTGGTCTTTCTTTTCGAGTCCGCTTTCGGTGGTACTTGTTTGTGGTTGAAATTCCGTTCTCGGCCTGTGTTTCTTTTCGAGTCCGCTTTCGGTCGTACTCGTTTGCTGATGAAATTCCGTCTTCGGTCGGTCTTTCTTTTCGAGTTCGCTTTTGGTTGTACTCGTTTGCTGTTGAAATTCCGTCTTCGGCGGGTCTTTCTTTTCAAGTCCGCTTTCGGTCGTACTCGTTTGTGGTTGAAATTCCGTCCTCGGCCGGTCTTTCTTTTCGAGTTCGCCTTCGATCGTACTCGTTTGTGGTTGAAATTTTGTCCTCGACCAGTCTTTCTTTTCGAGTCCGCTTTCGGTCGTACTCGTTTGTGGTTGAAATTTCGTCCTCGGCTGGTCTTTCTTTTCGAGTCCGCCTTCGGTCGTACTCGTTTGTGGTTGAAAGTCCATCTTCGGTCGGTCTTTCTTTTCTAGTCCGCTTTCGGTCGTGCTCGTTTGTTGATAAAATTCCGTCTTTGGTCGGTCTTTCTTTTCGAGTCCGCTTTCGGCCGTACTCGTTTGTTGTTGAAATTTCGTCCTCGGCCGCTCTTTCTTTTCGAGTCCGCCTTCGGTCGTACTCATTTGTGGTTGAAATTCCGTCCTCGGTCGGTCTTTCTTTTCGAGTCCGCCTTCGGTCATACTCGTTTGTGGTTGAAATTCCGTCCTCAGCCGATCTTTATTTTCGAGTCCGCTTTCGGTCGTACTCGTTTGGGGTTGAAATTCCGTCCTCGGCCGATCTTTCTTCTCGAGTCCACTTTCGGTCGTACTCGTTTGTGGTTGAAATTTCGTCCTCGGCCAGTCTTTCTTTTCGAGTCCGCTTTCGGTCGTACTCGTTTGCTGATGAAATTCCGCTTTCGGTCCGTCTTTCTTTTCGAGTCCGCTTTCGGTCTTACTCGTCTGTTGTTGAAATTCCCCTTTTGGTCGTCCTTTCTTTTCGAGTCCGCTTTCGGTCATACTCGTTTGCTGTTGAAATTCCGTCTTCGGCCGGTCTTTCTTTTCGAGTCCGCTTTCGGTCGTGCTCGTTTATTGATGAAATTTCGTCTTCGGTCGGTCTTTCTTTTCGAGTCTGCTTTCGGCCGTACTCGTTTGTTGTTGAAATTCCGTCCTCAGCCGGTCTTTCTTTACGAGTCCGCTTTCGGTCGTACTCCTTTGTGGTTGAAATTCTGTTCTCGGCCGGTCTTTCTTTTCGAGTCCGCCTTCGGTCATACTCGTGTGTGGTTGAAATTCTGTCCTCGGCTGGTCTTTCTTTTCGAGTCCGCTTTCGGTCCTACTCGTTTGTGGTTGAAATTCCGTCCTCGGCTAGTCTTTCTTTTCGAGTCCGCCTTCGGTCGTACTCGTTTGTGGTTGAAATTCCGTCCTCGGCCAGTCTTTCTTTTTGAGTCCGCTTTCGGTCGTACTCGTTTGCTGATGAAAATCTGTCTTCAGTCGGTCTTTCTTTTCGATTCCGCTTTCGGTGATACTCGTTTGTGGTTGAAATTCCGTTCTCAGTCGGTCTTTCTTTTCGAGTCCGCTTTCGGTCGTACTCGTTTCCTGATGAAATTCTGTCTTCGGTCGGTCTTTCTTTTCGAGTCCGCTTTCAGTCGTACTCGTTTGCTGTTGAAATTTAGTCTTCGGCCAGTCTTTCTTTTCGAATCCGCTTTAGGCCGTACTTGTTTTCTGTTGAAATTCTGTCTTCGGCCGGTCTTTCTTTTCGAGTCTGCTTTCGGTCGTGCTCGTTTGTTGATGAAATTCCGTCTTCGGTCGGTCTTTCTTTTCGAGTCCGCATTCGGCCGTACTCGTTTGTTGTTGAAATTTCGTCCTCGACCGGTCTTTCTTTACGAATCCGCTTTCGGTCGTACTCGTTTGTGGTTGAAATTCTGACCTCTGCCGGTCTTTCTTTTCTAGTCCGCCTTCGGTCGTACTCGTTTGTGGTTGAAATTCTGTCCTCGGCCGGTCTTTCTTTTCGAGTCTGCTTTTGGTCGTACTCGTTTGTGGTTGAAATTTCGTCCTCGGCTGGTCTTTCTTTTCGAGTCCTCCTTCGGCCGTACTCGTCTGTGGTTGAAATTCCGCCCTCGACCGGTCTTTTTTTTCGAGTCCGCTTTCGGTCGTACTTGTTTGCTGATGGAATTCCGTCTTCGGTCAGTCTTTCTTTTCGAGTCCGCTTTCGGTGGTACTTGTTTGTGGTTGAAATTCCGTTCTCGGCCTGTGTTTCTTTTCGAGTCCGCTTTCGGTCGTACTCGTTTGCTGATGGAATTCCGTCTTCGGTCGGTCTTTCTTTTCCAGTTCGCTTTTGGTTGTACTCGTTTGCTGTTGAAATTCCGTCTTCGACGGGTCTTTCTTTTCGAGTCCGCTTTCGGTCGTACTCGTTTGTGGTTGAAATTCCGTCCTCGGCCGGTCTTTCTTTTCGAGTCCGCTTTCGGTCGTACTCGTTTGTGGTTGAAATTCCGTCCTCGGCCGGTCTTTCTTTTCGAGTTCGCCTTCGATCGTAGTCGTTTGTGGTTGAAATTCTGTCCTCGGCCAGTCTTTCTTTTCGAGTCCGCTTTCGGTCATACTCGTTTGTGGTTGAAATTCCGTCCTCGGCTGGTCTTTCTTTTCGTGTCCGCCTTCGGTCGTACTCGTTTGTGGTTGAAATTCCATCTTCGGTCGGTCTTTCTTTTCTAGTCCGCTTTCGGTCGTGCTCGTTTGTTAATAAAATTCCGTCTTTGGTCGGTCTTTCTTTTCGAGTCCGCTTTCGGCCGTACTCGGTGTTGTTGAAATTTCGTCCTCGGCCGGTCTTTCTTTTCGAGTCCGCCTTCGGTCGTACTCATTTGTGGTTGAAATTCCGTCCTCGGTCGGTCTTTCTTTTCGAGTCCGCCTTCGGTCATACTCGTTTGTGGTTGAAATTCCGTCCTCAGCCGATCTTTATTTTCGAGTCCGCTTTCGGTCGTACTCGTTTGGGGTTGAAATTCCGTCCTCGGCCGATCTTTCTTTTCGAGTCTGCCTTCGGTCGTACTCGTTTGTGGTTGAAATTTCGTCCTCGGCCAGTCTTTCTTTTCGAGTCCGCTTTCGGTCGTACTCGTTTGCTGATGAAATTCCGCTTTCGGTCGGTCTTTCTTTTCGAGTCCGCTTTCGGTCTTACTCGTCTGTTGTTGAAATTCCCCTTTTGGTCGTCCTTTCTTTTTGAGTCCGCTTTCGGTCATACTCGTTTGCCGTTGAAATTCCGTCTTCGGCCGGTCTTTCTTTTCGAGTCCGCTTTCGGTCGTACTCGTTTGATGTTGAAATTCCGTTTTCGGTCGGTCTTTCTTTTCGAGTCCGCTTTCGGCCGTACTCGTTTGTTGTTGAAATTTCGTCCTCAGCCGGTCTTTCTTTACGAGTCCGCTTTCGGTCGTACTCGTTTGTGGTTGAAATTCCGTTCTCGGCCGGTCTTTCTTTTCGAGTCCGCCTTCGGTCGTACTCGTTTGTGGTTAAAATTCTGTCCTCGGCTGGTCTTTCTTTTCGAGTCCGCTTTTGGTCCTACTCGTTTGTGGTTAAAATTCCGTCCTCGGCTAGTCTTTCTTTTCGAGTCTGCCTTCGGTCGTACTCGTTTGTGGTTGAAATTCCGTCCTCGGCCAGTCTTTCTTTTTGAGTCCGCTTTCGGTCGTACTCGTTTGCTGATGAAAATCTGTCTTCAGTCGGTCTTTCTTTTCGATTCCGCTTTCGGTGATACTCGTTTGTGGTTGAAATTCCGTTCTCAGTCGGTCTTTCTTTTCGAGTCCGCCTTCGGTCATACTCGTTTGTGGTTGAAATTCCGTCCTCAGCCGATCTTTATTTTCGAGTCCGCTTTCGGTCGTGCTCGTTTGTTGATAAAATTCCGTCTTTGGTCGGTCTTTCTTTTCGAGTCCGCTTTCGGCCGTACTCGTTTGTTGTTGAAATTTTGTCCTCGGCCGATCTTTCTTTTCGAGTCCGCCTTCGGTCGTACTCATTTGTGGTTGAAATTCCGTCCTCGGTCGGTCTTTCTTTTCGAGTCCGCCTTCGGTCATACTCGTTTGTGGTTGAAATTCCGTCCTCAGCCGATCTTTATTTTCGAGTCCGCTTTCGGTCGTACTCGTTTGGGGTTGAAATTCCGTCCTCGGCCGATCTTTCTTTTCGAGTCCGCTTTCGGTCGTTCTCGTTTGTGGTTGAAATTTCGTCCTCGGCCAGTCTTTCTTTTCGAGTCCGCTTTCGGTCGTACTCGTTTGCTGATGAAATTCCGTCTTCGGCCGGTCTTTCTTTTCGAGTCCGCTTTCGGTCGTACTCGTTTGATGTTGAAATTCCGTTTTCGGTCGGTCTTTCTTTTAAAGTCCGCTTTCGGTCTTGCTCGTTTATTGATAAAATTTCGTCTTCGGTCGGTCTTTCTTTTCGAGTCCGCTTTCGGCCGTGCTCGTTTGTTGTTGAAATTCCGTCCTCAGCCGGTCTTTCTTTACGAGTCCGCTTTCGGTCGTACTCGTTTGTGGTTGAAATTCCGTTCTCGGTCGATCTTTCTTTTCGAGTCCGCTTTCGGTCGTACTCGTTTGTGGTTGAAATTTCGTCCTCGGCCAGTATTTCTTTTCGAGTCCGCTTTCGGTCGTACTCGTTTGCTGATGAAATTCCGCTTTCGGTCGGTCTTTCTTTTCGAGTCCGCTTTCGGTCTTACTCCTCTGTTGTTGAAATTCCCCTTTTGGTCGTCCTTTCTTTTCGAGTCCGCTTTCGGTCATACTCGTTTGCTGTTGAAATTCCGTCCTCGGTCGGTCTTTCTTTTCGAGTCCGCCTTCGGTCATACTCGTTTGTGGTTGAAATTCCGTCCTCAGCCGATCTTTATTTTCGAGTCCGCTTTCGGTCGTACTCGTTTGGGGTTGAAATTCCGTCCTCGGCCGATCTTTCTTCTCGAGTCCGCTTTCGGTCGTACTCGTTTGTGGTTGAAATTTCGTCCTCGGCCAGTTTTTCTTTTCGAGTCCGCTTTCGGTCGTACTCGTTTGCTGATGAAATTCTGCTTTCGGTCCGTCTTTCTTTTCGAGTCCGCTTTCGGTCTTACTCGTCTGTTGTTGAAATTCCCCTTTTGGTCGTCCTTTCTTTTCGAGTCCGCTTTCGGTCATACTCGTTTGCTGTTGAAATTCCGTCTTCGGCCGGTCTTTCTTTTCGAGTCCGCTTTCGGTCGTGCTCGTTTATTGATGAAATTTTGTCTTCGGTCGGTCTTTCTTTTCGAGTCTGCTTTCGGCCGTACTCGTTTGTTGTTAAAATTCAGTCCTCAGCCGGTCTTTCTTTACGAGTCCGCTTTCGGTCGTACTCCTTTGTGGTTGAAATTCTGTTCTCGGCCGGTCTTTCTTTTCGAGTCCGCTTTCGGTCCTACTCGTTTGTGGTTGAAATTCCGTCCTCGGCTAGTCTTTCTTTTCGAGTCCGCCTTCGGTCGTACTCGTTTGTGGTTGAAATTCCGTCCTCGGCTAGTCTTTCTTTTTGAGTCCGCTTTCGGTCGTACTCGTTTGCTGATGAAAATCTGTCTTCAGTCGGTCTTTCTTTTCGATTTCGCTTTCGGTGATACTCGTTTGTGGTTGAAATTCCGTTCTCAGTCGGTCTTTCTTTTCGAGTCCGCTTTCGGTCGTACTCGTTTCCTGATGAAATTCTGTCTTCGGTCGGTCTTTCTTTTCGAGTCCGCTTTCAGTCGTACTCGTTTGCTGTTGAAATTTAGTCTTCGGCCAGTCTTTCTTTTCGAGTCCGCTTTAGGCCGTACTTGTTTTCTGTTGAAATTCTGTCTTCGGCCGGTCTTTCTTTTCGAGTCCGCTTTCGGTCGAACTCGTTTGTGGTTGAAATTCTGACCTCTGCCGGTCTTTCTTTTCTAGTCCGCCTTCGGTCGTACTCGTTTGTGGTTGAAATTTCGTCCTCGGCTGGTCTTTCTTTTCGAGTCCTCCTTCGGTCGTACTCGTCTGTGGTTGAAATTCCGCCCTCGACCGGTCTTTTTTTTCGAGTCCGCTTTCAGTCGTAATTGTTTGCTGATGGAATTCCGTCTTCGGTCAGTCTTTCTTTTCGAGTCCGCTTTCGGTGGTACTTGTTTGTGGTTGAAATTCCGTTCTCGGCCTGTGTTTCTTTTCGAGTCCGCTTTCGGTCGTACTCATTTGCTGATGGAATTCCGTCTTCGGTCGGTCTTTCTTTTCCAGTTCGCTTTTGGTTGTACTCGTTTGCTGTTGAAATTCCGTCTTCGACGGGTCTTTCTTTTCGAGTCCGCTTTCGGTCGTACTCGTTTGTGGTTGAAATTCCGTCCTCGGCCGGTCTTTCTTTTCGAGTTCGCCTTCGATCGTAGTCGTTTGTGGTTGAAATTCTGTCCTCGGCCAGTCTTTCTTTTCGAGTCCGCTTTCGGTCGTACTCGTTTGTGGTTGAAATTCCGTCCTCGGCTGGTCTTTCTTTTCGAGTCCGCCTTCGGTCGTACTCGTTTGTGGTTGAAATTCCATCTTCGGTCGGTCTTTCTTTTCTAGTCCGCTTTCGGTCGTGCTCGTTTGTTAATAAAATTCTGTCTTTGGTCGGTCTTTCTTTTCGAGTCCGCTTTCGGCCGTACTCGGTGTTGTTGTAATTTCGTCCTCGGCCGGTCTTTCTTTTCGAGTCCGCCTTCGGTCGTACTCATTTGTGGTTGAAATTCCGTCGTCGGTCGGTCTTTCTTTTCGAGTCCGCCTTCGGTCATACTCGTTTGTGGTTGAAATTCCGTCCTCAGCCGATCTTTATTTTCGAGTCCGCTTTCGGTCGTACTCGTTTGGGGTTGAAATTCCGTCCTCGGCCGATCTTTCTTTTCGAGTCTGCCTTCGGTCATACTCGTTTGTGGTTGAAATTTCGTCCTCGGCCAGTCTTTCTTTTCGAGTCCGCTTTCGGTCGTACTCCTTTGCTGATGAAATTCCGCTTTCGGTCGGTCTTTCTTTTCGAGTCCGCTTTCGGTCTTACTCGTCTGTTGTTGAAATTCCCCTTTTGGTCGTCCTTTCTTTTTGAGTCCGCTTTCGGTCATACTCGTTTGCCGTTGAAATTCCGTCTTCGGCCGGTCTTTCTTTTCGAGTCCGCTTTCGGTCGTACTCGTTTGATGTTGAAATTCCGTTTTCGGTCGGTCTTTCTTTTCGAGTCCGCTTTCGGCCGTACTCGTTTGTTGTTGAAATTTCGTCCTCAGCCGGTCTTTCTTTACGAGTCCGCTTTCGGTCATACTCGTTTGTGGTTGAAATTCCGTTCTCGGCCGGTCTTTCTTTTCGAGTCCGCCTACGGTCGTACTCGTTTGTGGTTGAAATTCTGTCCTCGACTGGTCTTTCTTTTCGAGTCCGCTTTCGGTCCTACTCGTTTGTGGTTAAAATTCCGTCCTCGGCTAGTCTTTCTTTTCGAGTCCGCCTTCGGTCGTACTCGTTTGTGGTTGAAATTCTGTCCTCGGCCAGTCTTTCTTTTTGAGTCCGCTTTCGGTCGTACTCGTTTGCTGATGAAAATCTGTCTTCAGTCGGTCTTTCTTTTCGATTCCGCTTTCGGTGATACTCGTTTGTGGTTGAAATTCCGTTCTCAGTCGGTCTTTCTTTTCGAGTCCGCCTTCGGTCATACTCGTTTGTGGTTGAAATTCCGTCCTCAGCCGATCTTTATTTTCGAGTCCGCTTTCGGTCGTGCTCGTTTGTTGATAAAATTCCGTCTTTGGTCGGTCTTTCTTTTCGAGTCCGCTTTCGGCCGTACTCGTTTGTTGTTGAAATTTTGTCCTCGGCCGATCTTTCTTTTCGAGTCCGCCTTCGGTCGTACTCATTTGTGGTTGAAATTCCGTCCTCGGTCGGTCTTTCTTTTCGAGTCCGCCTTCGGTCATACTCGTTTGTGGTTGAAATTCCGTCCTCAGCCGATCTTTATTTTCGAGTCCGCTTTCGGTCGTACTCGTTTGGGGTTGAAATTCCGTCCTCGGCCGATCTTTCTTTTCGAGTCCGCTTTCGGTCGTTCTCGTTTGTGGTTGAAATTTCGTCCTCGGCCAGTCTTTCTTTTCGAGTCCGCTTTCGGTCGTACTCGTTTGCTGATGAAATTCCGCTTTCGATCGGTCTTTCTTTTCGAGTCCGCTTTCGGTCTTACTCCTCTGTTGTTGAAATTCCCCTTTTGGTCGTCCTTTCTTTTCGAGTCCGCTTTCGGTCATACTCGTTTGCTGTTGAAATTCCGTCTTCGGCCGGTCTTTCTTTTCGAGTCCGCTTTCGGTCGTACTCGTTTGATGTTGAAATTCCATTTTCGGTCGGTCTTTCTTTTCGAGTCCGCTTTCGGTCTTGCTCGTTTATTGATAAAATTTCGTCTTCGGTCGGTCTTTCTTTTCGAGTCCGCTTTCGGCCGTACTCGTTTGTTGTTGAAATTCCGTCCTCAGCCGGTCTTTCTTTACGAGTCCGCTTTCGGTCGTACTCGTTTGTGGTTGAAATTCCGTCTTCGGTCGGTCTTTCTTTTCGAGTTCGCATTCGGTCGTACTCGTTTGTGGTTGAAATTTCGTCCTCGGCCAGTCTTTCTTTTCGAGTCCGCTTTCGGTCGTACTCGTTTGCTGATGAAATTCCGACCTCTGCCGGTCTTTCTTTTCTAGTCCGCCTTCGGTCGTACTCGTTTGTGGTTGAAATTCTGTCCTCGGCCGGTCTTTCTTTTCGAGTCTGCTTTCGGTCGTACTCGTTTGTGGTTGAAATTTCGTCCTCGGCTGGTCTTTCTTTTCGAGTCCTCCTTCGGTCGTACTCGTCTGTGGTTGAAATTCCGCCCTCGACCGGTCTTTTTTTTCGAGTCCGCTTTCGGTCGTACTTGTTTGCTGATGGAATTCCGTATTCGGCCAGTCTTTCTTTTCGAGTCCGCTTTCGGTGGTACTTGTTTGTGGTTGAAATTCCGTTCTCGGCCTGTGTTTCTTTTCGAGTCCGCTTTCGGTCGTACTCGTTTGCTGATAAAATTCCGTCTTCGGTCGGTCTTTCTTTTCGAGTTCGCTTTTGGTTGTACTCGTTTGCTGTTGAAATTCCATCTTCGGCGGGTCTTTCTTTTCAAGTCCGCTTTCGGTCGTACTCGTTTGTGGTCGAAATTCCATCCTCGGCCGGTCTTTCTTTTCGAGTTCGCCTTCGATCGTACTCGTTTGTGGTTGAAATTCTGTCCTCGGCCAGTCTTTCTTTTCGAGTCCGCTTTCGGTCGTACTCGTTTGTGGTTGAAATTCCGTCCTCGGCTGGTCTTTCTTTTCGAGTCCGCCTTCGGTCGTACTCGTTTGTGGTTGAAATTCCATCTTCGGTCGGTCTTTCTTTTCTAGTCCGCTTTCGGTCGTGCTCGTTTGTTGATAAAATTCCGTCTTTGGTCGGTCTTTCTTTTCGAGTCCGCTTTCGGCCGTACTAGTTTGTTGTTGAAATTTCGTCCTCGCCCGGTCTTTCTTTTCGAGTCCGCCTTCGGTCGTACTCATTTGTGGTTGAAATTCCGTCCTCGGTCGGTCTTTCTTTTCGAGTCCGCCTTCGGTCATACTCGTTTGTGGTTGAAATTCCGTCCTCAGCCGATCTTTATTTTCGAGTCCGCCTTCGGTCGTGCTCATTTGTTGATAAAATTCTGTCTTTGGTCGGTCTTTCTTTTCGAGTCCGCTTTCGGCCGTACTCGTTTGTTGTTGAAATTTCGTCCTCGGCCGATCTTTCTTTTCGAGTCCGCCTTCGGTCGTACTCATTTGTGGTTGAAATTCCGTCCTCGGTCGGTCTTTCTTTTCGAGTCCGCCTTCGGTCATACTCGTTTGTGGTTGAAATTCCGTCCTCAGCCGATCTTTATTTTCGAGTCCGCTTTCGGTCGTACTCGTTTGGGGTTGAAATTCCGTCCTCGGCCGATCTTTCTTTTCGAGTCCGCTTTCGGACGTACTCGTTTGTGGTTGAAATTTCGTCCTCGGCCAGTCTTTCTTTTCGAGTCCGCTTTCGGTCGTACTCGTTTGCTGATGAAATTCCGCTTTCGGTCGGTCTTTCTTTTCGAGTCCGCTTTCGGTCTTACTCGTCTGTTGTTGAAATTCCCCTTTTGGTCGTCCTTTCTTTTCGAGTCCGCTTTCGGTCATACTCGTTTGCTGTTGAAATTCCGTCTTCGGCCGGTCTTTCTTTTCGAGTCCGCTTTCGGTCGTACTCGTTTGATGTTGAAATTCCGTTTTCGGTCGGTCTTTCTTTTCGAGTCCGCTTTCGGTCGTGCTCGTTTATTGATGAAATTTCGTCTTCGGCCGGTCTTTCTTTTCGAGTCCGCTTTCGGCCGTACTCGTTTGTTGTTGAAATTCCGTCCTCAGCCGGTCTTTCTTTACGAGTCCGCTTTCGGTCGTACTCGTTTGTGGTTGAAATTCCGTTCTCGGCCGGTCTTTCTTTTCGAGTCCGCCTTCGGTCGTACTCGTTTGTGGTTGAAATTCTGTCCTCGGCTGGTCTTTCTTTTCGAGTCCACTTTCGGTACTACTCGTTTGTGGTTGAAATTCCGTCCTCGGCTAGTCTTTCTTTTCGAGTCCGCCTTCGGTCGTACTCGTTTGTGGTTGAAATTCCGTCCTCGGCCAGTCTTTCTTTTTGAGTCCGCTTTCGGTCGTACTCGTTTGCTGATGAAAATCTGTCTTCAGTCGGTGTTTCTTTTCGATTCCGCTTTCGGTGATACTCGTTTGTGGTTGAAATTCCCTTCTCAGTCGGTCTTTCTTTTCGAGTCCGCTTTCGGTCGTACTCGTTTCCTAATGAAATTCTGTCTTCGGTCGGTCTTTCTTTTCGAGTCCTCTTTCAGTCGTACTCGTTTGCTGTTGAAATTCAATCTTCGGCCAGTCTTTCCTTTCGAGTCCGCTTTAGGCCGTACTTGTTTTCTGTTGAAATTCTGTCTTTGGCCGGTCTTTCTTTTCGAGTCTGCTTTCGGTCGTGCTCGTTTGTGGTTGAAATTCCGACCTCTGCCGGTCTTTCTTTTCTAGTCCGCCTTCGATCGTACTCGTTTGTGGTTGAAATTCTGTCCTCGGCCGGTCTTTCTTTTCGAGTCTGCTTTCGGTCGTACTCGTTTGTGGTTGAAATTTCGTCCTCGGCTGGTCTTTCTTTTCGAGTCCTCCTTCGGTCGTACTCGTCTGTGGTTGAAATTCCGCCCTCGACCGGTCTTTTTTTTCGAGTCCGCTTTCGGTCGTACTTGTTTGCTGATGGAATTCCGTCTTCGGTCAGTCTTTCTTTTCGAGTCCGCTTTCGGTGGTACTTGTTTGTGGTTGAAATTCCGTCCTCGGCCTGTGTTTCTTTTCGAGTCCGCTTTCGGTCGTACTCGTTTGCTGATGAAATTCCGTCTTCGGTCGGTCTTTCTTTTCGAGTTCGCTTTTGGTTGTACTCGTTTGCTGTTGAAATTCCGTCTTCGGCGGGTCTTTCTTTTCGAGTCCGCTTTCGGTCGTACTCGTTTGTGGTTGAAATTCCATCCTCGGCCGGTCTTTCTTTTCGAGTTCGCCTTCGATCGTACTCGTTTGTGGTTGAAATTCTGTCCTCGGCCAGTCTTTCTTTTCGAGTCCGCTTTCGGTCGTACTCGTTTGTGGTTGAAATTCCGTCCTCGGCTGGTCTTTCTTTTCGAGTCCGCCTTCGGTCGTACTCGTTTGTGGTTGAAATTCCATCTTCGGTCGGTCTTTCTTTTCTAGTCCGCTTTCGGTCGTGCTCGTTTGTTGATAAAATTCTGTCTTTGGTCGGTCTTTCTTTTCGAGTCCGCTTTCGGCCGTACTAGTTTGTTGTTGAAATTTCGTCCTCGGCCGGTCTTTCTTTTCGAGTCCGCCTTCGGTCGTACTCATTTGTGGTTGAAATTCCGTCCTCGGTCGGTCTTTCTTTTCGAGTCCGCCTTCGGTCATACTCATTTGTGGTTGAAATTCCGTCCTCAGCCGATCTTTATTTTCGAGTCCGCTTTCGGTCGTACTCGTTTGGGGTTGAAATTCCGTCCTCGGCCGATCTTTCTTTTCGAGTCCGCTTTCGGACGTACTCGTTTGTGGTTGAAATTTCGTCCTCGGCCAGTCTTTCTTTTCGAGTCCGCTTTCGGTCGTACTCGTTTGCTGATGAAATTTCGCTTTCGGTCGGTCTTTCTTTTCGAGTCCGCTTTCGGTCTTACTCGTCTGTTGTTGAAATTCCCCTTTTGGTCGTCCTTTCTTTTCGAGTCCGCTTTCGGTCATACTCGTTTGCTGTTGAAATTCCGTCTTCGGCCGGTCTTTCTTTTCGAGTCCGCTTTCGGTCGTACTCGTTTGATGTTGAAATTCCGTTTTCGGTCGGTCTTTCTTTTCGAGTCCGCTTTCGGTCGTGCTCGTTTATTGATGAAATTTCGTCTTCGGCCGGTCTTTCTTTTCGAGTCCGCTTTCGGCCGTACTCGTTTGTTGTTGAAATTCCGTCCTCAGCCGGTCTTTCTTTACGAGTCCGCTTTCGGTCGTACTCGTTTGTGGTTGAAATTCCGTTCTCGGCCGGTCTTTCTTTTCGAGTCCGCCTTCGGTCGTACTCGTTTGTGGTTGAAATTCTGTCCTCGGCTGGTCTTTCTTTTCGAGTCCACTTTCGGTACTACTCGTTTGTGGTTGAAATTCCGTCCTCGGCTAGTCTTTCATTTCGAGTCCGCCTTCGGTCGTACTCGTTTGTGGTTGAAATTCCGTCCTCGGCCAGTCTTTCTTTTTGAGTCCGCTTTCGGTCGTACTCGTTTGCTGATGAAAATCTGTCTTCAGTCGGTGTTTCTTTTCGATTCCGCTTTCGGTGATACTCGTTTGTGGTTGAAATTCCCTTCTCAGTCGGTCTTTCTTTTCGAGTCCGCTTTCGGTCGTACTCGTTTCCTAATGAAATTCTGTCTTCGGTCGGTCTTTCTTTTCGAGTCCTCTTTCAGTCGTACTCGTTTGCTGTTGAAATTCAATCTTCGGCCAGTCTTTCCTTTCGAGTCCGCTTTAGGCCGTACTTGTTTTCTGTTGAAATTCTGTCTTTGGCCGGTCTTTCTTTTCGAGTCTGCTTTCGGTCGTGCTCGTTTGTGGTTGAAATTCCGACCTCTGCCGGTCTTTCTTTTCTAGTCCGCCTTCGATCGTACTCGTTTGTGGTTGAAATTCTGTCCTCGGCCGGTCTTTCTTTTCGAGTCTGCTTTCGGTCGTACTCGTTTGTGGTTGAAATTTCGTCCTCGGCTGGTCTTTCTTTTCGAGTCCTCCTTCGGTCGTACTCGTCTGTGGTTGAAATTACGCCCTGGACCGGTCTTTTTTTTCGAGTCCGCTTTCGGTCGTACTTGTTTGCTGATGGAATTCCGTCTTCGGTCAGTCTTTCTTTTCGAGTCCGCTTTCGGTGGTACTTGTTTGTGGTTGAAATTCCGTCCTCGGCCTGTGTTTCTTTTCGAGTCCGCTTTCGGTCGTACTCGTTTGCTGATGAAATTCCGTCTTCGGTCGGTCTTTCTTTTCGAGTTCGCTTTTGGTTGTACTCGTTTGCTGTTGAAATTCCGTCTTCGGCGGGTCTTTCTTTTCGAGTCCGCTTTCGGTCGTACTCGTTTGTGGTTGAAATTCCATCCTCGGCCGGTCTTTCTTTTCGAGTTCGCCTTCGATCGTACTCGTTTGTGGTTGAAATTCTGTCCTCGGCCAGTCTTTCTTTTCGAGTCCGCTTTCGGTCGTACTCGTTTGTGGTTGAAATTCCGTCCTCGGCTGGTCTTTCTTTTCGAGTCCGCCTTCGGTCGTACTCGTTTGTGGTTGAAATTCCATCTTCGGTCGGTCTTTCTTTTCTAGTCCGCTTTCGGTCGTGCTCGTTTGTTGATAAAATTCTGTCTTTGGTCGGTCTTTCTTTTCGAGTCCGCTTTCGGCCGTACTAGTTTGTTGTTGAAATTTCGTCCTCGGCCGGTCTTTCTTTTCGAGTCCGCCTTCGGTCGTACTCATTTGTGGTTGAAATTCCGTCCTCGGTCGGTCTTTCTTTTCGAGTCCGCCTTCGGTCATACTCATTTGTGGTTGAAATTCCGTCCTCAGCCGATCTTTATTTTCGAGTCCGCTTTCGGTCGTACTCGTTTGGGGTTGAAATTCCGTCCTCGGCCGATCTTTCTTTTCGAGTCCGCTTTCGGTCGTACTCGTTTGTGGTTGAAATTTCGTCCTCGGCCAGTCTTTCTTTTCGAGTCCGCTTTCAGTCGTACTCGTTTGCTGATGAAATTCCGCTTTCGGTCGGTCTTTCTTTTCGAGTCCGCTTTCGGTCTTACTCGTCTGTTGTTGAAATCCCCCTTTTGGTCGTCCTTTCTTTTTGAGTCCGCTTTCGGTCATACTCGTTTGCTGTTGAAATTCCGTCTTCGGCCGGTCTTTCTTTTCGAGTCCGCTTTCGGTCGTACTCGTTTGATGTTGAAATTCCATTTTCGGTCGGTCTTTCTTTTCGAGTCCGCTTTCGGTCGTGCTCGTTTATTGATGAAATTTCGTCTTCGGTCGGTCTTTCTTTTCGAGTCCGCTTTCGGCCGTACTCGTTTGTTGTTGAAATTCCGTCCTCAGCCGGTCTTTCTTTACGAGTCCACTTTCGGTCGTACTCGTTTGTGGTTGAAATTCCGTTCTCGGCCGGTCTTTCTTTTCGAGTTCTCCTTCGGTCGTACTCGTTTGTGGTTGAAATTCTGTCCTCGGCTGGTCTTTCTTTTCGAGTCCGCTTTCGGTCCTACTCGTTTATGGTTGAAATTCCGTCCTCGGCTAGTCTTTCTTTTCGAGTCCGCCTTCGGTCGTACTCGTTTGTGGTTGAAATTCCGTCCTCGGCCAGTCTTTCTTTTTGAGTCCGCTTTCGGTCGTACTCGTTTGCTGATGAAAATCTGTCTTCAGTCGGTCTTTCTTTTCGATTCCGCTTTCGGTGATACTCGTTTGTGGTTGAAATTCCCTTTTCAGTCGGTCTTTCTTTTCGAGTCTGCTTTCGGTCGTACTCGTTTCCTGATGAAATTCTGTCTTCGGTCGGTCTTTCTTTTCGAGTCCTCTTTCAGTCGTACTCGTTTGCTGTTGAAATTCAATCTTCGGCCAGTCTTTCTTTTCGAGTCCGCTTTAGGCCGTACTTGTTTTCTGTTAAAATTCTGTCTTTGGCCGGTCTTTCTTTTCGAGTCTGCTTTCGGTCGTGCTCGTTTGTTGATGAAATTCCGTCTTCGGTCGGTCTTTCTTTTCGAGTCCGCATTCGGCCATACTCGTTTGTTGTTGAAATTTCGTCCTCGACCGGTCTTTCTTTACGAATCCGCTTTCGGTCGTACTCATTTGTGGTTGAAATTCCGACCTCTGCCGGTCTTTCTTTTCTAGTCCGCCTTCGATCGTACTCGTTTGTGGTTGAAATTCTGTCCTCGGCCGGTCTTTCTTTTCGAGTCTGCTTTCGGTCGTACTCGTTTGTGGTTGAAATTTCGTCCTCGGCTGGTCTTTCTTTTCGAGTCCTCCTTCGGTCGTACTCGTCTGTGGTTGAAATTCCGCCCTCGACCGGTCTTTTTTTTCGAGTCCGCTTTCGGTCGTACTTGTTTGCTGATGGAATTCCGTCTTCGGTCAGTCTTTCTTTTCGAGTCCGCTTTCGGTGGTACTTGTTTGTGGTTGAAATTCCGTCCTCGGCCTGTGTTTCTTTTCGAGTCCGCTTTCGGTCGTACTCGTTTGCTGATGAAATTCCGTCTTCGGTCGGTCTTTCTTTTCGAGTTCGCTTTTGGTTGTACTCGTTTGCTGTTGAAATTCCGTCTTCGGCGGGTCTTTCTTTTCGAGTCCGCTTTCGGTCGTACTCGTTTGTGGTTGAAATTCCATCCTCGGCCGGTCTTTCTTTTCGAGTTCGCCTTCGATCGTACTCGTTTGTGGTTGAAATTCTGTCCTCGGCCAGTCTTTCTTTTCGAGTCCGCTTTCGGTCGTACTCGTTTGTGGTTGAAATTCCGTCCTCGGCTGGTCTTTCTTTTCGAGTCCGCCTTCGGTCGTACTCGTTTGTGGTTGAAATTCCATCTTCGGTCGGTCTTTCTTTTCTAGTCCGCTTTCGGTCGTGCTCGTTTGTTGATAAAATTCTGTCTTTGGTCGGTCTTTCTTTTCGAGTCCGCTTTCGGCCGTACTAGTTTGTTGTTGAAATTTCGTCCTCGGCCGGTCTTTCTTTTCGAGTCCGCCTTCGGTCGTACTCATTTGTGGTTGAAATTCCGTCCTCGGTCGGTCTTTCTTTTCGAGTCCGCCTTCGGTCATACTCATTTGTGGTTGAAATTCCGTCCTCAGCCGATCTTTATTTTCGAGTCCGCTTTCGGTCGTACTCGTTTGGGGTTGAAATTCCGTCCTCGGCCGATCTTTCTTTTCGAGTCCGCTTTCGGTCGTACTCGTTTGTGGTTGAAATTTCGTCCTCGGCCAGTCTTTCTTTTCGAGTCCGCTTTCAGTCGTACTCGTTTGCTGATGAAATTCCGCTTTCGGTCGGTCTTTCTTTTCGAGTCCGCTTTCGGTCTTACTCGTCTGTTGTTGAAATCCCCCTTTTGGTCGTCCTTTCTTTTTGAGTCCGCTTTCGGTCATACTCGTTTGCTGTTGAAATTCCGTCTTCGGCCGGTCTTTCTTTTCGAGTCCGCTTTCGGTCGTACTCGTTTGATGTTGAAATTCCATTTTCGGTCGGTCTTTCTTTTCGAGTCCGCTTTCGGTCGTGCTCGTTTATTGATGAAATTTCGTCTTCGGTCGGTCTTTCTTTTCGAGTCCGCTTTCGGCCGTACTCGTTTGTTGTTGAAATTCCGTCCTCAGCCGGTCTTTCTTTACGAGTCCACTTTCGGTCGTACTCGTTTGTGGTTGAAATTCCGTTCTCGGCCGGTCTTTCTTTTCGAGTTCTCCTTCGGTCGTACTCGTTTGTGGTTGAAATTCTGTCCTCGGCTGGTCTTTCTTTTCGAGTCCGCTTTCGGTCCTACTCGTTTATGGTTGAAATTCCGTCCTCGGCTAGTCTTTCTTTTCGAGTCCGCCTTCGGTCGTACTCGTTTGTGGTTGAAATTCCGTCCTCGGCCAGTCTTTCTTTTTGAGTCCGCTTTCGGTCGTACTCGTTTGCTGATGAAAATCTGTCTTCAGTCGGTCTTTCTTTTCGATTCCGCTTTCGGTGATACTCGTTTGTGGTTGAAATTCCCTTTTCAGTCGGTCTTTCTTTTCGAGTCTGCTTTCGGTCGTACTCGTTTCCTGATGAAATTCTGTCTTCGGTCGGTCTTTCTTTTCGAGTCCTCTTTCAGTCGTACTCGTTTGCTGTTGAAATTCAATCTTCGGCCAGTCTTTCTTTTCGAGTCCGCTTTAGGCCGTACTTGTTTTCTGTTAAAATTCTGTCTTTGGCCGGTCTTTCTTTTCGAGTCTGCTTTCGGTCGTGCTCGTTTGTTGATGAAATTCCGTCTTCGGTCGGTCTTTCTTTTCGAGTCCGCATTCGGCCATACTCGTTTGTTGTTGAAATTTCGTCCTCGACCGGTCTTTCTTTACGAATCCGCTTTCGGTCGTACTCATTTGTGGTTGAAATTCCGACCTCTGCCGGTCTTTCTTTTCTAGTCCGCCTTCGATCGTACTCGTTTGTGGTTGAAATTCTGTCCTCGGCCGGTCTTTCTTTTCGAGTCTGCTTTCGGTCGTACTCGTTTGTGGTTGAAATTTCGTCCTCGGCTGGTCTTTCTTTTCGAGTCCTCCTTCGGTCGTACTCGTCTGTGGTTGAAATTCCGCCCTCGACCGGTCTTTTTTTTCGAGTCCGCTTTCGGTCGTACTTGTTTGCTGATGGAATTCCGTCTTCGGTCAGTCTTTCTTTTCGAGTCCGCTTTCGGTGGTACTTGTTTGTGGTTGAAATTCCGTCCTCGGCCTGTGTTTCTTTTCGAGTCCGCTTTCGGTCGTACTCGTTTGCTGATGAAATTCCGTCTTCGGTCGGTCTTTCTTTTCGAGTTCGCTTTTGGTTGTACTCGTTTGCTGTTGAAATTCCGTCTTCGGCGGGTCTTTCTTTTCGAGTCCGCTTTCGGTCGTACTCGTTTGTGGTTGAAATTCCATCCTCGGCCGGTCTTTCTTTTCGAGTTCGCCTTCGATCGTACTCGTTTGTGGTTGAAATTCTGTCCTCGGCCAGTCTTTCTTTTCGAGTCCGCTTTCGGTCGTACTCGTTTGTGGTTGAAATTCCGTCCTCGGCTGGTCTTTCTTTTCGAGTCCGCCTTCGGTCGTACTCGTTTGTGGTTGAAATTCCATCTTCGGTCGGTCTTTCTTTTCTAGTCCGCTTTCGGTCGTGCTCGTTTGTTGATAAAATTCTGTCTTTGGTCGGTCTTTCTTTTCGAGTCCGCTTTCGGCCGTACTAGTTTGTTGTTGAAATTTCGTCCTCGGCCGGTCTTTCTTTTCGAGTCCGCCTTCGGTCGTACTCATTTGTGGTTGAAATTCCGTCCTCGGTCGGTCTTTCTTTTCGAGTCCGCCTTCGGTCATACTCATTTGTGGTTGAAATTCCGTCCTCAGCCGATCTTTATTTTCGAGTCCGCTTTCGGTCGTACTCGTTTGGGGTTGAAATTCCGTCCTCGGCCGATCTTTCTTTTCGAGTCCGCTTTCGGTCGTACTCGTTTGTGGTTGAAATTTCGTCCTCGGCCAGTCTTTCTTTTCGAGTCCGCTTTCAGTCGTACTCGTTTGCTGATGAAATTCCGCTTTCGGTCGGTCTTTCTTTTCGAGTCCGCTTTCGGTCTTACTCGTCTGTTGTTGAAATCCCCCTTTTGGTCGTCCTTTCTTTTTGAGTCCGCTTTCGGTCATACTCGTTTGCTGTTGAAATTCCGTCTTCGGCCGGTCTTTCTTTTCGAGTCCGCTTTCGGTCGTACTCGTTTGATGTTGAAATTCCATTTTCGGTCGGTCTTTCTTTTCGAGTCCGCTTTCGGTCGTGCTCGTTTATTGATGAAATTTCGTCTTCGGTCGGTCTTTCTTTTCGAGTCCGCTTTCGGCCGTACTCGTTTGTTGTTGAAATTCCGTCCTCAGCCGGTCTTTCTTTACGAGTCCGCTTTCGGTCGTACTCGTTTGTGGTTGAAATTCCGTTCTCGGCCGGTCTTTCTTTTCGAGTTCTCCTTCGGTCGTACTCGTTTGTGGTTGAAATTCTGTCCTCGGCTGGTCTTTCTTTTCGAGTCCGCTTTCGGTCCTACTCGTTTATGG
This sequence comes from Lathyrus tuberosus, assembly GCA_022829125.1. Lineage (NCBI taxonomy): Eukaryota > Viridiplantae > Streptophyta > Magnoliopsida > Fabales > Fabaceae > Lathyrus > Lathyrus tuberosus. The sequence goes on from JALAZF010000390.1 coordinate 654,024, forward strand.
TTGAAATTCCGTCCTCGGCTAGTCTTTCTTTTCGAGTCCGCCTTCGGTCGTACTCGTTTGTGGTTGAAATTCCGTCCTCGGCCAGTCTTTCTTTTTGAGTCCGCTTTCGGTCGTACTCGTTTGCTGATGAAAATCTGTCTTCAGTCGGTCTTTCTTTTCGATTCCGCTTTCGGTGATACTCGTTTGTGGTTGAAATTCCCTTTTCAGTCGGTCTTTCTTTTCGAGTCTGCTTTCGGTCGTACTCGTTTCCTGATGAAATTCTGTCTTCGGTCGGTCTTTCTTTTCGAGTCCTCTTTCAGTCGTACTCGTTTGCTGTTGAAATTCAATCTTCGGCCAGTCTTTCTTTTCGAGTCCGCTTTAGGCCGTACTTGTTTTCTGTTAAAATTCTGTCTTTGGCCGGTCTTTCTTTTCGAGTCTGCTTTCGGTCGTGCTCGTTTGTTGATGAAATTCCGTCTTCGGTCGGTCTTTCTTTTCGAGTCCGCATTCGGCCATACTCGTTTGTTGTTGAAATTTCGTCCTCGACCGGTCTTTCTTTACGAATCCGCTTTCGGTCGTACTCATTTGTGGTTGAAATTCCGACCTCTGCCGGTCTTTCTTTTCTAGTCCGCCTTCGATCGTACTCGTTTGTGGTTGAAATTCTGTCCTCGGCCGGTCTTTCTTTTCGAGTCTGCTTTCGGTCGTACTCGTTTGTGGTTGAAATTTCGTCCTCGGCTGGTCTTTCTTTTCGAGTCCTCCTTCGGTCGTACTCGTCTGTGGTTGAAATTCCGCCCTCGACCGGTCTTTTTTTTCGAGTCCGCTTTCGGTCGTACTTGTTTGCTGATGGAATTCCGTCTTCGGTCAGTCTTTCTTTTCGAGTCCGCTTTCGGTGGTACTTGTTTGTGGTTGAAATTCCGTCCTCGGCCTGTGTTTCTTTTCGAGTCCGCTTTCGGTCGTACTCGTTTGCTGATGAAATTCCGTCTTCGGTCGGTCTTTCTTTTCGAGTTCGCTTTTGGTTGTACTCGTTTGCTGTTGAAATTCCGTCTTCGGCGGGTCTTTCTTTTCGAGTCCGCTTTCGGTCGTACTCGTTTGTGGTTGAAATTCCATCCTCGGCCGGTCTTTCTTTTCGAGTTCGCCTTCGATCGTACTCGTTTGTGGTTGAAATTCTGTCCTCGGCCAGTCTTTCTTTTCGAGTCCGCTTTCGGTCGTACTCGTTTGTGGTTGAAATTCCGTCCTCGGCTGGTCTTTCTTTTCGAGTCCGCCTTCGGTCGTACTCGTTTGTGGTTGAAATTCCATCTTCGGTCGGTCTTTCTTTTCTAGTCCGCTTTCGGTCGTGCTCGTTTGTTGATAAAATTCTGTCTTTGGTCGGTCTTTCTTTTCGAGTCCGCTTTCGGCCGTACTAGTTTGTTGTTGAAATTTCGTCCTCGGCCGGTCTTTCTTTTCGAGTCCGCCTTCGGTCGTACTCATTTGTGGTTGAAATTCCGTCCTCGGTCGGTCTTTCTTTTCGAGTCCGCCTTCGGTCATACTCATTTGTGGTTGAAATTCCGTCCTCAGCCGATCTTTATTTTCGAGTCCGCTTTCGGTCGTACTCGTTTGGGGTTGAAATTCCATCCTCGGCCGATCTTTCTTTTCGAGTCCGCTTTCGGTCGTACTCGTTTGTGGTTGAAATTTCGTCCTCGGCCAGTCTTTCTTTTCGAGTCCGCTTTCAGTCGTACTCGTTTGCTGATGAAATTCCGCTTTCGGTCGGTCTTTCTTTTCGAGTCCGCTTTCGGTCTTACTCGTCTGTTGTTGAAATCCCCCTTTTGGTCGTCCTTTCTTTTTGAGCCCGCTTTCGGTCATACTCGTTTGCTGTTGAAATTCCGTCTTCGGCCGGTCTTTCTTTTCGAGTCCGCTTTCGGTCGTACTCGTTTGATGTTGAAATTCCATTTTCGGTCGGTCTTTCTTTTCGAGTCCGCTTTCGGTCGTGCTCGTTTATTGATGAAATTTCGTCTTCGGTCGGTCTTTCTTTTCGAGTCCGCTTTCGGCCGTACTCGTTTGTTGTTGAAATTCCGTCCTCAGCCGGTCTTTCTTTACGAGTCCGCTTTCGGTCGTACTCGTTTGTGGTTGAAATTCCGTTCTCGGCCGGTCTTTCTTTTCGAGTTCTCCTTCGGTCGTACTCGTTTGTGGTTGAAATTCTGTCCTCGGCTGGTCTTTCTTTTCGAGTCCGCTTTCGGTCCTACTCGTTTATGGTTGAAATTCCGTCCTCGGCTAGTCTTTCTTTTCGAGTCCGCCTTCGGTCGTACTCGTTTGTGGTTGAAATTCCGTCCTCGGCCAGTCTTTCTTTTTGAGTCCGCTTTCGGTCGTACTCGTTTGCTGATGAAAATCTGTCTTCAGTCGGTCTTTCTTTTCGATTCCGCTTTCGGTGATACTCGTTTGTGGTTGAAATTCCCTTTTCAGTCGGTCTTTCTTTTCGAGTCTGCTTTCGGTCGTACTCGTTTCCTGATGAAATTCTGTCTTCGGTCGGTCTTTCTTTTCGAGTCCTCTTTCAGTCGTACTCGTTTGCTGTTGAAATTCAATCTTCGGCCAGTCTTTCTTTTCGAGTCCGCTTTAGGCCGTACTTGTTTTCTGTTAAAATTCTGTCTTTGGCCGGTCTTTCTTTTCGAGTCTGCTTTCGGTCGTGCTCGTTTGTTGATGAAATTCCGTCTTCGGTCGGTCTTTCTTTTCGAGTCCGCATTCGGCCATACTCGTTTGTTGTTGAAATTTCGTCCTCGACCGGTCTTTCTTTACGAATCCGCTTTCGGTCGTACTCATTTGTGGTTGAAATTCCGACCTCTGCCGGTCTTTCTTTTCTAGTCCGCCTTCGATCGTACTCGTTTGTGGTTGAAATTCTGTCCTCGGCCGGTCTTTCTTTTCGAGTCTGCTTTCGGTCGTACTCGTTTGTGGTTGAAATTTCGTCCTCGGCTGGTCTTTCTTTTCGAGTCCTCCTTCGGTCGTACTCGTCTGTGGTTGAAATTCCGCCCTCGACCGGTCTTTTTTTTCGAGTCCGCTTTCGGTCGTACTTGTTTGCTGATGGAATTCCGTCTTCGGTCAGTCTTTCTTTTCGAGTCCGCTTTCGGTGGTACTTGTTTGTGGTTGAAATTCCGTTCTCGGCCTGTGTTTCTTTTCGAGTCCGCTTTCGGTCGTACTCCTTTGCTGATGAAATTCCGTCTTCGGTCGGTCTTTCTTTTCGAGTTCGCTTTTGGTTGTACTCGTTTGCTGTTGAAATTCCGTCTTCGGCGGGTCTTTCTTTTCGAGTCCGCTTTCGGTCGTACTCGTTTGTGGTTGAAATTCCATCCTCGGCCGGTCTTTCTTTTCGAGTTCGCCTTCGATCGTACTCGTTTGTGGTTGAAATTCTGTCCTCGGCCAGTCTTTCTTTTCGAGTCCGCTTTCGGTCGTACTCGTTTGTGGTTGAAATTCCGTCCTCGGCTGGTCTTTCTTTTCGAGTCCGCCTTCGGTCGTACTCGTTTGTGGTTGAAATTCCATCTTCGGTCGGTCTTTCTTTTCTAGTCCGCTTTCGGTCGTGCTCGTTTGTTGATAAAATTCCGTCTTTGGTCGGTCTTTCTTTTCGAGTCCGCTTTCGGCCGTACTAGTTTGTTGTTGAAATTTCGTCCTCGGCCGGTCTTTCTTTTCGAGTCCGCCTTCGGTCGTACTCATTTGTGGTTGAAATTCCGTCCTCGGTCGGTCTTTCTTTTCGAGTCCGCCTTCGGTCATACTCGTTTGTGGTTGAAATTCCGTCCTCAGCCGATCTTTATTTTCGAGTCCGCTTTCGGTCGTACTCGTTTGGGGTTGAAATTCCGTCCTCGGCCGATCTTTCTTTTCGAGTCCGCCTTCGGTCGTACTCGTTTGTGGTTGAAATTTCGTCCTCGGCCAGTCTTTCTTTTCGAGTCCGCTTTCAGTCGTACTCGTTTGCTGATGAAATTCCGCTTTCGGTCGGTCTTTCTTTTCGAGTCCGCTTTCGGTCTTACTTGTCTGTTGTTGAAATTCCCCTTTTGGTCGTCCTTTCTTTTTGTGTCCGCTTTCGGTCATACTCGTTTGCTGTTGAAATTCCGTCTTCGGCCGGTCTTTCTTTTCGAGTCCGCTTTCGGTCGTACTCGTTTGATGTTGAAATTCCATTTTCGGTCGGTCTTTCTTTTCGAGTCCGCTTTCGGTCGTGCTCGTTTATTGATGAAATTTCGTCTTCGGTCGGTCTTTCTTTTCGAGTCCGCTTTCGGCCGTACTCGTTTGTTGTTGAAATTCCGTCCTCAGCCGGTCTTTCTTTACGAGTCCGCTTTCGGTCGTACTCGTTTGTGGTTGAAATTCCGTTCTCGGCCGGTCTTTCTTTTCGAGTTCTCCTTCGGTCGTACTCGTTTGTGGTTGAAATTCTGTCCTCGGCTGGTCTTTCTTTTCGAGTCCGCTTTCGGTCCTACTCGTTTGTGGTTGAAATTCCGTCCTCGGCTAGTCTTTCTTTTCGAGTCCGCCTTCGGTCGTACTCGTTTGTAGTTAAAATTCCGTCCTCGGCCAGTCTTTCTTTTTGAGTCCGCTTTCGGTCGTACTCGTTTGCTGATGAAAATCTGTCTTCAGTCGGTCTTTCTTTTCGATTCCGCTTTCGGTGATACTCGTTTGTGGTTGAAATTCCCTTTTCAGTCGGTCTTTCTTTTCGAGTCCGCTTTCGGTCGTACTCGTTTCCTGATGAAATTCTGTCTTCGGTCGGTCTTTCTTTTCGAGTCCTCTTTCAGTCGTACTCGTTTGCTGTTGAAATTCAATCTTCGGCCAGTCTTTCTTTTCGAGTCCGCTTTAGGCCGTACTTGTTTTCTGTTAAAATTCTGTCTTTGGCCGGTCTTTCTTTTCGAGTCTGCTTTCGGTCGTGCTCGTTTGTTGATGAAATTCCGTCTTCGGTCGGTCTTTCTTTTCGAGTCCGCATTCGGCCATACTCGTTTGTTGTTGAAATTTCGTCCTCGACCGGTCTTTCTTTACGAATCCGCTTTCGGTCGTACTCGTTTGTGGTTGAAATTCCGACCTCTGCCGGTCTTTCTTTTCTAGTCCGCCTTCGATCGTACTCGTTTGTGGTTGAAATTCTGTCCTCGGCCGGTCTTTCTTTTCGAGTCTGCTTTCGGTCGTACTCGTTTGTGGTTGAAATTTCGTCCTCGGCTGGTCTTTCTTTTCGAGTCCTCCTTCGGTCGTACTCGTCTGTGGTTGAAATTCCGCCCTCGACCGGTCTTTTTTTTCGAGTCCGCTTTCGGTCGTACTTGTTTGCTGATGGAATTCTGTCTTCGGCCAGTCTTTCTTTTCGAGTCCGCTTTCGGTGGTACTTGTTTGTGGTTGAAATTCCGTTCTCGGCCTGTGTTTCTTTTCGAGTCCGCTTTCGGTCGTACTCATTTGCTGATGAAATTCCGTCTTCGGCCGGTCTTTCTTTTCGAGTTCGCATTTGGTTGTACTCGTTTGCTGTTGAAATTCCTTCTTCGGCGGGTCTTTCTTTTCGAGTCCGCTTTTGGTCGTACTCATTTGTGGTTGAAATTCCGTCCTCGGCCGGTCTTTCTTTTCGAGTTCGCCTTCGATCGTACTCGTTTGTGGTTGAAATTCTGTCCTCGGCCAGTCTTTCTTTTCGAGTCCGCTTTCGGTCGTACTCGTTTGTGGTTGAAATTCCGTCCTCGGCTGGTCTTTCTTTTCGAGTCCGCCTTCGGTCGTACTCGTTTGTGGTTGAAATTCCGTCCTCGGCCAGTCTTTCTTTTTGAGTCCGCTTTCGGTCGTACTCGTTTGCTGATGAAAATCTGTCTTCAGTCGGTCTTTCTTTTCGATTCCGCTTTCGGTGATACTCGTTTGTGGTTGAAATTCCCTTTTCAGTCGGTCTTTCTTTTCGAGTCCGCTTTCGGTCGTACTCGTTTCCTGATGAAATTCTGTCTTCGGTCGGTCTTTCTTTTCGAGTCCTCTTTCAGTCGTACTCGTTTGCTGTTGAAATTCAATCTTCGGCCAGTCTTTCTTTTCGAGTCCGCTTTAGGCCGTACTTGTTTTCTGTTAAAATTCTGTCTTTGGCCGGTCTTTCTTTTCGAGTCTGCTTTCGGTCGTGCTCGTTTGTTGATGAAATTCCGTCTTCGGTCGGTCTTTCTTTTCGAGTCCGCATTCGGCCATACTCGTTTGTTGTTGAAATTTCGTCCTCGACCGGTCTTACTTTACGAATTCGCTTTCGGTCGTACTCGTTTGTGGTTGAAATTCCGACCTCTGCCGGTCTTTCTTTTCTAGTCCGCCTTCGATCGTACTCGTTTGTGGTTGAAATTCTGTCCTCGGCCGGTCTTTCTTTTCGAGTCTGCTTTCGGTCGTACTCGTTTGTGGTTGAAATTTCGTCCTCGGCTGGTCTTTCTTTTCGAGTCCTCCTTCGGTCGTACTCGTCTGTGGTTGAAATTCCGCCCTCGACCGGTCTTTTTTTTCGAGTCCGCTTTCGGTCGTACTTGTTTGCTGATGGAATTCTGTCTTCGGTCAGTCTTTCTTTTCGAGTCCGCTTTCGGTGGTACTTGTTTGTGGTTGAAATTCCGTTCTCGGCCTGTGTTTCTTTTCGAGTCCGCTTTCGGTCGTACTCGTTTGCTGATGAAATTCTGTCTTCGGTCGGTCTTTCTTTTCGAGTTCGATTTTGGTTGTACTCGTTTGCTGTTGAAATTCCGTCTTCGGCGGGTCTTTCTTTTCGAGTCCGCTTTCGGTCGTACTCGTTTGTGGTTGAAATTCCATCCTCGGCCGGTCTTTCTTTTCGAGTTCGCCTTCGATCGTACTCGTTTGTGGTTGAAATTCTGTCCTCGGCCAGTCTTTCTTTTCGAGTCCGCTTTCGGTCGTACTCGTTTGTGGTTGAAATTCCGTCCTCGGCTGGTCTTTCTTTTCGAGTCCGCCTTCGGTCGTACTCGTTTGTGGTTGAAATTCCATCTTCGGTCGGTCTTTCTTTTCTAGTCCGCTTTCGGTCGTGCTCGTTTGTTGATAAAATTCTGTCTTTGGTCGGTCTTTCTTTTCGAGTCCGCTTTCGGCCGTACTAGTTTGTTGTTGAAATTTCGTCCTCGGCCGGTCTTTCTTTTCGAGTCCGCCTTCGGTCGTACTCATTTGTGGTTGAAATTCCGTCCTCGGTCGGTCTTTCTTTTCGAGTCCGCCTTCGGTCATACTCGTTTGTGGTTGAAATTCCGTCCTCAGCCGATCTTTATTTTCGAGTCCGCTTTCGGTCGTACTCGTTTGGGGTTGAAATTCCGTCCTCGGCCGATCTTTCTTTTCGAGTCCGCTTTCGGTCGTACTCGTTTGTGGTTGAAATTTCGTCCTCGGCCAGTCTTTCTTTTCGAGTCCGCTTTCAGTCGTACTCGTTTGCTGATGAAATTCCACTTTCGGTCGGTCTTTCTTTTCGAGTCCGCTTTCGGTCTTACTCGTCTGTTGTTGAAATTCCCCTTTTGGTCGTCCTTTCTTTTTGAGTCCGCTTTCGGTCATACTCGTTTGCTGTTGAAATTCCGTCTTCGGCCGGTCTTTCTTTTCGAGTCCGCTTTCGATCGTACTCGTTTGATGTTGAAATTCCATTTTCGGTCGGTCTTTCTTTTCGAGTCCGCTTTCGGTCGTGCTCGTTTATTGATGAAATTTCGTCTTCGGTCGGTCTTTCTTTTCGAGTCCGCTTTCGGCCGTACTCGTTTGTTGTTGAAATTCCGTCCTTAGCCGGTCTTTCTTTACGAGTTCGCTTTCGGTCGTACTCGTTTGTGGTTGAAATTCCGTTCTCGGCCGGTCTTTCTTTTCGAGTTCTCCTTCGGTCGTACTCGTTTGTGGTTGAAATTCTGTCCTCGGCTGGTCTTTCTTTTCGAGTCCGCTTTCGGTCCTACTCGTTTGTGGTTGAAATTCCGTCCTCGGCTAGTCTTTCTTTTCGAGTCCGCCTTCGGTCGTACTCGTTTGTGGTTGAAATTCCGTCCTCGGCCAGTCTTTCTTTTTGAGTCCGCTTTCGGTCGTACTCGTTTGCTGATGAAAATCTGTCTTCAGTCGGTCTTTCTTTTCGATTCCGCTTTCGGTGATACTCGTTTGTGGTTGAAATTCCCTTTTCAGTCGGTCTTTCTTTTCGAGTCTGCTTTCGGTCGTACTCGTTTCCTGATGAAATTCTGTCTTCGGTCGGTCTTTCTTTTCGAGTCCTCTTTCAGTCATACTCGTTTGCTGTTGAAATTCAATCTTCGGCCAGTCTTTCTTTTCGAGTCCGCTTTAGGCCGTACTTGTTTTCTGTTAAAATTCTGTCTTTGGCCGGTCTTTCTTTTCGAGTCTGCTTTCGGTCGTGCTCGTTTGTTGATGAAATTCCGTCTTCGGTCGGTCTTTCTTTTCGAGTCCGCATTCGACCATACTCGTTTGTTGTTGAAATTTCGTCCTCGACCGGTCTTTCTTTACGAATCCGCTTTCGGTCGTACTTGTTTGTGGTTGAAATTCCGACCTCTGCCGGTCTTTCTTTTCTAGTCCGCCTTCGATCGTACTCGTTTGTGGTTGAAATTATGTCCTCGGCCGGTCTTTCTTTTCGAGTCTGCTTTCGGTCGTACTCGTTTGTGGTTGAAATTTCGTCCTCGGCTGGTCTTTCTTTTCGAGTCCTCCTTCGGTCGTACTCGTCTGTGGTTGAAATTCCGCCCTCGACCGGTCTTTTTTTTCGAGTCCGCTTTCGGTCGTACTTGTTTGCTGATGGAATTCTGTCTTCGGCAGTCTTTCTTTTCGAGTCCGCTTTCGGTGGTACTTGTTTGTGGTTGAAATTCCGTTCTCGGCCTGTGTTTCTTTTCGAGTCCGCTTTCGGTCGTACTCGTTTGCTGATGAAATTCCGTCTTCGGCCGGTCTTTCTTTTCGAGTTCGCATTTGGTTGTACTCGTTTGCTGTTGAAATTCCTTCTTCGGCGGGTCTTTCTTTTCGAGTCCGCTTTCGGTCGTACTCATTTGTGGTTGAAATTCCGTCCTCGGCCGGTCTTTCTTTTCGAGTTCGCCTTCGATCGTACTCGTTTGTGGTTGAAATTCTGTCCTCGGCCAGTCTTTCTTTTCGAGTCCGCTTTCGGTCGTACTCGTTTGTGGTTGAAATTCCGTCCTCGGCTGGTCTTTCTTTTCGATTCCGCCTTCGGTCGTACTCGTTTGTGGTTGAAATTCCATCTTCGGTCGATCTTTCTTTTCTAGTCTGCTTTCGGTCGTGCTCGTTTGTTGATAAAATTGCGTCTTTGGTCGGTCTTTCTTTTCGAGTCCGCTTTTGGCCGTACTCGTTTGTTGTTGAAATTTCGTCCTCGGCCGATCTTTCTTTTCGAGTCCGCCTTCGGTCGTACTCATTTGTGGTTGAAATTCCGTCCTCGGTCGGTCTTTCTTTTCGAGTCCGCCTTCGGTCATACTCGTTTGTGGTTGAAATTCCGTCCTCAGCCGATCTTTATTTTTGAGTCCGCTTTCGGTCGTACTCGTTTGGGGTTGAAATTCCGTCCTCGGCCGATCTTTCTTTTCGAGTCCGCTTTCGGTCGTACTCGTTTGTGGTTGAAATTTCGTCCTTGACCAGTCTTTCTTTTCGAGTCCGCTTTCGGTCGTACTCATTTGCTGATGAAATTCCGCTTTCGGTCGGTCTTTCTTTTCGAGTCCGCTTTCGGTCTTACTCGTCTGTTGTTGAAATTCCCCTTTTAGTCGTCCTTTCTTTTCGAGTCCGCTTTCGGTCATACTCGTTTGCTGTTGAAATTCCGTCTTCGGCCGGTCTTTCTTTTTGAGTCCGCTTTCGGTCGTACTCGTTTGATGTTCAAATTCCGTTTTCGGTCGGTCTTTCTTTTCGAGTCCGCTTTCGGTCGTGCTCGTTTATTGATGAAATTTCGTCTTCGGTCGGTCTTTCTTTTCGAGTCCGCTTTCGGCCGTACTCGTTTGTTGTTGAAATTCCGTCCTCAGCCGGTCTTTCTTTACGAGTCCGCTTTCGGTCGTACTCGTTTGTGGTTGAAATTCCGTTCTCGGCCGGTCTTTCTTTTCGAGTCCGCCTTCGGTCCTACTCGTTTGTGGTTGAAATTCTGTCCTCGGCTGGTCTTTCTTTTCGAGTCCGCTTTCGGTCCTACTCGTTTGTGGTTGAAATTCCGTCCTCGGCTAGTCTTTCTTTTCGAGTCCTCCTTCGGTCGTACTCGTTTGTGGTTGAAATTCCGTCCTCGGCCAGTCTTTCTTTTTGAGTCCGCTTTCGGTCGTACTCGTTTGCTGATGAAAATCTGTCTTCAGTCGGTCTTTCTTTTCGATTCCGCTTTCGGTGATACTCGTTTGTGGTTGAAATTCCCTTCTCAGTCGGTCTTTCTTTTCGAGTCCGCTTTCGGTCGTACTCGTTTCCTGATGAAATTCTGTCTTCGGTCGGTCTTTCTTTTCGAGTCCTCTTTCAGTCGTACTCGTTTGCTGTTGAAATTCAATCTTCGGCCAGTCTTTCTTTTCGAGTCTGCTTTAGGCCGTACTTGTTTTCTGTTGAAATTCTGTCTTTGGCCGGTCTTTCTTTTCGAGTCTGCTTTCGGTCGTGCTCGTTTGTTGATGAAATTCCGTCTTCGGTCGGTCTTTCTTTTCGAGTCCGCATTCGGCCGTACTCGTTTGTTGTTGAAATTTCGTCCTCGACCGGTCTTTCTTTACGAATCCGCTTTCGGTCGTACTCGTTTGTGGTTGAAATTCCGACCTCTGCCGGTCTTTCTTTTCTAGTCCGCCTTCGATCGTACTCGTTTGTGGTTGAAATTCTGTCCTCGGCCGGTCTTTCTTTTCGAGTCTGCTTTCGGTCGTACTCGTGTGTGGTTGAAATTTCGTCCTCGGCTGGTCTTTCTTTTCGAGTCCTCCTTCGGTCGTACTCGTCTGTGGTTGAAATTCCGCCCTCGACCGGTCTTTTTTTTCGAGTCCGCTTTCGGTCGTACTTGTTTGCTGATGGAATTCCGTCTTCGGTCAGTCTTTCTTTTCGAGTCCGCTTTCGGTGGTACTTGTTTGTGGTTGAAATTCCGTTCTCGGCCTGTGTTTCTTTTGGAGTCCGCTTTCGGTCGTACTCGTTTGCTGATGAAATTCCATCTTCGGCCGGTCTTTCTTTTCGAGTTCGCATTTGGTTGTACTCGTTTGCTGTTGAAATTCCTTCTTCGGCGGGTCTTTCTTTTCGAGTCCGCTTTCGGTCGTACTCATTTGTGGTTGAAATTCCGTCCTCGGCCGGTCTTTCTTTTCGAGTTCGCCTTTGATCGTACTCGTTTGTGGTTGAAATTCTGTCCTCGGCCAGTCTTTCTTTTCGAGTCCGCTTTCGGTCGTACTCGTTTGTGGTTGAAATTCCGTCCTCGGCTGGTCTTTCTTTTCGAGTCCGCCTTCGGTCGTACTCGTTTGTGGTTGAAATTCCATCTTCGGTCGATCTTTCTTTTCTAGTCCGCTTTCGGTCGTGCTCGTTTGTTGATAAAATTCCGTCTTTGGTCGGTCTTTCTTTTCGAGTCCGCTTTCGACGGTACTCGTTTGTTGTTGAAATTTCGTCCTCGGCCGATCTTTCTTTTCGAGTCCGCCTTCGGTCGTACTCATTTGTGGTTGAAATTCCGTCCTCGGTCGGTCTTTCTTTTCGAGTCCGCCTTCGGTCATACTCGTTTGTGGTTGAAATTCCGCCCTCAGCCGATCTTTATTTTCGAGTCCGCTTTCGGTCGTACTCGTTTGGGGTTGAAATTCCGTCCTCGGCCGATCTTTCTTTTCGAGTCCGCTTTCGGTCGTACTCGTTTGTGGTTGAAATTTCGTCCTCGGCCAGTCTTTCTTTTCGAGTCCGCTTTCGGTCGTACTCGTTTGCTGATGAAATTCCGCTTTCGGTCGGTCTTTCTTTTCGAGTCCGCTTTTGATCTTACTCGTCTGTTGTTGAAATTCCCCTTTTGGTCGTCCTTTCTTTTCGAGTCCGCTTTCGGTCATACTCATTTGCTGTTGAAATTCCGTCTTCGGCCGGTCTTTCTTTTCGAGTCCGCTTTCGGTCGTACTCGTTTGATGTTGAAATTCCATTTTCGGTCGGTCTTTCTTTTCGAGTCCGCTTTCGGTCGTGCTCGTTTATTTATGAAATTTCGTCTTCGGTCGGTCTTTCTTTTCGAGCCCGCTTTAGGCCGTACTTGTTTTCTGTTGAAATTCTGTCTTCGGCCAGTCTTTCTTTTCGAGTCAGCTTTCGGTCGTGCTCGTTTGTTGATGAAATTCCGTCTTCGGTCGGTCTTTCTTTTCGAGTCCGCATTCGGCCGTACTCGTTTGTTGTTGAAATTTCGTCCTCGACCGGTCTTTCTTTACGAATCCGCTTTCGGTCGTACTCGTTTGTGGTTGAAATTCCGACCTCTGCCGGTCTTTCTTTTCTAGTCCGCCTTCGATCGTACTCGTTTGTGGTTGAAATTCTGTCCTCGGCCGGTCTTTCTTTTCGAGTCTGCTTTCGGTCGTACTCGTTTGTGGTTGAAATTTCGTCCTCGGCTGGTCTTTCTTTTCGAGTCCTCCTTCGGTCGTACTCGTCTGTGGTTGAAATTACGCCCTCGACCGGTCTTTTTTTCGAGTCCGCTTTCGGTCGTACTTGTTTGCTGATGGAATTCCGTCTTCGGTCAGTCTTTCTTTTCGAGTCCGCTTTCGGTGGTACTTGTTTGTGGTTGAAATTCCGTTCTCGGCCTGTGTTTCTTTTCGAGTCCGCTTTCGGTCGTACTCGTTTGCTGATGAAATTCCGTCTTCGGTCGGTCTTTCTTTTCGAGTTCGCTTTTGGTTGTACTCGTTTGCTGTTGAAATTCCGTCTTCGGCGGGTCTTTCTTTTCGAGTCCGCTTTCGGTCGTACTCGTTTGTGGTTGAAATTCCATCCTCGGCCGGTCTTTCTTTTCGAGTTCGCCTTCGATCGTACTCGTTTGTGGTTGAAATTCTGTCCTCGGCCAGTCTTTCTTTTCGAGTCCGCTTTCGGTCGTACTCGTTTGTGGTTGAAATTCCGTCCTCGGCTGGTCTTTCTTTTCGAGTCCGCCTTTGGTCGTACTCGTTTGTGGTTGAAATTCCGTCCTCGGCCGATCTTTCTTTTCTAGTCCACTTTCGGTCGTGCTCGTTTGTTGATAAAATTCCGTCTTTGGTCGGTCTTTCTTTTCGAGTCCGCTTTCGGCCGTACTTGTTTGTTGTTGAAATTTCGTCCTCGGCCGATCTTTCTTTTCGAGTCCGCCTTCGGTCGTACTCATTTGTGGTTGAAATTCCTTCCTCGGTCGGTCTTTCTTTTCGAGTCCGCCTTCGGTCATACTCGTTTGTGGTTGAAATTCCGTCCTCAGCCGATCTTTATTTTCGAGTCCGCTTTCGGTCGTACTCGTTTGGGGTTGAAATTCCGTCCTCGGCCGATCTTTCTTTTCGAGTCCGCTTTCGGTCGTACTCGTTTGTGGTTGAAATTTCGTCCTCGGCCAGTCTTTCTTTTCGAGTCCGCTTTCGGTCGTTCTCGTTTGCTGATGAAATTCCGCTTTCGGTCGGTCTTTCTTTTCGATTCCGCTTTCGGTCTTACTCGTCTGTTGTTGAAATTCCCCTTTTGGTCGTCCTTTCTTTTCGAGTCCGCTTTCGGTCATACTCGTTTGCTGTTGAAATTCCGTCTTCAGCCGGTCTTTCTTTTCGAGTCCGCTTTCGGTCGTACTCGTTTGATGTTGAAATTCCGTTTTCGGTCGGTCTTTCTTTTCGAGTCCGCTTTCGGTCGTGCTCGTTTATTGATGAAATTTCGTCTTCGGTCGGTCTTTCTTTTCGAGTCCGCTTTCGGCCGTACTCGTTTGTTGTTGAAATTCCGTCCTCAGCCGGTCTTTCTTTACGAGTCCGCTTTCGGTCGTACTCGTTTGTGGTTGAAATTCCGTTCTCGGCCGGTCTTTCTTTTCGAGTCCGCCTTCGGTCGTACTCGTTTGTGGTTGAAATTCTGTCCTCGGCTGGTCTTTCTTTTCGAGTCCGCTTTCGGTCCTACTCGTTTGTGGTTGAAATTCCGTCCTCGGCTAGTCTTTCTTTTCGAGTCCGCCTTCGGTCGTACTCGTTTGTGGTTGAAATTCCGTCCTCGGCCAGTCTTTCTTTTTGAGTCCGCTTTCGGTCGTACTCGTTTGCTGATGAAAATCTGTCTTCAGTCGGTCTTTCTTTTCGATTCCGCTTTCGGTGATACTCGTTTGTGGTTGAAATTCCCTTCTCAGTCGGTCTTTCTTTTCGAGTCCGCTTTCGGTCGTACTCGTTTCCTGATGAAATTCTGTCTTCGGTCGGTCTTTCTTTTCGAGTCCTCTTTCAGTCGTACTCGTTTGCTGTTGAAATTCAATCTTCGGCCAGTCTTTCTTTTCGAGTCCGCTTTAGGCCGTACTTGTTTTCTGTTGAAATTCTGTCTTTGGCCGGTCTTTCTTTTCGAGTCTGCTTTCGGTCGTGCTCGTTTGTTGATGAAATTCCGTCTTCGGTCGGTCTTTCTTTTCGAGTCCGCATTCGGCCGTACTCGTTTGTTGTTGAAATTTCGTCCTCGACCGGTGTTTCTTTACGAATCCGCTTTCGGTCGTACTCGTTTGTGGTTGAAATTCCAACCTCTGCCGGTCTTTCTTTTCTAGTCCGCCTTCGATCGTACTCGTTTGTGGTTGAAATTCTGTCCTCGGCCGGTCTTTCTTTTCGAGTCTGCTTTCGGTCGTACTCGTTTGTGGTTGAAATTTCGTCCTCGGCTGGTCTTTCTTTTCGAGTGCTCCTTCGGTCGTACTCGTCTGTGGTTGAAATTCCGCCCTCGACCGGTCTTTTTTTTCGAGTCCGCTTTCGGTCGTACTTGTTTGCTGATGGAATTCCGTCTTCGGTCAGTCTTTCTTTTCGAGTCCGCTTTCGGTGGTACTTGTTTGTAGTTGAAATTCCGTTCTCGGCCTGTGTTTCTTTTCGAGTCCGCTTTCGGTCGTACTCGTTTGCTGATGAAATTCCGTCTTCGGTCGGTCTTTCTTTTCGAGTTCGCTTTTGGTTGTACTCGTTTGCTGTTGAAATTCCGTCTTCGGCGGGTCTTTCTTTTCGAGTCCGCTTTCGGTCGTACTCGTTTGTGGTTGAAATTCCATCCTCGGCCGGTCTTTCTTTTCGAGTTCGCCTTCGATCGTACTCGTTTGTGGTTGAAATTCTGTCCTCGGCCAGTCTTTCTTTTCGAGTCCGCTTTCGGTCGTACTCGTTTGTGGTTGAAATTCCGTCCTCGGCTGGTCTTTCTTTTCGAGTCCGCCTTAGGTCGTACTCGTTTGTGGTTGAAATTCCATCTTCGGTCGGTCTTTCTTTTCTAGTCCGCTTTCGGTCGTGCTCTTTTGTTGATAAAATTCCGTCTTTGGTCGGTCTTTCTTTTCGAGTCCGCTTTCGGCCGTACTAGTTTGTTGTTGAAATTTCGTCCTCGGCCGGTCTTTCTTTTCGAGTCCGCCTTCGGTCGTACTCATTTGTGGTTGAAATTCCGTCCTCGGTCGGTCTTTCTTTTCGAGTCCGCCTTCGGTCATACTCGTTTGTGGTTGAAATTCCGTCCTCAGCCGATCTTTATTTTCGAGTCCGCTTTCGGTCGTACTCGTTTGGGGTTGAAATTCCGTCCTCGGCCGATCTTTCTTTTCGAGTCCGCTTTCGGTCGTACTCGTTTGTGGTTGAAATTTTGTCCTCGGCCAGTCTTTCTTTTCGAGTCCGCTTTCAGTCGTACTCGTTTGCTGATGAAATTCCGCTTTCGGTCGGTCTTACTTTTCGAGTCCGCTTTCGGTCTTACTCGTCTGTGGTTGAAATTCCCCTTTTGGTCGTCCTTTCTTTTCGAGTCCGCTTTCGGTCATACTCGTTTGCTGTTGAAATTCCGTCTTCGGCCGGTCTTTCTTTTCGAGTCCGCTTTCGGTCGTACTCGTTTGATGTTGAAATTCCATTTTCGGTCGGTCTTTCTTTTCGAGTCCGCTTTCGGTCGTGCTCGTTTATTGATGAAATTTCGTCTTCGGTCGGTCTTTCTTTTCGAGTCCGCTTTCGACCGTACTCGTTTGTTGTTGAAATTCCGTCCTCAGCCGGTCTTTCTTTACGAGTCCGCTTTCGGTCGTCCTCGTTTGTGGTTGAAATTCCGTTCTCGGCCGGTCTTTCTTTTCGAGTTCTCCTTCGGTCGTACTCGTTTGTGGTTGAAATTCTGTCCTCGGCTGGTCTTTCTTTTCGAGTCCGCTTTCGGTCCTACTCGTTTGTGGTTGAAATTCCGTCCTCGGCTAGTCTTTCTTTTCGAGTCCGCCTTCGGTCGTACTCGTTTGTGGTTGAAATTCCGTCCTCGGCCAGTCTTTCTTTTTGAGTCCGCTTTCGGTCGTACTCGTTTGCTGATGAAAATCTGTCTTCAGTCGGTCTTTCTTTTCGAGTCCTCTTTCAGTCGTACTCGTTTGCTGTTTAAATTCAATCTTCGGCCAGTCTTTCTTTTCGAGTCCGCTTTAGGCCGTACTTGTTTTCTGTTAAAATTCTGTCTTTGGCCGGTCTTTCTTTTCGAGTCTGCTTTCGGTCGTGCTCGTTTGTTGATGAAATTCCGTCTTCGGTCGGTCTTTCTTTTCGAGTCCGCATTCGGCCGTACTCGTTTGTTGTTGAAATTTCGTCCTCGACCGGTCTTTCTTTACGAATCCGCTTTCGGTCGTACTCGTTTGTGGTTGAAATTCCGACCTCTGCCGGTCTTTCTTTTCTAGTCCGCCTTCGATCGTACTCGTTTGTGGTTGAAATTCTGTCCTCGGCCGGTCTTTCTTTTCGAGTCCGCTCTCGGTCGTACTGGTTTGTGGTTGAAATTCCGTCCTCGGCTGGTCTTTCTTTTCGAGTCCGTCTTAGGTCGTACTCGTTTGTGGTTGAAATTCCATCTTCGGTCGGTCTTTCTTTTCTAGTCCGCTTTCGGTCGTGCTCGTTTGTTGATAAAATTCCGTCTTTGGTCGGTCTTTCTTTTCGAGTCCGCTTTCGGCCGTATTAGTTTGTTGTTGAAATTTCGTCCTCGGCCGGTCTTTCTTTTCGAGTCCGCCTTCGGTCGTACTCATTTGTGGTTGAAATTCCGTCCTCGGTCGGTCTTTCTTTTCGAGTCCGCCTTCGGTCATACTCGTTTGTGGTTGAAATTCCGTCCTCAGCCGATCTTTATTTTCGAGTCCGCTTTCGGTCGTACTCGTTTGGGGTTGAAATTCCGTCCTCGGCCGATCTTTCTTTTCGAGTCCGCTTTCGGTCGTACTCGTTTGTGGTTGAAATTTTGTCCTCGGCCAGTCTTTCTTTTCGAGTCCGCTTTCAGTCGTACTCGTTTGCTGATGAAATTCCGCTTTCGGTCGGTCTTTCTTTTCGAGTCCGCTTTCGGTCTTACTCGTCTGTTGTTGAAATTCCCCTTTTGGTCGTCCTTTCTTTTCGAGTCCGCTTTCGGTCATACTCGTTTGCTGTTGAAATTCCGTCTTCGGCCGGTCTTTCTTTTCGAGTCCGCTTTCGGTCGTACTCGTTTGATGTTGAAATTCCATTTTTGGTCGGTCTTTCTTTTCGAGTCCGCTTTCGGTCGTGCTCGTTTATTGATGAAATTTCGTCTTCGGTCGGTCTTTCTTTTCGAGTCCGCTTTCGGTCGTACTCGTTTGTGGTTGAAATTCCGTTCTCGGCCGGTCTTTCTTTTCGAGTTCTCCTTCGGTCGTACTCGTTTGTGGTTGAAATTCTGTCCTCGGCTGGTCTTTCTTTTCGAGTCCGCTTTCGGTCCTACTCGTTTGTGGTTGAAATTTCGTCCTCGGCTAGTCTTTCTTTTCGAGTCCGCCTTCGGTCGTACTCGTTTGTGGTTGAAATTCCGTCCTCGGCCAGTCTTTCTTTTTGAGTCCGCTTTCGGTCGTACTCGTTTGCTGATGAAAATCTGTCTTCAGTCGGTCTTTCTTTTCGATTCCGCTTTCGGTGATACTCGTTTGTGGTTGAAATTCCCTTCTCAGTCGGTCTTTCTTTTCGAGTCCGCTTTCGGTCGTACTCGTTTCCTGATGAAATTCTGTCTTCGGTCGGTCTTTCTTTTCGAGTCCTCTTTCAGTCGTACTCGTTTGCTGTTGAAATTCAATCTTCGGCCAGTCTTTCTTTTCGAGTCCGCTTTAGGCCGTACTTCTTTTCTGTTAAAATTCTGTCTTTGGCCGGTCTTTCTTTTAGAGTCTGCTTTCGGTCGTGCTCGTTTGTTGATGAAATTCCGTCTTCGGTCGGTCTTTCTTTTCGAGTCCGCATTCGGCCGTACTCGTTTGTTGTTGAAATTTCGTCCTCGACCGGTCTTTCTTTACGAATCCGCTTTCGGTCGTACTCGTTTGTGGTTGAAATTCCGACCTCTGCCGGTCTTTCTTTTCTAGTCCGCCTTCGATCGTACTCGTTTGTGGTTGAAATTCTGTCTTCGGCCGGTCTTTCTTTTCGAGTCTGCTTTCGGTCGTACTCGTTTGTGGTTGAAATTTCGTCCTCGGCTGGTCTTTCTTTTCGAGTCCTCCTTCGGTCGTACTCGTCTGTGGTTGAAATTCCGCCCTCGACCGGTCTTTTTTTTCGGGTCCGCTTTCTGTCGTACTTGTTTGCTGATGGAATTCCGTCTTCGGTCAGTCTTTCTTTTCGAGTCCGCTTTCGGTGGTACTTGTTTGTGGTTGAAATTCCGTTCTCGGCCTGTGTTTCTTTTCGAGTCCGCTTTCGGTCGTACTCGTTTGCTGATGAAATTCCGTCTTCGGCCGGTCTTTCTTTTCGAGTTCGCATTTGGTTGTACTCGTTTGCTGTTGAAATTCCTTCTTCGGCGGGTCTTTCTTTTCGAGTCCGCTTTCGGTCGTACTCCTTTGTGGTTGAAATTCCGTCCTCGGCCGGTCTTTCTTTTCGAGTTCGCCTTCGATCGTACTCGTTTGTGGTTGAAATTCTGTCCTCGGCCAGTCTTTCTTTTCGAGTCCGCTTTCGGTCGTACTCGTTTGTGGTTGAAATTCCGTCCTCGGCTGGTCTTTCTTTTCGAGTCCGCCTTCGGTCGTACTCGTTTGTGGTTGAAATTCCATCTTCGGTCGATCTTTCTTTTCTAGTCCGCTTTCGGTCGTGCTCGTTTGTTGATAAAATTCCGTCTTTGGTCGGTCTTTCTTTTCGAGTCCGCTTTCGGCCGTACTCGTTTGTTGTTGAAATTTCGTCCTCGGCCGATCTTTCTTTCCGAGTCCGCCTTCGGTCGTACTCATTTGTGGTTGAAATTCCGTCCTCGGTCGGTCTTTCTTTTCGAGTCCGCCTTCGGTCATACTCGTTTGTGGTTGAAATTCCGTCCTCAGCCGATCTTTATTTTCGAGTCCGCTTTCGGTCGTACTCGTTTGGGGTTGAAATTCCGTCCTCGGCCGATCTTTCTTTTCGAGTCCGCTTTCGGTCGTACTCGTTTGTGGTTGAAATTTCGTCCTCGGCCAGTCTTTCTTTTCGAGTCCGCTTTCGGTCGTACTCGTTTGCTGATGAAATTCCGCTTTCGGTCGGTCTTTCTTTTCGAGTCCGCTTTCGGTCTTACTCGTCTGTTGTTGAAATTCCCCTTTTGGTCGTCCTTTCTTTTCGAGTCCGCTTTCGGTCATACTCGTTTGCTGTTGAAATTTCGTCTTCGGCCGGTCTTTCTTTTCGAGTCCGCTTTCGGTCGTACTCGTTTGATGTTGAAATTCCGTTTTCGGTCGGTCTTTCTTTATGAGTCCGCTTTCGGTCGTGCTCGTTTATTGATGAAATTTCGTCTTCGGTCGGTCTTTCTTTTCGAGTCCGCTTTCGGCCGTACTCGTTTGTTGTTGAAATTCCGTCCTCAGCCGGTCTTTCTTTACGAGTCCGCTTTCGGTCGTACTCGTTTGTGGTTGAAATTCCGTTCTCGGCCGGTCTTTCTTTTTGAGTCCGCCTTCGGTCGTACTCGTTTGTGGTTGAAATTCCGTCCTCTGCCGGTCTTTCTTTTCGAGTCCGCCTTCGGTCGTACTCGTTTGTGGTTGAAATTCCGTCCTCGGCCAGTCTTTCTTTTTGAGTCCGCTTTCGGTCGTACTCGTTTCCTGATGAAAATCTGTCTTCAGTCGGTCTTTCTTTTCGATTCCGCTTTCGGTGATCCTCGTTTGTGGTTGAAATTCCCTTCTCAGTCGGTCTTTCTTTTCGAGTCCTCTTTCAGTCGTACTCGTTTGCTGTTGAAATTCAATCTTCGACCAGTCTTTCCTTTCGAGTCCGCTTTAGGCCGTACTTGTTTTCTGTTGAAATTCTGTCTTTGGCCGGTCTTTCTTTTCGAGTCTGCTTTCGGTCGTGATCGTTTGTTGATGAAATTCCGTCTTCGGTCGGTCTTTCTTTTCTAGTCCGCTTTCGGTCGTGCTCGTTTGTTGATAAAATTCCGTCTTTGGTCGGTCTTTCTTTTCGAGTCCGCTTTCGGCCGTACTCGTTTGTTGTTGAAATTTCGTCCTCGACCGATCTTTCTTTTCGAGTCCGCCTTCGGTCGTACTCATTTGTGGTTGAAATTCCGTCCTCGGTCGGTCTTTCTTTTCGAGTCCGCCTTCGGTCATACTCGTTTGTGGTTGAAATTCCGTCCTCAGCCGATCTTTATTTTCGAGTCCGCTTTCGGTCGTACTCGTTTGGGGTTGAAATTCCGTCCTCGGCCGATCTTTCTTTTCGGTCGTACTCGTTTGTGGTTGAAATTTCGTCCTCGGCCAGTCTTTCTTTTCGAGTCCGCTTTCGATCGTACTCGTTTGCTGATGAAATTCCGCTTTCGGTCGGTCTTTTTTTTCGAGTCCGCTTTCGGTCTTACTCGTCTGTTGTTGAAATTCCCCTTTTGGTCGTCCTTTCTTTTCGAGTCCGCTTTCGGTCAAACTCGTTTGCTGTTGAAATTCCGTCTTCGGCCGGTCTTTCTTTTCGAGTCCGCTTTCGGTCGTGCTCGTTTATTGATGAAATTTCGTCTTCGGTCGGTCTTTCTTTTCGAGTCCGCTTTCGGCCGTACTCGTTTGTTGTTGAAATTCCGTCCTCAACCGGTCTTTCTTTACGAGTCCGCTTTCGGTCGTACTCGTTTGTGGTTGAAATTCCGTTCTCGGCCGGTCTTTCTTTTCGAGTCCGCCTTCGGTCGTACTCGTTTGTGGTTGAAATTCCGTCCTCGGCCAGTCTTTCTTTTTGAGTCCGCTTTCGGTCGTACTCGTTTGCTGATGAAAATCTGTCTTCAGTCGGTCTTTCTTTTCGATTCCGCTTTCGGTGATCCTCGTTTGTGGTTGAAATTCCCTTCTCAGTCGGTCTTTCTTTTCGAGTCCTCTTTCGGTCGTACTCGTTTCCTAATGAAATTCTGTCTTCGGTCGGTCTTTCTTTTCGAGTCCTCTTTCAATCGTACTCGTTTGCTGTTGAAATTCAATCTTCGGCCAGTCTTTCTTTTCGAGTCCGCTTTAGGCCGTACTTGTTTTCTGTTGAAATTCTGTCTTTGGCCGGTCTTTCTTTTCGAGTCTGCTTTCGGTCGTGCTCGTTTGTTGATGAAATTCCGTCTTCGGTCGGTCTTTCTTTTCGAGTCCGCATTCGGCCGTACTCGTTTGTTGTTGAAATTTCGTCCTCGACCGGTCTTTCTTTACGAATCCGCTTTCGGTCGTACTCGTTTGTGGTTGAAATTCCGACCTCTGTCGGTCTTTCTTTTCTAGTCCGCCTTCGATCGTACTCGTTTGTGGTTGAAATTCTGTCCTCGGCCGGTCTTTCTTTTCGAGCCTGCTTTCGGTCGTACTCGTTTGTGGTTGAAATTTCGCCCTCGGCTGGTCTTTCTTTTCGAGTCCTCCTTCGGTCGTACTCGTCTGTGGTTGAAATTCCGCCCTCGACCGGTCTTTTTTTTCGAGTCCGCTTTCCGTCGTACTTGTTTGCTGATGGAATTCCGTCTTCGGCCAGTCTTTCTTTTCGAGTCCGCTTTCGGTGGTACTTGTTTGTGGTTGAAATTCCGTTCTCGGCCTGTGTTTCTTTTCGAGTCCGCTTTCGGTCGTACTCTTTTGCTGATGAAATTCCGTCTTCGGTCGGTCTTTCTTTTCGAGTTCGCTTTTGGTTGTACTCGTTTGCTGTTGAAATTCCGTCTTCGGCGGGTCTTTCTTTTCGAGTCCGCTTTCGGTCGTACTCGTTTGTGGTTGAAATTCCATCCTCGGTCGGTCTTTCTTTTCGTGTTCGCCTTCGATCGTACTCGTTTGTGGTTGAAATTCTGTCCTCGGCCAGTCTTTCTTTTCGAGTCCGCTTTCGGTCGTACTCGTTTGTGGTTGAAATTCCGTCCTCGGCTGGTCTTTCTTTTCGAGTCCGCCTTCGGTCGTACTCGTTTGTGGTTGAAATTCCATCTTCGGTCGATCTTTCTTTTCTAGTCCGCTTTCGGTCGTGCTCCTTTGTTGATAAAATTCCGTCTTTGGTCGGTCTTTCTTTTCGAGTCCGCTTTCGGCCGTACTCGTTTGTTGTTGAAATTTCGTCCTCGACCGATCTTTCTTTTCGAGTCCGCCTTCGGTCGTACTCATTTGTGGTTGAAATTCCGTCCTCGGTCGGTCTTTCTTTTCGAGTCCGCCTTCGGTCATACTCGTTTGTGGTTGAAATTCCGTCCTCAGCCGATCTTTATTTTCGAGTCCGCTTTCGGTCGTACTCGTTTGGGGTTGAAATTCCGTCCTCGGCCGATCTTTCTTTTCGGTCGTACTCGTTTGTGGTTGAAATTTCGTCCTCGGCCAGTCTTTCTTTTCGAGTCCGCTTTCGATCGTACTCGTTTGCTGATGAAATTCCGCTTTCGGTCGGTCTTTTTTTTCGAGTCCGCTTTCGGTCTTACTCGTCTGTTGTTGAAATTCCCCTTTTGGTCGTCCTTTCTTTTCGAGTCCGCTTTCGGTCAAACTCGTTTGCTGTTGAAATTCCGTCTTCGGCCGGTCTTTCTTTTCGAGTCCGCTTTCGGTCGTGCTCGTTTATTGATGAAATTTCGTCTTCGGTCGGTCTTTCTTTTCGAGTCCGCTTTCGGCCGTACTCGTTTGTTGTTGAAATTCCGTCCTCAACCGGTCTTTCTTTACGAGTCCGCTTTCGGTCGTACTCGTTTGTGGTTGAAATTCCGTTCTCGGCCGGTCTTTCTTTTCGAGTCCGCCTTCGGTCGTACTCGTTTGTGGTTGAAATTCCGTCCTCGGCCAGTGTTTCTTTTTGAGTCCGCTTTCGGTCGTACTCGTTTGCTGATGAAAATCTGTCTTCAGTCGGTCTTTCTTTTCGATTCCGCTTTCGGTGATCCTCGTTTGTGGTTGAAATTCCCTTCTCAGTCGGTCTTTCTTTTCGAGTCCTCTTTCGGTCGTACTCGTTTCCTGATGAAATTCTGTCTTCGGTCGGTCTTTCTTTTCGAGTCCTCTTTCAATCGTACTCGTTTGCTGTTGAAATTCAATCTTCGGCCAGTCTTTCTTTTCGAGTCCGCTTTAGGCCGTACTTGTTTTCTGTTGAAATTCTGTCTTTGGCCGGTCTTTCTTTTCGAGTCTGCTTTCGGTCGTGCTCGTTTGTTGATGAAATTCCGTCTTCGGTCGGTCTTTCTTTTCGAGTCCGCATTCGGCCGTACTCGTTTGTTGTTGAAATTTCGTCCTCGACCGGTCTTTCTTTACGAATCCGCTTTCGGTCGTACTCGTTTGTGGTTGAAATTCCGACCTCTGTCGGTCTTTCTTTTCTAGTCCGCCTTCGATCGTACTCGTTTGTGGTTGAAATTCTGTCCTCGGCCGGTCTTTCTTTTCGAGTCTGCTTTCGGTCGTACTCGTTTGTGGTTGAAATTTCGTCCTCGGCTGGTCTTTCTTTTCGAGTCCTCCTTCGGTCGTACACGTCTGTGGTTGAAATTCCGCCCTCGACCGGTCTTTTTTTTCGAGTCCGCTTTCCGTCGTACTTGTTTGCTGATGGAATTCCGTCTTCGGCCAGTCTTTCTTTTCGAGTCCGCTTTCGGTGGTACTTGTTTGTGGTTGAAATTCCGTTCTCGGCCTGTGTTTCTTTTCGAGTCCGCTTTCGGTCGTACTCTTTTGCTGATGAAATTCCGTCTTCGGTCGGTCTTTCTTTTCGAGTTCGCTTTTGGTTGTACTCGTTTGCTGTTGAAATTCCGTCTTCGGCGGGTCTTTCTTTTCGAGTCCGCTTTCGGTCGTACTCGTTTGTGGTTGAAATTCCATCCTCGGCCGGTCTTTCTTTTCGTGTTCGCCTTCGATCGTACTCGTTTGTGGTTGAAATTCTGTCCTCGGCCAGTCTTTCTTTTCGAGTCCGCTTTCGGTCGTACTCGTTTGTGGTTGAAATTCCGTCCTCGGCTGGTCTTTCTTTTCGAGTCCGCCTTCGGTCGTACTCGTTTGTGGTTGAAATTCCATCTTCGGTCGATCTTTCTTTTCTAGTCCGCTTTCGGTCGTGCTCGTTTGTTGATAAAATTCCGTCTTTGGTCGGTCTTTCTTTTCGAGTCCGCTTTCGGCCGTACTCGTTTGTTGTTGAAATTTCGTCCTCGGCCGATCTTTCTTTTCGAGTCCGCCTTCGGTCGTACTCATTTGTGGTTGAAATTCCGTCCTCGGTCAGTCTTTCTTTTCGAGTCCGCCTTCGGTCATACTCGTTTGTGGTTGAAATTCCGTCCTCAGCCGATCTTTATTTTCGAGTCCGCTTTCGGTCGTACTCGTTTGGGGTTGAAATTCCGTCCTCGGCCGATCTTTCTTTTCGGTCGTACTCGTTTGTGGTTGAAATTTCGTCCTCGGCCAGTTTTTCTTTTCGAGTCTGCTTTCGATCGTACTCGTTTGCTGATGAAATTCCGCTTTCGGTCGGTCTTTCTTTTCGAGTCCGCTTTCGGTCTTACTCGTCTGTTGATGAAATTCCCCTTTTGGTCGTCCTTTCTTTTCGAGTCCGCTTTCGGTCAAACTCGTTTGCTGTTGAAATTCCGTCTTCGGCCGGTCTTTCTTTTCGAGTCCGCTTTCGGTCGTGCTCGTTTATTGATGAAATTTCGTCTTCGGTCGGTCTTTCTTTTCGAGTCCGCTTTCGGCCGTACTCGTTTGTTGTTGAAATTCCGTCCTCAACCGGTCTTTCTTTACGAGTCCGCTTTCGGTCGTACTCGTTTGTGGTTGAAATTCCGTTCTCGGCCGGTCTTTCTTTTCGAGTCCGCCTTCGGTCGTACTCGTTTGTGGTTGAAATTCTGTCCTCGGCTGGTCTTTCTTTTCGAGTCCGCTTTCATTCCTACTCGTTTGTGGTTGAAATTCCGTCCTCGGTTAGTCTTTCTTTTCGAGTCCGCCTTCGGTCGTACTCGTTTGTGGTTGAAATTCCGTCCTCGGCCAGTCTTTCTTTTTGAGTCCGCTTTCGGTCGTACTCGTTTGCTGATGAAAATCTGTGTTCAGTCGGTCTTTCTTTTCGATTCTTCTTTCGGTGATACTCGTTTGTGGTTGAAATTCCCTTCTCAGTCGGTCTTTCTTTTCGAGTCCGCTTTCGGTTGTACTCGTTTCCTGATGAAATTCTGTCTTCGGTCGGTCTTTCTTTTCGAGTCCTCTTTCAGTCGTACTCGTTTGCTGTTGATATTCAGTCTTCGGCCAGTCTTTCTTTTCGAGTCCGCTTTAGGCCGTACTTGTTTTCTGTTGAAATTCTGTCTTTGGCCGGTCTTTCTTTTCGAGTCTGCTTTCGGTCGTGCTCGTTTGTTGATGAAATTCCGTCTTCGGTCGGTCTTTCTTTTCGAGTCCGCATTCGGCCGTACTCGTTTGTTGTTGAAATTTCGTCCTCGACCGGTCTTTCTTTACGAATCCGCTTTCGGTCGTACTCGTTTGTGGTTGAAATTCTGACCTCTGTCGGTCTTTCTTTTCTAGTCCGCCTTCGATCGTACTCGTTTGTGGTTGAAATTCTGTCCTCGGCCGGTCTTTCTTTTCGAGTCTGCTTTCGGTCGTACTCGTTTGTGGTTGAAATTTCGTCCTCGGCTGGTCTTTCTTTTCGAGTCCTCCTTCGGTCGTACTCGTCTGTGGTTGAAATTCCGCCCTCGACCGGTCTTTTTTTTCGAGTCCGCTTTCGGTCGTACTTGTTTGCTGATGGAATTCCGTCTTCGGTCAGTCTTTCTTTTCGAGTCCGCTTTCGGTGGTACTTGTTTGTGGTTGAAATTCCGTTCTCGGCCTGTGTTTCTTTTCGAGTCCGCTTTCGGTCGTACTCGTTTGCTGATGAAATTCCGTCTTTGGTCGGTCTTTCTTTTCGAGTTCGCATTTGGTTGTACTCGTTTGCTGTTGAAATTCCTTCTTCGGCGGGTCTTTCTTTTCGAGTCCGCTTTCGGTCGTACTCATTTGTGGTTGAAATTCCGTCCTCGGCCGGTCTTTCTTTTCGAGTTCGCCTTCGATCGTACTCGTTTGTGGTTGAAATTCTGTCCTCGGCCAGTCTTTCTTTTCGAGTCCGCTTTCGGTCGTACTCGTTTGTGGTTGAAATTCCGTCCTCGGCTGGTCTTTCTTTTCGAGTCCGCCTTCGGTCGTACTCGTTTGTGGTTGAAATTCCATCTTCGGTCGATCTTTCTTTTCTAGTCCGCTTTCGGTCGTGCTCGTTTGTTGATAAAATTCCGTCTTTGGTCGGTCTTTCTTTTCGAGTCCGCTTTCGGCCGTACTCGTTTGTTGTTGAAATTTCGTCCTCGGCCGATCTTTCTTTTCGAGTCCGCCTTCGGTCGTACTCATTTATGGTTGAAATTCCGTCCTCGGTCGGTCTTTCTTTTCAAGTTCGCCTTCGGTCATACTCGTTTGTGGTTGAAATTCCGTCCTCAGCCGATCTTTATTTTCGAGTCCGCTTTCGGTCGTACTCGTTTGGGGTTGAAATTTCGTTCTCGGCCGGTCTTTCTTTTCGAGTCCGCATTCGGTCGTACTCGTTTGTGGTTGAAATTCTGTCCTCGGCTGGTCTTTCTTTTCGAGTCCGCTTTCGGTCCTACTCGTTTGTGGTTGAAATTCCGTCCTCGGCTAGTTTTTCTTTTCGAGTCCGCCTTCGGTCGTACTCGTTTGTGGTTGAAATTCCGTCCTCGGCCAGTCTTTCTTTTTGAGTCCGCTTTCGGTCGTACTCGTTTGCTGATGAAAATCTGTCTTCAGTCGGTCTTTCTTTTCGATTCCGCTTTCGGTGATACTCGTTTGTGGTTGAAATTCCCTTCTCAGTCGGTCTTTCTTTTCGAGTCCGCTTTCGGTCGTACTCGTTTCCTGATGAAATTCTGTCTTCGGTCGGTCTTTCTTTTCGAGTCCTCTTTCAGTCGTACTCGTTTGCTGTTGATATTCAGTCTTCGGCCAGTCTTTCTTTTCGAGTCCGCTTTAGGCCGTACTTGTTTTCTGTTGAAATTCTGTCTTTGGCCAGTCTTTCTTTTCGAGTCTGCTTTCGGTCGTGCTCGTTTGTTGATGAAATTCCGTCTTCGGTCGGTCTTTCTTTTCGAGTCCGCATTCGGCCGTACTCGTTTGTTGTTGAAATTTCGTCCTCGACCGGTCTTTCTTTACGAATCCGCTTTCGGTCGTACTCGTTTGTGGTTGAAATTCCGACCTCTGCCGGTCTTTCTTTTCTAGTCCGCCTTCGATCGTACTCGTTTGTGGTTGAAATTCTGTCCTCGGCCGGTCTTTCTTTTCGAGTCTGCTTTCAGTCGTACTCGTTTGTGGTTGAAATTTCGTCCTCGGCTGGTCTTTCTTTTCGAGTCCTCCTTCGGTCGTACTCGTCTGTGGTTGAAATTCCGCCCTCGACCGGTCTTTTTTTTGGAGTCCGCTTTCGGTCGTACTTGTTTGCTGATGGAATTCCGTCTTCCGTCAGTCTTTCTTTTCGAGTCCGCTTTCGGTGGTACTTGTTTGTGGTTGAAATTCCGTTCTCGGCCTGTGTGTCTTTTCGAGTCCGCTTTCGGTCGTACTCGTTTGCTGATGAAATTCCGTCTTCGGTCGGTCTTTCTTTTCGAGTTCGCATTTGGTTGTACTCGTTTGTTGTTGAGATTCCTTCTTCGGCAGGTCTTTCTTTTCGAGTCCGCTTTCGGTCGTACTCATTTGTGGTTGAAATTCCGTCCTCGGCCGGTCTTTCTTTTCGAGTTCGCCTTCGATCGTACTCGTTTGTGGTTGAAATTCTGTCCTCGGCCAGTCTTTCTTTTTGAGTCCGCTTTCGGTCGTACTCGTTTGTGGTTGAAATTCCGTCCTCGGCTGGTCTTTCTTTTCGAGTCCGCCTTCGGTCGTACTCGTTTGTGGTTGAAATTCCATCTTCGGTCGATCTTTTTTTTCTTGTCCGCTTTCGGTCGTGCTCGTTTGTTGATAAAATTCCGTCTTTGGTTGGTCTTTCTTTTCGAGTCCGCTTTCGGCCGTACTCGTTTGTTGTTGAAATTTCGTCCTCGGCCGATCTTTCTTTTCGAGTCCGCCTTCGGTCGTACTCATTTGTGGTTGAAATTCCGTCCTCGGTCGGTCTTTCTTTTCGAGTCCGCCTTCGGTCATACTCGTTTGTGGTTGAAATTCCGTCCTCAGCCGATCTTTATTTTCGAGTCCGCTTTCGGCCGTACTCGTTTGGGGTTGAAATTCCGTCCTCGGCCGATCTTTCTTTTCGAGGCCGCTTTCGGTCGTACTCGTTTGTGGTTGAAATTTCGTCCTCGGCCAGTCTTTCTTTTCGAGTCCGCTTTCGGTCGTACTCGTTTGCTGATGAAATTCCGCTTTCGGTCGGTCTTTCTTTTCGAGTCCGCTTTCGGTCTTACTCGTCTGTTGTTGAAATTCCCCTTTTGGTTGTCCTTTCTTTTCGAGTCCGCTTTCGGTCATACTCGTTTGCTGTTGAAATTCCGTCTTCGGCCGGTCTTTCTTTTCGAGTCCGCTTTCGGTCGTACTCATTTGTGGTTGAAATTCCGTCCTCGGTCGGTCTTTCTTTTCGAGTCCGCCTTCGGTCATACTCGTTTGTGGTTGAAATTCCGTCCTCAGCCGATCTTTATTTTCGAGTCCGCTTTCGGCCGTACTCGTTTGGGGTTGAAATTCCGTCCTCAGCCGGTCTTTCTTTACGAGTCCGCTTTCGGTCGTACTCGTTTGTGGTTGAAATTCCGTTCTCGGTCGATCTTTCTTTTCGGGTCCGCTTTCGGTCGTACTCGTTTGTGGTTGAAATTTCGTCCTCGGCCAGTCTTTCTTTTCGAGTCCGCTTTCGGTCGTACTCGTTTGCTGATGAAATTCCGCTTTCGGTCGGTCTTTCTTTTCGAGTCCGCTTTCGTTCTTACTCGTCTGTTATTGAAATTCCCCTTTTGGTCGTCCTTTCTTTTCGAGTCCGCTTTCGATCATACTCGTTTGCTGTTGAAATTCCGTCTTCGGCCGGTCTTTCTTTTCGAGTCCGCTTTCGGTCGTACTCGTTTGATGTTGAAATTCCATTTTCGGTCGGTCTTTCTTTTCGAGTCCGCTTTCGGTCGTGCTCGTTTATTGATGAAATTTCGTCTTCGGTCGGTCTTTCTTTTCGAGTCCGCTTTAGGCCGTACTTGTTTTCTGTTGAAATTCTGTCTTCGGCCGGTCTTTCTTTTCGAGTCTGCTTTCGGTCGTGCTCGTTTGTTGATGAAATTCCGTCTTCGGTCGGTCTTTCTTTCCGAGTCCGCATTCGGCCGTACTCGTTTGTTGTTGAAATTTCGTCCTCGACCGGTCTTTCTTTACAAATCCGCTTTCGGTCGTACTCGTTTGTGGTTGAAGTTCCGACCTCTGCCGGTCTTTCTTTTCGAGTCCGCCTTCGGTCGTACTCGTTTGTGGTTGAAATTCCGTCCTCGGCCAGTCTTTCTTTTTGAGTCCGCTTTCGGTCGTACTCGTTTGCTGATGAAAATCTGTCTTCAGTCGGTCTTTCTTTTCGATTCCGCTTTCGGTGATACTCGTTTGTGGTTGAAATTCCCTTCTCAGTCGGTCTTTCTTTTCGAGTCCGCTTTCGGTCGTACTCGTTTCCTGATGAAATTCTGTCTTCGGTCGGTCTTTCTTTTCGAGTCCTCTTTCAGTCGTACTCGTTTGCTGTTGATATTCAGTCTTCGGCCAGTCTTTCTTTTCGAGTCCGCTTTAGGCCGTACTTGTTTTCTGTTGAAATTCTGTCTTTGGCCGGTCTTTCTTTTCGAGTCTGCTTTCGGTCGTGCTCGTTTGTTGATGAAATTCCGTCTTCGGTCGGTCTTTCTTTTCGAGTCCGCATTCGGCCGTACTCGTTTGTTGTTGAAATTTCGTCCTCGACCGGTCTTTCTTTACGAATCCGCTTTCGGTCGTACTCGTTTGTGGTTGAAATTCCGACCTCTGCCGGTCTTTCTTTTCTAGTCCGCCTTCGATCGTACTCGTTTGTGGTTGAAATTCTGTCCTCGGCCGGTCTTTCTTTTCGAGTCTGCTTTCGGTCGTACTCGTTTGTGGTTGAAATTTCGTCCTCGGCTGGTCTTTCTTTTCGAGTCCTCCTTCGGTCGTACTCGTCTGTGGTTGAAATTCCGCCCTCGACCGGTCTTTTTTTTGGAGTCCGCTTTCGGTCGTACTTGTTTGCTGATGGAATTCCGTCTTCCGTCAGTCTTTCTTTTCGAGTCCGCTTTCGGTGGTACTTGTTTGTGGTTGAAATTCCGTTCTCGGCCTGTGTTTCTTTTCGAGTCCGCTTTCGGTCGTACTCGTTTGCTGATGAAATTCCGTCTTCGGTCGGTCTTTCTTTTCGAGTTCGCATTTGGTTGTACTCGTTTGTTGTTGAGATTCCTTCTTCTGCAGGTCTTTCTTTTCGAGTCCGCTTTCGGTCGTACTCATTTGTGGTTGAAATTCCATCCTCGGCCGATCTTTCTTTTCGAGTCCGCCTTCGGTCGTACTCGTTTGTGGTTGAAATTCCGTCCTCGGTCGGTCTTTCTTTTCGAGTCCGCCTTCGGTCGTACTCGTTTGTGGTTGAAATTCCGTCCTCGGCTGGTCTTTCTTTTCGAGTCCTCCTTCGGTCGTACTCGTCTGTGGTTGAAATTCCGCCCTCGACCGGTCTTTTTTTTGGAGTCCGCTTTCGGTCGTACTTGTTTGCTGATGGAATTCCGTCTTCCGTCAGTCTTTCTTTTCGAGTCCGCTTTCGGTGGTACTTGTTTGTGGTTGAAATTCCGTTCTCGGCCTGTGTTTCTTTTCGAGTCTGCTTTCGGTCGTACTCGTTTGCTGATGAAATTCCGTCTTCGGTCGGTCTTTCTTTTCGAGTTCGCATTTGGTTGTACTCGTTTGTTGTTGAGATTCCTTCTTCGGCAGATCTTTATTTTCGAGTCCGCTTTCGGTCGTACTCGTTTGGGGTTGAAATTCCGTCCTCGGCCGATCTTTCTTTTCGAGGCCGCTTTCGGTCGTACTCGTTTGTGGTTGAAATTTCGTCCTCGGCCAGTCTTTCTTTTCGAGTCCGCTTTCGGTCGTACTCGTTTGCTGATGAAATTCCGCTTTCGGTCGGTCTTTCTTTTCGAGTCCGCTTTCGGTCTTACTAGTCTGTTGTTGAAATTCCCCTTTTGGTTGTCCTTTCTTTTCGAGTCCGCTTTCGGTCATACTCGTTTGCTGTTGAAATTCCGTCTTCGGCCGGTCTTTCTTTTCGAGTCCGCTTTCGGTCGTACTCGTTTGATGTTGAAATTCCGTTTTCGGTCGGTCTTTCTTTTCGAGTCCGCTTTTGGTCTTGCTCGTTTATTGATGAAATTTCGTCTTCGGTCGGTCTTTCTTTTCGAGTCCGCTTTCGGCCGTACTCGTTTGTTGTTGAAATTCCGTCCTCAGCCGGTCTTTCTTTACGAGTCCGCTTTCGGTCGTACTCGTTTGTGGTTGAAATTCCGTTCTCGGTCGATCTTTCTTTTCGGGTCCGCTTTCGGTCGTACTCGTTTGTGGTTGAAATTTCGTCCTCGGCCAGTCTTTCTTTTCGAGTCCGCTTTCGGTCGTACTCGTTTGCTGATGAAATTCCGCTTTCGGTCGGTCTTTCTTTTCGAGTCCGCTTTCGTTCTTACTCGTCTGTTATTGAAATTCCCCTTTTGGTCGTCCTTTCTTTTCGAGTCCGCTTTCGGTCATACTCGTTTGCTGTTGAAATTCCGTCTTCGGCCGGTCTTTCTTTTCGAGTCCGCTTTCGGTCGTACTCGTTTGTGGTTGAAATTCCGTCCTCGGCCGGTCTTTCTTTTCGAGTCCGCTTTCGGTCGTACTCGTTTACTGACGAAATTCTGTCTTCGGTCGGTCTTTCTTTCCGAGTCCGCTTTCGGTCGTGCCCGTTTGTTGATGAAATTCCATCTTCGGTCGGTCTTTCTTTTCGAGTCCGCTTTCGGTCATACTCGTTTGTTGTTGAAATTCCGTCCTCGACCGGTCTTTCTTTTCGAGTCCGCTTTCGGTCGTACTCGTTTGTGGTTGAAATTCCGTCCTCGACCGATCTTTCTTTTCGAGTCCGCCTTCGGTCGTACTCGTTTGTGGTTTAAATTCCTTCCTAGGGCGGTCTTTCATTTCGAGTCCGCTTTCGGTCGCACTCGTTTGCGGATGAAATTCCGTCTTCGGCCGGTCTTTCTTTTCGAGTCCGCTATCAGTCGTGCTCGTTTGTTATTGAAATTCCGTCTTCGTTCGGTCTTTCTTTTCGAGTCCGCTTTCGGTCGTACTCGTTTGTGGTTAAAATTCTGTCCTCGACCGGTCTTTCTTTTCGAGTCCGCCTTCGGTCGTACTCGTTTGTGGTTGAAATTTTGTCCTCGGCCGGTCTTTCTTTTCGAGTCCGCTTTCGATCGTACTCGTTTGTGGTTGAAATTCCGTCCTCGTCCGGTCTTTCTTTTCGAGTCCGCTTTCGGTCGTACTCGTTTGTGGTTGAAATTCCTTCCTCGGGCGGTCTTTCATTTCGAGTCCGCTTTCGGTCGTACTCGTTTACTGACGAAATTCTGTCTTCGGTCGGTCTTTCTTTCCGAGTCTGCTTTCGGTCGTACTCGTTTGTGGTTGAAATTCCTTCATCGGCCGGTCTTTCTTTTCGATTCCGCTTTCGGTCGTACTCGTTTGTTCTTGAAAGTCCGTCCTCGACCGGTCTTTCTTTTCGAGTCCGCTTTCGGTCGTACTCGTTTGTTGTTGAAATTCCGTCCTCGGCCGGTCTTTCTTTTCGAGTCCGCCTTCGGTCGTACTCGTTTGTGGTTGAAATTCTGTCCTAGGCCGGTCTTTCTTTTCGAGTCCGCTTTCGGTCGTACTCAGTTGTGGTTGAAATTCCGTCCTCGGTTGGTCTTTCTTTTCGAGTCCTCTTTCGGTCGTACTCGTTTGCTGATGAAATTCCGTCTTCGGTCGGTCTTTCTTTTCGAGTCCGCTTTCGGTCGTACTCGTTTGTGGTTGAAATTCCATCCTCGGCCGGTCTTTCTTTTCGAGTCCGCTTTCGGTCGTACTCGTTTACTGACGAAATTCTGTCTTCGGTCGGTCTTTCTTTTCGAGTACGCTTTCGGTCGTGCCCGTTTCTTGATGAAATTCCATCTTCGGTCGGTCTTTCTTTTCGAGTCCGCTTTCGGACGTACTCGTTTGTTGTTGAAATTCCGTCCTCGACCGGTCTTTCTTTTCGAGTCCGCTTTCGGTCGCACTCGTTTATGGTTGAAATTACGTCCTTGGCCTGTCTTTCTTTCCGAGTCCGCTTTCGGTCGTGCCCGTTTGTTGATGAAATTCCATCTTCGGTCGGTCTTTCTTTTCGAGTCCGCTTTCGGTCATACCCGTTTGTTGTTGAAATTCCGTCCTCGACCGGTCTTTCTTTTCGAGTCCGCTTTCGGTCGTACTCGTTTGTGGTTGAAATTCCGTCCTCGGCCGATCTTTCTTTTCGAGTCCGCCTTCGGTCGTACTCGTTTGTGGATGAAATTCTGTCCTCGGCCGGTTTTTCTTTTCGAGCCCGCTTTCGGTCGTATTCGTTTGTGGTTGAAATTCCGTCCTCGGTCGGTCTTTCTTTTCGAATCCGCTTTCGGTCGTACTCGTTTGTGGTTTAAATTCCTTCCTAGGGCGGTCTTTCATTTCGAGTCCGTTTTCGGTCGCACTCGTTTGCGGATGAAATTCCGTCTTCGGCCGGTCTTTCTTTTCGAGTCCGCTATAAGTCGTGCTCGTTTGTTATTGAAATTCCGTCTTCGTTCGGTCTTTCTTTTCGAGTCCGCTTTCGGTCGTACTCGTTTGTGGTTAAAATTCTGTCCTCGACCGGTCTTTCTTTTCGAGTCCGCCTTCGGTCGTACTCGTTTGTGGTTGAAATTTTGTCCTCGGCCGGTCTTTCTTTTCGAGTCCGCTTTCGATCGTACTCGTTTGTGGTTGAAATTCCGTCCTCGTCCGGTCTTTCTTTTCGAGTCCGCTTTCGGTCGTACTCGTTTGTGGTTGAAATTCCTTCCTCGGGCGGTCTTTCATTTCGAGTCCGCTTTCGGTCGCACTCGTTTGCTGATGAAATTTCGTCTTCACCCGGTCTTTCTTTTCGAGTCCGCTTTCAGTCGTGCTCGTTTGTTGATGAAATTCTGTCTTCGGTCGGTCTTTCTTTTCGAGTCCGCTTTCGGTCGTACTGTTTGTTATTGAAATTCCGTCCTCGGTCGGTCTTTCTTTTCGAGTCCGCTTTCGGTCGAACTCGTTTGTAGTTGAAATTTCGCCCTCGTCCGGTCTTTCTTTTCGAGTCCGCTTTCGGTCGTACTCGTTTGTGGTTGAAATTTAGTCCTCGGCCGGTCTTTCTTTTCGATTCCTCTTTCGGTCGTACTCGTTTGTGGTTGAAATTCCGTCCTCGGCCGGTCTTTCTTTTCGAGTCCGCTTTCGGTCGTACTCGTTTGTGGTTTAAATTCCTTCCTAGGGCGGTCTTTCATTTCGAGTCCGCTTTCGGTCGCACTCGTTTGCGGATGAAATTCCGTCTTCGGCCGGTCTTTCTTTTCGAGTCCGTTTTCAGTCGTGCTCGTTTGTTATTGAAATTCCGTCTTCGGTCGGTCTTTCTTTTCGAGTCCGCTTTCGGTCGTACTCGTTTGTGGTTGAAATTCCTTCCTCGGGCGGTCTTTCATTTCGAGTCCGCTTTCGGTCGCACTCGTTTGCTGATGAAATTTTGTCTTCGGCCGGTCTTTCTTTTCGAGTCCGCTTTCAGTCGTGCTCGTTTGTTGATGAAATTCTGTCTTCGGTCGGTCTTTCTTTTCGAGTCCGCTTTCGGTCGTACTCGTTTGTTATTGACATTCCGTCCTTGGTCGGTCTTTCTTTTCGAGTCCGCTTTCGGTCGAACTCGTTTGTGGTTGAAATTTCGTCCTCGTCCGGTCTTTCTTTTCGAGTCCGCTTTCGGTCTGACTCGTTTGTGGTTGAAATTTCGTCCTCGGCCGGTCTTTCTTTTTGATTCCTCTTTCGGTCGTACTCGTTTGTGGTTGAATTTCCTTCCTCGGGCGGTCTTTCATTTCGAGTCCTCTTTCGGTCGTACTCGTTTGCTGATGAAATTCCGTCTTTGGCCAGTTATTCTTTTCGAGTCCGCTTTCGGTCGTGCTCGTTTGTTGATGAAATTCCGTCTTCAGTCGGTCTTTCTTTTCGAGTCCCCTTTCGGTCGTACTCGTTTATTGTTGAAATTTCTTCCTCGGCCGGTCTTTCTTTTTGAGTCCGCTTTCGGTCGTACTCGTTTGTTGTTGAAATTCCGTCCGCGGCCGGTCTTTCTTTTCGAGTCCGCCTTCGGTCGTACTCGTTTGTGGTTGAAATTCTGTCCTAGGCTGGTCTTCCTTTTCGAGTCCGTTTTCGGTCGTACTCATTTGTGGTTGAAATTCCGTCCTCGGTCGGTCTTTCTTTTCGAGTCCTCTTTCGGTCGTACTCGTTTGCTGATGAAATTCCGTCTTCGGTCGGTCTTTCTTTTCGAGTCCGCTTTCGGTCGTACTCGTTTGTGGTTGAAATTCCGTCCTCGGCCGGTCTTTCTTTTCGAGTCCGCTTTCGGTCGTACTCATTTACTGACGAAATTCTGTCTTCGGTCGGTCTTTCTTTTCGAGTCCGCTTTCGGTCGTACTCATTTACTAACGAAATTCTGTCTTCGGTCGGTCTTTCTTTCCGAGTCCGCTTTCGGTCGTGCCCGTTTGTTGATGAAATTCCATCTTCGGTCGGTCTTTCTTTTCGAGTCCGCTTTCGGTCATACTCGTTTGTTGTTGAAATTCCGTCCTCGACCGGTCTTTCTTTTCGAGTCCGCTTTCGGTCGTACTCGTTTGTGGTTGAAATTCCGTCCTCGACCGATCTTTCTTTTCGAGTCCGCCTTCGGTCGTACTCGTTTGTGGTTGAAATTCTGTCCTCGGCCGGTTTTTCTTTTCGAGCCCGCTTTCGGTCGTATTCGTTTGTGGTTGAAATTCCGTCCTCGGCCGGTCTTTCTTTTCGAGTCCGCTTTCGGTCGTACTCGTTTGTGGTTTAAATTCCTTCCTAGGGTGGTCTTTCATTTCGAGTCCGCTTTCGGTCGCACTCGTTTGCGGATGAAATTCCGTCTTCGGCCGGTCTTTCATTTCGAGTCCGCTTTCGGTCGTACTCGTTTACTGACGAAATTCTGTCTTCGGTCGGTCTTTCTTTCCGAGTCTGCTTTCGGTCGTACTCGTTTGTGGTTGAAATTCCGTCATCGGCCGGTCTTTCTTTTCGATTCCGCTTTCGGTCGTACTCGTTTGTTCTTGAAAGTCCGTCCTCGGCCGGTCTTTCTTTTCGAGTCCGCTTTCGGTCGTACTCGTTTGTTGTTGAAATTCCGTCCTCGGCCGGTCTTTCTTTTCGAGTCCGCCTTCGGTCGTACTCGTTTGTGGTTGAAATTCTGTCCTAGGCCGGTCTTTCTTTTCGAGTCCGCTTTCGGTCGTACTCATTTGTGGTTGAAATTCCGTCCTCGGTCGGTCTTTCTTTTCGAGTCCTCTTTCGGTCGTACTCGTTTGCTGATGAAATTCCGTCTTCGGTCGGTCTTTCTTTTCGAGTCCGCTTTCGGTCGTACTCGTTTGTGGTTGAAATTCCATCCTCGGCCGGTCTTTCTTTTCGAGTCCGCTTTCGGTCGTACTCGTTTACTGACGAAATTCTGTCTTCGGTCGGTCTTTCTTTTCGAGTACGCTTTCGGTCGTGCCCGTTTCTTGATGAAATTCCATCTTCGGTCGGTCTTTCTTTTCGAGTCCGCTTTCGGACGTACTCGTTTGTTGTTGAAATTCCGTCCTCGGCCGGTCTTTCTTTTCGAGTCCGCTTTCGGTCGCACTCGTTTATGGTTGAAATTACGTCCTTGGCCTGTCTTTCTTTCCGAGTCCGCTTTCGGTCGTGCCCGTTTGTTGATGAAATTCCATCTTCGGTCGGTCTTTCTTTTCGAGTCCGCTTTCGGTCATACTCGTTTGTTGTTGAAATTCCGTCCTCGACCGGTCTTTCTTTTCGAGTCCGCTTTCGGTCGTACTCGTTTGTGGTTGAAATTCCGTCCTCGGCCGATCTTTCTTTTCGAGTCCGCCTTCGGTCGTACTCGTTTGTGGTTGAAATTCTCTCCTCGGCCGGTTTTTCTTTTCGAGCCCGCTTTCGGTCGTATTCGTTTGTGGTTGAAATTCCGTCCTCGGCCAGTCTTTCTTTTCGAGTCCGCTTTCGGTCGTACTCGTTTGTGGTTTAAATTCCTTCCTAGGGCGGTCTTTCATTTCGAGTCCGCTTTCGGTCGCACTCGTTTGCGGATGAAATTCCGTCTTCGGCCGGTCTTTCTTTTCGAGTCCGCTATCAGTCGTGCTCGTTTGTTATTGAAATTCCGTCTTCGTTCGGTCTTTCTTTTCGAGTCCGCTTTCGGTCGTACTCGTTTGTGGTTAAAATTCTGTCCTCGACCGGTCTTTCTTTTCGAGTCCGCCTTCGGTCGTACTCGTTTGTGGTTGAAATTTTGTCCTCGGCCGGTCTTTCTTTTCGAGTCCGCTTTCGATCGTACTCGTTTGTGGTTGAAATTCCGTCCTCGTCCGGTCTTTCTTTTCGAGTCCGCTTTCGGTCGTACTCGTTTGTGGTTGAAATTCCTTCCTCGGGCGGTCTTTCATTTCG
Organism: Lathyrus tuberosus; assembly: GCA_022829125.1. Taxonomy (NCBI): domain Eukaryota; kingdom Viridiplantae; phylum Streptophyta; class Magnoliopsida; order Fabales; family Fabaceae; genus Lathyrus; species Lathyrus tuberosus. The sequence goes on from JALAZF010000390.1 coordinate 691,630, forward strand.
AGTCCGCTTTCGGTCGCACTCGTTTGCTGATGAAATTTCGTCTTCACCCGGTCTTTCTTTTCGAGTCCGCTTTCAGTCGTGCTCGTTTGTTGATGAAATTCTGTCTTCGGTCGGTCTTTCTTTTCGAGTCCCCTTTCGGTCGTACTGTTTGTTATTGAAATTCCGTCCTCGTTCGGTCTTTCTTTTCGAGTCCGCTTTCGGTCGAACTCGTTTGTAGTTGAAATTTCGCCCTCGTCCGGTCTTTCTTTTCGAGTCCGCTTTCGGTCGTACTCGTTTGTGGTTGAAATTTAGTCCTCGGCCGGTCTTTCTTTTTGATTCCTCTTTCGGTCGTACTCGTTTGTGGTTGATATTCCTTCCTCTGGCGGTCTTTCTTTTCGAGTCCGCTTTCGGTCGTACTCGTTTACTGACGAAATTCTGTCTTCGGTCGGTCTTTCTTTCCGAGTCTGCTTTCGGTCGTGCCCGTTTGTTGATGAAATTCCATCTTCGGTCGGTCTTTCTTTTCGAGTCCGCTTTCGGTCATACTCGTTTGTTGTTGAAATTCCGTCCTCGGCCGGTCTTTCTTTTCGAGTCCGCTTTCGGTCGTACTCGTTTGTGGTTGAAATTCCGTCCTCGGCCGATCTTTCTTTTCGAGTCCGCCTTCGGTTGTACTCGTTTGTGGTTGAAATTTTTTCCTCGGCCGGTCTTTCTTTTCGAGTCCGCTTTCGATCGTACTCGTTTGTGGTTGAAATTTCGTCCTCGTCCGGTCTTTCTTTTCGAGTCCGCTTTCGGTCGTACTTGTTTGTGGTTGAAATTCCTTCCTCGGGCGGTCTTTCATTTCGAGTCCGCTTTCGGTCGCACTCGTTTGCTGATGAAATTTCGTCTTCGCCCGGTCTTTCTTTTCGAGTCCGCTTTCAGTCGTGCTCGTTTGTTGATGAAATTCTGTCTTCGGTCGGTCTTTCTTTTCGAGTCCGCTTTCGGTCGTACTGTTTGTGGTTGAAATTTCGCCCTCGTCCGGTCTTTCTTTTCGAGTCCGCTTTCGGTCGTACTCGTTTGTGGTTGAAATTTAGTCCTCGGCCGGTCTTTCTTTTCGATTCCTCTTTCGGTCGTACTCGTTTGTGGTTGAAATTCCCTCCTCGGGCGGTCTTTCTTTTCGAGTCCGCTTTCGGTCGTACTCGTTTACTGACGAAATTCTGTCTTCGGTCGGTCTTTCTTTCCGAGTCCGCTTTCGGTCGTACTCGTTTGTGGTTGAAATTCCATCCTCGGCCGGTCTTTCTTTTCGAGTCCGCTTTCGGTCGTACTCGTTTACTGACGAAATTCTGTCTTCGGTCGGTCTTTCTTTTCGAGTACGCTTTCGGTCGTGCCCGTTTCTTGATGAAATTCCATCTTCGGTCGGTCTTTCTTTTCGAGTCCGCTTTCGGACGTACTCGTTTGTTGTTGAAATTCCGTCCTCGACCGGTCTTTCTTTTCGAGTCCGCTTTCGGTCGCACTCGTTTATGGTTGAAATTACGTCCTTGGCCTGTCTTTCTTTCCGAGTCCGCTTTCGGTCGTGCCCGTTTGTTGATGAAATTCCATCTTCGGTCGGTCTTTCTTTTCGAGTCCGCTTTCGGTCATACCCGTTTGTTGTTGAAATTCCGTCCTCGACCGGTCTTTCTTTTCGAGTCCGCTTTCGGTCGTACTCGTTTGTGGTTGAAATTCCGTCCTCGGCCGATCTTTCTTTTCGAGTCCGCCTTCGGTTGTACTCGTTTGTGGTTGAAATTCTGTCCTCGGCCGGTTTTTCTTTTCGAGCCCGCTTTCGGTCGTATTCGTTTGTGGTTGAAATTCCGTCCTCGGTCGGTCTTTCTTTTCGAGTCCGCTTTCGGTCGTACTAGTTTGTGGTTTAAATTCCTTCCTAGGGCGGTGTTTCATTTCGAGTCCGCTTTCGGTCGCACTCGTTTGCGGATGAAATTCCGTCTTCGGCCGGTCTTTCTTTTCGAGTCCGCTATAAGTCGTGCTCGTTTGTTATTGAAATTCCGTCTTCGTTCGGTCTTTCTTTTCGAGTCCGCTTTCGGTCGTACTCGTTTGTGGTTAAAATTCTGTCCTCGACCGGTCTTTCTTTTCGAGTCCGCCTTCGGTCGTACTCGTTTGTGGTTGAAATTTTGTCCTCGGCCGGTCTTTCTTTTCGAGTCCGCTTTCGATCGTACTCGTTTGTGGTTGAAATTCCGTCCTCGTCCGGTCTTTCTTTTCGAGTCCGCTTTCGGTCGTACTCGTTTGTGGTTGAAATTCCTTCCTCGGGCGGTCTTTCATTTCGAGTCCGCTTTCGGTCGCACTCGTTTGCTGATGAAATTTCATCTTCACCCGGTCTTTCTTTTCGAGTCCGCTTTCAGTCGTGCTCGTTTGTTGATGAAATTCTGTATTCGGTCGGTCTTTCTTTTCGAGTCCGCTTTCGGTCGTACTGTTTGTTATTGAAATTCCGTCCTCGGTCGGTCTTTCTTTTCGAGTCCGCTTTCGGTCGAACTCGTTTGTAGTTGAAATTTCTCCCTCGTCCGGTCTTTCTTTTCGAGCCCGCTTTCGGTCGTATTCGTTTGTGGTTGAAATTCCGTCCTCGGTCGGTCTTTCTTTTCGAGTCCGCTTTCGGTCGTACTCGTTTGTGGTTTAAATTCCTTCCTAGGGCGGTCTTTCATTTCGAGTCCGCTTTCGGTCGCACTCGTTTGCGGATGAAATTCCGTCTTCGGCCGGTCTTTCTTTTCGAGTCCGCTATCAGTCGTGCTCGTTTGTTATTGAAATTCCGTCTTCGTTCGGTCTTTCTTTTCGAGTCCGCTTTCGGTCGTACTCGTTTGTGGTTAAAATTCTGTCCTCGACCGGTCTTTCTTTTCGAGTCCGCCTTCGGTCGTACTCGTTTGTGGTTGAAATTTTGTCCTCGGCCGGTCTTTCTTTTCGAGTCCGCTTTCGATCGTACTCGTTTGTGGTTGAAATTCCGTCCTCGTCCGGTCTTTCTTTTCGAGTCCGCTTTCGGTCGTACTCGTTTGTGGTTGAAATTCCTTCCTCGGGCGGTCTTTCATTTCGAGTCCGCTTTCGGTCGCACTCGTTTGCTGATGAAATTTCGTCTTCACCCGGTCTTTCTTTTCGAGTCCGCTTTCAGTCGTGCTCGTTTGTTGATGAAATTCTGTCTTCGGTCGGTCTTTCTTTTCGAGTCCCCTTTCGGTCGTACTGTTTGTTATTGAAATTCCGTCCTCGTTCGGTCTTTCTTTTCGAGTCCGCTTTCGGTCGAACTCGTTTGTAGTTGAAATTTCGCCCTCGTCCGGTCTTTCTTTTCGAGTCCGCTTTCGGTCGTACTCGTTTGTGGTTGAAATTTAGTCCTCGGCCGGTCTTTCTTTTTGATTCCTCTTTCGGTCGTACTCGTTTGTGGTTGATATTCCTTCCTCTGGCGGTCTTTCTTTTCGAGTCCGCTTTCGGTCGTACTCGTTTACTGACGAAATTCTGTCTTCGGTCGGTCTTTCTTTCCGAGTCTGCTTTCGGTCGTGCCCGTTTGTTGATGAAATTCCATCTTCGGTCGGTCTTTCTTTTCGAGTCCGCTTTCGGTCATACTCGTTTGTTGTTGAAATTCCGTCCTCGGCCGGTCTTTCTTTTCGAGTCCGCTTTCGGTCGTACTCGTTTGTGGTTGAAATTCCGTCCTCGGCCGATCTTTCTTTTCGAGTCCGCCTTCGGTTGTACTCGTTTGTGGTTGAAATTTTTTCCTCGGCCGGTCTTTCTTTTCGAGTCCGCTTTCGATCGTACTCGTTTGTGGTTGAAATTTCGTCCTCGTCCGGTCTTTCTTTTCGAGTCCGCTTTCGGTCGTACTTGTTTGTGGTTGAAATTCCTTCCTCGGGCGGTCTTTCATTTCGAGTCCGCTTTCGGTCGCACTCGTTTGCTGATGAAATTTCGTCTTCGCCCGGTCTTTCTTTTCGAGTCCGCTTTCAGTCGTGCTCGTTTGTTGATGAAATTCTGTCTTCGGTCGGTCTTTCTTTTCGAGTCCGCTTTCGGTCGTACTGTTTGTGGTTGAAATTTCGCCCTCGTCCGGTCTTTCTTTTCGAGTCCGCTTTCGGTCGTACTCGTTTGTGGTTGAAATTTAGTCCTCGGCCGGTCTTTCTTTTCGATTCCTCTTTCGGTCGTACTCGTTTGTGGTTGAAATTCCCTCCTCGGGCGGTCTTTCTTTTCGAGTCCGCTTTCGGTCGTACTCGTTTACTGACGAAATTCTGTCTTCGGTCGGTCTTTCTTTCCGAGTCCGCTTTCGGTCGTACTCGTTTGTGGTTGAAATTCCATCCTCGGCCGGTCTTTCTTTTCGAGTCCGCTTTCGGTCGTACTCGTTTACTGACGAAATTCTGTCTTCGGTCGGTCTTTCTTTTCGAGTACGCTTTCGGTCGTGCCCGTTTCTTGATGAAATTCCATCTTCGGTCGGTCTTTCTTTTCGAGTCCGCTTTCGGACGTACTCGTTTGTTGTTGAAATTCCGTCCTCGACCGGTCTTTCTTTTCGAGTCCGCTTTCGGTCGCACTCGTTTATGGTTGAAATTACGTCCTTGGCCTGTCTTTCTTTCCGAGTCCGCTTTCGGTCGTGCCCGTTTGTTGATGAAATTCCATCTTCGGTCGGTCTTTCTTTTCGAGTCCGCTTTCGGTCATACCCGTTTGTTGTTGAAATTCCGTCCTCGACCGGTCTTTCTTTTCGAGTCCGCTTTCGGTCGTACTCGTTTGTGGTTGAAATTCCGTCCTCGGCCGATCTTTCTTTTCGAGTCCGCCTTCGGTTGTACTCGTTTGTGGTTGAAATTCTGTCCTCGGCCGGTTTTTCTTTTCGAGCCCGCTTTCGGTCGTATTCGTTTGTGGTTGAAATTCCGTCCTCGGTCGGTCTTTCTTTTCGAGTCCGCTTTCGGTCGTACTAGTTTGTGGTTTAAATTCCTTCCTAGGGCGGTGTTTCATTTCGAGTCCGCTTTCGGTCGCACTCGTTTGCGGATGAAATTCCGTCTTCGGCCGGTCTTTCTTTTCGAGTCCGCTATAAGTCGTGCTCGTTTGTTATTGAAATTCCGTCTTCGTTCGGTCTTTCTTTTCGAGTCCGCTTTCGGTCGTACTCGTTTGTGGTTAAAATTCTGTCCTCGACCGGTCTTTCTTTTCGAGTCCGCCTTCGGTCGTACTCGTTTGTGGTTGAAATTTTGTCCTCGGCCGGTCTTTCTTTTCGAGTCCGCTTTCGATCGTACTCGTTTGTGGTTGAAATTCCGTCCTCGTCCGGTCTTTCTTTTCGAGTCCGCTTTCGGTCGTACTCGTTTGTGGTTGAAATTCCTTCCTCGGGCGGTCTTTCATTTCGAGTCCGCTTTCGGTCGCACTCGTTTGCTGATGAAATTTCATCTTCACCCGGTCTTTCTTTTCGAGTCCGCTTTCAGTCGTGCTCGTTTGTTGATGAAATTCTGTATTCGGTCGGTCTTTCTTTTCGAGTCCGCTTTCGGTCGTACTGTTTGTTATTGAAATTCCGTCCTCGGTCGGTCTTTCTTTTCGAGTCCGCTTTCGGTCGAACTCGTTTGTAGTTGAAATTTCTCCCTCGTCCGGTCTTTCTTTTCGAGCCCGCTTTCGGTCGTATTCGTTTGTGGTTGAAATTCCGTCCTCGGTCGGTCTTTCTTTTCGAGTCCGCTTTCGGTCGTACTCGTTTGTGGTTTAAATTCCTTCCTAGGGCGGTCTTTCATTTCGAGTCCGCTTTCGGTCGCACTCGTTTGCGGATGAAATTCCGTCTTCGGCCGGTCTTTCTTTTCGAGTCCGCTATCAGTCGTGCTCGTTTGTTATTGAAATTCCGTCTTCGTTCGGTCTTTCTTTTCGAGTCCGCTTTCGGTCGTACTCGTTTGTGGTTAAAATTCTGTCCTCGACCGGTCTTTCTTTTCGAGTCCGCCTTCGGTCGTACTCGTTTGTGGTTGAAATTTTGTCCTCGGCCGGTCTTTCTTTTCGAGTCCGCTTTCGATCGTACTCGTTTGTGGTTGAAATTCCGTCCTCGTCCGGTCTTTCTTTTCGAGTCCGCTTTCGGTCGTACTCGTTTACTGACGAAATTCTGTCCTCGGCCGGTCTTTCTTTTCGAGTCCGCTTTCGGTCGTACTCGTTTGTGGTTGAAATTCCTTCCTCGGGCGGTCTTTCATTTCGAGTCCGCTTTCGGTCGCACTCGTTTGCTGATGAAATTTCGTCTTCACCCGGTCTTTCTTTTCGAGTCCGCTTTCAGTCGTGCTCGTTTGTTGATGAAATTCTGTCTTCGGTCGGTCTTTCTTTTCGAGTCCCCTTTCGGTCGTACTGTTTGTTATTGAAATTCCGTCCTCGTTCGGTCTTTCTTTTCGAGTCCGCTTTCGGTCGAACTCGTTTGTAGTTGAAATTTCGCCCTCGTCCGGTCTTTCTTTTCGAGTCCGCTTTCGGTCGTACTCGTTTGTGGTTGAAATTTAGTCCTCGGCCGGTCTTTCTTTTTGATTCCTCTTTCGGTCGTACTCGTTTGTGGTTGATATTCCTTCCTCTGGCGGTCTTTCTTTTCGAGTCCGCTTTCGGTCGTACTCGTTTACTGACGAAATTCTGTCTTCGGTCGGTCTTTCTTTCCGAGTCTGCTTTCGGTCGTGCCCGTTTGTTGATGAAATTCCATCTTCGGTCGGTCTTTCTTTTCGAGTCCGCTTTCGGTCATACTCGTTTGTTGTTGAAATTCCGTCCTCGGCCGGTCTTTCTTTTCGAGTCCGCTTTCGGTCGTACTCGTTTGTGGTTGAAATTCCGTCCTCGGCCGATCTTTCTTTTCGAGTCCGCCTTCGGTTGTACTCGTTTGTGGTTGAAATTTTTTCCTCGGCCGGTCTTTCTTTTCGAGTCCGCTTTCGATCGTACTCGTTTGTGGTTGAAATTTCGTCCTCGTCCGGTCTTTCTTTTCGAGTCCGCTTTCGGTCGTACTTGTTTGTGGTTGAAATTCCTTCCTCGGGCGGTCTTTCATTTCGAGTCCGCTTTCGGTCGCACTCGTTTGCTGATGAAATTTCGTCTTCGCCCGGTCTTTCTTTTCGAGTCCGCTTTCAGTCGTGCTCGTTTGTTGATGAAATTCTGTCTTCGGTCGGTCTTTCTTTTCGAGTCCGCTTTCGGTCGTACTGTTTGTGGTTGAAATTTCGCCCTCGTCCGGTCTTTCTTTTCGAGTCCGCTTTCGGTCGTACTCGTTTGTGGTTGAAATTTAGTCCTCGGCCGGTCTTTCTTTTCGATTCCTCTTTCGGTCGTACTCGTTTGTGGTTGAAATTCCCTCCTCGGGCGGTCTTTCTTTTCGAGTCCGCTTTCGGTCGTACTCGTTTACTGACGAAATTCTGTCTTCGGTCGGTCTTTCTTTCCGAGTCCGCTTTCGGTCGTACTCGTTTGTGGTTGAAATTCCATCCTCGGCCGGTCTTTCTTTTCGAGTCCGCTTTCGGTCGTACTCGTTTACTGACGAAATTCTGTCTTCGGTCGGTCTTTCTTTTCGAGTACGCTTTCGGTCGTGCCCGTTTCTTGATGAAATTCCATCTTCGGTCGGTCTTTCTTTTCGAGTCCGCTTTTGGACGTACTCGTTTGTTGTTGAAATTCCGTCCTCGACCGGTCTTTCTTTTCGAGTCCGCTTTCGGTCGCACTCGTTTATGGTTGAAATTACGTCCTTGGCCTGTCTTTCTTTCCGAGTCCGCTTTCGGTCGTGCCCGTTTGTTGATGAAATTCCATCTTCGGTCGGTCTTTCTTTTCGAGTCCGCTTTCGGTCATACCCGTTTGTTGTTGAAATTCCGTCCTCGACCGGTCTTTCTTTTCGAGTCCGCTTTCGGTCGTACTCGTTTGTGGTTGAAATTCCGTCCTCGGCCGATCTTTCTTTTCGAGTCCGCCTTCGGTTGTACTCGTTTGTGGTTGAAATTCTGTCCTCGGCCGGTTTTTCTTTTCGAGCCCGCTTTCGGTCGTATTCGTTTGTGGTTGAAATTCCGTCCTCGGTCGGTCTTTCTTTTCGAGTCCGCTTTCGGTCGTACTCGTTTGTGGTTTAAATTCCTTCCTAGGGCGGTGTTTCATTTCGAGTCCGCTTTCGGTCGCACTCGTTTGCGGATGAAATTCCGTCTTCGGCCGGTCTTTCTTTTCGAGTCCGCTATAAGTCGTGCTCGTTTGTTATTGAAATTCCGTCTTCGTTCGGTCTTTCTTTTCGAGTCCGCTTTCGGTCGTACTCGTTTGTGGTTAAAATTCTGTCCTCGACCGGTCTTTCTTTTCGAGTCCGCCTTCGGTCGTACTCGTTTGTGGTTGAAATTTTGTCCTCGGCCGGTCTTTCTTTTCGAGTCCGCTTTCGATCGTACTCGTTTGTGGTTGAAATTCCGTCCTCGTCCGGTCTTTCTTTTCGAGTCCGCTTTCGGTCGTACTCGTTTGTGGTTGAAATTCCTTCCTCGGGCGGTCTTTCATTTCGAGTCCGCTTTCGGTCGCACTCGTTTGCTGATGAAATTTCATCTTCACCCGGTCTTTCTTTTCGAGTCCGCTTTCAGTCGTGCTCGTTTGTTGATGAAATTCTGTCTTCGGTCGGTCTTTCTTTTCGAGTCCGCTTTCGGTCGTACTGTTTGTGGTTGAAATTTCGCCCTCGTCCGGTCTTTCTTTTCGAGTCCGCTTTCGGTCGTACTCGTTTGTGGTTGAAATTTAGTCCTCGGCCGGTCTTTCTTTTCGATTCCTCTTTCGGTCGTACTCGTTTGTGGTTGAAATTCCCTCCTCGGGCGGTCTTTCTTTTCGAGTCCGCTTTCGGTCGTACTCGTTTACTGACGAAATTCTGTCTTCGGTCGGTCTTTCTTTCCGAGTCCGCTTTCGGTCGTACTCGTTTGTGGTTGAAATTCCATCCTCGGCCGGTCTTTCTTTTCGAGTCCGCTTTCGGTCGTACTCGTTTACTGACGAAATTCTGTCTTCGGTCGGTCTTTCTTTTCGAGTACGCTTTCGGTCGTGCCCGTTTCTTGATGAAATTCCATCTTCGGTCGGTCTTTCTTTTCGAGTCCGCTTTTGGACGTACTCGTTTGTTGTTGAAATTCCGTCCTCGACCGGTCTTTCTTTTCGAGTCCGCTTTCGGTCGCACTCGTTTATGGTTGAAATTACGTCCTTGGCCTGTCTTTCTTTCCGAGTCCGCTTTCGGTCGTGCCCGTTTGTTGATGAAATTCCATCTTCGGTCGGTCTTTCTTTTCGAGTCCGCTTTCGGTCATACCCGTTTGTTGTTGAAATTCCGTCCTCGACCGGTCTTTCTTTTCGAGTCCGCTTTCGGTCGTACTCGTTTGTGGTTGAAATTCCGTCCTCGGCCGATCTTTCTTTTCGAGTCCGCCTTCGGTTGTACTCGTTTGTGGTTGAAATTCTGTCCTCGGCCGGTTTTTCTTTTCGAGCCCGCTTTCGGTCGTATTCGTTTGTGGTTGAAATTCCGTCCTCGGTCGGTCTTTCTTTTCGAGTCCGCTTTCGGTCGTACTCGTTTGTGGTTTAAATTCCTTCCTAGGGCGGTGTTTCATTTCGAGTCCGCTTTCGGTCGCACTCGTTTGCGGATGAAATTCCGTCTTCGGCCGGTCTTTCTTTTCGAGTCCGCTATAAGTCGTGCTCGTTTGTTATTGAAATTCCGTCTTCGTTCGGTCTTTCTTTTCGAGTCCGCTTTCGGTCGTACTCGTTTGTGGTTAAAATTCTGTCCTCGACCGGTCTTTCTTTTCGAGTCCGCCTTCGGTCGTACTCGTTTGTGGTTGAAATTTTGTCCTCGGCCGGTCTTTCTTTTCGAGTCCGCTTTCGATCGTACTCGTTTGTGGTTGAAATTCCGTCCTCGTCCGGTCTTTCTTTTCGAGTCCGCTTTCGGTCGTACTCGTTTGTGGTTGAAATTCCTTCCTCGGGCGGTCTTTCATTTCGAGTCCGCTTTCGGTCGCACTCGTTTGCTGATGAAATTTCATCTTCACCCGGTCTTTCTTTTCGAGTCCGCTTTCAGTCGTGCTCGTTTGTTGATGAAATTCTGTCTTCGGTCGGTCTTTCTTTTCGAGTCCGCTTTCGGTCGTACTGTTTGTTATTGAAATTCCGTCCTCGGTCGGTCTTTCTTTTCGAGTCCGCTTTCGGTCGTACTCGTTTGTGGTTGAAATTTAGTCCTCGGCCGGTCTTTCTTTTCGATTCCTCTTTCGGTCGTACTCGTTTGTGGTTGAAATTCCGTCCTCGGCCGGTCTTTCTTTTCGAGTCCGCTTTCGGTCGTACTCGTTTGTGGTTTAAATTCCTTCCTAGGGCGGTCTTTCATTTCGAGTCCGCTTTCGGTCGCACTCGTTTGCGGATGAAATTCCGTCTTCGGCCGGTCTTTCTTTTCGAGTCCGTTTTCAGTCGTGCTCGTTTGTTATTGAAATTCCGTCTTCGGTCGGTCTTTCTTTTCGAGTCCGCTTTCGGTCGTACTCGTTTGTGGTTGAAATTCCTTCCTCGGGCGGTCTTTCATTTCGAGTCCGCTTTCGGTCGCACTCGTTTGCTGATGAAATTTTGTCTTCGGCCGGTCTTTCTTTTCGAGTCCGCTTTCAGTCGTGCTCGTTTGTTGATGAAATTCTGTCTTCGGTCGGTCTTTCTTTTCGAGTCCGCTTTCGGTCGTACTCGTTTGTTATTGACATTCCGTCCTTGGTCGGTCTTTCTTTTCGAGTCCGCCTTCGGTCGTACTCGTTTGTGGTTGAACTTCTGTCCTAGGCTGGTCTTCCTTTTCGAGTCCGTTTTCGGTCGTACTCATTTGTGGTTGAAATTCCGTCCTCGGTCGGTCTTTCTTTTCGAGTCCTCTTTCGGTCGTACTCGTTTGCTGATGAAATTCCGTCTTCGGTCGGTCTTTCTTTTCGAGTCCGCTTTCGGTCGTACTCGTTTGTGGTTGAAATTCCGTCCTCGGCCGGTCTTTCTTTTCGAGTCCGCTTTCGGTCGTACTCATTTACTGACGAAATTCTGTCTTCGGTCGGTCTTTCTTTTCGAGTCCGCTTTCGGTCGTACTCATTTACTGACGAAATTCTGTCTTCGGTCGGTCTTTCTTTCCGAGTCCGCTTTCGGTCGTGCCCGTTTGTTGATGAAATTCCATCTTCGGTCGGTCTTTCTTTTCGAGTCCGCTTTCGGTCATACTCGTTTGTTGTTGAAATTCCGTCCTCGACCGGTCTTTCTTTTCGAGTCCGCTTTCGGTCGTACTCGTTTGTGGTTGAAATTCCGTCCTCGGCCGATCTTTCTTTTCGAGTCCGCCTTCGGTCGTACTCGTTTGTGGTTGAAATTCTGTCCTCGGCCGATTTTTCTTTTCGAGCCCGCTTTCGGTCGTATTCGTTTGTGGTTGAAATTCCGTCCTCGGCCGGTCTTTCTTTTCGAGTCCGCTTTCGGTCGTACTCGTTTGTGGTTTAAATTCCTTCCTAGGGTGGTCTTTCATTTCGAGTCCGCTTTCGGTCGCACTCGTTTGCGGATGAAATTCCGTCTTCGGTCGGTCTTTCATTTCGAGTCCGCTTTCGGTCGTACTCGTTTACTGACGAAATTCTGTCTTCGGTCGGTCTTTCTTTCCGAGTCTGCTTTCGGTCGTACTCGTTTGTGGTTGAAATTCCGTCATCGGCCGGTCTTTCTTTTCGATTCCGCTTTCGGTCGTACTCGTTTGTTCTTGAAAGTCCGTCCTCGGCCGGTCTTTCTTTTCGAGTCCGCTTTCGGTCGTACTCGTTTGTTGTTGAAATTCCGTCCTCGGCCGGTCTTTCTTTTCGAGTCCGCCTTCGGTCGTACTCGTTTGTGGTTGAAATTCTGTCCTAGGCCGGTCTTTCTTTTCGAGTCCGCTTTCGGTCGTACTCATTTGTGGTTGAAATTCCGTCCTCGGTCGGTCTTTCTTTTCGAGTCCTCTTTCGGTCGTACTCGTTTGCTGATGAAATTCCGTCTTCGGTCGGTCTTTCTTTTCGAGTCCGCTTTCGGTCGTACTCGTTTGTGGTTGAAATTCCATCCTCGGCCGGTCTTTCTTTTCGAGTCCGCTTTCGGTCGTACTCGTTTACTGACGAAATTCTGTCTTCGGTCGGTCTTTCTTTTCGAGTACGCTTTCGGTCGTGCCCGTTTCTTGATGAAATTCCATCTTCGGTCGGTCTTTCTTTTCGAGTCCGCTTTCGGTCATACTCGTTTGTTGTTGAAATTCCGTCCTCGGCCGGTCTTTCTTTTCGAGTCCGCTTTCGGTCGCACTCGTTTATGGTTGAAATTACGTCCTTGGCCTGTCTTTCTTTCCGAGTCCGCTTTCGGTCGTGCCCGTTTGTTGATGAAATTCCATCTTCGGTCGGTCTTTCTTTTCGAGTCCGCTTTCGGTCATACTCGTTTGTTGTTGAAATTCCGTCCTCGACCGGTCTTTCTTTTCGAGTCCGCTTTCGGTCGTACTCGTTTGTGGTTGAAATTCCGTCCTCGGCCGATCTTTCTTTTCGAGTCCGCCTTCGGTCGTACTCGTTTGTGGTTGAAATTCTCTCCTCGACCGGTTTTTCTTTTCGAGCCCGCTTTCGGTCGTATTCGTTTGTGGTTGAAATTCCGTCCTCGGCCAGTCTTTCTTTTCGAGTCCGCTTGCGGTCGTACTCGTTTGTGGTTTAAATTCCTTCCTAGGGCGGTCTTTCATTTCGAGTCCGCTTTCGGTCGCACTCGTTTGCGGATGAAATTCCGTCTTCGGCCGGTCTTTCTTTTCGAGTCCGCTATCAGTCGTGCTTGTTTGTTATTGAAATTCCGTCTTCGTTCGGTCTTTCTTTTCGAGTCCGCTTTCGGTCGTACTCGTTTGTGGTTAAAATTCTGTCCTCGACCGGTCTTTCTTTTCGAGTCCGCCTTCGGTCGTACTTGTTTGTGGTTGAAATTTTGTCCTCGGCCGGTCTTTCTTTTCGAGTCCGCTTTCGATCGTACTCGTTTGTGGTTGAAATTCCGTCCTCGTCCGGTCTTTCTTTTCGAGTCCGCTTTCGGTCGTACTCGTTTGTGGTTGAAATTCCTTCCTCGGGCGGTCTTTCATTTCGAGTCCGCTTTCGGTCGCACTCGTTTGCTGATGAAATTTCGTCTTCACCCGGTCTTTCTTTTCGAGTCCGCTTTCAGTCGTGCTCGTTTGTTGATGAAATTCTGTCTTCGGTCGGTCTTTCTTTTCGAGTCCCCTTTCGGTCGTACTGTTTGTTATTGAAATTCCGTCCTCGGTCGGTCTTTCTTTTCGAGTCCGCTTTCGGTCGAACTCGTTTGTAGTTGAAATTTCGCCCTCGTCCGGTCTTTCTTTTCGAGTCCGCTTTCGGTCGTACTCGTTTGTGGTTGAAATTTAGTCCTCGGCCGGTCTTTCTTTTTGATTCCTCTTTCGGTCGTACTCGTTTGTGGTTGATATTCCTTCCTCGGGCGGTCTTTCTTTTCGAGTCCGCTTTCGGTCGTACTCGTTTACTGACGAAATTCTGTCTTCGGTCGGTCTTTCTTTCCGAGTCTGCTTTCGGTCGTGCCCGTTTGTTGATGAAATTCCATCTTCGGTCGGTCTTTCTTTTCGAGTCCGCTTTCGGTCATACTCGTTTGTTGTTGAAATTCCGTCCTCGGCCGGTCTTTCTTTTCGAGTCCGCTTTCGGTCGTACTCGTTTGTGGTTGAAATTTCGTCCTCGGCCGATCTTTCTTTTCGAGTCCGCCTTCGGTTGTACTCGTTTGTGGTTGAAATTTTGTCCTCGGCCGGTCTTTCTTTTCGAGTCCGCTTTCGATCGTACTCGTTTGTGGTTGAAATTTCGTCCTCGTCCGGTCTTTCTTTTCGAGTCCGCTTTCGGTCGTACTTGTTTGTGGTTGAAATTCCTTCCTCGGGCGGTCTTTCATTTCGAGTCCGCTTTCGGTCGCACTCGTTTGCTGATGAAATTTCGTCTTCGCCCGGTCTTTCTTTTCGAGTCCGCTTTCAGTCGTGCTCGTTTGTTGATGAAATTCTGTCTTCGGTCGGTCTTTCTTTTCGAGTCCGCTTTCGGTCGTACTGTTTGTGGTTGAAATTTCGCCCTCGTCCGGTCTTTCTTTTCGAGTCCGCTTTCGGTCGTACTCGTTTGTGGTTGAAATTTAGTCCTCGGCCGGTCTTTCTTTTCGATTCCTCTTTCGGTCGTACTCGTTTGTGGTTGAAATTCCCTCCTCGGGCGGTCTTTCTTTTCGAGTCCGCTTTCGGTCGTACTCGTTTACTGACGAAATTCTGTCTTCGGTCGGTCTTTCTTTCCGAGTCCGCTTTCGGTCGTACTCGTTTGTGGTTGAAATTCCATCCTCGGCCGGTCTTTCTTTTCGAGTCCGCTTTCGGTCGTACTCGTTTACTGACGAAATTCTGTCTTCGGTCGGTCTTTCTTTTCGAGTACGCTTTCGGTCGTGCCCGTTTCTTGATGAAATTCCATCTTCGGTCGGTCTTTCTTTTCGAGTCCGCTTTCGGACGTACTCGTTTGTTGTTGAAATTCCGTCCTCGACCGGTCTTTCTTTTCGAGTCCGCTTTCGGTCGCACTCGTTTATGGTTGAAATTACGTCCTTGGCCTGTCTTTCTTTCCGAGTCCGCTTTCGGTCGTGCCCGTTTGTTGATGAAATTCCATCTTCGGTCGGTCTTTCTTTTCGAGTCCGCTTTCGGTCATACCCGTTTGTTGTTGAAATTCCGTCCTCGACCGGTCTTTCTTTTCGAGTCCGCTTTCGGTCGTACTCGTTTGTGGTTGAAATTCCGTCCTCGGCCGATCTTTCTTTTCGAGTCCGCCTTCGGTCGTACTCGTTTGTGGTTGAAATTCTGTCCTCGGCCGGTTTTTCTTTTCGAGCCCGCTTTCGGTCGTATTCGTTTGTGGTTGAAATTCCGTCCTCGGTCGGTCTTTCTTTTCGAGTCCGCTTTCGGTCGTACTCGTTTGTGGTTTAAATTCCTTCCTAGGGCGGTCTTTCATTTCGAGTCTGCTTTCGGTCGCACTCGTTTGCGGATGAAATTCCGTCTTCGGCCGGTCTTTCTTTTCGAGTCCGCTATAAGTCGTGCTCGTTTGTTATTGAAATTCCGTCTTCGTTCGGTCTTTCTTTTCGAGTCCGCTTTCGGTCGTACTCGTTTGTGGTTAAAATTCTGTCCTCGACCGGTCTTTCTTTTCGAGTCCGCCTTCGGTCGTACTCGTTTGTGGTTGAAATTTTGTCCTCGGCCGGTCTTTCTTTTCGAGTCCGCTTTCGATCGTACTCGTTTGTGGTTGAAATTCCGTCCTCGTCCGGTCTTTCTTTTCGAGTCCGCTTTCGGTCGTACTCGTTTGTGGTTGAAATTCCTTCCTCGGGCGGTCTTTCATTTCGAGTCCGCTTTCGGTCGCACTCGTTTGCTGATGAAATTTCGTCTTCACCCGGTCTTTCTTTTCGAGTCCGCTTTCAGTCGTGCTCGTTTGTTGATGAAATTCTGTCTTCGGTCGGTCTTTCTTTTCGAGTCCGCTTTCGGTCGTACTGTTTGTTATTGAAATTCCGTCCTCGGTCGGTCTTTCTTTTCGAGTCCGCTTTCGGTCGAACTCGTTTGTAGTTGAAATTTCGCCCTCGTCCGGTCTTTCTTTTCGAGTCCGCTTTCGGTCGTACTCGTTTGTGGTTGAAATTTAGTCCTCGGCCGGTCTTTCTTTTCGATTCCTCTTTCGGTCGTACTCGTTTGTGGTTGAAATTCCGTCCTCGGCTGGTCTTTCTTTTCGAGTCCGCTTTCGGTCGTACTCGTTTGTGGTTTAAATTCCTTCCTAGGGCGCTCTTTCATTTCGAGTCCGCTTTCGGTCGCACTCGTTTGCGGATGAAATTCTGTCTTCGGCCGGTCTTTCTTTTCGAGTCCGTTTTCAGTCGTGCTCGTTTGTTATTGAAATTCCGTCCTCGTCCGGTCTTTCTTTTCGAGTCCGCTTTCGGTCGTACTCGTTTCTGGTTGAAATTCCTTCCTCGGGCGGTCTTTCATTTCGAGTCCGCTTTCGGTCGCACTCGTTTGCTGATGAAATTTCGTCTTCACCCGGTCTTTCTTTTCGAGTCCGCTTTCAGTCGTGCTCGTTTGTTGATGAAATTCTGTCTTCGGTCGGTCTTTCTTTTCGAGTCCCCTTTCGGTCGTACTGTTTGTTATTGAAATTCCGTCCTCGGTCGGTCTTTCTTTTCGAGTCCGCTTTCGGTCGAACTCGTTTGTAGTTGAAATTTCGCCCTCGTCCGGTCTTTCTTTTCGAGTCCGCTTTCGGTCGTACTCGTTTGTGGTTGAAATTTAGTCCTCGGCCGGTCTTTCTTTTTGATTCCTCTTTCGGTCGTACTCGTTTGTGGTTGATATTCCTTCCTCGGGCGGTCTTTCTTTTCGAGTCCGCTTTCGGTCGTACTCGTTTACTGACGAAATTCTGTCTTCGGTCGGTCTTTCTTTCCGAGTCTGCTTTCGGTCGTGCCCGTTTGTTGATGAAATTCCATCTTCGGTCGGTCTTTCTTTTCGAGTCCGCTTTCGGTCATACTCGTTTGTTGTTGAAATTCCGTCCTCGGCCGGTCTTTCTTTTCGAGTCCGCTTTCGGTCGTACTCGTTTGTGGTTGAAATTTCGTCCTCGGCCGATCTTTCTTTTCGAGTCCGCCTTCGGTTGTACTCGTTTGTGGTTGAAATTTTGTCCTCGGCCGGTCTTTCTTTTCGAGTCCGCTTTCGATCGTACTCGTTTGTGGTTGAAATTTCGTCCTCGTCCGGTCTTTCTTTTCGAGTCCGCTTTCGGTCGTACTTGTTTGTGGTTGAAATTCCTTCCTCGGGCGGTCTTTCATTTCGAGTCCGCTTTCGGTCGCACTCGTTTGCTGATGAAATTTCGTCTTCGCCCGGTCTTTCTTTTCGAGTCCGCTTTCAGTCGTGCTCGTTTGTTGATGAAATTCTGTCTTCGGTCGGTCTTTCTTTTCGAGTCCGCTTTCGGTCGTACTGTTTGTGGTTGAAATTTCGCCCTCGTCCGGTCTTTCTTTTCGAGTCCGCTTTCGGTCGTACTCGTTTGTGGTTGAAATTTAGTCCTCGGCCGGTCTTTCTTTTCGATTCCTCTTTCGGTCGTACTCGTTTGTGGTTGAAATTCCCTCCTCGGGCGGTCTTTCTTTTCGAGTCCGCTTTCGGTCGTACTCGTTTACTGACGAAATTCTGTCTTCGGTCGGTCTTTCTTTCCGAGTCCGCTTTCGGTCGTACTCGTTTGTGGTTGAAATTCCATCCTCGGCCGGTCTTTCTTTTCGAGTCCGCTTTCGGTCGTACTCGTTTACTGACGAAATTCTGTCTTCGGTCGGTCTTTCTTTTCGAGTACGCTTTCGGTCGTGCCCGTTTCTTGATGAAATTCCATCTTCGGTCGGTCTTTCTTTTCGAGTCCGCTTTCGGACGTACTCGTTTGTTGTTGAAATTCCGTCCTCGACCGGTCTTTCTTTTCGAGTCCGCTTTCGGTCGCACTCGTTTATGGTTGAAATTATGTCCTTGGCCTGTCTTTCTTTCCGAGTCCGCTTTCGGTCGTGCCCGTTTGTTGATGAAATTCCATCTTCGGTCGGTCTTTCTTTTCGAGTCCGCTTTCGGTCATACCCGTTTGTTGTTGAAATTCCGTCCTCGACCGGTCTTTCTTTTCGAGTCCGCTTTCGGTCGTACTCGTTTGTGGTTGAAATTCCGTCCTCGGCCGATCTTTCTTTTCGAGTCCGCCTTCGGTCGTACTCGTTTGTGGTTGAAATTCTGTCCTCGGCCGGTTTTTCTTTTCGAGCCCGCTTTCGGTCGTATTCGTTTGTGGTTGAAATTCCGTCCTCGGTCGGTCTTTCTTTTCGAGTCCGCTTTCGGTCGTACTCGTTTGTGGTTTAAATTCCTTCCTAGGGCGGTCTTTCATTTCGAGTCCGCTTTCGGTCGCACTCGTTTGCGGATGAAATTCCGTCTTCGGCCGGTCTTTCTTTTCGAGTCCGCTATAAGTCGTGCTCGTTTGTTATTGAAATTCCGTCTTCGTTCGGTCTTTCTTTTCGAGTCCGCTTTCGGTCGTACTCGTTTGTGGTTAAAATTCTGTCCTCGACCGGTCTTTCTTTTCGAGTCCGCCTTCGGTCGTACTCGTTTGTGGTTGAAATTTTGTCCTCGGCCGGTCTTTCTTTTCGAGTCCGCTTTCGATCGTACTCGTTTGTGGTTGAAATTCCGTCCTCGTCCGGTCTTTCTTTTCGAGTCCGCTTTCGGTCGTACTCGTTTGTGGTTGAAATTCCTTCCTCGGGCGGTCTTTCATTTCGAGTCCGCTTTCGGTCGCACTCGTTTGCTGATGAAATTTCATCTTCACCCGGTCTTTCTTTTCGAGTCCGCTTTCAGTCGTGCTCGTTTGTTGATGAAATTCTGTCTTCGGTCGGTCTTTCTTTTCGAGTCCGCTTTCGGTCGTACTGTTTGTTATTGAAATTCCGTCCTCGGTCGGTCTTTCTTTTCGAGTCCGCTTTCGGTCGAACTCGTTTGTAGTTGAAATTTCGCCCTCGTCCGGTCTTTCTTTTCGAGTCTGCTTTCGGTCGTACTCGTTTGTGGTTGAAATTTAGTCCTCGGCCGGTCTTTCTTTTCGATTCCTCTTTCGGTCGTACTCGTTTGTGGTTGAAATTCCGTCCTCGGCCGGTCTTTCTTTTCGAGTCCGCTTTCGGTCGTACTCGTTTGTGGTTTAAATTCCTTCCTAGGGCGCTCTTTCATTTCGAGTCCGCTTTCGGTCGCACTCGTTTGCGGATGAAATTCCGTCTTCGGCCGGTCTTTCTTTTCGAGTCCGTTTTCAGTCGTGCTCGTTTGTTATTGAAATTCCGTCCTCGTCCGGTCTTTCTTTTCGAGTCCGCTTTCGGTCGTACTCGTTTGTGGTTGAAATTCCTTCCTCGGGCGGTCTTTCATTTCGAGTCCGCTTTCGGTCGCACTCGTTTGCTGATGAAATTTTGTCTTCGGTCGGTCTTTCTTTTCGAGTCCGCTTTCAGTCGTGCTCGTTTGTTGATGAAATTCTGTCTTCGGTCGGTCTTTCTTTTCGAGTCCGCTTTCGGTCGTACTCGTTTGTTATTGACATTCCGTCCTTGGTCGGTCTTTCTTTTCGAGTCCGCTTTCGGTCGAACTCGTTTGTGGTTGAAATTTCGTCCTCGTCCGGTCTTTCTTTTCGAGTCCGCTTTCGGTCTGACTCGTTTGTGGTTGAAATTTCGTCCTCGGCCGGTCTTTCTTTTTGATTCCTCTTTCGGTCGTACTCGTTTGTGGTTGAATTTCCTTCCTCGGGCGGTCTCTCATTTCGAGTCCTCTTTCGGTCGTACTCGTTTGCTGATGAAATTCCGTCTTTGGCCAGTTATTCTTTTCGAGTCCGCTTTCGGTCGTGCTCGTTTGTTGATGAAATTCCGTCTTCAGTCGGTCTTTCTTTTCGAGTCCCCTTTCGGTCGTACTCGTTTATTGTTGAAATTTCTTCCTCGGCCGGTCTTTCTTTTTGAGTCCGCTTTCGGTCGTACTCGTTTGTTGTTGAAATTCCGTCCGCGGCCGGTCTTTCTTTTCGAGTCCGCCTTCGGTCGTACTCGTTTGTGGTTGAAATTCTGTCCTAGGCTGGTCTTCCTTTTCGAGTCCGTTTTCGGTCGTACTCATTTGTGGTTGAAATTCCGTCCTCGGTCGGTCTTTCTTTTCGAGTCCTCTTTCGGTCGTACTCGTTTGCTGATGAAATTCCGTCTTCGGTCGGTCTTTCTTTTCGAGTCCGCTTTCGGTCGTACTCGTTTGTGGTTGAAATTCCGTCCTCGGCCGGTCTTTCTTTTCGAGTCCGCTTTCGGTCGTACTCGTTTACTGACGAAATTCTGTCTTCGGTCGGTCTTTCTTTTCGAGTCCGCTTTCGGTCGTACTCATTTACTGACGAAATTCTGTCTTCGGTCGGTCTTTCTTTCCGAGTCCGCTTTCGGTCGTGCCCGTTTGTTGATGAAATTCCATCTTCGGTCGGGCTTTCTTTTCGAGTCCGCTTTCGGTCATACTCGTTTGTTGTTGAAATTCCGTCCTCGACCGGTCTTTCTTTTCGAGTCCGCTTTCGGTCGTACTCGTTTGTGGTTGAAATTCCGTCCTCGACCGATCTTTCTTTTCGAGTCCGCCTTCGGTCGTACTCGTTTGTGGTTGAAATTCTGTCCTCGGCCGGTTTTTCTTTTCGAGCCCGCTTTCGGTCGTATTCGTTTGTGGTTGAAATTCCGTCCTCGGCCGGTCTTTCTTTTCGAGTCCGCTTTCGGTCGTACTCGTTTGTGGTTTAAATTCCTTCCTAGGGTGGTCTTTCATTTCGAGTCCGCTTTCGGTCGCACTCGTTTGCGGATGAAATTCCGTCTTCGGCCGGTCTTTCATTTCGAGTCCGCTTTCGGTCGTACTCGTTTACTGACGAAATTCTGTCTTCGGTCGGTCTTTCTTTCCGAGTCTGCTTTCGGTCGTACTCGTTTGTGGTTGAAATTCCGTCATCGGCCGGTCTTTCTTTTCGATTCCGCTTTCGGTCGTACTCGTTTGTTCTTGAAAGTCCGTCCTCGGCCGGTCTTTCTTTTCGAGTCCGCTTTCGGTCGTACTCGTTTGTTGTTGAAATTCCGTCCTCGGCCGGTCTTTCTTTTCGAGTCCGCCTTCGGTCGTACTCGTTTGTGGTTGAAATTCTGTCCTAGGCCGGTCTTTCTTTTCGAGTCCGCTTTCGGTCGTACTCATTTGTGGTTGAAATTCCGTCCTCGGTCGGTCTTTCTTTTCGAGTCCTCTTTCGGTCGTACTCGTTTGCTGATGAAATTCCGTCTTCGGTCGGTCTTTCTTTTCGAGTCCGCTTTCGGTCGTACTCGTTTGTGGTTGAAATTCCATCCTCGGCCGGTCTTTCTTTTCGAGTCCGCTTTCGGTCGTACTCGTTTACTGACGAAATTCTGTCTTCGGTCGGTCTTTCTTTTCGAGTACGCTTTCGGTCGTGCCCGTTTCTTGATGAAATTCCATCTTCGGTCGGTCTTTCTTTTCGAGTCCGCTTTCGGACGTACTCGTTTGTTGTTGAAATTCCGTCCTCGGCCGGTCTTTCTTTTCGAGTCTGCTTTCGGTCGCACTCGTTTATGGTTGAAATTACGTCCTTGGCCTGTCTTTCTTTCCGAGTCCGCTTTCGGTCGTGCCCGTTTGTTGATGAAATTCCATCTTCGGTCGGTCTTTCTTTTCGAGTCCGCTTTCGGTCATACTCGTTTGTTGTTGAAATTCCGTCCTCGACCGGTCTTTCTTTTCGAGTCCGCTTTCGGTCGTACTCGTTTGTGGTTGAAATTCCGTCCTCGGCCGATCTTTCTTTTCGAGTCCGCCTTCGGTCGTACTCGTTTGTGGTTGAAATTCTCTCCTCGGCCGGTTTTTCTTTTCGAGCCCGCTTTCGGTCGTATTCGTTTGTGGTTGAAATTCCGTCCTCGGCCAGTCTTTCTTTTCGAGTCCGCTTTCGGTCGTACTCGTTTGTGGTTTAAATTCCTTCCTAGGGCGGTCTTTCATTTCGAGTCCGCTTTCGGTCGCACTCGTTTGCGGATGAAATTCCGTCTTCGGCCGGTCTTTCTTTTCGAGTCCGCTATCAGTCGTGCTCGTTTGTTATTGAAATTCCGTCTTCGTTCGGTCTTTCTTTTCGAGTCCGCTTTCGGTCGTACTCGTTTGTGGTTAAAATTCTGTCCTCGACCGGTCTTTCTTTTCGAGTCCGCCTTCGGTCGTACTCGTTTGTGGTTGAAATTTTGTCCTCGGCCGGTCTTTCTTTTCGAGTCCGCTTTCGATCGTACTCGTTTGTGGTTGAAATTCCGTCCTCGTCCGGTCTTTCTTTTCGAGTCCGCTTTCGGTCGTACTCGTTTGTGGTTGAAATTCCTTCCTCGGGCGGTCTTTCATTTCGAGTCCGCTTTCGGTCGCACTCGTTTGCTGATGAAATTTCGTCTTCACCCGGTCTTTCTTTTCGAGTCCGCTTTCAGTCGTGCTCGTTTGTTGATGAAATTCTGTCTTCGGTCGGTCTTTCTTTTCGAGTCCCCTTTCGGTCGTACTGTTTGTTATTGAAATTCCGCCCTCGGTCGGTCTTTCTTTTCGAGTCCGCTTTCGGTCGAACTCGTTTGTAGTTGAAATTTCGCCCTCGTCCGGTCTTTCTTTTCAGGTCCGCTTTCGGTCGTACTCGTTTGTGGTTGAAATTTAGTCCTCGGCCGGTCTTTCTTTTTGATTCCTCTTTCGGTCGTACTCGTTTGTGGTTGATATTCCTTCCTCGGGCGGTCTTTCTTTTCGAGTCCGCTTTCGGTCGTACTCGTTTACTGACGAAATTCTGTCTTCGGTCGGTCTTTCTTTCCGAGTCTGCTTTCGGTCGTGCCCGTTTGTTGATGAATTTCCATCTTCGGTCGGTCTTTCTTTTCGAGTCCGCTTTCGGTCATACTCGTTTGTTGTTGAAATTCCGTCCTCGGCCGGTCTTTCTTTTCGAGTCCGCTTTCGGTCGTACTCGTTTGTGGTTGAAATTCCGTCCTCGGCCGATCTTTCTTTTCGAGTCCGCCTTCGGTTGTACTCGTTTGTGGTTGAAATTTTGTCCTCGGCCGGTCTTTCTTTTCGAGTCCGCTTTCGATCGTACTCGTTTGTGGTTGAAATTTCGTCCTCGTCCGGTCTTTCTTTTCGAGTCCGCTTTCGGTCGTACTTGTTTGTGGTTGAAATTCCTTCCTCGGGCGGTCTTTCATTTCGAGTCCGCTTTCGGTCGCACTCGTTTGCTGATGAAATTTCGTCTTCGCCCGGTCTTTCTTTTCGAGTCCGCTTTCAGTCGTGCTCGTTTGTTGATGAAATTCTGTCTTCGGTCGGTCTTTCTTTTCGAGTCCGCTTTCGGTCGTACTGTTTGTGGTTGAAATTTCGCCCTCGTCCGGTCTTTCTTTTCGAGTCCGCTTTCGGTCGTACTTGTTTGTGGTTGAAATTTAGTCCTCGGCCGGTCTTTCTTTTCGATTCCTCTTTCGGTCGTACTCGTTTGTGGTTGAAATTCCCTCCTCGGGCGGTCTTTCTTTTCGAGTCCGCTTTCGGTCGTACTCGTTTACTGACGAAATTCTGTCTTCGGTCGGTCTTTCTTTCCGAGTCCGCTTTCGGTCGTACTCGTTTGTGGTTGAAATTCCATCCTCGGCCGGTCTTTCTTTTCGAGTCCGCTTTCGGTCGTACTCGTTTACTGACGAAATTCTGTCTTCGGTCGGTCTTTCTTTTCGAGTACGCTTTCGGTCGTGCCCGTTTCTTGATGAAATTCCATCTTCGGTCGGTCTTTCTTTTCGAGTCCGCTTTCGGACGTACTCGTTTGTTGTTGAAATTCCGTCCTCGACCGGTCTTTCTTTTCGAGTCCGCTTTCGGTCGCACTCGTTTATGGTTGAAATTACGTCCTTGGCCTGTCTTTCTTTCCGAGTCCGCTTTCGGTCGTGCCCGTTTGTTGATGAAATTCCATCTTCGGTCGGTCTTTCTTTTCGAGTCCGCTTTCGGTCATACTCGTTTGTTGTTGAAATTCCGTCCTCGGCCGGTCTTTCTTTTCGAGTCCGCTTTCGGTCGTACTCGTTTGTGGTTGAAATTCCGTCCTCGGCCGATCTTTCTTTTCGAGTCCGCCTTCGGTTGTACTCGTTTGTGGTTGAAATTTTGTCCTCGGCCGGTCTTTCTTTTCGAGTCCGCTTTCGATCGTACTCGTTTGTGGTTGAAATTTCGTCCTCGTCCGGTCTTTCTTTTCGAGTCCGCTTTCGGTCGTACTTGTTTGTGGTTGAAATTCCTTCCTCGGGCGGTCTTTCATTTCGAGTCCGCTTTCGGTCGCACTCGTTTGCTGATGAAATTTCGTCTTCGCCCGGTCTTTCTTTTCGAGTCCGCTTTCAGTCGTGCTCGTTTGTTGATGAAATTCTGTCTTCGGTCGGTCTTTCTTTTCGAGTCCGCTTTCGGTCGTACTGTTTGTGGTTGAAATTTCGCCCTCGTCCGGTCTTTCTTTTCGAGTCCGCTTTCGGTCGTACTTGTTTGTGGTTGAAATTTAGTCCTCGGCCGGTCTTTCTTTTCGATTCCTCTTTCGGTCGTACTCGTTTGTGGTTGAAATTCCCTCCTCGGGCGGTCTTTCTTTTCGAGTCCGCTTTCGGTCGTACTCGTTTACTGACGAAATTCTGTCTTCGGTCGGTCTTTCTTTCCGAGTCCGCTTTCGGTCGTACTCGTTTGTGGTTGAAATTCCATCCTCGGCCGGTCTTTCTTTTCGAGTCCGCTTTCGGTCGTACTCGTTTACTGACGAAATTCTGTCTTCGGTCGGTCTTTCTTTTCGAGTACGCTTTCGGTCGTGCCCGTTTCTTGATGAAATTCCATCTTCGGTCGGTCTTTCTTTTCGAGTCCGCTTTCGGACGTACTCGTTTGTTGTTGAAATTCCGTCCTCGACCGGTCTTTCTTTTCGAGTCCGCTTTCGGTCGCACTCGTTTATGGTTGAAATTACGTCCTTGGCCTGTCTTTCTTTCCGAGTCCGCTTTCGGTCGTGCCCGTTTGTTGATGAAATTCCATCTTCGGTCGGTCTTTCTTTTCGAGTCCGCTTTCGGTCATACCCGTTTGTTGTTGAAATTCCGTCCTCGACCGGTCTTTCTTTTCGAGTCCGCTTTCGGTCGTACTCGTTTGTGGTTGAAATTCCGTCCTCGACCGGTCTTTCTTTTCGAGTCCGCTTTCGGTCGCACTCGTTTATGGTTGAAATTACGTCCTTGGCCTGTCTTTCTTTCCGAGTCCGCTTTCGGTCGTGCCCGTTTGTTGATGAAATTCCATCTTCGGTCGGTCTTTCTTTTCGAGTCCGCTTTCGGTCATACCCGTTTGTTGTTGAAATTCCGTCCTCGACCGGTCTTTCTTTTCGAGTCCGCTTTCGGTCGTACTCGTTTGTTGTTGAAATTCCGTCCTCGGCCGGTCTTTCTTTTCGAGTCCGCCTTCGGTCGTACTCGTTTGTTGTTGAAATTCTGTCCTAGGCCGGTCTTTCTTTTCGAGTCCGCTTTCGGTCGTACTCATTTGTGGTTGAAATTCCGTCCTCGGTCGGTCTTTCTTTTCGAGTCCTCTTTCGGTCATACTCGTTTGCTGATGAAATTCCGTCTTCGGTCGGTCTTTCTTTTCGAGTCCGCTTTCGGTCGTACTCGTTTGTGGTTGAAATTCCATCCTCGGCCGGTCTTTCTTTTCGAGTCCGCTTTCGGTCGTACTCGTTTACTGACGAAATTCTGTCTTCGGTCGGTCTTTCTTTTCGAGTACGCTTTCGGTCGTGCCCGTTTCTTGATGAAATTCCATCTTCGGTCGGTCTTTCTTTTCGAGTCCGCTTTCGGACGTACTCGTTTGTTGTTGAAATTCCGTCCTCGGCCGGTCTTTCTTTTCGAGTCCGCTTTCGGTCGCACTCGTTTATGGTTGAAATTACGTCCTTGGCCTGTCTTTCTTTCCGAGTCCGCTTTCGGTCGTGCCCGTTTGTTGATGAAATTCCATCTTCGGTCGGTCTTTCTTTTCCAGTCCGCTTTCGGTCATACTCGTTTGTTGTTGAAATTCCGTCCTCGACCGGTCTTTCTTTTCGAGTCCGCTTTCGGTCGTACTCGTTTGTGGTTGAAATTCCGTCCTCGGCCGATCTTTCTTTTCGAGTCCGCCTTCGGTCGTACTCGTTTGTGGTTGAAATTCTCTCCTCGGCCGGTTTTTCTTTTCGAGCCCGCTTTCGGTCGTATTCGTTTGTGGTTGAAATTCCGTCCTCGGCCAGTCTTTCTTTTCGAGTCCGCTTTCGGTCGTACTCGTTTGTGGTTTAAATTCCTTCCTAGGGCGGTCTTTCATTTCGAGTCCGCTTTCGGTCGCACTCGTTTGCGGATGAAATTTCGTCTTCGGCCGGTCTTTCTTTTCGAGTCCGCTATCAGTCGTGCTCGTTTGTTATTGAAATTCCGTCTTCGTTCGGTCTTTCTTTTCGAGTCCGCTTTCGGTCGTACTCGTTTGTGGTTAAAATTCTGTCCTCGACCGGTCTTTCTTTTCGAGTCCGCCTTCGGTCGTACTCGTTTGTGGTTGAAATTTTGTCCTCGGCCGGTCTTTCTTTTCGAGTCCGCTTTCGATCGTACTCGTTTGTGGTTGAAATTCCGTCCTCGTCCGGTCTTTCTTTTCGAGTCCGCTTTCGGTCGTACTCGTTTGTGGTTGAAATTCCTTCCTCGGGCGGTCTTTCATTTCGAGTCCGCTTTCGGTCGCACTCGTTTGCTGATGAAATTTCGTCTTCACCCGGTCTTTCTTTTCGAGTCCGCTTTCAGTCGTGCTCGTTTGTTGATGAAATTCTGTCTTCGGTCGGTCTTTCTTTTCGAGTCCCCTTTCGGTCGTACTGTTTGTTATTGAAATTCCGTCCTCGGTCGGTCTTTCTTTTCGAGTCCGCTTTCGGTCGAACTCGTTTGTAGTTGAAATTTCGCCCTCGTCCGGTCTTTCTTTTCGAGTCCGCTTTCGGTCGTACTCGTTTGTGGTTGAAATTTAGTCCTCGGCCGGTCTTTCTTTTTGATTCCTCTTTCGGTCGTACTCGTTTGTGGTTGATATTCCTTCCTCGGGCGGTCTTTCTTTTCGAGTCCGCTTTCGGTCGTACTCGTTTACTGACGAAATTCTGTCTTCGGTCGGTCTTTCTTTCCGAGTCTGCTTTCGGTCGTGCCCGTTTGTTGATGAAATTCCATCTTCGGTCGGTCTTTCTTTTCGAGTCCGCTTTCGGTCATACTCGTTTGTTGTTGAAATTCCGTCCTCGGCCGGTCTTTCTTTTCGAGTCCGCTTTCGGTCGTACTCGTTTGTGGTTGAAATTCCGTCCTCGGCCGATCTTTCTTTTCGAGTCCGCCTTCGGTTGTACTCGTTTGTGGTTGAAATTTTGTCCTCGGCCGGTCTTTCTTTTCGAGTCCGCTTTCGATCGTACTCGTTTGTGGTTGAAATTTCGTCCTCGTCCGGTCTTTCTTTTCGAGTCCGCTTTCGGTCGTACTTGTTTGTGGTTGAAATTCCTTCCTCGGGCGGTCTTTCATTTCGAGTCCGCTTTCGGTCGCACTCGTTTGCTGATGAAATTTCGTCTTCGCCCGGTCTTTCTTTTCGAGTCCGCTTTCAGTCGTGCTCGTTTGTTGATGAAATTCTGTCTTCGGTCGGTCTTTCTTTTCGAGTCCGCTTTCGGTCGTACTGTTTGTGGTTGAAATTTCGCCCTCGTCCGGTCTTTCTTTTCGAGTCCGCTTTCGGTCGTACTTGTTTGTGGTTGAAATTTAGTCCTCGGCCGGTCTTTCTTTTCGATTCCTCTTTCGGTCGTACTCGTTTGTGGTTGAAATTCCCTCCTCGGGCGGTCTTTCTTTTCGAGTCCGCTTTCGGTCGTACTCGTTTACTGACGAAATTCTGTCTTCGGTCGGTCTTTCTTTCCGAGTCCGCTTTCGGTCGTACTCGTTTGTGGTTGAAATTCCATCCTCGGCCGGTCTTTCTTTTCGAGTCCGCTTTCGGTCGTACTCGTTTACTGACGAAATTCTGTCTTCGGTCGGTCTTTCTTTTCGAGTACGCTTTCGGTCGTGCCCGTTTCTTGATGAAATTCCATCTTCGGTCGGTCTTTCTTTTCGAGTCCGCTTTCGGACGTACTCGTTTGTTGTTGAAATTCCGTCCTCGACCGGTCTTTCTTTTCGAGTCCGCTTTCGGTCGCACTCGTTTATGGTTGAAATTACGTCCTTGGCCTGTCTTTCTTTCCGAGTCCGCTTTCGGTCGTGCCCGTTTGTTGATGAAATTCCATCTTCGGTCGGTCTTTCTTTTCGAGTCCGCTTTCGGTCATACCCGTTTGTTGTTGAAATTCCGTCCTCGACCGGTCTTTCTTTTCGAGTCCGCTTTCGGTCGTACTCGTTTGTGGTTGAAATTCCGTCCTCGACCGGTCTTTCTTTTCGAGTCCGCTTTCGGTCGCACTCGTTTATGGTTGAAATTACGTCCTTGGCCTGTCTTTCTTTCCGAGTCCGCTTTCGGTCGTGCCCGTTTGTTGATGAAATTCCATCTTCGGTCGGTCTTTCTTTTCGAGTCCGCTTTCGGTCATACCCGTTTGTTGTTGAAATTCCGTCCTCGACCGGTCTTTCTTTTCGAGTCCGCTTTCGGTCGTACTCGTTTGTTGTTGAAATTCCGTCCTCGGCCGGTCTTTCTTTTCGAGTCCGCCTTCGGTCGTACTCGTTTGTTGTTGAAATTCTGTCCTAGGCCGGTCTTTCTTTTCGAGTCCGCTTTCGGTCGTACTCATTTGTGGTTGAAATTCCGTCCTCGGTCGGTCTTTCTTTTCGAGTCCTCTTTCGGTCATACTCGTTTGCTGATGAAATTCCGTCTTCGGTCGGTCTTTCTTTTCGAGTCCGCTTTCGGTCGTACTCGTTTGTGGTTGAAATTCCATCCTCGGCCGGTCTTTCTTTTCGAGTCCGCTTTCGGTCGTACTCGTTTACTGACGAAATTCTGTCTTCGGTCGGTCTTTCTTTTCGAGTACGCTTTCGGTCGTGCCCGTTTCTTGATGAAATTCCATCTTCGGTCGGTCTTTCTTTTCGAGTCCGCTTTCGGACGTACTCGTTTGTTGTTGAAATTCCGTCCTCGGCCGGTCTTTCTTTTCGAGTCCGCTTTCGGTCGCACTCGTTTATGGTTGAAATTACGTCCTTGGCCTGTCTTTCTTTCCGAGTCCGCTTTCGGTCGTGCCCGTTTGTTGATGAAATTCCATCTTCGGTCGGTCTTTCTTTTCCAGTCCGCTTTCGGTCATACTCGTTTGTTGTTGAAATTCCGTCCTCGACCGGTCTTTCTTTTCGAGTCCGCTTTCGGTCGTACTCGTTTGTGGTTGAAATTCCGTCCTCGGCCGATCTTTCTTTTCGAGTCCGCCTTCGGTCGTACTCGTTTGTGGTTGAAATTCTCTCCTCGGCCGGTTTTTCTTTTCGAGCCCGCTTTCGGTCGTATTCGTTTGTGGTTGAAATTCCGTCCTCGGCCAGTCTTTCTTTTCGAGTCCGCTTTCGGTCGTACTCGTTTGTGGTTTAAATTCCTTCCTAGGGCGGTCTTTCATTTCGAGTCCGCTTTCGGTCGCACTCGTTTGCGGATGAAATTTCGTCTTCGGCCGGTCTTTCTTTTCGAGTCCGCTATCAGTCGTGCTCGTTTGTTATTGAAATTCCGTCTTCGTTCGGTCTTTCTTTTCGAGTCCGCTTTCGGTCGTACTCGTTTGTGGTTAAAATTCTGTCCTCGACCGGTCTTTCTTTTCGAGTCCGCCTTCGGTCGTACTCGTTTGTGGTTGAAATTTTGTCCTCGGCCGGTCTTTCTTTTCGAGTCCGCTTTCGATCGTACTCGTTTGTGGTTGAAATTCCGTCCTCGTCCGGTCTTTCTTTTCGAGTCCGCTTTCGGTCGTACTCGTTTGTGGTTGAAATTCCTTCCTCGGGCGGTCTTTCATTTCGAGTCCACTTTCGGTCGCACTCGTTTGCTGATGAAATTTCGTCTTCACCCGGTCTTTCTTTTCGAGTCCGCTTTCAGTCGTGCTCGTTTGTTGATGAAATTCTGTCTTCGGTCGGTCTTTCTTTTCGAGTCCCCTTTCGGTCGTACTGTTTGTTATTGAAATTCCGTCCTCGGTCGGTCTTTCTTTTCGAGTCCGCTTTCGGTCGAACTCGTTTGTAGTTGAAATTTCGCCCTCGTCCGGTCTTTCTTTTCGAGTCCGCTTTCGGTCGTACTCGTTTGTGGTTGAAATTTAGTCCTCGGCCGGTCTTTCTTTTTGATTCCTCTTTCGGTCGTACTCGTTTGTGGTTGATATTCCTTCCTCGGGCGGTCTTTCTTTTCGAGTCCGCTTTCGGTCGTACTCGTTTACTGACGAAATTCTGTCTTCGGTCGGTCTTTCTTTCCGAGTCTGCTTTCGGTCGTGCCCGTTTGTTGATGAAATTCCATCTTCGGTCGGTCTTTCTTTTCGAGTCCGCTTTCGGTCATACTCGTTTGTTGTTGAAATTCCGTCCTCGGCCGGTCTTTCTTTTCGAGTCCGCTTTCGGTCGTACTCGTTTGTGGTTGAAATTCCGTCCTCGGCCGATCTTTCTTTTCGAGTCCGCCTTCGGTTGTACTCGTTTGTGGTTGAAATTTTGTCCTCGGCCGGTCTTTCTTTTCGAGTCCGCTTTCGATCGTACTCGTTTGTGGTTGAAATTTCGTCCTCGTCCGGTCTTTCTTTTCGAGTCCGCTTTCGGTCGTACTTGTTTGTGGTTGAAATTCCTTCCTCGGGCGGTCTTTCATTTCGAGTCCGCTTTCGGTCGCACTCGTTTGCTGATGAAATTTCGTCTTCGCCCGGTCTTTCTTTTCGAGTCCGCTTTCAGTCGTGCTCGTTTGTTGATGAAATTCTGTCTTCGGTCGGTCTTTCTTTTCGAGTCCGCTTTCGGTCGTACTGTTTGTGGTTGAAATTTCGCCCTCGTCCGGTCTTTCTTTTCGAGTCCGCTTTCGGTCGTACTCGTTTGTGGTTGAAATTTAGTCCTCGGCCGGTCTTTCTTTTCGATTCCTCTTTCGGTCGTACTCGTTTGTGGTTGAAATTCCCTCCTCGGGCGGTCTTTCTTTTCGAGTCCGCTTTCGGTCGTACTCGTTTACTGACGAAATTCTGTCTTCGGTCGGTCTTTCTTTCCGAGTCCGCTTTCGGTCGTGCCCGTTTGTTGATGAAATTCCATCTTCGGTCGGTCTTTCTTTTCGAGTCCGCTTTCGGTCATACTCGTTTGTTGTTGAAATTCCGTCCTCGGCCGGTCTTTCTTTTCGAGTCCGCTTTCGGTCGTACTCGTTTGTGGTTGAAATTCCGTCCTCGGCCGATCTTTCTTTTCGAGTCCGCCTTCGGTCGTACTCGTTTGTGGTTGAAATTCTGTCCTCGGCCGGTTTTTCTTTTCGAGCCCGCTTTCGGTCGTACTCGTTTGTGGTTGAAATTCCGTCCTCGGCCGGTCTTTCTTTTCGAGTCCGCTTTCGGTCGTACTCGTTTGTGGTTTAAATTCCTTCCTAGGGCGGTCTTTCATTTCGAGTCCGCTTTCGGTCGCACTCGTTTACGGATGAAATTCCGTCTTCGGCCGGTCTTTCTTTTCGAGTCCGTTTTCAGTCGTGCTCGTTTGTTATTGAAATTCTGTCTTCGGTTGGTCTTTCTTTTCGAGTCCGCTTTCGGTCGTACTCGTTTGTGGTTGAAATTCTGTCCTCGACCGGTCTTTCTTTTCGAGTCCGCTTTCGTTCGTACTCGTTTGTGGTTGAAATTCTGTCCTCGTCCGGTCTTTCTTTTCGAGTCCGGTTTCGGTCGTACTTGTTTGTGGTTGAAATTCCTTCCTCGGGCGGTCTTTCATTTCGAGTCCGCTTTCGGTCGCACTCGTTTGCTGATGAAATTTTGTCTTCGCCCGGTCTTTCTTTTCGAGTCCGCTTTCAGTCGTGCTCGTTTGTTGATGAAATTCTGTCTTCGGTCGGTCTTTCTTTTCGAGTCCGCTTTCGGTCGTACTGTTTGTTATTGAAATTCCGTCCTCGGTCGGTCTTTCTTTTCGAGTCCGCTTTCGGTCGAACTCGTTTGTGGTTGAAATTTCGCCCTCGTCCGATCTTTCTTTACGAGTCCGCTTTCGGTCGTACTTGTTTGTGGTTGAAATTTAGTCCTCGGCCGGTCTTTCTTTTCGATTCCTCTTTCGGTCGTACTCGTTTGTGGTTGAAATTCCTTCCTCGGGCGGTCTTTCATTTCGAGTCCTCTTTCGGTCGTACTCGTTTGCTGATGAAATTCCGTCTTTGGCCGGTCATTCTTTTCGAGTCCGCTTTCGGTCGTGCTCGTTTGATGATGAAATTCCGTCTTCAGTCGATCTTTCTTTTCGAGTCCCCTTTCGGTCGTACTCGTTTATTGTTGAAATTTCGTCCTCGGCCGGTCTTTCTTTTCGAGTCCACTTTCGGTCGCACTCGTTTGTGGTTAAAATTACGTCGTTGGCCGGTCTTTCTTTTCGAGTCCGCCTTCGGTAGTACTTGTTTGTGGTTAAAATTCCGTCCTCGGCCGGTCTTTCTTTTCGAGTCAGCTTTCGGTCGTACTCGTTTGTGGTTGAAAGTCTGTCCTCGGCCGGTCTTTCTTTTTGAGTCCGCTTTCAATCGTACTCGTTTGTGGTTGAAATTTCGTCCTCGGCCGGTCTTTCTTTTCGATTCCGCTTTCGGTCGTACTCGTTTGTTGTTGAAAGTCCTTCCTCGGCCAGTCTTTCTTTTCGAGTTCGCTTTCGGTCGTACTCGTTTGTTGTAGAAATTTCGTCCTCGGCCGGTCTTTCTTTTCGAGTCCGCCTTCGGTCGCACTCGTTTGTGGTTGAAATTCCGTCCTAGGCCGGTATTTCTTTTCGAGTCCGCTTTCGGTCTTACTCATTTGTGGTTGAAATTCCGTCCACGGTCGGTCTTTCTTTTCGAGTCCTCTTTCGGTCGTACTCGTTTGCTGATGAAATTCCGTCTTCGGTCGGTCTTTCTTTTCGAGTCCACTTTCGGTCGTACTCGTTTGTGGTTGAAATTCTGTCCTCGGCCGGTCTTTCTTTTCGAATCCGCTTTCGGTCGTACTCGTTTACTGACGAAATTCTGTCTTCGGTCGGTCTTTCTTTCCGAGTCTGCTTTCGGTCGTGCCCGTTTGTTGATGAGATTCCATCTTCGGTCAGTCTTTCTTTTCGAGTCAGCTTTCGGTCATACTCGTTTGTTGTTGAAATTCCGCCCTCGGCCGGTCTTTCTTTTCGAGTCCGCTTTCGGTCGCACTCGTTTATGGTTGAAATTACGTCCTTGGCCTGTCTTTCTTTTCGAGTCCGCTTTCGGTCGTACTCGTTTGTGGTTGAAATTCCGTCCTCGGCCGATCTTTCTTTTCGAGTCCGCCTTCGGTCGTACTCGTTTGTGGTTGAAATTCTGTCCTCGGCCGGTTTTTTCTTTTCGAGTCCGCTTTCGGTCGTACTCGTTTGTGGTTGAAATTCCGTCCTCGGCCGATCTTTCTTTTCGAGTCCGCTTTCGGTCGTACTCGTTTGTGGTTGAAATTCCTTCCTCGGGCGGTCTTTCATTTCGAGTCCGCTTTCGGTCGCACTCGTTTGCGGATGAAATTCCGTCTTCGGCCGGTCTTTCTTTTCGAGTCCGCTTTCAGTCGTGCTCGTTTGTTGATGAAATTCTGTCTTCGGTCGGTCTTTCTTTTCGAGTCCGCTTTCGGTCGTACTCGTTTGTGGTTGAAATTCTGTCCTCGACCGGTCTTTCTTTTCGAGTCCGCCTTCGGTCGTACTCGTTTGTGGTTGAAATTTTGTCCTCGGTCGGTCTTTCTTATCGAGTCCGCTTTCGGTCGTACTCGTTTGTGGTTGAAATTCCGTCCTCGTCCGGTCTTTCTTTTCGAGTCCGCTTTTGGTCGTACTCGTTTGTGGTTGAAATTCCTTCCTCGGGCGGTCTTTCATTTCGAGTCCGCTTTCGGTCGCACTCGTTTGCTGATGAAATGTCGTCTTCGGCCGGTCTTTCTTTTCGAGTCCGCTTTCAGTCGTGCTCGTTTGTTGATGAAATTCCGTCTTCAGTCGGTCTTTCTTTTCGAGTCCCCTTTCGGTCGTACTCGTTTATTCTTGAAATTTCGTCCTCGGACGGTCTTTCTTTTCGAGTCCGCTTTCGGTCGCACTCGTTTGTGGTTAAAATTACGTCGTTGGCCGGTCTTTCTTTTCGAGTCCGCCTTCGGTAGTACTTGTTTGTGGTTGAAATTCCGTCCTCGGCCGGTCTTTCTTTTCGAGTCAGCTTTCGGTCGTACTCGTTTGTGGTTGAAAGTCCGTCCTCGGCCGGTCTTTCTTTTTGAGTCCGCTTTCAATCGTACTCGTTTGTGGTTGAAATTTCGTCCTCGGCCGGTCTTTCTTTTCAATTCCGCTTTCGGTCGTACTCGTTTGTTATTGAAAGTCCTTCCTCGGCCGGTCTTTCTTTTCGAGTCCGCTTTCGGTCGTACTCGTTTGTTGTTGAAATTCCGTCCTCGGCCAGTCTTTCTTTTCGAGTCCGCCTTCTGTCGTACTCGTTTGTGGTTGAAATTCCGTCCTTGGCCGGTCTTTCTTTTCGAGTCCGCTTTCGGTCTTACTAATTTGTGGTTGAAATTCCGTCCTCGGTCGGTCTTTCTTTTCAAGTCCTCTTTCGGTCGTACTCGTTTGCTAATGAAATTCCGTCTTCGGTCGGTCTTTCTTTTCGAGTCCGCTTTCGGTCGTACTCGTTTGTGGTTGAAATTCCGTCCTCGGCCGGTCTTTCTTTTCGAGTCCGCTTTCGGTCGTACTCGTTTACTGACGAAATTCTGTCTTCGGTCGGTCTTTCTTTCTTAGTCCGCTTTCGGTCGTGCCCGTTTGTTGATGAGATTCCATCTTCGGTCGGTCTTTCTTTTCGAGTCCGCTTTCGGTCGTACTCGTTTACTGACGAAATTCTGTCTTCGGTCGGTCTTTCTTTCCGAGTCTGCTTTCGGTCGTGCCCGTTTGTTGATGAGATTCCATCTTCGGTCGGTCTTTCTTTTCGAGTCAGCTTTCGGTCAGACTCGTTTGTTGTTGAAATTCCGCCCTCGGCCGGTCTTTCTTTTCGAGTCCGCTTTCGGTCGCACTCGTTTATGTTTGAAATTACGTCCTTGTTCTGTCTTTCTTTTCGAGTCCGCTTTCGGTCGTACTCGTTTGTGGTTGAAATTCCGTCCTCGGCCGATCTTTCTTTTCGAGTCCGCCTTCGGTCGTACTCGTTTGTGGTTGAAATTCTGTCCTCGGCCGGTTTTTCTTTTCGAGTCCGCTTTCGGTCGTACTCGTTTGTGGTTGAAATTCCGTCCTCGGCCGATCTTTCTTTTCGAGTCCGCTTTCGGTCGTACTCGTTTGTGGTTGAAATTCCTTCCTCGGGCGGTCTTTCATTTCGAGTCCGCTTTCGGTCGCACTCGTTTGCGGATGAAATTCCGTCTTCGGCCGGTCTTTCTTTTCGAGTCCGCTTTCAGTCGTGCTCGTTTGTTGATGAAATTCCGTCTTCGGTCGGTCTTTCTTTTCGAGTCCGCTTTCGGTCGTACTCGTTTGTGGTTGAAATTCTGTCCTCGACCGGTCTTTCTTTTCGAGTCCGCCTTCGGTCGTACTCGTTTGTGGTTGAAATTTTGTCCTCGGCCGGTCTTTCTTATCGAGTCCGCTTTCGGTCGTACTCGTTTGTGGTTGAAATTCCGTCCTCGTCCGGTCTTTCTTTTCGAGTCCGCTTTTGGTCGTACTCGTTTGTGGTTGAAATTCCTTCCTCGGGCGGTCTTTCATTTCGAGTCCGCTTTCGGTCGCACTCGTTTGCTGATGAAATGTCGTCTTCGGCCGATCTTTCTTTTCGAGTCCGCTTTCAGTCGTGCTCGTTTGTTCATGAAATTCCGTCTTCAGTCGGTCTTTCTTTTCGAGTCCCCTTTCGGTCGTACTCGTTTATTGTTGAAATTTCGTCCTCGGACGGTCTTTCTTTTCGAGTCCGCTTTCGGTCGCACTCGTTTGTGGTTAAAATTACGTCGTTGGCCGGTCTTTCTTTTCGAGTCCGCCTTCGGTAGTACTTGTTTGTGGTTGAAATTCTGTCCTCGGCCGGTCTTTCTTTTCGAGTCAGCTTTCGGTCGTACTCGTTTGTGGTTGAAAGTCCGTCCTCGGCCGGTCTTTCTTTTTGAGCCCGCTTTCAATCGTACTCGTTTGTGGTTGAAATTTCGTCCTCGGCCGGTCTTTCTTTTCAATTCCGCTTTCGGTCGTACTCGTTTGTTATTGAAATTCCTTCCTCGGCCGGTCTTTCTTTTCGAGTCCGCTTTCGGTCGTACTCGTTTGTTGTTGAAATTCCGTCCTCGGCCGGTCTTTCTTTTCGAGTCCGCCTTCGGTCGTACTCGTTTGTGGTTGAAATTCCGTCCTTGGCCGGTCTTTCTTTTCGAGTCCGCTTTCGGTCTTACTAATTTGTGGTTGAAATTCCGTCCTCGGTCGGTCTTTCTTTTCAAGTCCTCTTTCGGTCGTACTCGTTTGCTAATGAAATTCCGTCTTCGGTCGGTCTTTCTTTTCGAGTCCGCTTTCGGTCGTACTCGTTTGTGGTTGAAATTCCGTCCTCGGCCGGTCTTTCTTTTCGAGTCCGCTTTCGGTCGTACTCGTTTACTGACGAAATTCTGTCTTCGGTCGGTCTTTCTTTCTTAGTCCGCTTTCGGTCGTGCCCGTTTGTTGATGAGATTCCATCTTCGGTCGGTCTTTCTTTTCGAGTCCGCTTTCGGTCGTACTCGTTTACTGACGAAATTCTGTCTTCGGTCGGTCTTTCTTTCCGAGTCTGCTTTCGGTCGTGCCCGTTTGTTGATGAGATTCCATCTTCGGTCGGTCTTTCTTTTCGAGTCAGCTTTCGGTCAGACTCGTTTGTTGTTGAAATTCCGCCCTCGGCCGGTCTTTCTTTTCGAGTCCGCTTTCGGTCGCACTCGTTTATGTTTGAAATTACGTCCTTGGTCTGTCTTTCTTTTCGAGTCCGCTTTCGGTCGTACTCGTTTGTGGTTGAAATTCCGTCCTCGGCCGATCTTTCTTTTCGAGTCCGCCTTCGGTCGTACTCGTTTGTGGTTGAAATTCTGTCCTCGGCCGGTTTTTCTTTTCGAGTCCGCTTTCGGTCGTACTCGTTTGTGGTTGAAATTCCGTCCTCGGCCGATCTTTCTTTTCGAGTCCGCTTTCGGTCGTACTCGTTTGTGGTTGAAATTCCTTCCTCGGGCAGTCTTTCATTTCGAGTCCGCTTTCGGTCGCACTCGTTTGCGGATGAAATTCCGTCTTCGGCCGGTCTTTCTTTTCGAGTCCGCTTTCAGTCGTGCTCGTTTGTTGATGAAATTCCGTCTTCGGTCGGTCTTTCTTTTCGAGTCCGCTTTCGGTCGTACTCGTTTGTGGTTGAAATTCCGTCCTCGGCCGATCTTTCTTTTCGAGTCCGCTTTCGGTCGTACTCGTTTGTGGTTGAAATTCCTTCCTCGGGCAGTCTTTCATTTCGAGTCCGCTTTCGGTCGCACTCGTTTGCGGATGAAATTCCGTCTTCGGCCGGTCTTTCTTTTCGAGTCCGCTTTCAGTCGTGCTCGTTTGTTGATGAAATTCCGTCTTCGGTCGGTCTTTCTTTTCGAGTCCGCTTTCGGTCGTACTTGTTTGTGGTTGAAATTCTGTCCTCGACCGGTCTTTCTTTTCGAGTCCGCCTTCGGTCGTACTCGTTTGTGGTTGAAATTTTGTCCTCGGCCGGTCTTTCTTATCGAGTCCGCTTTCGGTCGTACTCGTTTGTGGTTGAAATTCCGTCCTCGTCCGGTCTTTCTTTTCGAGTCCGCTTTTGGTCGTACTCGTTTGTGGTTGAAATTCCTTCCTCGGGCGGTCTTTCATTTCGAGTCCCCTTTCGGTCGCACTCGTTTGCTGATGAAATGTCGTCTTCGGCCGGTCTTTCTTTTCGAGTCCGCTTTCAGTCGTGCTCGTTTGTTGATGAAATTCCGTCTTCAGTCGGTCTTTCTTTTCGAGTCCCCTTTCGGTCGTACTCGTTTATTGTTGAAATTTCGTCCTCGGACGGTCTTTCTTTTCGAGTCCGCTTTCGGTCGTACTCGTTTGTGGTTAAAATTACGTCGTTGGCCGGTCTTTCTTTTCGAGTCCGCCTTCGGTAGTACTTGTTTGTGGTTGAAATTCCGTCCTTGGCCGGTCTTTCTTTTCGAGTCAGCTTTCGGTCGTACTCGTTTGTGGTTGAAACTCCGTCCTCGGCCGGTCTTTCTTTTTGAGCCCGCTTTCAATCGTACTCGTTTGTGGTTGAAATTTCGTCCTCGGCCGGTCTTTCTTTTCAATTCCGCTTTCGGTCGTACTCGTTTATTATTGAAAGTCCTTCCTCGGCCGGTCTTTCTTTCCGAGTCCGCTTTCGGTCGTACTCGTTTGTTGTTGAAATTCCGTCCTCGGCCGGTCTTTCTTTTCGAGTCCGCCTTCGGTCGTACTCGTTTGTGGTTGAAATTCCGTCCTTGGCCGGTCTTTCTTTTCGAGTCCGCTTTCGGTCTTACTAATTTGTGGTTGAAATTCCGTCCTCGGTCGGTCTTTCTTTTCAAGTCCTCTTTCGGTCGTACTCGTTTGCTAATGAAATTCCGTCTTCGGTCGGTTTTTCTTTTCGAGTCCGCTTTCGGTCGTACTCGTTTATGGTTGAAATTCCGTCCTCGACCGGTCTTTCTTTTCGAGTCCGCTTTCGGTCGTACTCGTTTACTGACGAAATTCTGTCTTCGGTCGGTCTTTCTTTCTTAGTCCGCTTTCGGTCGTGCCCGTTTGTTGATGAGATTCCATCTTCGGTCGGTCTTTCTTTTCGAGTCCGCTTTCGGTCGTACTCGTTTACTGACGAAATTCTGTCTTCGGTCGGTCTTTCTTTCCGAGTCTGCTTTCGGTTGTGCCCGTTTGTTGATGAGATTCCATCTTCGGTCGGTCTTTCTTTTCGAGTCAGCTTTCGGTCAGACTCGTTTGTTGTTGAAATTCCGCCCTCGGCCGGTCTTTCTTTTCGAGTCCGCTTTCGGTCGCACTCGTTTATGTTTGAAATTACGTCCTTGGTCTGTCTTTCTTTTCGAGTCCGCTTTCGGTCGTACTCGTTTGTGGTTGAAATTCCGTCCTCGGCCGATCTTTCTTTTTGAGTCCGCCTTCGGTCGTACTCGTTTGTGGTTGAAATTCTGTCCTCGGCCGGTTTTTCTTTTCGAGTCCGCTTTCGGTCGTACTCGTTTGTGGTTGAAATTCCGTCCTCGGCCGATCTTTCTTTTCGAGTCCGCTTTCGGTCGTACTCTTTTATGGTTGAAATTCCTTCCTCGGGCAGTCTTTCATTTCGAGTCCATTTTCGGTCGCACTCGTTTGCGGATGAAATTCCGTCTTCGGCCGGTCTTTCTTTTCGAGTCCGCTTTCAGTCGTGCTCGTTTGTTGATGAAATTCCGTCTTCGGTCGGTCTTTCTTTTCGAGTCCGCTTTCGGTCGTACTCGTTTGTGGTTGAAATTCTGTCCTCGACCGGTCTTTCTTTTCGAGTCCGCCTTCAGTCGTACTCGTTTGTGGTTGAAATTTTGTCCTCGGCCGGTCTTTCTTATCGAGTCCGCTTTCGGTCGTACTCGTTTGTGGTTGAAATTCCGTCCTCGTCCGGTCTTTCTTTTCGAGTCCGCTTTTGGTCGTACTCGTTTGTGGTTGAAATTCCTTCCTCGGGCGGTCTTTCATTTCGAGTCCCCTTTCGGTCGCACTCGTTTGCTGATGAAATGTCGTCTTCGGCCGGTCTTTCTTTTCGAGTCCGCTTTCAGTCGTGCTCGTTTGTTGATGAAATTCCGTCTTCAGTCGGTCTTTCTTTTCGAGTCCCCTTTCGGTCGTACTCGTTTATTGTTGAAATTTCGTCCTCGGACGGTCTTTCTTTTCGAGTCCGCTTTCGGTCGCACTCGTTTGTGGTTAAAATTACGTCGTTGGCCGGTCTTTCTTTTCGAGTCCGCCTTCGGTAGTACTTGTTTGTGGTTGAAATTCCGTCCTCGACCGGTCTTTCTTTTCGAGTCAGCTTTCGGTCGTACTCGTTTGTGGTTGAAAGTCCGTCCTCGGCCGGTCTTTCTTTTTGAGCCCGCTTTCAATCGTACTCGTTTGTGGTTGAAATTTCGTCCTCGGCCGGTCTTTCTTTTCAATTCCGCTTTCGGTCGTACTCGTTTGTTATTGAAAGTCCTTCCTCGGCCGGTCTTTCTTTTCGAGTCCGCTTTCGGTCGTACTCGTTTGTTGTTGAAATTCCGTCCTCGGCCGGTCTTTCTTTTCGAGTCCGCCTTCGGTCGTACTCGTTTGTGGTTGAAATTCCGTCCTTGGCCGATCTTTCTTTTCGAGTCCGCTTTCGGTCTTACTAATTTGTGGTTGAAATTCCGTCCTCGGTCGGTCTTTCTTTTCAAGTCCTCTTTCGGTCGTACTCGTTTGCTAATGAAATTCCGTCTTCGGTCGGTTTTTCTTTTCGACTCCGCTTTCGGTCGTACTCGTTTGTGGTTGAAATTCCGTCCTCGGCCGGTCTTTCTTTTCGAGTCCGCTTTCGGTCGTACTCGTTTACTGACGAAATTCTGTCTTCGGTCGGTCTTTCTTTCTTAGTCCGCTTTCGGTCGTGCCCGTTTGTTGATGAGATTCCATCTTCGGTCGGTCTTTCTTTTCGAGTCCGCTTTCGGTCGTACTCGTTTACTGACGAAATTCTGTCTTCGGTCGGTCTTTCTTTCCGAGTCTGCTTTCGGTCGTGCCCGTTTGTTGATGAGATTCCATCTTCGGTCGGTCTTTCTTTTCGAGTCAGCTTTCGGTCAGACTCGTTTGTTGTTGAAATTCCGCCCTCGGCCGGTCTTTCTTTTCGAGTCCGCTTTCGGTCGCACTCGTTTATGTTTGAAATTACGTCCTTGGTCTGTCTTTCTTTTCGAGTCCGCTTTCGGTCGTACTCGTTTGTGGTTGAAATTCCGTCCTCGGCCGATCTTTCTTTTTGAGTCCGCCTTCGGTCGTACTCGTTTGTGGTTGAAATTCTGTCCTCGGCCGGTTTTTCTTTTCGAGTCCGCTTTCGGTCGTACTCGTTTGTGGTTGAAATTCCGTCCTCGGCCGATCTTTCTTTTCGAGTCCACTTTCGGTCGTACTCGTTTGTGGTTGAAATTCCTTCCTCGGGCGGTCTTTCATTTCGAGTCCGCTTTCGGTCGCACTCGTTTGCGGATGAAATTCCGTCTTCGGCCGGTCTTTCTTTTCGAGTCCGCTTTCAGTCGTGCTCGTTTGTTGATGAAATTCCGTCTTCGGTCGGTCTTTCTTTTCGAGTCCGCTTTCGGTCGTACTCGTTTGTGGTTGAAATTCTGTCCTCGACCGGTCTTTCTTTTCGAGTCCGCCTTCGGTCGTACTCGTTTGTGGTTGAAATTTCGTCCTCGGCCGGTCTTTCTTTTCAATTCCGCTTTCGGTCGTACTCGTTTGTTATTGAAAGTCCTTCCTCGGCCGGTCTTTCTTTTCGAGTCCGCTTTCGGTCGTACTCGTTTGTTGTTGAAATTCCGCCCTCGGCCGGTCTTTCTTTTCGAGTCCGCCTTCGGCCGTACTCGTTTGTGGTTGAAATTCTGTCCTTGGCCGGTCTTTCTTTTCGAGTCCGCTTTCGGTCTTACTAATTTGTGGTTGAAATTCCGTCCTCGGTCGGTCTTTCTTTTCAAGTCCTCTTTCGGTCGTACTCGTTTGCTAATGAAATTCCGTCTTCGGTCGGTCTTTCTTTTCGAGTCCGCTTTCGGTCGTACTCGTTTGTGGTTGAAATTCCGTCCTCGGCCGGTCTTTCTTTTCGAGTCCGCTTTCGGTCGTACTCGTTTACTGACGAAATTCTGTCTTCGGTCGGTCTTTCTTTCTTAGTCCGCTTTCGGTCGTGCCCGTTTGTTGATGAGATTCCATCTTCGGTCGGTCTTTCTTTTCGAGTCCGCTTTCGGTCGCACTCGTTTGTGGTTAAAATTACGTCGTTGGCCGGTCTTTCTTTTCGAGTCCGCCTTCGGTAGTACTTGTTTGTGGTTGAAATTCCGTCCTCGGCCGGTCTTTCTTTTCGAGTCAGCTTTCGGTCGTACTCGTTTGTGGTTGAAAGTCCGTCCTCGGCCGGTCTTTCTTTTTGAGCCCGCTTTCAATCGTACTCGTTTGTGGTTGAAATTTCGTCCTCGGCCGGTCTTTCTTTTCAATTCCGCTTTCGGTCGTACTCGTTTGTTATTGAAAGTCCTTCCTCGGCCGGTCTTTCTTTTCGAGTCCGCTTTCGGTTGTACTCGTTTGTTGTTGAAATTCCGTCCTCGGCCGGTCTTTCTTTTCGAGTCCGCCTTCGGTCGTACTCGTTTGTGGTTGAAATTCCGTCCTTGGCCGATCTTTCTTTTCGAGTCCGCTTTCGGTCTTACTAATTTGTGGTTGAAATTCCGTCCTCGGTCGGTCTTTCTTTTCAAGTCCTCTTTCGGTCGTACTCGTTTGCTAATGAAATTCCGTCTTCGGTCGGTCTTTCTTTTCGAGTCCGCTTTCGGTCGTACTCGTTTGTGGTTGAAATTCCGTCCTCGGCCGGTCTTTCTTTTCGAGTCCGCTTTCGGTCGTACTCGTTTACTGACGAAATTCTGTCTTTGGTCGGTCTTTCTTTCTTAGTCCGCTTTCGGTCGTGCCCGTTTGTTGATGAGATTCCATCTTCGGTCGGTCTTTCTTTCCGAGTCTGCTTTCGGTCGTGCCCGTTTGTTGATGAGATTCCATCTTCGGTCGGTCTTTCTTTTCGAGTCAGCTTTCGGTCATACTCGTTTGTTGTTGAAATTCCGCCCTCGGCCGGTCTTTCTTTTCGAGTCCGCTTTCGGTCGCACTCGTTTATGGTTGAAATTACGTCCTTGGCCTGTCTTTCTTTTCGAGTCCGCTTTCGGTCGTACTCGTTTGTGGTTGAAATTCCGTCCTCGACCGATCTTTCTTTTCGAGTCCGCCTTCGGTCGTACTCGTTTGTGGTTGAAATTCTGTCCTCGGCCGGTTTTTCTTTTCGAGTCCGCTTTCGGTCGTACTCGTTTGTGGTTGAAATTCCGTCCTCGGCCGATCTTTCTTTTCGAGTCCGCTTTCGGTCGTACTCGTTTGTGGTTGAAATTCCATCCTCGGGCGGTCTTTCATTTCGAGTCCGCTTTCGGTCGCACTCGTTTGCGGATGAAATTCCGTCTTCGTCCGGTCTTTCTTTTCGAGTCCGCTTTCAGTCGTGCTCGTTTGTTGATGAAATTCCGTCTTTGGTCGGTCTTTCTTTTCGAGTCCGCTTTCGGTCGTACTCGTTTGTGGTTGAAATTCTGTCCTCGACCGGTCTTTCTTTTCGAGTCCGCCTTCGGTCGTACTCGTTTGTGGTTGAAATTTTGTCCTCGGCCGGTCTTTCTTATCGAGTCCGCTTTCGGTCGTACTCGTTTGTGGTTGAAATTCCGTCCTTGGCCGGTCTTTCTTTTCGAGTCCGCTTTCGGTCGTACTCGTTTACTGACGAAATTCTGTCTTCGGTCGGTCTTTCTTTCTTAGTCCGCTTTCGGTCGTGCCCGTTTGTTGATGAGATTCCATCTTCGGTCGGTCTTTCTTTTCGAGTCCGCTTTCGGTCGCACTCGTTTGTGGTTAAAATTACGTCGTTGGCCGGTCTTTCTTTTCGAGTCCGCCTTCGGTAGTACTTGTTTGTGGTTGAAATTCCGTCCTCGGCCGGTCTTTCTTTTCGAGTCAGCTTTCGGTCGTACTCGTTTGTGGTTGAAAGTCCGTCCTCGGCCGGTCTTTCTTTTTGAGCCCGCTTTCAATCGTACTCGTTTGTGGTTGAAATTTCGTCCTCGGCCGGTCTTTCTTTTCAATTCCGCTTTCGGTCGTACTCGTTTGTTATTGAAAGTCCTTCCTCGGCCGGTCTTTCTTTTCGAGTCCGCTTTCGGTTGTACTCGTTTGTTGTTGAAATTCCGTCCTCGGCCGGTCTTTCTTTTCGAGTCCGCCTTCGGTCGTACTCGTTTGTGGTTGAAATTCCGTCCTTGGCCGGTCTTTCTTTTCGAGTCCGCTTTCGGTCTTACTAATTTGTGGTTGAAATTCCGTCCTCGGTCGGTCTTTCTTTTCAAGTCCTCTTTCGGTCGTACTCGTTTGCTAATGAAATTCCGTCTTCGGTCGGTCTTTCTTTTCGAGTCCGCTTTCGGTCGTACTCGTTTGTGGTTGAAATTCCGTCCTCGGCCGGTCTTTCTTTTCGAGTCCGCTTTCGGTCGTACTCGTTTACTGACGAAATTCTGTCTTTGGTCGGTCTTTCTTTCTTAGTCCGCTTTCGGTCGTGCCCGTTTGTTGATGAGATTCCATCTTCGGTCGGTCTTTCTTTCCGAGTCTGCTTTCGGTCGTGCCCGTTTGTTGATGAGATTCCATCTTCGGTCGGTCTTTCTTTTCGAGTCAGCTTTCGGTCATACTCGTTTGTTGTTGAAATTCCGCCCTCGGCCGGTCTTTCTTTTCGAGTCCGCTTTCGGTCGCACTCGTTTATGGTTGAAATTACGTCCTTGGCCTGTCTTTCTTTTCGAGTCCGCTTTCGGTCGTACTCGTTTGTGGTTGAAATTCCGTCCTCGACCGATCTTTCTTTTCGAGTCCGCCTTCGGTCGTACTCGTTTGTGGTTGAAATTCTGTCCTCGGCCGGTTTTTCTTTTCGAGTCCGCTTTCGGTCGTACTCGTTTGTGGTTGAAATTCCGTCCTCGGCCGATCTTTCTTTTCGAGTCCGCTTTCGGTCGTACTCGTTTGTGGTTGAAATTCCATCCTCGGGCGGTCTTTCATTTCGAGTCCGCTTTCGGTCGCACTCGTTTGCGGATGAAATTCCGTCTTCGTCCGGTCTTTCTTTTCGAGTCCGCTTTCAGTCGTGCTCGTTTGTTGATGAAATTCCGTCTTTGGTCGGTCTTTCTTTTCGAGTCCGCTTTCGGTCGCACTCGTTTATGTTTGAAATTACGTCCTTGGTCTGTCTTTCTTTTCGAGTC
This sequence comes from Lathyrus tuberosus, assembly GCA_022829125.1. Lineage (NCBI taxonomy): Eukaryota > Viridiplantae > Streptophyta > Magnoliopsida > Fabales > Fabaceae > Lathyrus > Lathyrus tuberosus. The sequence continues at coordinate 735,711 of JALAZF010000390.1, forward strand.
CGCTTTCGGTCGTACTCGTTTGTGGTTGAAATTCCGTCCTCGGCCGATCTTTCTTTTTGAGTCCGCCTTCGGTCGTACTCGTTTGTGGTTGAAATTCTGTCCTCGGCCGGTTTTTCTTTTCGAGTCCGCTTTCGGTCGTACTCGTTTGTGGTTGAAATTCCGTCCTCGGCCGATCTTTCTTTTCGAGTCCGCTTTCGGTCGTACTCGTTTGTGGTTGAAATTCCTTCCTCGGGCGGTCTTTGATTTCGAGTCCGCTTTCGGTCGCACTCGTTTGCGGATGAAATTCCGTTTTCGGCCGGTCTTTCTTTTCGAGTCCGCTTTCAGTCGTGCTCATTTGTTGATGAAATTCCGTCTTCGGTCGGTCTTTCTTTTCGAGTCCGCTTTCGGTCGTACTCGTTTGTGGTTGAAATTCTGTCTTCGACCGGTCTTTCTTTTCGAGTCCGCCTTCGGTCGTACTCATTTGTGGTTGAAATTTTGTCCTCGGCCGGTCTTTCTTATAGAGTCCGCTTTCGGTCGTACTCGTTTGTGGTTGAAATTCCGTCCTCGTTCGGTCTTTCTTTTCGAGTCCACTTTTGGTCGTACTCGTTTGTGGTTGAAATTCCTTCCTCGGGCGGTCTTTCATTTCGAGTCCGCTTTCGGTCGCACTCGTTTGCTGATGAAATTTCGTCTTCGGCCGGTCTTTCTTTTCGAGTCCGCTTTCAGTCGTGCTCGTTTGTTGATGAAATTCCGTCTTCAGTCGGTCTTTCTTTTCGAGTCCCCTTTCGGTCGTACTCGTTTATTGTTGAAATTTCGTCCTCGGACGGTCTTTCTTTTCGAGTCCGCTTTCGGTCGCACTCGTTTGTGGTTAAAATTACGTCGTTGGCCGGTCTTTCTTTTCGAGTCCGCCTTCGGTAGTACTTGTTTGTGGTTGAAATTCCGTCCTCGGCCGGTCTTTCTTTTCGAGTCAGCTTTCGGTCGTACTCGTTTGTGGTTGAAAGTCCGTCCTCGGCCGGTCTTTCTTTTTGAGCCCGCTTTCAATCGTACTCGTTTGTGGTTGAAATTTCGTCCTCGGCCGGTCTTTCTTTTCAATTCCGCTTTCGGTCGTACTCGTTTGTTATTGAAAGTCCTTCCTCGGCCGGTCTTTCTTTTCGAGTCCGCTTTCGGTCGTACTCGTTTGTTGTTGAAATTCCGTCCTCGGCCGGTCTTTCTTTTCGAGTCCGCCTTCGGTCGTACTCGTTTGTGGTTGAAATTCCGTCCTTGGCCGGTCTTTCTTTTCGAGTCCGCTTTCGGTCTTACTAATTTGTGGTTGAAATTCCGTCCTCGGTCGGTCTTTCTTTTCAAGTCCTCTTTCGGTCGTACTCGTTTGCTAATGAAATTCCGTCTTCGGTCGGTCTTTCTTTTCGAGTCCGCTTTCGGTCGTACTCGTTTGTGGTTGAAATTCCGTCCTCGGCCGGTCTTTCTTTTCGAGTCCGCTTTCGGTCGTACTCGTTTACTGACGAAATTCTGTCTTCGGTCGGTCTTTCTATCTTAGTCCGCTTTCGGTCGTGCCCGTTTGTTGATGAGATTCCATCTTCGGTCGGTCTTTCTTTTCGAGTCCGCTTTCGGTCGCACTCGTTTGTGGTTAAAATTACGTCGTTGGCCAGTCTTTCTTTTCGAGTCCGCCTTCGGTAGTACTTGTTTGTGGTTGAAATTCCGTCCTCGGCCGGTCTTTCTTTTCGAGTCAGCTTTCGGTCGTACTCGTTTGTGGTTGAAAGTCCGTCCTCGGCCGGTCTTTCTTTTTGAGCCCGCTTTCAATCGTACTCGTTTGTGGTTGAAATTTCGTCCTCGGCCGGTCTTTCTTTTCAATTCCGCTTTCGGTCGTACTCGTTTGTTATTGAAAGTCCTTCCTCGGCCGGTCTTTCTTTTCGAGTCCGCTTTCGGTCGTACTCGTTTGTTGTTGAAATTCCGTCCTCGGCCGGTCTTTCTTTTCGAGTCCGCCTTCGGTCGTACTCGTTTGTGGTTGAAATTCCGTCCTTGCCCGGTCTTTCTTTTCGAGTCCGCTTTCGGTCTTACTAATTTGTGGTTGAAATTCCGTCCTCGGTCGGTCTTTCTTTTCAAGTCCTCTTTCGGTCGTACTCGTTTGCTAATGAAATTCCGTCTTCGGTCGGACTTTCTTTTCGAGTCCGCTTTCGGTCGTACTCGTTTGTGGTTGAAATTCCGTCCTCGGCCGGTCTTTCTTTTCGAGTCCGCTTTCGGTCGTACTCGTTTACTGACGAAATTCTGTCTTCGGTCGGTCTTTCTTTCTTAGTCCGCTTTCGGTCGTGCCCGTTTGTTGATGAGATTCAATCTTCGGTCGGTCTTTCTTTCCGAGTCTGCTTTCGGTCGTGCCCGTTTGTTGATGAGATTCCATCTTCGGTCGGTCTTTCTTTTCGAGTCAGCTTTCGGTCATACTCGTTTGTTGTTGAAATTCCGCCCTCGGCCGGTCTTTCTTTTCGAGTCCGCTTTCGGTCGCACTCGTTTATGGTTGAAATTACGTCCTTGGCCTGTCTTTCTTTTCGAGTCCGCTTTCGGTCGTACTCGTTTGTGGTTGAAATTCCGTCCTCGGCCGATCTTTCTTTTCGAGTCCGCCTTCGGTCGTACTCGTTTGTGGTTGAAATTCTGTCCTCGGCCGGTTTTTCTTTTCGAGTCCGCTTTCGGTCGTACTCGTTTGTGGTTGAAATTCCGTCCCCGGCCTATCTTTCTTTTCGAGTCCGCTTTCGGTCGTACTCGTTTGTGGTTGAAATTCCTTCCTCGGGCGGTCTTTCATTTCGAGTCCGCTTTCGGTCGCACTCGTTTGCGGATGAAATTCCGTCTTCGTCCGGTCTTTCTTTTCGAGTCCGCTTTCAGTCGTGCTCGTTTGTTGATGAAATTCCGTCTTTGGTCGGTCTTTCTTTTCGAGTCCGCTTTCGGTCGTACTCGTTTGTGGTTGAAATTCTGTCCTCGACCGGTCTTTCTTTTCGAGTCCGCCTTCGGTCGTACTCGTTTGTGGTTGAAATTTTGTCCTCGGCCGGTCTTTCTTATAGAGTCCGCTTTCGGTCGTACTCGTTTGTGGTTGAAATTCCGTCCTCGTCCGGTCTTTCTTTTCGAGTCCGCTTTTGGTCGTACTCGTTTGTGGTTGAAATTCCTTCCTCGGGCGGTCTTTCATTTCGAGTCCGCTTTCGGTCGCACTCGTTTGCTGATGAAATTTCGTCTTCGGCCGGTCTTTCTTTTTGAGTCCGCTTTCAGTCGTGCTCGTTTGTTGATGAAATTCCGTCTTCAGTCGGTCTTTCTTTTCGAGTCCCCTTTCGGTCGTACTCGTTTATTGTTGAAATTTCGTCCTCGGACGGTCTTTCTTTTCGAGTCCGCTTTCGGTCGCACTCGTTTGTGGTTAAAATTACGTCGTTGGCCGGTCTTTCTTTTCGAGTCCGCCTTCGGTAGTACTTGTTTGTGGTTGAAATTCCGTCCTCGGCCGGTCTTTCTTTTCGAGTCAGCTTTCGGTCGTACTCGTTTGTGGTTGAAAGTCCGTCCTCGGCCGGTCTTTCTTTTTGAGCCCGCTTTCAATCGTACTCGTTTGTGGTTGAAATTTCGTCCTCGGCCGGTCTTTCTTTTCAATTCCGCTTTCGGTCGTACTCGTTTGTTATTGAAAGTCCTTCCTCGGCCGGTCTTTCTTTTCGAGTCCGCTTTCGGTCGTACTCGTTTGTTGTTGAAATTCCGTCCTCGGCCGGTCTTTCTTTTCGAGTCCGCCTTCGGTCGTACTCGTTTGTGGTTGAAATTCCGTCCTTGGCCGGTCTTTCTTTTCGAGTCCGCTTTCGGTCTTACTAATTTGTGGTTGAAATTCCGCCCTCGGTCGGTCTTTCTTTTCAAGTCCTCTTTCGGTCGTACTCGTTTGCTAATGAAATTCCGTCTTCGGTCGGTCTTTCTTTTCGAGTCCGCTTTCGGTCGTACTCGTTTGTGGTTGAAATTCCGTCCTCGGCCGGTCTTTCTTTTCGAGTCCGTTTTCGGTCGTACTCGTTTACTGACGAAATTCTGTCTTCGGTCGGTCTTTCTTTCTTAGTCCGCTTTCGGTCGTGCCCGTTTGTTGATGAGATTCCATCTTCGGTCGGTCTTTCTTTTCGAGTCCGCTTTCGGTCGCACTCATTTGTGGTTAAAATTACGTCGTTGGCCGGTCTTTCTTTTCGAGTCCGCCTTCGGTAGTACTTGTTTGTGGTTGAAATTCCGTCCTCGGCCGGTCTTTCTTTTCGAGTCAGCTTTCGGTCGTACTCGTTTGTGGTAGAAAGTCCGTCCTCGGCCGGTCTTTCTTTTTGAGCCCGCTTTCAATCGTACTCGTTTGTGGTTGAAATTTCGTCCTCGGCCGGTCTTTCTTTTCAATTCCGCTTTCGGTCGTACTCGTTTGTTATTGAAAGTCCTTCCTCGGCCAGTCTTTCTTTTAGAGTCCGCTTTCGGTCGTACTCGTTTGTTGTTGAAATTCCGTCCTCGGCCGGTCTTTCTTTTCGAGTCCGCCTTCGGTCGTACTCGTTTGTGGTTGAAATTCCGTCCTTGGCCGGTCTTTCTTTTCGAGTCCGCTTTCGGTCTTACTAATTTGTGGTTGAAATTCCGTCCTCGGTCGGTCTTTCTTTTCAAGTCCTCTTTCGGTCGTACTCGTTTGCTAATGAAATTCCGTCTTCGGTCGGACTTTCTTTTCGAGTCCGCTTTCGGTCGTACTCGTTTGTGGTTGAAATTCCGTCCTCGGCCGGTCTTTCTTTTCAAGTCCGCTTTCGGTCGTACTCGTTTACTGACGAAATTCTGTCTTCGGTCGGTCTTTCTTTCTTAGTCCGCTTTCGGTCGTGCCCGTTTGTTGATGAGATTCAATCTTCGGTCGGTCTTTCTTTCCGAGTCTGCTTTCGGTCGTGCCCGTTTGTTGATGAGATTCCATCTTCGGTCGGTCTTTCTTTTCGAGTCAGCTTTCGGTCATACTCGTTTGTTGTTGAAATTCCGCCCTCGGCCGGTCTTTCTTTTCGAGTCCGCTTTCGGTCGCACTCGTTTATGGTTGAAATTACGTCCTTGGCCTGTCTTTCTTTTCGAGTCCGCTTTCGGTCGTACTCGTTTGTGGTTGAAATTCCGTCCTCGGCCGATCTTTCTTTTCGAGTCCGCCTTCGGTCGTACTCGTTTGTGGTTGAAATTCTGTCCTCGGCCGGTTTTTCTTTTCGAGTCCGCTTTCGGTCGTACTCGTTTGTGGTTGAAATTCCGTCCTCGGCCTATCTTTCTTTTCGAGTCCGCTTTCGGTCGTACTCGTTTGTGGTTGAAATTCCTTCCTCGGGCGGTCTTTCATTTCGAGTCCGCTTTCGGTCGCACTCGTTTGCGGATGAAATTCCGTCTTCGTCCGGTCTTTCTTTTCGAGTCCGCTTTCAGTCGTGCTCGTTTGTTGATGAAATTCCGTCTTTGGTCGGTCTTTCTTTTCGAGTCCGCTTTCGGTCGTACTCGTTTGTGGTTGAAATTCTGTCCTCGACCGGTCTTTCTTTTCGAGTCCGCCTTCGGTCGTACTCGTTTGTGGTTGAAATTTTGTCCTCGGCCGGTCTTTCTTATAGAGTCCGCTTTCGGTCGTACTCGTTTGTGGTTGAAATTCCGTCCTCGTCCGGTCTTTCTTTTCGAGTCCGCTTTTGGTCGTACTCGTTTGTGGTTGAAATTCCTTCCTCGGGCGGTCTTTCATTTCGAGTCCGCTTTCGGTCGCACTCGTTTGCTGATGAAATTTCGTCTTCGGCCGGTCTTTCTTTTTGAGTCCGCTTTCAGTCGTGCTCGTTTGTTGATGAAATTCCGTCTTCAGTCGGTCTTTCTTTTCGAGTCCCCTTTCGGTCGTACTCGTTTATTGTTGAAATTTCGTCCTCGGACGGCCTTTCTTTTCGAGTCCGCTTTCGGTCGCACTCGTTTGTGGTTAAAATTACGTCGTTGGCCGGTCTTTCTTTTCGAGTCCGCCTTCGGTAGTACTTGTTTGTGGTTGAAATTCCGTCCTCGGCCGGTCTTTCTTTTCGAGTCAGCTTTCGGTCGTACTCGTTTGTGGTTGAAAGTCCGTCCTCGGCCGGTCTTTCTTTTTGAGCCCGCTTTCAATCGTACTCGTTTGTGGTTGAAATTTCGTCCTCGGCCGGTCTTTCTTTTCAATTCCGCTTTCGGTCGTACTCGTTTGTTATTGAAAGTCCTTCCTCGGCCGGTCTTTCTTTTCGAGTCCGCTTTCGGTCGTACTCGTTTGTTGTTGAAATTCCGTCCTCGGCCGGTCTTTCTTTTCGAGTCCGCCTTCGGTCGTACTCGTTTGTGGTTGAAATTCCGTCCTTGGCCGGTCTTTCTTTTCGAGTCCGCTTTCGGTCTTACTAATTTGTGGTTGAAATTCCGCCCTCGGTCGGTCTTTCTTTTCAAGTCCTCTTTCGGTCGTACTCGTTTGCTAATGAAATTCCGTCTTCGGTCGGTCTTTCTTTTCGAGTCCGCTTTCGGTCGTACTCGTTTGTGGTTGAAATTCCGTCCTCGGCCGGTCTTTCTTTTCGAGTCCGTTTTCGGTCGTACTCGTTTACTGACGAAATTCTGTCTTCGGTCGGTCTTTCTTTCTTAGTCCGCTTTCGGTCGTGCCCGTTTGTTGATGAGATTCCATCTTCGGTCGGTCTTTCTTTTCGAGTCCGCTTTCGGTCGCACTCATTTGTGGTTAAAATTACGTCGTTGGCCGGTCTTTCTTTTCGAGTCCGCCTTCGGTAGTACTTGTTTGTGGTTGAAATTCCGTCCTCGGCCGGTCTTTCTTTTCGAGTCAGCTTTCGGTCGTACTCGTTTGTGGTTGAAAGTCCGTCCTCGGCCGGTCTTTCTTTTTGAGCCCGCTTTCAATCGTACTCGTTTGTGGTTGAAATTTCGTCCTCGGCCGGTCTTTCTTTTCAATTCCGCTTTCGGTCGTACTCGTTTGTTATTGAAAGTCCTTCCTCGGCCGGTCTTTCTTTTAGAGTCCGCTTTCGGTCGTACTCGTTTGTTGTTGAAATTCCGTCCTCGGCCGGTCTTTCTTTTCGAGTCCGCCTTCGGTCGTACTCGTTTGTGGTTGAAATTCCGTCCTTGGCCGGTCTTTCTTTTCGAGTCCGCTTTCGGTCTTACTAATTTGTGGTTGAAATTCCGTCCTCGGTCGGTCTTTCTTTTCAAGTCCTCTTTCGGTCGTACTCGTTTGCTAATGAAATTCCGTCTTCGGTCGGACTTTCTTTTCGAGTCCGCTTTCGGTCGTACTCGTTTGTGGTTGAAATTCCGTCCTCGGCCGGTCTTTCTTTTCGAGTCCGCTTTCGGTCGTACTCGTTTACTGACGAAATTCTGTCTTCGGTCGGTCTTTCTTTCTTAGTCCGCTTTCGGTCGTGCCCGTTTGTTGATGAGATTCCATCTTCGGTCGGTCTTTCTTTCCGAGTCTGCTTTCGGTCGTGCCCGTTTGTTGATGAGATTCCATCTTCGGTCGGTCTTTCTTTTCGAGTCAGCTTTCGGTCATACTCGTTTGTTGTTGAAATTCCGCCCTCGGCCGGTCTTTCTTTTCGAGTCCGCTTTCGGTCGCACTCGTTTATGGTTGAAATTACGTCCTTGGCCTGTCTTTCTTTTCGAGTCCGCTTTCGGTCGTACTCGTTTGTGGTTGAAATTCCGTCCTCGGCCGATCTTTCTTTTCGAGTCCGCCTTCGGTCGTACTCGTTTGTGGTTGAAATTCTGTCCTCGGCCGGTTTTTCTTTTCGAGTCCGCCTTCGGTCGTACTCGTTTGTGGTTGAAATTCCGTCCTTGGCCGGTCTTTCTTTTCGAGTCCGCTTTCGGTCTTACTAATTTGTGGTTGAAATTCCGTCCTCGGTCGGTCTTTCTTTTCAAGTCCTCTTTCGGTCGTACTCGTTTGCTAATGAAATTCCGTCTTCGGTCGGACTTTCTTTTCGAGTCCGCTTTCGGTCGTACTCGTTTGTGGTTGAAATTCCGTCCTCGGCCGGTCTTTCTTTTCGAGTCCGCTTTCGGTCGTACTCGTTTACTGACGAAATTCTGTCTTCGGTCGGTCTTTCTTTCTTAGTCCGCTTTCGGTCGTGCCCGTTTGTTGATGAGATTCCATCTTCGGTCGGTCTTTCTTTCCGAGTCTGCTTTCGGTCGTGCCCGTTTGTTGATGAGATTCCATCTTCGGTCGGTCTTTCTTTTCGAGTCAGCTTTCGGTCATACTCGTTTGTTGTTGAAATTCCGCCCTCGGCCGGTCTTTCTTTTCGAGTCCGCTTTCGGTCGCACTCGTTTATGGTTGAAATTACGTCCTTGGCCTGTCTTTCTTTTCGAGTCCGCTTTCGGTCGTACTCGTTTGTGGTTGAAATTCCGTCCTCGGCCGATCTTTCTTTTCGAGTCCGCCTTCGGTCGTACTCGTTTGTGGTTGAAATTCTGTCCTCGGCCGGTTTTTCTTTTCGAGTCCGCTTTCGGTCGTACTCGTTTGCTAATGAAATTCCGTCTTCGGTCGGTCTTTCTTTTCGAGTCCGCTTTCGGTCGTACTCGTTTGTGGTTGAAATTCCGTCCTCGGCCGGTCTTTCTTTTCGAGTCCGTTTTCGGTCGTACTCGTTTACTGACGAAATTCTGTCTTCGGTCGGTCTTTCTTTCTTAGTCCGCTTTCGGTCGTGCCCGTTTGTTGATGAGATTCCATCTTCGGTCGGTCTTTCTTTTCGAGTCCGCTTTCGGTCGCACTCATTTGTGGTTAAAATTACGTCGTTGGCCGGTCTTTCTTTTCGAGTCCGCCTTCGGTAGTACTTGTTTGTGGTTGAAATTCCGTCCTCGGCCGGTCTTTCTTTTCGAGTCAGCTTTCGGTCGTACTCGTTTGTGGTTGAAAGTCCGTCCTCGGCCGGTCTTTCTTTTTGAGCCCGCTTTCAATCGTACTCGTTTGTGGTTGAAATTTCGTCCTCGGCCGGTCTTTCTTTTCAATTCCGCTTTCGGTCGTACTCGTTTGTTATTGAAAGTCCTTCCTCGGCCGGTCTTTCTTTTAGAGTCCGCTTTCGGTCGTACTCGTTTGTTGTTGAAATTCCGTCCTCGGCCGGTCTTTCTTTTCGAGTCCGCCTTCGGTCGTACTCGTTTGTGGTTGAAATTCCGTCCTTGGCCGGTCTTTCTTTTCGAGTCCGCTTTCGGTCTTACTAATTTGTGGTTGAAATTCCGTCCTCGGTCGGTCTTTCTTTTCAAGTCCTCTTTCGGTCGTACTCGTTTGCTAATGAAATTCCGTCTTCGGTCGGACTTTCTTTTCGAGTCCGCTTTCGGTCGTACTCGTTTGTGGTTGAAATTCCGTCCTCGGCCGGTCTTTCTTTTCGAGTCCGCTTTCGGTCGTACTCGTTTACTGACGAAATTCTGTCTTCGGTCGGTCTTTCTTTCTTAGTCCGCTTTCGGTCGTGCCCGTTTGTTGATGAGATTCCATCTTCGGTCGGTCTTTCTTTCCGAGTCTGCTTTCGGTCGTGCCCGTTTGTTGATGAGATTCCATCTTCGGTCGGTCTTTCTTTTCGAGTCAGCTTTCGGTCATACTCGTTTGTTGTTGAAATTCCGCCCTCGGCCGGTCTTTCTTTTCGAGTCCGCTTTCGGTCGCACTCGTTTATGGTTGAAATTACGTCCTTGGCCTGTCTTTCTTTTCGAGTCCGCTTTCGGTCGTACTCGTTTGTGGTTGAAATTCCGTCCTCGGCCGATCTTTCTTTTCGAGTCCGCCTTCGGTCGTACTCGTTTGTGGTTGAAATTCTGTCCTCGGCCGGTTTTTCTTTTCGAGTCCGCCTTCGGTCGTACTCGTTTGTGGTTGAAATTCCGTCCTTGGCCGGTCTTTCTTTTCGAGTCCGCTTTCGGTCTTACTAATTTGTGGTTGAAATTCCGTCCTCGGTCGGTCTTTCTTTTCAAGTCCTCTTTCGGTCGTACTCGTTTGCTAATGAAATTCCGTCTTCGGTCGGACTTTCTTTTCGAGTCCGCTTTCGGTCGTACTCGTTTGTGGTTGAAATTCCGTCCTCGGCCGGTCTTTCTTTTCGAGTCCGCTTTCGGTCGTACTCGTTTACTGACGAAATTCTGTCTTCGGTCGGTCTTTCTTTCTTAGTCCGCTTTCGGTCGTGCCCGTTTGTTGATGAGATTCCATCTTCGGTCGGTCTTTCTTTCCGAGTCTGCTTTCGGTCGTGCCCGTTTGTTGATGAGATTCCATCTTCGGTCGGTCTTTCTTTTCGAGTCAGCTTTCGGTCATACTCGTTTGTTGTTGAAATTCCGCCCTCGGCCGGTCTTTCTTTTCGAGTCCGCTTTCGGTCGCACTCGTTTATGGTTGAAATTACGTCCTTGGCCTGTCTTTCTTTTCGAGTCCGCTTTCGGTCGTACTCGTTTGTGGTTGAAATTCCGTCCTCGGCCGATCTTTCTTTTCGAGTCCGCCTTCGGTCGTACTCGTTTGTGGTTGAAATTCTGTCCTCGGCCGGTTTTTCTTTTCGAGTCCGCTTTCGGTCGTACTCGTTTGTGGTTGAAATTCCGTCCTCGGCCGATCTTTCTTTTCGAGTCCGCTTTCGGTCGTACTCGTTTGTGGTTGAAATTCCTTCCTCGGGCGGTCTTTCATTTCGAGTCCGCTTTCGGTCGCACTCGTTTGCGGATGAAATTCCGTCTTCGTCCGGTCTTTCTTTTCGAGTCCGCTTTCAGTCGTGCTCGTTTGTTGATGAAATTCCGTCTTTGGTCGGTCTTTCTTTTCGAGTCCGCTTTCGGTCGTACTCGTTTGTGGTTGAAATTCTGTCCTCGACCGGTCTTTCTTTTCGAGTCCGCCTTCGGTCGTACTCGTTTGTGGTTGAAATTTTGTCCTCGGCCGGTCTTTCTTATAGAGTCCGCTTTCGGTCGTACTCGTTTGTGGTTGAAATTCCGTCCTCGTCCGGTCTTTCTTTTCGAGTCCGCTTTTGGTCGTACTCGTTTGTGGTTGAAATTCCTTCCTCGGGCGGTCTTTCATTTCGAGTCCGCTTTCGGTCGCACTCGTTTGCTGATGAAATTTCGTCTTCGGCCGGTCTTTCTTTTCGAGTCCGCTTTCAGTCGTGCTCGTTTGTTGATGAAATTCCGTCTTCAGTCGGTCTTTCTTTTCGAGTCCCCTTTCGGTCGTACTCGTTTATTGTTGAAATTTCGTCCTCGGACGGTCTTTCTTTTCGAGTCCGCTTTCGGTCGCACTCGTTTGTGGTTAAAATTACGTCGTTGGCCAGTCTTTCTTTTCGAGTCCGCCTTCGGTAGTACTTGTTTGTGGTTGAAATTCTGTCGTCGGCCGGTCTTTCTTTTCGAGTCAGCTTTCGGTCGTACTCGTTTGTGGTTGAAAGTCCGTCCTCGGCCGGTCTTTCTTTTTGAGCCCGCTTTCAATCGTACTCGTTTGTGGTTGAAATTTCGTCCTCGGCCGGTCTTTCTTTTCAATTCCGCTTTCGGTCGTACTCGTTTGTTATTGAAAGTCCTTCCTCGGCCGGTCTTTCTTTTCGAGTCCGCTTTCGGTCGTACTCGTTTGTTGTTGAAATTCCGTCCTCGGCCGGTCTTTCTTTTCGAGTCCGCCTTCGGTCGTACTCGTTTGTGGTTGAAATTCCGTCCTTGGCCGGTCTTTCTTTTCGAGTCTGCTTTCGGTCTTACTAATTTGTGGTTGAAATTCCGTCCTCGGTCGGTCTTTCTTTTCAAGTCCTCTTTCGGTCGTACTCGTTTGCTAATGAAATTCCGTCTTCGGTCGGTCTTTCTTTTCGAGTCCGCTTTCGGTCGTACTCGTTTGTGGTTGAAATTCCGTCCTCGGCCGGTCTTTCTTTTCGAGTCCGCTTTCGGTCGTACTCGTTTACTGACGAAATTCTGTCTTCGGTCGGTCTTTCTTTCTTAGTCCGCTTTCGGTCGTGCCCGTTTGTTGATGAGATTCCATCTTCGGTCGGTCTTTCTTTTCGAGTCCGCTTTCGGTCGTACTCGTTTACTGACGAAATTCTGTCTTCGGTCGGTCTTTCTTTCCGAGTCTGCTTTCGGTCGTGCCCGTTTGTTGATGAGATTCCATCTTCGGTCGGTCTTTCTTTTCGAGTCAGCTTTCGGTCATACTCGTTTGTTGTTGAAATTCCGCCCTCGGCCGGTCTTTCTTTTCGAGTCCGCTTTCGGTCGCACTCGTTTATGGTTGAAATTACGTCCTTGGCCTGTCTTTCTTTTCGAGTCCGCTTTCGGTCGTACTCGTTTGTGGTTGAAATTCCGTCCTCGGCCGATCTTTCTTTTCGAGTCCGCCTTCGGTCGTACTCGTTTGTGGTTGAAATTCTGTCCTCGGCCGGTTTTTCTTTTCGAGTCCGCCTTCGGTCGTACTCGTTTGTGGTTGAAATTCCGTCCTTGGCCGGTCTTTCTTTTCGAGTCCGCTTTCGGTCTTACTAATTTGTGGTTGAAATTCTGTCCTCGGTCGGTCTTTCTTTTCGAGTCCTCTTTCGGTCGTACTCGTTTGCGGATGAAATTCCGTCTTCGGTCGGACTTTCTTTTCGAGTCCGCTTTCAGTCGTGTTAGTTTGTTGATGAAATTCCGTCTTCGGTCGGTCTTTCTTTTCGAGTCCGCTTTCGGTCGTACTCGTTTGTGGTTGAAATTCTGTCCTCGACCGGTCTTTCTTTTCGAGTCCGCCTTCGGTCGTACTCGTTTGTGGTTGAAATTTTGTCCTCGGTCGGTCTTTCTTATCGAGTCCGCTTCCGGTCGTACTAGTTTGTGGTTGAAATTCCGTCCTCGTCCGGTCTTTCTTTTCGAGTCCGCTTTTGGTCGTACTCGTTTGTGGTTGAAATTCCTTCCTCGGGCGGTCTTTCATTTCGAGTCCGCTTTCGGTCGCACTCGTTTGCTGATGAAATTTCGTCTTCGGCCGGTCTTTCTTTTCGAGTCCGCTTTCAGTCGTGCTCGTTTGTTGATGAAATTCCGTCTTCAGTCGGTCTTTCTTTTCAAGTCCCCTTTCGGTCGTACTCGTTTATTATTGAAATTTCGTCCTCGGACGGTCTTTCTTTTCGAGTCCGCTTTCGGTCGCACTCGTTTGTGGTTAAAATTACGTCGTTGGCCGGTCTTTCTTTTCGAGTCCGCCTTCGGTAGTACTTGTTTGTGGTTGAAATTCCGTCCTCGACCGGTCTTTCTTTTCGAGTCAGCTTTCGGTCGTACTTGTTTGTGGTTGAAAGTCCGTCCTCGGCCGGTCTTTCTTTTTGAGCCCGCTTTCAATCGTACTCGTTTGTGGTTGAAATTTCGTCCTCGGCCGGTCTTTCTTTTCAATTCCGCTTTCGGTCGTACTCGTTTGTTATTGAAAGTCCTTCCTCGGCCGGTCTTTCTTTTCGAGTCCGCTTTCGATCGTACTCGTTTGTTGTTGAAATTCCGTCCTCGGCCGGTCTTTCTTTTCGAGTCCGCCTTCGGTCGTACTCGTTTGTGGTTGAAATTCCGTCCTAGGCCGGTCTTTCTTTTCGAGTCCGCTTTCGGTCTTACTAATTTGTGGTTGAAATTCCGTCCTCGGTCGGTCTTTCATTTCAAGTCCTCTTTCGGTCGTACTCGTTTGCGGATGAAATTCCGTCTTCGGTCGGACTTTCTTTTCGAGTCCGCTTTCAGTCGTGCTAGTTTGTTGATGAAATTCCGTCTTCGGTCGGTCTTTCTTTTCGAGTCCGCTTTCGGTCGTACTCGTTTGTGGTTGAAATTCTGTCCTCGACCGGTCTTTCTTTTCGAGTCAGCTTTCGGTCGTACTCGTTTGTGGTTGAAAGTCCGTCCTCGGCCGGTCTTTCTTTTTGAGCCCGCTTTCAATCGTACTCGTTTGTGGTTGAAATTTCGTCCTCGGCCGGTCTTTCTTTTCAATTCCGCTTTCGGTCGTACTCGTTTGTTATTGAAAGTCCTTCCTCGGCCGGTCTTTCTTTTCGAGTCCGCTTTCGGTCGTACTCGTTTGTTGTTGAAATTCCGTCCTCGGCCGGTCTTTCTTTTCGAGTCCGCCTTCGGTCGTACTCGTTTGTGGTTGAAATTCCGTCCTTGGCCGGTCTTTCTTTTCGAGTCTGCTTTCGGTCTTACTAATTTGTGGTTGAAATTCCGTCCTCGGTCGGTCTTTCTTTTCAAGTCCTCTTTCGGTCGTACTCGTTTGCTAATGAAATTCCGTCTTCGGTCGGTCTTTCTTTTCGAGTCCGCTTTCGGTCGTACTCGTTTGTGGTTGAAATTCCGTCCTCGGCCGGTCTTTCTTTTCGAGTCCGCTTTCGGTCGTACTCGTTTACTGACGAAATTCTGTCTTCGGTCGGTCTTTCTTTCTTAGTCCGCTTTCGGTCGTGCCCGTTTGTTGATGAGATTCCATCTTCGGTCGGTCTTTCTTTTCGAGTCCGCTTTCGGTCGTACTCGTTTACTGACGAAATTCTGTCTTCGGTCGGTCTTTCTTTCCGAGTCTGCTTTCGGTCGTGCCCGTTTGTTGATGAGATTCCATCTTCGGTCGGTCTTTCTTTTCGAGTCAGCTTTCGGTCATACTCGTTTGTTGTTGAAATTCCGCCCTCGGCCGGTCTTTCTTTTCGAGTCCGCTTTCGGTCGCACTCGTTTATGGTTGAAATTACGTCCTTGGCCTGTCTTTCTTTTCGAGTCCGCTTTCGGTCGTACTCGTTTGTGGTTGAAATTCCGTCCTCGGCCGATCTTTCTTTTCGAGTCCGCCTTCGGTCGTACTCGTTTGTGGTTGAAATTCTGTCCTCGGCCGGTTTTTCTTTTCGAGTCCGCCTTCGGTCGTACTCGTTTGTGGTTGAAATTCCGTCCTTGGCCGGTCTTTCTTTTCGAGTCCGCTTTCGGTCTTACTAATTTGTGGTTGAAATTCTGTCCTCGGTCGGTCTTTCTTTTCGAGTCCTCTTTCGGTCGTACTCGTTTGCGGATGAAATTCCGTCTTCGGTCGGACTTTCTTTTCGAGTCCGCTTTCAGTCGTGCTAGTTTGTTGATGAAATTCCGTCTTCGGTCGGTCTTTCTTTTCGAGTCCGCTTTCGGTCGTACTCGTTTGTGGTTGAAATTCTGTCCTCGACCGGTCTTTCTTTTCGAGTCCGCCTTCGGTCGTACTCGTTTGTGGTTGAAATTTTGTCCTCGGTCGGTCTTTCTTATCGAGTCCGCTTCCGGTCGTACTAGTTTGTGGTTGAAATTCCGTCCTCGTCCGGTCTTTCTTTTCGAGTCCGCTTTTGGTCGTACTCGTTTGTGGTTGAAATTCCTTCCTCGGGCGGTCTTTCATTTCGAGTCCGCTTTCGGTCGCACTCGTTTGCTGATGAAATTTCGTCTTCGGCCGGTCTTTCTTTTCGAGTCCGCTTTCAGTCGTGCTCGTTTGTTGATGAAATTCCGTCTTCAGTCGGTCTTTCTTTTCAAGTCCCCTTTCGGTCGTACTCGTTTATTATTGAAATTTCGTCCTCGGACGGTCTTTCTTTTCGAGTCCGCTTTCGGTCGCACTCGTTTGTGGTTAAAATTACGTCGTTGGCCGGTCTTTCTTTTCGAGTCCGCCTTCGGTAGTACTTGTTTGTGGTTGAAATTCCGTCCTCGACCGGTCTTTCTTTTCGAGTTAGCTTTCGGTCGTACTTGTTTGTGGTTGAAAGTCCGTCCTCGGCCGGTCTTTCTTTTTGAGCCCGCTTTCAATCGTACTCGTTTGTGGTTGAAATTTCGTCCTCGGCCGGTCTTTCTTTTCAATTCCGCTTTCGGTCGTACTCGTTTGTTATTGAAAGTCCTTCCTCGGCCGGTCTTTCTTTTCGAGTCCGCTTTCGATCGTACTCGTTTGTTGTTGAAATTCCGTCCTCGGCCGGTCTTTCTTTTCGAGTCCGCCTTCGGTCGTACTCGTTTGTGGTTGAAATTCCGTCCTAGGCCGGTCTTTCTTTTCGAGTCCGCTTTCGGTCTTACTAATTTGTGGTTGAAATTCCGTCCTCGGTCGGTCTTTCATTTCAAGTCCTCTTTCGGTCGTACTCGTTTGCTAATGAAATTCCGTCTTCGGTCGGTCTTTCTTTTCGAGTCCGCTTTCGGTCGTACTCGTTTGTGGTTGAAATTCCGTCCTCGGCCGGTCTTTCTTTTCAAGTCCGCTTTCGGTCGTACTCGTTTACTGACGAAATTCTGTCTTCGGTCGGTCTTTCTTTCTTAGTCCGCTTTCGGTCGTGCCCGTTTGTTGATGAGATTCCATCTTCGGTCGGTCTTTCTTTTCGAGTCCGCTTTCGGTCATACTCGTTTGTTGTTGAAATTCCGTCCTCGGCCGGTCTTTCTTTTCGAGTCCGCTTTCGGTCGCACTCGTTTATGGTTGAAATTATATCCTTGGCCTGTCTTTCTTTTCGAGTCCGCTTTCGGTCATACTCGTTTGTGGTTGAAATTCCGTCCTCGGCCGATCTTTCTTTTCGAGTCCGCCTTCGGTCGTACTCGTTTGTGGTTGAAATTCTGTCCTCAGCCGGTTTTTCTTTTCTAGTCCGCTTTCGGTCGTACTCGTTTGTGGTTGAAATTCCGTCCTCGGTCGGTCTTTCTTTTCGAGACCGCTTTCGGTCGTACTCGTTTGTGGTTGAAATTCCTTCCCCGGGGGGTCTTTCATTTCGAGTCCGCTTTCGGTCGCACTCGTTTGCGGATGAAATTCCGTCTTCGGGCGGTCTTTCTTTTCGAGTCCGCTTTCAGTCGTGCTCGTTTGTTGATGAAATACCATCTTCGGTCGGTCTTCCTTTTCGAGTCCGCTTTCGGTCGTACTCGTTTGTGGTTGAAATTCTGTCCTCGACCGGTCTTTCTTTTCGATTCCTCTTTCGGTCGTACTCGTTTGTGGTTGAAATTCCTTCCTCGGGCGGTCTTTCATTTCGAGTCCTCTTTCGGTCGTACTCGTTTGCTGATGAAATTCCGTCTTTGGCCGGTCATTCTTTTCGAGTCCGCTTTCGGTCGTGCTCCTTTGTTGATGAAATTCCGTCTTCAGTTGGTCTTTCTTTTCGAGTCCCCTTTCGGTCGTACTCGTTTATTGTTGAAATTTCGTCCTCGGCCGGTCTTTCTTTTCGAGTCTGCTTTCGGTCGCACTCGTTTGTGGTTAAAATTACGTCTTTGGCCGGTCTTTCTTTTCGAGTCCGCCTTCGGTAGTACTTGTTTGTGGTTGAAATTCCGTCCTCGGCCGGTCTTTCTTTTCGAGTCAGCTTTCGGTCGTACTCGTTTGTGGTTGAAAGTCCGTCCTCGGCCGGTCTTTCTTTTTGAGTCCGCTTTCAATCGTACTCGTTTGTGGTTGAAATTTCGTCCTCGGCCGGTCTTTCTTTTCGATTCTGCTTTCGGTCGTACTCGTTTGTTATTGAAAGTCCTTCCTCGGCCGGTCTTTCTTTTCGAGTCCGCTTTCGGTGTACTCGTTTGTTGTTGAAATTTCGTCCTCGGCCGGTCTTTCTTTTCGAGTCCGCCTTCGGTCGTACTCGTTTGTGGTTGAAATTCCGTCCTAGGCCGGTCTTTCTTTTCGAGTCCGCTTTCGGTCTTACTCATTTGTGGTTGAAATTCCCTCCTCGGTCGGTCTTTCTTTTCGAGTCCTCTTTCGGTCGTACTCGTTTACTGATGAAATTCTGTCTTCGGTCGGTCGTTCTTTTCGAGTCCGCTTTCGGTCGTACTCGTTTGTGGTTGAAATTCCGTCCTCGGCCGGTCTTTCTTTTCGAGTCCGCTTTCGGTCGTACTCGTTTACTGACGAAATTCTGTCTTCGGTCGGTCTTTCTTTTCGAGTCTGCTTTCGGTCGTGCCCGTTTGTTGATGAGATTCCATCTCCGGTCGGTCTTTCTTTTCGAGTCCGCTTTCGGTCATACTCGTTTGTTGTTGAAATTCCGTCCTCGGCCGGTCTTTCTTTTCGAGTCCGCTTTCGGTCGCACTCGTTTATGGTTGAAATTACGTCCTTGGCCTGTCTTTCTTTTCGAGTCCGCTTTCGGTCGTACTCATTTGTGGTTGAAATTCCGTCCTCGGCCGATCTTTCTTTTCGAGTCCGCCTTCGGTAGTACTCGTTTGTGGTTGAAATTCTGTCATCGGCCGGTTTTTCTTTTCGAGTCCGCTTTCGGTCGTACTCGTTTGTGGTTGAAATTCCGTCCTCGGTCGGTCTTTCTTTTCGAGTCCGCTTTCGGTCGTACTCGTTTGTGGTTGAAATTCCTTCCTCGGGCGGTCTTTCATTTCGAGTCCGCTTTCGGTCGCACTCGTTTGCGGATGAAATTCCGTCTTCGGCCGGTCTTTCTTTTCGAGTCCGCTTTCAGTCGTGCTCGTTTGTTGATGAAATTCCGTCTTCGGTCAGTCTTTCTTTTCGAGTCCGCTTTCGGTCGTACTCGTTTGTGGTTGAAATTCTGTCCTCGACCGGTCTTTCTTTTCGAGTCCGCCTTCGGTCGTACTCGTTTGTGGTTGAAATTTTGTCCTCGGCCGGTCTTTCTTATCGAGTCCGCTTTCGGTCGTACTCGTTTGTGGTTGAAATTCCGTCCTCGCCCGGTCTTTCTTTTCGAGTCCGCTTTCGGTCGTACTCGTTTGTGGTTGAAATTCCTTCCTTGGGCGGTCTTTCATTTCGAGTCCGCTTTCGGTCGCACTCGTTTGTTGATGAAATTTCGTCTTCGGCCGGTCTTTCTTTTCGAGTCCGCTTTCATTCGTGCTCGTTTGTTGATGAAATTCCGTCTTCAGTCGGTCTTTCTTTTCGAGTCCCCTTTCGGTCGTACTCGTTTATTTTTGAAATTTCGTCCTCGGACGGTCTTTCTTTTCGAGTCCGCTTTCGGTCGCACTCGTTTGTGGTTAAAATTACGTCGTTGGCCGGTCTTTCTTTTCGAGTCCGCCATCGGTAGTACTTGTTTGTGGTTGAAATTCCGTCCTCGGCCGGTCTTTCTTTTCGAGTCAGCTTTCGGTCGTACTCGTTTGTGGTTGAAAGTCCGTCCTCGGCCGGTATTTCTTTTTGAGTCCGCTTTCAATCGTACTCGTTTGTGGTTGAAATTCCGTCCTCGGCCGATCTTTCTTTTCGAGTCCGCCTTCGGTCGTACTCGTTTGTGGTTGAAATTCTGTCCTCGGCCGGTTTTTCTTTTCGAGTTCGCCTTCGGTCGTACTCGTTTGTGGTTGAAATTCCGTCCTCGGCCGGTCTTTCTTTTCGAGTCCGCTTTCGGTCGTACTCGTTTGTGGTTGAAATTCCGTCCTCGGCCGGTCTTTCTTTTCGAGTCCGCTTTCGGTCGTACTCGTTTACTGACGAAATTCTGTCTTCGGTCGGTCTTTCTTTCTTAGTCCGCTTTCGGTCGTGCCCGTTTGTTGATGAGATTCCATCTTCGGTCGGTCTTTCTTTTCGAGTCCGCTTTCGGTCATACTCGTTTGTTGTTGAAATTCCGTCCTCGGCCGGTCTTTCTTTTCGAGTCCGCTTTCGGTCGCACTCGTTTATGGTTGAAATTATATCCTTGGCCTGTCTTTCTTTTCGAGTCCGCTTTCGGTCGTACTCGTTTGTGGTTGAAATTTCGTCCTCGGCCGATCTTTCTTTTCGAGTCCGCCTTCGGTCGTACTCGTTTGTGGTTGAAATTCTGTCCTCAGCCGGTTTTTCTTTTCTAGTCCGCTTTCGGTCGTACTAGTTTGTGGTTGAAATTCCGTCCTCGGCCGGTCTTTCTTTTCGAGACCGCTTTCGGTCGTACTCGTTTGTGGTTGAAATTCCTTCCTCGGGGGGTCTTTCATTTCGAGTCCGCTTTCGGTCGCACTCGTTTGCGGATGAAATTCCGTCTTCGGGAGGTCTTTCTTTTCGAGTCCGCTTTCAGTCGTGCTAGTTTGTTGATGAAATTCCGTCTTCGGTCGGTCTTTCTTTTCGAGTCCGCTTTCGGTCGTACTCGTTTGTGGTTGAAATTCTGTCCTCGACCGGTCTTTCTTTTCGAGTCCGCCTTCGGTCGTACTCGTTTGTAGTTGAAATTTTGTCCTCGGTCGGTCTTTCTTATCGAGTCCGCTTCCGGTCGTACTAGTTTGTGGTTGAAATTCCGTCCTCGTCCGGTCTTTCTTTTCGAGTCCGCTTTTGGTCGTACTCGTTTGTGGTTGAAATTCCTTCCTCGGGCGGTCTTTCATTTCGAGTCCGCTTTCGGTCGCACTCGTTTGCTGATGAAATTTCGTCTTCGGCCGGTCTTTCTTTTCGAGTCCGCTTTCAGTCGTGCTCGTTTGTTGATGAAATTCCGTCTTCAGTCGGTCTTTCTTTTCAAGTCCCCTTTCGGTCGTACTCGTTTATTATTGAAATTTCGTCCTCGGACGGTCTTTCTTTTCGAGTCCGCTTTCGGTCGCACTCGTTTGTGGTTAAAATTACGTCGTTGGCCGGTCTTTCTTTTCGAGTCCGCCTTCGGTAGTACTTGTTTGTGGTTGAAATTCCGTCCTCGACCGGTCTTTCTTTTCGAGTCAGCTTTCGGTCGTACTTGTTTGTGGTTGAAAGTCCGTCCTCGGCCGGTCTTTCTTTTTGAGCCCGCTTTCAATCGTACTCGTTTGTGGTTGAAATTTCGTCCTCGGCCGGTCTTTCTTTTCAATTCCGCTTTCGGTCGTACTCGTTTGTTATTGAAAGTCCTTCCTCGGCCGGTCTTTCTTTTCGAGTCCGCTTTCGGTCGTACTCGTTTGTTGTTGAAATTCCGTCCTCGGCCGGTCCTTCTTTTCGAGTCCGCCTTCGGTCGTACTCGTTTGTGGTTGAAATTCCGTCCTAGGCCGGTCTTTCTTTTCGAGTCCGCTTTCGGTCTTACTAATTTGTGGTTGAAATTCCGTCCTCGGTCGGTCTTTCATTTCAAGTCCTCTTTCGGTCGTACTCGTTTGCTAATGAAATTCCGTCTTCGGTCGGTCTTTCTTTTCGAGTCCGCTTTCGGTCGTACTCGTTTGTGGTTGAAATTCCGTCCTCGGCCGGTCTTTCTTTTCAAGTCCGCTTTCGGTCGTACTCGTTTACTGACGAAATTCTGTCTTCGGTCGGTCTTTCTTTCTTAGTCCGCTTTCGGTCGTGCCCGTTTGTTGATGAGATTCCATCTTCGGTCGGTCTTTCTTTTCGAGTCCGCTTTCGGTCATACTCGTTTGTTGTTGAAATTCCGTCCTCGGCCGGTCTTTCTTTTCGAGTCCGCTTTCGGTCGCACTCGTTTATGGTTGAAATTATATCCTTGGCCTGTCTTTCTTTTCGAGTCCGCTTTCGGTCGTACTCGTTTGTGGTTGAAATTCCGTCCTCGGCCGATCTTTCTTTTCGAGTCCGCCTTCGGTCGTACTCGTTTGTGGTTGAAATTCTGTCCTCAGCCGGTTTTTCTTTTCTAGTCCGCTTTCGGTCGTACTCGTTTGTGGTTGAAATTCCGTCCTCGGTCGGTCTTTCTTTTCGAGACCGCTTTCGGTCGTACTCGTTTGTGGTTGAAATTCCTTCCCCGGGGGGTCTTTCATTTCGAGTCCGCTTTCGGTCGCACTCGTTTGCGGATGAAATTCCGTCTTCGGGCGGTCTTTCTTTTCGAGTCCGCTTTCAGTCGTGCTCGTTTGTTGATGAAATACCATCTTCGGTCGGTCTTCCTTTTCGAGTCCGCTTTCGGTCGTACTCGTTTGTGGTTGAAATTCTGTCCTCGACCGGTCTTTCTTTTCGATTCCTCTTTCGGTCGTACTCGTTTGTGGTTGAAATTCCTTCCTCGGGCGGTCTTTCATTTCGAGTCCTCTTTCGGTCGTACTCGTTTGCTGATGAAATTCCGTCTTTGGCCGGTCATTCTTTTCGAGTCCGCTTTCGGTCGTGCTCCTTTGTTGATGAAATTCCGTCTTCAGTTGGTCTTTCTTTTCGAGTCCCCTTTCGGTCGTACTCGTTTATTGTTGAAATTTCGTCCTCGGCCGGTCTTTCTTTTCGAGTCCGCTTTCGGTCGCACTCGTTTGTGGTTAAAATTACGTCTTTGGCCGGTCTTTCTTTTCGAGTCCGCCTTCGGTAGTACTTGTTTGTGGTTGAAATTCCGTCCTCGGCCGGTCTTTCTTTTCGAGTCAGCTTTCGGTCGTACTCGTTTGTGGTTGAAAGTCCGTCCTCGGCCGGTCTTTCTTTTTGAGTCCGCTTTCAATCGTACTCGTTTGTGGTTGAAATTTCGTCCTCGGCCGGTCTTTCTTTTCGATTCTGCTTTCAGTCGTACTCGTTTGTTATTGAAAGTCCTTCCTCGGCCGGTCTTTCTTTTCGAGTCCGCTTTCGGTGTACTCGTTTGTTGTTGAAATTTCGTCCTCGGCCGGTCTTTCTTTTCGAGTCCGCCTTCGGTCGTACTCGTTTGTGGTTGAAATTCCGTCCTAGGCCGGTCTTTCTTTTCGAGTCCGCTTTCGGTCTTACTCATTTGTGGTTGAAATTCCCTCCTCGGTCGGTCTTTCTTTTCGAGTCCTCTTTCGGTCGTACTCGTTTGCTGATGAAATTCTGTCTTCGGTCGGTCGTTCTTTTCGAGTCCGCTTTCGGTCGTACTCGTTTGTGGTTGAAATTCCGTCCTCGGCCGGTCTTTCTTTTCGAGTCCGCTTTCGGTCGTACTCGTTTACTGACGAAATTCTGTCTTCGGTCGGTCTTTCTTTTCGAGTCTGCTTTCGGTCGTGCCCGTTTGTTGATGAGATTCCATCTTCGGTCGGTCTTTCTTTTCGAGTCCGCTTTCGGTCATACTCGTTTGTTGTTGAAATTCCGTCCTCGGCCGGTCTTTCTTTTCGAGTCCGCTTTCGGTCGCACTCGTTTATGGTTGAAATTACGTCTTTGGCCTGTCTTTCTTTTCGAGTCCGCTTTCGGTCGTACTCATTTGTGGTTGAAATTCCGTCCTCGGCCGATCTTTCTTTTCGAGTCCGCCTTCGGTAGTACTCGTTTGTGGTTGAAATTCTGTCATCGGCCGGTTTTTCTTTTCGAGTCCGCTTTCGGTCGTACTCGTTTGTGGTTGAAATTCCGTCCTCGGTCGGTCTTTCTTTTCGAGTCCGCTTTCGGTCGTACTCGTTTGTGGTTGAAATTCCTTCCTCGGGCGGTCTTTCATTTCGAGTCCGCTTTCGGTCGCACTCGTTTGCGGATGAAATTCCGTCTTCGGCCGGTCTTTCTTTTCGAGTCCGCTTTCAGTCGTGCTCGTTTGTTGATGAAATTCCGTCTTCGGTCAGTCTTTCTTTTCGAGTCCGCTTTCGGTCGTACTCGTTTGTGGTTGAAATTCTGTCCTCGACCGGTCTTTCTTTTCGAGTCCGCCTTCGGTCGTACTCGTTTGTGGTTGAAATTTTGTCCTCGGCCGGTCTTTCTTATCGAGTCCGCTTTCGGTCGTACTCGTTTGTGGTTGAAATTCCGTCCTCGCCCGGTCTTTCTTTTCGAGTCCGCTTTCGGTCGTACTCGTTTGTGGTTGAAATTCCTTCCTTGGGCGGTCTTTCATTTCGAGTCCGCTTTCGGTCGCACTCGTTTGTTGATGAAATTTCGTCTTCGGCCGGTCTTTCTTTTCGAGTCCGCTTTCATTCGTGCTCGTTTGTTGATGAAATTCCGTCTTCAGTCGGTCTTTCTTTTCGAGTCCCCTTTCGGTCGTACTCGTTTATTTTTGAAATTTCGTCCTCGGACGGTCTTTCTTTTCGAGTCCGCTTTCGGTCGCACTCGTTTGTGGTTAAAATTACGTCGTTGGCCGGTCTTTCTTTTCGAGTCCGCCATCGGTAGTACTTGTTTGTGGTTGAAATTCCGTCCTCGGCCGGTCTTTCTTTTCGAGTCAGCTTTCGGTCGTACTCGTTTGTGGTTGAAAGTCCGTCCTCGGCCGGTATTTCTTTTTGAGTCCGCTTTCAATCGTACTCGTTTGTGGTTGAAATTCCGTCCTCGGCCGATCTTTCTTTTCGAGTCCGCCTTCGGTCGTACTCGTTTGTGGTTGAAATTCTGTCCTCGGCCGGTTTTTCTTTTCGAGTTCGCCTTCGGTCGTACTCGTTTGTGGTTGAAATTCCGTCCTCGGCCGGTCTTTCTTTTCGAGTCCGCTTTCGGTCGTACTCGTTTGTGGTTGAAATTCCGTCCTCGGCCAGTCTTTCTTTTCGAGTCCGCTTTCGGTCGTACTCGTTTACTGACGAAATTCTGTCTTCGGTCGGTCTTTCTTTCTTAGTCCGCTTTCGGTCGTGCCCGTTTGTTGATGAGATTCCATCTTCGGTCGGTCTTTCTTTTCGAGTCCGCTTTCGGTCATACTCGTTTGTTGTTGAAATTCCGTCCTCGGCCGGTCTTTCTTTTCGAGTCCGCTTTCGGTCGCACTCGTTTATGGTTGAAATTATATCCTTGGCCTGTCTTTCTTTTCGAGTCCGCTTTCGGTCGTACTCGTTTGTGGTTGAAATTTCGTCCTCGGCCGATCTTTCTTTTCGAGTCCGCCTTCGGTCGTACTCGTTTGTGGTTGAAATTCTGTCCTCAGCCGGTTTTTCTTTTCTAGTCCGCTTTCGGTCGTACTAGTTTGTGGTTGAAATTCCGTCCTCGGCCGGTCTTTCTTTTCGAGACCGCTTTCGGTCGTACTCGTTTGTGGTTGAAATTCCTTCCTCGGGGGGTCTTTCATTTCGAGTCCGCTTTCGGTCGTACTCGTTTGCGGATGAAATTCCGTCTTCGGGCGGTCTTTCTTTTCGAGTCCGCTTTCAGTCGTGCTCGTTTGTTGATGAAATTCCGTCTTCGGTCGGTCTTTCTTTTCGAGTCCGCTTTCGGTCGTACTCGTTTGTGGTTGAAATTCTGTCCTCGACCGGTCTTTCTTTTCGATTCCTCTTTCGGTCGTACTCGTTTGTGGTTGAAATTCCTTCCTCGGGCGGTCTTTCATTTCGAGTCCTCTTTCGGTCGTACTCGTTTGCTGATGAAATTCCGTCTTTGGCCGGTCATTCTTTTCGAGTCCGCTTTCGGTCGTGCTCCTTTGTTGATGAAATTCCGTCTTCAGTCGGTCTTTCTTTTCGAGTCCCCTTTCGGTCGTACTCGATTATTGTTGAAATTTCGTCCTCGGCCGGTCTTTCTTTTCGCGTCCACTTTCGGTCGCACTCGTTTGTGGTTAAAATTACGTCGTTGGCCGGTCTTTCTTTTCGAGTCCGCCTTCGGTAGTACTTGTTTGTGGTTGAAATTCCGTCCTCGGCCGGTCTTTCTTTTCGAGTCAGCTTTCGGTCGTACTCGTTTGTGGTTGAAATTCCTTCCTTGGGCGGTCTTTCATTTCGAGTCCGCTTTCGGTCGCACTCGTTTGTTGATGAAATTTCGTCTTCGGCCGGTCTTTCTTTTCGAGTCCGCTTTCATTCGTGCTCGTTTGTTGATGAAATTCCGTCTTCAGTCGGTCTTTCTTTTCGAGTCCCCTTTCGGTCGTACTCGTTTATTTTTGAAATTTCGTCCTCGGACGGTCTTTCTTTTCGAGTCCGCTTTCGGTCGCACTCGTTTGTGGTTAAAATTACGTCGTTGGCCGGTCTTTCTTTTCGAGTCCGCCATCGGTAGTACTTGTTTGTGGTTGAAATTCCGTCCTCGGCCGGTCTTTCTTTTCGAGTCAGCTTTCGGTCGTACTCGTTTGTGGTTGAAAGTCCGTCCTCGGCCGGTATTTCTTTTTGAGTCCGCTTTCAATCGTACTCGTTTGTGGTTGAAATTCCGTCCTCGGCCGATCTTTCTTTTCGAGTCCGCCTTCGGTCGTACTCGTTTGTGGTTGAAATTCTGTCCTCGGCCGGTTTTTCTTTTCGAGTTCGCCTTCGGTCGTACTCGTTTGTGGTTGAAATTCCGTCCTCGGCCGGTCTTTCTTTTCGAGTCCGCTTTCGGTCGTACTCGTTTGTGGTTGAAATTCCGTCCTCGGCCAGTCTTTCTTTTCGAGTCCGCTTTCGGTCGTACTCGTTTACTGACGAAATTCTGTCTTCGGTCGGTCTTTCTTTCTTAGTCCGCTTTCGGTCGTGCCCGTTTGTTGATGAGATTCCATCTTCGGTCGGTCTTTCTTTTCGAGTCCGCTTTCGGTCATACTCGTTTGTTGTTGAAATTCCGTCCTCGGCCGGTCTTTCTTTTCGAGTCCGCTTTCGGTCGCACTCGTTTATGGTTGAAATTATATCCTTGGCCTGTCTTTCTTTTCGAGTCCGCTTTCGGTCGTACTCGTTTGTGGTTGAAATTTCGTCCTCGGCCGATCTTTCTTTTCGAGTCCGCCTTCGGTCGTACTCGTTTGTGGTTGAAATTCTGTCCTCAGCCGGTTTTTCTTTTCTAGTCCGCTTTCGGTCGTACTAGTTTGTGGTTGAAATTCCGTCCTCGGCCGGTCTTTCTTTTCGAGACCGCTTTCGGTCGTACTCGTTTGTGGTTGAAATTCCTTCCTCGGGGGGTCTTTCATTTCGAGTCCGCTTTCGGTCGTACTCGTTTGCGGATGAAATTCCGTCTTCGGGCGGTCTTTCTTTTCGAGTCCGCTTTCAGTCGTGCTCGTTTGTTGATGAAATTCCGTCTTCGGTCGGTCTTTCTTTTCGAGTCCGCTTTCGGTCGTACTCGTTTGTGGTTGAAATTCTGTCCTCGACCGGTCTTTCTTTTCGATTCCTCTTTCGGTCGTACTCGTTTGTGGTTGAAATTCCTTCCTCGGGCGGTCTTTCATTTCGAGTCCTCTTTCGGTCGTACTCGTTTGCTGATGAAATTCCGTCTTTGGCCGGTCATTCTTTTCGAGTCCGCTTTCGGTCGTGCTCCTTTGTTGATGAAATTCCGTCTTCAGTCGGTCTTTCTTTTCGAGTCCCCTTTCGGTCGTACTCGATTATTGTTGAAATTTCGTCCTCGGCCGGTCTTTCTTTTCGCGTCCACTTTCGGTCGCACTCGTTTGTGGTTAAAATTACGTCGTTGGCCGGTCTTTCTTTTCGAGTCCGCCTTCGGTAGTACTTGTTTGTGGTTGAAATTCCGTCCTCGGCCGGTCTTTCTTTTCGAGTCAGCTTTCGGTCGTACTCGTTTGTGGTTGAAAGTCCGTCCTCGGCCGGTCTTTCTTTTTGAGTCCGCTTTCAATCGTACTCGTTTGTGGTTGAAATTTCGTCCTCGGCCGGTCTTTCTTTTCGATTCTGCTTTCGGTCGTACTCGTTTGTTATTGAAAGTCCTTCCTCGGCCGGTCTTTCTTTTTGAGTCCGCTTTCGGTGTACTCGTTTGTTGTTTAAATTTCGTCCTCGGCCGGTCTTTCTTTTTGAGTCCGCCTTCGGT
This sequence comes from Lathyrus tuberosus, assembly GCA_022829125.1. NCBI lineage: Eukaryota > Viridiplantae > Streptophyta > Magnoliopsida > Fabales > Fabaceae > Lathyrus > Lathyrus tuberosus. The sequence continues at coordinate 762,619 of JALAZF010000390.1, forward strand.
CGTACTCGTTTGTGGTTGAAATTCCGTCCTAGGCCGGTCTTTCTTTTCGAGTCCGCTTTCGGTCTTACTCATTTGTGGTTGAAATTCCCTCCTCGGTCGGTCTTTCTTTTCGAGTCCTCTTTCGGTCGTACTCGTTTGCTGATGAAATTCTGTCTTCGGTCGGTCATTCTTTTCGAGTCCGCTTTCGGTCGTACTCGTTTGTGGTTGAAATTCCGTCCTCGGTCGGTCTTTCTTTTCGAGTCCGCTTTCGGTCGTACTCGTTTACTGACGAAATTCTGTCTTCGGTCGGTCTTTCTTTCCGAGTCTGCTTTCGGTCGTGCCCGTTTGTTGATGAGATTCCATCTTCGGTCGGTCTTTCTTTTCGAGTCCGCTTTCGGTCATACTCGTTTGTTGTTGAAATTCCGTCCTCGGCCGGTATTTCTTTTCGAGTCCGCTTTCGGTCGCACTCGTTTATGGTTGAAATTACGTCCTTGGCCTGTCTTTCTTTTCGAGTCCGCTTTCGGTCGTACTCGTTTGTGGTTGAAATTCCGTCCTCGGCCGATCTTTCTTTTCGAGTCCGCCTTCGGTCGTACTCGTTTGTGGTTGAAATTCTGTCCTCGGCCGGTTTTTCTTTTCGAGTCCGCTTTCGGTCGTACTCGTTTGTGGTTGAAATTCCATCCTCGGCCGGTCTTTCTTTTCGAGTCCGCTTTCGGTCGTACTCGTTTGTGGTTGAAATTCCTTCCTCGGGCGGTCTTTCATTTCGAGTCCGCTTTCGGTCGCACTCGTTTGCGGATGAAATTCCGTCTTCGGCCGGTCTTTCTTTTCGAGTCCGCTTTCAGTCGTGCTCGTTTGTTGATGAAATTCCGTCTTCGGTAGGTCTTTCTTTTCGAGTCCGCTTTCGGTCGTACTCGTTTGTGGTTGAAATTCTGTCCTCGACCGGTCTTTCTTTTCGAGTCCGCCTTCGGTCGTACTCGTTTGTGGTTGAAATTTTGTCCTCGGCCGGTCTTTCTTATCGAGTCCGCTTTCGGTCGTACTCGTTTGTGGTTGAAATTCCGTCCTCGCCCGGTCTTTCTTTTCGAGTCCGCTTTCGGTCGTACTCGTTTGTGGTTGAAATTCCTTCCTTGGGCGGTCTTTCATTTCGAGTCCGCTTTCGGTCGCACTCGTTTGTTGATGAAATTCCGTCTTCGGTCGGTCTTTCTTTTCGAGTCCGCTTTCGGTCGTACTCGTTTGTGGTTGAAATTCTGTCCTCGACCGGTCTTTCTTTTCGATTCCTCTTTCGGTCGTACTCGTTTGTGGTTGAAATTCCTTCCTCGGGCGGTCTTTCATTTCGAGTCCTCTTTCGGTCATACTCGTTTGCTGATGAAATTCCGTCTTTGGCCGGTCATTCTTTTCGAGTCCGCTTTCGGTCGTGCTCCTTTGTTGATGAAATTCCGTCTTCAGTCGGTCTTTCTTTTCGAGTCCCCTTTCGGTCGTACTCGTTTATTGTTGAAATTTCGTCCTCGGCCGGTCTTTCTTTTCGAGTCCGCTTTCGGTCGCACTCGTTTGTGGTTAAAATTACGTCGTTGGCCGGTCTTTCTTTTCGAGTCCGCCTTCGGTAGTACTTGTTTGTGGTTGAAATTCCGTCCTCGGCCGGTCTTTCTTTTCGAGTCAGCTTTCGGTCGTACTCGTTTGTGGTTGAAAGTCCGTCCTCGGCCGATCTTTCTTTTTGAGTCCGCTTTCAATCGTACTCGTTTGTGGTTGAAATTTCGTCCTCGGCCGGTCTTTCTTTTCGATTCTGCTTTCGGTCGTACTCGTTTGTTATTGAAAGTCCTTCCTCGGCCGGTCTTTCTTTTTGGGTCCGCTTTCGGTGTACTCGTTTGTTGTTGAAATTTCGTCCTCGGCCGGTCTTTCTTTTTGAGTCCGCCTTCGGTCGTACTCGTTTGTGGTTGAAATTCCGTCCTAGGCAGGTCTTTCTTTTCGAGTCCGCTTTCGGTCTTACTCATTTGTGGTTGAAATTCCCTCCTCGGTCGGTCTTTCTTTTCGAGTCCTCTTTCGGTCGTACTCGTTTGCTGATGAAATTCTGTCTTCGGTCGGTCATTCTTTTCGAGTCCGCTTTCAGTCGTACTCGTTTGTGGTTGAAATTTTGTCCTCGACCGGTCTTTCTTATCGAGTCCGCTTTCGGTCGTACTCGTTTGTGGTTGAAATTCCGTCCTCGCCCGGTCTTTCTTTTCGAGTCCGCTTTCGGTCGTACTCGTTTGTGGTTGAAATTCCTTCCTTGGGCGGTCTTTCATTTCGAGTCCGCTTTCGGTCGCACTCGTTTGTTGATGAAATTTCGTCTTCGGCCGGTCTTTCTTTTCGAGTCCGCTTTCAGTCGTGCTCGTTTGTTGATGAAATTCCGTCTTCAGTCGGTCTTTCTTTTCGAGTCCCCTTTCGGTCGTACTCGTTTATTGTTGAAATTTCGTCCTCGGACGGTCTTTCTTTTCGAGTCCGCTTTCGGTCGCACTCGTTTGTGGTTAAAATTACGTCGTTGGCCGGTCTTTCTTTTCGAGTCCGTCATCGGTAGTACTTGTTTGTGGTTGAAATTCCGTCCTCGGCCGGTCTTTCTTTTCGAGTCAGCTTTCGGTCGTACTCGTTTGTGGTTGAAAGTCCATCCTCGGCCGGTCTTTCTTTTTGAGTCCGCTTTCAATCGTACTCGTTTGTGGTTGAAATTTCGTCCTCGGCCGGTCTTTCTTTTCAATTCCGCTTTCGGTCGTACTCATTTGTTATTGAAAGTCCTTCCTCGGCCGGTCTTTCTTTTCGAGTCCGCTTTCGGTCTTACTCATTTGTGGTTGAAATTACGACCTCAGCCGGTCTTTCTTTTCGAGTCCGCTTTCGGTCGTACTCGTTTGTGGTTGAAATTCCTTCCTCGGGCGGTCTTTCATTTCGAGTCCGCTTTCGGTCGTACTCGTTTACTGACGAAATTCTGTCTTCGGTCGGTCTTTCTTTCCGAGTCTGCTTTCGGTCGTGCCCGTTTGTTGATGAGATTCCATCTTCGGTCGGTCTTTCTTTTCGAGTCCGCTTTCGGTCATACTCGTTTGTTGTTGAAATTCCGTCCTCGACCGGTCTTTCTTTTCGAGTCCGCTTTCGGTCGCACTCGTTTATGGTTGAAATTATATCCTTGGCCTGTCTTTCTTTTCGAGTCCGCTTTCGGTCGTACTCGTTTGTGGTTGAAATTCCGTCCTCGGCCGATCTTTCTTTTCGAGTCCACCTTCGGTCGTCCTCGTTTGTGGTTGAAATTCCGTCCTCGGCCGGTTTTTCTTTTCGAGTCCGCTTTCGGTCGTACTCGTTTGTGGTTGAAATTCCGTCCTCGGCCGGTCTTTCTTTTCGAGACCGCTTTCGGTCGTACTCGTTTGTGGTTGAAATTCCTTCCTCGGTCGGTCTTTCTTTTCGAGTCCGCTTTCGGTGTACTCGTTTGTTGTTGAAATTTCGTCCTCGGCCAGTCTTTCTTTTCGAGTCCGCCTTCGGTCGTACTCGTTTGTGGTTGAAATTCCGTCCTAGGCCGGTCTTTCTTTTCGAGTCCGCTTTCGGTCTTACTCATTTGTGGTTGAAATTCCCTCCTCGGTCGGTCTTTCTTTTCGAGTCCTCTTTCGGTCGTACTCGTTTGCTGATGAAATTCTGTCTTCGGTCGGTCATTCTTTTCGAGTCCGCTTTCGGTCGTACTCGTTTGTGGTTGAAATTCCGTCCTCGGCCGGTCTTTCTTTTCGAGTCCGCTTTCGGTCGTACTCGTTTACTGACGAAATTCTGTCTTCGGTCGGTCTTTCTTTCCGAGTCTACTTTCGGTCGTGCCCGTTTGTTGATGAGATTCCATCTTCGGTCGGTCTTTCTTTTCGAGTCCGCTTTCGGTCATACTCGTTTGTTGTTGAAATTCCGTCCTCGGCCGGTCTTTCTTTTCGAGTCCGCTTTCGGTCGCACTCGTTTATGGTTGAAATTACGTCCTTGGCCTGTCTTTCTTTTCGAGTCCGCTTTCGGTCGTACTCGTTTGTGGTTGAAATTCTGTCCTCGGCCGATCTTTCCTTTCGAGTCCGCCTTCGGTCGTACTCGTTTGTGGTTGAAATTCTGTCCTCGGCCGGTTTTTCTTTTCGCGTCCGCTTTCGGTCGTACTCGTTTGTGGTTGAAATTCCTTCCTCGGGCGGTCTTTCATTTCGAGTCCGCTTTCGGTCGCACTCGTGTGCGGATGAAATTCCATCTTCGGCCGGTCTTTCTTTTCGAGTCCGCTTTCAGTCGTGCTCGTTTGTTGATGAAATTCCGTCTTCGGTCGGTCTTTCTTTTCGAGTCCGCTTTCGGTCGTACTCGTTTGTGGTTGAAATTCCTTCCTCGGGCGGTCTTTCATTTCGAGTCCGCTTTCGGTCGCACTCGTGTGCGGATGAAATTCCATCTTCGGCCGGTCTTTCTTTTCGAGTCCGCTTTCAGTCGTGCTCGTTTGTTGATGAAATTCCGTCTTCGGCCGGTCTTTCTTTTCGAGTCCGCTTTCGGTCTTACTCATTTGTGGTTGAAATTCCCTCCTCGGTCGGTCTTTCTTTTCGAGTCCTCTTTCGGTCGTACTCGTTTGCTGATGAAATTCTGTCTTCGGTCGGTCATTCTTTTCGAGTCCTCTTTCGGTCGTACTCGTTTGTGGTTGAAATTCCGTCCTCGGCCGGTCTTTCTTTTCGAGTCCGCTTTCGGTCGTACTCGTTTACTGACGAAATTCTGTCTTCGGTCGGTCTTTCTTTCCGAGTCTACTTTCGGTCGTGCCCGTTTGTTGATGAGATTCCATCTTCGGTCGGTCTTTCTTTTCGAGTCCGCTTTCGGTCATACTCGTTTGTTGTTGAAATTCCGTCCTCGGCCGGTCTTTCTTTTCGAGTCCGCTTTCGGTCGCACTCGTTTATGGTTGAAATTACGTCCTTGGCCTGTCTTTCTTTTCGAGTCCGCTTTCGGTCGTACTCGTTTGTGGTTGAAATTCCGTCCTCGGCCGATCTTTCCTTTCGAGTCCGCCTTCGGTCGTACTCGTTTGTGGTTGAAATTCTGTCCTCGGCCGGTTTTTCTTTTCGCGTCCGCTTTCGGTCGTACTCGTTTGTGGTTGAAATTCCTTCCTCGGGCGGTCTTTCATTTCGAGTCCGCTTTCGGTCGCACTCGTGTGCGGATGAAATTCCATCTTCGGCCGGTCTTTCTTTTCGAGTCCGCTTTCAGTCGTGCTCGTTTGTTGATGAAATTCCGTCTTCGGTCGGTCTTTCTTTTCGAGTCCGCTTTCGGTCGTACTCGTTTGTGGTTGAAATTCTGTCCTCGACCGGTCTTTCTTTTCGAGTCCGCCTTCGGTCGTACTCGTTTGTGGTTGAAATTTTGTCCTCGGCCGGTCTTTCTTATCGAGTCCGCTTTCGGTCGTACTCGTTTGTGGTTGAAATTCCGTCCTCGCCCGGTCTTTCTTTTCGAGTCCGCTTTCGGTCGTACTCGTTTGTGGTTGAAATTCCTTCCTTGGGCGGTCTTTCATTTCGAGTCCGCTTTCGGTCGCACTCGTTTGTTGATGAAATTTCGTCTTCGGCCGGTCTTTCTTTTCGAGTCCGCTTTCAGTCGTGCTCGTTTGTTGATGAAATTCCGTCTTCAGTCGGTCTTTCTTTTCGAGTCCCCTTTCGGTCGTACTCGTTTATTGTTGAAATTTCGTCTTCGGACGGTCTTTCTTTTCGAGTCCGCTTTCGGTCGCACTCGTTTGTGGTTAAAATTACGTCGTTGGCCGGTCTTTCTTTTCGAGTCCGCCATCGGTAGTACTTGTTTGTGGTTGAAATTCCGTCCTCGGCCGGTCTTTCTTTTCGAGTCAGCTTTCGGTCGTACTCGTTTGTGGTTGAAAGTCCGTCCTCGGCCGGTCTTTCTTTTTGAGTCCGCTTTCAATCGTACTCGTTTGTGGTTGAAATTTCGTCCTCGGCCGGTCTTTCTTTTCAATTCCGCTTTCGGTCGTACTCGTTTGTTATTGAAAGTCCTTCCTCGGCCGGTCTTTCTTTTCGAGTCCGCTTTCGGTCGTACTCGTTTGTTGTTGAAATTCCGTCCTCGGCCGGTCTTTCTTTTCGAGTCCGCCTTCGGTCGTACTCGTTTGTGGTTGAAATTCCGTCCTAGGCCGGTCTTTCTTTTCGAGTCCGCTTTCGGTCTTACTCATTTGTGGTTGAAATTCCGTCCTCAGCCGGTCTTTCTTTTCGAGTCCGCTTTCGGTCGTACTCGTTTGTGGTTGAAATTCCTTCCTCGGGCGGTCTTTCATTTCGAGTCCGCTTTCGGTCGTACTCGTTTACTGACGAAATTCTGTCTTCGGTCGGTCTTTCTTTCCGAGTCTGGTTTCGGTCGTGCACGTTTGTTGATGAGATTCCATCTTCGGTCGGTCTTTCTTTTCGAGTCCGCTTTCGGTCATACTCGTTTGTTGTTGAAATTCCGTCCTCGGCCGGTCTTTCTTTTCGAGTCCGCTTTCGGTCGCACTTGTTTATGGTTGAAATTACGTCCTTGGCCTGTCTTTCTTTTCGAGTCCGCTTTCGGTCGTACTCGTTTGTGGTTGAAATTCCGTCCTCGGCCGATCTTTCTTTTCGAGTCCGCCTTCGGTCGTACTCGTTTGTGGTTGAAATTCTGTCCTCGGCCGGTTTTTCTTTTCGAGTCCGCTTTCGGTCGTACTCGTTTGTGGTTGAAATTCCGTCCTCGGCCGGTCTTTCTTTTCGAGTCCGCTTTCGGTCGTACTCGTTTGTGGTTGAAATTCCTTCCTTGGGCGGTCTTTCATTTCGAGTCCGATTTCGGTCGCACTTGTTTGCGGATGAAATTCCGTCTTCGGCCGGTCTTTCTTTTCGAGTCCGCTTTCAGTCGTGCTCGTTTGTTGATGAAATTCCGTCTTCGGTCGGTCTTTCTTTTCGAGTCCGCTTTCGGTCGTACTCGTTTGTGGTTGAAATTCTGTCCTCGATCGGTCTTTCTTTTCGAGTCCGCCTTCGGTCGTACTCGTTTGTGGTTGAAATTTTGTCCTCGGCCGGTCTTTCTTATCGAGTCCGCTTTCGGTCGTACTCGTTTGTGGTTGAAATTCCGTCCTCGTCCGGTCTTTCTTTTCGAGTCCGCTTTTGGTCGTACTCGTTTGTGGTTGAAATTCCTTCCTCGGGCGGTCTTTCATTTCGATTCCGCTTTCGGTCGCACTCGTTTGCTGATGAAATTTCGTCTTCGGCCGGTCTTTCTTTTCGAATCCGCTTTCAGTCGTGCTCGTTTGTTGATGAAATTCCGTCTTCAGTCGGTCTTTCTTTTCGAGTCCCCTTTCGGTCGTACTCGTTTATTGTTGAAATTTCGTCCTTGGACGGTCTTTCTTTTCGAGTCCGCTTTCGGTCGCACTCGTTTGTGGTTAAAATTACGTCGTTGGCCGGTCTTTCTTTTCGAGTCCGCCTTCGGTAGTACTTGTTTGTGGTTGAAATTCCGTCCTCGGCCGGTCTTTCTTTTCGAGTCAGCTTTCGGTCGTACTCGTTTGTGGTTGAAAGTCCATCCTCGGCCGGTCTTTCTTTTTGAGCCCGCTTTCAATCGTACTCGTTTGTGGTTGAAATTTCGTCCTCGGCCGGTCTTTCTTTTCAATTCCGCTTTCGGTCGTACTCGTTTGTTATTGAAAGTCCTTCCTCGATCGGTCTTTCTTTTCGAGTCAGCTTTCGGTCGTACTCGTTTGTTGTTGAAATTCCGTCCCCGGCCGGTCTTTCTTTTCGAGTCCGCCTTCGGTCGTACTCGTTTGTGGTTGAAATTCCGTCCTAGGCCGGTCTTTCTTTTCGAGTCCGCTTTCGGTCTTACTAATTTGTGGTTGAAATTCCGTCCTCGGTCGGTCTTTCTTTTCAAGTCCTCTTTCGGTCGTACTCGTTTGCTAATGAAATTCCGTCTTCGGTCGGTCTTTCTTTTCGAGTCCGCTTTCGGTCGTACTCGTTTGTGGTTGAAATTCCGTCCTCGGCCGGTCTTTCTTTTCGAGTCCGCTTTCGGTCGTGCCCGTTTGTTGATGAGATTCCATCTTCGGTCGGTCTTTCTTTTCGAGTCCGCTTTCGGTCATACTCGTTTGTTGTTGAAATTCCGTCCTCGGCCGGTCTTTCTTTTCGAGTCCGCTTTCGGTCGCACTCGTTTATGGTTGAAATTACGTCCTTGGCCTGTCTTTCTTTTCGAGTCCGCTTTCGGTCGTACTCGTTTGTGGTTGAAATTCCGTCCTCGGCCGATCTTTCCTTTCGAGTCCGCTTTCGGTCGTACTCGTTTGTGGTTGAAATTCCGTCCTCGGCCGATCTTTCTTTTCGAGTCCACCTTCGGTCGTCCTCGTTTGTGGTTGAAATTCTGTCCTCGGCCGGTTTTTCTTTTCGAGTCCGCTTTCGGTCGTACTCGTTTGTGGTTGAAATTCCGTCCTCGGCCGGTCTTTCTTTTCAATTCCGCTTTCGGTCGTACTCGTTTGTTATTGAAAGTCCTTCCTCGGTCGGTCTTTCTTTTCGAGTCAGCTTTCGGTCGTACTCGTTTGTTGTTGAAATTCCGTCCCCGGCCGGTCTTTCTTTTCGAGTCCGCCTTCGGTCGTACTCGTTTGTGGTTGAAATTCCGTCCTAGGCCGGTCTTTCTTTTCGAGTCCGCTTTCGGTCTTACTAATTTGTGGTTGAAATTCCGTCCTCGGTCGGTCTTTCTTTTCAAGTCCTCCTTCGGTCGTACTCGTTTGCTAATGAAATTCCGTCTTCGGTCGGTCTTTCTTTTCGAGTCCGCTTTCGGTCGTACTCGTTTGTGGTTGAAATTCCGTCCTCGGCCGGTCTTTCTTTTCGAGTCCGCTTTCGGTCGTACTCGTTTACTGACGAAATTCTGTCTTCGGTCGGTCTTTCTTTCTTAGTCCACTTTCGGTCGTGCCCGTTTGTTGATGAGATTCCATCTTCGGTCGGTCTTTCTTTTCGAGTCCGCTTTCGGTCATACTCGTTTGTTGTTGAAATTCCGTCCTCGACCGGTCTTTCTTTTCGAGTCCGCTTTCGGTCGCACTCGTTTATGGTTGAAATTATATCCTTGGCCTATCTTTCTTTTCGAGTCCGCTTTCATTCGTACTCGTTTGTGGTTGAAATTCCGTCCTCGGCCGATCTTTCTTTTCGAGTCTACCTTCGGTCGTCCTCGTTTGTGGTTGAAATTCTGTCCTCGGCCGGTTTTTCTTTTCGAGTCCGCTTTCGGTCGTACTCGTTTGTGGTTGAAATTCCGTCCTCGGCCGGTCTTTCTTTTCGAGACCGCTTTCGGTCGTACTCGTTTGTGGTTGAAATTCCTTCCTCGGGGGGTCTTTCATTTCGAGTCCGCTATCGGTCGCACTCGTTTGCGGATGAAATTCCGTCTTCGGGCGGTCTTTCTTTTCGAGTCCGCTTTCAGTCGTGCTCGTTTGTTGATGAAATTCCGTCTTCGGTCGGTCTTTCTTTTCGAGTCACCTTTCGGTCGTACTCGTTTATTGTTGAAATTTCGTCCTCGGCCGGTCTTTCTTTTCGAGTCCGCTTTCGGTCGCACTCGTTTGTGGTTAAAATTACGTCGTTGGCCGGTCTTTCTTTTCGAGTCCGCCTTCGGTAGTACTTGTTTGTGGTTGAAATTCCGTCCTCGGCCGGTCTTTCTTTTCGAGTCAGCTTTCGGTCGTACTCGTTTGTGGTTGAAAGTACGTCCTCGGCCGGTCTTTCTTTTTGAGTCCGCTTTCAATCGTACTCGTTTGTGGTTGAAATTTCGTCCTCGGCCGGTCTTTCTTTTCGATTCTGCTTTCGGTCGTACTCGTTTGTTATTGAAAGTCCTTCCTCGGCCGGTCTTTCTTTTCGAGTCCGCTTTCTTTGTACTCGTTTGTTGTTGAAATTTCGTCCTCGGCCGGTCTTTCTTTTCGAGTCCGCCTTCGGTCGTACTCGTTTGTGGTTGAAATTCCGTCCTAGGCCGGTCTTTCTTTTCGAGTCCGCTTTCGGTCTTACTCATTTGTGGTTGAAATTCCCTCCTTGGTCGGTCTTTCTTTTCGAGTCCTCTTTCGGTCGTACTCGTTTGCTGATGAAATTCTGTCTTCGGTCGGTCATTCTTTTCGAGTCCGCTTTCGGTCGTACTCGTTTGTGGTTGAAATTCCGTCCTCGGCCGGTCTTTCTTTTCGAGTCCGCTTTCGGTCGTACTCGTTTACTGACGAAATTCTGTCTTCGGTCGGTCTTTCTTTCCGAGTCTACTTTCGGTCGTGCCCGTTTGTTGATGAGATTCCATCTTCGGTCGGTCTTTCTTTTCGAGTCCGCTTTCGGTCATACTCGTTTGTTGTTGAAATTCCGTCCTCGGCCGGTCTTTCTTTTCGAGTCCGCTTTCGGTCGCACTCGTTTATGGTTGAAATTACGTCCTTGGCCTGTCTTTCTTTTCGAGTCCGCTTTCGGTCGTACTCGTTTGTGGTTGAAATTCCGTCCTCGGCCGATCTTTCCTTTCGAGTCCGCCTTCGGTCGTACTCGTTTGTGGTTGAAATTCTGTCCTCGGCCGGTTTTTCTTTTCGAGTCCGCTTTCGGTCGTACTCGTTTGTGGTTGAAATTCCTTCCTCGGGCGGTCTTTCATTTCGAGTCCGCTTTCGGTCGCACTCGTGTGCGGATGAAATTCCATCTTCGGCCGGTCTTTCTTTTCGAGTCCGCTTTCAGTCGTGCTCGTTTGTTGATGAAATTCCGTCTTCGGTCGGTCTTTCTTTTCGAGTCCGCTTTCGGTCGTACTCGTTTGTGGTTGAAATTCTGTCCTCGACCGGTCTTTCTTTTCGAGTCCGCCTTCGGTCGTACTCGTTTGTGGTTGAAATTTTGTCCTCGGCCGGTCTTTCTTATCGAGTCCGCTTTCGGTCGTACTCGTTTGTGGTTGAAATTCCGTCCTCGCCCGGTCTTTCTTTTCGAGTCCGCTTTCGGTCGTACTCGTTTGTGGTTGAAATTCCTTCCTTGGGCGGTCTTTCATTTCGAGTCCGCTTTCGGTCGCACTCGTTTGTTGATGAAATTTCGTCTTCGGCCGGTCTTTCTTTTCGAGTCCGCTTTCAGTCGTGCTCGTTTGTTGATGAAATTCCGTCTTCAGTCGGTCTTTCTTTTCGAGTCCCCTTTCGGTCGTACTCGTTTATTGTTGAAATTTCGTCTTCGGACGGTCTTTCTTTTCGAGTCCGCTTTCGGTCGCACTCGTTTGTGGTAAAAATTACGTCGTTGGCCGGTCTTTCTTTTCGAGTCCGCCATCGGTAGTACTTGTTTGTGGTTGAAATTCCGTCCTCGGCCGGTCTTTCTTTTCGAGTCAGCTTTCGGTCGTACTCGTTTGTGGTTGAAAGTCCGTCCTCGGCCGGTCTTTCTTTTTGAGTCCGCTTTCAATCGTACTCGTTTGTGGTTGAAATTTCGTCCTCGGCCGGTCTTTCTTTTCAATTCCGCTTTCGGTCGTACTCGTTTGTTATTGAAAGTCCTTCCTCGGCCGGTCTTTCTTTTCGAGTCCGCTTTTGGTCGTACTCGTTTGTTGTTGAAATTCCGTCCTCGGCCGGTCTTTCTTTTCGAGTCCGCCTTCGGTCGTACTCGTTTGTGGTTGAAATTCCGTCCTAGGCCGGTCTTTCTTTTCGAGTCCGCTTTCGGTCTTACTCATTTGTGGTTGAAATTCCGTCCTCAGCCGGTCTTTCTTTTCGAGTCCGCTTTCGGTCGTACTCGTTTGTGGTTGAAATTCCTTCCTCGGGCGGTCTTTCATTTCGAGTCCGCTTTCGGTCGTACTCGTTTACTGACGAAATTCTGTCTTCGGTCGGTCTTTCTTTCTGAGTCTGGTTTCGGTCGTGCACGTTTGTTGATGAGATTCCATCTTCGGTCGGTCTTTCTTTTCGAGTCCGCTTTCGGTCATACTCGTTTGTTGTTGAAATTCCGTCCTCGGCCGGTCTTTCTTTTCGAGTCCGCTTTCGGTCATACTCGTTTGTGGTTGAAATTCCGTCCTCGGCCGATCTTTCTTTTCGAGTCCGCCTTCGGTCGTACTCGTTTGTGGTTGAAATTCTGTCCTCGGCCGGTTTTTCTTTTCGTGTCCGCTTTCGGTCGTACTCGTTTGTGGTTGAAATTCCGTCCTCGGCCGGTCTTTCTTTTCGAGTCTGCTTTCGGTCGTACTCGTTTGTGGTTGAAATTCCTTCCTTGGGCGGTCTTTCATTTCGAGTCCGATTTCGGTCGCACTTGTTTGCGGATGAAATTCCGTCTTCGGACGGTCTTTCTTTTCGAGTCCGCTTTCAGTCGTGCTCGTTTGTTGATGAAATTCCGTCTTCGGTCGGTCTTTCTTTTCGAGTCCGCTTTCGGTCGTACTCGTTTGTGGTTGAAATTCTGTCCTCGATCGGTCTTTCTTTTCGAGTCCGCCTTCGGTCGTACTCGTTTGTGGTTGAAATTTTGTCCTCGGCCGGTCTTTCTTATCGAGTCCGCTTTCGGTCGTACTCGTTTGTGGTTGAAATTCCGTCCTCGTCCGGTCTTTCTTTTCGAGTCCGCCTTTGGTCGTACTCGTTTGTGGTTGAAATTCCTTCCTCGGGCGGTCTTTCATTTCGATTCCGCTTTCGGTCGCACTCGTTTGCTGATGAAATTTCGTCTTCGGCCGGTCTTTCTTTTCGAATCCGCTTTTAGTCGTGCTCGTTTGTTGATGAAATTCCGTCTTCAGTCGGTCTTTCTTTTCGAGTCCCCTTTCGGTCGTACTCGTTTATTGTTGGAATTTCGTCCTTGGACGGTCTTTCTTTTCGAGTCCGCTTTCGGTCGCACTCGTTTGTGGTTAAAATTACGTCGTTGTCCGGTCTTTCTTTTCGAGTCCGCCTTCGGTAGTACTTGTTTGTGGTTGAAATTCCGTCCTCGGCCGGTCTTTCTTTTCGAGTCAGCTTTCGGTCGTACTCGTTTGTGGTTGAAAGTCCGTCCTCGGCCGGTCTTTCTTTTTGAGCCCGCTTTCAATCGTACTCGTTTGTGGTTGAAATTTCGTCCTCGGCCGGTCTTTCTTTTCAATTCCGCTTTCGGTCGTACTCGTTTGTTATTGAAAGTCCTTCCTCGGTCGGTCTTTCTTTTCGAGTCAGCTTTCGGTCGTACTCGTTTGTTGTTGAAATTCCGTCCTCGGCCGGTCTTTCTTTTCGAGTCCGCCTTCGGTCGTACTCGTTTGTGGTTGAAATTCCGTCCTAGGCCGGTCTTTCTTTTCGAGTCCGCTTTCGGTCTTACTAATTTGTGGTTGAAATTCCGTCCTCGGTCGGTCTTTCTTTTCAAGTCCTCTTTCGGTCGTACTCGTTTGCTAATGAAATTCCGTCTTCGGTCGGTCTTTCTTTTTGAGTCCGCTTTCGGTCGTACTCGTTTGTGGTTGAAATTCCGTCCTCGGCCGGTCTTTCTTTTCGAGTCCGCTTTCGGTCGTACTCGTTTACTGACGAAATTCTGTCTTCGGTCGGTCTTTCTTTCTTAGTCCGCTTTCGGTCGTGCCCGTTTGTTGATGAGATTCCATCTTCGGTCGGTCTTTCTTTTCGAGTCCGCTTTCGGTCATACTCGTTTGTTGTTGAAATTCCGTCCTCGACCGGTCTTTCTTTTCGAGTCCGCTTTCGTTCGCACTCGTTTATGGTTGAAATTACATCCTTGGCCTGTCTTTCTTTTCGAGTCCGCTTTCGGTCGTACTCGTTTGTGATTGAAATTCCGTCCTCGGCCGATCTTTCTTTTCGAGTCCGCCTTCGGTCGTACTCGTTTGTGGTTGAAATTCTGTCCTCAGCCGGTTTTTCTTTTCTAGTCCGCTTTCGGTCGTACTCGTTTGTGGTTGAAATTCCGTCCTCGGCCGGTCTTTCTTTTCGAGACCGCTTTCGGTCGTACTCGTTTGTGGTTGAAATTCCTTCCTCGGGCGGTCTTTCATTTCGAGTCCGCTTTCGGTCGCACTCGTTTTTGGATGAAATTCCGTCTTCGGCCGGTCTTTCTTTTCGAGTCCGCTTTCAGTCGTGCTCGTTTGTTGATGAAATTCCGTCTTCGGTCGGTCTTTCTTTTCGAGTCCGCTTTCGGTCGTACTCGTTTGTGGTTGAAATTTCGTCCTCGGCCGATCTTTCTTTTCGAGTCCGCCTTCGGTCGTACTCGTTTGTGGTTGAAATTCTGTCCTCGGCCGGTTTTTCTTTTCGAGTCCGCTTTCGGTCGTACTCGTTTGTGGATGAAATTCCGTCCTCGGCCGATCTTTCTTTTCGAGTCCGCTTTCGGTCGTACTCGTTTGTGGTTGAAATTCCTTCCTCGGGCGGTCTTTCACTTCGAGTCCGCTTTCGGTCGCACTCGTTTGCGGATGAAATTCCGTCTTCGGCCGGTCTTTCTTTTCGAGTCCGCTTTCAGTCGTGCTCGTTTATTGATGAAATTCCGTCTTCGGTCGGTCTTTCTTTTCGAGTCCGCTTTCGGTCGTACTCGTTTGTGGTTGAAATTCTGTCCTCGATCGGTCTTTCTTTTCGAGTCCGCCTTCGGTCGTACTCGTTTGTGGTTGAAATTTTGTCCTCGGCCGGTCTTTCTTATCAAGTCCGCTTTCGGTCGTACTCGTTTGTGGTTGAAATTCCGTCCTCGTCCGGTCTTTCTTTTCGAGTCCGCTTTTGGTCGTACTCGTTTGTGGTTGAAATTCCTTCCTCGGGCGGTCTTTCATTTCGAGTCCGCTTTCGGTCGCACTCGTTTGCTGATGAAATTTCGTCTTTGGCCGGTCTTTCTTTTCGAGTCCGCTTTCAGTCGTGCTCGTTTGTTGATGAAATTCCGTCTTCAGTCGATCTTTCTTTTCGAGTCCCCTTTCGGTCGTACTCGTTTATTGTTGAAATTTCGTCCTCGGACGGTCTTTCTTTTCGAGTCCGCTTTCGGTCGCACTCGTTTGTGGTTAAAATTACGTCGTTGACCGGTCTTTCTTTTCGAGTCCGCCTTCGGTAGTACTTGTTTGTGGTTGAAATTCCGTCCTCGGCCGGTCTTTCTTTTCGAGTCAGCTTTCGGTCGTACTTGTTTGTGGTTGAAAGTCCGTCCTCGGCCGGTCTTTCTTTTTGAGCCCGCTTTCAATCGTACTCGTTTGTGGTTGAAATTTCGTCCTCGGCCGGTCTTTCTTTTCAATTCCGCTTTCGGTCGTACTCGTTTGTTATTGAAAGTCCTTCCTCGGCCGGTCTTTCTTTTCGAGTCCGCTTTCGATCGTACTCGTTTGTTGTTGAAATTCCGTCCTCGGCCGGTCTTTCTTTTCGAGTCCGCCTTCGGTCGTACTCGTTTGTGGTTGAAATTCCGTCCTAGGCCGGTCTTTCTTTTCGAGTCCGCTTTCGGTCTTACTAATTTGTGGTTGAAATTCCGTCCTCGGTCGGTCTTTCTTTTCAAGTCCTCTTTCGGTCGTACTCGTTTGCTAATGAAATTCCGTCTTCGGTCGGTCTTTCTTTTCGAGTCCGCTTTCGGTCGTACTCGTTTGTGGTTGAAATTTCGTCCTCGGCCGGTCTTTCTTTTCGAGTCCGCTTTCGGTCGTACTCGTTTACTGACGAAATTCTGTCTTCGGTCGGTCTTTCTTTCCGAGTCTGCTTTCGGTCGTGCCCGTTTGTTGATGAGATTCCATCTTCGGTCGGTCTTTCTTTTCGAGTCAGCTTTCGGTCATACTCGTTTGTTGTTGAAATTCCGCCCTCGGCCGGTCTTTCTTTTCGAGTCCGCTTTCGGTCGCACTCGTTTATGGTTGAAATTACGTCCTTGGCCTGTCTTTCTTTTCGAGTCCGCTTTCGGTCATACTCGTTTGTGGTTGAAATTCCGTCCTCGGCCGATCTTTCTTTTCGAGTCCGCCTTCGGTCGTACTCGTTTGTGGTTGAAATTCTGTCCTCGGCCGGTTTTTCTTTTCGAGTCCGCTTTCGGTCGTACTCGTTTGTGGTTGAAATTCCGTCCTCGGCCGATCTTTCTTTTCGAGTCCGCTTTCGGTCGTACTCGTTTGTGGTTGAAATTCCTTCCTCGGGCGGTCTTTCACTTCGAGTCCGCTTTCGGTCGCACTCGTTTGCGGATGAAATTCCGTCTTCGGCCGGTCTTTCTTTTCGAGTCCGCTTTCAGTCGTGCTCGTTTATTGATGAAATTCCGTCTTCGGTCGGTCTTTCTTTTCGAGTCCGCTTTCGGTCGTACTCGTTTGTGGTTGAAATTCTGTCCTCGATCGGTCTTTCTTTTCGAGTCCGCCTTCGGTCGTACTCGTTTGTGGTTGAAATTTTGTCCTCGGCCGGTCTTTCTTATCAAGTCCGCTTTCGGTCGTACTCGTTTGTGGTTGAAATTCCGTCCTCGTCCGGTCTTTCTTTTCGAGTCCGCTTTTGGTCGTACTCGTTTGTGGTTGAAATTCCTTCCTCGGGCGGTCTTTCATTTCGAGTCCGCTTTCGGTCGCACTCGTTTGCTGATGAAATTTCGTCTTCGGCCGGTCTTTCTTTTCGAGTCCGCTTTCAGTCGTGCTCGTTTGTTGATGAAATTCCGTCTTCAGTCGATCTTTCTTTTCGAGTCCCCTTTCGGTCGTACTCGTTTATTGTTGAAATTTCGTCCTCGGACGGTCTTTCTTTTCGAGTCCGCTTTCGGTCGCACTCGTTTGTGGTTAAAATTACGTCGTTGACCGGTCTTTCTTTTCGAGTCCGCCTTCGGTAGTACTTGTTTGTGGTTGAAATTCCGTCCTCGGCCGGTCTTTCTTTTCGAGTCAGCTTTCGGTCGTACTTGTTTGTGGTTGAAAGTCCGTCCTCGGCCGGTCTTTCTTTTTGAGCCCGCTTTCAATCGTACTCGTTTGTGGTTGAAATTTCGTCCTCGGCCGGTCTTTCTTTTCAATTCCGCTTTCGGTCGTACTCGTTTGTTATTGAAAGTCCTTCCTCGGCCGGTCTTTCTTTTCGAGTCCGCTTTCGATCGTACTCGTTTGTTGTTGAAATTCCGTCCTCGGCCGGTCTTTCTTTTCGAGTCCGCCTTCGGTCGTACTCGTTTGTGGTTGAAATTCCGTCCTAGGCCGGTCTTTCTTTTCGAGTCCGCTTTCGGTCTTACTAATTTGTGGTTGAAATTCCGTCCTCGGTCGGTCTTTCTTTTCAAGTCCTCTTTCGGTCGTACTCGTTTGCTAATGAAATTCCGTCTTCGGTCGGTCTTTCTTTTCGAGTCCGCTTTCGGTCGTACTCGTTTGTGGTTGAAATTTCGTCCTCGGCCGGTCTTTCTTTTCGAGTCCGCTTTCGGTCGTACTCGTTTACTGACGAAATTCTGTCTTCGGTCGGTCTTTCTTTCCGAGTCTGCTTTCGGTCGTGCCCGTTTGTTGATGAGATTCCATCTTCGGTCGGTCTTTCTTTTCGAGTCAGCTTTCGGTCATACTCGTTTGTTGTTGAAATTCCGCCCTCGGCCGGTCTTTCTTTTCGAGTCCGCTTTCGGTCGCACTCGTTTATGGTTGAAATTACGTCCTTGGCCTGTCTTTCTTTTCGAGTCCGCTTTCGGTCATACTCGTTTGTGGTTGAAATTCCGTCCTCGGCCGATCTTTCTTTTCGAGTCCGCCTTCGGTCGTACTCGTTTGTGGTTGAAATTCTGTCCTCGGCCGGTTTTTCTTTTCGAGTCCGCTTTCGGTCGTACTCGTTTGTGGTTGAAATTCCGTCCTCGGCCGATCTTTCTTTTCGAGTCCGCTTTCGGTCGTACTCGTTTGTGGTTGAAATTCCTTCCTCGGGTGGTCTTTCACTTCGAGTCCGCTTTCGGTCGCACTCGTTTGCGGATGAAATTCCGTCTTCGGCCGGTCTTTCTTTTCGAGTCCGCTTTCAGTCGTGCTCGTTTATTGATGAAATTCCGTCTTCGGTCGGTCTTTCTTTTCGAGTCCGCTTTCGGTCGTACTCGTTTGTGGTTGAAATTCTGTCCTCGATCGGTCTTTCTTTTCGAGTCCGCCTTCGGTCGTACTCGTTTGTGGTTGAAATTTTGTCCTCGGCCGGTCTTTCTTATCAAGTCCGCTTTCGGTCGTACTCGTTTGTGGTTGAAATTCCGTCCTCGTCCGGTCTTTCTTTTCGAGTCCGCTTTTGGTCGTACTCGTTTGTGGTTGAAATTCCTTCCTCGGGCGGTCTTTCATTTCGAGTCCGCTTTCGGTCGCACTCGTTTGCTGATGAAATTTCGTCTTTGGCCGGTCTTTCTTTTCGAGTCCGCTTTCAGTCGTGCTCGTTTGTTGATGAAATTCCGTCTTCAGTCGATCTTTCTTTTCGAGTCCCCTTTCGGTCGTACTCGTTTATTGTTGAAATTTCGTCCTCGGACGGTCTTTCTTTTCGAGTCCGCTTTCGGTCGCACTCGTTTGTGGTTAAAATTACGTCGTTGACATGTCTTTCTTTTCGAGTCCGCCTTCGGTAGTACTTGTTTGTGGTTGAAATTCCGTCCTCGGCCGGTCTTTCTTTTCGAGTCAGCTTTCGGTCGTACTTGTTTGTGGTTGAAAGTCCGTCCTCGGCCGGTCTTTCTTTTTGAGCCCGCTTTCAATCGTACTCGTTTGTGGTTGAAATTTCGTCCTCGGCCGGTCTTTCTTTTCAATTCCTCTTTCGGTCGTACTCGTTTGTTATTGAAAGTCCTTCCTCGGCCGGTCTTTCTTTTCGAGTCCGCTTTCGATCGTACTCGTTTGTTGTTGAAATTCCGTCCTCGGCCGGTCTTTCTTTTCGAGTCCGCCTTCGGTCGTACTCGTTTGTGGTTGAAATTCCGTCCTAGGCCGGTCTTTCTTTTCGAGTCCGCTTTCGGTCTTACTAATTTGTGGTTGAAATTCCGTCCTCGGTCGGTCTTTCTTTTCAAGTCCTCTTTCGGTCGTACTCGTTTGCTAATGAAATTCCGTCTTCGGTCGGTCTTTCTTTTCGAGTCCGCTTTCGGTCGTACTCGTTTGTGGTTGAAATTTCGTCCTCGGCCGGTCTTTCTTTTCGAGTCCGCTTTCGGTCGTACTCGTTTACTGACGAAATTCTGTCTTCGGTCGGTCTTTCTTTCCGAGTCTGCTTTCGGTCGTGCCCGTTTGTTGATGAGATTCCATCTTCGGTCGGTCTTTCTTTTCGAGTCAGCTTTCGGTCATACTCGTTTGTTGTTGAAATTCCGCCCTCGGCCGGTCTTTCTTTTCGAGTCCGCTTTCGGTCGCACTCGTTTATGGTTGAAATTACGTCCTTGGCCTGTCTTTCTTTTCGAGTCCGCTTTCGGTCATACTCGTTTGTGGTTGAAATTCCGTCCTCGGCCGATCTTTCTTTTCGAGTCCGCCTTCGGTCGTACTCGTTTGTGGTTGAAATTCTGTCCTCGGCCGGTTTTTCTTTTCGAGTCCGCTTTCGGTCGTACTCGTTTGTGGTTGAAATTCCGTCCTCGGCCGATCTTTCTTTTCGAGTCCGCTTTCGGTCGTACTCGTTTGTGGTTGAAATTCCTTCCTCGGGCGGTCTTTCACTTCGAGTCCGCTTTCGGTCGCACTCGTTTGCGGATGAAATTCCGTCTTCGGCCGGTCTTTCTTTTCGAGTCCGCTTTCAGTCGTGCTCGTTTATTGATGAAATTCCGTCTTCGGTCGGTCTTTCTTTTCGAGTCCGCTTTCGGTCGTACTCGTTTGTGGTTGAAATTCTGTCCTCGATCGGTCTTTCTTTTCGAGTCCGCCTTCGGTCGTACTCGTTTGTGGTTGAAATTTTGTCCTCGGCCGGTCTTTCTTATCAAGTCCGCTTTCGGTCGTACTCGTTTGTGGTTGAAATTCCGTCCTCGTCCGGTCTTTCTTTTCGAGTCCGCTTTTGGTCGTACTCGTTTGTGGTTGAAATTCCTTCCTCGGGCGGTCTTTCATTTCGATTCCGCTTTCGGTCGCACTCGTTTGCTGATGAAATTTCGTCTTCGGCCGGTCTTTCTTTTCGAGTCCGCTTTCAGTCGTGCTCGTTTGTTGATGAAATTCCGTCTTCAGTCGATCTTTCTTTTCGAGTCCCCTTTCGGTCGTACTCGTTTATTGTTGAAATTTCATCCTCGGACGGTCTTTCTTTTCGAGTCCGCTTTCGGTCGCACTCGTTTGTGGTTAAAATTACGTCGTTGACCGGTCTTTCTTTTCGAGTCCGCCTTCGGTAGTACTTGTTTGTGGTTGAAATTCCGTCCTCGGCCGGTCTTTCTTTTCGAGTCAGCTTTCGGTCGTACTTGTTTGTGGTTGAAAGTCCGTCCTCGGCCGGTCTTTCTTTTTGAGCCCGCTTTCAATCGTACTCGTTTGTGGTTGAAATTTTGTCCTCGGCCGGTCTTTCTTTTCAATTCCGCTTTCGGTCGTACTCGTTTGTTATTGAAAGTCCTTCCTCGGCCGGTCTTTCTTTTCGAGTCCGCTTTCGATCGTACTCGTTTGTTGTTGAAATTCCGTCCTCGGCCGGTCTTTCTTTTCGAGTCCGCCTTCGGTCGTACTCGTTTGTGGTTGAAATTCCGTCCTAGGCCGGTCTTTCTTTTCGAGTCCGCTTTCGGTCTTACTAATTTGTGGTTGAAATTCCGTCCTCGGTCGGTCTTTCTTTTCAAGTCCTCTTTCGGTCGTACTCGTTTGCTAATGAAATTCCGTCTTCGGTCGGTCTTTCTTTTCGAGTCCGCTTTCGGTCGTACTCGTTTGTGGTTGAAATTTCGTCCTCGGCCGGTCTTTCTTTTCGAGTCCGCTTTCGGTCGTACTCGTTTACTGACGAAATTCTGTCTTCGGTCGGTCTTTCTTTCCGAGTCTGCTTTCGGTCGTGCCCGTTTGTTGATGAGATTCCATCTTCGGTCGGTCTTTCTTTTCGAGTCAGCTTTCGGTCATACTCGTTTGTTGTTGAAATTCCGCCCTCGGCCGGTCTTTCTTTTCGAGTCCGCTTTCGGTCGCACTCGTTTATGGTTGAAATTACGTCCTTGGCCTGTCTTTCTTTTCGAGTCCGCTTTCGGTCATACTCGTTTGTGGTTGAAATTCCGTCCTCGGCCGATCTTTCTTTTCGAGTCCGCCTTCGGTCGTACTCGTTTGTGGTTGAAATTCTGTCCTCGGCCGGTTTTTCTTTTCGAGTCCGCTTTCGGTCGTACTCGTTTGTGGTTGAAATTCCGTCCTCGGCCGATCTTTCTTTTCGAGTCCGCTTTCGGTCGTACTCGTTTGTGGTTGAAATTCCTTCCTCGGGCGGTCTTTCACTTCGAGTCCGCTTTCGGTCGCACTCGTTTGCGGATGAAATTCCGTCTTCGGCCGGTCTTTCTTTTCGAGTCCGCTTTCAGTCGTGCTCGTTTATTGATGAAATTCCGTCTTCGGTCGGTCTTTCTTTTCGAGTCCGCTTTCGGTCGTACTCGTTTGTGGTTGAAATTCTGTCCTCGATCGGTCTTTCTTTTCGAGTCCGCCTTCGGTCGTACTCGTTTGTGGTTGAAATTTTGTCCTCGGCCGGTCTTTCTTATCAAGTCCGCTTTCGGTCGTACTCGTTTGTGGTTGAAATTCCGTCCTCGTCCGGTCTTTCTTTTCGAGTCCGCTTTTGGTCGTACTCGTTTGTGGTTGAAATTCCTTCCTCGGGCGGTCTTTCATTTCGAGTCCGCTTTCGGTCGCACTCGTTTGCTGATGAAATTTCGTCTTCGGCCGGTCTTTCTTTTCGAGTCCGCTTTCAGTCGTGCTCGTTTGTTGATGAAATTCCGTCTTCAGTCGATCTTTCTTTTCGAGTCCCCTTTCGGTCGTACTCGTTTATTGTTGAAATTTCATCCTCGGACGGTCTTTCTTTTCGAGTCCGCTTTCGGTCGCACTCGTTTGTGGTTAAAATTACGTCGTTGACCGGTCTTTCTTTTCGAGTCCGCCTTCGGTAGTACTTGTTTGTGGTTGAAATTCCGTCCTCGGCCGGTCTTTCTTTTCGAGTCAGCTTTCGGTCGTACTTGTTTGTGGTTGAAAGTCCGTCCTCGGCCGGTCTTTCTTTTTGAGCCCGCTTTCAATCGTACTCGTTTGTGGTTGAAATTTCGTCCTCGGCCGGTCTTTCTTTTCAATTCCGCTTTCGGTCGTACTCGTTTGTTATTGAAAGTCCTTCCTCGGCCGGTCTTTCTTTTCGAGTCCGCTTTCGATCGTACTCGTTTGTTGTTGAAATTCCGTCCTCGGCCGGTCTTTCTTTTCGAGTCCGCCTTCGGTCGTACTCGTTTGTGGTTGAAATTCCGTCCTAGGCCGGTCTTTCTTTTCGAGTCCGCTTTCGGTCTTACTAATTTGTGGTTGAAATTCCGTCCTCGGTCGGTCTTTCTTTTCAAGTCCTCTTTCGGTCGTACTCGTTTGCTAATGAAATTCCGTCTTCGGTCGGTCTTTCTTTTCGAGTCCGCTTTCGGTCGTACTCGTTTGTGGTTGAAATTTCGTCCTCGGCCGGTCTTTCTTTTCGAGTCCGCTTTCGGTCGTACTCGTTTACTGACGAAATTCTGTCTTCGGTCGGTCTTTCTTTCCGAGTCTGCTTTCGGTCGTGCCCGTTTGTTGATGAGATTCCATCTTCGGTCGGTCTTTCTTTTCGAGTCAGCTTTCGGTCATACTCGTTTGTTGTTGAAATTCCGCCCTCGGCCGGTCTTTCTTTTCGAGTCCGCTTTCGGTCGCACTCGTTTATGGTTGAAATTACGTCCTTGGCCTGTCTTTCTTTTCGAGTCCGCTTTCGGTCATACTCGTTTGTGGTTGAAATTCCGTCCTCGGCCGATCTTTCTTTTCGAGTCCGCCTTCGGTCGTACTCGTTTGTGGTTGAAATTCTGTCCTCGGCCGGTTTTTCTTTTCGAGTCCGCTTTCGGTCGTACTCGTTTGTGGTTGAAATTCCGTCCTCGGCCGATCTTTCTTTTCGAGTCCGCTTTCGGTCGTACTCGTTTGTGGTTGAAATTCCTTCCTCGGGCGGTCTTTCACTTCGAGTCCGCTTTCGGTCGCACTCGTTTGCGGATGAAATTCCGTCTTCGGCCGGTCTTTCTTTTCGAGTCCGCTTTCAGTCGTGCTCGTTTATTGATGAAATTCCGTCTTCGATCGGTCTTTCTTTTCGAGTCCGCTTTCGGTCGTACTCGTTTGTGGTTGAAATTCTGTCCTCGATCGGTCTTTCTTTTCGAGTCCGCCTTCGGTCGTACTCGTTTGTGGTTGAAATTTTGTCCTCGGCCGGTCTTTCTTATCAAGTCCGCTTTCGGTCGTACTCGTTTGTGGTTGAAATTCCGTCCTCGTCCGG
This sequence comes from Lathyrus tuberosus, assembly GCA_022829125.1. NCBI lineage: Eukaryota > Viridiplantae > Streptophyta > Magnoliopsida > Fabales > Fabaceae > Lathyrus > Lathyrus tuberosus. The sequence goes on from JALAZF010000390.1 coordinate 785,585, forward strand.
TCTTTCTTTTCGAGTCCGCTTTTGGTCGTACTCGTTTGTGGTTGAAATTCCTTCCTCGGGCGGTCTTTCATTTCGATTCCGCTTTCGGTCGCACTCGTTTGCTGATGAAATTTCGTCTTCGGCCGGTCTTTCTTTTCGAGTCCGCTTTCAGTCGTGCTCGTTTGTTGATGAAATTCCGTCTTCAGTCGATCTTTCTTTTCGAGTCCCCTTTCGGTCGTACTCGTTTATTGTTGAAATTTCATCCTCGGACGGTCTTTCTTTTCGAGTCCGCTTTCGGTCGCACTCGTTTGTGGTTAAAATTACGTCGTTGACCGGTCTTTCTTTTCGAGTCCGCCTTCGGTAGTACTTGTTTGTGGTTGAAATTCCGTCCTCGGCCGGTCTTTCTTTACGAGTCAGCTTTCGGTCGTACTTGTTTGTGGTTGAAAGTCCGTCCTCGGCCGGTCTTTCTTTTTGAGCCCGCTTTCAATCGTACTCGTTTGTGGTTGAAATTTTGTCCTCGGCCGGTCTTTCTTTTCAATTCCGCTTTCGGTCGTACTCGTTTGTTATTGAAAGTCCTTCCTCGGCCGGTCTTTCTTTTCGAGTCCGCTTTCGATCGTACTCGTTTGTTGTTGAAATTCCGTCCTCGGCCGGTCTTTCTTTTCGAGTCCGCCTTCGGTCGTACTCGTTTGTGGTTGAAATTCCGTCCTAGGCCGGTCTTTCTTTTCGAGTCCGCTTTCGGTCTTACTAATTTGTGGTTGAAATTCCGTCCTCGGTCGGTCTTTCTTTTCAAGTCCTCTTTCGGTCGTACTCGTTTGCTAATGAAATTCCGTCTTCGGTCGGTCTTTCTTTTCGAGTCCGCTTTCGGTCGTACTCGTTTGTGGTTGAAATTTCGTCCTCGGCCGGTCTTTCTTTTCGAGTCCGCTTTCGGTCGTACTCGTTTACTGACGAAATTCTGTCTTCGGTCGGTCTTTCTTTCCGAGTCTGCTTTCGGTCGTGCCCGTTTGTTGATGAGATTCCATCTTCGGTCGGTCTTTCTTTTCGAGTCAGCTTTCGGTCATACTCGTTTGTTGTTGAAATTCCGCCCTCGGCCGGTCTTTCTTTTCGAGTCCGCTTTCGGTCGCACTCGTTTATGGTTGAAATTACGTCCTTGGCCTGTCTTTCTTTTCGAGTCCGCTTTCGGTCATACTCGTTTGTGGTTGAAATTCCGTCCTCGGCCGATCTTTCTTTTCGAGTCCGCCTTCGGTCGTACTCGTTTGTGGTTGAAATTCTGTCCTCGGCCGGTTTTTCTTTTCGAGTCCGCTTTCGGTCGTACTCGTTTGTGGTTGAAATTCCGTCCTCGGCCGATCTTTCTTTTCGAGTCCGCTTTCGGTCGTACTCGTTTGTGGTTGAAATTCCTTCCTCGGGCGGTCTTTCACTTCGAGTCCGCTTTCGGTCGCACTCGTTTGCGGATGAAATTCCGTCTTCGGCCGGTCTTTCTTTTCGAGTCCGCTTTCAGTCGTGCTCGTTTATTGATGAAATTCCGTCTTCGGTCGGTCTTTCTTTTCGAGTCCGCTTTCGGTCGTACTCGTTTGTGGTTGAAATTCTGTCCTCGATCGGTCTTTCTTTTCGAGTCCGCCTTCGGTCGTACTCGTTTGTGGTTGAAATTTTGTCCTCGGCCGGTCTTTCTTATCAAGTCCGCTTTCGGTCGTACTCGTTTGTGGTTGAAATTCCGTCCTCGTCCGGTCTTTCTTTTCGAGTCCGCTTTTGGTCGTACTCGTTTGTGGTTGAAATTCCTTCCTCGGGCGGTCTTTCATTTCGAGTCCGCTTTCGGTCGCACTCGTTTGCTGATGAAATTTCGTCTTCGGCCGGTCTTTCTTTTCGAGTCCGCTTTCAGTCGTGCTCGTTTGTTGATGAAATTCCGTCTTCAGTCGATCTTTCTTTTCGAGTCCCCTTTCGGTCGTACTCGTTTATTGTTGAAATTTCATCCTCGGACGGTCTTTCTTTTCGAGTCCGCTTTCGGTCGCACTCGTTTGTGGTTAAAATTACGTCGTTGACCGGTCTTTCTTTTCGAGTCCGCCTTCGGTAGTACTTGTTTGTGGTTGAAATTCCGTCCTCGGCCGGTCTTTCTTTTCGAGTCAGCTTTCGGTCGTACTTGTTTGTGGTTGAAAGTCCGTCCTCGGCCGGTCTTTCTTTTTGAGCCCGCTTTCAATCGTACTCGTTTGTGGTTGAAATTTCGTCCTCGGCCGGTCTTTCTTTTCAATTCCGCTTTCGGTCGTACTCGTTTGTTATTGAAAGTCCTTCCTCGGCCGGTCTTTCTTTTCGAGTCCGCTTTCGATCGTACTCGTTTGTTGTTGAAATTCCGTCCTCGGCCGGTCTTTCTTTTCGAGTCCGCCTTCGGTCGTACTCGTTTGTGGTTGAAATTCCGTCCTAGGCCGGTCTTTCTTTTCGAGTCCGCTTTCGGTCTTACTAATTTGTGGTTGAAATTCCGTCCTCGGTCGGTCTTTCTTTTCAAGTCCTCTTTCGGTCGTACTCGTTTGCTAATGAAATTCCGTCTTCGGTCGGTCTTTCTTTTCGAGTCCGCTTTCGGTCGTACTCGTTTGTGGTTGAAATTTCGTCCTCGGCCGGTCTTTCTTTTCGAGTCCGCTTTCGGTCGTACTCGTTTACTGACGAAATTCTGTCTTCGGTCGGTCTTTCTTTCCGAGTCTGCTTTCGGTCGTGCCCGTTTGTTGATGAGATTCCATCTTCGGTCGGTCTTTCTTTTCGAGTCAGCTTTCGGTCATACTCGTTTGTTGTTGAAATTCCGCCCTCGGCCGGTCTTTCTTTTCGAGTCCGCTTTCGGTCGCACTCGTTTATGGTTGAAATTACGTCCTTGGCCTGTCTTTCTTTTCGAGTCCGCTTTCGGTCATACTCGTTTGTGGTTGAAATTCCGTCCTCGGCCGATCTTTCTTTTCGAGTCCGCCTTCGGTCGTACTCGTTTGTGGTTGAAATTCTGTCCTCGGCCGGTTTTTCTTTTCGAGTCCGCTTTCGGTCGTACTCGTTTGTGGTTGAAATTCCGTCCTCGGCCGATCTTTCTTTTCGAGTCCGCTTTCGGTCGTACTCGTTTGTGGTTGAAATTCCTTCCTCGGGCGGTCTTTCACTTCGAGTCCGCTTTCGGTCGCACTCGTTTGCGGATGAAATTCCGTCTTCGGCCGGTCTTTCTTTTCGAGTCCGCTTTCAGTCGTGCTCGTTTATTGATGAAATTCCGTCTTCGGTCGGTCTTTCTTTTCGAGTCCGCTTTCGGTCGTACTCGTTTGTGGTTGAAATTCTGTCCTCGATCGGTCTTTCTTTTCGAGTCCGCCTTCGGTCGTACTCGTTTGTGGTTGAAATTTTGTCCTCGGCCGGTCTTTCTTATCAAGTCCGCTTTCGGTCGTACTCGTTTGTGGTTGAAATTCCGTCCTCGTCCGGTCTTTCTTTTCGAGTCCGCTTTTGGTCGTACTCGTTTGTGGTTGAAATTCCTTCCTCGGGCGGTCTTTCATTTCGAGTCCGCTTTCGGTCGCACTCGTTTGCTGATGAAATTTCGTCTTCGGCCGGTCTTTCTTTTCGAGTCCGCTTTCAGTCGTGCTCGTTTGTTGATGAAATTCCGTCTTCAGTCGATCTTTCTTTTCGAGTCCCCTTTCGGTCGTACTCGTTTATTGTTGAAATTTCATCCTCGGACGGTCTTTCTTTTCGAGTCCGCTTTCGGTCGCACTCGTTTGTGGTTAAAATTACGTCGTTGACCGGTCTTTCTTTTCGAGTCCGCCTTCGGTAGTACTTGTTTGTGGTTGAAATTCCGTCCTCGGCCGGTCTTTCTTTTCGAGTCAGCTTTCGGTCGTACTTGTTTGTGGTTGAAAGTCCGTCCTCGGCCGGTCTTTCTTTTTGAGCCCGCTTTCAATCGTACTCGTTTGTGGTTGAAATTTCGTCCTCGGCCGGTCTTTCTTTTCAATTCCGCTTTCGGTCGTACTCGTTTGTTATTGAAAGTCCTTCCTCGGCCGGTCTTTCTTTTCGAGTCCGCTTTCGATCGTACTCGTTTGTTGTTGAAATTCCGTCCTCGGCCGGTCTTTCTTTTCGAGTCCGCCTTCGGTCGTACTCGTTTGTGGTTGAAATTCCGTCCTAGGCCGGTCTTTCTTTTCGAGTCCGCTTTCGGTCTTACTAATTTGTGGTTGAAATTCCGTCCTCGGTCGGTCTTTCTTTTCAAGTCCTCTTTCGGTCGTACTCGTTTGCTAATGAAATTCCGTCTTCGGTCGGTCTTTCTTTTCGAGTCCGCTTTCGGTCGTACTCGTTTGTGGTTGAAATTTCGTCCTCGGTCGGTCTTTCTTTTCGAGTCCGCTTTCGGTCGTACTCGTTTACTGACGAAATTCTGTCTTCGGTCGGTCTTTCTTTCCGAGTCTGCTTTCGGTCGTGCCCGTTTGTTGATGAGATTCCATCTTCGGTCGGTCTTTCTTTTCGAGTCAGCTTTCGGTCATACTCGTTTGTTGTTGAAATTCCGCCCTCGGCCGGTCTTTCTTTTCGAGTCCGCTTTCGGTCGCACTCGTTTATGGTTGAAATTACGTCCTTGGCCTGTCTTTCTTTTCGAGTCCGCTTTCGGTCATACTCGTTTGTGGTTGAAATTCCGTCCTCGGCCGATCTTTCTTTTCGAGTCCGCCTTCGGTCGTACTCGTTTGTGGTTGAAATTCTGTCCTCGGCCGGTTTTTCTTTTCGAGTCCGCTTTCGGTCGTACTCGTTTGTGGTTGAAATTCCGTCCTCGGCCGATCTTTCTTTTCGAGTCCGCTTTCGGTCGTACTCGTTTGTGGTTGAAATTCCTTCCTCGGGCGGTCTTTCACTTCGAGTCCGCTTTCGGTCGCACTCGTTTGCGGATGAAATTCCGTCTTCGGCCGGTCTTTCTTTTCGAGTCCGCTTTCAGTCGTGCTCGTTTATTGATGAAATTCCGTCTTCGGTCGGTCTTTCTTTTCGAGTCCGCTTTCGGTCGTACTCGTTTGTGGTTGAAATTCTGTCCTCGATCGGTCTTTCTTTTCGAGTCCGCCTTCGGTCGTACTCGTTTGTGGTTGAAATTTTGTCCTCGGCCGGTCTTTCTTATCAAGTCCGCTTTCGGTCGTACTCGTTTGTGGTTGAAATTCCGTCATCGTCCGGTCTTTCTTTTCGAGTCCGCTTTTGGTCGTACTCGTTTGTGGTTGAAATTCCTTCCTCGGGCGGTCTTTCATTTCGATTCCGCTTTCGGTCGCACTCGTTTGCTGATGAAATTTCGTCTTCGGCCGGTCTTTCTTTTCGAGTCCGCTTTCAGTCGTGCTCGTTTGTTGATGAAATTCCGTCTTCAGTCGATCTTTCTTTTCGAGTCCCCTTTCGGTCGTACTCGTTTATTGTTGAAATTTCGTCCTCGGACGGTCTTTCTTTTCGAGTCCGCTTTCGGTCGCACTCGTTTGTGGTTAAAATTACGTCGTTGACCGGTCTTTCTTTTCGAGTCCGCCTTCGGTAGTACTTGTTTGTGGTTGAAATTCCGTCCTCGGCCGGTCTTTCTTTTCGAGTCAGCTTTCGGTCGTACTTGTTTGTGGTTGAAAGTCCGTCCTCGGCCGGTCTTTCTTTATGAGCCCGCTTTCAATCGTACTCGTTTGTGGTTGAAATTTCGTCCTCGGCCGGTCTTTCTTTTCAATTCCGCTTTCGGTCGTACTCGTTTGTTATTGAAAGTCCTTCCTCGGCCGGTCTTTCTTTTCGAGTCCGCTTTCGATCGTACTCGTTTGTTGTTGAAATTCCGTCCTCGGCCGGTCTTTCTTTTCGAGTCCGCCTTCGGTCGTACTCGTTTGTGGTTGAAATTCCGTCCTAGGCCGGTCTTTCTTTTCGAGTCCGCTTTCGGTCTTACTAATTTGTGGTTGAAATTCCGTCCTCGGTCGGTCTTTCTTTTCAAGTCCTCTTTCGGTCGTACTCGTTTGCTAATGAAATTCCGTCTTCGGTCGGTCTTTCTTTTCGAGTCCGCTTTCGGTCGTACTCGTTTGTGGTTGAAATTCCGTCCTCGGCCGGTCTTTCTTTTCGAGTCCGCTTTCGGTCGTACTCGTTTACTGACGAAATTCTGTCTTCGGTCGGTCTTTCTTTCTTAGTCCGCTTTCGGTCGTGCCCGTTTGTTGATGAGATTCCATCTTCGGTCGGTCTTTCTTTTTGAGTCCGCTTTCGGTCATACACGTTTGTTGTTGAAATTCCGTCCTCGGGCGGTCTTTCTTTTCGAGTCCGCTTTTTGTCGCACTCGTTTATGGTTGAAATTATATCCTTGGCCTGTCTTTCTTTTCGAGTCCGCTTTCGGTCATACTCGTTTGTGGTTGAAATTCCGTCCTCGGCCGATCTTTCTTTTCGAGTCCGCCTTCGGCCGTACTCGTTTGTGGTTGAAATTCTGTCCTCAGCCGGTTTTTCTTTTCTAGTCCGCTTTCGGTCGTACTCGTTTGTGGTTGAAATTCCGTCCTCGGCCGGTCTTTCTTTTCGAGACCGCTTTCGGTCGTACTCGTTTGTGGTTGAAATTCCTTCCTCGGAGGGTCTTTCATTTCGAGTCCGCTTTCGGTCGCACTCGTTTGCGGATGAAATTCCGTCTTCGGGCAGTCTTTCTTTTCGAGTCCGCTTTCAGTCGTGCTCGTTTATTGATGAAATTCCGTCTTCGGTCGGTCTTTCTTTTCGAGTCCGCTTTCGGTCTTACTCGTTTGTGGTTGAAATTCTGTCCTCGATCGGTCTTTCTTTTCGAGTCCGCCTTCGGTCGTACTCGTTTGTGGTTGAAATTTTGTCCTCGGCCGGTCTTTCTTATCAAGTCCGCTTTCGGTCGTACTCGTTTGTGGTTGAAATTCCGTCCTCGTCCGGTCTTTCTTTTCGAGTCCGCTTTTGGTCGTACTCGTTTGTGGTTGAAATTCCTTCCTCGGGCGGTCTTTCATTTCGAGTCCGCTTTCGGTCGCACTCGTTTGCTGATGAAATTTCGTCTTCGGCCGGTCTTTCTTTTCGAGTCCGCTTTCAGTCGTGCTCGTTTGTTGATGAAATTCCGTCTTCAGTCGATCTTTCTTTTCGAGTCCCCTTTCGGTCGTACTCGTTTATTGTTGAAATTTCGTCCTCGGACGGTCTTTCTTTTCGAGTCCGCTTTCGGTCGCACTCGTTTGTGGTTAAAATTACGTCGTTGACCGGTCTTTCTTTTCGAGTCCGCCTTCGGTAGTACTTGTTTGTGGTTGAAATTCCGTCCTCGGCCGGTCTTTCTTTTCGAGTCAGCTTTCGGTCGTACTTGTTTGTGGTTGAAAGTCCGTCCTCGGCCGGTCTTTCTTTTTGAGCCCGCTTTCAATCGTACTCGTTTGTGGTTGAAATTTCGTCCTCGGCCGGTCTTTCTTTTCAATTCCGCTTTCGGTCGTACTCGTTTGTTATTGAAAGTCCTTCCTCGGCCGGTCTTTCTTTTCGAGTCCGCTTTCGATCGTACTCGTTTGTTGTTGAAATTCCGTCCTCGGCCGGTCTTTCTTTTCGAGTCCGCCTTCGGTCGTACTCGTTTGTGGTTGAAATTCCGTCCTAGGCCGGTCTTTCTTTTCGAGTCCGCTTTCGGTCTTACTAATTTGTGGTTGAAATTCCGTCCTCGGTCGGTCTTTCTTTTCAAGTCCTCTTTCGGTCGTACTCGTTTGCTAATGAAATTACGTCTTCGGTCGGTCTTTCTTTTCGAGTCCGCTTTCGGTCGTACTCGTTTGTGGTTGAAATTCCGTCCTCAGCCGGTCTTTCTTTTCGAGTCCGCTTTCGGTCGTACTCGTTTACTGACGAAATTCTGTCTTCGGTCGGTCTTTCTTTCCGAGTCTGCTTTCGGTCGTGCCCGTTTGTTGATGAGATTCCATCTTCGGTCGGTCTTTCTTTTCGAGTCAGCTTTCGGTCATACTCGTTTGTTGTTGAAATTCCGCCCTCGGCCGGTCTTTCTTTTCGAGTCCGCTTTCGGTCGCACTCGTTTATGGTTGAAATTACGTCCTTGGCCTGTCTTTCTTTTCGAGTCCGCTTTCGGTCATACTCGTTTGTGGTTGAAATTCCGTCCTCGGCCGATCTTTCTTTTCGAGTCCGCCTTCGGTCGTACTCGTTTGTGGTTGAAATTCTGTCCTCGGCCGGTTTTTCTTTTCGAGTCCGCTTTCGGTCGTACTCGTTTGTGGTTGAAATTCCGTCCTCGGCCGATCTTTCTTTTCGAGTCCGCTTTCGGTCGTACTCGTTTGTGGTTGAAATTCCTTCCTCGGGCGGTCTTTCACTTCGAGTCCGCTTTCGGTCGCACTCGTTTGCGGATGAAATTCCGTCTTCGGCCGGTCTTTCTTTTCGAGTCCGCTTTCAGTCGTGCTCGTTTATTGATGAAATTCCGTCTTCGGTCGGTCTTTCTTTTCGAGTCCGCTTTCGGTCGTACTCGTTTGTGGTTGAAATTCTGTCCTCGATCGGTCTTTCTTTTCGAGTCCGCCTTCGGTCGTACTCGTTTGTGGTTGAAATTTTGTCCTCGGCCGGTCTTTCTTATCAAGTCCGCTTTCGGTCGTACTCGTTTGTGGTTAAAATTCCGTCATCGTCCGGTCTTTCTTTTCGAGTCCGCTTTTGGTCGTACTCGTTTGTGGTTGAAATTCCTTCCTCGGGCGGTCTTTCATTTCGATTCCGCTTTCGGTCGCACTCGTTTGCTGATGAAATTTCGTCTTCGGCCGGTCTTTCTTTTCGAGTCCGCTTTCAGTCGTGCTCGTTTGTTGATGAAATTCCGTCTTCAGTCGATCTTTCTTTTCGAGTCCCCTTTCGGTCGTACTCGTTTATTGTTGAAATTTCGTCCTCGGACGGTCTTTCTTTTCGAGTCCGCTTTCGGTCGCACTCGTTTGTGGTTAAAATTACGTCGTTGACCGGTCTTTCTTTTCGAGTCCGCCTTCGGTAGTACTTGTTTGTGGTTGAAATTCCGTCCTCGGCCGGTCTTTCTTTTCGAGTCAGCTTTCGGTCGTACTTGTTTGTGGTTGAAAGTCCGTCCTCGGCCGGTCTTTCTTTATGAGCCCGCTTTCAATCGTACTCGTTTGTGGTTGAAATTTCGTCCTCGGCCGGTCTTTCTTTTCAATTCCGCTTTCGGTCGTACTCGTTTGTTATTGAAAGTCCTTCCTCGGCCGGTCTTTCTTTTCGAGTCCGCTTTCGATCGTACTCGTTTGATGTTGAAATTCCGTCCTCGGCCGGTCTTTCTTTTCGAGTCCGCCTTCGGTCGTACTCGTTTGTGGTTGAAATTCCGTCCTAGGCCGGTCTTTCTTTTCGAGTCCACTTTCGGTCTTACTAATTTGTGGTTGAAATTCCGTCCTCGGTCGGTCTTTCTTTTCAAGTCCTCTTTCGGTCGTACTCGTTTGCTAATGAAATTCCGTCTTCGGTCGGTCTTTCTTTTCGAGTCCGCTTTCGGTCGTACTCGTTTGTGGTTGAAATTTCGTCCTCGGCCGGTCTTTCTTTTCGAGTCCGCTTTCGGTCGTACTCGTTTACTGACGAAATTCTGTCTTCGGTCGGTCTTTCTTTCTTAGTCCGCTTTCGGTCGTGCCCGTTTGTTGATGAGATTCCATCTTCGGTCGGTCTTTCTTTTTGAGTCCGCTTTCGGTCATACACGTTTGTTGTTGAAATTCCGTCCTCGGGCGGTCTTTCTTTTCGAGTCCGCTTTCTGTCGCACTCGTTTATGGTTGAAATTATATCCTTGGCCTGTCTTTCTTTTCGAGTCCGCTTTCGGTCATACTCGTTTGTGGTTGAAATTCCGTCCTCGGCCGATCTTTCTTTTCGAGTCCGCCTTCGGCCGTACTCGTTTGTGGTTGAAATTCTGTCCTCAGCCGGTTTTTCTTTTCTAGTCCGCTTTCGGTCGTACTCGTTTGTGGTTGAAATTCCGTCCTCGGCCGGTCTTTCTTTTCGAGACCGCTTTCGGTCGTACTCGTTTGTGGTTGAAATTCCTTCCTCGGAGGGTCTTTCATTTCGAGTCCGCTTTCGGTCGCACTCGTTTGCGGATGAAATTCCGTCTTCGGGCAGTCTTTCTTTTCGAGTCCGCTTTCAGTCGTGCTCGTTTATTGATGAAATTCCGTCTTCGGTCGGTCTTTCTTTTCGAGTCCGCTTTCGGTCTTACTCGTTTGTGGTTGAAATTCTGTCCTCGATCGGTCTTTCTTTTCGAGTCCGCCTTCGGTCGTACTCGTTTGTGGTTGAAATTTTGTCCTCGGCCGGTCTTTCTTATCAAGTCCGCTTTCGGTCGTACTCGTTTGTGGTTGAAATTCCGTCCTCGTCCGGTCTTTCTTTTCGAGTCCGCTTTTGGTCGTACTCGTTTGTGGTTGAAATTCCTTCCTCGGGCGGTCTTTCATTTCGAGTCCGCTTTCGGTCGCACTCGTTTGCTGATGAAATTTCGTCTTCGGCCGGTCTTTCTTTTCGAGTCCGCTTTCAGTCGTGCTCGTTTGTTGATGAAATTCCGTCTTCAGTCGATCTTTCTTTTCGAGTCCCCTTTCGGTCGTACTCGTTTATTGTTGAAATTTCGTCCTCGGACGGTCTTTCTTTTCGAGTCCGCTTTCGGTCGCACTCGTTTGTGGTTAAAATTACGTCGTTGACCGGTCTTTCTTTTCGAGTCCGCCTTCGGTAGTACTTGTTTGTGGTTGAAATTCCGTCCTCGGCCGGTCTTTCTTTTCGAGTCAGCTTTCGGTCGTACTTGTTTGTGGTTGAAAGTCCGTCCTCGGCCGGTCTTTCTTTTTGAGCCCGCTTTCAATCGTACTCGTTTGTGGTTGAAATTTCGTCCTCGGCCGGTCTTTCTTTTCAATTCCGCTTTCGGTCGTACTCGTTTGTTATTGAAAGTCCTTCCTCGGCCGGTCTTTCTTTTCGAGTCCGCTTTCGATCGTACTCGTTTGTTGTTGAAATTCCGTCCTCGGCCGGTCTTTCTTTTCGAGTCCGCCTTCGGTCGTACTCGTTTGTGGTTGAAATTCCGTCCTAGGCCGGTCTTTCTTTTCGAGTCCGCTTTCGGTCTTACTAATTTGTGGTTGAAATTCCGTCCTCGGTCGGTCTTTCTTTTCAAGTCCTCTTTCGGTCGTACTCGTTTGCTAATGAAATTACGTCTTCGGTCGGTCTTTCTTTTCGAGTCCGCTTTCGGTCGTACTCGTTTGTGGTTGAAATTCCGTCCTCAGCCGGTCTTTCTTTTCGAGTCCGCTTTCGGTCGTACTCGTTTACTGACGAAATTCTGTCTTCGGTCGGTCTTTCTTTCCGAGTCTGCTTTCGGTCGTGCCCGTTTGTTGATGAGATTCCATCTTCGGTCGGTCTTTCTTTTCGAGTCAGCTTTCGGTCATACTCGTTTGTTGTTGAAATTCCGCCCTCGGCCGGTCTTTCTTTTCGAGTCCGCTTTCGGTCGCACTCGTTTATGGTTGAAATTACGTCCTTGGCCTGTCTTTCTTTTCGAGTCCGCTTTCGGTCATACTCGTTTGTGGTTGAAATTCCGTCCTCGGCCGATCTTTCTTTTCGAGTCCGCCTTCGGTCGTACTCGTTTGTGGTTGAAATTCTGTCCTCGGCCGGTTTTTCTTTTCGAGTCCGCTTTCGGTCGTACTCGTTTGTGGTTGAAATTCCGTCCTCGGCCGATCTTTCTTTTCGAGTCCGCTTTCGGTCGTACTCGTTTGTGGTTGAAATTCCTTCCTCGGGCGGTCTTTCACTTCGAGTCCGCTTTCGGTCGCACTCGTTTGCGGATGAAATTCTGTCTTCGGCCGGTCTTTCTTTTCGAGTCCGCTTTCAGTCGTGCTCGTTTATTGATGAAATTCCGTCTTCGGTCGGTCTTTCTTTTCGAGTCCGCTTTCGGTCGTACTCGTTTGTGGTTGAAATTCTGTCCTCGATCGGTCTTTCTTTTCGAGTCCGCCTTCGGTCGTACTCGTTTGTGGTTGAAATTTTGTCCTCGGCCGGTCTTTCTTATCAAGTCCGCTTTCGGTCGTACTCGTTTGTGGTTGAAATTCCGTCATCGTCCGGTCTTTCTTTTCGAGTCCGCTTTTGGTCGTACTCGTTTGTGGTTGAAATTCCTTCCTCGGGCGGTCTTTCATTTCGATTCCGCTTTCGGTCGCACTCGTTTGCTGATGAAATTTCGTCTTCGGCCGGTCTTTCTTTTCGAGTCCGCTTTCAGTCGTGCTCGTTTGTTGATGAAATTCCGTCTTCAGTCGATCTTTCTTTTCGAGTCCCCTTTCGGTCGTACTCGTTTATTGTTGAAATTTCGTCCTCGGACGGTCTTTCTTTTCGAGTCCGCTTTCGGTCGCACTCGTTTGTGGTTAAAATTACGTCGTTGACCGGTCTTTCTTTTCGAGTCCGCCTTCGGTAGTACTTGTTTGTGGTTGAAATTCCGTCCTCGGCCGGTCTTTCTTTTCGAGTCAGCTTTCGGTCGTACTTGTTTGTGGTTGAAAGTCCGTCCTCGGCCGGTCTTTCTTTTTGAGCCCGCTTTCAATCGTACTCGTTTGTGGTTGAAATTTCGTCCTCGGCCGGTCTTTCTTTTCAATTCCGCTTTCGGTCGTACTCGTTTGTTATTGAAAGTCCTTCCTCGGCCGGTCTTTCTTTTCGAGTCCGCTTTCGATCGTACTCGTTTGTTGTTGAAATTCCGTCCTCGGCCGGTCTTTCTTTTCGAGTCCGCCTTCGGTCGTACTCGTTTGTGGTTGAAATTCCGTCCTAGGCCGGTCTTTCTTTTCGAGTCCGCTTTCGGTCTTACTAATTTGTGGTTGAAATTCCGTCCTCGGTCGGTCTTTCTTTTCAAGTCCTCTTTCGGTCGTACTCGTTTGCTAATGAAATTACGTCTTCGGTCGGTCTTTCTTTTCGAGTCCGCTTTCGGTCGTACTCGTTTGTGGTTGAAATTCCGTCCTCAGCCGGTCTTTCTTTTCGAGTCCGCTTTCGGTCGTACTCGTTTACTGACGAAATTCTGTCTTCGGTCGGTCTTTCTTTCCGAGTCTGCTTTCAGTCGTGCTCGTTTGTTGATGAAATTCCGTCTTCAGTCGATCTTTCTTTTCGAGTCCCCTTTCGGTCGTACTCGTTTATTGTTGAAATTTCGTCCTCGGACGGTCTTTCTTTTCGAGTCCGCTTTCGGTCGCACTCGTTTGTGGTTAAAATTACGTCGTTGACCGGTCTTTCTTTTCGAGTCCGCCTTCGGTAGTACTTGTTTGTGGTTGAAATTCCGTCCTCGGCCGGTCTTTCTTTTCGAGTCAGCTTTCGGTCGTACTTGTTTGTGGTTGAAAGTCCGTCCTCGGCCGGTCTTTCTTTATGAGCCCGCTTTCAATCGTACTCGTTTGTGGTTGAAATTTCGTCCTCGGCCGGTCTTTCTTTTCAATTCCGCTTTCGGTCGTACTCGTTTGTTATTGAAAGTCCTTCCTCGGCCGGTCTTTCTTTTCGAGTCCGCTTTCGATCGTACTCGTTTGTTGTTGAAATTCCGTCCTCGGCCGGTCTTTCTTTTCGAGTCCGCCTTCGGTCGTACTCGTTTGTGGTTGAAATTCCGTCCTAGGCCGGTCTTTCTTTTCGAGTCCGCTTTCGGTCTTACTAATTTGTGGTTGAAATTCCGTCCTCGGTCGGTCTTTCTTTTCAAGTCCTCTTTCGGTCGTACTCGTTTGCTAATGAAATTCCGTCTTCGGTCGGTCTTTCTTTTCGAGTCCGCTTTCGGTCGTACTCGTTTGTGGTTGAAATTTCGTCCTCGGCCGGTCTTTCTTTTCGAGTCCGCTTTCGGTCGTACTCGTTTACTGACGAAATTCTGTCTTCGGTCGGTCTTTCTTTCTTAGTCCGCTTTCGGTCGTGCCCGTTTGTTGATGAGATTCCATCTTCGGTCGGTCTTTCTTTTTGAGTCCGCTTTCGGTCATACACGTTTGTTGTTGAAATTCCGTCCTCGGGCGGTCTTTCTTTTCGAGTCCGCTTTCTGTCGCACTCGTTTATGGTTGAAATTATATCCTTGGCCTGTCTTTCTTTTCGAGTCCGCTTTCGGTCATACTCGTTTGTGGTTGAAATTCCGTCCTCGGCCGATCTTTCTTTTCGAGTCCGCCTTCGGCCGTACTCGTTTGTGGTTGAAATTCTGTCCTCAGCCGGTTTTTCTTTTCTAGTCCGCTTTCGGTCGTGCTCGTTTGTGGTTGAAATTCCGTCCTCGGCCGGTCTTTCTTTTCGAGACCGCTTTCGGTCGTACTCGTTTGTGGTTGAAATTCCTTCCTCGGAGGGTCTTTCATTTCGAGTCCGCTTTCGGTCGCACTCGTTTGCGGATGAAATTCCGTCTTCGGGCAGTCTTTCTTTTCGAGTCCGCTTTCAGTCGTGCTCGTTTATTGATGAAATTCCGTCTTCGGTCGGTCTTTCTTTTCGAGTCCGCTTTCGGTCTTACTCGTTTGTGGTTGAAATTCTGTCCTCGATCGGTCTTTCTTTTCGAGTCCGCCTTCGGTCGTACTCGTTTGTGGTTGAAATTTTGTCCTCGGCCGGTCTTTCTTATCAAGTCCGCTTTCGGTCGTACTCGTTTGTGGTTGAAATTCCGTCCTCGTCCGGTCTTTCTTTTCGAGTCCGCTTTTGGTCGTACTCGTTTGTGGTTGAAATTCCTTCCTCGGGCGGTCTTTCATTTCGAGTCCGCTTTCGGTCGCACTCGTTTGCTGATGAAATTTCGTCTTCGGCCGGTCTTTCTTTTCGAGTCCGCTTTCAGTCGTGCTCGTTTGTTGATGAAATTCCGTCTTCAGTCGATCTTTCTTTTCGAGTCCCCTTTCGGTCGTACTCGTTTATTGTTGAAATTTCGTCCTCGGACGGTCTTTCTTTTCGAGTCCGCTTTCGGTCGCACTCGTTTGTGGTTAAAATTACGTCGTTGACCGGTCTTTCTTTTCGAGTCCGCCTTCGGTAGTACTTGTTTGTGGTTGAAATTCCGTCCTCGGCCGGTCTTTCTTTTCGAGTCAGCTTTCGGTCGTACTTGTTTGTGGTTGAAAGTCCGTCCTCGGCCGGTCTTTCTTTTTGAGCCCGCTTTCAATCGTACTCGTTTGTGGTTGAAATTTCGTCCTCGGCCGGTCTTTCTTTTCAATTCCGCTTTCGGTCGTACTCGTTTGTTATTGAAAGTCCTTCCTCGGCCGGTCTTTCTTTTCGAGTCCGCTTTCGATCGTACTCGTTTGTTGTTGAAATTCCGTCCTCGGCCGGTCTTTCTTTTCGAGTCCGCCTTCGGTCGTACTCGTTTGTGGTTGAAATTCCGTCCTAGGCCGGTCTTTCTTTTCGAGTCCGCTTTCGGTCTTACTAATTTGTGGTTGAAATTCCGTCCTCGGTCGGTCTTTCTTTTCAAGTCCTCTTTCGGTCGTACTCGTTTGCTAATGAAATTACGTCTTCGGTCGGTCTTTCTTTTCGAGTCCGCTTTCGGTCGTACTCGTTTGTGGTTGAAATTCCGTCCTCAGCCGGTCTTTCTTTTCGAGTCCGCTTTCGGTCGTACTCGTTTACTGACGAAATTCTGTCTTCGGTCGGTCTTTCTTTCCGAGTCTGCTTTCGGTCGTGCCCGTTTGTTGATGAGATTCCATCTTCGGTCGGTCTTTCTTTTCGAGTCAGCTTTCGGTCATACTCGTTTGTTGTTGAAATTCCGCCCTCGGCCGGTCTTTCTTTTCGAGTCCGCTTTCGGTCGCACTCGTTTATGGTTGAAATTACGTCCTTGGCCTGTCTTTCTTTTCGAGTCCGCTTTCGGTCATACTCGTTTGTGGTTGAAATTCCGTCCTCGGCCGATCTTTCTTTTCGAGTCCGCCTTCGGTCGTACTCGTTTGTGGTTGAAATTCTGTCCTCGGCCGGTTTTTCTTTTCGAGTCCGCTTTCGGTCGTACTCGTTTGTGGTTGAAATTCCGTCCTCGGCCGATCTTTCTTTTCGAGTCCGCTTTCGGTCGTACTCGTTTGTGGTTGAAATTCCTTCCTCGGGCGGTCTTTCACTTCGAGTCCGCTTTCGGTCGCACTCGTTTGCGGATGAAATTCTGTCTTCGGCCGGTCTTTCTTTTCGAGTCCGCTTTCAGTCGTGCTCGTTTATTGATGAAATTCCGTCTTCGGTCGGTCTTTCTTTTCGAGTCCGCTTTCGGTCGTACTCGTTTGTGGTTGAAATTCTGTCCTCGATCGGTCTTTCTTTTCGAGTCCGCCTTCGGTCGTACTCGTTTGTGGTTGAAATTTTGTCCTCGGCCGGTCTTTCTTATCAAGTCCGCTTTCGGTCGTACTCGTTTGTGGTTGAAATTCCGTCATCGTCCGGTCTTTCTTTTCGAGTCCGCTTTTGGTCGTACTCGTTTGTGGTTGAAATTCCTTCCTCGGGCGGTCTTTCATTTCGATTCCGCTTTCGGTCGCACTCGTTTGCTGATGAAATTTCGTCTTCGGCCGGTCTTTCTTTTCGAGTCCGCTTTCAGTCGTGCTCGTTTGTTGATGAAATTCCGTCTTCAGTCGATCTTTCTTTTCGAGTCCCCTTTCGGTCGTACTCGTTTATAGTTGAAATTTCGTCCTCGGACGGTCTTTCTTTTCGAGTCCGCTTTCGGTCGCACTCGTTTGTGGTTAAAATTACGTCGTTGACCGGTCTTTCTTTTCGAGTCCGCCTTCGGTAGTACTTGTTTGTGGTTGAAATTCCGTCCTCGGCCGGTCTTTCTTTTCGAGTCAGCTTTCGGTCGTACTTGTTTGTGGTTGAAAGTCCGTCCTCGGCCGGTCTTTCTTTATGAGCCCGCTTTCAATCGTACTCGTTTGTGGTTGAAATTTCGTCCTCGGCCGGTCTTTCTTTTCAATTCCGCTTTCGGTCGTACTCGTTTGTTATTGAAAGTCCTTCCTCGGCCGGTCTTTCTTTTCGAGTCCGCTTTCGATCGTACTCGTTTGTTGTTGAAATTCCGTCCTCGGCCGGTCTTTCTTTTCGAGTCCGCCTTCGGTCGTACTCGTTTGTGGTTGAAATTCCGTCCTAGGCCGGTCTTTCTTTTCGAGTCCGCTTTCGGTCTTACTAATTTGTGGTTGAAATTCCGTCCTCGGTCGGTCTTTCTTTTCAAGTCCTCTTTCGGTCGTACTCGTTTGCTAATGAAATTCCGTCTTCGGTCGGTCTTTCTTTTCGAGTCCGCTTTCGGTCGTACTCGTTTGTGGTTGAAATTTCGTCCTCGGCCGGTCTTTCTTTTCGAGTCCGCTTTCGGTCGTACTCGTTTACTGACGAAATTCTGTCTTCGGTCGGTCTTTCTTTCTTAGTCCGCTTTCGGTCGTGCCCGTTTGTTGATGAGATTCCATCTTCGGTCGGTCTTTCTTTTTGAGTCCGCTTTCGGTCATACACGTTTGTTGTTGAAATTCCGTCCTCGGGCGGTCTTTCTTTTCGAGTCCGCTTTCTGTCGCACTCGTTTATGGTTGAAATTATATCCTTGGCCTGTCTTTCTTTTCGAGTCCGCTTTCGGTCATACTCGTTTGTGGTTGAAATTCCGTCCTCGGCCGATCTTTCTTTTCGAGTCCGCCTTCGGCCGTACTCGTTTGTGGTTGAAATTCTGTCCTCAGCCGGTTTTTCTTTTCTAGTCCGCTTTCGGTCGTGCTCGTTTGTGGTTGAAATTCCGTCCTCGGCCGGTCTTTCTTTTCGAGACCGCTTTCGGTCGTACTCGTTTGTGGTTGAAATTCCTTCCTCGGAGGGTCTTTCATTTCGAGTCCGCTTTCGGTCGCACTCGTTTGCGGATGAAATTCCGTCTTCGGGCAGTCTTTCTTTTCGAGTCCGCTTTCAGTCGTGCTCGTTTATTGATGAAATTCCGTCTTCGGTCGGTCTTTCTTTTCGAGTCCGCTTTCGGTCTTACTCGTTTGTGGTTGAAATTCTGTCCTCGATCGGTCTTTCTTTTCGAGTCCGCCTTCGGTCGTACTCGTTTGTGGTTGAAATTTTGTCCTCGGCCGGTCTTTCTTATCAAGTCCGCTTTCGGTCGTACTCGTTTGTGGTTGAAATTCCGTCCTCGTCCGGTCTTTCTTTTCGAGTCCGCTTTTGGTCGTACTCGTTTGTGGTTGAAATTCCTTCCTCGGGCGGTCTTTCATTTCGAGTCCGCTTTCGGTCGCACTCGTTTGCTGATGAAATTTCGTCTTCGGCCGGTCTTTCTTTTCGAGTCCGCTTTCAGTCGTGCTCGTTTGTTGATGAAATTCCGTCTTCAGTCGATCTTTCTTTTCGAGTCCCCTTTCGGTCGTACTCGTTTATTGTTGAAATTTCGTCCTCGGACGGTCTTTCTTTTCGAGTCCGCTTTCGGTCGCACTCGTTTGTGGTTAAAATTACGTCGTTGACCGGTCTTTCTTTTCGAGTCCGCCTTCGGTAGTACTTGTTTGTGGTTGAAATTCCGTCCTCGGCCGGTCTTTCTTTTCGAGTCAGCTTTCGGTCGTACTTGTTTGTGGTTGAAAGTCCGTCCTCGGCCGGTCTTTCTTTTTGAGCCCGCTTTCAATCGTACTCGTTTGTGGTTGAAATTTCGTCCTCGGCCGGTCTTTCTTTTCAATTCCGCTTTCGGTCGTACTCGTTTGTTATTGAAAGTCCTTCCTCGGCCGGTCTTTCTTTTTGAGTCCGCTTTCGATCGTACTCGTTTGTTGTTGAAATTCCGTCCTCGGCCGGTCTTTCTTTTCGAGTCCGCCTTCGGTCGTACTCGTTTGTGGTTGAAATTCCGTCCTAGGCCGGTCTTTCTTTTCGAGTCCGCTTTCGGTCTTACTAATTTGTGGTTGAAATTCCGTCCTCGGTCGGTCTTTCTTTTCAAGTCCTCTTTCGGTCGTACTCGTTTGCTAATGAAATTACGTCTTCGGTCGGTCTTTCATTTCGAGTCCGCTTTCGGTCGTACTCGTTTGTGGTTGAAATTCCGTCCTCGGCCGGTCTTTCTTTTCGAGTCCGCTTTCGGTCGTACTCGTTTACTGACGAAATTCTGTCTTCGGTCGGTCTTTCTTTCCGAGTCTGCTTTCGGTCGTGCCCGTTTGTTGATGAGATTCCATCTTCGGTCGGTCTTTCTTTTCGAGTCAGCTTTCGGTCATACTCGTTTGTTGTTGAAATTCCGCCCTCGGCCGGTCTTTCTTTTCGAGTCCGCTTTCGGTCGCACTCGTTTATGGTTGAAATTACGTCCTTGGCCTGTCTTTCTTTTCGAGTCCGCTTTCGGTCATACTCGTTTGTGGTTGAAATTCCGTCCTCGGCCGATCTTTCTTTTCGAGTCCGCCTTCGGTCGTACTCGTTTGTGGTTGAAATTCTGTCCTCGGCCGGTTTTTCTTTTCGAGTCCGCTTTCGGTCGTACTCGTTTGTGGTTGAAATTCCGTCCTCGGCCGATCTTTCTTTTCGAGTCCGCTTTCGGTCGTACTCGTTTGTGGTTGAAATTCCTTCCTCGGGCGGTCTTTCACTTCGAGTCCGCTTTCGGTCGCACTCGTTTGCGGATGAAATTCCGTCTTCGGCCGGTCTTTCTTTTCGAGTCCGCTTTCAGTCGTGCTCGTTTATTGATGAAATTCTGTCTTCGGTCGGTCTTTCTTTTCGAGTCCGCTTTCGGTCGTACTCGTTTGTGGTTGAAATTCTGTCCTCGATCGGTCTTTCTTTTCGAGTCCGCCTTCGGTCGTACTCGTTTGTGGTTGAAATTTTGTCCTCGGCCGGTCTTTCTTATCAAGTCCGCTTTCGGTCGTACTCGTTTGTGGTTGAAATTCCGTCATCGTCCGGTCTTTCTTTTCGAGTCCGCTTTTGGTCGTACTCGTTTGTGGTTGAAATTCCTTCCTCGGGCGGTCTTTCATTTCGATTCCGCTTTCGGTCGCACTCGTTTGCTGATGAAATTTCGTCTTCGGCCGGTCTTTCTTTTCGAGTCCGCTTTCAGTCGTGCTCGTTTGTTGATGAAATTCCGTCTTCAGTCGATCTTTCTTTTCGAGTCCCCTTTCGGTCGTACTCGTTTATTGTTGAAATTTCGTCCTCGGACGGTCTTTCTTTTCGAGTCCGCTTTCGGTCGCACTCGTTTGTGGTTAAAATTACGTCGTTGACCGGTCTTTCTTTTCGAGTCCGCCTTCGGTAGTACTTGTTTGTGGTTGAAATTCCGTCCTCGGCCGGTCTTTCTTTTCGAGTCAGCTTTCGGTCGTACTTGTTTGTGGTTGAAAGTCCGTCCTCGGCCGGTCTTTCTTTATGAGCCCGCTTTCAATCGTACTCGTTTGTGGTTGAAATTTCGTCCTCGGCCGGTCTTTCTTTTCAATTCCGCTTTCGGTCGTACTCGTTTGTTATTGAAAGTCCTTCCTCGGCCGGTCTTTCTTTTCGAGTCCGCTTTCGATCGTACTCGTTTGTTGTTGAAATTCCGTCCTCGGCCGGTCTTTCTTTTCGAGTCCGCCTTCGGTCGTACTCGTTTGTGGTAGAAATTCCGTCCTAGGCCGGTCTTTCTTTTCGAGTCCGCTTTCGGTCTTACTAATTTGTGGTTGAAATTCCGTCCTCGGTCGGTCTTTCTTTTCAAGTCCTCTTTCGGTCGTACTCGTTTGTTAATGAAATTCCGTCTTCGGTCGGTCTTTCTTTTCGAGTCCGCTTTCGGTCGTACTCGTTTGTGGTTGAAATTTCGTCCTCGGCCGGTCTTTCTTTTCGAGTCCGCTTTCGGTCGTACTCGTTTACTGACGAAATTCTGTCTTCGGTCGGTCTTTCTTTCTTAGTCCGCTTTCGGTCGTGCCCGTTTGTTGATGAGATTCCATCTTCGGTCGGTCTTTCTTTTTGAGTCCGCTTTCGGTCATACACGTTTGTTGTTGAAATTCCGTCCTCGGGCGGTCTTTCTTTTCGAGTCCGCTTTCTGTCGCACTCGTTTATGGTTGAAATTATATCCTTGGCCTGTCTTTCTTTTCGAGTCCGCTTTCGGTCATACTCGTTTGTGGTCGAAATTCCGTCCTCGGCCGATCTTTCTTTTCGAGTCCGCCTTCGGCCGTACTCGTTTGTGGTTGAAATTCTGTCCTCAGCCGGTTTTTCTTTTCTAGTCCGCTTTCGGTCGTACTCGTTTGTGGTTGAAATTCCGTCCTCGGCCGGTCTTTCTTTTCGAGACAGCTTTCGGTCGTACTCGTTTGTGGTTGAAATTCCTTCCTCGGAGGGTCTTTCATTTCGAGTCCGCTTTCGGTCGCACTCGTTTGCGGATGAAATTCCGTCTTCGGGCAGTCTTTCTTTTCGAGTCCGCTTTCAGTCGTGCTCGTTTATTGATGAAATTCCGTCTTCGGTCGGTCTTTCTTTTCGAGTCCGCTTTCGGTCTTACTCGTTTGTGGTTGAAATTCTGTCCTCGATCGGTCTTTCTTTTCGAGTCCGCCTTCGGTCGTACTCGTTTGTGGTTGAAATTTTGTCCTCGGCCGGTCTTTCTTATCAAGTCCGCTTTCGGTCGTACTCGTTTGTGGTTGAAATTCCGTCCTCGTCCGGTCTTTCTTTTCGAGTCCGCTTTTGGTCGTACTCGTTTGTGGTTGAAATTCCTTCCTCGGGCGGTCTTTCATTTCGAGTCCGCTTTCGGTCGCACTCGTTTGCTGATGAAATTTCGTCTTCGGCCGGTCTTTCTTTTCGAGTCCGCTTTCAGTCGTGCTCGTTTGTTGATGAAATTCCGTCTTCAGTCGATCTTTCTTTTCGAGTCCCCTTTCGGTCGTACTCGTTTATTGTTGAAATTTCGTCCTCGGACGGTCTTTCTTTTCGAGTCCGCTTTCGGTCGCACTCGTTTGTGGTTAAAATTACGTCGTTGACCGGTCTTTCTTTTCGAGTCCGCCTTCGGTAGTACTTGTTTGTGGTTGAAATTCCGTCCTCGGCCGGTCTTTCTTTTCGAGTCAGCTTTCGGTCGTACTTGTTTGTGGTTGAAAGTCCGTCCTCGGCCGGTCTTTCTTTTTGAGCCCGCTTTCAATCGTACTCGTTTGTGGTTGAAATTTCGTCCTCGGCCGGTCTTTCTTTTCAATTCCGCTTTCGGTCGTACTCGTTTGTTATTGAAAGTCCTTCCTCGGCCGGTCTTTCTTTTCGAGTCCGCTTTCGATCGTACTCGTTTGTTGTTGAAATTCCGTCCTCGACCGGTCTTTCTTTTCGAGTCCGCCTTCGGTCGTACTCGTTTGTGGTTGAAATTCCGTCCTAGGCCGGTCTTTCTTTTCGAGTCCGCTTTCGGTCTTACTAATTTGTGGTTGAAATTCCGTCCTCGGTCGGTCTTTCTTTTCAAGTCCTCTTTCGGTCGTACTCGTTTGCTAATGAAATTACGTCTTCGGTCGGTCTTTCTTTTCGAGTCCGCTTTCGGTCGTACTCGTTTGTGGTTGAAATTTCGTCCTCGGCCGGTCTTTCTTTTCGAGTCCGCTTTCGGTCGTACTCGTTTACTGACGAAATTCTGTCTTCGGTCGGTCTTTCTTTCTTAGTCCGCTTTCGGTCGTGCCCGTTTGTTGATGAGATTCCATCTTCGGTCGGTCTTTCTTTTTGAGTCCGCTTTCGGTCATACACGTTTGTTGTTGAAATTCCGTCCTCGGCCGGTCTTTCTTTTCGAGTCCGCTTTCTGTCGCACTCGTTTATGGTTGAAATTATATCCTTGGCCTGTCTTTCTTTTCGAGTCCGCTTTCGGTCGTACTCGTTTGTGGTTGAAATTCCGTCCTCGGCCGATCTTTCTTTTCGAGTCCGCCTTCGGGCGTACTCGTTTGTGGTTGAAATTCTGTCCTCAGCCGGTTTTTCTTTTCTAGTCCGCTTTCGGTCGTACTCGTTTGTGGTTGAAATTCCGTCCTCGGCCGGTCTTTCTTTTCGAGACCGCTTTCGGTCGTACTCGTTTGTGGTTGAAATTCCTTCCTCGGAGGGTCTTTCATTTCGAGTCCGCTTTCGGTCGCACTCGTTTGCGGATGAAATTCCGTCTTCGGGCAGTCTTTCTTTTCGAGTCCGCTTTCAGTCGTGCTCGTTTGTTGATGAAATTCCGTCTTCGGTCGGTCTTTCTTTTCGAGTCCGCTTTCGGTCGTACTCGTTTGTGGTTGAAATTCTGTCCTCGACCGGTCTTTCTTTTCGATTCCTCTTTCGGTCGTACTCGTTTGTGGTTGAAATTCCTTCCTCGGGCGGTCTTTCATTTCGAGTCCTCTTTCGGTCGTACTCGTTTGCTGATGAAATTCCGTCTTTGGCCGGTCATTCTTTTCGAGTCCGCTTTCGGTCCTGCTCCTTTGTTGATGAAATTCCGTCTTCAGTCGGTCTTTCTTTTCGAGTCCCCTTTCGGTCGTACTCGTTTATTGTTGAAATTTCGTCCTCGGCCGGTCTTTCTTTTCGAGTCCGCTTTCGGTCGCACTCGTTTGTGGTTAAAATTACGTCGTTGGCCGGTCTTTCTTTTCGAGTCCGCCTTCGGTAGTACTTGTTTGTGGTTGAAATTCCGTCCTCGGCCGGTCTTTCTTTTCGAGTCAGCTTTCGGTCGTACTCGTTTGTGGTTGAAAGTCCGTCCTCGGCCGGTCTTTCTTTTTGAGTCCGCTTTCAATCGTACTCGTTTGTGGTTGAAATTTCGTCCTCGGCCGGTCTTTCTTTTTGATTCTGCTTTCGGTCGTACTCGTTTGTTATTGAAAGTCCTTCCTCGGCCGGTCTTTCTTTTTGAGTCCGCTTTCGGTGTACTCGTTTGTTGTTGAAATTTCGTCCTCGGCCGGTCTTTCTTTTCGAGTCCGCCTTCGGTCGTACTCGTTTGTGGTTGAAATTCCGTCCTAGGCCGGTCTTTCTTTTCGAGTCCGCTTTCGGTCTTACTCATTTGTGGTTGAAATTCCCTCCTCGGTCGGTCTTTCTTTTCGAGTCCTCTTTCGGTCGTACTCGTTTGCTGATGAAATTCTGTCTTCGGTCGGTCATTCTTTTCGAGTCCGCTTTCGGTCGTACTCGTTTGTGGTTGAAATTCCGTCCTCGGCCGGTCTTTCTTTTCGAGTCCGCTTTCGGTCGTACTTGTTTACTGACGAAATTCTGTCTTCGGTCGGTCTTTCTTTCCGAGTCTGCTTTCGGTCGTGCCCGTTTGTTGATGAGATTCCATCTTCGGTCGGTTTTTCTTTTCGAGTCCGCTTTCGGTCATACTCGTTTGTTGTTGAAATTTCGTCCTCGGCCGGTCTTTCTTTTCGAGTCCGCTTTCGGTCGCACTCGTTTATGGTTGAAATTACGTCCTTGGCCTGTCTTTCTTTTCGAGTCCGCTTTCGGTCATACTCGTTTGTGGTTGAAATTCCGTCCTCGGCCGATCTTTCTTTTCGAGTCCGCCTTCGGTCGTACTCGTTTGTGGTTGAAATTCTGTCCTCGGCCGGTTTTTCTTTTCGAGTCCGCTTTCGGTCGTACTCGTTTGTGGTTGAAATTCCGTCCTCGGCCGGTCTTTCTTTTCGAGTCCGCTTTCGGTCGTACTCGTTTGTGGTTGAAATTCCTTCCTCGGGCGGTCTTTCATTTCGAGTCCGCTTTCGGTCGCACTCGTTTGCGAATGAAATTCCGTCTTCGGCCGGTCTTTCTTTTCGAGTCCGCTTTCAGTCGTGCTCGTTTGTTGATGAAATTCCGTCTTCGGTCGGTCTTTCTTTTCGAGTCCGCTTTCGGTCGTACTCGTTTGTGGTTGAAATTTTGTCCTCGACCGGTCTTTCTTTTCGAGTCCGCCTTCGGTCGTACTCGTTTGTGGTTGAAATTTTGTCCTCGGCCGGTCTTTCTTATCGAGTCCGCTTTCGGTCGTACTCGTTTGTGGTTGAAATTCCGTCCTCGCCCGGTCTTTCTTTTCGAGTCCGCTTTCGGTCGTACTCGTTTGTGGTTGAAATTCCTTCCTTGGGCGGTCTTTCATTTCGAGTCCGCTTTCGGTCGCACTCGTTTGTTGATGAAATTTCGTCTTCGGCCGGTCTTTCTTTTTGAGTCCGCTTTCAGTCGTGCCCGTTTGTTGATGAAATTCCGTCTTCAGTCGGTCTTTCTTTTCGAGTCCCCTTTCGGTCGTACTCGTTTATTGTTGAAATTTCGTCCTCGGACGGTCTTTCTTTTCGAGTCCGCTTTCGGTCGCACTCGTTTGTGGTTAAAATTACGTCGTTGGCCGGTCTTTCTTTTCGAGTCCGCCATCGGTAGTACTTGTTTGTGGTTGAAATTCCGTCCTCGGCCGGTCTTTCTTTTCGAGTCAGCTTTCGGTCGTACTCGTTTATGGTTGAAAGTCCGTCCTCGGCCGGTCTTTCTTTTTGAGTCCGCTTTCAATCGTACTCGTTTGTGGTTGAAATTTCGTCCTCGGCCGGTCTTTCTTTTCAATTCCGCTTTCGGTCGTACTCGTTTGTTATTGAAAGTCCTTCCTCGGCCGGTCTTTCTTTTCGAGTCCGCTTTCGGTCGTACTCGTTTACTGACGAAATTCTGTCTTCGGTCGGTCTTTCTTTCCGAGTCTGCTTTCGGTCGTGCCCGTTTGTTGATGAGATTCCATCTTCGGTCGGTCTTTCTTTTCGAGTCCGCTTTCGGTCATACTCGTTTGTTGTTGAAATTCCGTCCTCGGCCGGTCTTTCTTTTCGAGTCCGCTTTCGGTCGCACTCGTTTATGGTTGAAATTACGTCCTTGGCCTGTCTTTCTTTTCGAGTCCGCTTTCGGTCGTACTCGTTTGTGGTTGAAATTCCGTCCTCGGCCGATCTTTCTTTTCGAGTCCGCCTTCGGTCGTACTCGTTTGTGGTTGAAATTCTGTCCTTGGCCGGTTTTTCTTTTCGAGTCCGCTTACGGTCGTAATCGTTTGTGGTTGAAATTCCGTCCTCGGCCGGTCTTTCTTTTCGAGTCCGCTTTCGGTCGTACTCGTTTGTGGTTGAAATTCCTTCCTCGGGCGGTCTTTCATTTCGAGTCCGCTTTCGGTCGCACTCATTTGCGGATGAAATTCCGTCTTCGGCCGGTCTTTCTTTTCGAGTCCGCTTTCAGTCGTGCTCGTATGTTGATGAAATTCCGTCTTCGGTCGGTCTTTCTTTTCGAGTCCGCTTTCGGTCGTACTCGTTTGTGGTTGAAATTCTGTCCTCGACCGGTCTTTCTTTTCGAGTCCGCTTTCGGTCGTACTCGTTTGTGGTTGAAATTCCTTCCGTGGGCGGTCTTTCATTTCGAGTCCGCTTTCGGTCGCACTCGTTTGTTGATGAAATTTCGTCTTCGGCCGGTCTTTCTTTTCGAGTCCGCTTTCAGTCGTGCTCGTTTGTTGATGAAATTCCGTCTTCAGTCGGTCTTTCTTTTCGAGTCCCCTTTCGGTCGTACTCGTTTATTGTTGAAATTTCGTCCTCGGCCGATCTTTCTTTTCGAGTCCGCTTTCGGTCGCACTCGTTTGTGGTTAAAATTACGTCGTTGGCCGGTCTTTCTTTTCGAGTCCGCCTTCGGTAGTACTTGTTTGTGGTTGAAATTCCGTCCTCGGCCGGTCTTTCTTTTCTAGTCAGCTTTCGGTCGTACTCGTTTGTGGTTGAAAGTCCGTCCTCGGCCGGTCTTTCTTTTTGAGTCCGCTTTCAATCGTACTCGTTTGTGGTTGAAATTTCGTCCTCGGCCGGTCTTTCTTTTCGATTCTGCTTTCGGTCGTACTCGTTTGTTATTGAAAGTCCTTCCTCGGCCGGTCTTTCTTTTCGAGTCCGCTTTCGGTGTACTCGTTTGTTGTTGAAATTTCGTCCTCGGCCGGTCTTTCTTTTCGAGTCCGCCTTCGGTCGTACTCGTTTGTGGTTGAAATTCTTTCCTAGGCCGGTCTTTCTTTTCGAGTCCGCTTTCGGTCTTACTCATTTGTGGTTGAAATTCCCTCCTCGGTCGGTCTTTCTTTTCGAGTCCTCTTTCGGTCGTACTCGTTTGCTGATGAAATTCTGTCTTCGGTCGGTCATTCTTTTCGAGTCCGCTTTCGGTCGTACTCGTTTGTGGTTGAAATTCCGTCCTCGGCCGGTCTTTCTTTTCGAGTCCGCTTTCGGTCGTACTCGTTTACTGACGAAATTCTGTCTTCGGTCGGTCTTTCTTTCCGAGTCTGCTTTCGGTCGTGCCCGTTTGTTGATGAGATTCCATCTTCGGTCGGTCTTTCTTTTCGAGTCCGCTTTCGGTCATACTCGTTTGTTGTTGAAATTCAGTCCTCGGCCGGTCTTTCTTTTCGAGTCCGCTTTCGGTCGCACTCGTTTATGGTTGAAATTACGTCCTTGGCCTGTCTTTCTTTTCGAGTCCGCTTTCGGTCATACTCGTTTGTGGTTGAAATTCCGTCCTCGGCCGATCTTTCTTTTCGAGTCCGCCTTCGGTCGTACTCGTTTGTGGTTGAAATTCTGTCCTCGGCCGGTTTTTCTTTTCGAGTCCGCTTTCGGTCGTACTCGTTTGTGGTTGAAATTCCGTCCTCGGCCGGTCTTTCTTTTCGAGTCCGCTTTCGGTCGTACTCGTTTGTGGTTGAAATTCCTTCCTCGGGCGGTCTTTCATTTCGAGTCCGCTTTCGGTCGCACTCGTTTGCGAATGAAATTCCGTCTTCGGCCGGTCTTTTTTTCCAGTCCGCTTTCAGTCGTGCTCGTTTGTTGATGAAATTCCGTCTTCGGTCGGTCTTTCTTTTCGAGTCCGCTTTCGGTCGTACTCGTTTGTGGTTGAAATTTTGTCCTCGACCGGTCTTTCTTTTCGAGTCCGCCTTCGGTCGTACTCGTTTGTGGTTGAAATTTTGTCCTCGGCCGGTCTTTCTTATCGAGTCCGCTTTCGGTCGTACTCGTTTGTGGTTGAAATTCCGTCCTCGCCCGGTCTTTCTTTTCGAGTCCGCTTTCGGTCGTACTCGTTTGTGGTTGAAATTCCTTCCTTGGGCGGTCTTTCATTTCGAGTCCGCTTTCGGTCGCACTCGTTTGTTGATGAAATTTCGTGTTCGGCCGGTCTTTCTTTTTGAGTCCGCTTTCAGTCGTGCTCGTTTGTTGATGAAATTCCGTCTTCAGTCGGTCTTTCTTTTCGAAAGTCCGTCCTCGGCCGGTCTTTCTTTTCGAGTCCGCTTTCGATCGTACTCGTTTGTGGTTAAAATTTCATCCTCGGCCGGTCTTTCTTTTCGATTCCGCTTTCGGTCGTACTCGTTTGTTATCGAAATTCCGTCCTCGGCCGGTCTTCCTTTTCAAGTCCGCTTTCGGTCGTACTCGTTTGCTGATGAAATTCCGTCCTCGGTCGGTCTTTCTTTTCGAGTCCGCTTTCGGTCGTACTCGTTTGTGGTTGAAATTCCGTCCTCGGTCGGTCTTTCTTTTCGAGTCCACTTTCGGTCGTAATCGTTTGCTGACGAAATTCTGTCTCCGGTCGGTCTTTCTTTTTGAGTCCGCTTTCGGTCAAGCTCGTTTGTTGATGAAAATCCATCTTCGGTCGGTCTTTCTTTTCGAGTCCACTTTCGGTCGTACTCGTTTGTTGTTGAAATTCCGTCCTCGACCGGTCTTTCTTTTCGAGTCCGCTTTCGATCGTACTCGTTTATGGTTGAAATTACGTCCTTGGTCGGTCTTTCTTTTCGAGTCTGCCTTCGGTCGTACTCGTTTGTGGTTAAAATTTCGTCCTCGGCCGGTCTTTCTTTTCGAGTTAGCTTTCGGTCGTACTCGTTTGTGGTTTAAAATCCGTCCTCGGCCGGTCTTTCTTTTCGAGTCCTCTTTCGATCGTACTCGTTTGTGGTGGAAATTCCGTCCTCGGCTGGTCTTTCTTTTCGAGTCTGCTTTCGGTCGTACTCGTTTGTTATTGAAAGTCCGTCCTTGCCCGGTCTTTCTTTTCGAGTCGCTTTCGGTCGTTCTCGTTTGTTGTTGAAATTTCATCCTCGTCTGGCCTTTCTTTTCGATTCCGCTTTCGGTCGTACTCGTTTGTTATTGAAAGTCCGTCCTCGGCCAGTCTTTCTTTTTGAGTCCGCTTTCGGTCGTACTCGTTTGTTGTTGAAATTCCGTCCTCGGCCGGTCTTTCTTTTCGAGTCCGTCTTCGGTCTTACTCGTTTGTGGTTGAAATTCCGTCCTAGGCCGGTCTTTCTTTTCGAGTCCGCTTTCGGTCGTACTCGTTGTGGTTGAAATTCCGTCCTCGGTCGGTCTTTCTTTTCGAGTCCGTTCTCGGTCGTACTTGTTTGCTGATGAAATTCCGTCTTCGGTCGGTCTTTCTTTTCGAGTCCGCTTTCGGTCGTACTCGTTTGTGGTTGAAATTCCGTCCTCGGTCGGTCTTCCTTTTTGAGTCCGCTTTCGGTCGTACTCGTTTGCTGATGAAATTCCGTCTTCGGTCGGTCTTTCTTTTCGAGTCCGCTTTCGGTCGTACTCGTTTGTGGTTGAAATTCCGTCCTCGGCCGGTCTTTCTTTTCGAGTCCGCTTTCGGTCGTACTCGTTTACTGACGAAATTCTGTCTTTGGTCGGTCTTTCTTTTTGAGTCCGCTTTCGGTCAAGCTCGTTTGTTGATGAAAATCCATCTTCAGTCGGTCTTTCTTTTCGAGTCCGCTTTCGGTCGTACTCGTTTGTTGTTGAAATTCCGTCCTCGGCCGGTCTTTCTTTTCGAGTCCGCTTTCGGTCGTACTCGTTTATGGTTGAAATTACGTCCTTGGTCGGTCTTTCTTTTCGGGTCCGCCTTCGGTAGTACTCGTTTGTGGTTGAAATTCCGTCCTCGGCCGGTCTTTCTTTTCGAGTCAGCTTTCGGTCGTACTCGTTTGTGGTTAAAAGTCCGTCCTCGGCCGGTCTTTCTTTTCGAGTCCGCTTTCGGTCGTACTCGTTTGTGGTTGAAATTTCGCCCTCGGCCGGTCTTTCTTTTCGATTCCGCTTTCGGTCGTACTCGTTTGTTATTAAAAGTCCGTCCTCGGCCGGTCTTTCTTTTCGAGTCCTCTTTCGGTCGTACTCGTTTGTGGTTGAAATTCCTTCCTCGGGCGGTCTTTCATTTCGAGTCCGCCTTCGGTCGTACTCGTTTGTGGTTGAAAGTACGTCCTCGGCCGGTCTTTCTTTTCGAGTCCACTTTCAGCCATACTCATTTGTGGTTGAAATTCCGTCCTCGGCCGGTCTTTCTTTTCGAGTCCTCTTTCGGTCGTACTCGTTTGCTGATGAAATTCCGTCTTCGGTCGGTCTTTCTTTTCGAGTCCGCTTTCGGTCGTACTCGTTTGTGGTTGAAATTCCGTCCTCGGCCGGTCTTCCTTTTTGAGTCCGCTTTCGGTCGTACTCGTTTGCTGATGAAATTCCGTCTTCGGTCGGTCTTTCTTTTCGAGTCCGCTTTCGGTCGTACTCGTTTGTGGTTGAAATTCCTTACTCGGCCGGTCTTTCTTTTCGAGTCCGCTTTCGGTCGTACTCGTTTACTGACAAAATTCTGTCTTCGGTCGGTCTTTCTATTTGAATCCGGTTTCGGTCAAGCTCGTTTGTTGATGAAAATCCATCTTCGGTCGGTCTTTCTTTTCGAGTCCGCTTTCGGTCGTACTCGTTTGTTGTTGAAATTCCGTCCTCGGCCGGTCTTTCTTTTCGAGTCCGCTTTCGGTCGTACTTGTTTATGGTTGAAATTACGTCCTTGGTCGGTCTTTCTTTTCGAGTCTGCCTTCGGTAGTACTCGTTTGTGGTTGAAATTCCGTCCTCGGCCGGTCTTTCTTTTCGAGTCAGCTTTCGGTCGTACTCGTTCGTGGTTGAAAGTCCGTCCTCGACCGGTCTTTCTTTTCGAGTCCTCTTTCGATCGTACTCGTTTGTGGGGGAAATTCCGTCCTCGGCTGGTCTTTCTTTTCGAGTCTGCTTTCGGTCGTACTCGTTTGTTATTGAAAGTCCGTCCTTGCCCGGTCTTTCTTTTCGAGTCCGCTTTCGGTCGTACTCGTTTGTTGTTGAAATTTCATCCTCGTCTGGCCTTTCTTTTCGATTCCGCTTTCGGTCGTACTCGTTTGTTATTCAAAGTCCGTCCTCGGCCAGTCTTTCTTTTCGAGTCCGCTTTCGGTCGTACTCGTTTGTTGTTGAAATTCCGTCCTCGGCCGATCTTTCTTTTCGAGTCCGTCTTCGGTCGTACTCGTTTGTGGTTGAAATTCCGTCCTAGGCCGGTCTTTCTTTTCGAGTCCGCTTTCGGTCGTACTCGTTGTGGTTGAAATTCCGTCCTCGGTCGGTCTTTCTTTTCGAGTCCGTTCTCGGTCGTACTTGTTTGCTGATGAAATTCCGTCTTCGGTCGGTCTTTCTTTTCGAGTCCGCTTTCGGTCGTACTCGTTTGTGGTTGAAATTCCGTCCTCGGTCGGTCTTCCTTTTTGAGTCCGCTTTCGGTCGTACTCGTTTGCTGATGAAACTCCGTCTTCGGTCGGTCTTTCTTTTCGAGTCCGCTTTCGGTCGTACTCGTTTGTGGTTGAAATTCCGTCCTCGGCCGGTCTTTCTTTTCGAGTCCGCTTTCGGTCGTACTCGTTTACTGACGAAATTCTGTCTTTGGTCGGTCTTTCTTTTTGAGTCCGCTTTCGGTCAAGCTCGTTTGTTGATGAAAATCCATCTTCAGTCGGTCTTTCTTTTCGAGTCCGCTTTCGGTCGTACTCGTTTGTTGTTGAAATTCCGTCCCCGGCCGGTCTTTCTTTTCGAGTCCGCTTTCGGTCATACTCGTTTATGGTTGAAATTACGTCCTTGGCCTGTCTTTCTTTTCGGGTCCGCCTTCGGTCGTACTCGTTTGTGGTTGAAATTTCATCCTCGGCCGGTCTTTCTTTTCGAGTCAGCTTTCGGTCGTACTCGTTTGTGGTTGAAATTCCGTCCTCGGTCGGTCTTCCTTTTTGAGTCCGCTTTCGGTCGTACTCGTTTGTGGATGAAACTCCGTCTTCGGTCGGTCTTTCTTTTCGAGTCCGCTTTCGGTCGTACTCGTTTGTGGTTGAAATTCCGTCCTCGGTCGGTCTTCCTTTTTGAGTCCGCTTTCGGTCGTACTCGTTTGCTGATGAAACTCCGTCTTCGGTCGGTCTTTCTTTTCGAGTCCGCTTTCGGTCGTACTCGTTTGTGGTTGAAATTCCGTCCTCGGCCGGTCTTTCTTTTCGAGTCCGCTTTCGGTCGTACTCGTTTACTGACGAAATTCTGTCTTTGGTCGGTCTTTCTTTTTGAGTCCGCTTTCGGTCAAGCTCGTTTGTTGATGAAAATCCATCTTCAGTCGGTCTTTCTTTTCGAGTCCGCTTTCGGTCGTACTCGTTTGTTGTTGAAATTCCGTCCCCGGCCGGTCTTTCTTTTCGAGTCCGCTTTCGGTCATACTCGTTTATGGTTGAAATTACGTCCTTGGCCTGTCTTTCTTTTCGGGTCCGCCTTCGGTCGTACTCGTTTGTGGTTGAAATTTCATCCTCGGCCGGTCTTTCTTTTCGAGTCAGCTTTCGGTCGTACTCGTTTGTGGTTGAAAGTCCGTCCTCGGCCGGTCTTTCTTTTCGAGTCCGCTTTCGATCGTACTCGTTTGTGGTTGAAATTTCATCCTCGGCCGGTCTTTCTTTTCGAGTCCGCTTTCGGTCGTACTCGTTTGTGGTTGAAATTTCGCCCTCGGCCGGTCTTTCTTTTCGATTCCGCTTTCGGTCGTACTCGTTTGTTATTAAAAGTCCGTCCTCGGCCGGTCTTTCTTTTCGAGTCCTCTTTCGGTCGTACTCGTTTGTGGTTGAAATTCCTTCCTCGGGCGGTCTTTCATTTCGAGTCCGCCTTCGGTCGTACTCGTTTGTGGTTGAAAGTACGTCCTCGGCCGGTCTTTCTTTTCGAGTCCACTTTCAGCCATACTCATTTGTGGTTGAAATTCCGTCCTCGGCCGGTCTTTCTTTTCGAGTCCTCTTTCGGTCGTACTCGTTTGCTGATGAAATTCCGTCTTCGGTCGGTCTTTCTTTTCGAGTCCGCTTTCGGTCGTACTCGTTTGTGGTTGAAATTCCGTCCTCGGCCGGTCTTCCTTTTTGAGTCCGCTTTCGGTCGTACTCGTTTGCTGATGAAATTCCGTCTTCGGTCGGTCTTTCTTTTCGAGTCCGCTTTCGGTCGTACTCGTTTGTGGTTGAAATTCCTTACTCGGTCGGTCTTTCTTTTCGAGTCCGCTTTCGGTCGTACTCGTTTACTGACAAAATTCTGTCTTCGGTCGGTCTTTCTATTTGAATCCGGTTTCGGTCAAGCTCGTTTGTTGATGAAAATCCATCTTCGGTCGGTCTTTCTTTTCGAGTCCGCTTTCGGTCGTACTCGTTTGTTGTTGAAATTCCGTCCTCGGCCGGTCTTTCTTTTCGAGTCCGCTTTCGGTCGTACTTGTTTATGGTTGAAATTACGTCCTTGGTCGGTCTTTCTTTTCGAGTCTGCCTTCGGTAGTACTCGTTTGTGGTTGAAATTCCGTCCTCGGCCGGACTTTCTTTTCGAGTCAGCTTTCGGTCGTACTCGTTCGTGGTTGAAAGTCCGTCCTCGACCGGTCTTTCTTTTCGAGTCCTCTTTCGATCGTACTCGTTTGTGGTGGAAATTCCGTCCTCGGATGGTCTTTCTTTTCGAGTCTGCTTTCGGTCGTACTCGTTTGTTATTGAAAGTCCGTCCTTGCCCGGTCTTTCTTTTCGAGTCCGCTTTCGGTCGTACTCGTTTGTTGTTGAAATTTCATCCTCGTCTGGCCTTTCTTTTCGATTCCGCTTTCGGTCGTACTCGTTTGTTATTCAAAGTCCGTCCTCGGCCAGTCTTTCTTTTCGAGTCCGCTTTCGGTCGTACTCGTTTGTTGTTGAAATTCCGTCCTCGGCCGATCTTTCTTTTCGAGTCCGTCTTCGGTCGTACTCGTTTGTGGTTGAAATTCCGTCCTAGGCCGGTCTTTCTTTTCGAGTCCGCTTTCGGTCGTACTCGTTGTGGTTGAAATTCCGTCCTCGGTCGGTCTTTCTTTTCGAGTCCGTTCTCGGTCGTACTTGTTTGCTGATGAAATTCCGTCTTCGGTCGGTCTTTCTTTTCGAGTCCGCTTTCGGTCGTACTCGTTTGTGGTTGAAATTCCGTCCTCGGTCGGTCTTCCTTTTTGAGTCCGCTTTCGGTCGTACTCGTTTGCTGATGAAACTCCGTCTTCGGTCGGTCTTTCTTTTCGAGTCCGCTTTCGGTCGTACTCGTTTGTGGTTGAAATTCCGTCCTCGGCCGGTCTTTCTTTTCGAGTCCGCTTTCGGTCGTACTCGTTTACTGACGAAATTCTGTCTTTGGTCGGTCTTTCTTTTTGAGTCCGCTTTCGGTCAAGCTCGTTTGTTGATGAAAATCCATCTTCAGTCGGTCTTTCTTTTCGAGTCCGCTTTCGGTCGTACTCGTTTGTTGTTGAAATTTCGTCCCCGGCCGGTCTTTCTTTTCGAGTCCGCTTTCGGTCATACTCGTTTATGGTTGAAATTACGTCCTTGGCCTGTCTTTCTTTTCGGGTCCGCCTTCGGTCGTACTCGTTTGTGGTTGAAATTTCATCCTCGGCCGGTCTTTCTTTTCGAGTCAGCTTTCGGTCGTACTCGTTTGTGGTTGAAAGTCCGTCCTCGGCCGGTCTTTCTTTTCGAGTCCGCTTTCGATCGTACTCGTTTGTGGTTGAAATTTCATCCTCGGCCGGTCTTTCTTTTCGATTCCGCTTTCGGTCATACTCGTTTGTTATCGAAAGTCCGTCCTCGGCCGGTCTTTCTTTTCGAGTCCTCTTTCGGTCGTACTCGTTTGTGGTTGAAATTCCTTCCTCGGGCGGTCTTTCATTTCGAGTCCGCCTTCGGTCGTACTCGTTTGTGGTTGAAAGTCCGTCCTCGGCCGGTCTTTCTTTTCGAGTCCACTTTCGATCATACTCATTTGTGGTTGAAATTCCGTCCTCGGCCGGTCTTTGTTTTCGATTCCGCTTTCGGTCGTACTCGTTTGTTATTGAAAGTCCGTCCTCGGCCGGTCTTTCTTTTCGAGTCCGCTTTCGGTCGTACTCGTTTGTGGTTGAAATTCCGTCCTCGTCCGGTCTTCCTTTTCGAGTCCGCTTTCGGTCGTACTCGTTTGCTGATGAAATTCCGTCCTCGGTCGGTCTTTCTTTTCGAGTCCGCTTTCGGTCGTACTCGTTTGTGGTTGAAATTCCGTCCTCGGTCGGTCTTTCTTTTCGAGTCCACTTTCGGTCGTAATCGTTTGCTGACGAAATTCTGTCTTCGGTCGGTCTTTCTTTTTGAGTCCGCTTTCGGTCAAGCTCGTTTGTTGATGAAAATCCATCTTCGGTCGGTCTTTCTTTTCGAGTCCGCTTTCGGTCGTACTCGTTTGTTGTTGAAATTCCATCCTCGACCGGTCTTTCTTTTCGAGTCCGCTTTCGGTCGTACTCGTTTATGGTTGAAATTACGTCCTTGGTCGGTCTTTCTTTTCGAGTCCGCCTTTGGTCGTACTCGTTTGTGGTTAAAATTTCGTCCTCGGCCGGTCTTTCTTTTCGAGTTAGCTTTCGGTCGTACTCGTTTGTGGTTTAAAATCCGTCCTCGGCCGGTCTTTCTTTTCGAGTCCTCTTTCGATCGTACTCGTTTGTGGTGCAAATTCCGTCCTCGGCTGGTCTTTCTTTTCGAGTCTGCTTTCGGTCATACTCGTTTGTTATTGAATGTCCGTCCTTGCCCGGTCTTTCTTTTCGAGTCGCTTTCGGTCGTACTCGTTTGTTGTTGAAATTTCATCCTCGTCTGGCCTTTCTTTTCGATTCCGCTTTCGGTCGTACTCGTTTGTTATTGAAAGTCCGTCCTCGGCTAGTCTTTCTCTTTGAGTCCGCTTTCGGTCGTACTCGTTTGTTGTTGAAATTCCGTCCTCGGCCGGTCTTTCTTTTCGAGTCCGTCTTCGGTCGTACTCGTTTGTGGTTGAAATTCCGTCCTAGGCCGGTCTTTCTTTTCGAGTCCGCTTTCGGTCGTACTCGTTGTGGTTGAAATTCCGTCCTCGGTCGGTCTTTCTTTTCGAGTCCGTTCTCGGTCGTACTTGTTTGCTGATGAAATTCCGTCTTCGGTCGGTCTTTCTTTTCGAGTCCGCTTTCGGTCGTACTCGTTTGTGGTTGAAATTCCGTCCTCGGTCGGTCTTCCTTTTTGAGTCCGCTTTCGGTCGTACTCGTTTGCTGATGAAATTCCGTCTTCGGTCGGTCTTTCTTTTCGAGTCCGCTTTCGGTCGTACTCGTTTGTGGTTGAAATTCCGTCCTCGGCCGGTCTTTCTTTTCGAGTCCGCTTTCGGTCGTACTCGTTTACTGACGAAATTCTGTCTTTGGTCGGTCTTTCTTTTTGAGTCCGCTTTCGGTCAAGCTCGTTTGTTGATGAAAATCCATCTTCAGTCGGTCTTTCTTTTCGAGTCCGCTTTCGGTCGTACTCGTTTGTTGTTGAAATTCCGTCCTCGGCCGGTCTTTATTTTCGAGTCCGCTTTCAGTCGTACTCGTTTATGGTTGAAATTACGTCCTTGGTCGGTCTTTCTTTTCGGGTCCGCCTTCGGTAGTACTCGTTTGTGGTTGAAATTCCGTCCTCGGCCGGTCTTTCTTTTCGAGTCAGCTTTCGGTCGTACTCGTTTGTGGTTAAAAGTCCGTCCTCGGCCGGTCTTTCTTTTCGAGTCCGCTTTCGATCGTACTCGTTTGTGGTTGAAATTTCTCCCTCGGCCGGTCTTTCTTTTCGATTCCGCTTTCGGCCGTACTCGTTTGTTATTAAAAGTCCGTCCTCGGCCGGTCTTTCTTTTCGAGTCCTCTTTCGGTCGTACTCGTTTGTGGTTGAAATTCCGTCCTCGGCCGGTCTTTCTTTTCGAGTCCTCTTTCGGTCGTACTCGTTTGCTGATGAAATTCCGTCTTCGGTCGGTCTTTCTTTTCGAGTCCGCTTTCGGTCGTACTCGTTTGTGGTTGAAATTCTGTCCTCGGCCGGTCTTCCTTTTCGAGTCCGCTTTCGGTCGTACTCGTTTGCTGATGAAATTCCGTCTTCGGTCGGTCTTTCTTTTCGAGTCCGCTTTCGGTCGTACTCGTTTGTGGTTGAAATTCCGTCCTCGGCCAGTCTTTCTTTTCGAGTCCGCTTTCGGTCGTACTCGTTTACTTACGAAATTCTGTCTTCGGTCGGTCTTTCTATTTGAATCCGGTTTCGGTCAAGCTCGTTTGTTGATGAAAATCCATCTTCGGTCGGTCTTTCTTTTCGAGTCCGCTTTCGGTCGTACTCGTTTGTTGTTGAAATTCCGTCCTCGGCCGGTCTTTCTTTTCGAGTCCGCTTTCGGTCGTACTCGTTTATGGTTGAAATTACGTCCTTGGTCGGTCTTTCTTTTCGAGTCCGCCTTCGGTAGTACTCGTTTGTGGTTGAAATTCCGTCCTCGGCCGGTCTTTCTTTTCGAGTCAGCTTTCGGTCGTACTCGTTTGTGGTTAAAAGTCCGTCCTCGGCCGGTCTTTCTTTTCGAGTCCGCTTTCGGTCGTACTCGTTTGTGGTTAAAATTCCGTCCTCGGTCGGTCTTCCTTTTTGAGTCCGCTTTCGGTCGTGCTCGTTTGTTGATGAAATTCCGTCTTCGGTCGGTCTTTCTTTTCGAGTCCGCTTTCGGTCGTACTCGTTTGTTGTTGAAATTCCGTCCTCGGCTGGTCTTTCTTTTCGAGCCCGCTTTCGGTCGTACTCGTTTATGGTTGAAATTACGTCCTTGGTCGGTCTTTCTTTTCGAGTCCGCCTTCGGTAGTACTCGTTTGTGGTTGAAATTCCATCCTCGGCCGGTCTTTCTTTTCGAGTCAGCTTTCGGTCGTACTTGTTTGTGGTTAAAAGTCCGTCCTCGGCCGGTCTTTCTTTTCGAGTCCGCTTTCGGTCGTACTCGTTTGTTATTGAAAGTCCGTCCTCGGCCGGTCTTTCTTTTCGAGTCCTCTTTCGGTCGTACTCGTTTGTGGTTGAAATTCCTTCCTCGGGCGGTCTTTCATTTCGAGTCCGCCTTCGGTCGTACTCGTTTGTGGTTGAAAGTCCGTCCTCAGCCGGTCTTTCTTTTCGAGTCCACTTTCGGTCATACTCATTTGTGGTTGAAATTCCGTCCTCGGCCGGTCTCTCTTTTCGAGTCCACTTTCGGTCGTACTCGTTTGCTGATGAAATTCCGTCTTCGGTCGGTCTTTCTTTTCGGGTCCGCTTTCGGTCGTACTCATTTGTGGTTGAAATTCCGTCCTCGGCCGGTCTTCCTTTTCGAGTCCGCTTTCGGTCGTACTCGTTTGCTGATGAAATTCCGTCCTCGGTCGGTCTTTCTTTTTGAGTCCGCTTTCGGTCGTAATCGTTTCCTGACGAAATTCTGTCTTCGGTCGGTCTTTCTTTTTGAGTCCGCTTTCGGTCAAGCTCGTTTGTTGATGAAAATCTATCTTCGGTCGGTCTTTCTTTTCAAGTCCGCTTTCGGTCGTACTCGTTTGTTGTTGAAATTCCGTCCTCGACCGGTATTTCTTTTCGAGTCCGCTTTCGGTCGTACTCGTTTATGGTTGAAATTACGTCCTTGGCCGGTCTTTCTTTTCGAGTCCGCCTTCGGTCGTACTCGTTTGTGGTTGAAATTTCGTCCTCGGCCGGTCTTTCTTTTCGAGTCAGCTTTCGGTCGTACTCGTTCGTGGTTGAAAGTCCGTCCTCGACCGGTCTTTCTTTTCGAGTCCTCTTTCGATCGTACTCGTTTGTGGTGGAAATTCCGTCCTCGGCTGGTCTTTCTTTTCGAGTCTGCTTTCGGTCGTACTCGTTTGTTATTGAAAGTCCGTCCTTGCCCGGTCTTTCTTTTCGAGTCCGCTTTCGGTCGTACTCGTTTGTTGTTGAAATTTCATCCTCGTCCGGCCTTTCTTTTCGATTCCACTTTCGGTCGTACTCGTTTGTTATTGAAAGTCCGTCCTCGGCCAGTCTTTCTTTTCGAGTCCGCTTTCGGTCGTACTCGTTTGTTGTTGAAATTCCGTCCTCGGCCGGTCTTTCTTTTCGAGTCCGTCTTCGGTCGTACCCGTTTGTGGTTGAAATTCCGTCCTAGGCCGGTCTTTCTTCTCGAGTCCGCTTTCGGTCGTACTCGTTGTGGTTGAAATTCCGTCCTCGGTCGGTCTTTCTTTTCGAGTCCGTTCTCGGTCGTACTTGTTTGCTGATGAAATACCGTCTTCGGTCGGTCTTTCTTTTCGAGTCCGCTTTCGGTCGTACTCGTTTGTGGTTGAAATTCCGTCCTCGATCGGTCTTCCTTTTTGAGTCCGCTTTCGGTCGTACTCGTTTGCTGATGAAATTCCGTCTTCGGTCGGTCTTTCTTTTCGAGTCCGCTTTCGGTCGTACTCGTTTGTGGTTGAAATTCCATCCTCGGCCGGTCTTTCTTTTCGAGTCCGCTTTCGGTCGTACTCGTTTACTGACGAAATTCTGTCTTCGGTCGGTCTTTCTTTTTGAGTCCGCTTTCGGTCAAGCTCGTTTGTTGATGAAAATCCATCATCGGTCGGTCTTTCTTTTCGAGTCCGCTTTCGGTCGTACTCGTTTGTTGTTGAAATTCCGTCCCCGGCCGGTCTTTCTTTTTGAGTCCGCTTTCGGTCGTACTCGTTTATGGTTGAAATTACGTCCTTGGCCGGTCTTTCTTTTCGGGTCCGCCTTCGATCGTACTCGTTTGTGGTTGAAATTTCATCCTCGGCCGGTCTTTCTTTTCGAGTCAGCTTTCGGTCGTACTCGTTTGTGGTTG
The DNA here is from genome assembly GCA_022829125.1 of Lathyrus tuberosus. Classification (NCBI taxonomy): domain Eukaryota; kingdom Viridiplantae; phylum Streptophyta; class Magnoliopsida; order Fabales; family Fabaceae; genus Lathyrus; species Lathyrus tuberosus. The sequence continues at coordinate 824,773 of JALAZF010000390.1, forward strand.
AAAGTCCGTCATCGGCCGGTCTTTCTCTTCGAGTCCGCTTTCGATCGTACTCGTTTGTGGTTGAAATTTCATCCTCGACCGGTCTTTCTTTTCGATTCCGCTTTCGGTCGTACTCGTTTGTTATCGAAAGTCCGTCCTCGGGCGGTCTTTCTTTTCGAGTCCTCTTTCGGTCGTACTTGTTTGTGGTTGAAATTCCTTCCTCGGGCGGTCTTTCATTTCGAGTCCGCCTTCGGTCGTACTCGTTTGTGGTTGAAAGTCCGTCCTCGGCCGGTCTTTCTTTTCGAGTCCACTTTCGGTCATACTCATTTGTGGTTGAAATTCCGTCCTCGGCCGGTCTTTCTTTTCGAGTCCTCTTTCGGTCGTACTCGTTTGCTGATGAAATTCCGTCTTCGGTCGGTCTTTCTTTTCGAGTCCGCTTTTGGTCGTACTCGTTTGTGGTTGAAATTCCGTCCTCGGCCGGTCTTCCTTTTCGAGTCCGCTTTCGGTCGTACTCGTTTGCTGATGAAATTCCGTCCTCGGTCGGTCTTTCTTTTCGAGTCCGCTTTCGGTCGTAATCGTTTACGGACGAAATTCTGTCTTCGGTCAGTCTTTCTTTTTTAGTCCGCTTTCGGTCAAGCTCGTTTGTTGATGAAAATCTATCTTCGGTCGGTCTTTCTTTTCGAGTCCGCTTTCGGTCGTACTCGTTTGTTGTTTAAATTTTGTCCTCGACCGGTCTTTCTTTTTTAGTCCGCTTTCGGTCGTACTCGTTTATGGTTGAAATTACGTCCTTGGCCGGTCTTTCTTTTCGAGTCCGCCTTCAGTCGTACTCGTTTGTGGTTGAAATTTCGTCCTCGGCCGGTCTTTCTTTTCGAGTCAGCTTTCGGTCGTACTCGTTCGTGGTTGAAAGTCCGTCCTCGACCGGTCTTTCTTTTCGAGTCCTCTTTCGATCGTACTCGTTTGTGGTGGAAATTCCGTCCTCGGCTGGTCTTTCTTTTCGAGTCTGCTTTCGGTCGTACTCGTTTGTTATTGAAAGTCCGTCCTTGCCCGGTCTTTCTTTTCGAGTCCGCTTTCGGTCGTACTCGTTAGTTGTTGAAATTTCATCCTCGTCTGGCCTTTCTTTTCGATTCCGCTTTCGGTCGTACTCGTTTGTTATTCAAAGTCCGTCATCGGCCAGTCTTTCTTTTCGAGTCCTCTTTCGGTCGTACTCGTTTGTTGTTGAATTTCCGTCCTCGGCCGGTCTTTCTTTTCGAGTCCGCCTTCGGTCGTACTCGTTTGTGGTTGAAATTCCGTCCTAGGCCGGTCTTTCTTTTCGAGTCCGCTTTCGGTCGTACTCGTTGTGGTTGAAATTCCGTCCTCGGTCGGTCTTTCTTTTCGAGTCCGTTCTCGGTCGTACTTGTTTGCTGATGAAATTTCGTCTTCGGTCGGTCTTTCTTTTCGAGTCCGCTTTCGGTCGTACTCGTTTGTGGTTGAAATTCCGTCCTCGGTCGGTCTTCCTTTTTGAGTCCGCTTTCGGTCGTACTCGTTTGCTGATGAAATTCCGTCTTCGGTCGGTCTTTCTTTTCGAGTCCGCTTTCGGTCGTACTCGTTTGTGGTTGAAATTCCTTCCTCGGGCGGTCTTTCATTTCGAGTCCGCCTTCGGTCGTACTCGTTTGTGGTTGAAAGTCCGTCCTCAGCCGGTCTTTCTTTTCGAGTCCACTTTCGGTCATACTCATTTGTGGTTGAAATTCCGTCCTCGGTCGGTCTCTCTTTTCGAGTCCTCTTTAGGTCGTACTCGTTTGCTGATGAAATTCCGTCTTCGGTCGGTCTTTCTTTTCGGGTCCGCTTTCGGTCGTACTCATTTGTGGTTGAAATTCCGTCCTCGGCCGGTCTTCCTTTTCGAGTCCGCTTTCGATCGTACTCGTTTGCTGATGAAATTCCGTCCTAGGTCGGTCTTTCTTTTCGAGTCCGCTTTCGGTCGTAATCGTTTCCTGACGAAATTCTGTCTTCGGTCGGTCTTTCTTTTTGAGTCCGCTTTCGGTCAAGCTCGTTTGTTGATGAAAATCTATCTTCGGTCGGTCTTTCTTTTCGAGTCCGCTTTCGGTCGTACTCGTTTGTTGTTGAAATTCCGTCCTCGACCGGTCTTTCTTTTCGAGTCCGCTTTCGGTCGTACTCGTTTATGGTTGAAATTACGTCCTTGGCCGGTCTTTCTTTTCGAGTCCGCCTTCGGTCGTACTCGTTTGTGGTTGAAATTTCGTCCTCGGCCGGTCTTTCTTTTCGAGTCAGCTTTCGGTCGTACTCGTTCGTGGTTGAAAGTCCGTCCTCGACCGGTCTTTCTTTTCGAGTCCTCTTTCGATCGTACTCGTTTGTGGTGGAAATTCCGTCCTCGGCTGGTCTTTCTTTTCGAGTCTGCTTTCGGTCGTACTCGTTTGTTATTGAAAGTCCGTCCTTGCCCGGTCTTTCTTTTCGAGTCCGCTTTCGGTCGTACTCGTTTGTTGTTGAAATTTCATCCTCGTCCGGCCTTTCTTTTCGATTCCACTTTCGGTCGTACTCGTTTGTTATTGAAAGTCCGTCCTCGGCCAGTCTTTCTTTTCGAGTCCGCTTTCGGTCGTACTCGTTTGTTGTTGAAATTCCGTCCTCGGCCGGTCTTTCTTTTCGAGTCCGTCTTCGGTCGTACCCGTTTGTGGTTGAAATTCCGTCCTAGGCCGGTCTTTCTTTTCGAGTCCGCTTTCGGTCGTACTCGTTGTGGTTGAAATTCCGTCCTCGGTCGGTCTTTCTTTTCGAGTCCGTTCTCGGTCGTACTTGTTTGCTGATGAAATTCCGTCTTCGGTCGGTCTTTCTTTTCGAGTCCGCTTTCGGTCGTACTCGTTTGTGGTTGAAATTCCGTCCTCGATCGGTCTTCCTTTTTGAGTCCGCTTTCGGTCGTACTCGTTTGCTGATGAAATTCCGTCTTCGGTCGGTCTTTCTTTTCGAGTCCGCTTTCGGTCGTACTCGTTTGTGGTTGAAATTCCTTCCTCGGGCGGTCTTTCATTTCGAGTCCGCCTTCGGTCGTACTCGTTTGTGGTTGAAAGTCCGTCCTCAGCCGGTCTTTCTTTTCGAGTCCACTTTCGGTCATACTCATTTGTGGTTGAAATTCCGTCCTCGGCCGGTCTCTCTTTTCGAGTCCTCTTTCGGTCGTACTCGTTTGCTGATGAAATTCCGTCTTCGGTCGGTCTTTCTTTTCGGGTCCGCTTTCGGTCGTACTCATTTGTGGTTGAAATTCCGTCCTCGGCCGGTCTTCCTTTTCGAGTCCGCTTTCGGTCGTACTCGTTTGCTGATGAAATTCCGTCCTCGGTCGGTCTTTCTTTTCGAGTCCGCCTTCGGTCGTACTCGTTTGTGGTTGAAAGTCCGTCCTCAGCCGGTCTTTCTTTTCGAGTCCACTTTCGGTCATACTCATTTGTGGTTGAAATTCCGTCCTCGGCCGGTCTCTCTTTTCGAGTCCTCTTTCGGTCGTACTCGTTTGCTGATGAAATTCCGTCTTCGGTCGGTCTTTCTTTTCGGGTCCGCTTTCGGTCGTACTCATTTGTGGTTGAAATTCCGTCCTCGGCCGGTCTTCCTTTTCGAGTCCGCTTTCGGTCGTACTCGTTTGCTGATGAAATTCCGTCCTCGGTCGGTCTTTCTTTTCGAGTCCGCTTTCGGTCGTAATCGTTTCCTGACGAAATTCTGTCTTCGGTCGGTCTTTCTTTTTGAGTCCGCTTTCGGTCAAGCTCGTTTGTTGATGAAAATCTATCTTCGGTCGGTCTTTCTTTTCGAGTCCGCTTTCGGTCGTACTCGTTTGTTGTTGAAATTCCGTCCTCGACCGGTCTTTCTTTTCGAGTCCGCTTTCGGTCGTACTCGTTTATGGTTGAAATTACGTCCTTGGCCGGTCTTTCTTTTCGAGTCCGCCTTCGGTCGTACTCGTTTGTGGTTGAAATTTCGTCCTCGGCCGGTCTTTCTTTTCGAGTCAGCTTTCGGTCGTACTCGTTCGTGGTTGAAAGTCCGTCCTCGACCGGTCTTTCTTTTCGAGTTCTCTTTCGATCGTACTCGTTTGTGGTGGAAATTCCGTCCTCGGCTGGTCTTTCTTTTCGAGTCTGCTTTCGGTCGTACTCGTTTGTTATTGAAAGTCCGTCCTTGCCCAGTCTTTCTTTTCGAGTCCGCTTTCGGTCGTACTCGTTTGTTGTTGAAATTTCATCCTCGTCCGGCCTTTCTTTTCGATTCCACTTTCGGTCGTACTCGTTTGTTATTGAAAGTCCGTCCTCGGCCAGTCTTTCTTTTCGAGTCCGCTTTCGGTCGTACTCGTTTGTTGTTGAAATTCCGTCCTCGGCCGGTCTTTCTTTTCGAGTCCGTCTTCGGTCGTACCCGTTTGTGGTTGAAATTCCGTCCTAGGCCGGTCTTTCTTTTCGAGTCCGCTTTCGGTCGTACTCGTTGTGGTTGAAATTCCGTCCTCGGTCGGTCTTTCTTTTCGAGTCCGTTCTCGGTCGTACTTGTTTGCTGATGAAATTCCGTCTTCGGTCGGTCTTTCTTTTCGAGTCCGCTTTCGGTCGTACTCGTTTGTGGTTGAAATTCCGTCCTCGATCGGTCTTCCTTTTTGAGTCCGCTTTCGGTCGTACTCGTTTGCTGATGAAATTCCGTCTTCGGTCGGTCTTTCTTTTCGAGTCCGCTTTCGGTCGTACTCGTTTGTGGTTGAAATTCCTTCCTCGGGCGGTCTTTCATTTCGAGTCCGCCTTCGGTCGTACTCGTTTGTGGTTGAAAGTCCGTCCTCAGCCGGTCTTTCTTTTCGAGTCCACTTTCGGTCATACTCATTTGTGGTTGAAATTCCGTCCTCGGCCGGTCTCTCTTTTCGAGTCCTCTTTCGGTCGTACTCGTTTGCTGATGAAATTCCGTCTTCGGTCGGTCTTTCTTTTCGGGTCCGCTTTCGGTCGTACTCATTTGTGGTTGAAATTCCGTCCTCGGCCGGTCTTCCTTTTCGAGTCCGCTTTCGGTCGTACTCGTTTGCTGATGAAATTCCGTCCTCGGTCGGTCTTTCTTTTCGAGTCCGCTTTCGGTCGTAATCGTTTCCTGACGAAATTCTGTCTTCGGTCGGTCTTTCTTTTTGAGTCCGCTTTCGGTCAAGCTCGTTTGTTGATGAAAATCTATCTTCGGTCGGTCTTTCTTTTCGAGTCCGCTTTCGGTCGTACTCGTTTGTTGTTGAAATTCCGTCCTCGACCGGTCTTTCTTTTCGAGTCCGCTTTCGGTCGTACTCGTTTATGGTTGAAATTACGTCCTTGGCCGGTCTTTCTTTTCGAGTCCGCCTTCGGTCGTACTCGTTTGTGGTTGAAATTTCGTCCTCGGCCGGTCTTTCTTTTCGAGTCAGCTTTCGGTCGTACTCGTTCGTGGTTGAAAGTCCGTCCTCGACCGGTCTTTCTTTTCGAGTCCTCTTTCGATCGTACTCGTTTGTGGTGGAAATTCCGTCCTCGGCTGGTCTTTCTTTTCGAGTCTGCTTTCGGTCGTACTCGTTTGTTATTGAAAGTCCGTCCTTGCCCGGTCTTTCTTTTCGAGTCCGCTTTCGGTCGTACTCGTTTGTTGTTGAAATTTCATCCTCGTCCGGCCTTTCTTTTCGATTCCACTTTCGGTCGTACTCGTTTGTTATTGAAAGTCCGTCCTCGGCCAGTCTTTCTTTTCGAGTCCGCTTTCGGTCGTACTCGTTTGTTGTTGAAATTCCGTCCTCGGCCGGTCTTTCTTTTCGAGTCCGTCTTCGGTCGTACCCGTTTGTGGTTGAAATTCCGTCCTAGGCCGGTCTTTCTTTTCGAGTCCGCTTTCGGTCGTACTCGTTGTGGTTGAAATTCCGTCCTCGGTCGGTCTTTCTTTTCGAGTCCGTTCTCGGTCGTACTTGTTTGCTGATGAAATTCCGTCTTCGGTCGGTCTTTCTTTTCGAGTCCGCTTTCGGTCGTACTCGTTTGTGGTTGAAATTCCGTCCTCGATCGGTCTTCCTTTTTGAGTCCGCTTTCGGTCGTACTCGTTTGCTGATGAAATTCCGTCTTCGGTCGGTCTTTCTTTTCGAGTCCGCTTTCGGTCGTACTCGTTTGTGGTTGAAATTCCTTCCTCGGGCGGTCTTTCATTTCGAGTCCGCCTTCGGTCGTACTCGTTTGTGGTTGAAAGTCCGTCCTCAGCCGGTCTTTCTTTTCGAGTCCACTTTCGGTCATACTCATTTGTGGTTGAAATTCCGTCCTCGGCCGGTCTCTCTTTTCGAGTCCTCTTTCGGTCGTACTCGTTTGCTGATGAAATTCCGTCTTCGGTCGGTCTTTCTTTTCGGGTCCGCTTTCGGTCGTACTCATTTGTGGTTGAAATTCCGTCCTCGGCCGGTCTTCCTTTTCGAGTCCGCTTTCGGTCGTACTCGTTTGCTGATGAAATTCCGTCCTCGGTCGGTCTTTCTTTTCGAGTCCGCTTTCGGTCGTAATCGTTTCCTGACGAAATTCTGTCTTCGGTCGGTCTTTCTTTTTGAGTCCGCTTTCGGTCAAGCTCGTTTGTTGATGAAAATCTATCTTCGGTCGGTCTTTCTTTTCGAGTCCGCTTTCGGTCGTACTCGTTTGTTGTTGAAATTCCGTCCTCGACCGGTCTTTCTTTTCGAGTCCGCTTTCGGTCGTACTCGTTTATGGTTGAAATTACGTCCTTGGCCGGTCTTTCTTTTCGAGTCCGCCTTCGGTCGTACTCGTTTGTGGTTGAAATTTCGTCCTCGGCCGGTCTTTCTTTTCGAGTCAGCTTTCGGTCGTACTCGTTCGTGGTTGAAAGTCCGTCCTCGACCGGTCTTTCTTTTCGAGTCCTCTTTCGATCGTACTCGTTTGTGGTGGAAATTCCGTCCTCGGCTGGTCTTTCTTTTCGAGTCTGCTTTCGGTCGTACTCGTTTGTTATTGAAAGTCCGTCCTTGCCCGGTCTTTCTTTTCGAGTCCGCTTTCGGTCGTACTCGTTTGTTGTTGAAATTTCATCCTCGTCCGGCCTTTCTTTTCGATTCCACTTTCGGTCGTACTCGTTTGTTATTGAAAGTCCGTCCTCGGCCAGTCTTTCTTTTCGAGTCCACTTTCGGTCGTACTCGTTTGTTGTTGAAATTCCGTCCTCGGCCGGTCTTTCTTTTCGAGTCCGTCTTCGGTCGTACCCGTTTGTGGTTGAAATTCCGTCCTAGGCCGGTCTTTCTTTTCGAGTCCGCTTTCGGTCGTACTCGTTGTGGTTGAAATTCCGTCCTCGGTCGGTCTTTCTTTTCGAGTCCGTTCTCGGTCGTACTTGTTTGCTGATGAAATTCCGTCTTCGGTCGGTCTTTCTTTTCGAGTCCGCTTTCGGTCGTACTCGTTTGTGGTTGAAATTCCGTCCTCGATCGGTCTTCCTTTTTGAGTCCGCTTTCGGTCGTACTCGTTTGCTGATGAAATTCCGTCTTCGGTCGGTCTTTCTTTTCGAGTCCGCTTTCGGTCGTACTCGTTTGTGGTTGAAATTCCTTCCTCGGGCGGTCTTTCATTTCGAGTCCGCCTTCGGTCGTACTCGTTTGTGGTTGAAAGTCCGTCCTCAGCCGGTCTTTCTTTTCGAGTCCACTTTCGGTCATACTCATTTGTGGTTGAAATTCCGTCCTCGGCCGGTCTCTCTTTTCGAGTCCTCTTTCGGTCGTACTCGTTTGCTGATGAAATTCCGTCTTCGGTCGGTCTTTCTTTTCGGGTCCGCTTTCGGTCGTACTCATTTGTGGTTGAAATTCCGTCCTCGGCCGGTCTTCCTTTTCGAGTCCGCTTTCGGTCGTACTCGTTTGCTGATGAAATTCCGTCCTCGGTCGGTCTTTCTTTTCGAGTCCGCTTTCGGTCGTAATCGTTTCCTGACGAAATTCTGTCTTCGGTCGGTCTTTCTTTTTGAGTCCGCTTTCGGTCAAGCTCGTTTGTTGATGAAAATCTATCTTCGGTCGGTCTTTCTTTTCGAGTCCGCTTTCGGTCGTACTCGTTTGTTGTTGAAATTCCGTCCTCGACCGGTCTTTCTTTTCGAGTCCGCTTTCGGTCGTACTCGTTTATGGTTGAAATTACGTCCTTGGCCGGTCTTTCTTTTCGAGTCCGCCTTCGGTCGTACTCGTTTGTGGTTGAAATTTCGTCCTCGGCCGGTCTTTCTTTTCGAGTCAGCTTTCGGTCGTACTCGTTCGTGGTTGAAAGTCCGTCCTCGACCGGTCTTTCTTTTCGAGTCCTCTTTCGATCGTACTCGTTTGTGGTGGAAATTCCGTCCTCGGCTGGTCTTTCTTTTCGAGTCTGCTTTCGGTCGTACTCGTTTGTTATTGAAAGTCCGTCCTTGCCCGGTCTTTCTTTTCGAGTCCGCTTTCGGTCGTACTCGTTTGTTGTTGAAATTTCATCCTCGTCCGGCCTTTCTTTTCGATTCCACTTTCGGTCGTACTCGTTTGTTATTGAAAGTCCGTCCTCGGCCAGTCTTTCTTTTCGAGTCCACTTTCGGTCGTACTCGTTTGTTGTTGAAATTCCGTCCTCGGCCGGTCTTTCTTTTCGAGTCCGTCTTCGGTCGTACCCGTTTGTGGTTGAAATTCCGTCCTAGGCCGGTCTTTCTTTTCGAGTCCGCTTTCGGTCGTACTCGTTGTGGTTGAAATTCCGTCCTCGGTCGGTCTTTCTTTTCGAGTCCGTTCTCGGTCGTACTTGTTTGCTGATGAAATTCCGTCTTCGGTCGGTCTTTCTTTTCGAGTCCGCTTTCGGTCGTACTCGTTTGTGGTTGAAATTCCGTCCTCGATCGGTCTTCCTTTTTGAGTCCGCTTTCGGTCGTACTCGTTTGCTGATGAAATTCCGTCTTCGGTCGGTCTTTCTTTTCGAGTCCGCTTTCGGTCGTACTCGTTTGTGGTTGAAATTCCTTCCTCGGGCGGTCTTTCATTTCGAGTCCGCCTTCGGTCGTACTCGTTTGTGGTTGAAAGTCCGTCCTCAGCCGGTCTTTCTTTTCGAGTCCACTTTCGGTCATACTCATTTGTGGTTGAAATTCCGTCCTCGGCCGGTCTCTCTTTTCGAGTCCTCTTTCGGTCGTACTCGTTTGCTGATGAAATTCCGTCTTCGGTCGGTCTTTCTTTTCGGGTCCGCTTTCGGTCGTACTCATTTGTGGTTGAAATTCCGTCCTCGGCCGGTCTTCCTTTTCGAGTCCGCTTTCGGTCGTACTCGTTTGCTGATGAAATTCCGTCCTCGGTCGGTCTTTCTTTTCGAGTCCGCCTTCGGTCGTACTCGTTTGTGGTTGAAAGTCCGTCCTCAGCCGGTCTTTCTTTTCGAGTCCACTTTCGGTCATACTCATTTGTGGTTGAAATTCCGTCCTCGGCCGGTCTCTCTTTTCGAGTCCTCTTTCGGTCGTACTCGTTTGCTGATGAAATTCCGTCTTCGGTCGGTCTTTCTTTTCGGGTCCGCTTTCGGTCGTACTCATTTGTGGTTGAAATTCCGTCCTCGGCCGGTCTTCCTTTTCGAGTCCGCTTTCGGTCGTACTCGTTTGCTGATGAAATTCCGTCCTCGGTCGGTCTTTCTTTTCGAGTCCGCTTTCGGTCGTAATCGTTTCCTGACGAAATTCTGTCTTCGGTCGGTCTTTCTTTTTGAGTCCGCTTTCGGTCAAGCTCGTTTGTTGATGAAAATCTATCTTCGGTCGGTCTTTCTTTTCGAGTCCGCTTTCGGTCGTACTCGTTTGTTGTTGAAATTCCGTCCTCGACCGGTCTTTCTTTTCGAGTCCGCTTTCGGTCGTACTCGTTTATGGTTGAAATTACGTCCTTGGCCGGTCTTTCTTTTCGAGTCCGCCTTCGGTCGTACTCGTTTGTGGTTGAAATTTCGTCCTCGGCCGGTCTTTCTTTTCGAGTCAGCTTTCGGTCGTACTCGTTCGTGGTTGAAAGTCCGTCCTCGACCGGTCTTTCTTTTCGAGTTCTCTTTCGATCGTACTCGTTTGTGGTGGAAATTCCGTCCTCGGCTGGTCTTTCTTTTCGAGTCTGCTTTCGGTCGTACTCGTTTGTTATTGAAAGTCCGTCCTTGCCCGGTCTTTCTTTTCGAGTCCGCTTTCGGTCGTACTCGTTTGTTGTTGAAATTTCATCCTCGTCCGGCCTTTCTTTTCGATTCCACTTTCGGTCGTACTCGTTTGTTATTGAAAGTCCGTCCTCGGCCAGTCTTTCTTTTCGAGTCCGCTTTCGGTCGTACTCGTTTGTTGTTGAAATTCCGTCCTCGGCCGGTCTTTCTTTTCGAGTCCGTCTTCGGTCGTACCCGTTTGTGGTTGAAATTCCGTCCTAGGCCGGTCTTTCTTTTCGAGTCCGCTTTCGGTCGTACTCGTTGTGGTTGAAATTCCGTCCTCGGTCGGTCTTTCTTTTCGAGTCCGTTCTCGGTCGTACTTGTTTGCTGATGAAATTCCGTCTTCGGTCGGTCTTTCTTTTCGAGTCCGCTTTCGGTCGTACTCGTTTGTGGTTGAAATTCCGTCCTCGATCGGTCTTCCTTTTTGAGTCCGCTTTCGGTCGTACTCGTTTGCTGATGAAATTCCGTCTTCGGTCGGTCTTTCTTTTCGAGTCCGCTTTCGGTCGTACTCGTTTGTGGTTGAAATTCCTTCCTCGGGCGGTCTTTCATTTCGAGTCCGCCTTCGGTCGTACTCGTTTGTGGTTGAAAGTCCGTCCTCAGCCGGTCTTTCTTTTCGAGTCCACTTTCGGTCATACTCATTTGTGGTTGAAATTCCGTCCTCGGCCGGTCTCTCTTTTCGAGTCCTCTTTCGGTCGTACTCGTTTGCTGATGAAATTCCGTCTTCGGTCGGTCTTTCTTTTCGGGTCCGCTTTCGGTCGTACTCATTTGTGGTTGAAATTCCGTCCTCGGCCGGTCTTCCTTTTCGAGTCCGCTTTCGGTCGTACTCGTTTGCTGATGAAATTCCGTCCTCGGTCGGTCTTTCTTTTCGAGTCCGCTTTCGGTCGTAATCGTTTCCTGACGAAATTCTGTCTTCGGTCGGTCTTTCTTTTTGAGTCCGCTTTCGGTCAAGCTCGTTTGTTGATGAAAATCTATCTTCGGTCGGTCTTTCTTTTCGAGTCCGCTTTCGGTCGTACTCGTTTGTTGTTGAAATTCCGTCCTCGACCGGTCTTTCTTTTCGAGTCCGCTTTCGGTCGTACTCGTTTATGGTTGAAATTACGTCCTTGGCCGGTCTTTCTTTTCGAGTCCGCCTTCGGTCGTACTCGTTTGTGGTTGAAATTTCGTCCTCGGCCGGTCTTTCTTTTCGAGTCAGCTTTCGGTCGTACTCGTTCGTGGTTGAAAGTCCGTCCTCGACCGGTCTTTCTTTTCGAGTCCTCTTTCGATCGTACTCGTTTGTGGTGGAAATTCCGTCCTCGGCTGGTCTTTCTTTTCGAGTCTGCTTTCGGTCGTACTCGTTTGTTATTGAAAGTCCGTCCTTGCCCGGTCTTTCTTTTCGAGTCCGCTTTCGGTCGTACTCGTTTGTTGTTGAAATTTCATCCTCGTCCGGCCTTTCTTTTCGATTCCACTTTCGGTCGTACTCGTTTGTTATTGAAAGTCCGTCCTCGGCCAGTCTTTCTTTTCGAGTCCGCTTTCGGTCGTACTCGTTTGTTGTTGAAATTCCGTCCTCGGCCGGTCTTTCTTTTCGAGTCCGTCTTCGGTCGTACCCGTTTGTGGTTGAAATTCCGTCCTAGGCCGGTCTTTCTTTTCGAGTCCGCTTTCGGTCGTACTCGTTGTGGTTGAAATTCCGTCCTCGGTCGGTCTTTCTTTTCGAGTCCGTTCTCGGTCGTACTTGTTTGCTGATGAAATTCCGTCTTCGGTCGGTCTTTCTTTTCGAGTCCGCTTTCGGTCGTACTCGTTTGTGGTTGAAATTCCGTCCTCGATCGGTCTTCCTTTTTGAGTCCGCTTTCGGTCGTACTCGTTTGCTGATGAAATTCCGTCTTCGGTCGGTCTTTCTTTTCGAGTCCGCTTTCGGTCGTACTCGTTTGTGGTTGAAATTCCTTCCTCGGGCGGTCTTTCATTTCGAGTCCGCCTTCGGTCGTACTCGTTTGTGGTTGAAAGTCCGTCCTCAGCCGGTCTTTCTTTTCGAGTCCACTTTTGGTCATACTCATTTGTGGTTGAAATTCCGTCCTCGGCCGGTCTCTCTTTTCGAGTCCTCTTTCGGTCGTACTCGTTTGCTGATGAAATTCCGTCTTCGGTCGGTCTTTCTTTTCGGGTCCGCTTTCGGTCGTACTCATTTGTGGTTGAAATTCCGTCCTCGGCCGGTCTTCCTTTTCGAGTCCGCTTTCGGTCGTACTCGTTTGCTGATGAAATTCCGTCCTCGGTCGGTCTTTCTTTTCGAGTCCGCTTTCGGTCGTAATCGTTTCCTGACGAAATTCTGTCTTCGGTCGGTCTTTCTTTTTGAGTCCGCTTTCGGTCAAGCTCGTTTGTTGATGAAAATCTATCTTCGGTCGGTCTTTCTTTTCGAGTCCGCTTTCGGTCGTACTCGTTTGTTGTTGAAATTCCGTCCTCGACCGGTCTTTCTTTTCGAGTCCGCTTTCGGTCGTACTCGTTTATGGTTGAAATTACGTCCTTGGCCGGTCTTTCTTTTCGAGTCCGCCTTCGGTCGTACTCGTTTGTGGTTGAAATTTCGTCCTCGGCCGGTCTTTCTTTTCGAGTCAGCTTTCGGTCGTACTCGTTCGTGGTTGAAAGTCCGTCCTCGACCGGTCTTTCTTTTCGAGTCCTCTTTCGATCGTACTCGTTTGTGGTGGAAATTCCGTCCTCGGCTGGTCTTTCTTTTCGAGTCTGCTTTCGGTCGTACTCGTTTGTTATTGAAAGTCCGTCCTTGCCCGGTCTTTCTTTTCGAGTCCGCTTTCGGTCGTACTCGTTTGTTGTTGAAATTTCATCCTCGTCCGGCCTTTCTTTTCGATTCCACTTTCGGTCGTACTCGTTTGTTATTGAAAGTCCGTCCTCGGCCAGTCTTTCTTTTCGAGTCCGCTTTCGGTCGTACTCGTTTGTTGTTGAAATTCCGTCCTCGGCCGGTCTTTCTTTTCGAGTCCGTCTTCGGTCGTACCCGTTTGTGGTTGAAATTCCGTCCTAGGCCGGTCTTTCTTTTCAAGTCCGCTTTCGGTCGTACTCGTTGTGGTTGAAATTCCGTCCTCGGTCGGTCTTTCTTTTCGAGTCCGTTCTCGGTCGTACTTGTTTGCTGATGAAATTCCGTCTTCGGCCGGTCTTTCTTTTCGAGTCCGCTTTCGGTCGTACTCGTTTGTGGTTGAAATTCCGTCCTCGATCGGTCTTCCTTTTTGAGTCCGCTTTCGGTCGTACTCGTTTGCTGATGAAATTCCGTCTTCGGTCGGTCTTTCTTTTCGAGTCCGCTTTCGGTCGTACTCGTTTGTGGTTGAAATTCCGTCCTCGGCCGGTCTTTCTTTTCGAGTCCGCTTTCGGTCGTACTCGTTTGTTGTTGAAATTCCGTCCCCGGCCGGTCTTTCTTTTTGAGTCCGCTTTCGGTCGTACTCGTTTAAGGTTGAAATTACGTCCTTGGCCGATCTTTCTTTTCGGGTCCGCCTTCGATCGTACTCGTTTGTGGTTGAAATTTCATCCTCGGCCGGTCTTTCTTTTCGAGTCAGCTTTCGGTCGTACTCGTTTGTGGTTGAAAGTCCGTCCTCGGCCGGTCTTTCTTTTCGAGTCCGCTTTCGATCGTACTCGTTTGTGGTTGAAATTTCATCCTCGATCGGTCCTTCTTTTCGATTCTGCTTTCGGTCGTACTCGTTTGTTATCGAAAGTCCGTCCTCGGCCGGTCTTTCTTTTCGAGTCCTCTTTCGGTCGTACTCGTTTGTGGTTGAAATTCCTTCCTCGGGCGGTCTTTCATTTCGAGTCCGCCTTCGGTCGTACTCGTTTGTGGTTGAAAGTCCGTCCTCGGCCGGTCTTTCTTTTCGAGTCCACTTTCGGTCATACTCATTTGTGGTTGAAATTCCGTCCTCGGCCGGTCTTTCTTTTCGAGTCCTCTTTCGGTCGTACTCGTTTGCTGATGAAATTCCGTCTTCGGTCGGTCTTTCTTTTCGAGTCCGCTTTCGGTCGTACTCGTTTGTGGTTGAAATTCCGTCCTCGGCCGGTCTTCCTTTTCGAGTCCGCTTTCGGTCGTACTCGTTTGCTGATGAAATTCCGTCCTCGGTCGGTCATTCTTTTCGAGTCCGCTTTCTGTCGTAATCGTTTACGGACGAAATTCTGTCTTCGGTCGGTCTTTCTTTTTTAGTCCGCTTTCGGTCAAGCTCGTTTGTTGATGAAAATCTATCTTCGGTCGGTCTTTCTTTTCGAGTCCGCTTTCGGTCGTACTCGTTTGTTGTTTAAATTCCGTCCTCGACCGGTCTTTCTTTTTGAGTCCGCTTTCGGTCGTACTCGTTTATGGTTGAAATTACGTCCTTGGCCGGTCTTTCTTTTCGAGTCCGCCTTCGGTCGTACTCGTTTGTGGTTGAAATTTCGTCCTCGGCCGGTCTTTCTTTTCGAGTCAGCTTTCGGTCGTACTCGTTCGTGGTTGAAAGTCCGTCCTCGACCGGTCTTTCTTTTCGAGTCCTCTTTCGATCGTACTCGTTTGTGGTGGAAATTCCGTCCTCGGCTGGTCTTTCTTTTCGAGTCTGCTTTCGGTCGTACTCGTTTGTTATTGAAAGTCCGTCCTTGCCCGGTCTTTCTTTTCGAGTCCGCTTTCGGTCGTACTCGTTTGTTGTTGAAATTTCATCCTCGTCCGGCCTTTCTTTTCGATTCCACTTTCGGTCGTACTCGTTTGTTATTGAAAGTCCGTCCTCGGCCAGTCTTTCTTTTCGAGTCCGCTTTCGGTCGTACTCGTTTGTTGTTGAAATTCCGTCCTCGGCCGGTCTTTCTTTTCGAGTCCGTCTTCGGTCGTACCCGTTTGTGGTTGAAATTCCGTCCTAGGCCGGTCTTTCTTTTCAAGTCCGCTTTCGGTCGTACTCGTTGTGGTTGAAATTCCGTCCTCGGTCGGTCTTTCTTTTCGAGTCCGTTCTCGGTCGTACTTGTTTGCTGATGAAATTCCGTCTTCGGCCGGTCTTTCTTTTCGAGTCCGCTTTCGGTCGTACTCGTTTGTGGTTGAAATTCCGTCCTCGATCGGTCTTCCTTTTTGAGTCCGCTTTCGGTCGTACTCGTTTGCTGATGAAATTCCGTCTTCGGTCGGTCTTTCTTTTCGAGTCCGCTTTCGGTCGTACTCGTTTGTGGTTGAAATTCCGTCCTCGGCCGGTCTTTCTTTTCGAGTCCGCTTTCGGTCGTACTCGTTTGTTGTTGAAATTCCGTCCCCGGCCGGTCTTTCTTTTTGAGTCCGCTTTCGGTCGTACTCGTTTAAGGTTGAAATTACGTCCTTGGCCGATCTTTCTTTTCGGGTCCGCCTTCGATCGTACTCGTTTGTGGTTGAAATTTCATCCTCGGCCGGTCTTTCTTTTCGAGTCAGCTTTCGGTCGTACTCGTTTGTGGTTGAAAGTCCGTCCTCGGCCGGTCTTTCTTTTCGAGTCCGCTTTCGATCGTACTCGTTTGTGGTTGAAATTTCATCCTCGATCGGTCCTTCTTTTCGATTCTGCTTTCGGTCGTACTCGTTTGTTATCGAAAGTCCGTCCTCGGCCGGTCTTTCTTTTCGAGTCCTCTTTCGGTCGTACTCGTTTGTGGTTGAAATTCCTTCCTCGGGCGGTCTTTCATTTCGAGTCCGCCTTCGGTCGTACTCGTTTGTGGTTGAAAGTCCGTCCTCGGCCGGTCTTTCTTTTCGAGTCCACTTTCGGTCATACTCATTTGTGGTTGAAATTCCGTCCTCGGCCGGTCTTTCTTTTCGAGTCCTCTTTCGGTCGTACTCGTTTGCTGATGAAATTCCGTCTTCGGTCGGTCTTTCTTTTCGAGTCCGCTTTCGGTCGTACTCGTTTGTGGTTGAAATTCCGTCCTCGGCCGGTCTTCCTTTTCGAGTCCGCTTTCGGTCGTACTCGTTTGCTGATGAAATTCCGTCCTCGGTCGGTCATTCTTTTCGAGTCCGCTTTCTGTCGTAATCGTTTACGGACGAAATTCTGTCTTCGGTCGGTCTTTCTTTTTTAGTCCGCTTTCGGTCAAGCTCGTTTGTTGATGAAAATCTATCTTTGGTCGGTCTTTCTTTTCGAGTCCGCTTTCGGTCGTACTCGTTTGTTGTTTAAATTCCGTCCTCGACCGGTCTTTCTTTTTGAGTCCGCTTTCGGTCGTACTCGTTTATGGTTGAAATTACGTCCTTGGCCGGTCTTTCTTTTCGAGTCCGCCTTCAGTCGTACTCGTTTGTGGTTGAAATTTCGTCCTCGGCCGGTCTTTCTTTTCGAGTCAGCTTTCGGTCGTACTCGTTCGTGGTTGAAAGTCCGTCCTCGACCGGTCTTTCTTTTCGAGTCCTCTTTCGATCGTACTCGTTTGTGGTGGAAATTCCGTCCTCGGCTGGTCTTTCTTTTCGAGTCTGCTTTCGGTCGTACTCGTTTGTTATTGAAAGTCCGTCCTTGCCCGGTCTTTCTTTTCGAGTCCGCTTTCGGTCGTACTCGTTTGTTGTTGAAATTTCATCCTCGTCTGGCCTTTCTTTTCGATTCCGCTTTCGGTCGTACTCGTTTGTTATTCAAAGTCCGTCCTCGGCCAGTCTTTCTTTTCGAGTCCGCTTTCGGTCGTACTCGTTTGTTGTTGAAATTCCGTCCTCGGCCGGTCTTTCTTTTCGAGTCCGTCTTCGGTCGTACTCGTTTGTGGTTGAAATTCCGTCCTAGGCCGGTCTTTCTTTTCGAGTCCGCTTTCGGTCGTACTCGTTGTGGTTGAAATTCCGTCCTCGGTCGGTCTTTCTTTTCGAGTCCGTTCTCGGTCGTACTTGTTTGCTGATGAAATTCCGTCTTCGGTCGGTCTTTCTTTTCGAGTCCGCTTTCGGTCGTACTCGTTTGTGGTTGAAATTCCGTCCTCGGTCGGTCTTCCTTTTTGAGTCCGCTTTCGGTCGTACTCGTTTGCTGATGAAATTCCGTCTTCGGTCGGTCTTTCTTTTCGAGTCCGCTTTCGGTCGTACTCGTTTGTGGTTGAAATTCCGTCCTCGGCCGGTCTTTCTTTTCGAGTCCGCTTTCGGTCGTACTCGTTTACTGACAAAATTCTGTCTTTGGTCGGTCTTTCTTTTTTAGTCCGCTTTCGGTCAAGCTCGTTTGTTGATGAAAATCCATCTTCAGTCGGTCTTTCTTTTTGAGTCCGCTTTCGGTCGTACTCGTTTGTTGTTGAAATTCCGTCCCCGGCCGGTCTTTCTTTTCGAGTCCGCTTTCGGTCATACTCGTTTATGGTTGAAATTACGTCCTTGGCCGGTCTTTCTTTTCGGGTCCGCCTTCAGTCATACTCGTTTGTGGTTGAAATTTCATCCTCGGCCGGTCTTTCTTTTCGAGTCAGCTTTCGGTCGTACTCGTTTGTGGTTGAAAGTCCGTCCTCGGCCGGTCTTTCTTTTCGAGTCCGCTTTCGATCGTACTCGTTTGTGGTTGAAATTTCATCCTCGGCCGGTCTTTCTTTTCGATTCCGCTTTCGGTCGTACTCGTTTGTTATCGAAAGTCCGTCCTCGGCCGGTCTTTCTTTTTGAGTCCTCTTTCGGTCGTACTCGTTTGTCGTTGAAATTCCTTCCTCGGGCGGTCTTTCATTTCGAGTCCGCCTTCGGTCGTACTCGTTTGTGGTTGAAAGTCCGTCCTCGGCCGGTCTTTCTTTTCGAGTCCACTTTCGATCATACTCATTTGTGGTTCAAATTCCGTCCTCGGCCGGTCTTTGTTTTCGAATCCGCTTTCGGTCGTACTCGTTTGTTATTGAAAGTCCGTCCTCGGCCGGTTTTTCTTTTCGAGTCCGCTTTCGGTCGTACTCGTTTGTGGTTGAAATTCCGTCCTCGGCCGGTCTTCCTTTTCGAGTCCGCTTTCGGTCGTACTCGTTTGCTGATGAAATTCCGTCCTCGGTCGGTCTTTCTTTTCGAGTCCGCTTTCGGTCGTACTCGTTTGTGGTTGAAATTCCGTCCTCGGTCGGTCTTTCTTTTCGAGTCCACTTTCGGTCGTAATCGTTTGCTGACGAAATTCTGTCTTCGGTCTGTCTTTCTTTTTGAGTCCGCTTTCGGTCAAGCTCGTTTGTTGATGAAAATCCATCTTCGGTCGGTCTTTCTTTTCGAGTCCGCTTTCGGTCGTACTCGTTTGTTGTTGAAATTCCGTCCTCGACCGGTCTTTCTTTTCGAGTCCGATTTCGGTCGTACTCGTTTATGGTTGAAATTACGTCCTTGGTCGGTCTTTCTTTTCGAGTCCGCCTTCGGTCGTACTCGTTTGTGGTTAAAATTTCGTCCTCGGCCGGTCTTTCTTTTCGAGTTAGCTTTCGGTCGTACTGGTTTGTGGTTTAAAATCCGTCCTCGGCCGGTCTTTCTTTTCGAGTCCTCTTTCGATCGTACTCGTTTGGGGTGGAAATTCCGTCCTCGGCTGGTCTTTCTTTTCGAGTCTGCTTTCGGTCGTACTCGTTTGTTATTGAAAGTCCGTCCTTGCCCGGTCTTTCTTTTCGAGTCGCTTTCGGTCGTACTCGTTTGTTGTTGAAATTTCATCCTCGTCTGGCCTTTCTTTTCGATTCCGCTTTCGGTCGTACTCGTTTGTTATTGAAAGTCCGTCCTCGGCCAGTCTTTCTTTTTGAGTCCGCTTTCGGTCGTACTCGTTTGTTGTTGAAATTCCGTCCTCGGCCGGTCTTTCTTTTCGAGTCCGTCTTCGGTCGTACTCGTTTGTGGTTGAAATTCCGTCCTAGGCCGGTCTTTCTTTTCGAGTCCGCTTTCGGTCGTACTCGTTGTGGTTGAAATTCCGTCCTCGGTCGGTCTTTCTTTTCGAGTCCGTTCTCGGTCGTACTTGTTTGCTGATGAAATTCCGTCTTCGGTCGGTCTTTCTTTTCGAGTCCGCTTTCGGTCGTACTCGTTTGTGGTTGAAATTCCGTCCTCGGTCGGTCTTCCTTTTTTAGTCCGCTTTCGGTCGTACTCGTTTGCTGATGAAATTCCGTCTTCGGTCGGTCTTTCTTTTCGAGTCCGCTTTCGGTCGTACTCGTTTGTGGTTGAAATTCCGTCCTCGGCCGGTCTTTCTTTTCGAGTCCGCTTTCGGTCGTACTCGTTTACTGACGAAATTCTGTCTTTGGTCGGTCTTTCTTTTTGAGTCCGCTTTCGGTCAAGCTCGTTTGTCGATGAAAATCCATCTTCAGTCGGTCTTTCTTTTCGAGTCCGCTTTCGGTCGTACTCGTTTGTTGTTGAAATTCCGTCCCCGACCGATCTTTCTTTTCGAGTCCGCTTTCGGTCATACTCGTTTATGGTTGAAATTACGTCCTTGGCCGGTCTTTCTTTTCGGGTCCGCCTTCGGTCGTACTCGTTTGTGGTTGAAATTTCATCCTCGGTCGGTCTTTCTTTTCGAGTCAGCTTTCGGTCGTACTCGTTTGTGGTTGAAAGTCCGTCCTCGGCCGGTCTTTCTTTTCGAGTCCGCTTTCGATCGTACTCGTTTGTGGTTGAAATTTCATCCTCGGCCGGTCTTTCTTTTCGATTCCGCTTTCGGTCGTACTCGTTTGTTATCGAAAGTCCGTCCTCGGCCGGTCTTTCTTTTCGAGTCCTCTTTCGGTCGTACTCGTTTGTGGTTGAAATTCCTTCCTCGGGCGGTCTTTCATTTCGAGTCCGCCTTCGGTCGTACTCGTTTGTGGTTGAAAGTCCGTCCTCGGCCGGTCTTTCTTTTCGAGTCCACTTTCGATCATACTCATTTGTGGTTGAAATTCCGTCCTCGGCCGGTCTTTGTTTTCGATTCCGCTTTCGGTCGTACTCGTTTGTTATTGAAAGTCCGTCCTCGGCCGGTCTTTCTTTTCGAGTCCGCTTTCGGTCGTACTCGTTTGTGGTTGAAATTCCGTCCTCGGCCGGTCTTCCTTTTCGAGTCCGCTTTCGGTCGTACTCGTTTGCTGATGAAATTCCGTCCTCGGTCGGTCTTTCTTTTCGAGTCCGCTTTCGGTCGTACTCGTTTGTGGTTGAAATTCCGTCCTCGGTCGGTCTTTCTTTTCGAGTCCACTTTCGGTCGTAATCGTTTGCTGACGAAATTCTGTCTTCGGTCGGTCTTTCTTTTTGGGTCCGCTTTCGGTCAAGCTCGTTTGTTGATGAAAATCCATCTTCGGTCGGTCTTTCTTTTCGAGTCCGCTTTCGGTCGTACTCGTTTGTTGTTGAAATTCCGTCCTCGACCGGTCTTTCTTTTCGAGTCCGCTTTCGGTCGTACTCGTTTATGGTTGAAATTACGTCCTTGGCCGGTCTTTCTTTTCGAGTCCGCCTTCGGTCGTACTCGTTTGTGGTTGAAATTTCGTCCTCGGCCGGTCTTTCTTTTCGAGTTAGCTTTCGGTCGTACTCGTTTGTGGTTTAAAATCCGTCCTCGGCCGGTCTTTCTTTTCGAGTCCTCTTTCGATCGTACTCGTTTGTGGTGGAAATTCCGTCCTCGGCTGGTCTTTCTTTTCGAGTCTGCTTTCGGTCGTACTCGTTTGTTATTGAAAGTCCGTCCTTGCCCGGTCTTTCTTTTCGAGTCCGCTTTCGGTCGTACTCGTTTGTTGTTGAAATTTCATCCTCGTCCGGCCTTTCTTTTCGATTCTGCTTTCGGTCGTACTCGTTTGTTATTGAAAGTCCGTCCTCGGCCAGTCTTTCTTTTCGGGTCCGCTTTCAGTCGTACTCGTTTGTTGTTGAAATTCCGTCCTTGGCCGGTCTTTCTTTTCGAGTCCGTCTTCGGTCGTACTCGTTTGTGGTTGAAATTCCGTCCTAGGCCGGTCTTTCTTTTCGAGTCCGCTTTCGGTCGTACTCGTTGTGGTTGAAATTCCGTCCTCGGTCGGTCTTTCTTTTCGAGTCCTCTTTCGATTGTACTCGTTTGTGGTGGAAATTCCGTCTTCGGTCGGTCTTTCTTTTCGAGTCCGCTTTCGGTCGTACTCGTTTGTGGTTGAAATTCCGTCCTCGGTCGGTCTTCCTTTTTGAGTCCGCTTTCGGTCGTACTCGTTTGCTGATGACATTCTGTCTTCGGTCGGTCTTTCTTTTCGAGTCCGCTTTCGGTCGTACTCGTTTGTGGTTGAAATTCCGTCCTCGGCCGGTCTTTCTTTTCGAGTCCGCTTTCGGTCGTACTAGTTTACTGACGAAATTCTGTCTTCGGTCGGTTTTCTTTTTGAGTCCGCTTTCGGTCAAGCTCGTTTGTTGATGAAAATCCATCTTCGGTCGGTGTTTCTTTTCGAGTCCGCTTTCGGTCGTACTCGTTTGTTGTTGAAATTCCGTCCCCGGCCGGTCTTTCTTTTCGACTCCGCTTTCGGTCGTACTCGTTTATGGTTGAAATTACGTCCTTGGCCGGTCTTTCTTTTCGAGTCCGCCTTCGGTCGTACTCGTTTGTGGTTGAAATTTCGCCCTCGGCCGGTCTTTATTTTCGAGTCAGCTTTCGGTCGTACTCGTTTGTGGTTGAAAGTCCGTCCTCGGCCGGTCTTTCTTTTCGAGTCCGCTTTCGATCGTACTCGTTTGTGGTGGAAATTCCTTCCTCGACCGGTCTTTCTTTTCGAGTCCGCTTTCGGTCGTACTCGTTTGTTATTGAAAGTCTGTCCTTGCTCGGTCTTTCTTTTCGAGTCCGCTCTCGGTCGTACTCGTTTGTTGTTGAAATTCCGTCCTCGGCCGGTCTTTCTTTTCGAGTCCGCCTTCGGTCGTACTCGCATTTGGTTGAAAGTCCGTCCTCGGCCGGACTTTCTTTTCGAGTCCGCTTTCGGTCGTACGCATTTGTGGTTGAAATTCCATCCTCGGCCGGTCTTTCTTTTCGAGTCCTCTTTCGGTCGTACTCGTTTGTGGTTGAAATTCCTTCCTACGGCGGTCTTTCATTTCGAGTCCGCTTTCGGCCGTACTCGTTTGCTGATGAAATTCCGTCTTCGGCCGGTCTTTCTTTTCGAGTCCGCTTTCGGTCGTGCTCGTTTGTTGATGAAATTCCGTCTTCGGTCGGTCTTTCTTTTCGAGTCCGCTTTCGGTCGTACTCATTTGTTGTTGAAATTCCGTCCTCGGTCGGTCTTTCTTTTCGAGTCCGTCTTCGGTCGTACTCGTTTGTGGTTGAAATTCCATCCTCGGCCGGTCTTTCTTTTCGAGTCAGCTTTCAGTCGTACTCGTTTGTGGTTAAAAGTCCGTCCTCGGCCGGTCTTTCTTTTCGAGTCCGCTTTCGGTCGTACTCGTTTGTGGTTGAAATTCCGTCCTCGGTCGGTCTTCCTTTTTGAGTCCGCTTTCGGTCGTGCTCGTTTGTGGTTGAAATTACGTCCTTGGTCGGTCTTTCTTTTTGAGTCCGCCTTCGGTAGTACTCGTTTGTGGTTGAAATTCCGTCCTCGGCCGGTCTTTCTTTTCGAGTCAGCTTTCGGTCGTACTCGTTTGTGGTTAAAAGTCTGTCCTCGGCCGGTCTTTCTTTTCGAGTCCGCTTTCGATCGTACTCGTTTGTGGTTGAAATTTCGTCCTCGGCCGGTCTTTCTTTTCGATACCGCTTTCGGTCGTACTCATTTGTTATTGAAAGTCTGTCCTTGCTCGGTCTTTCTTTTCGAGTCCGCTTTCGGTCGTACTCGTTTGTTGTTGAAATTCCGTCCTCGGCCGGTCTTTCTTTTCGAGTCCGCCTTCGGTCGTACTCGCATTTGGTTGAAAGTCCGTCCTCGTCCGGACTTTCTTTTCGAGTCCGCTTTCGGTCGTACGCATTTGTGGTTGAAATTCCGTCCTCGGCCGGTCTTTCTTTTCGAGTCCTCTTTCGGTCGTACTCGTTTGTGGTTGAAATTCCTTCCTACGGCGGTCTTTCATTTCGAGTCCGCTTTCGGCCGTACTCGTTTGCTGATGAAATTCGGCCTTCGGCCGGTCTTTCTTTTCGAGTCCGCTTTCGGTCGTGCTTGTTTGTTGATGAAATTCCGTCTTCGGTCGGTCTTTCTTTTCGAGTCCGCTTTCGGTCGTACTCATTTGTTGTTGAAATTCCGTCCTCGGTCGGTCTTTCTTTTCGAGTCCGTCTTCGGTCGTACTCGTTTGTGGTTAAAATTCCGTCCTAGGTCGGTCTTTCTTTTCGAGTCCGCTTTCTGTCGTACTCGTTGTGGTTGAAATTCCGTCCTCGGTCAGTCTTTCTTTTCGAGTCCGCTCTCGGTCGTACTTGTTTGCTGATGAAATTCCGTCTTCGGTCGGTCTTTCTTTTCGAGTCCGCTTTCGGTCGTACTCGTTTATGGTTGAAATTACGTCCTTGGTCGGCCTTTCTTTTCGAGTCCGCCTTCGGTAGTACTCGTTTGTGGTTGAAATTCCGTCCTCGGCCGGTCTTTCTTTTCGAGTCAGCTTTCGGTCGTACTCGTTTGTGGTTAAAAGTCCGTCCTCGGCCGGTCTTTCTTTTTGAGTCCGCTTTCGGTCGTACTCGTTTGTGGTTGAAATACCGTCCTCGGTCGGTCTTCCTTTTTGAGTCCGCTTTCGGTCGTGCTCGTTTGTTGATGAAATTCCGTCTTCGGTCGGTCTTTCTTTTCGAGTCCGCTTTCGGTCGTACTCGTTTGTTGTTGAAATTCCGTCCTCGGCTGGTCTTTCTTTTCGAGCCCGCTTTCGGTCGTACTCGTTTATGGTTGAAATTACGTCCTTGGTCGGTCTTTCTTTTCGAGTCCGCCTTCGGTAGTACTCGTTTGTGGTTGAAATTCCTTCCTCGGCCGGTCTTTCTTTTCGAGTCAGCTTTCGGTCGTACTCGTTTGTGGTTAAAAGTCCGTCCTCGGCCGGTCTTTCTTTTCGAGACCGCTTTCGATCGTACTCGTTTGTGGTTGAAATTTCGTCCTCGGCCGGTCTTTCTTTTCGATTCCGCTTTCGGTCGTACTCGTTTGTTATTGAAAGTCCGTCCTCGGCCGGTCTTTCTTTTCGAGTCCTCTTTCGGTCGTACTTGTTTGTGGTTGAAATTCCTTCCTCGGGCGGTCTTTCATTTCGAGTCCGCCTTCGGTCGTACTCGTTTGTGGTTGAAAGTCCGTCCTCAGCCGGTCTTTCTTTTCGAGTCCACTTTCGGTCATACTCATTTGTGGTTGAAATTCCGTCCTCGGCCGGTCTTTCTTTTCGAGTCCTCTTTCGGTCGTACTCGTTTGCTGATGAAATTCCGTCTTCGGTCGGTCTTTCTTTTCGGGTCCGCTTTCGGTCGTACTCATTTGTGGTTGAAATTCCGACCTCGGCCGGTCTTCCTTTTCGAGTCCGCTTTCGGTCGTACTCGTTTGCTGATGAAATTCCGTCCTCGGTCGGTCTTTCTTTTCGAGTCCGCTTTCGGTCGTAATCGTTTCCTGACGAAATTCTGTCTTCGGTCGGTCTTTCTTTTTGAGTCCGCTTTCGGTCAAGCTCGTTTGTTGATGAAAATCTATCTTCGGCCGGTCTTTCTTTTCGAGTCCGCTTTCGGTCGTGCTCGTTTGTTGATGAAATTCCGTCTTCGGTCGGTCTTTCTTTTCGAGTCCGCTTTCGGTCGTACTCATTTGTTGTTGAAATTCCGTCCTCGGTCGGTCTTTCTTTTCGAGTCCGTCTTCGGTCGTACTCGTTTGTGGTTGAAATTCCGTCCTCGGCCGGTCTTTCTTTTCGAGTCAGCTTTCAGTCGTACTCGTTTGTGGGTAAAAGTCCGTCCTCGGCCGGTCTTTCTTTTCGAGTCCGCTTTCGGTCGTACTCGTTTGTGGTTGAAATTCCGTCCTCGGTCGGTCTTCCTTTTTGAGTCCGCTTTCGGTCGTGCTCGTTTGTGGTTGAAATTACGTCCTTGGTCGGTCTTTCTTTTTGAGTCCGCCTTCGGTAGTACTCGTTTGTGGTTGAAATTCCGTCCTCGGCCGGTCTTTCTTTTCGAGTCAGCTTTCGGTCGTACTCGTTTGTGGTTAAAAGTCTGTCCTCGGCCGGTCTTTCTTTTCGAGTCCGCTTTCGATCGTACTCGTTTGTGGTTGAAATTTCGTCCTCGGCCGGTCTTTCTTTTCGATTCCGCTTTCGGTCGTACTCATTTGTTATTGAAAGTCTGTCCTTGCTCGGTCTTTCTTTTCGAGTCCGCTTTCGGTCGTACTCGTTTGTTGTTGAAATTCCGTCCTCGGCCGGTCTTTCTTTTCGAGTCCGCCTTCGGTCGTACTCGCATTTGGTTGAAAGTCCGTCCTCGGCCGGACTTTCTTTTCGAGTCCGCTTTCGGTCGTACGCATTTGTGGTTGAAATTCCGACCTCGGCCGGTCTTTCTTTTCGAGTCCTCTTTCGGTCGTACTCGTTTGTGGTTGAAATTCCTTCCTACGGCGGTCTTTCATTTCGAGTCCGCTTTCGGCCGTACTCGTTTGCTGATGAAATTCGGCCTTCGGCCGGTCTTTCCTTTCGAGTCCGCTTTCGGTCGTGCTCGTTTGTTGATGAAATTCCGTCTTCGGTCGGTCTTTCTTTTCGAGTCCGCTTTCGGTCGTACTCATTTGTTGTTGAAATTCCGTCCTCGGTCGGTCTTTCTTTTCGAGTCCGTCTTCGGTCGTACTCGTTTGTGGTTAAAATTCCGTCCTAGGTCGGTCTTTCTTTTCGAGTCCGCTTTCGGTCGTACTCGTTGTGGTTGAAATTCCGTCCTCGGTCAGTCTTTCTTTTCGAGTCCGCTCTCGGTCGTACTTGTTTGCTGATGAAATTCCGTCTTCGGTCGGTCTTTCTTTTCGAGTCCGCTTTCGGTCGTACTCGTTTATGGTTGAAATTACGTCCTTGGTCGGTCTTTCTTTTCGAGTCCGCCTTCGGTAGTACTCGTTTGTGGTTGAAATTCCGTCCTCGGCCGGTCTTTCTTTTCGAGTCAGCTTTCGGTCGTACTCGTTTGTGGTTAAAAGTCCGTCCTCGGCCGGTCTTTCTTTTTGAGTCCGCTTTCGGTCGTACTCGTTTGTGGTTGAAATACCGTCCTCGGTCGGTCTTCCTTTTTGAGTCCGCTTTCGGTCGTGCTCGTTTGTTGATGAAATTCCGTCTTCGGTCGGTCTTTCTTTTCGAGTCCGCTTTCGGTCGTACTCGTTTGTTGTTGAAATTCCGTCCTCGGCTGGTCTTTCTTTTCGAGCCCGCTTTCGGTCGTACTCGTTTATGGTTGAAATTACGTCCTTGGTCGGTCTTTCTTTTCGAGTCCGCCTTCGGTAGTACTCGTTTGTGGTTGAAATTCCTTCCTCGGCCGGTCTTTCTTTTCGAGTCAGCTTTCGGTCGTACTCGTTTGTGGTTAAAAGTCCGTCCTCGGCCGGTCTTTCTTTTCGAGTCCGCTTTCGATCGTACTCGTTTGTGGTTGAAATTTCGTCCTCGGCCGGTCTTTCTTTTCGATTCCGCTTTCGGTCGTACTCGTTTGTTATTGAAAGTCCGTCCTCGGTCGGTCTTTCTTTTCGAGTCCTCTTTCGGTCGTACTTGTTTGTGGTTGAAATTCCTTCCTCGGGCGGTCTTTCATTTCGAGTCCGCCTTCGGTCGTACTCGTTTGTGGTTGAAAGTCCGTCCTCAGCCGGTCTTTCTTTTCGAGTCCACTTTCGGTCATACTCATTTGTGGTTGAAATTCCGTCCTCGGCCGGTCTTTCTTTTCGAGTCCTCTTTCGGTCGTACTCGTTTGCTGATGAAATTCCGTCTTCGGTCGGTCTTTCTTTTCGGGTCCGCTTTCGGTCGTACTCATTTGTGGTTGAAATTCCGACCTCGGCCGGTCTTCCTTTTCGAGTCCGCTTTCGGTCGTACTCGTTTGCTGATGAAATTCCGTCCTCGGTCGGTCTTTCTTTTCGAGTCCGCTTTCGGTCGTAATCGTTTCCTGACGAAATTCTGTCTTCGGTCGGTCTTTCTTTTTGAGTCCGCTTTCGGTCAAGCTCGTTTGTTGATGAAAATCTATCTTCGGTCGGTCTTTCTTTTCGAGTCCGCTTTCGGTCGTACTCGTTTGTTGTTGAAATTCCGTCCTCGACCGGTCTTTCTTTTCGAGTCCGCTTTCGGTCGTACTCGTTTATGGTTGAAATTACGTCCTTGGCCGGTCTTTCTTTTCGAGTCCGCCTTCGGTCGTACTCGTTTGTGGTTGAAATTTCGTCCTCGGCCGGTCTTTCTTTTCGAGTCAGCTTTCGGTCGTACTCGTTCGTGGTTGAAAGTCCGTCCTCGACCGGTCTTTCTTTTCGAGTCCTCTTTCGATCGTACTCGTTTGTGGTGGAAATTCCGTCCTCGGCTGGTCTTTCTTTTCGAGTCTGCTTTCGGTCGTACTCGTTTGTTATTGAAAGTCCATCCTTGCCCGGTCTTTCTTTTCGAGTCCGCTTTCGGTCGTACTCGTTTGTTGTTGAAATTTCATCCTCGTCCGGCCTTTCTTTTCGATTCCACTTTCGGTCGTACTCGTTTGTTATTGAAAGTCCGTCCTCGGCCAGTCTTTCTTTTCGAGTCCGCTTTCGGTCGTACTCGTTTCTTGTTGA
Source organism: Lathyrus tuberosus (assembly GCA_022829125.1). Classification (NCBI taxonomy): domain Eukaryota; kingdom Viridiplantae; phylum Streptophyta; class Magnoliopsida; order Fabales; family Fabaceae; genus Lathyrus; species Lathyrus tuberosus. The sequence continues at coordinate 852,036 of JALAZF010000390.1, forward strand.
AATTCCGTCCTCGGCCGGTCTTTCTTTTCGAGTCCGTCTTCGGTCGTACCCGTTTGTGGTTGAAATTCCGTCCTAGGCCGGTCTTTCTTTTCGAGTCCGCTTTCGGTCGTACTGGTTGTGGTTGAAATTCCGTCCTCGGTCGGTCTTTCTTTTCGAGTCCGTTCTCGGTCGTACTTGTTTACTGATGAAATTTCGTCTTCGGTCGGTCTTTCTTTTCGAGTCCGCTTTCGGTCGTACTCGTTTGTGGTTGAAATTCCGTCCTTGATCGGTCTTCCTTTTTGAGTCCGCTTTCGGTCGTACTCGTTTGCTGATGAAATTCCGTCTTCGGTCGGTCTTTCTTTTCGAGTCCGCTTTCGGTCGTACTCGTTTGTGGTTGAAATTCCGTCCTCGGCCGATCTTTCTTTTCGAGTCCGCTTTCGGTCGTACTCGTTTACTGACGAAATTCTGTCTTCGGTCGGTCTTTCTTTTTGAGTCCGCTTTCGGTCAAGCTCGTTTGTTGATGAAAATCCATCTTCGGTCGGTCTTTCTTTTCGAGTCCGCTTTCGGTCGTACTCGTTTGTTGTTGAAATTCCGTCCCCGGACGGTCTTTCTTTTTGAGTCCGCTTTCGGTCGTACTCGTTTATGGTTGAAATTACGTCCTTGGCCGGTCTTTCTTTTCGGGTCCGCCTTCGACGTACTCGTTTGTGGTTGAAATTTCATCCTCGGCCGGTCTTTCTTTTCGAGTCAGCTTTCGGTCGTACTCGTTTGTGGTTGAAAGTCCGTCCTCGACCGGTCTTTCTTTTCGAGTCCGCTTTCGATCGTACTCGTTTGTGGTTGAAATTTCATCCTCGACCGGTCTTTCTTTTCGTTTCCGCTTTCGGTCGTACTCGTTTGTTATCGAAAGTCCGTCCTCGGCCGGTCTTTCTTTTCGAGTCCTCTTTCGGTCATACTCGTTTGTGGTTGAAATTCCTTCCTCGGGCGGTCTTTCATTTCGAGTCCGCCTTCGGTCGTACTCGTTTGTGGTTGAAAGTCCGTCCTCGGCCGGTCTTTCTTTTCGAGTCCACTTTCGGTCATACTCATTTGTGGTTGAAATTCCGTCCTCGGCCGGTCTTTCTTTTCGAGTCCTCTTTCGGTCGTACTCGTTTGCTGATGAAATTCCGTCTTCGGTCGGTCTTTCTTTTCGAGTCCGCTTTCGGTCGTACTCGTTTGTGGTTGAAATTCCGTCCTCGGCCGGTCTTCCTTTTCGAGTCCGCTTTCGGTCGTACTCGTTTGCTGATGAAATTCCGTCCTCGGTCGGTCTTTCTTTTCGAGTCCGCTTTCGGTCGTAATCGTTTACGGACGAAATTCTGTCTTTGGTCGGTCTTTCTTTTTTAGTCCGCTTTCGGTCAAGCTCGTTTGTTGATGAAAATCTATCTTCGGTCGGTCTTTCTTTTCGAGTCCGCTTTCGGTCGTACTCGTTTGTTGTTGAAATTCCGTCCTCGACCGGTCTTTCTTTTTGAGTCCGCTTTCAGTCGTACTCGTTTATGGTTGAAATTACGTCCTTGGCCGGTCTTTCTTTTCGAGTCCGCCTTCGGTCGTACTCGTTTGTGGTTGAAATTTCGTCCTCGGCCGGTCTTTCTTTTCGAGTCAGCTTTCGGTCGTACTCGTTCGTGGTTGAAAGTCCGTCCTCGACCGGTCTTTCTTTTCGAGTCCTCTTTCGATCGTACTCGTTTGTGGTGGAAATTCCGTCCTCGGCTGGTCTTTCTTTTCGAGTCTGCTTTCGGTCGTACTCGTTTGTTATTGAAAGTCCGTCCTTGCCCGGTCTTTCTTTTCGAGTCCGCTTTCGGTCGTACTCGTTTGTTGTTGAAATTTCATCCTCGTCTGGCCTTTCTTTTCGATTCCGCTTTCGGTCGTACTCGTTTGTTATTGAAAGTCCGTCCTCGGCCAGTCTTTCTTTTCGAGTCCGCTTTCGGTCGTACTCGTTTGTTGTTGAAATTCCGTCCTCGGCCGGTCTTTCTTTTCGAGTCCGTCTTCGGTCGTACTCGTTTGTGGTTGAAATTCCTTCCTAGGCCGGTCTTTCTTTTCGAGTCCGCTTTCGGTCGTACTCGTTGTGGTTGAAATTCCGTCCTCGGTCGGTCTTTCTTTTCGAGTTCGTTCTCGGTCGTACTTGTTTGCTGATGAAATTCCGTCTTCGGTCGGTCTTTCTTTTCGAGTCCGCTTTCGGTCGTACTCGTTTGTGGTTGAAATTCCGTCCTCGGTCGGTCTTCCTTTTTGAGTCCGCTTTCGGTCGTACTCGTTTGCTGATGAAATTCCGTCTTCGGTCGGTCTTTCTTTTCGAGTCCGCTTTCGGTCGTACTCGTTTGTGGTTGAAATTCCGTCCTCGGCCGGTCTTTCTTTTCGAGTCCGCTTTCGGTCGTACTCGTTTACTGACGAAATTCTGTCTTTGGTCGGTCTTTCTTTTTGAGTCCGCTTTCGGTCAAGCTCGTTTGTTGATGAAAATCCATCTTCAGTCGGTCTTTCTTTTCGAGTCCGCTTTCGGTCGTACTCGTTTGTTGTTGAAATTTCGTCCCCGGCCGGTCTTTCTTTTCGAATCCGCTTTCGGTCATACTCGTTTATGGTTGAAATTACGTCCTTGGCCGGTCTTTCTTTTCGGGTCCGCCTTCGGTCGTACTCGTTTGTGGTAGAAATTTCATCCTCGGCCGGTCTTTCTTTTCGAGTCAGCTTTCGGGCGTACTCGTTTGTGGTTGAAAGTCCATCCTCGGCCGGTCTTTCTTTTCGAGTCCGCTTTCGATCGTACTCGTTTGTGGTTGAAATTTCATCCTCGGCCGGTCTTTCTTTTCGATTCCGCTTTCGGTCGTACTCGTTTGTTATCGAAAGTCCGTCCTCGGCCGGTCTTTCTTTTCGAGTCCTCTTTCGGTCGTACTCGTTTGTGGTTGAAATTCCTTCCTCGGGCGGTCTTTCATTTCGAGTCCGCCTTCGGTCGTACTCGTTTGTGGTTGAAAGTCCGTCCTCGGCCGGTCTTTCTTTTCGAGTCCACTTTCGATCATACTCATTTGTGGTTGAAATTCCGTCCTCGGCCGGTCTTTGTTTTCGATTCCGCTTTCGGTCATACTCGTTTGTTATTGAAAGTCCGTCCTCGGCCGGTCTTTCTTTTCGAGTCCGCTTTCGGTCGTACTCGTTTGTGGTTGAAATTCCGTCCTCGGCCGGTCTTCCTTTTCGAGTCCGCTTTCGGTCGTACTCGTTTGCTGATGAAATTCCGTCCTCGGTCGGTCTTTCTTTTCGAGTCCGCTTTCGGTCGTACTCGTTTGTGGTTGAAATTCCGTCCTCGGTCGGTCTTTCTTTTCGAGTCCACTTTCGGTCGTAATCGTTTGCTGACGAAATTCTGTCTTCGGTCGGTCTTTCTTTTTGAGTCCGCTTTCGGTCAAGCTCGTTTGTTGATGAAAATCCATCTTCGGTCGGTCTTTCTTTTCGAGTCCACTTTCGGTCGTACTCGTTTGTTGTTGAAATTCCGTCCTCGACCGGTCTTTCTTTTCGAGTCCGCTTTCGGTCGTACTCGTTTATGGTTGAAATTACGTCCTTGGCCGGTCTTTCTTTTCGAGTCCGCCTTCGGTCGTACTCGTTTGTGGTTGAAATTTCGTCCTCGGCCGGTCTTTCTTTTCGAGTTAGCTTTCGGTCGTACTCGTTTGTGGTTTAAAATCCGTCCTCGGCCGGTCTTTCTTTTCGAGTCCTCTTTCGATCGTACTCGTTTGTGGTGGAAATTCCGTCCTCGGCTGGTCTTTCTTTTCGAGTCTGCTTTCGGTCGTACTCGTTTGTTATTGAAAGTCCGTCCTTGCCCGGTCTTTCTTTTCGAGTCCGTTTTCGGTCGTACTCGTTTGTTGTTGAAATTTCATCCTCGTCCGGCCTTTCTTTTCGATTCTGCTTTCGGTCGTACTCGTTTGTTATTGAAAGTCCGTCCTCGGCCAGTCTTTCTTTTCGGGTCCGCTTTCAGTCGTACTCGTTTGTTGTTGAAATTCCGTCCTTGGCCGGTCTTTCTTTTCGAGTCCGTCTTCGGTCGTACTCGTTTGTGGTTGAAATTCCGTCCTAGGCCGGTCTTTCTTTTCGAGTCCGCTTTCGGTCGTACTCGTTGTGGTTGAAATTCCTTCCTCGGTCGGTCTTTCTTTTCGAGTCCTCTTTCGATTGTACTCGTTTGTGGTGGAAATTCCGTCTTCGGTCGGTCTTTCTTTTCGAGTCCGCTTTCGGTCGTACTCGTTTGTGGTTGAAATTCCGTCCTCGGTCGGTCTTCCTTTTTGAGTCCGCTTTCGGTCGTACTCGTTTGCTGATGACATTCTGTCTTCGGTCGGTCTTTCTTTTCGAGTCCGCTTTCGGTCGTACTCGTTTGTGGTTGAAATTCCGTCCTCGGCCGGTCTTTCTTTTCGAGTCCGCTTTCGGTCGTACTAGTTTACTGACGAAATTCTGTCTTCGGTCGGCCTTTCTTTTTGAGTCCGCTTTCGGTCAAGCTCGTTTGTTGATGAAAATCCATCTTCGGTCGGTGTTTCTTTTCGAGTCAGCTTTCGGTCGTACTCGTTTGTTGTTGAAATTCCGTCCCCGGCCGGTCTTTCTTTTCGACTCCGCTTTCGGTAGTACTCGTTTATGGTTGAAATTACGTCCTTGGCCGGTCTTTCTTTTCGAGTCCGCCTTCGGTCGTACTCGTTTGTGGTTGAAATTTCGCCCTCGGCCGGTCTTTATTTTCGAGTCAGCTTTCGGTCGTACTCGTTTGTGGTTGAAAGTCCGTCCTCGGCCGGTCTTTCTTTTCGAGTCCGCTTTCGATCGTACTCGTTTGTGGTGGAAATTCCTTCCTCGACCGGTCTTTCTTTTCGAGTCCGCTTTCGGTCGTACTCGTTTGTTATTGAAAGTCTGTCCTTGCTCGGTCTTTCTTTTCGAGTCCGCTTTCGGTCGTACTCGTTTGTTGTTGAAATTCCGTCCTCGGCCGGTCTTTCTTTTCGAGTCCGCCTTCGGTCGTACTCGCATTTGGTTGAAAGTCCGTCCTCGGCCGGACTTTCTTTTCGAGTCCGCTTTCGGTCGTACGCATTTGTGGTTGAAATTCCGTCCTCGGCCGGTCTTTCTTTTCGAGTCCTCTTTCGGTCGTACTCGTTTGTGGTTGAAATTCCTTCCTACGGCGGTCTTTCATTTCGAGTCCGCTTTCGGCCGTACTCGTTTGCTGATGAAATTCCGTCTTCGTCCGGTCTTTCTTTTCGAGTCCGCTTTCGGTCGTGCTCGTTTGTTGATGAAATTCCGTCTTCGGTCGGTCTTTCTTTTCGAGTCCGCTTTCGGTCGTACTCATTTGTTGTTGAAATTCCGTCCTCGGTCGGTCTTTCTTTTCGAGTCCGTCTTCGGTCGTACTCGTTTGTGGTTAAAATTCCGTCCTAGGTCGGACTTTCTTTTCGAGTCCGCTTTCGGTCGTACTCGTTGTGGTTGAAATTCCGTCCTCGGTCAGTCTTTCTTTTCGAGTCCACTCTCGGTCGTACTTGTTTGCTGATGAAATTCCGTCTTCGGTCGGTCTTTCTTTTCGAGTCCGCTTTCGGTCGTACTCGTTTGTGGTTGAAATTCCGTCCTCGGTCGGTCTACCTTTTTTACTCCGCTTTCGGTCGTACTCGTTTGCTGATGAAATTCTGTCTTCGGTCGGTCTTTCTTTTCGAGTCCGCTTTCGGTCGTACTCGTTTGTGGTTGAAATTCCGTCCTCGGCCAGTCTTTCTTTTCGAGTCCGCTTTCGGTCGTACTCGTTTACTGACGAAATTCTGTCTTCGGTCGGTCTTTCTTTTTGAGTCCGCTTTCGGTCAAGCTCGTTTGTTGATGAAAATCCATCTTCGGTCGGTCTTTCTTTTCGAGTCCGCTTTCGATCGTACTCGTTTGTTGTTGAAATTCCGTCCCCGGCCGGTCTTCCTTTTCGACTCCGCTTTCGGTCGTACTCGTTGTGGTTGAAATTCCGTCCTCGGTCAGTCTTTCTTTTCGAGTCCGCTCTCGGTCGTACTTGTTTGCTGATGAAATTCCATCTTCGGTCGGTCTTTCTTTTCGAGTCCGCTTTCGGTCGTACTCGTTTGTGGTTGAAATACCGTCCTCGGCCGGTCTTCCTTTTCGACTCCGGTTTCGGTCGTACTCGTTTGCTGTTGAAATTCCGTCTTCGGTCGGTCTTTCTTTTCGAGTCCGCTTTCGGTCGTACTCGTTTGTGGTTGAAATTCCGTCCTTGCCCGGTCTTTCTTTTCGAGTCCGCTTTCGGTCGTACTCGTTTGTTGTTGAAATTTCATCCTCGTCCGGCCTTTCTTTTCGATTCTGCTTTCGGTCGTACTCGTTTGTTATTGAAAGTCCGTCCTCGGCCAGTCTTTCTTTTCGGGTCCGCTTTCAGTCGTACTCGTTTGTTGTTGAAATTTCGTCCTTGGCCGGTCTTTCTTTTCGAGTCCGTCTTCGGTCGTACTCGTTTGTGGTTGAAATTCCGTCCTAGGCCGGTCTTTCTTTTCGAGTCCGCTTTCGGTCGTACTCGTTGTGGTTGAAATTCCGTCCTCGGTCGGTCTTTCTTTTCGAGTCCTCTTTCGATCGTACTCGTTTGTGGTGGAAATTCCGTCTTCGGTCGGTCTTTCTTTTCGAGTCCGCTTTCGGTCGTACTCGTTTGTGGTTGAAATTCCGTCCTCGGTCGGTCTTCCTTTTTGAGCCCGTTTTCGGTCGTACTCGTTTGCTGATGACATTCCGTCTTCGGTCGGTCTTTCTTTTCGAGTCCGCTTTTGGTCGTACTCGTTTGTGGTTGAAATTCCGTCCTCGGCCGGTCTTTCTTTTCGAGTCCGCTTTCGGTCGTACTAGTTTACTGACGAAATTCTGTCTTCGGTCGGTCTTTCTTTTTGAGTCCGCTTTCGGTCAAGCTCGTTTGTTGATGAAAATCCATCTTCGGTCGGTGTTTCTTTTCGAGTCCGCTTTCGGTCGTACTCGTTTGTTGTTGAAATTCCGTCCCCGGCCGGTCTTTCTTTTCGACTCCGCTTTCGGTTGTACTCGTTTCTGGTTGAAATTACGTCCTTGGCCGGTCTTTCTTTTCGAGTCCGCCTTCGGTCGTACTCGTTTGTGGTTGAAATTTCGCCCTCGGCCGGTCTTTATTTTCGAGTCAGCTTTCGGTCGTACTCGTTTGTGGTTGAAAGTCCGTCCTCGGCCGGTCTTTCTTTTCGAGTCCGCTTTCGATCGTACTCGTTTGTGGTGGAAATTCCGTCCTCGACCGGTCTTTCTTTTCGAGTCCGCTTTCGGTCGTACTCGTTTGTTATTGAAAGTCTGTCCTTGCTCGGTCTTTCTTTTCGAGTCCGCTTTCGGTCGTACTCGTTTGTTGTTGAAATTCCGTCCTCGGTCGGTCTTTCTTTTCGAGTCCGCCTTCGGTCGTACTCGCATTTGGTTGAAAGTCCGTCCTCGGCCGGACTTTCTTTTCGAGTCCGCTTTCGGTCGTACGCATTTGTGGTCGAAATTCCGTCCTCGGCCGGTCTTTCTTTTCGAGTCCTCTTTCGGTCGTACTCGTTTGTGGTTGAAATTCCTTCCTACGGCGGTCTTTCATTTCGAGTCCGCTTTCGGCCGTACTCGTTTGCTGATGAAATTCCGTCTTCGGCCGGTCTTTCTTTTCGAGTCCGCTTTCGGTCGTGCTCGTTTGTTGATGAAATTCCGTCTTCGGTCGGTCTTTCTTTTCGAGTCCGCTTTCGGTCGTACTCATTTGTTGTTGAAATTCCGTCCTCGGCCGGTCTTTCTTTTCGAGTCCGTCTTCGGTCGTTCTCATTTGTGGTTAAAATTCCGTCCTAGGTCGGTCTTTCTTTTCGAGTCCGCTTTCGGTCGTACTCGTTGTGGTTGATATTCCGTCCTCGGTCAGTCTTTCTTTTCGAGTCCGCTCTCGGTCGTACTTGTTTGCTGATGAAATTCCGTCTTCGGTCGGTCTTTCTTTTTGAGTCCGCTTTCGGTCGTACTCGTTTGTGGTTGAAATTCCGTCCTCGGTCGGTCTACCTTTTTGACTCCGCTTTCGGTCGTACTCGTTTGCTGATGAAATTCCGTCTTCGGTCGGTCTTTCTTTTCGAGTCCGCTTTCGGTCGTACTCGTTTGTGGTTGAAATTCCGTCCTCGGCCGGTCTTTCTTTTCGAGTCCGCCTTCGGTCGTACTCGCATTTGGTTGAAAGTCCATCCTCGGCCGGACTTTCTTTTCGAGTCCGCTTTCGGTCGTACGCATTTGTGGTTGAAATTCCGTCCTCGGCCGGTCTTTCTTTTCGAGTCCTCTTTCGGTCGTACTCGTTTGTGGTTGAAATTCCTTCCTACGGCGGTCTTTCATTTCGAGTCCGCTTTCGGCCGTACTCGTTTGCTGATGAAATTCCGTCTTCGTCCGGTCTTTCTTTTCGAGTCCGCTTTCGGTCGTGCTCGTTTGTTGATGAAATTCCGTCTTCGGTCGGTCTTTCTTTTCGAGTCCGCTTTCGGTCGTACTCATTTGTTGTTGAAATTCCGTCCTCGGTCGGTCTTTCTTTTCGAGTCCGTCTTCGGTCGTACCCGTTTGTGGTTAAAATTCCGTCCTAGGTCAGTCTTTCTTTTCGAGTCCGCTTTCGGTCGTACTCGTTGTGGTTGAAATTCCGTCCTCGGTCAGTCTTTCTTTTCGAGTCCGCTCTCGGTCGTACTTGTTTGCTGATGATATTCCGTCTTCGGTCGGTCTTTCTTTTCGAGTCCGCTTTCGGTCGTACTCGTTTGTGGTTGAAATTCCGTCCTCGGTCGGTCTACCTTTTTTACTCCGCTTTCGGTCGTACTCGTTTGCTGATGAAATTCTGTCTTCGGTCGGTCTTTCTTTTCGAGTCCGCTTTCGGTCGTACTCGTTTGTGGTTGAAATTCCGTCCTCGGCCGGTCTTTCTTTTCGAGTCCGCTTTCGGTCGTACTCGTTTACTAACGAAATTCTGTCTTCGGTCGGTCTTTCTTTTTGAGTCCGCTTTCGGTCAAGCTCGTTTGTTGATGAAAATCCATCTTCGGTCGGTCTTTCTTTTCGAGTCCGCTTTCGATCGTACTCGTTTGTTGTTGAAATTCCGTCCCCGACCGGTCTTCCTTTTCGACTCCGCTTTCGGTCGTACTCGTTGTGGTTGAAATTCCGTCCTCGGTCAGTCTTTCTTTTCGAGTCCGCTCTCGGTCGTACTTGTTTGCTGATGAAATTCCGTCTTCGGTCGGTCTTTCTTTTCGAGTCCGCTTTCGGTCGTACTCATTTGTGGTTGAAATACCGTCCTCGGCCGGTCTTCCTTTTCGACTCCGGTTTCGGTCGTACTCGTTTGCTGTTGAAATTCCGTCTTCGGTCGGTCTTTCTTTTCGAGTCCGCTTTCGGTCGTACTCGTTTGTGGTTGAAATTCCGTCCTTGCCCGGTCTTTCTTTTCGAGTCCGCTTTCGGTCGTACTCGTTTGTTGTTGAAATTTCATCCTCGTCCGGCCTTTCTTTTCGATTCTGCTTTCGGTCGTACTCGTTTGTTATTGAAAGTCCGTCCTCGGCCAGTCTTTCTTTTCGGGTCCGCTTTCAGTCGTACTCATTTGTTGTTGAAATTTCGTCCTTGGCCGGTCTTTCTTTTCGAGTCCGTCTTCGGTCGTACTCGTTTGTGGTTGAAATTCCGTCCTAGGCCGGTCTTTCTTTTCGAGTCCGCTTTCGGTCGTACTCGTTGTGGTTGAAATTCCGTCCTCGGTCGGTCTTTCTTTTCGAGTCCTCTTTCGATCGTACTCGTTTGTGGTGGAAATTCCGTCTTCGGTCGGTCTTTCTTTTCGAGTCCGCTTTCGGTCGTACTCGTTTGTGGTTGAAATTCCGTCCTCGGTCGGTCTTCCTTTTTGAGTCCGCTTTCGGTCGTACTCGTTTGCTGATGACATTCCGTCTTCGGTCGGTCTTTCTTTTCGAGTCCGCTTTTGGTCGTACTCGTTTGTGGTTGAAATTCCGTCCTCGGCCGGTCTTTCTTTTCGAGTCCGCTTTCGGTCGTACTAGTTTACTGACGAAATTCTGTCTTCGGTCGGTCTTTCTTTTTGAGTCCGCTTTCGGTCAAGCTCGTTTGTTGATGAAAATCCATCTTCGGTCGGTGTTTCTTTTCGAGTCCGCTTTCGGTCGTACTCGTTTGTTGTTGAAATTCCGTCCCCGGCCGGTCTTTCTTTTCGACTCCGCTTTCGGTTGTACTCGTTTCTGGTTGAAATTACGTCCTTGGCCGGTCTTTCTTTTCGAGTCCGACTTCGGTCGTACTCGTTTGTGGTTGAAATTTCGCCCTCGGCCGGTCTTTATTTTCGAGTCAGCTTTCGGTCGTACTCGTTTGTGGTTGAAAGTCCGTCCTCGGCCGGTCTTTCTTTTCGAGTCCGCTTTCGATCGTACTCGTTTGTGGTGGAAATTCCGTCCTCGATCGGTCTTTCTTTTCGAGTCCGCTTTCGGTCGTACTCGTTTGTTATTGAAAGTCTGTCCTTGCTCGGTCTTTCTTTTCGAGTCCGCTTTTGGTCGTACTCGTTTGTTGTTGAAATTCCGTCCTCGGCCGGTCTTTCTTTTCGAGTCCGCCTTCGGTCGTACTCGCATTTGGTTGAAAGTCCGTCCTCGGCCGGACTTTCTTTTCGAGTCCGCTTTCGGTCGTACGCATTTGTGGTTGAAATTCCGTCCTCGGCCGGTCTTTCTTTTCGAGTCCTCTTTCGGTCGTACTCGTTTGTGGTTGAAATTCCTTCCTACGGCGGTCTTTCATTTCGAGTCCGCTTTCGGCCGTACTCGTTTGCTGATGAAATTCCGTCTTCGGCCGGTCTTTCTTTTCGAGTCCGCTTTCGGTCGTGCTCGTTTGTTGATGAAATTCCGTCTTCGGTCGGTCTTTCTTTTCGAGTCCGCTTTCGGTCGTACTCATTTGTTGTTGAAATTCCGTCCTCGGCCGGTCTTTCTTTTCGAGTCCGTCTTCTGTCGTTCTCATTTGTGGTTAAAATTCCGTCCTAGGTCGGTCTTTCTTTTCGAGTCCGCTTTCGGTCGTACTCGTTGTGGTTGAAATTCCGTCCTCGGTCAGTCTTTCTTTTCGAGTCCGCTCTCGGTCGTACTTGTTTGCTGATGAAATTCCGTCTTCGGTCGGTCTTTCTTTTCGAGTCCGCTTTCGGTCGTACTTGTTTGTGGTTGAAATTCCGTCCTCGGCCGGTCTTTCTTTTCGAGTCCGCTTTCGGTCGTACTCGTTTACTGACGAAATTCTGTCTTCGGTCGGTCTTTCTTTTTGAGTCCGCTTTCGGTCAAGCTCGTTTGTTGATGAAAATCCATCTTTGGTCGGTCTTTCTTTTCGAGTCCGCTTTCGGTCGTACTCGTTTGTTGTTGAAATTCCGTCCCCGGCCGGTCTTTCTTTTCGAGTCCGCTTTCGGTCGTACTCGTTTATGGTTGAAATTACGTCCTTGACCGGTCTTTCTTTTCGAGTCCGCCTTCGGTCGTACTCGTTTGTGGTTGAAATTTCGTCCTCGGCCGGTCTTTCTTTTCGAGTCAGCTTTCGGTCGTACTCGTTTGTGGTTGAAAGTCCGTCCTCGGTCGGTCTTTCTTTTCGAGTCCGCTTTCGATCGTACTCGTTTGTGGTGGAAATTCCATCCTCGACCGGTCTTTCTTTTCGAGTCCGCTTTCGGTCGTACTCGTTTGTTATTGAAAGTCCGTCCTTGCCCGGTCTTTCTTTTCGAGTCCGCTTTCGGTCGTACTCGTTTGTTGTTGAAATTCCATCCTCGGCCGGTCTTTCTTTTCGAGTCCGCCTTCGGTCGTACTCGCACTTGGTTGAAAGTCCGTCCTCGGCCGGACTTTCTTTTCGAGTCAGCTTTCGGTCGTACTCATTTGTGGTTGAAATTACGTCCTTGGCCGGTCTTTCTTTTCGAGTCCGCCTTCGGTCGTACTCGTTTGTGGTTGAAATTTCGTCCTCGGCCGGTCTTTCTTTTCGAGTTAGCTTTCGGTCGTACTCGTTTGTGGTTTAAAATCCGTCCTCGGTCGGTCTTTCTTTTCGAGTCCTCTTTCGATCGTACTCGTTTGTGGTGGAAATTCCGTCCTCGGCTGGTCTTTCTTTTCGAGTCTGCTTTCGGTCGTACTCGTTTGTTATTGAAAGTCCGTCCTTGCCCGATCTTTCTTTTGGAGTCCGCTTTCGGTCGTACTCGTTTGTTGTTGAAATTTCATCCTCGTCCGGCCTTTCTTTTCGATTCTGCTTTCGGTCGTACTCGTTTGTTATTGAAAGTCCGTCCTCGGCCAGTCTTTCTTTTCGGGTCCGCTTTCAATCGTACTCGTTTGTTGTTGAAATTCCGTCCTTGGCCGGTCTTTCTTTTCGAGTCCGTCTTCGGTCGTACTCGTTTGTGGTTGAAATTCCGTCCTAGGCCGGTCTTTCTTTTCGAGTCCGCTTTCGGTCATACTCGTTGTGGTTGAAATTCCGTCCTCGGTCGGTCTTTCTTTTCGAGTCCTCTTTCGATTGTACTCGTTTGTGGTGGAAATTCCGTCTTCGGTCGGTCTTTCTTTTCGAGTCCGCTTTCGGTCGTACTCGTTTGTGGTTGAAATTCCGTCCTCGGTCGGTCTTCCTTTTTGAGTCCGCTTTCGGTCGTACTCGTTTGCTGATGACATTCTGTCTTCGGTCGGTCTTTCTTTTTGAGTCCGCTTTCGGTCAAGCTCGTTTGTTGATGAAAATCCATCTTCGGTCGGTGTTTCTTTTCGAGTCCGCTTTCGGTCGTACTCGTTTGTGGTTGAAATTCCGTCCTCGGCCGGTCTTTCTTTTCGAGTCCTCTTTCGGTCGTACTAGTTTACTGACGAAATTCTGTCTTCGGTCGGTCTTTCTTTTTGAGTCCGCTTTCGGTCAAGCTCGTTTGTTGATGAAAATCCATCTTCGGTCGGTGTTTCTTTTCGAGTCCGCTTTCGGTCGTACTCGTTTGTTGTTGAAATTCCGTCCCCGGCCGGTCTTTCTTTTCGACTCCGCTTTCGGTAGTACTCGTTTATGGTTGAAATTACGTCCACGGCCGGTCTTTCTTTTCGAGTCCGCCTTCGGTCGTACTCGTTTGTGGTTGAAATTTCGCCCTCGGCCGGTCTTTATTTTCGAGTCAGCTTTAGGTCGTACTCGTTTGTGGTTGAAAGTCCGTCCTCGGCCGGTCTTTCTTTTCGAGTCCGCTTTCGATCGTACTCGTTTGTGGTGGAAATTCCTTCCTCGACCGGTCTTTCTTTTCGAGTCCGCTTTCGGTCGTACTCGTTTGTTATTGAAAGTCTGTCCTTGCTCGGTGTTTCTTTTCGAGTCCGCTTTCGGTCGTACTCGTTTGTTGTTGAAATTCCGTCCTCGGCCGGTCTTTCTTTTCGAGTCCGCCTTCGGTCGTACTCGCATTTGGTTGAAAGTCCGTCCTCGGCCGGACTTTCTTTTCGAGTCCGCTTTCGGTCGTACGCATTTGTGGTTGAAATTCCGTCCTCGGCCGGTCTTTCTTTTCGAGTCCTCTTTCGGTCGTACTCGTTTGTGGTTGAAATTCCTTCCTACGGCGGTCTTTCATTTCGAGTCCGCTTTCGGCCGTACTCGTTTGCTGATGAAATTCCGTCTTCGGCCGGTCTTTCTTTTCGAGTCCGCTTTCGGTCGTGCTCGTTTGTTGATGAAATTCCGTCTTCGGTCGGTCTTTCTATTCGAGTCCGCTTTCGGTCGTACTCATTTGTTGTTGAAATTCCGTCCTCGGTCGGTCTTTCTTTTCGAGTCCGTCTTCGGTCGTACTCGTTTGTGGTTAAAATTCCGTCCTAGGTCGGTCTTTCTTTTCGAGTCCGCTTTCGGTCGTACTCGTTGTGGTTGAAATTCCGTCCTCGGTCAGTCTTTCTTTTCGAGTCCGCTCTCGGTCGTACTTGTTTGCTGATGAAATTCCGTCTTCGGTCGGTCTTTCTTTTCGAGTCCGCTTTCGGTCGTACTCGTTTGTGGTTGAAATTCCGTCCTCGGTCGGTCTACCTTTTTGACTCCGCTTTCGGTCGTACTCGTTTGCTGATGAAATTCTGTCTTCGGTCGGTCTTTCTTTTCGAGTCCGCTTTCGGTCGTACTCGTTTGTGGTTGAAATTCCGTCCTCGGCCGGTCTTTCTTTTCGAGTCCGCTTTCGGTCGTACTCGTTTACTGACGAAATTCTGTCTTCGGTCGGTCTTTCTTTTTGAGTCCGCTTTCGGTCAAGCTCGTTTGTTGATGAAAATCCATCTTCGGTCGGTCTTTCTTTTCGAGTCCGCTTTCGATCGTACTCGTTTGTTGTTGAAATTCCGTCCCCGGCCGGTCTTCCTTTTCGACTCCGCTTTCGGTCGTACTCGTTGTGGTTGAAATTCCGTCCTCGGTCAGTCTTTCTTTTCGAGTCCGCTCTCGGTCGTACTCGTTTGCTGATGAAATTCCGTCTTCGGTCGGTCTTTCTTTTCGAGTCCACTTTCGGTCGTACTCGTTTGTGGTTGAAATTCCGTCCTTGCCCGGTCTTTCTTTTCGAGTCCGCTTTCGGTCGTACTCGTTTGTTGTTGAAATTTCATCCTCGTCCGGCCTTTCTTTTCGATTCTGCTTTCGGTCGTACTCGTTTGTTATTGAAAGTCCGTCCTCGGCCAGTCTTTCTTTTCGGGTCCGCTTTCAGTCGTACTCGTTTGTTGTTGAAATTTCGTCCTTGGCCGTTCTTTCTTTTCGAGTCCGTCTTCGGTCGTACTCGTTTGTGGTTGAAATTCCGTCCTAGGCCGGTCTTTCTTTTCGAGTCCGCTTTCGGTCGTACTCGTTGTGGTTGAAATTCCGTCCTCGGTCGGTCTTTCTTTTCGAGTCCTCTTTCGATCGTACTCGTTTGTGGTGGAAATTCCGTCTTCGGTCGGTCTTTCTTTTCGAGTCCGCTTTCGGTCGTACTCGTTTGTGGTTGAAATTCCGTCCTCGGCCGGTCTTTCTTTTCGAGTCCGCTTTCGGTCGTGCTCGTTTGTTGATGAAATTCCGTCTTCGGTCGGTCTTTCTTTTCGAGTCCGCTTTCGGTCGTACTCATTTGTTGTTGAAATTCCGTCCTCGGTCGGTCTTTCTTTTCGAGTCCGTCTTCGGTCGTACTCGTTTGTGGTTAAAATTCCGTCCTAGGTCGGTCTTTCTTTTCGAGTCCGCTTTCGGTCGTACTCGTTGTGGTTGAAATTCCGTCCTCGGTCAGTCTTTCTTTTCGAGTCCGCTCTCGGTCGTACTTGTTTGCTGATGAAATTCCGTCTTCGGTCGGTCTTTCTTTTCGAGTCCGCTTTCGGTCGTACTCGTTTGTGGTTGAAATTCCGTCCTCGGTCGGTCTACCTTTTTGACTCCGCTTTCGGTCGTACTCGTTTGCTGATGAAATTCTGTCTTCGGTCGGTCTTTCTTTTCGAGTCCGCTTTCGGTCGTACTCGTTTGTGGTTGAAATTCCGTCCTCGGCCGGTCTTTCTTTTCGAGTCCGCTTTCGGTCGTACTCGTTTACTGACGAAATTCTGTCTTCGGTCGGTCTTTCTTTTTGAGTCCGCTTTCGGTCAAGCTCGTTTGTTGATGAAAATCCATCTTCGGTCGGTCTTTCTTTTCGAGTCCGCTTTCGATCGTACTCGTTTGTTGTTGAAATTCCGTCCCCGGCCGGTCTTCCTTTTCGACTCAGCTTTCGGTCGTACTCGTTGTGGTTGAAATTCCGTCCTCGGTCAGTCTTTCTTTTCGAGTCCGCTCTCGGTCGTACTCGTTTGCTGATGAAATTCCGTCTTCGGTCGGTCTTTCTTTTCGAGTCCGCTTTCGGTCGTACTCGTTTGTGGTTGAAATTCCGTCCTTGCCCGGTCTTTCTTTTCGAGTCCGCTTTCGGTCGTACTCGTTTGTTGTTGAAATTTCATCCTCGTCCGACCTTTCTTTTCGATTCTGCTTTCGGTCGTACTCGTTTGTTATTGAAAGTCCGTCCTCGGCCAGTCTTTCTTTTCGGGTCCGCTTTCAGTCGTACTCGTTTGTTGTTGAAATTTCGTCCTTGGCCGGTCTTTCTTTTCGAGTCCGTCTTCGGTCGTACTCGTTTGTGGTTGAAATTCCGTCCTAGGTCGGTCTTTCTTTTCGAGTCCGCTTTTGGTCGTACTCGTTTGTGGTTGAAATTCCGTCCTCGGACGGTCTTTCTTTTCGAGTCCGCTTTCGGTCGTACTAGTTTACTGACGAAATTCTGTCTTCGGTCGGTCTTTCTTTTTGAGTCCGCTTTCGGTCAAGCTCGTTTGTTGATGAAAATCCATCTTCGGTCGGTGTTTCTTTTCGAGTCCGCTTTCGGTCGTACTCGTTTGTTGTTGAAATTCCGTCCCCGGCCGGTCTTTCTTTTCGACTCCGCTTTCGGTTGTACTCGTTTCTGGTTGAAATTACGTCCTTGGCCGGTCTTTCTTTTCGAGTCCGCCTTCGGTCGTACTCGTTTGTGGTTGAAATTTCACCCTCGGCCGGTCTTTATTTTCGAGTCAGCTTTCGGTCGTACTCGTTTGTGGTTGAAAGTCCGTCCTCGGCCGGTCTTTCTTTTCGAGTCCGCTTTCGATCGTACTCGTTTGTGGTGGAAATTCCGTCCTCGACCGGTCTTTCTTTTCGAGTCCGCTTTCGGTCGTACTCGTTTGTTATTGAAAGTCTGTCCTTGCTCGGTCTTTCTTTTCGAGTCCGCTTTCGGTCGTACTCGTTTGTTGTTGAAATTCCGTCCTCGGCCGGTCTTTCTTTTCGAGTCCGCCTTCGGTCATACTCGCATTTGGTTGAAAGTCCGTCCTCGGCCGGACTTTCTTTTCGAGTCCGCTTTCGGTCGTACGCATTTGTGGTTGAAATTCCGTCCTCGGCCGGTCTTTCTTTTCGAGTCCTCTTTCGGTCGTACTCGTTTGTGGTTGAAATTCCTTCCTACGGCGGTCTTTCATTTCGAGTCCGCTTTCGGCCGTACTCGTTTGCTGATGAAATTCCGTCTTCGGCCGGTCTTTCTTTTCGAGTCCGCTTTCGGTCGTGCTCGTTTGTTGATGAAATTCCGTCTTCGGTCGGTTTTCTTTTCGAGTCCGCTTTCGGTCGTACTCATTTGTTGTTGAAATTCCGTCCTCGGCCGGTCTTTCTTTTCGAGTCCGTCTTCGGTCGTTCTCATTTGTGGTTAAAATTCCGTCCTAGGTCGGTCTTTCTTTTCGAGTCCGCTTTCGGTCGTACTCGTTGTGGTTGAAATTCCGTCCTCGGTCAGTCTTTCTTTTCGAGTCCGCTCTCGGTCGTACTTGTTTGCTGATGAAATTCCGTCTTCGGTCGGTCTTTCTTTTCGAGTCCGCTTTCGGTCGTACTCGTTTGTGGTTGAAATTCCGTCCTCGGTCGGTCTACCTTTTTGACTCCGCTTTCGGTCGTACTCGTTTGCTGATGAAATTCCGTCTTCGGTCGGTCTTTCTTTTCGAGTCCGCTTTCGGTCGTACTCGTTTGTGGTTGAAATTCCGTCCTCGGCCGGTCTTTCTTTTCGAGTCCGCTTTCGGTCGTACTCGTTTACTGACGAAATTCTGTCTTCGGTCGGTCTTTCTTTTTGAGTCCGCTTTCGGTCAAGCTCGTTTGTTGATGAAAATCCATCTTTGGTCGGTCTTTCTTTTCGAGTCCGCTTTCGGTCGTACTCGTTTGTTGTTGAAATTCCGTCCCCGGCCGGTCTTTCATTTCGAGTCCGCTTTCGGTCGTACTCGTTTATGGTTGAAATTACGTCCTTGACCGGTCTTTCTTTTCGAGTCCGCCTTCGGTCGTACTCGTTTATGGTTGAAATTTCGTCCTCGGCCGGTCTTTCTTTTCGAGTCAGCTTTCGGTCGTACTCGTTTGTGGTTGAAAGTCCGTCCTCGGCCGGTGTTTCTTTTCGAGTCCGCTTTCGATCGTACTCGTTTGTGGTGGAAATTCCATCCTCGACCGGTCTTTCTTTTCGAGTCCGCTTTCGGTCGTACTCGTTTGTTATTGAAAGTCCGTCCTTGCCCGGTCTTTCTTTTCGAGTCCGCTTTCGGTCGTACTCGTTTGTTGTTGAAATTCCATCCTCGGCCGGTCTTTCTTTTCGAGTCCGCCTTCGGTCGTACTCGCACTTGGTTAAAAGTCCGTCCTCGGCCGGACTTTCTTTTCGAGTCCGCTTTCGGTCGTACTCATTTGTGGTTGAAATTCCGTCCTCGGCCGGTCTTTCTTTTCGAGTCCTCTTTCCTTCGTACTCGTTTGTGGTTAAAATTCCTTCCTACGGCGGTCTTTCATTTCGAGTCCGCTTTCGGTCGTACTCGTTTGCTGATGAAATTCCGTCTTCGGCCGGTCTTTCTTTTCGAGTCCGCTTTCGGTCGTGCTCGTTTGTTGATGAAATTCCGTCTTCGGTCGGTCTTTCTTTTCGAGTCCGCTTTCGGTCGTACTCGTTTGTTGTTGAAATTCCGTCCTCGGCCGGTCTTTCTTTTCGGGTCCGCTTTCGGCCGTACTCATTTATGGTTGAAATTACGTCATTGACCGGTCTTTCTTTTCGAGTCCGCCTTCGGTAGTACTCGTTTGTGGTTGAAATTCCGTCCTCGGTCGGTCTTTCTTTTCGAGTCAGCTTTCGGTCGTACTCGTTTGTGGTTGAAAGTCCGTCCTCGGCCGGTCTTTCTTTTCGAGTCCGCTTTCGATCGTACTCGTTTGTGGTTGAAATTTCGTCCTCGGCCGGTCTTTCTTTTCGATTCTGCTTTCGGTCGTACTCGTTTGTTATTGAAAGTCCGTCCTCGGCCGATCTTTCTTTTCGAGTCCTCTTTCGGTCGTAATCGTTTATGGTTGAAATTCCTTCCTCGGGCAGTCTTTCATTTCGAGTCCGCGTTCGGTCGTACTCGTTTGTGGTTGAAAGTCCGTCCTCGGCCGGTCTTTCTTTTCGAGTCCACTTTCGGTCATACTCATTTGTGGTTGAAATTCCGTCCTCGGCCGGTCTTTCTTTTTGAGTCCTCTTCCGGTCGTACTCGTTTGCTGATGAAATTCCGTCTTCGGTCGGTCTTTATTTTCGAGTCCGCTTTCGGTCGTACTCGTTTGTTGTTGAAATTTCATCCTCGTCCGGCCTTTCTTTTCGATTCTGCTTTCGGTCGTACTCGTTTGTTATTGAAAGTCCGTCCTCGGCCAGTCTTTCTTTTCGGGTCCGCTTTCAGTCGTACTCGTTTGTTGTTGAAATTTCGTCCTTGGCCGGTCTTTCTTTTCGAGTCCGTCTTCGGTCGTACTCGTTTGTGGTTGAAATTCCGTCCTAGGTCGGTCTTTCTTTTCGAGTCCGCTTTTGGTCGTACTCGTTTGTGGTTGAAATTCCGTCCTCGGACGGTCTTTCTTTTCGAGTCCGCTTTCGGTCGTACTAGTTTACTGACGAAATTCTGTCTTCGGTCGGTCTTTCTTTTTGAGTCCGCTTTCGGTCAAGCTCGTTTGTTGATGAAAATCCATCTTCGGTCGGTGTTTCTTTTCGAGTCCGCTTTCGGTCGTACTCGTTTGTTGTTGAAATTCCGTCCCCGGCCGGTCTTTCTTTTCGACTCCGCTTTCGGTTGTACTCGTTTCTGGTTGAAATTACGTCCTTGGCCGGTCTTTCTTTTCGAGTCCGCCTTCGGTCGTACTCGTTTGTGGTTGAAATTTCACCCTCGGCCGGTCTTTATTTTCGAGTCAGCTTTCGGTCGTACTCGTTTGTGGTTGAAAGTCCGTCCTCGGCCGGTCTTTCTTTTCGAGTCCGCTTTCGATCGTACTCGTTTGTGGTGGAAATTCCGTCCTCGACCGGTCTTTCTTTTCGAGTCCGCTTTCGGTCGTACTCGTTTGTTATTGAAAGTCTGTCCTTGCTCGGTCTTTCTTTTCGAGTCCGCTTTCGGTCGTACTCGTTTGTTGTTGAAATTCCGTCCTCGGCCGGTCTTTCTTTTCGAGTCCGCCTTCGGTCATACTCGCATTTGGTTGAAAGTCCGTCCTCGGCCGGACTTTCTTTTCGAGTCCGCTTTCGGTCGTACGCATTTGTGGTTGAAATTCCGTCCTCGGCCGGTCTTTCTTTTCGAGTCCTCTTTCGGTCGTACTCGTTTGTGGTTGAAATTCCTTCCTACGGCGGTCTTTCATTTCGAGTCCGCTTTCGGCCGTACTCGTTTGCTGATGAAATTCCGTCTTCGGCCGGTCTTTCTTTTCGAGTCCGCTTTCGGTCGTGCTCGTTTGTTGATGAAATTCCGTCTTCGGTCGGTTTTCTTTTCGAGTCCGCTTTCGGTCGTACTCATTTGTTGTTGAAATTCCGTCCTCGGCCGGTCTTTCTTTTCGAGTCCGTCTTCGGTCGTTCTCATTTGTGGTTAAAATTCCGTCCTAGGTCGGTCTTTCTTTTCGAGTCCGCTTTCGGTCGTACTCGTTGTGGTTGAAATTCCGTCCTCGGTCAGTCTTTCTTTTCGAGTCCGCTCTCGGTCGTACTTGTTTGCTGATGAAATTCCGTCTTCGGTCGGTCTTTCTTTTCGAGTCCGCTTTCGGTCGTACTCGTTTGTGGTTGAAATTCCGTCCTCGGTCGGTCTACCTTTTTGACTCCGCTTTCGGTCGTACTCGTTTGCTGATGAAATTCCGTCTTCGGTCGGTCTTTCTTTTCGAGTCCGCTTTCGGTCGTACTCGTTTGTGGTTGAAATTCCGTCCTCGGCCGGTCTTTCTTTTCGAGTCCGCTTTCGGTCGTACTCGTTTACTGACGAAATTCTGTCTTCGGTCGGTCTTTCTTTTTGAGTCCGCTTTCGGTCAAGCTCGTTTGTTGATGAAAATCCATCTTTGGTCGGTCTTTCTTTTCGAGTCCGCTTTCGGTCGTACTCGTTTGTTGTTGAAATTCCGTCCCCGGCCGGTCTTTCATTTCGAGTCCGCTTTCGGTCGTACTCGTTTATGGTTGAAATTACGTCCTTGACCGGTCTTTCTTTTCGAGTCCGCCTTCGGTCGTACTCGTTTATGGTTGAAATTTCGTCCTCGGCCGGTCTTTCTTTTCGAGTCAGCTTTCGGTCGTACTCGTTTGTGGTTGAAAGTCCGTCCTCGGCCGGTGTTTCTTTTCGAGTCCGCTTTCGATCGTACTCGTTTGTGGTGGAAATTCCATCCTCGACCGGTCTTTCTTTTCGAGTCCGCTTTCGGCCGTACTCATTTATGGTTGAAATTACGTCATTGGCCGGTCTTTCTTTTCGAGTCCGCCTTCGGTAGTACTCGTTTGTGGTTGAAATTCCGTCCTCGGTCGGTCTTTCTTTTCGAGTCAGCTTTCGGTCGTACTCGTTTGTGGTTGAAAGTCCGTCCTCGGCCGGTCTTTCTTTTCGAGTCCGCTTTCGATCGTACTCGTTTGTGGTTGAAATTTCGTCCTCGGCCGGTCTTTCTTTTCGATTCTGCTTTCGGTCGTACTCGTTTGTTATTGAAAGTCCGTCCTCGGCCGATCTTTCTTTTCGAGTCCTCTTTCGGTCGTAATCGTTTATGGTTGAAATTCCTTCCTCGGGCAGTCTTTCATTTCGAGTCCGCGTTCGGTCGTACTCGTTTGTGGTTGAAAGTCCGTCCTCGGCCGGTCTTTCTTTTCGAGTCCACTTTCGGTCATACTCATTTGTGGTTGAAATTCCGTCCTCGGCCGGTCTTTCTTTTTGAGTCCTCTTCCGGTCGTACTCGTTTGCTGATGAAATTCCGTCTTCGGTCGGTCTTTATTTTCGAGTCCGCTTTCGGTCGTACTCGTTTGTTGTTGAAATTTCATCCTCGTCCGGCCTTTCTTTTCGATTCTGCTTTCGGTCGTACTCGTTTGTTATTGAAAGTCCGTCCTCGGCCAGTCTTTCTTTTCGGGTCCGCTTTCAGTCGTACTCGTTTGTTGTTGAAATTTCGTCCTTGGCCGGTCTTTCTTTTCGAGGCCGTCTTCGGTCGTACTCGTTTGTGGTTGAAATTCCGTCCTAGGTCGGTCTTTCTTTTCGAGTCCGCTTTTGGTCGTACTCGTTTGTGGTTGAAATTCCGTCCTCGGACGGTCTTTCTTTTCGAGTCCGCTTTCGGTCGTACTAGTTTACTGACAAAATTCTGTCTTCGGTCGGTCTTTCTTTTTGAGTCCGCTTTCGGTCAAGCTCGTTTGTTGATGAAAATCCATCTTCGGTCGGTGTTTCTTTTCGAGTCCGCTTTCGGTCGTACTCGTTTGTTGTTGAAATTCCGTCCCCGGCCGGTCTTTCTTTTCGACTCCGCTTTCGGTTGTACTCGTTTCTGGTTGAAATTACGTCCTTGGCCGGTCTTTCTTTTCGAGTCCGCCTTCGGTCGTACTCGTTTGTGGTTGAAATTTCACCCTCGGCCGGTCTTTGTTTTCGAGTCAGCTTTCGGTCGTACTCGTTTGTGGTTGAAAGTCCGTCCTCGGCCGGTCTTTCTTTTCGAGTCCGCTTTCGATCGTACTCGTTTGTGGTGGAAATTCCGTCCTCGACCGGTCTTTCTTTTCGAGTCCGCTTTCGGTCGTACTCGTTTGTTATTGAAAGTCTGTCCTTGCTCGGTCTTTCTTTTCGAGTCCGCTTTCGGTCGTACTCGTTTGTTGTTGAAATTCCGTCCTCGGCCGGTCTTTCTTTTCGAGTCCGCCTTCGGTCATACTCGCATTTGGTTGAAAGTCCGTCCTCGGCCGGACTTTCTTTTCGAGTCCGCTTTCGGTCGTACGCATTTGTGGTTGAAATTCCGTCCTCGGCCGGTCTTTCTTTTCGAGTCCTCTTTCGGTCGTACTCGTTTGTGGTTGAAATTCCTTCCTACGGCGGTCTTTCATTTCGAGTCCGCTTTCGGCCGTACTCGTTTGCTGATGAAATTCCGTCTTCGGCCGGTCTTTCTTTTCGAGTCCGCTTTCGGTCGTGCTCGTTTGTTGATGAAATTCCGTCTTCGGTCGGTTTTCTTTTCGAGTCCGCTTTCGGTCGTACTCATTTGTTGTTGAAATTCCGTCCTCGGCCGGTCTTTCTTTTCGAGTCCGTCTTCGGTCGTTCTCATTTGTGGTTAAAATTCCGTCCTAGGTCGGTCTTTCTTTTCGAGTCCGCTTTCGGTCGTACTCGTTGTGGTTGAAATTCCGTCCTCGGTCAGTCTTTCTTTTCGAGTCCGCTCTCGGTCGTACTTGTTTGCTGATGAAATTCCGTCTTTGGTCGGTCTTTCTTTTCGAGTCCGCTTTCGGTCGTACTCGTTTGTGGTTGAAATTCCGTCCTCGGTCGGTCTACCTTTTTGACTCCGCTTTCGGTCGTACTCGTTTGCTGATGAAATTCCGTCTTCGGTCGGTCTTTCTTTTCGAGTCCGCTTTCGGTCGTACTCGTTTGTGGTTGAAATTCCGTCCTCGGCCGGTCTTTCTTTTCGAGTCCGCTTTCGGTCGTACTCGTTTATTGACGAAATTCTGTCTTCGGTCGGTCTTTCTTTTTGAGTACGCTTTCGGTCAAGCTCGTTTGTTGATGAAAATCCATCTTTGGTCGGTCTTTCTTTTCGAGTCCGCTTTCGGTCGTACTCGTTTGTTGTTGAAATTCCGTCCCCGGCCGGTCTTTCATTTCGAGTCCGCTTTCGGTCGTACTCGTTTATGGTTGAAATTACGTCCTTGACCGGTCTTTCTTTTCGAGTCCGCCTTCGGTCGTACTCGTTTATGGTTGAAATTTCGTCCTCGGCCGGTCTTTCTTTTCGAGTCAGCTTTCAGTCGTACTCGTTTGTGGTTGAAAGTCCGTCCTCGGCCGGTGTTTCTTTTCGAGTCCGCTTTCGATCGTACTCGTTTGTGGTGGAAATTCCATCCTCGACCGGTCTTTCTTTTCGAGTCCGCTTTCGGTCGTACTCGTTTGTTATTGAAAGTCCGTCCTTGCCCGGTCTTTCTTTTCGAGTCCGCTTTCGGTCGTACTCGTTTGTTGTTGAATTTCCATCCTCGGTCGGTCTTTCTTTTCGAGTCCGCCTTCGGTCGTACTCGCACTTGGTTAAAATTCCGTCCTCGGCCGGACTTTCTTTTCGAGTCCGCTTTCGGTCGTACTCATTTGTGGTTGAAATTCCGTCCTCGGCCGGTCTTTCTTTTCGAGTCCTCTTTCCTTCGTACTCGTTTGTGGTTGAAATTCCTTCCTACGGCGGTCTTTCATTTCGAGTCCGCTTTCGGTCGTACTCGTTTGCTGATGAAATTCCGTCTTCGGCCGGTCTTTCTTTTCGAGTCCGCTTTCGGTCGTGCTCGTTTGTTGATGAAATTCCGTCTTCGGTCGGTCTTTCTTTTCGAGTCCGCTTTCGGTCGTACTCGTTTGTTGTTGAAATTCCGTCCTCGGCCGGTCTTTCTTTTCGGGTCCGCTTTCGGCCGTACTCATTTATGGTTGAAATTACGTCATTGACCGGTCTTTCTTTTCGAGTCCGCCTTCGGTAGTACTCGTTTGTGGTTGAAATTCCGTCCTCGGTCGGTCTTTCTTTTCGAGTCAGCTTTCGGTCGTACTCGTTTGTGGTTGAAAGTCCGTCCTCGGCCGGTCTTTCTTTTCGAGTCCGCTTTCGATCGTACTCGTTTGTGGTTGAAATTTCGTCCTCGGCCGGTCTTTCTTTTCGATTCTGCTTTCGGTCGTACTCGTTTGTTATTGAAAGTCCGTCCTCGGCCGATCTTTCTTTTCGAGTCCTCTTTCGGTCGTAATCGTTTATGGTTGAAATTCCTTCCTCGGGCAGTCTTTCATTTCGAGTCCGCGTTCGGTCGTACTCGTTTGTGGTTGAAAGTCCGTCCTCGGCCGGTCTTTCTTTTCGAGTCCACTTTCGGTCATACTCATTTGTGGTTGAAATTCCGTCCTCGGCCGGTCTTTCTTTTTGAGTCCTCTTCCGGTCGTACTCGTTTGCTGATGAAATTCCGTCTTCGGTCGGTCTTTATTTTCGAGTCCGCTTTTGGTCGTACTCGTTTGTGGTTGAAATTCCGTCCTCGGCCGGTCTTCCTTTTCGACTCCGCTTTCGGTCGTACTCGTTTGCTGATGAAATTCCGTCTTCGGTCGGTCTTTCTTTTCGAGTCCGCTTTCGGTCGTACTCGTTTGTGGTTGAAATTCCGTCCTTGCCCGGTCTTTATTTTCGAGTCCGCTTTCGGTCGTACTCGTTTGTTGTTGAAATTTCATCCTCGTCCGGCCTTTCTTTTCGATTCTGCTTTCGGTCGTACTCGTTTGTTATTGAAAGTCCGTCCTCGGCCAGTATTTCTTTTCGGGTCCGCTTTCAGTCGTACTCGTTTGTTGTTGAAATTTCGTCCTTGGCCGGTCTTTCTTTTCGAGTCCGTCTTCGGTCGTACTCGTTTGTGGTTGAAATTCCGTCCTAGGCCGGTCTTTCTTTTCGAGTCCGCTTTCGGTCGTACTCGTTGTGGTTGAAATTCCGTCCTCGGTCGGTCTTTCTTTTCGAGTCCCCTTTCGATCGTACTCGTTTGTGGTGGAAATTCCGTCTTCGGTCGGTCTTTCTTTTCGAGTCCGCTTCGGTCGTACTCATTTGTGGTTGAAATTCCGTCCTCGGTCGGTCTTCCTTTTTGAGTCCGCTTTCGGTCGTACTCGTTTGCTGATGACATTCCGTCTTCGGTCGGTCTTTCTTTTCGAGTCCGCTTTCGGTCGTACTCGTTTGTGGTTGAAATTCCGTCCTCGGCCGGTCTTTCTTTTCGTGTCCGCTTTCGGTCGTACTAGTTTACTGACAAAATTCTGTCTTCGGTCGGTCTTTCTTTTTTAGTCCGCTTTCGGTCAAGCTCGTTTGTTGATGAAAATCCATCTTCGGTCGGTGTTTCTTTTCGAGTCCGCTTTCGGTCGTACTCGTTTGTTGTTGAAATTCCGTCCCCGGCCGGTCTTTCTTTTCGAGTCCGCTTTCAGTCGTACTCGTTTATGGTTGAAATTACGTCCTTGGCCGGTCTTTCTTTTCGAGCCCGCCTTCGGTCGTACTCATTTGTGGTTGAAATTTCGCCCTCGGCCGGTCTTTCTTTTCGAGTCAGCTTTCGGTCGTACTCGTTTGTGGTTGAAAGTCCGTCCTCGGCCGGTCTTTCTTTTCGAGTCCGCTTTCGATCGTACTTGTTTGTGGTGGAAATTCCGTCCTCGACCGGTCTTTCTTTTCGAGTCCGCTTTCGGTCGTACTCGTTTGTTATTGAAAGTCTGTCCTTGCTCGGTCTTTCTTTTCGAGTCCGCTTTCGGTCGTACTCGTTTGTTGTTGAAATTCTGTCCTCGGCCGGTCTTTCTTTTCGAGTCTGCCTTCGGTCGTACTCGCATTTGGTTGAAAGTCCGTCCTCGGCCGGACTTTCTTTTCGAGTCCGCTTTCGGTCGTACTCATTTGTGGTTGAAATTCCGTCCTCGGCCGGTCTTTCTTTTCGAGTCCTCTTTCGGTCGTACTCGTTTGTGGTTGAAATTCCTTCCTACGGCGGTCGTTCATTTCGAGTCCGCTTTCGGCCGTACTCGTTTGCTGATGAAATTCCGTCTTCGGCCGGTCTTTCTTTTCGAGTTCGCTTTCGGTCGTGCTCGTTTGTTGATGAAATTCCGTCTTCGGTCGGTCTTTCTTTTCGAGTCCGCTTTCGGTCGTACTCATTTGTTGTTGAAATTCCGTCCTCGGCCGGTCTTTCTTTTCGAGTCCGTCTTCGGTCGTACTCGTTTGTGGTTGAAATTCCGTCCTAGGTCGGTCTTTCTTTTCGAGTCCGCTTTCGGTCGTACTCGTTGTGGTTGAAATTCCGTCCTCGGTCAGTCTTTCTTTTCGAGTCCGCTCTCGGTCGTACTTGTTTGCTGATGAAATTCCGTCTTCGGTCGGTCTTTCTTTTCGAGTCCGCTTTCGGTCGTACTCGTTTGTGGTTGAAATTCCGTCCTCGGTCGGTCTACCTTTTTGACTCTGCTTTCGGTCGTACTCGTTTGCTGATGAAATTCCGTCTTCGGTCGGTCTTTCTTTTCGAGTCCGCTTTCGGTCGTACTCGTTTGTGGTTGAAATTCCGTCCTCGGCCGGTCTTTCTTTTCGAGTCCGCTTTCGGTCGTACTCGTTTACTGACGAAATTCTGTCTTCGGTCGGTCTTTCTTTTTGAGTCCGCTTTCGGTCAAGCTCGTTTGTTGATGAAAATCCATCTTCGGTCGGTCTTTCTTTTCGAGTCCGCTTTCGGTCGTACTCGTTTGTTGTTGAAATTCCGTCCCCGGCCGGTCTTTCTTTTCGAGTCCGCGTTCGGTCGTACTCGTTTATGGTTGAAATTACGTCCTTGACCGGTCTTTCTTTTCGAGTCCGCCTTCGGTCGTACTCGTTTGTGGTTGAAATTTCGTCCTCGGCCGGTCTTTCTTTTCGAGTCAGCTTTCGGTCGTACGCGTTTGTGGTTGAAAGTCCGTCCTCGGCCGGTCTTTCTTTTCGAGTCCGCTTTCGATCGTACTCGTTTGTGGTGGAAATTCCATCCTCGACCGGTCTTTCTTTTCGAGTCCGCTTTCGGTCGTACTCGTTTGTTATTGAAAGTCCGTCCTTGCCCGGTCTTTCTTTTCGAGTCCGCTTTCGGTCGTACTCGTTTGTTGTTGAAATTCCATCCTCGACCGGTCTTTCTTTTCGAGTCCGCCTTCGGTCGTACTCGCACTTGGTTGAAAGTCCGTCCTCGGCCAGACTTTCTTTTCGAGTCCGCTTTCGGTCGTACTCATTTGTGGTTGAAATTCCGTCCTCGGCCGGTCTTTCTTTTCGAGTCCTCTTTCCTTCGTACTCGTTTGTGGTTGAAATTCCTTCCTACAGCGGTCTTTCATTTCGAGTCCGCTTTCGGTCGTACTCGTTTGCTGATGAAATTCCGTCTTCGGCCGGTCTTTCTTTTCGAGTCCGCTTTCGGTCGTGCTCGTTTGTTGATGAAATTCCGTCTTCGGTCGGTCTTTCTTTTCGAGTCCGCTTTCGGTCGTACTCGTTTGTTGTTGAAATTCCGTCCTCGGCCGGTCTTTCTTTTCGAGTCCGCTTTCGGCCGTACTCATTTATGGTTGAAATTACGTCCTTGACCGGTCTTTCTTTTCGCGTCCGCCTTCGGTAATACTCGTTTGTGGTTGAAATTCCGTCCTCGGTCGGTCTTTCTTTTCGAGTCAGCTTTCGGTCGTACTCGTATGTGGTTGAAAGTCCGTCCTCGGCCGGTCTTTCTTTTCGAGTCCGCTTTCGATCGTACTCGTTTGTGGTTGAAATTTCGTCCTCGGCCGGTATTTCTTTTCGATTCTGCTTTCGGTCGTACTCGTTTGTTATTGAAAGTCCGTCCTCGGCCGATCTTTCTTTTCGAGTCCTCTTTCGGTCGTACTCGTTTATGGTTGAAATTCCTTCCTCGGGCAGTCTTTCATTTCGAGTCCGCCTTCGGTCGTACTCGTTTGTGGTTGAAAGTCCGTCCTCGGCCGGTCTTTCTTTTCGAGTCCACTTTCGGTCATACTCATTTGTGGTTGAAATTCCGTCCTCGGCCGGTCTTTCTTTTCGAGTCCTCTTTCGGTCGTACTCGTTTGCTGATGAAATTCCGTCTTCGGTCGGTCTTTATTTTCGAGTCCGCTTTCGGTCGTACTCGTTTGTGATTGAAATTCCGTCCTCGGCCGGTCTTCCTTTTCGACTCCACTTTCGGTCGTACTCGTTTGCTGATGAAATTCCGTCTTCGGTCGGTCTTTCTTTTCGAGTCCGCTTTCGGTCGTACTCGTTTGTGGTTGAAATTCCGTCCTCGGCCGGTCTTTCTTTTCGAGTCCGCTTTCGGTCGTACTCGTTTACTGACGAAATTCTTTCTTCGGTCGGTCTTTCTTTTTGAGTCCGCTTTCGGTCAAGCTCGTTTGTTGATGAAAATCCATCTTCGGTCGGTCTTTCTTTTCGAGTCCGCTTTCGGTCGTACTCGTTTGTTGTTGAAATTCCGTCCTCGGCCGGTCTTTCTTTTCGAGTCCGCTTTCGGTCGTACTCGTTTATGGTTGAAATTACGTCCTTGGCCGGTCTTTCTTTTCGAGTCCGCCTTCGGTCGTACTCGTTTGTGGTTGAAATTTCGTCCTCGGCCGGTCTTTCTTTTCGAGTCAGCTTTCGGTCGTACTCGTTTGTGGTTTAAAGTCCGTCCTCGGCCGGTCTTTCTTTTCGAGTCCGCTTTCGATCGTACTCGTTTGTGGTGGAAATTCCATCCTCGACCGGTCTTTCTTTTCGAGTCCGCTTTCGGTCGTACTCGTTTGTTATTGAAAGTCCGTCCTTGCCCGGTCTTTCTTTTCGAGTCCGCTTTCGGTCGTACTCGTTTGTTGTTGAAATTCCATCCTCGGCCTGTCATTCTTTTCGAGTCCGCCTTCGGTCGTACTCGCACTTGGTTGAAAGTCCGTCCTCGGCCGGACTTTCTTTTCGAGTCCGCTTTCGGTCTTACTCATTTGTGGTTGAAATTTCGTCCTCGGCCGGTCTTTCTTTTCGAGTCCTCTTTCGGTCGTACTCGTTTGTGGTTGAAATTCCTTCCTACGGCGGTCTTTCATTTCGAGTCCGCTTTCGGTCGTACTCGTTTGCTGATGAAATTCCGTCTTCGGCCGATCTTTCTTTTCGAGTCCGCTTTCGGTCGTTCTCGTTTGTTGATGAAATTCCGTCTTCGGTCGGTCTTTCTTTTCGAGTCCGCTTTCGGTCGTACTCGTTTGTTGTTGAAATTCCGTCCTCGGCCGGTCTTTCTTTTCGAGTCCGCTTTCGGCCGTACTCATTTATGGTTGAAATTACGTCCTTGACCGGTCTTTCTTTTCGAGTCCGCTTTCGATCGTACTCGTTTGTGGTGGAAATTCCATCCTCGACCGGTCTTTCTTTTCGAGTCCGCTTTCGGTCGTACTCGTTTGTTATTGAAAGTCCGTCCTTGCCCGGTCTTTCTTTTCGAGTCCGCTTTCGGTCGTACTCGTTTGTTGTTGAAATTCCATCCTCGGCCTGTCATTCTTTTCGAGTCCGCCTTCGGTCGTACTCGCACTTGGTTGAAAGTCCGTCCTCGGCCGGACTTTCTTTTCGAGTCCGCTTTCGGTCTTACTCATTTGTGGTTGAAATTTCGTCCTCGGCCGGTCTTTCTTTTCGAGTCCTCTTTCGGTCGTACTCGTTTGTGGTTGAAATTCCTTCCTACGGCGGTCTTTCATTTCGAGTCCGCTTTCGGTCGTACTCGTTTGCTGATGAAATTCCGTCTTCGGCCGATCTTTCTTTTCGAGTCCGCTTTCGGTCGTTCTCGTTTGTTGATGAAATTCCGTCTTCGGTCGGTCTTTCTTTTCGAGTCCGCTTTCGATCGTACTCGTTTGTGGTTGAAATTTCGTCCTCGGCC
Organism: Lathyrus tuberosus; assembly: GCA_022829125.1. Classification (NCBI taxonomy): domain Eukaryota; kingdom Viridiplantae; phylum Streptophyta; class Magnoliopsida; order Fabales; family Fabaceae; genus Lathyrus; species Lathyrus tuberosus. Next base: position 882,013 of record JALAZF010000390.1, read on the forward strand.
GGTCTTTCTTTTCGAGTCCGCTTTCGGTCGTACTCATTTGTTGTTGAAATTCCGTCCTCGGCCGGTCTTTCTTTTCGAGTCCGTCTTCGGTCGTTCTCATTTGTGGTTAAAATTCCGTCCTAGGTCGGTCTTTCTTTTCGAGTCCGCTTTCGGTCGTACTCGTTGTGGTTGAAATTCCGTCCTCGGTCAGTCTTTCTTTTCGAGTCCGCTCTCGGTCGTACTTGTTTGCTGATGAAATTCCGTCTTCGGTCGGTCTTTCTTTTCGAGTCCGCTTTCGGTCGTACTCGTTTGTGGTTGAAATTCCGTCCTCGGTCGGTCTACCTTTTTGACTCCGCTTTCGGTCGTACTCGTTTGCTGATGAAATTCCGTCTTCGGTCGGTCTTTCTTTTCGAGTCCGCTTTCGGTCGTACTCGTTTGTGGTTGAAATTCCGTCCTCGGCCGGTCTTTCTTTTCGAGTCCGCTTTCGGTCGTACTCGTTTACTGACGAAATTCTGTCTTCGGTCGGTCTTTCTTTTTGAGTCCGCTTTCGGTCAAGCTCGTTTGTTGATGAAAATCCATCTTTGGTCGGTCTTTCTTTTCGAGTCCGCTTTCGGTCGTACTCGTTTGTTGTTGAAATTCCGTCCCCGGCCGGTCTTTCATTTCGAGTCCGCTTTCGGTCGTACTCGTTTATGGTTGAAATTACGTCCTTGACCGGTCTTTCTTTTCGAGTCCGCCTTCGGTCGTACTCGTTTATGGTTGAAATTTCGTCCTCGGCCGGTCTTTCTTTTCGAGTCAGCTTTCGGTCGTACTCGTTTGTGGTTGAAAGTCCGTCCTCGGCCGGTGTTTCTTTTCGAGTCCGCTTTCGATCGTACTCGTTTGTGGTGGAAATTCCATCCTCGACCGGTCTTTCTTTTCGAGTCCGCTTTCGGTCGTACTCGTTTGTTATTGAAAGTCCGTCCTTGCCCGGTCTTTCTTTTCGAGTCCGCTTTCGGTCGTACTCGTTTGTTGTTGAAATTCTGTCCTCGGCCGGTCTTTCTTTTCGAGTCTGCCTTCGGTCGTACTCGCATTTGGTTGAAAGTCCGTCCTCGGCCGGACTTTCTTTTCGAGTCCGCTTTCGGTCGTACTCATTTGTGGTTGAAATTCCGTCCTCGGCCGGTCTTTCTTTTCGAGTCCTCTTTCGGTCGTACTCGTTTGTGGTTGAAATTCCTTCCTACGGCGGTCGTTCATTTCGAGTCCGCTTTCGGCCGTACTCGTTTGCTGATGAAATTCCGTCTTCGGCCGGTCTTTCTTTTCGAGTTCGCTTTCGGTCGTGCTCGTTTGTTGATGAAATTCCGTCTTCGGTCGGTCTTTCTTTTCGAGTCCGCTTTCGGTCGTACTCATTTGTTGTTGAAATTCCGTCCTCGGCCGGTCTTTCTTTTCGAGTCCGTCTTCGGTCGTACTCGTTTGTGGTTGAAATTCCGTCCTAGGTCGGTCTTTCTTTTCGAGTCCGCTTTCGGTCGTACTCGTTGTGGTTGAAATTCCGTCCTCGGTCAGTCTTTCTTTTCGAGTCCGCTCTCGGTCGTACTTGTTTGCTGATGAAATTCCGTCTTCGGTCGGTCTTTCTTTTCGAGTCCGCTTTCGGTCGTACTCGTTTGTGGTTGAAATTCCGTCCTCGGTCGGTCTACCTTTTTGACTCTGCTTTCGGTCGTACTCGTTTGCTGATGAAATTCCGTCTTCGGTCGGTCTTTCTTTTCGAGTCCGCTTTCGGTCGTACTCGTTTGTGGTTGAAATTCCGTCCTCGGCCGGTCTTTCTTTTCGAGTCCGCTTTCGGTCGTACTCGTTTACTGACGAAATTCTGTCTTCGGTCGGTCTTTCTTTTTGAGTCCGCTTTCGGTCAAGCTCGTTTGTTGATGAAAATCCATCTTCGGTCGGTCTTTCTTTTCGAGTCCGCTTTCGGTCGTACTCGTTTGTTGTTGAAATTCCGTCCCCGGCCGGTCTTTCTTTTCGAGTCCGCGTTCGGTCGTACTCGTTTATGGTTGAAATTACGTCCTTGACCGGTCTTTCTTTTCGAGTCCGCCTTCGGTCGTACTCGTTTGTGGTTGAAATTTCGTCCTCGGCCGGTCTTTCTTTTCGAGTCAGCTTTCGGTCGTACGCGTTTGTGGTTGAAAGTCCGTCCTCGGCCGGTCTTTCTTTTCGAGTCCGCTTTCGATCGTACTCGTTTGTGGTGGAAATTCCATCCTCGACCGGTCTTTCTTTTCGAGTCCGCTTTCGGTCGTACTCGTTTGTTATTGAAAGTCCGTCCTTGCCCGGTCTTTCTTTTCGAGTCCGCTTTCGGTCGTACTCGTTTGTTGTTGAAATTCCATCCTCGACCGGTCTTTCTTTTCGAGTCCGCCTTCGGTCGTACTCGCACTTGGTTGAAAGTCCGTCCTCGGCCAGACTTTCTTTTCGAGTCCGCTTTCGGTCGTACTCATTTGTGGTTGAAATTCCGTCCTCGGCCGGTCTTTCTTTTCGAGTCCTCTTTCCTTCGTACTCGTTTGTGGTTGAAATTCCTTCCTACAGCGGTCTTTCATTTCGAGTCCGCTTTCGGTCGTACTCGTTTGCTGATGAAATTCCGTCTTCGGCCGGTCTTTCTTTTCGAGTCCGCTTTCGGTCGTGCTCGTTTGTTGATGAAATTCCGTCTTCGGTCGGTCTTTCTTTTCGAGTCCGCTTTCGGTCGTACTCGTTTGTTGTTGAAATTCCGTCCTCGGCCGGTCTTTCTTTTCGAGTCCGCTTTCGGCCGTACTCATTTATGGTTGAAATTACGTCCTTGACCGGTCTTTCTTTTCGCGTCCGCCTTCGGTAATACTCGTTTGTGGTTGAAATTCCGTCCTCGGTCGGTCTTTCTTTTCGAGTCAGCTTTCGGTCGTACTCGTATGTGGTTGAAAGTCCGTCCTCGGCCGGTCTTTCTTTTCGAGTCCGCTTTCGATCGTACTCGTTTGTGGTTGAAATTTCGTCCTCGGCCGGTATTTCTTTTCGATTCTGCTTTCGGTCGTACTCGTTTGTTATTGAAAGTCCGTCCTCGGCCGATCTTTCTTTTCGAGTCCTCTTTCGGTCGTACTCGTTTATGGTTGAAATTCCTTCCTCGGGCAGTCTTTCATTTCGAGTCCGCCTTCGGTCGTACTCGTTTGTGGTTGAAAGTCCGTCCTCGGCCGGTCTTTCTTTTCGAGTCCACTTTCGGTCATACTCATTTGTGGTTGAAATTCCGTCCTCGGCCGGTCTTTCTTTTCGAGTCCTCTTTCGGTCGTACTCGTTTGCTGATGAAATTCCGTCTTCGGTCGGTCTTTATTTTCGAGTCCGCTTTCGGTCGTACTCGTTTGTGATTGAAATTCCGTCCTCGGCCGGTCTTCCTTTTCGACTCCACTTTCGGTCGTACTCGTTTGCTGATGAAATTCCGTCTTCGGTCGGTCTTTCTTTTCGAGTCCGCTTTCGGTCGTACTCGTTTGTGGTTGAAATTCCGTCCTCGGCCGGTCTTTCTTTTCGAGTCCGCTTTCGGTCGTACTCGTTTACTGACGAAATTCTTTCTTCGGTCGGTCTTTCTTTTTGAGTCCGCTTTCGGTCAAGCTCGTTTGTTGATGAAAATCCATCTTCGGTCGGTCTTTCTTTTCGAGTCCGCTTTCGGTCGTACTCGTTTGTTGTTGAAATTCCGTCCTCGGCCGGTCTTTCTTTTCGAGTCCGCTTTCGGTCGTACTCGTTTATGGTTGAAATTACGTCCTTGGCCGGTCTTTCTTTTCGAGTCCGCCTTCGGTCGTACTCGTTTGTGGTTGAAATTTCGTCCTCGGCCGGTCTTTCTTTTCGAGTCAGCTTTCGGTCGTACTCGTTTGTGGTTTAAAGTCCGTCCTCGGCCGGTCTTTCTTTTCGAGTCCGCTTTCGATCGTACTCGTTTGTGGTGGAAATTCCATCCTCGACCGGTCTTTCTTTTCGAGTCCGCTTTCGGTCGTACTCGTTTGTTATTGAAAGTCCGTCCTTGCCCGGTCTTTCTTTTCGAGTCCGCTTTCGGTCGTACTCGTTTGTTGTTGAAATTCCATCCTCGGCCTGTCATTCTTTTCGAGTCCGCCTTCGGTCGTACTCGCACTTGGTTGAAAGTCCGTCCTCGGCCGGACTTTCTTTTCGAGTCCGCTTTCGGTCTTACTCATTTGTGGTTGAAATTTCGTCCTCGGCCGGTCTTTCTTTTCGAGTCCTCTTTCGGTCGTACTCGTTTGTGGTTGAAATTCCTTCCTACGGCGGTCTTTCATTTCGAGTCCGCTTTCGGTCGTACTCGTTTGCTGATGAAATTCCGTCTTCGGCCGATCTTTCTTTTCGAGTCCGCTTTCGGTCGTTCTCGTTTGTTGATGAAATTCCGTCTTCGGTCGGTCTTTCTTTTCGAGTTCGCTTTCGGTCGTACTCGTTTGTTGTTGAAATTCCGTCCTCGGCCGGTCTTTCTTTTCGAGTCCGCTTTCGGCCGTACTCATTTATGGTTGAAATTACGTCCTTGACCGGTCTTTCTTTTCGAGTCCGCTTTCGATCGTACTCGTTTGTGGTGGAAATTCCATCCTCGACCGGTCTTTCTTTTCGAGTCCGCTTTCGGTCGTACTCGTTTGTTATTGAAAGTCCGTCCTTGCCCGGTCTTTCTTTTCGAGTCCGCTTTCGGTCGTACTCGTTTGTTGTTGAAATTCCATCCTCGGCCTGTCATTCTTTTCGAGTCCGCCTTCGGTCGTACTCGCACTTGGTTGAAAGTCCGTCCTCGGCCGGACTTTCTTTTCGAGTCCGCTTTCGGTCTTACTCATTTGTGGTTGAAATTTCGTCCTCGGCCGGTCTTTCTTTTCGAGTCCTCTTTCGGTCGTACTCGTTTGTGGTTGAAATTCCTTCCTACGGCGGTCTTTCATTTCGAGTCCGCTTTCGGTCGTACTCGTTTGCTGATGAAATTCCGTCTTCGGCCGATCTTTCTTTTCGAGTCCGCTTTCGGTCGTTCTCGTTTGTTGATGAAATTCCGTCTTCGGTCGGTCTTTCTTTTCGAGTCCGCTTTCGATCGTACTCGTTTGTGGTTGAAATTTCGTCCTCGGCCGGTCTTTCTTTTCGAGTCCGCTTTCGGTCGTACTCATTTGTTGTTGAAATTCCGTCCTCGGCCGGTCTTTCTTTTCGAGTCCGTCTTCGGTCGTTCTCATTTGTGGTTAAAATTCCGTCCTAGGTCGGTCTTTCTTTTCGAGTCCGCTTTCGGTCGTACTCGTTGTGGTTGAAATTCCGTCCTCGGTCAGTCTTTCTTTTCGAGTCCGCTCTCGGTCGTACTTGTTTGCTGATGAAATTCCGTCTTCGGTCGGTCTTTCTTTTCGAGTCCGCTTTCGGTCGTACTCGTTTGTGGTTGAAATTCCGTCCTCGGTCGGTCTACCTTTTTGACTCCGCTTTCGGTCGTACTCGTTTGCTGATGAAATTCCGTCTTCGGTCGGTCTTTCTTTTCGAGTCCGCTTTCGGTCGTACTCGTTTGTGGTTGAAATTCCGTCCTCGGCCGGTCTTTCTTTTCGAGTCCGCTTTCGGTCGTACTCGTTTACTGACGAAATTCTGTCTTCGGTCGGTCTTTCTTTTTGAGTCCGCTTTCGGTCAAGCTCGTTTGTTGATGAAAATCCATCTTTGGTCGGTCTTTCTTTTCGAGTCCGCTTTCGGTCGTACTCGTTTGTTGTTGAAATTCCGTCCCCGGCCGGTCTTTCATTTCGAGTCCGCTTTCGGTCGTACTCGTTTATGGTTGAAATTACGTCCTTGACCGGTCTTTCTTTTCGAGTCCGCCTTCGGTCGTACTCGTTTATGGTTGAAATTTCGTCCTCGGCCGGTCTTTCTTTTCGAGTCAGCTTTCGGTCGTACTCGTTTGTGGTTGAAAGTCCGTCCTCGGCCGGTGTTTCTTTTCGAGTCCGCTTTCGATCGTACTCGTTTGTGGTGGAAATTCCATCCTCGACCGGTCTTTCTTTTCGAGTCCGCTTTCGGTCGTACTCGTTTGTTATTGAAAGTCCGTCCTTGCCCGGTCTTTCTTTTCGAGTCCGCTTTCGGTCGTACTCGTTTGTTGTTGAAATTCTGTCCTCGGCCGGTCTTTCTTTTCGAGTCTGCCTTCGGTCGTACTCGCATTTGGTTGAAAGTCCGTCCTCGGCCGGACTTTCTTTTCGAGTCCGCTTTCGGTCGTACTCATTTGTGGTTGAAATTCCGTCCTCGGCCGGTCTTTCTTTTCGAGTCCTCTTTCGGTCGTACTCGTTTGTGGTTGAAATTCCTTCCTACGGCGGTCGTTCATTTCGAGTCCGCTTTCGGCCGTACTCGTTTGCTGATGAAATTCCGTCTTCGGCCGGTCTTTCTTTTCGAGTTCGCTTTCGGTCGTGCTCGTTTGTTGATGAAATTCCGTCTTCGGTCGGTCTTTCTTTTCGAGTCCGCTTTCGGTCGTACTCATTTGTTGTTGAAATTCCGTCCTCGGCCGGTCTTTCTTTTCGAGTCCGTCTTCGGTCGTACTCGTTTGTGGTTGAAATTCCGTCCTAGGTCGGTCTTTCTTTTCGAGTCCGCTTTCGGTCGTACTCGTTGTGGTTGAAATTCCGTCCTCGGTCAGTCTTTCTTTTCGAGTCCGCTCTCGGTCGTACTTGTTTGCTGATGAAATTCCGTCTTCGGTCGGTCTTTCTTTTCGAGTCCGCTTTCGGTCGTACTCGTTTGTGGTTGAAATTCCGTCCTCGGTCGGTCTACCTTTTTGACTCTGCTTTCGGTCGTACTCGTTTGCTGATGAAATTCCGTCTTCGGTCGGTCTTTCTTTTCGAGTCCGCTTTCGGTCGTACTCGTTTGTGGTTGAAATTCCGTCCTCGGCCGGTCTTTCTTTTCGAGTCCGCTTTCGGTCGTACTCGTTTACTGACGAAATTCTGTCTTCGGTCGGTCTTTCTTTTTGAGTCCGCTTTCGGTCAAGCTCGTTTGTTGATGAAAATCCATCTTCGGTCGGTCTTTCTTTTCGAGTCCGCTTTCGGTCGTACTCGTTTGTTGTTGAAATTCCGTCCCCGGCCGGTCTTTCTTTTCGAGTCCGCGTTCGGTCGTACTCGTTTATGGTTGAAATTACGTCCTTGACCGGTCTTTCTTTTCGAGTCCGCCTTCGGTCGTACTCGTTTGTGGTTGAAATTTCGTCCTCGGCCGGTCTTTCTTTTCGAGTCAGCTTTCGGTCGTACGCGTTTGTGGTTGAAAGTCCGTCCTCGGCCGGTCTTTCTTTTCGAGTCCGCTTTCGATCGTACTCGTTTGTGGTGGAAATTCCATCCTCGACCGGTCTTTCTTTTCGAGTCCGCTTTCGGTCGTACTCGTTTGTTATTGAAAGTCCGTCCTTGCCCGGTCTTTCTTTTCGAGTCCGCTTTCGGTCGTACTCGTTTGTTGTTGAAATTCCATCCTCGACCGGTCTTTCTTTTCGAGTCCGCCTTCGGTCGTACTCGCACTTGGTTGAAAGTCCGTCCTCGGCCAGACTTTCTTTTCGAGTCCGCTTTCGGTCGTACTCATTTGTGGTTGAAATTCCGTCCTCGGCCGGTCTTTCTTTTCGAGTCCTCTTTCCTTCGTACTCGTTTGTGGTTGAAATTCCTTCCTACAGCGGTCTTTCATTTCGAGTCCGCTTTCGGTCGTACTCGTTTGCTGATGAAATTCCGTCTTCGGCCGGTCTTTCTTTTCGAGTCCGCTTTCGGTCGTGCTCGTTTGTTGATGAAATTCCGTCTTCGGTCGGTCTTTCTTTTCGAGTCCGCTTTCGGTCGTACTCGTTTGTTGTTGAAATTCCGTCCTCGGCCGGTCTTTCTTTTCGAGTCCGCTTTCGGCCGTACTCATTTATGGTTGAAATTACGTCCTTGACCGGTCTTTCTTTTCGCGTCCGCCTTCGGTAATACTCGTTTGTGGTTGAAATTCCGTCCTCGGTCGGTCTTTCTTTTCGAGTCAGCTTTCGGTCGTACTCGTATGTGGTTGAAAGTCCGTCCTCGGCCGGTCTTTCTTTTCGAGTCCGCTTTCGATCGTACTCGTTTGTGGTTGAAATTTCGTCCTCGGCCGGTATTTCTTTTCGATTCTGCTTTCGGTCGTACTCGTTTGTTATTGAAAGTCCGTCCTCGGCCGATCTTTCTTTTCGAGTCCTCTTTCGGTCGTACTCGTTTATGGTTGAAATTCCTTCCTCGGGCAGTCTTTCATTTCGAGTCCGCCTTCGGTCGTACTCGTTTGTGGTTGAAAGTCCGTCCTCGGCCGGTCTTTCTTTTCGAGTCCACTTTCGGTCATACTCATTTGTGGTTGAAATTCCGTCCTCGGCCGGTCTTTCTTTTCGAGTCCTCTTTCGGTCGTACTCGTTTGCTGATGAAATTCCGTCTTCGGTCGGTCTTTATTTTCGAGTCCGCTTTCGGTCGTACTCGTTTGTGATTGAAATTCCGTCCTCGGCCGGTCTTCCTTTTCGACTCCACTTTCGGTCGTACTCGTTTGCTGATGAAATTCCGTCTTCGGTCGGTCTTTCTTTTCGAGTCCGCTTTCGGTCGTACTCGTTTGTGGTTGAAATTCCGTCCTCGGCCGGTCTTTCTTTTCGAGTCCGCTTTCGGTCGTACTCGTTTACTGACGAAATTCTTTCTTCGGTCGGTCTTTCTTTTTGAGTCCGCTTTCGGTCAAGCTCGTTTGTTGATGAAAATCCATCTTCGGTCGGTCTTTCTTTTCGAGTCCGCTTTCGGTCGTACTCGTTTGTTGTTGAAATTCCGTCCTCGGCCGGTCTTTCTTTTCGAGTCCGCTTTCGGTCGTACTCGTTTATGGTTGAAATTACGTCCTTGGCCGGTCTTTCTTTTCGAGTCCGCCTTCGGTCGTACTCGTTTGTGGTTGAAATTTCGTCCTCGGCCGGTCTTTCTTTTCGAGTCAGCTTTCGGTCGTACTCGTTTGTGGTTTAAAGTCCGTCCTCGGCCGGTCTTTCTTTTCGAGTCCGCTTTCGATCGTACTCGTTTGTGGTGGAAATTCCATCCTCGACCGGTCTTTCTTTTCGAGTCCGCTTTCGGTCGTACTCGTTTGTTATTGAAAGTCCGTCCTTGCCCGGTCTTTCTTTTCGAGTCCGCTTTCGGTCGTACTCGTTTGTTGTTGAAATTCCATCCTCGGCCTGTCATTCTTTTCGAGTCCGCCTTCGGTCGTACTCGCACTTGGTTGAAAGTCCGTCCTCGGCCGGACTTTCTTTTCGAGTCCGCTTTCGGTCTTACTCATTTGTGGTTGAAATTTCGTCCTCGGCCGGTCTTTCTTTTCGAGTCCTCTTTCGGTCGTACTCGTTTGTGGTTGAAATTCCTTCCTACGGCGGTCTTTCATTTCGAGTCCGCTTTCGGTCGTACTCGTTTGCTGATGAAATTCCGTCTTCGGCCGATCTTTCTTTTCGAGTCCGCTTTCGGTCGTTCTCGTTTGTTGATGAAATTCCGTCTTCGGTCGGTCTTTCTTTTCGAGTCCGCTTTCGGTCGTACTCGTTTGTTGTTGAAATTCCGTCCTCGGCCGGTCTTTCTTTTCGAGTCCGCTTTCGGCCGTACTCATTTATGGTTGAAATTACGTCCTTGACCGGTCTTTCTTTTCGAGTCCGCCTTCGGTAGTACTCGTTTGTGGTTGAAATTCCGTCCTCGGTCGGTCTTTCTTTTCGAGTCAGCTTTCGGTCGTACTCGTTTGTGGTTGAAAGTCCGTCCTCGGCCGGTCTTTCTTTTCGAGTCCGCTTTCGATCGTACTCGTTTGTGGTTGAAATTTCGTCCTCGGCCGATCTTTCTTTTCGATTCCGCTTTCGGTCGTACTCGTTTGTTATTGAAAGTCCGTCCTCGGCCGATCTTTCTTTTCGAGTCCTCTTTCGGTCGTACTCGTTTATGGTTGAAATTCCTTCCTCGGGCAGTCTTTCATTTCGAGTCCGCCTTCGGTCGTACTCGTTTGTGGTTGAAAGTCCGTCCTCGGCCGGTCTTTCTTTTCGAGTCCGCTTTCGGTCATACTCATTTGTGGTTGAAATTCCGTCCTCGGCCGGTCTTTCTTTTCGAGTCCTCTTTCGGTCGTACTCGTTTGCTGATGAAATTCCGTCTTCGGTCGGTCTTTCTTTTCCAGTCCGCTTTCGGTCGTACTCGTTTGTGGTTGAAATTCCGTCCTCGGTCGGTCTTCCTTTTCGAGTCCGCTTTCGGTCGTACTCGTTTACTGATGAAATTCCGTCTTCGGTCGGTCTTTCTTTTCGAGTCCGCTTTCGGTCGTACTCGTTTGTGGTTGAAATTCCGTCCTCGGCCGGTCTTTCTTTTTTAATCCGCTTTCGGTCGTACTCGTTTACTGACGAAATTCTGTCTTCGGTCGGTCTTTCTTTTTGAGTCCGCTTTCGGTCAAGCTCGTTTGTTGATGAAAATCCATCTTCGGTCGGTCATTCTTTTCGAGTCCGCTTTCGGTCGTACTCGTTTGTTGTTGAAATTCCGTCCTCGGCCGGTCTTTCTTTTCGAGTCCTCTTTCGGTCGTACTCGTTTATGGTTGAAATTACATCCTTGGCCGGTCTTTCTTTTCGAGTCCGCCTTCGGTCGTACTCGTTTGTGGTTGAAATTTCGTCCTCGGTCGGTCTTTCTTTTCGAGTCAGCTTTCGGTCGTACTCGTTTGTGGTTGAAAGTTCATCCTCGGCCGGTCTTTCTTTTCGAGTCCGCTTTCGATCGTACTCGTATGTGGTGGAAATTCCGTCCTCGGCCGGTCTTTCTTTTCGAGTCCGCTTTCGGTCGTACTCGTTTGTTATTGAAAGTCCATCCTTGCCCGGTCTTTCTTTTCGAGTCCGCTTTCGGTCGTACTCGTTTGTTGTTGAAATTTCATCCTCGTCCGGTCTTTCTTTTCGATTCCGCTTTCGGTCGTACTCATTTGTTATTGAAAGTCCGTCCTCGGGCGGTCTTTCTTTTCGAGTCCGCTTTCGGTCGTACTCGTTTGTTGTTGAAATTCCGTCCTCGGCCGGTCTTTCTTTTCGAGTCCGCCTTCGGTCGTACTCGTTTGTGGTTGAAATTCCGTCCTAGGCCGGTCTTGCTTTTCGAGTCCGCTTTCGGTCATACTCGTTGTGGTTGAAATTCTGTCCTCGGTCGGTCTTTCTTTTCGAGTCCGCTTTCGGTCGTACTTGTTTGTTGATGAAATTCCGTCTTCGGTCGGTCTTCCTTTTCGAGTCCGCTTTCGGTCGTACTCGTTTGTGGTTGAAATTCCGTCCTCGGTCGGTCTTCCTTTTCGAGTCCGCTTTCGGTCATACTCGTTTGCTGATGAAATTCCATCTTCGATCGGTCTTTCTTTTCGAGTCCGCTTTCGTTCGTACTCGTTTGTGGTTGAAATTCCGTCCTCGGCCGGTCTTTCTTTTCGAGTCCGCTTTCGGTCGTACTCGTTTACTGACGAAATTCTATCTTCGGTCGGTCTTTCTTTTTGAGTCCGCTTTCGGTCAAGCTCGTTTGTTGATGAAAATCCATCTTCGGTCGGTCTTTCTTTTCGAGTCCGCTTTCGGTTGTACTCGTTTGTTGTTGAAATTCCGTCCTCGGCCGGTCTTTCTTTTCGAGTCCGCTATCGGTCGTACTCGTTTATGGTTGAAATTACGTCCTTGGCAGGTTTTTCTTTTCGAGTTCGCCTTCGGTCGTACTCGTTTGTGGTTGAAATTTTGTCCTCGGCAGGTCTTTCTTTTCGAGTTAGCTTTCGGTCGTACTCGTTTGTGGTTGAAAGTTCGTCCTCGGCCGGTCTTTCTTTTCGAGTCCGCTTTCGATCGTACTCGTTTGTGGTGGAAATTCCGTCCTCGGCCGGTGTTTCTTTTTGAGTCCGCTTTCGGTCGTACTCATTTGTTATTGAATGTCCGTCCTTGCCCGGTCTTTCTTTTCGAGTCCGCTTTCGGTCGTACTCGTTTGTTGTTGAAATTTCGTCCTCGGCCGGTCTTTCTTTTCGAGTCCGCCTTCGGTCGTACTCGCATTTGGTTGAAAGTCCGTCCTCGGCCGGTCTTTCTTTTCGAGTCCGCTTTCGGTCGTACTCATTTGTGGTTGAAATTCCGTCCTCGGCCGGTCTTTCTTTTCGAGTCCTCTTTCGGTCGTACTCGTTTGTGGTTTAAATTCCTTCCTCGGACGGTCTTTCATTTCGAGTCCACTTTCGGTCGTACTCGTTTGCTGATGAAATTCCGTCTTCGGCCGGTCTTTCTTTTCGAGTCCGCTTTCGGTCTAACTCGTTTGTTGATGAAATTCCGTCTTCGGTAGGTCTTTCTTTTCGAGTCCGCTTTCGGTCGTACTCGTTTGCTGATGAAATTCCGTCTTCGGTCGGTCTTTCTTTTCGAGTCCGCTTTCGGTCGTACTCGTTTGTGGTTGAAATTCCGTCCTCGGCCGGTCTTTCTTTTTTAATCCGCTTTCGGCCGTACTCGTTTACTGACGAAATTCTGTCTTCGGTCGGTCTTTCTTTTTGAGTCCGCTTTCGGTCAAGCTCGTTTGTTGATGAAAATCCATCTTCGGTCGGTCTTTCTTTTCGAGTCCGCTTTCGGTCGTACTCGTTTGTTGTTGAAATTCCGTCCTCGGCCGGTCTTTCTTTTCGAGTCCGCTTTCGTTCGTACTCGTTTATGGTTGAAATTACGTCCTTGGCCGGTCTTTCTTTTCGAGTCCGCCTTCGGTCGTACTCGTTTGTGGTTGAAATTTCGTCCTCGGTCGGTCTTTCTTTTCGAGTCAGCTTTCGGTCGCACTCGTTTGTGGAAGAAAGTCCGTCCTCGGCCGGTCTTTCTTTTCGAGTCCGCTTTCGATCGTACTCGTTTGTGGTGGAAATTCCGTCCTAGGCCGGTCTTTCTTTTCGAGTCCGCTTTAGGTCGTACTCGTTTATTATTGAAAGTCCGTCCTTGCCCGGTCTTTCTTTTCGAGTCCGCTTTCGGTCGTACTCGTTTGTTGTTGAAATTTCGTCCTCGGCCGGTCTTTCTTTTCGAGTCCGCCTTCGGTCGTACTCGCATTTGGTTGAAAGTCCGTCCTCGGCCGGTCTTTCTTTTCGAGTCCGCTTTCGGTCATACTCATTTGTGGTTGAAATTCCGTCCTCGGCCGGTCTTTCTTTTCGAGTCCTCTTTCGGTCGTACTCGTTTGTGGTTGAAATTCCTTCCTCGGACGGTCTTTCATTTCGAGTCCGCTTTCGGTCGTACTCGTTTGCTGATGAAATTCCGTCTTCGGCCGGTCTTTCTTTTCGAGTCCGCTTTCGGTCTAACTCGTTTGTTGATGAAATTCCGTCTTCGGTAGGTCTTTCTTTTCGAGTCCGCTTTCGGTCGTACTCGTTTGTTGTTGAAATTCCGTCCTCAGCCGGTCTTTCTTTTCGAGTCCGCTTTCGGTCGTACTCCTTTATGGTTGAAATTACGTCCTTGGCCGGACTTTCTTTTCGAGTCCGCCTTCGGTAGTACTCGTTTGTGGTTGAAATTCCGTCCTCGGCCGGTCTTTCTTTTCGAGTCAGCTTTCGGTCGTACTCGTTTGTGGTTGAAAGTCCATCCTCGGCCGGTCTTTCTTTTCGAGTCCGCTTTCGATCGTACTCGTTTGTGGTTGAAATTTCGTCCTCGGCCGGTCTTTCTTTTCGATTCCGCTTTCGGTCGTACTTGTTTGTTATTAAAAGTTCGTCCTCGGCCGGTCTTTCTTTTCGAGTCCTCTTTCGGTCGTACTCGTTTGTGGTTGAAATTCCTTACTCGGGCGGTCTTTCATTTCGAGTCCGCCTTCGGTCGTACTCGTTTGTGGTTGAAATTTCGTCCTCGGCCGGTCTTCCTTTTCGAGTCCGCTTTCGGTCGTACTCGTTTGCTGATGAAATTCCGTCTTCGGTCGGTCTTTCTTTTCGAGTCCGCTTTCGGTCGTACTCGTTTGTGGTTGAAATTCCGTCCTCGGCCGGTCTTTCTTTTTTAATCCGCTTTCGGCCGTACTCGTTTACTGACGAAATTCTGTCTTCGGTCAGTCTTTCTTTTTGAGTCCGCTTTCGGTCAAGCTCGTTTGTTGATGAAAATCCATCTTCGGTCGGTCTTTCTTTTCGAGTCCGCTTTCGGTCGTACTCGTTTGTTGTTGAAATTCCGTCCTCGCCCGGTCTTTCTTTTCGAGTCCGCTTTCGTTCGTACTCGTTTATGGTTGAAATTACGTCCTTGGCCGGTCTTTCTTTTCGAGTCCGCCTTCGGTCGTACTCGATTGTGGTTGAAATTTCGTCCTCGGTCGGTCTTTCTTTTCGAGTCAGCTTTCGGTCGCACTCGTTTGTGGAAGAAAGTCCGTCCTCGGCCGGTCTTTCTTTTCGAGTCCGCTTTCGATCGTACTCGTTTGTGGTGGAAATTCCGTCCTAGGCCGGTCTTTCTTTTCGAGTCCGCTTTAGGTCGTACTCGTTTATTATTGAAAGTCCGTCCTTGCCCGGTCTTTCTTTTCGAGTCCGCTTTCGGTCGTACTCGTTTGTTGTTGAAATTTCGTCCTCGGCCGGTCTTTCTTTTCGAGTCCGCCTTCGGTCGTACTCGCATTTGGTTGAAAGTCCGTCCTCGGCCGGTCTTTCTTTTCGAGTCCGCTTTCGGTCATACTCATTTGTGGTTGAAATTCCGTCCTCGGCCGGTCTTTCTTTTCGAGTCCTCTTTCGGTCGTACTCGTTTGTGGTTGAAATTCCTTCCTCGGACGGTCTTTCATTTCGAGTCCGCTTTCGGTCGTACTCGTTTGCTGATGAAATTCCGTCTTCGGCCGGTCTTTCTTTTCGAGTCCGCTTTCGGTCTAACTCGTTTGTTGATGAAATTCCGTCTTCGGTAGGTCTTTCTTTTCGAGTCCGCTTTCGGTCGTACTCGTTTGTTGTTGAAATTCCGTCCTCATCCGGTCTTTCTTTTCGAGTCCGCTTTCGGTCGTACTCCTTTATGGTTGAAATTACGTCCTTGGCCGGTCTTTCTTTTCGAGTCCGCCTTCGGTAGTACTCGTTTGTGGTTGAAATTCCGTCCTCGGCCGGTCTTTCTTTTCGAGTCAGCTTTCGGTCGTACTCGTTTGTGGTTGAATGTCCATCCTCGGCCGGTCTTTCTTTTCGAGTCCGCTTTCGATCGTGCTCGTTTGTGGTTGAAATTTCGTCCTCGGCCGGTCTTTCTTTTCGATTCCGCTTTCGGTCGTACTTGTTTGTTATTAAAAGTTCGTCCTCGGCCGGTCTTTCTTTTCGAGTCCTCTTTCGGTCGTACTCGTTTGTGGTTGAAATTCCTTCCTCGGGCGGTCTTTCATTTCGAGTCCGCCTTCGGTCGTACTCGTTTGTGGTTGAAATTTCGTCCTCGGCCGGTCTTCCTTTTCGAGTCCGCTTTCGGTCGTACTCGTTTGCTGATGAAATTCCGTCTTCGGTCGGTCTTTCTTTTCGAGTCCGCTTTCGGTCGTACTCGTTTGTGGTTGAAATTTCGTCCTCGGCCGGTCTTTCTTTTTTAATCCGCTTTCGGCCGTACTCGTTTACTGACGAAATTCTGTCTTCGGTCGGTCTTTCTTTTTGAGTCCGCTTTCGGTCAAGCTCGTTTGTTGATGAAAATCCATCTTCGGTCGGTCTTTCTTTTCGAGTCCGCTTTCGGTCGTATACGTTTGTTGTTGAAATTCCGTCCTCGGCCGGTTTTTGTTTTCGAGTCCGCTTTCGTTCGTACTCGTTTATGGTTGAAATTACGTCCTTGGCCGGTCTTTCTTTTCGAGTCCGCCTTCGGTCGTACTCGTTTGTGGTTGAAATTTCGTCCTCGGTCGGTCTTTCTTTTCGAGTCAGCTTTCGGTCGCACTCGTTTGTGGAAGAAAGTCCGTCCTCGGCCGGTCTTTCTTTTCGAGTCCGCTTTCGATCGTACTCGTTTGTGGTGGAAATTCCGTCCTAGGCCGGTCTTTCTTTTCGAGTCCGCTTTCGGTCGTACTCGTTTATTATTGAAAGTCCGTCCTTGCCCGGTCTTTCTTTTCGAGTCCGCTTTCGGTCGTACTCGTTTGTTGTTGAAATTTCATCCTCGTCCAGTCTTTCTTTTCGATTCCGCTTTCGGTCGTACTCATTTGTTATTGAAAGTCCGTCCTCGGCCGGTCTTTCTTTTCGAGTCCGCTTTCGATCGTACTCGTTTGTGGTTGAAATTTCGTCCTCGGCCGATCTTTCTTTTCGATTCCGCTTTCGGTCGTACTCGTTTGTTATTGAAAGTCCGTCCTCGGCCGATCTTTCTTTTCGAGTCCTCTTTCGGTCGTACTCGTTTATGGTTGAAATTCCTTCCTCGGGCAGTCTTTCATTTCGAGTCCGCCTTCGGTCGTACTCGTTTGTGGTTGAAAGTCCGTCCTCGGCCGGTCTTTCTTTTCGAGTCAGCTTTCGGTCGTACTCGTTTGTGGTTGAAAGTCCATCCTCGGCCGGTCTTTCTTTTCGAGTCCTCTTTCGGTCGTACTCGTTTGCTGATGAAATTCCGTCTTCGGTCGGTCTTTCTTTTCCAGTCCGCTTTCGGTCGTACTCGTTTGTGGTTGAAATTCCGTCCTCGGCCGGTCTTCCTTTTCGAGTCCGCTTTCGGTCGTACTCGTTTACGGATGAAATTCCGTCTTCGGTCGGTCTTTCTTTTCGAGTCCGCTTTCGGTCGTACTCGTTTGTGGTTGAAATTCCGTCCTCGGCCGGTCTTTCTTTTTTAATCCGCTTTCGGCCGTACTCGTTTACTGACGAACTTCTGTCTTCGGTCGGTCTTTCTTTTTGAGTCCGCTTTCGGTCAAGCTCGTTTGTTGATGAAAATCCATCTTCGGTCGGTCTTTCTTTTCGAGTCCGCTTTCGGTCGTACTCGTTTGTTGTTGAAATTCCGTCCTCGGCCGGTCTTTCTTTTCGAGTCCGCTTTCGTTCGTACTCGTTTATGGTTGAAATTACGTCCTTGGCCGGTCTTTCTTTTCGAGTCCGCCTTCGGTCGTACTCGATTGTGGTTGAAATTTCGTCCTCGGTCGGTCTTTCTTTTCGAGTCAGCTTTCGGTTGCACTCGTTTGTGGAAGAAAGTCCGTCCTCGGCCGGTCTTTCTTTTCGAGTCCGCTTTCGATCGTACTCGTTTGTGGTGGAAATTCCGTCCTAGGCCGGTCTTTCTTTTCGAGTCCGCTTTAGGTCGTACTCGTTTATTATTGAAAGTCCGTCCTTGCCCGGTCTTTCTTTTCGAGTCCGCTTTCGGTCGTACTCGTTTGTTGTTGAAATTTCGTCCTCGGCCGGTCTTTCTTTTCGAGTCCGCCTTCGGTCGTACTCGCATTTGGTTGAAAGTCCGTCCTCGGCCGGTCTTTCTTTTCGAGTCCGCTTTCGGTCATACTCATTTGTGGTTGAAATTCCGTCCTCGGCCGGTCTTTCTTTTCGAGTCCTCTTTCGGTCGTACTCGTTTGTGGTTGAAATTCCTTCCTCGGACGGTCTTTCATTTCGAGTCAGCTTTCGGTCGTACTCGTTTGCTGATGAAATTCCGTCTTCGGCCGGTTCTTGTTTTCGAGTCCGCTTTCGTTCGTACTCGTTTATGGTTGAAATTACGTCCTTGGCCGGTCTTTCTTTTCGAGTCCGCCTTCGGTCGTACTCGTTTGTGGTTGAAATTTCGTCCTCGGTCGGTCTTTCTTTTCGAGTCAGCTTTCGGTCGCACTCGTTTGTGGAAGAAAGTCCGTCCTCGGCCGGTCTTTCTTTTCGAGTCCGCTTTCGATCGTACTCGTTTGTGGTGGAAATTCCGTCCTAGGCCGGTCTTTCTTTTCGAGTCCGCTTTCGGTCGTACTCGTTTATTATTGAAAGTCCGTCCTTGCCCGGTCTTTCTTTTCGAGTCCGCTTTCGGTCGTACTCGTTTGTTGTTGAAATTTCATCCTCGTCCAGTCTTTCTTTTCGATTCCGCTTTCGGTCGTACTCATTTGTTATTGAAAGTCCGTCCTCGGCCGGTCTTTCTTTTCGAGTCCGCTTTCGATCGTACTCGTTTGTGGTTGAAATTTCGTCCTCGGCCGATCTTTCTTTTCGATTCCGCTTTCGGTCGTACTCGTTTGTTATTGAAAGTCCGTCCTCGGCCGATCTTTCTTTTCGAGTCCTCTTTCGGTCGTACTCGTTTATGGTCGAAATTCCTTCCTCGGGCAGTCTTTCATTTCGAGTCCGCCTTCGGTCGTACTCGTTTGTGGTTGAAAGTCCGTCCTCGGCCGGTCTTTCTTTTCGAGTCAGCTTTCGGTCGTACTCGTTTGTGGTTGAAAGTCCATCCTCGGCCGGTCTTTCTTTTCGAGTCCTCTTTCGGTCGTACTCGTTTGCTGATGAAATTCCGTCTTCGGTCGGTCTTTCTTTTCCAGTCCGCTTTCGGTCGTACTCGTTTGTGGTTGAAATTCCGTCCTCGGCAGGTCTTCCTATTCGAGTCCGCTTTCGGTCGTACTCGTTTACGGATGAAATTCCGTCTTCGGTCGGTCTTTCTTTTCGAGTCCGCTTTCGGTCGTACTCGTTTGTGGTTGAAATTCCGTCCTCGGCCGGTCTTTCTTTTTTAATCCGCTTTCGGCCGTACTCGTTTACTGACGAACTTCTGTCTTCGGTCGGTCTTTCTTTTTGAGTCCGCTTTCGGTCAAGCTCGTTTGTTGATGAAAATCCATCTTCGGTCGGTCTTTCTTTTCGAGTCCGCTTTCGGTCGTACTCGTTTGTTGTTGAAATTCCGTCCTCGGCCGGTCTTTCTTTTCGAGTCCGCTTTCGTTCGTACTCGTTTATGGTTGAAATTACGTCCTTGGCCGGTCTTTCTTTTCGAGTCCGCCTTCGGTAGTACTCGTTTGTGGTTGAAATTCCGTCCTCGGCCGGTCTTTCTTTTCGAGTCAGCTTTCGGTCGCACTCGTTTGTGGAAGAAAGTCCGTCCTCGGCCGGTCTTTCTTTTCGAGTCCGCTTTCGATCGTACTCGTTTGTGGTGGAAATTCCGTCCTAGGCCGGTCTTTCTTTTCGAGTCCGCTTTAGGTCGTACTCGTTTATTATTGAAAGTCCGTCCTTGCCCGGTCTTTCTTTTCGAGTCCGCTTTCGGTCGTACTCGTTTGTTGTTGAAATTTCGTCCTCGGCCGGTCTTTCTTTTCGAGTCCGCCTTCGGTCGTACTCGCATTTGGTTGAAAGTCCGTCCTCGGCCGGTCTTTCTTTTCGAGTCCGCTTTCGGTCATACTCATTTGTGGTTGAAATTCCGTCCTCGGCCGGTCTTTCTTTTCGAGTCCTCTTTCGGTCGTACTCGTTTGTGGTTGAAATTCCTTCCTCGGACGGTCTTTCATTTCGAGTCCGCTTTCGGTCGTACTCGTTTGCTGATGAAATTCCGTCTTCGGCCGGTCTTTCTTTTCGAGTCCGCTTTCGGTCTAACTCGTTTGTTGATGAAATTCCGTCTTCGGTAGGTCTTTCTTTTCGAGTCCGCTTTCGGTCGTACTCGTTTGTTGTTGAAATTCCGTCCTCAGCCGTTCTTTCTTTTCGAGTCCGCTTTCGGTCGTACTCCTTTATGGTTGAAATTACGTCCTTGGCCGGTCTTTCTTTTCGAGTCCGCCTTCGGTAGTACTCGTTTGTGGTTGAAATTCCGTCCTCGGCCGGTCTTTCTTTTCGAGTCAGCTTTCGGTCGTACTCGTTTGTGGTTGAAAGTCCATCCTCGGCCGGTCTTTCTTTTCGAGTCCGCTTTCGATCGTACTCGTTTGTGGTTGAAATTTCGTCCTCGGCCGGTCTTTCTTTTCGATTCCGCTTTCGGTCGTACTTGTTTGTTATTAAAAGTTCGTCCTCGGCCGGTCTTTCTTTTCGAGTCCTCTTTCGGTCGTACTCGTTTGTGGTTGAAATTCCTTCCTCGGGCGGTCTTTCATTTCGAGTCCGCCTTCGGTCGTACTCGTTTGTGGTTGAAATTTCGTCCTCGGCCCGTCTTCCTTTTCGAGTCCGCTTTCGGTCGTACTCGTTTGCTGATGAAATTCCGTCTTCGGTCGGTCTTTCTTTTCGAGTCCGCTTTCGGTCGTACTCGTTTGTGGTTGAAATTTCGTCCTCGGCCGGTCTTTCTTTTTTAATCCGCTTTCGGTCGTACTCGTTTGCTGATGAAATTCTGTCTTCGGTCGGTCTTTCTTTTTGAGTCCGCTTTCGGTCAAGCTCGTTTGTTGATGAAAATCCATCTTCGGTCGGTCTTTCTTTTCGAGTCCGCTTTCGGTCGTACTCGTTTGTTGTTGAAATTCCGTCCTCGGCCGGTCTTTCTTTTCGAGTCCTCTTTCGGTCGTACTCGTTTATGGTTGAAATTACATCCTTGGCCGGTCTTTCTTTTCGAGTCCGCCTTCGGTCGTACTCGTATGTGGTTGAAATTTCGTCCTCGGTCGGTCTTTCTTTTCGAGTCAGCTTTCGGTCGTACTCGTTTGTGGTTGAAAGTTCATCCTCGGCCGGTCTTTCTTTTCGAGTCCGCTTTCGATCGTACTCGTATGTGGTGGAAATTCCGTCCTCTGCCGGTCTTTCTTTTCGAGTCCGCTTTCGGTCGTACTCGTTTGTTATTGAAAGTCCGTCCTTGCCCGGTCTTTCTTTTCGAGTCCGCTTTCGGTCGTACTCGTTTGTTGTTGAAATTTCATCCTCGTCCGGTCTTTCTTTTCGATTCCGCTTTCGGTCGTACTCATTTGTTATTGAAAGTCCGTCCTCGGGCGGTCTTTCTTTTCGAGTCCGCTTTCGGTCGTACTCGTTTGTTGTTGAAATTCCGTCCTCGACCGGTCTTTCTTTTCGAGTCCGCCTTCGGTCGTACTCGTTTGTGGTTGAAATTCCGTCCTAGGCCGGTCTTGCTTTTCGAGTCCGCTTTCAGTCGTACTCGTTGTGGTTGAAATTCTGTCCTCGATCGGTCTTTCTTTTCGAGTCCGCTTTCGGTCGTACTTGTTTGCTGATGAAATTCCGTCTTCGGTCGGTCTTTCTTTTCGAGTCCGCTTTCGGTCGTACTCGTTTGTGGTTGAAATTCCGTCCTCGGCCGGTCTTCCTTTTCGAGTCCGCTTTCGGTCATACTCGTTTGCTGATGAAATTCCATCTTCGGTCGGTCTTTCTTTTCGAGTCAGCTTTCGTTCGTACTCGTTTGTGGTTGAAATTCCGTCCTCGGCCGGTCTTTCTTTTCGAGTCCGCTTTCGGTCGTACTCGTTTACTGACGAAATTCTATCTTCGGTCGGTCTTTCTTTTTGAGTCCGCTTTCGGTAAAGCTCGTTTGTTGATGAAAATCCATCTTCGGTCGGTCTTTCTTTTCGAGTCCGCTTTCGGTTGTACTCGTTTGTTGTTGAAATTCCGTCCTCGGCCGGTCTTTCTTTTCGAGTCCGCTATCGGTCGTACTCGTTTATGGTTGAAATTACGTCCTTGGCAGGTTTTTCTTTTCGAGTTCGCCTTCGGTCGTACTCGTTTGTGGTTGAAATTTTGTCCTCGGCAGGTCTTTCTTTTCGAGTTAGCTTTCGGTCGTACTCGTTTGTGGTTGAAAGTTCGTCCTCGGTCGGTCTTTCTTTTCGAGTCCGCTTTCGATCGTACTCGTTTGTGGTGGAAATTCCGTCCTCGGCCGGTCTTTCTTTTTGAGTCTGCTTTCGGTCGTACTCATTTGTTATTGAATGTCCGTCCTTGCCCGGTCTTTCTTTTCGAGTCCACTTTCGGTCGTACTCGTTTGTTGTTGAAATTTCGTCCTCGGCCGGTCTTTCTTTTCGAGTCCGCCTTCGGTCGTACTCGCATTTGGTTGAAAGTCCGTCCTCGGCCAGTCTTTCTTTTCGAGTCCGCTTTCGGTCGTACTCATTTGTGGTTGAAATTCTGTCCTCGGCCGGTCTTTCTTTTCGAGTCCTCTTTCGGTCGTACTCGTTTGTGGTTGAAATTCCTTCCTCGGACGGTCTTTCATTTCGAGTCCGCTTTCGGTCGTACTCGTTTGCTGATGAAATTCCGTCTTCGGCCGATCTTTCTTTTCGAGTCCGCTTTCGGTCTAACTCGTTTGTTGATGAAATTCCGTCTTCGGTAGGTCTTTCTTTTTGAGTCCGCTTTCGGTCGTACTCGTTTGTTGTTGAAATTCCGTCCTTAGCCGGTCTTTCATTTCGAGTCCGCTTTCGGTCGTACTCCTTTATGGTTGAAATTACGTCCTTGGCCGGTCTTTCTTTTCGAGTCCGCCTTCGGTAGTACTCGTTTGTGGTTGAAATTCCGTCCTCGGCCGGTCTTTCTTTTCGAGTCAGCTTTCGGTCGTACTCGTTTGTGGTTGAAAGTCCATCCTCGGCCGGTCTTTCTTTTCGAGTCCGCTTTCGATCGTACTCGTTTGTGGTTGAAATTTCGTCCTCGGCCGGTCTTTCTTTTCGATTCCGCTTTCGGTCGTACTTGTTTGTTATTAAAAGTTCGTCCTCGGCCGGTCTTTCTTTTCGAGTACTCTTTCGGTCGTACTCGTTTGTGGTTGAAATTCCTTCCTCGGGCGGTCTTTCATTTCGAGTCCGCCTTCGGTCGTACTCGTTTGTGGTTGAAATTTCGTCCTCGGCCGGTCTTCCTTTTCGAGTCCGCTTTCGGTCGTACTCGTTTGCTGATGAAATTCCGTCTTCGGTCGGTCTTTCTTTTCGAGTCCGCTTTCGGTCGTACTCGTTTGTGGTTGAAATTCCGTCCTCGGCCGGTCTTTCTTTTTTAATCCGCTTTCGGCCGTACTCGTTTACTGACGAAATTCTGTCTTCGGTCGGTCTTTCTTTTTGAGTCCGCTTTCGGTCAAGCTCGTTTGTTGATGAAAATCCATCTTCGGTCGGTCTTTCTTTTCGAGTCAGCTTTCGGTCGCACTCGTTTGTGGAAAAAAGTCCGTCCTCGGCCGGTCTTTCTTTTCGAGTCCGCTTTCGATCGTACTCGTTTGTGGTGGAAATTTCGTCCTAGGCCGGTCTTTCTTTTCGAGTCCGCTTTCGGTCGTACTCGTTTATTATTGAAAGTCCGTCCTTGCCCGGTCTTTCTTTTCGAGTCCCTTTCGGTCATACTCGTTTGTTGTTGAAATTTCATCCTCGTCCAGTCTTTCTTTTCGATTCCGCTTT
The DNA here is from genome assembly GCA_022829125.1 of Lathyrus tuberosus. Classification (NCBI taxonomy): domain Eukaryota; kingdom Viridiplantae; phylum Streptophyta; class Magnoliopsida; order Fabales; family Fabaceae; genus Lathyrus; species Lathyrus tuberosus. Next base: position 904,836 of record JALAZF010000390.1, read on the forward strand.
CGGTCGTACTCATTTGTTATTGAAAGTCCGTCCTCGGGCGGTCTTTCTTTTCGAGTCCGCTTTCGGTCGTACTCGTTTGTTGTTGAAATTCCGTCCTCGGCCGGTCTTTCTTTTCGAGTCCGCCTTCGGTCGTACTCGTTTGTGGTTGAAATTCCGTCCTAGGCCGGTCTTGCTTTTCGAGTCCGCTTTCGGTCGTACTCGTTGTGGTTGAAATTCCGTCCTCGGTCGGTCTTTCTTTTCGAGTCCGCTTTCGGTCGTACTTGTTTGCTGATGAAATTCCGTCTTCGGTCGGTCTTTCTTTTCGAGTCCGCTTTCGGTCGTACTCGTTTGTGGTTGAAATTCCGTCCTCGGCCGGTCTTCCTTTTCGAGTCCGCTTTCGGTCGTACTCGTTTGCTAATGAAATTCCATCTTCGGTCGGTCTTTCTTTTCGAGTCCGCTTTCGGTCGTAATCGTTTTTGGTTTAAATTCCGTCCTCGGCCGGTCTTTCTTTTCGAGTCCGCTTTCGGTCGTACTCGTTTACTGACGAAATTCTATCTTCGGTCGGTCTTTCTTTTTGAGTCCGCTTTCGGTCAAGCTCGTTTGTTGATGAAAATCATCTTCGGTCGGTCTTTCTTTTCGAGTCAGCTTTCGGTTGTACTCGTTTGTTGTTGAAATTCCGTCCTCAGCCGGTCTTTCTTTTCGAGTCCGCTTTCGGTCGTACTCGTTTATGGTTGAAATTACGTCCTTGGCCGGTCTTTCTTTTCGAGTTCGCCTTCGGTCGTACTCGTTTGTGGTTGAAATTTTGTCCTCGGCAGGTCTTTCTTTTCGAGTTAGCTTTCGGTCGTACTCGTTTGTGGTTGAAAGTTCATCCTCGGCCGGTCTTTCTTTTCGAGTCCGCTTTCGATCGTACTCGTTTGTGATGGAAATTTCGTCCTCGGCCGGTCTTTCTTTTGGAGTCTGCTTTCGGTCGTACTCATTTGTTATTGAATGTCCATCCTTGCCCGGTCTTTCTTTTCGAGTCCGCTTTCGGTCGTACTCGTTTGTTGTTGAAATTCCGTCCTCGGCCGGTCTTTCTTTTCGAGTCCGCCTTCGGTCGTACTCGCATTTGGTTGAAAGTCCGTCCTCGGCCGGTCTTTCTTTTCGAGTCCGCTTTCGGTCGTACTCATTTGTGGTTGAAATTCCGTCCTCGGCCGGTCTTTCTTTTCGATTCCTCTTTCAGTCGTACTCGTTTGTGGTTGAAATTCCTTCCTCGGGCTGTCTTTCATTTCAAGTCCGCTTTCGGTCGTACTCGTTTGCTGATGAAATTCCGTCTTCGGCTGGTCTTTCTTTTCGAGTCCACTTTCGATCTTGCTTGTTTGTTGATGAAATTCCGTCTTCGGTCGGTCTTTCTTTTCGAGTCTGCTTTCGGTCGTACTCGTTTGTTGTTGAAATTCCGTCCTCGGCAGGTCTTTCTTTTCGAGTCCGCTTTCGGTCGTACTCGTTTATGGTTGAAATTACGTCCTTGGTCGGTCTTTCTTTTCGAGTCCACCTTCGGTAGTACTCGTTTGTGGTTGAAATTCCGTCCTCGGCCGGTCTTTCTTTTCGAGTCAGCTTTCGGTCGATCTCGTTTGTGGTTGAAAGTCCGTCCTCGGCCGGTCTTTCTTTTCGAGTCCGCTTTCGATCGTACTCGTTTATGGTTGAAATTTCGTCCTCGGCCGGTCTTTCTTTTCGATTCCGCTTTCGGTCGTACTCGTTTGTTATTAAAAGTTCGTCCTCGGCCGGTCTTTCTTTTCGAGTCCTCTTTCGGTCGTACTCGTTTGTGGTTGAAATTCCTTCCTCGGGCGGTCTTTCATTTCGAGTCCGCCTTCGGTCGTACTCGTTTGTGGTTGAAAGTCCGTCCTCGGCCGGTCTTTCTTTTCGAGTCCGCTTTCGGTCATACTCATTTGTGGTTGAAATTCCGTCCTCGGCCGCTCTTTCTTTTCGAGTCCTCTTTCGATCGTACTCGTTTGCTGATGAAATTCCGTCAACGGTCGGTCTTTCTTTTCGAGTCAGCTTTCGGTCGTACTCGTTTGTGGTTGAAATTCCGTCCTCGGCCGATCTTTCTTTTCGAGTCCACTTTCGGTCGTACTCGTTTGCTGATGAAATTCCGTGTTCGGTCGGTCTTTCTTTTCGAGTCCGCTTTCGGTTGTGCTCGTTTGTTGATGAAATTCCGTCTTTGGACGGTCTTTCTTTTCAAGTCCGCTTTCGGCCGTACTCGTTTGTTGTTGAAATTCCGTCCTCGGCCGGTCTTTCTTTTCGAGTCCGACTTCAGTCGCACTCGCATTATTGTTGGTTTGCCTGTCTTCGGCCGGTCTACCCTTGTTTGAAATTCCGTCTTCGGCCGGTCTTTCTTTTCGAGTTCGCCTTCGGTCGCCCTCGTATTATCTTGTTTCTCCCCAGCATAGTCTGCCTTCGGTTGGTCTACCTTTTTGAGTTCGCCCTCGACCGGCCTCGTTTATTCTTATATCCCCAGTTTAGTCCGCCTTCGGCCGGTCTACCTTTCTGAGTTCTCCTTCGGCCGTCCTCGTAAACACTTTATTTCATTATCCCCACAGATTGCGAATTTCCAGGTTATGTTGGTATTCAATCTCCGTGTATCCCAATTTTTTTTATCTTGAAGCCTTTGCTTCCATACTCTCCGATCCAAGAAGTTTGAATAGGGTCAGCTGTAACACCTCAAAATTTGCCCTCTGGTTTTTTAACTGGCTTATGTTTCATTGCATGCTTTGCATTATCATCCTGGAATTTCATTGGTTCATTGGCATGGGGGTCAGGGTGTCTAAATCAAATCCAAGGAGCCTTGGGCCTTAAGAGATCTTAAATTGAGTCATCACCTTATCATATGATCAAGCTTGACAAGAAATTTCAAGAAATCACATTCTCCCAACCAGTGCAATATTATGGTTTTTGGGATTCTTGAGTATAACTCCTCAATGGACAAGATCATTGAGCTTTTATCATCTCCAAATGGTACATCCCATCAGTGTTTGAGAGGATACACTTCATACTCAGAGGAAATTGGATTTGGAGGATGTGCTGATTTCTCCTAGACTGAGGGTTCAAAACTAGGGTTTGCCATAAAATCAGTTTATTTCTGATTTTTTGGGCAAGACTTGATTTCATGGTATTTTAAATGTCCTTAAGTGTATAAGGTTGAAGGATTGTCCATCAATTTGGTTTGGAAGAGTTCCAATTAACCAAATGATTAAAAATCAGGAGAATTGGGAAAAAGTCAACTGTGCAGAGGAAAAAGTCAACTCTTGACTTTTTGAGGTCAATTTCATGCTCCTCACCTCAAATATGGTTATTGATGAAGATTTGATCAAGAAATATTAAGGGATTCACCAAAAATCAGAAGATGTGGAAAGTTTCCAAAAATAGAATTAAGGGTTTCTAAATATGGCAAGTTTTGGCAAGGTGCACACCCATCTTTGAAGCATTCTTTCTCCATGGTCCAAGCTCCAAATGCAAGGGTTATGGAGGCCTATCAAAAGTTCACATTACAGGCTTCAAAACCATAACAAGAACTCCTCCATTGGATCAAAATTGAAGGAGATATGATGGATTAAAGTTGAGGCAAATCAAGGGAAAATGCCAAGGCATGACCAACCAGCTCGAAGTAAATTGATCAAGCACCTTACATGCATAAAGGGTTCATGTTTATGGCCAATTTTTCCCATGCTAAAATCTTCAAATGAAAAAGTGCCCAACATGAAAAGTGTTCCCCTTGTGTCCCTCTACAACTTTGATGTTGAGACCTTTTCCACTTGATCAACATATCTCAAGATATTTTAGGTTAAAGTGGTGAAAATCAAGAGATGAAAAGTTGCCTATCAAATGCCAAGTCATGTGCAGGCCAGCCTGGGCAACAATACAATACAATGTCATGAATTCAACACCATTTTACTCCATGATTCAAGCTTCAGTTTCAATTGTTTTCAACACCAATGTTGCTCTACTTCAGGTCCTCTTTCCAAAAAGCCAAAGACCATGACATTTCATCCACTATTCTTAAAAATAAGCCTTGGAAAAGTTGCTATCATGATGTATGCATAAGCTCTTGTTAGTTTCATTTCTCTTGTGGACCATGCATATAACCTAGCCCTTGCTACCCTTACTACATGTGCCCATGCATTCTATGACACTACATGCATGCATCACCAAACATACTTCATATGGCCATGAAAAACAAACTTAATGAGCAGGCTTTTGTTTGTACTGATTACACTGCACCCTTTGCATTACCACCATCCATCACCTTAGGGAGTACCACAACCATCGTGTACCTCCATGCACAAGAAGAAAACTCCCCAACCCGTGTTTAACATGATCTCACTCTCATTTTGCCAGCTTTCATTAACCTCACCCTTAACCACACTTTAACCGTGATTAAACTTTCTAACCCACCAGATATAAACCCTTAATCACCTCATAACAGAGATTGGTTACTCATTTTTCACAGTTAGATCCAGTTTTCAACACACAAGCAAAAACTCTCTCTTTCACTCTCAAAGTTCAGTTCTGGATTTCTCTCTGATTCTTGAAGGTTTTCACGAGTTTTCTTCAAGTTCCTCACCACTATAACGGGCTCTTGCTTCTGTTTGCATCGAGTGAACCTTACATCCACCATTGAAGATTTTGGAGTTTTGGATCTTCTTCATCAACAAGCTATTTTCACAGTTGACAAGTTTCAAGAAGCGTTTATTTCGCTCCTATTGGTTCTACACAAGACTCTAGAAGCTTCTTAAGGCATTAGATCTTCATTTTAGCAAGGTACGTTTTTGGATCTCATGGCTTAGACTTTGACATTTCATGATTATAATGATGGAGGAGGGTGTATTGAAGTCCTATGGAGTGTAGGCAGTGTGTGCTGGTTATAGTTTTGAATAAAGCTTGAAATCTTGATGAATGTGTGTATGTGAATTTGTGACTTCATGTCTATGTTTCTGTGTGATTAATGCATCTTTTTATATTTTTATTGCCATGGTCGTGTTCCTCTCGTTTAGTAGTATAATTTTGGTTCAAGGTTCGTGAATTTTCATTGAGAGATGAGAGAGTTATGCTAAGTTGAAGATTGGGTGAAAATAGGTTTTATCGTGTGGTTTTCTGGTTTTCATGGTGGCTAGAGGTTGGTGACGATGACGTGTCACCTAAAGATTGGTTATTTCCTTTTTTTCCATAACAGCCAATAAAAGACTTCCACTGCATTAATGAGAAGAATAATCACGTGGGGAATATTTTCTTTTTTTTCGTTAGCATGATTAAACCATAATTTGGACATAACTGCAAAAATTTATTGTTAATGATTGGGGAAGTGTTTGGTGGTCATAATGGTAATGTTGGCGGCGCAAAGGATTGATAAGCACATGTTTCTAGAGTTCATATGCTGATAAGAATGATGAGAGTGAGAAAGCATCTCGGCCGTAGGATCTAGTGAGTGGCATAGATTGCGCCACTGAAATAATGGACTCACCTGAGGTGCACATGACTGTGGTTTCCCTCTCTCTTTTTTTTGTTTCCTTCAAATTCTGGTGCATTGGATTGTTGGTGCGTATGGGCCTTATTGTCAATGCTTTTCGCACCTCCTGGTTTCTGGGCCCATTTAATTTGAACTGTCTGTTTGCTATTTTCCCACCCCCCTATGGCATTTTCTTTTTTCTAATTTTCTGATACATGTTTCAAAATGTTTTTTTAAAAATAGTTCCTTTTTACTAAAAATTCTGAGAAAATTCATGGTTGGTCCTAACCCTCTCTTTTAATTTTTGGTAATTTTTATTTCCATGTTTGATTAATTTTGATGCCTATTTTGGAATTTTCTTTGTGTTGTACTTTAATGATCATAGTTTGTGATGCTTGGTGCACTAATCATTTTCTATAAGAGGTATGGTACTTATTTTTTACATGGAACTTGACATGAGAAATTAGGACATATTGAGCACTGTTGTGTAATTTCTTAGGATTTTTTAAGTGATATTTGATTGGATTTTGAATGTCATCTTGTATGTGTTTGTTCAATGACTATAGTGCACATTATAGGTCTTGTTTAAACATGATAACAAATGAGTTTTTGCATATTCTTTTGCTTATTGTTTAGCCTCTAATTACACTCCATCCCACTTATTTCCCTTGAATTTTTACAACATTTAATCATGCTTGTGTTAATTGATAAAGTGCGCCTTGTTTGTGTAGATGTTTAGAGTGCTAGTTCTAGGGGTTCATGTTCATTGTGCAACTATTCAACATGATACTTGTGCATTCATTTGTATACGTGTTTAGGGATCCTTATAGGTCATCTAAAACCAAATTATAGGTCCTTAAAACCTAGCTTTGATTGATTTGTATATACTTAATTGAACATGGATTGATGCTTGGTGTTTGATCTTTCTTTGTCTACTTTTTTCTTATGTGTTGCATGGCATATCTTCATGAAGACTTATAGGACCTAAGAGCTATCCAAAATTAACTCACTTTATGTTTTAGATCATCACTAATCATTCATGTGTGACTCATAATTTCTTTTCACTTAATTGAATTCATATGACCACAAATTGTCTTCACTTGCTCAACTTGTTTTAGTTTCATTTGTTTGTGTAGTATGCTTTTAATTGTTGCATCATTCCATGATACATGATCTCATAGGACCTATAACATGTTCATATACTTGTAAATACTCTTTTGACCCACAAGCGCCCCTTTGTTTCATGCATTATCACTTTGGTATATCATTTCCTAATTGAACATTGTTTGTTAACTTTGTTTGAACCTTGTGTGATCTATCTCTTCTATTTATTTTAGGAGTTATATGAGACCTATTAGAGGTCAATGGCCTCTGACATTGACATGTATAACATGCCTTTAACTCATTCTAATTTCATCTATCTTCACTCATTTTATAAATCATCCATGCTTGACAATTTTGAACTTGTTTTGCTCTTAACCTTTAACAAGTAATGATATGAGTTGTGTATGAACATTATAGGATTCTTATTTTGATTTCAATTTCATTTAAAGGGTGATATGCTACTGACTTGGATGCTCATGCATGATTCATTTCACTTACATGACTTCTTTTGGTTTGTTTTGTCTAGTATGTGCATAGGTTGAACTTGTAGGAACTTGTTTGGACCTAATTGTTCTTATTCTTCAATGTGCTTCCATGTGACACTTGTATGGACTTTGTGAGAACATTCTTGACTTCTAAATTCCATTTCAAATGTCATGAGCTACTGCCTTGTATCCATTTGCATGATTATTCATCTTACATCTTCATTTCCTATTTGCATTACAAGTATGCTTCATTGTTGGAACTTGAATAATGTTTGCTCCCACTTCTCCTTACTTGATCAATGCTTGCATTCATGAATCACATGTCATCTCAATGACATATCCATGCATTAATACATGTCATTTACTTCTGACCTTGATGTTTACATGTGCATTCCTTCACATTTATGAACCGTATGCATTCATCTTGCATGGTTAATGTTTAGCTTGTATTTGTTTGATTTTTTTGGTGCATGTTCCAACATAGCTTGACTTTGTTTAATACCTTAGAATTAGTAGAGGCCATTAAGATGTATCTACTGACTTAGGATGTTCCTTAACCATTAGGACCCTTCCCTTTTGATTTGAATTTTACTTTCTTCTTAAGTTGTCTTCCTAAGACAACTAGCATTTGTTTGGTTTACTTTTGATACTTGTATTCATTAATTGTAATCATTTGGTACTAACCTTTTGTGTAGGGGCAGAGGTAAGGTACTTGAACATATGGATGGTTATCCATGTTCATCTCTTCTTCCATTTCTCATTTATTTCACTTGTCTTTCTCCTTTGTGAATAGCATGATATAATGCTTTGTGTACAACTTTTTCACACCCTTTGGGATCCTAGGTCATCCTTAATTTTTTATTAAGGTGAGGTAGGATAGGCATTAGGTAGTGCTATCCCTCTCTTCTCTTTAGACTTAGGTTCTCAAACCTTGGCCTTAGGGCCACTTTTTCATGATAACATTAGGAACAAATTAGATTCCCTTTAGTGTTTTCTTTTCAACTTGAGTTTTCTCTCCTCATCTCATAATCTTTCTAAAACATTTAATACAGGTTAAACGTGTATTGCGCATGAGCCTTATATGTGGAAAGTGAATAATGGGGGGTTTCCCTTCATTCTTCTAGGGTACTTAGTGTACGTCCTGTTGGGGACGATACGCGACGTATTCTCTCCTATGTTGTAGACTTGGGTGCAATGCAAGTTACAAACAACTTCAAAAACACTTCTGTCTAAAAAACACAAAACAAACTCAAACCTTTTTATCCTTCGGGATCGTTAAGTTTCAAACCTCATTTTCAGAAAAGGGCACATTACTTCTGTCTCGTCGCAAACAAGCATCGACCCTAACTGCCGGACGCGAACTTAACGTCTCTCATAAAAAACACCGACCTTGTTAAGTCGAACTACGACTGCTCTGATTTCCTCCTTCTGGTTAGATTGAGGATATGTAGGCACGAGACGACGATGTCTTGGTGAGCAACCTCCCCCCTTAGTTCATGTCCAAACTACGTTGACTCTGATTTTCCCGTTCCCGAGGGAATACGTAGGCCTAGGACTCCGAGGACGTCTTATCGAGTCTCTTCTTTTTCTTTTCTCCTTCGTTTCTCCGTTCTTTTCCATTCTCGTTCCTTCTCCTTTCCAGTAGCAGTGGAGCTCCAGATGACGACACCCTTTGATCTAGACAACAAGCGTGGATCCCATCGCGTACGATGGACGTGTGGGGTACTAACACCTTCCCTTCGTGTAACCGACTCCCTTACCCATTTCTCTTGGTCGTGAGACCATGTTTTTCCTTCCCTCAGGTTTATGCAGTGTTCCTTTTCCCTCTCTTGGAATAAATACACATTGCTGGCGACTCTGTTTCCGCGCCACTTTCGCGTTTGTACTTGGATGAAAATCCCGGGAGCGACAACAGTAAATTACAAGGTGCGGAAACAGAAACCTAAGCTAATGGGTCCCGAGTCCTCTCTGAGGAGAACTCGGGTGCTGATTCTGGTACTTTCCTTTTCTTGGACCGGGGCTCTTGGGCCATTGTCGGGTTGTCATTCCTTTGCCAAGTGAAAGGAGCGAGCAAATTCCTTTGGTCATCCTGATTTTCTACAGCATGTTGCTCCAAAATATCAATTAGAGCATCCTTATCTTTCAGCAGTTGATGTATTTTGGTATACTCCACATTGAGAATGTGGTACTTGTTCTTCCAAGACCTCTTCTCCTGTTGAACTTTGTTGAGAGTAACCTGAAGTTTTTCCGTTTCAGTCATGAAGTACATGACAGGTTCCCTTGGCGGAAGAACTCCGTGACGAGGATAAGGCATCTTTAGCTTGAGAGCTCTAGTTTGTACCCAGTGGAGATAAGGCTCCACCGAGACACATTCCGGTTTTCCTAGAGACTCCCGTCCTTTCTTATAAACATGTTTCCAAGCGTGCACTATTTTCGTCTTTAGTGCCATGTCATTTTCTCCTTCCTTGAAGAAAAGACCTTCCAGATGAGCATTATGTGGGACATGCCTCATCGGGTATCTAAATTGACGACGAACTAAAACTGGATGGTAATTGATTCCTCCCTTAGTTCCTATGAGGGTACGTTGGGAAGTTTCCACAACGGTCAATGATTCTGATCCCGTCATAAATCCTATTGTACCAATCTATGTCAGAGTTGGTAAGAGACATGATTTTCTGCGACCAACGTAAATCACTCTTATGATCCCAAAATGCAGCAAACTTGGGTAAATGGGAGATAAACCATTTATATAGCAGGGGTACACAGCACGTGATCATTCCTCCACTGTATAAATTCCTTAAGTGTACAGAATGATATGCATCTGCGAGCAAGGTTGGTACGACGTTTCCAATGAGAAAAACCTTAATGGCGTTGATATCGACGAAGTTATCAATGTTGGGAAACAAAAATAACCCGTAGGTGAGCAAAACAAAGCTGCTTTCAAAAGCAGTCACGTTCCCTATACTAGCAAAGTATAGGGCTTTCTTTGTCAAGAACTGGGCTGGAAAACCTCGGATGCCACCCTTAGTGGTCATGTGAGTCCTGACTTCTAACTCGTCCAAATAAATTGCTCTTGCAATGATTTGATCCTTTGGGATTTCTTTCAGTCCACAAAAGGGAGCTTGATCAGTAATGGGTAGATCAATCAGATGAGAATACTCCTCCAACATTGGTGCGAGCTGGTAATCCGGGAATGTGAAACAGTAATAAACTGGATCGTAAAACTGAACAAGTGCCTCCATGATTCTTTCAATTACATGGACCCTTAACAGAGGTAGCAGACCACCGTACTTGGCTCTGAAAGCGTCAGGGTTAGTGATCATCCTTGCTAATCCTCTCAAATCCTCTAGTTTTGGAACCTTGAAGGTATACTTGTGAGTTTTCCTTCTACCAAAATCCATGAGCGCAATCCTTTTCTCTCTGACATTTGCAATCATTATCTCGTTTAATTTGAAAAAGAGAGACTAGAAGAGAAGATTTTTTCTTTGTTTTAATGTTTTTTTAGATGAAATGAATGCATGAATGCAGCATACAAAAACATAGAAAAAACATGGGGTCAAAGGGTCGGTGTCATGAAGTCAAGGCTCTACCCTCCCCCCCCCCCCCCCCCAAAAAGGTTTATACTAGTGACTTTTGTACCCGTCTCTCAAAATCATTGATTCTTGTCGAGATAACATCAGCGGGCCGGGAACCGTACTAGGTGATGTTATTTCGAAGAATCTCAGAAGAGGGTAGTATCGCGTGACAACTATTTCCGATAGCTTCCGCACTACTGAAAGAGGTTTTTCCTAGGTGTATACTCAATCTTTCCACATGCGGCATCACACGCATTCCCATTAGCAGAAAAATAAACACATATATCAATTAGGAAAAGCAATATATATATATATATATATATATATTTGTTCTAATGTCCTAGACTTTTTAAGAGCTATGAATCCTATAATCCTAACAGAAAATGGGTCACCGGCGGAGTCGCCATTCTGTGGTACCTTCCCCACTTAAAGGTTTTGACCTAAGATCCTAGTGAGGGCTGACCCTAGCCATAATGACATCCCCCGATGGAACCGTCATGAAAATAACTTGTCCAAGGTTTTCACCTTAAATTGTAAGAAAGTCAATTTAGCCCCACGGTGGGCGCCACTTTTCTGTAGCGAGCGATTTTGGACGTGGTTCTTAAGCACTGCTGCTCTGGGGTACTATAGGTCGATTCATTTTTTATCCTATTGAAGGTGATGAAGGAAGGGAAATAGATGTCTCCAACTAACCTTGCTTGCATACTGAGTTTAAACAACGGCCTGTTAGGTTACGGATGCTATGTGGAAGTGGGGCCTCTTTCTGCTTATTTTGTTAAGACTGAAATGACGGGACTATGCCATTGGTAGGATGTTAGGACTTATGCTTTTCGATTGATGTATGAAGGTACGGGATTTTGGGATTTTGATTAGTGTGCTCGCTAAGATTTCTCTTTCAATCTTATGCCTACGTATTCCCGTTTACCGAAACAGGGAAATCAGAGCGATCGTAGTTCCTCCTATTTTATGGGAGGAAATGGTGTTTTGGTGTCTTGTTCAAAGCCCAAGACGTGAAACTAAAGGTGTTTTGTATCTTGTTCAAAGCCCAAGATGTGAAGCTGAAGGGTCTATTTGTATCTTGTTCGAAGCCCAAGATGTGAAGCTAAAGGGTTTTGACTTTAGAGAGAATTTGTCATCTCTAAAGAGGGTCTGTTTGTCACAACTGTTGGGTGACTGATTATAAAGGAGAATTACTTTAACTGGGATATGTGAATCCAGCAATGCCATAATTTCCTTTATAGGGGGTTTTCAACCTGAAGGAGAAAACTTTAACTCAGTTTAGAGCAATGCCATCTTTCCTTAGGAATTTCTCATGCTAAAAGAGGGACAGTGGCGTGGATGTATATAATCTAGAGGCTTGCCGCTTACAGCAATTAGATGAAGGGGAAATGAGTTGTTGATGTTTATATACTGTGAACGAGGCACAACTTTGATGCTAAAAAGTTGATTGACTCAACCGGGGTTTTCTTATACAAAGCCTAAGAGGAGGCTATTGGCCCAACAAGAGGGTGTTTTTATGTGTCTCGTACGAAGCCCGAGAGAGAGGCTAAAAGGGTTGACTCAACAAGAGAATGCTTTTGTATGTGTCTTGTACGAAGCCCAAGACAGAGGCTAAAGGTTGTTTGACTCAACAAGAGAGTCTTTTATACTCAACAAGAGAGTGTTTTTGTATCTCGTACGAAGCCCGAGATGGAGGCTAAGAGGGAAGTGACTCAACAAGAGAGTCTTTTATACTCAACAAGAGAGTGATTTTGTATCTCGTACGAAGCTCGAGATGGAGGCTGAAAAATGTTTGACTCAACAAGAGAGTCTTTTATACTCAACAAGAGAGTGATTTTGTATCTCGTACGAAGCCCGAGATGGAGGCTGAAAAATGTTTTACTCAACAAGAGAGTCTTTTATACTCAACAAGAGAGTGTTTTTGTATCTCGTACAAATCCTGAGATGAAGGCTAAAGGTTTGCTCCGCTGGGGAGAATCATTTGTACAAAACCCAAGAGAAGGCTAGGGTAACTGTTTCAGTTGAGTGACAGGTCCAACATGTTGGTTAAAAGAGAAAATCAGTTCTTATATGGGTAATGTTGTACTCATGGATTTGATATGAGGATCGGGATTATTTCCTATTCTCTAAGGAAATGGGGAATCCAAAGGAGCTTTAGACTGTCCGAGTCTATGGGTTTTATCTTTTGTACTATGCTTAAGAAACAGTAGTAGTAAGATCTAGACTCTTTGAAAGACTGTTCTATTAAGATGACTAATTTCTATTCCTATACCTCTAGGAGGTCGTTGGGACAATTTGTACGAAGCCCAAGAGGAGGCGAGAAAAGCTTTTAAGAAGCCGAAGGGACAATTTGTACGAAGCCCAAGAGGAGGCAATCTTCCCGAAGGAAGAATCATTATACGAAGCCTAAAAGGAGGCTGTGAAAACTTCTAAGAAGCCGACGGGTCCTTGTACAATGCCCAAGAGGAGGCAGGGATGTTTTTAGGAAGCCTGTGGGTCCCCAAACCCTGAGAAGTTCAAGACATGCCATTCACCGAGAATAGATCAAGCCAGGAAAGTCCGAGAATTTGGAAGAAACTCAAGAGATGCCATTCACAGAGAAAAGATCATCTCTGGGGAGTTAGAGTTTCTTTGAAAATGTCTAAGGGTGACAGTCTGAGAAAGGGTTCACCGAGAATGTTGCCTTTCACGTCTCCATATTGTTTAACCCCAAGAGGAGGGAAGACTGTGTCTGGTAATCCTATGGGGATCTAGTTTTGTTTGTATTTAAGAGTGACCAACAGGGCTTTACCTAGTGCTAGACGTAATTGTCGGGGAAACTCTAAATATCTATACTATTATTACACAGTCGATATGAGTTTATGAAAGAAGACTTACAGTGAAACAGCCCCACAGTACAGTTATATACATATGAAAGCGATAAATGAAAGCGGGTAAACACTTACTCGGTTGTAGAGCTTTCATGTTGTTTGGTTAGTTTGTTCAACAAAGAAAGATTTGATAACAATATTATATTCACAATAAAAGGAGAAAGTGCTTTTGAAAGGAAAATTGGGGTTTACAGCTCAAGGAGAGGCCCAGGGTTTTATCAGCGATTGCACTGTCGTTTTGTACAGGGACTTATACAAGTGACTAAGGCCCAAGAAAGGTTTTCTGTACAAGGGGATGGGTCTTACACTCTCTCAAGAGGCCCAAAAATGATTGAAAGTGAACAAAGATGGGTCTCATAGCTCAAGGAGAAGCCCAGGGTTTATTTTGAAAAGGGCGACGATCGCGCCGAGGTTTTGAAAACACCGTGGGTCTTATACAACAACTGAGGCCCAAAAGTTCTTGGTCTCAAAAGGGAATTGGGTCTTACACTCTATTAGAGGCCCAAAATGGTTTTGAATGGGTCTTATAGCTCGAGGAAAGGCCCAGATGGTTTGTTTTAAACGGGCGATGATCGCGCCGAACTTTTGAAATACAACGGGACTTATACAATAAGTGAGGCCTAAAATAGATTTGTATTTACAAAGGATTGGGTCTTACACTCTATTAGAGGCCCAAAGAGTTTAAATAAAAGAAATGGGGGCTTATAACACGAGGGTAGGCCCAGATGATTATTAAAAGAGGCGACGATCGCGCCGTTGTTTTTGAAAATACAGTGGGACTTATACAATGACTGAGGCCCAAAAAGTGGTGTACTTACAAAGGGATTGGGTCTTACACTCTATTAGAGGCCCAGAAAGTTTAAAAATGATTTGTTTGAGTGAAAATCAAGGAAACCCTAAATATGTTTTCTTTTAAAATGAAATATTTAAAGAAAATCAAATAAAATGATAAAAATACCAAATTAGTTTGAATAAACCACTTGTGATTTTTGTTGAAGGTTTGAAAAATGAGGTTTTAATCACAAGATGAATTAAAACCCATTTGGTTTTTATTTTTCAAGGTGAATATTTACTTTTAAAATGTTTAAAACAATTAAAAATGAATTTATTCATAAAAATACCAACTATATTAAATAAATAATATAAATTTTATTTTTTTTATGGAATAAAATATTTCAACATTTTTGTGATTTTTTTGCAAAAAGAACCAATAAAAAATAATTAAAATTGAAGGAGTTATTAATTTTTAAATTAATTAATAAAACATGAAAATATTGGAAAAAAATAGCAAAATGTGAGAAAACACAAAATGGCATGGGTGGGGTTTGAACCCACGACCTCAAGGTTATAGGGCGCGCGCCTTACCACTGGGGTGGTGATACATCCGTTGATTAAAACAAACCAACAAATATACAAGGCTTGCCTTGTTTTCTAGGTCTGGCTAAGGCAAGGCAAGGCAAGTTTTGGCAAGAAACGGAAATGTCCATAACTTTCTCATTTCTCCATGGTTGGGGACAAAATTTATATGCATCTGGCCTAGAATTTCACAAGGAATCTAATGGTGGTGGTATTTTTTTTAGATCATGCTCCCTCCTCAAAATCCGATGGTGGTTTTGAAATAGGCCTATAATTGCATTTTCTATGCTACATTTTGGTACAGGCATAAATTACATGATGAATTGGTTCAAACACGACATATATAACATGTATGAGATGTGTATGATCAGTTGACTTCAAAGCAATGCATATTTTGGAAAGTTCAAGTCATGATGCTTACCTCTCTTTTGAGCTTTTGGAGTTTTTGTGCAATCTGCCAAGTTTCTTGTTCCAGAAATGATTTGATGCTTTGGACACCCTCAAATGATCCCTTAGAAGCTTTTAGGATGAATGGAATCAGCTGGAACCTACAAAAACACAAACTGGCCCTTTCTTGCAAAAGGGGTTAAAATGGCCAAAATAGCAACTGTCTCAAATGGTGTTCCAGATGGGGGGAACCATTTGGGACAGTTCAATGATGATATTTGGAGTGTGTTTGAGGTTTTATCTGGTTTGGAAATTGACTGAATCAAGGCATGGCTTAAAAAATGCACAAAAGTACTATTTTGAGGTTTTGAGAGGTGACTTTGTGATTTAAGGATTACAGCTCACTTGTGTGAGTTTGGACAACTTAGATATGATATATTGGATGTGTTTGGATCATGAGATGTGATGGAAATGCTCTCTAACTCAAAAACTCAGAGTTACCTTGCTAAAGAAGGTATTTTTGCCTAAAGAAAGTGATTTTCAGGAAAGCATCTGTTTGATGGCTTTGGTGTACTCAAACTGAGCACAAATGAGCTCTATTTATAGTAGAGCAAGTTTGTTTTGGGATCAATAGTGAATGGCAACCACAACAGAGGTTTTGCCAATGTTGGCAAATGAGAATCCAAGTCTCCTCTAGCCATTGACTAGAGGTTAGAGCACATGCCTTTGGTTCCCTAGTTGGATCATTCTTGACTAAATTCAGTTGCAAATGTGTCAGTCCATGCCACCTCTAAGCATCCATTAAATGCTCCAATCCAAAATTGGAGTCTTATCCCTCTTTTAGGGATTTCTAGGTTTGGCATGCTACTTCTTGTTCCAAAGACTTTGGAGGCTTGGATCAGTGTTTGTCCCCTTTAGATTTGATCCTCAGATATGTCCAAAGTGATGACAAGGCTTGGAATTATCTGATTTTTCCAAATCAAGCAAAAGTGCAAAATTCTGCCTAGCCTTGGTAGTTTTCAGCAAGGCATATTGCCATTGTCATATCTCATGACTCAAGTTGAGTTTGGTGATGTTCTTGGCCATTTTGGAAAGCCCTCATATGATACAACAACTGTTTGATCATGATTGGTTTTGATATTTTTTGTATCCAAGTGAAAAATGCCCCTACATTTTGTAAAAAGTAAGACAGATTCTGACTTAGTGAAAATTTCACTAAGTGTTAGAAAAAGTGACATTTCATGTTTTCAGCCATTTTGATCATTCCATAACTCAAAATCCATGATGAATTGGAATGAGGTGTAGTTGAAGCTTTTGTAGAGGGTCATGAGGGCAACAAATCCAGCTTTGGATGGGAAAAATGGCCTTGTGGTTTAGGAGATATGATCCTCCAAAGTTGGTACCCTAGCCACTTTGTTCCATAACTTAGAAAATTTTTAAGTTTTTTATGGTTACCCCTTTTACAAGTTATCCCACTTTTCTTGATTTTTCTTGATGAATGATGATTCCAATCACACATTAACATCATTTTAGGGTTAAAAACCATAATTGTGAAAAATCTCAAAAAGTCAAAGTTTGACTTTTGTGCACAGTTGACTTTTTGTCAGATGAACTCCAAACTGTGCGATCCTCTATGAAATCAAGTCCTTGACCTAAATCAAACTTGATGGATTGATTCCATAGGTGTCATAGGGTGTATTAAATCATGTCTTAGGGTTTGGGAGCATGTCTTGGTCAAAAGTCAAAGCTATAGTTGACTTTTCCCGCGAAACCCTAACTGTGGTTCAGATGAAATTGAAACTTGTTGCTCAAGCTTCTTAGATCAATCCATTGTTGCAAATGGATCAATGTGGTGTATTAGAGACCCTTAAATCCTATCTTGAGGTCTTGACTCATGTTTTGTCCCAAAAGTCAACTTAGGGGTGAATTAGGTCAAGAAACCCTAATTCCTGATTTTTGATGAATGCATCCCCTGAGGTCAAAATTGACTTGATGATTGGGTCCATGAGGTTCCATGGAACATATTAGAATATGATTTGAAGCATTGGCTCATGCCTAGAGGAAAAATTCCATCTGGAGGCCCTAGTCGACCAAACCCTAATTTGGTGACACTAGCGATCTTGAGGCTTGATCCACTTAGAAGGTTGTAGCCTTGTGCTTGATCCTTGATGTGGGAGTCCTCTTGATCCATTATGGAGGTTTGAGAGATTAGACAAGTTGAAGATCATGTCATTTCTGGATTGATCCATTGTCTAAGGCTCAAAGAGGGCTTGAAACCCTAATTTTTGTTTGTAGTAAGTGCTCACCCATCTTTGGGGAGACTAATGAGGCATGATGGTACATCCATATTGTGATGATGATTTGCACAATGATAGGGAATCTTAGTGGTCAAAATTTAGGTTATGACAAGGGGTCGTCATAATTCGGAGTCCATTTTCCCCGGGAATTAGTGAGGAATGATTGTATCTTCTTGAGCACGAGGTCTCCTTTTCTGAAGACACGAGGTCGGACCTTTTTGTCAAACATTTTCTTTATTCTTTGCTGATACAACTGACCATGGCATAGAGTTGTTATTCGCTTTTCTTCGATCCGGTTCAGTTCATCGTGTCGACTTTGACACCATTCAGCCTCTGTTAGCTTAGTTTCCATCAATACCCGGATTGATGGGATCTCTACTTCTATGGGGAGCACTGCCTCCATGCCATATACTAGAGAGAAAGGGGTTGTCCATGTTGAAGTCCGGACAGATGTGCGATAACCGCAAAGAGCAAAGGGTAACATATCGTGCCAGTCTTTGTAGGTTACAACCATCTTTTGAATGATCTTCTTGATGGTCTTGTTAGCCGCTTCTACCGCTCCATTCATCTTAGGCCGGTAGGGAGACGAGTTATGGTGTTCGATCTTGAACTCAGCACACAACTCTTTCATCATCTTGTTGTTCAAGTTAGATCCATTATCAGTAATGATCCGGCTTGAAACACCATAACGGCATATGGGATTGTTTTTTATAAAGCGGACCACGACTTGTCAGGTTACATTAGTGTATGACACTGCCTCGACCCATTTGGTGAGGTAGTCAATGGCTACCAGGATGAACCGATGTCCGTTCGAAGATTTGGGTTCGATCATGCCAATCATGTCGATTCCCCATATTGAAAAAGGCCATGGGGAAAAGAGAACTTTGAGATGCATTGGCGGTACATGGATTTTTTCTGAGTATATCTGACACTTGTGACATCTCCTCATGTACTTGTAGTAATCGAATTCCATTTTCAACCAATAGTATCCTACTCTCAGAATTTTTCTCACCATCGCGTGTCCATTGGTATGAGTGCCAAAAGATCCTTTGTGAATTTCTTTTATCAGCATGTTTGCTTCTGGTCTGTCTACGCATCGAAGCAAGACCATGTAAAAGTTTCTCTTATAGAGTGTATCACCGCTCAGGAAGAAGCTTCATGCCATCCTTCTAAGGATCTTCCTGTATTTTCTTGATGTCCCAGGTGGGTATTCTTGTTTCTGAAGGAAGCATTTGATATCGTGATACCAAGGTTTATCATCTATGACTGCTTCAATCGTGAAGATGTAGGCGGGCAGTTCTAGGCGCATTATGTCAATCTTAGGTATGTCATTCCATTGACCTACACTAATCATGGAGTAGAGAGTGGCTAGTGCGTCATCCATGTGATTCTCTTCACGAGGGATGTGATGAAACTCGATTATGTTGAAGAATGGCAACATCCTTCTCGCGTAGTCTTTGTAAGGAATCAGTCCTGATTGGTATGTGTTCCAATCTCCTTTGATCTGATTGATAACCAGGGCTGAGTCTCCATACACATCCAAGTTCTTTACCCTTAAGTCAATTGCTTCTTCGAATCCCATGATACAAGCTTCGTATTCGGCCTCGTTATTTGTGCACTTGAATGTTAGTTGGGTGGTGAAAGGAATATGGGTACCCTGAGGTGTTACGATGATTGCCCCAATTTAGTTTCCATAATTGTTGACAACTCCATCAAAGATTAGTCCCCATTGGGAACCTGGTTTTGGCCCTTCGCTGGGTAGCGGTTCATCGCAATCTTTCATTTTTAAGTACATGACATCTTTGTCTGGGAAGTCAAATCCGACTAATCCTTAATCGTCAATTGGTTGATGAGCCAAATAATCAGCTAAAATACTCCCTTTGACAGATTTCTGAGCATGGTACTCGATGTCGTATTCTGATAATAACATCTGCCAATGGGCAATCCTTCCCGTGAGAGCAGGCTTTTCAAAGACATACTTGATTGGATCCATTTCGGAGATTAGCCAAGTAGTGTGATAAATCATGTACTAACGAAGACGTTTGGCTGCCCAAACCAGAGCACATCAAGTTTTTTCAAGCATAGTGTACCGAGTTTCACAGGCGGTAAACCTCTTGCTCAGATAGTAGATGGCAGACTCTTTTCTTTTTGTTTCGTCTTGTTGGCCAAGTACACAACCTATTGAGTCTTCCAAGACTATTAGGTAGATGATTAATGGTCTTCCTCTACTGGAGGAGATAGAATTGGTGGATTCAACAGATACTCCTTGATACTGTCGAAGGCTTTTTGGCAATCTTCCGTCCATACACAATCTTGATTCTTTTTGAGTAATTTGAAGATTGGCGCGCATGTCGCGGTCATGAGGAATATAAATCTGGAAATGTAATTCAAACGTCCCAGGAATCCTCTGACTTGCTTCTCAGTCTTTGGTGAAGGCATTTCTTGAATGGCCTTAACCTTGTCAGGATCAACCACAATTCCCTTTTGGCTGACGATGAATCCTAAAAGTTTCCCCGAGCGGACACCGAACATGCACTTGTTAGGATTCAAGCGGAGTTTGTATTTTCTCAGACGCTCAAATAACTTTGACAGGTGGGTCACATGTTCCTCCTCTGTTTTAGATTTGGCAATCATATCATTGACATACACTTCAATTTTTTTGTACATCATGTCATGAATCAGAGTAGTCATGGCCCTTTGATAGATTGCCCCGACGTTTTTCAAGCTGAATGGCATTACCTTGTAACAAAAAGTACCCCATGGGTTGATGAATGAAGTTTTCTCCATGTCTTCCGGCGCCATTTTAATTTTATTATAGCCCGAGAATCCATCCATGAAGGAGAAGACTTTAAACTTTGCAGTACTGTCTACCAGCATGTCTATGTGTGGTAAGGGAAAGTCATCCTTTGGACTAGCTTTGTTCAGATCCCTATAATCTACACACATTCTGACTTTTCCGTCCTTTTTCGGAACTGGCACTATCTTGGCTAACCATTGAGGATATTCTGAGGTGGCGAGGAAAGTTGCATCAATCTGTTTCTGCACTTCCTCTTTGATTTTGATGGCCATGTCTGGATGAGTCCGTCTTAGTCTTTGTTTTACCGACAGACATTCTGATCTTAACGATAGATGGTGTTCCACGATGCTGGTGTCCAACCCTGGCATGTCCTGATAGGACCAAGCAAATTCATCGGGAAAATCTTTGAGAAGTTCTATCAAGTTTTCTTTGACAGTTAGACTGAGCAGTGCCCCAATCTTGACTTCTTTTCTCTCTTCTTCTGAACCCAAGTTTACCGTTTCCAACGGCTCTCTGTGAGGTTCAATGGACCTTTCCTCTTGTCCGAGTAATCGGGAAATCTCTTCTAGAATTTCTTCGTCTTTTTCTTCTTCAGCTTTCAATACCGAGAATTCAAAGTTGGGAGAAGGCATTGGATCGTATGTTTCAACGAGGTTTAAAACAAGCAATCTGCATGACGTGATGATTTATTTTTAGAAGAGATAGAGAGAAATGCAAGAGTGTGTGCAGTGTATTTTTTGAAAAATGCTTGTTTTTATTTTTGGTCTGTTTTAGGATTACCATTTTCTGAAAAAAGCGAAAAGTGAAAACAGCAATAAAATGCTGAAATTAAAGAATGACGTTATTTATTTATGATGTTGTTGATTCTTGAAACTACAATCCTATAAAACAAAACTCTGTCGCTTTGGGCGAAGAGAAAAGAGATATTTACAGAAAGTGAGCCCTATAAAAACATCTGTTTCACTTGGGCAGGGTGAAAGGTTAAAACAAAGATGGCAATTACTTAGACTTATGGATGACTTTTGGGACATCGACAGCAACCCATTGGCGGCGAACTCCTCGGTGAATCACAAAGTCTGATACCTTCTTTCTTGGTTTGTCCTCAGAAATGACGCTGATTTCTGGCGAAGCAGGATCGTTGGAGTCTTCCTCCCAGGCAAAATTGTCATAAACGAATTCTTCTATCGTATCTTGCACAGTGTTTTTACTCTCAGGCAGATCTCCCCATCTAGTTGGCTGAATGTCTTCGAGCTTGATACGAGAGCTTTCAGGAGCGGTGTACTTAACCAAGAAGTCGTACTTGCCACTCGGCTGTCCTAAGGTGTCCCATACTTCGGTGGGAGAAGAGGAGTTATCCTTCTCGATGACGTTGACCTCAGGAAAGGCATAGTTGATGAACTCTTATCCTGCAATCTTTGCCGATTCATCATCGTGCTGGATATTTTCTAGATGTCCTAAGTAATGATCCCATGATTTGGTGGGGACGCAAACATTCTTTTCAATGATGCTCAGCTGATATGCATCGTTTGGCTGACTCTTTTGCCCCAAGTCTTCTGGGTACGGCTGCCAGATATGCAAGTCATCCATTGGTCATAATAGTCATAGTCGAAGTTGTCTTTCATCAGAGTGTCCTCATCTAATGATTTGAGCGGAGCACGGCATCCTTACAGAAAGTGAGCCATATAAAAACATCTGTTTCACTTGGGCAGGGTGAAAGGTTAAAACAAAGATGGCAATTACTTAGACTTATGGATGAATTTTGGGACATCGACAGCAACCCATTGGCGGCGAACTCCTCGGTGAATCACAAAGTCTGATACCTTCTTTCTTGGTTTGTCCTCAGAAATGACGCTGATTTCTGGCGAAGCAGGATCGTTGGAGTCTTCCTCCCAGGCAGAATTGTCATAAACGAATTCTTCTATCGTATCTTGCACAGTGTTTTTACTCTCAGGCAGATCTCCCCATCTAGTTGGCTGAATGTCTTCGAGCTTGATACGAGAGCTTTCAGGAGCGGTGTACTTAACCAAGAAATTGTACTTGCCACTCGGCTGTCCTAAGGTGTCCCATACTTCGGTGGGAGAAGAGGAGTCATCCTTCTCGATGACGTTGACCTCAGGAAAGGCATAGTTAATGAACTCTTATCCTGCAATCTTTGCCGATTCATCGTCGTGCTGGATATTTTCTAGATGTCCTGAGTAATGATCCCATGATTTGGTGGGGACGTAGACATTCTTTTCAATGATGCTCAACTGATATGCATCGTTTGGCTGACTCTTTTGCCCCAAGTCTTTTGGGTACGGCTGCCAGATATGCAAGTCATCCATTGGGTCATAATAGTCATAGTCGAAGTTGTCTTTCATCAGAGTGTCCTCATCTAATGAGTTGAGCGGAGCACGACATCCTTCCGGATCGCAATCTCCATACATCATCTTGACGTCTGATCTTGGTATATATCTCGGACTTTGCGTGGGATAGCAAAATGGCGTATGCCCCCTCTCCCTGAGACATATAACCGTCCTCGTTGAGATAGGACTTCCACTCTTCATCTGTATCGGAGGAGTCACCCTCATTGATGGTGTGTACTTCTTGAGACACTGGGTGGAGGAAGCCTCCACTGTGGAAGAAGTCTTAAATGGGATGAAAACTTTCATCTTTAGTAGTAGTCTAGGTACAGGCTGAGGAAAAACCAAGACCTTTCTTCGTCTTGTTATCAGTAGGAATGACAAGCTGTCCCCATCCTTTTGCGTTGTTACCCTCGATCACTTTGAGAGCATCTTTTTATGAGGAAATCGACGTCCCTTTTTATGATCGATTCTCATTGCTCACCGAGAGTACTTGAAACTGGGTTCCAACGACCTCCTCGGGTTCTACACAGGAGAATGATGATAAGTTGCTCACGATTAAAGCCTTTTCTCTACATACTGTGACTAGCTTGTCATTCTTGACGAACTTCAGCTTCTGGTGAAGTGTCGAAGTGACTGCCCCAGCCTCGTGTATCCAAGGTCTTCCTAATAAACAATTGTATGCTTCCCGAATGTCCATGACCTGGAAAGTGACTTGGAAAGTGTGGGGACCGATAGTTATGGGAAGGTCGACTTTGCCGATAACTATTTTTCTAGATCCGTCAAAGGCTTTGACGATGATCTCGATGCCTCTCATCATAGATCCTTGAAATGATAGTCGCATCAGAGTAGATTTTGGCATAACATTCAGAGCTGATCCTGTATCTACCAGTACGCTGGCTAAAGCATCATCCTGGCAGTTGACTGTAATGTTGAGTGCCATATTGTGATTTTTGCCTTCTTCTGGAAGTTCTTCATCACTGAATCCTAAGTTGTTGCAGGAAGTGATGTTGGAATTGATGTTGTCAAACTGTTTTATCGTCACATCTTGTTCTACGAAAGCTTGCTCCAAGACTTTCTGCAAAGCTTCCATGTGAGCTTCGGAACAGAGCAAGAGAGATAGCATAGAGATCTCGAAGGAGTTTGCAACACGTGGTCTACAATGTTGTACTCGCTCTTCTAGATGAGCTTCATCATCTCATCGTTGTTCTTTACAAGTTCTGGATTACTGGATTGTCCGATTGGTTGATTGGGAACTTCTGTTTGAGGTTCCTTTTCTCTGGTAAGTTCTCCAACTCCTCTATTAAAGATACGGCCGCTCCGTGTTATTCGACTGATATCGGTAATGTTTACGACAGAGGGTAATGGAGTTTCATTTCCATTTTCGATTGTTCTTGCACCGTACTTGTAAGGGATAGCCTTATCGGATTTGTACGGTATTGGCCCTGGAAGATAGATAACCACAGGAGCCTTTTGATTTTTCTGACCATCGTATCTGGCCTCAATCGGTTCGAGGTTTAGAATCCTTCTACTATTAAGAGGAACTCTTGATTCATGGAATAGAGGGATTATGGCGCATACATCTTTGGCCATTTCATGATTAGAGATTAAGACAACGTCTTTCCGTTTATCAGGAAGATAGTCTTGCATTACGTTGACGAACCAGAACTTGAACATGGTCGAATCTCTTTTCGGTCCAACTAATTTTGAAGAGCTGCTCGCACAAGGTAGCATCATTGGTTGTTCTCCGAGATAACTCTACAGCGCTCATAATTGTCTGGTGGCATCCGGCCACGTCCACTTTGTATGCAGTGCAACCTTACTAGATCTGTTTCCATCGTGCGAACATCCTGACTTTGATGCCTAGTAGGATTCCCGTCGGTCATGCTGATTTGTTGTCTAGATTCCTCCAAGTAGATTGGAAGCCACCAGTGGTCCAACAAGTGTTGAAGTGTTCTTTGGCCAAGTGCACATCCTTGGTTGTCTTCAAGACACACTTTACAGTCCTGATAATCATGTGAAGCCAGAAAACCGAGCTGACCTGCTTAGCATGTAATTCTACCAGACTGGTATTCATCAAGCGAATATCAAAGATTTGAATTATATTAACTTGATGGCTACTTCTATCACAATAATCCTGGATCCATCCGAGATCCATCTGACGCTAGAGGGCCTCTTGTGCAAAAGAGCATCCCTGATTGTTTATTGAGCATATCAGACAGGAATTGTAATCGTGCCGTGGCAGATCACGATGTTGGCTTTGCCTTGAGTGTATTGCCACCAAGTTGACATTCATTTCCAAAATGTTGTGGTTCTGGACAATGTTGGGATTTGCGTGAGCCATATTTACCTCACAGATTCGATGATCTTGGATCCATCCGAGATCCATTTGCTCTTGTCTAGCTGATTGCACTAGGAACATCCTTGTATATTCTTTGGGCAGATATCACACTGGTGATAATTGTGAGACGGTATATGCCCGTACCCTCTCTGTCTGCAATGCATCCTAACCAGATTGGTTCCTAATAGGAGTACATCGTGAATTTGATAACTGCGGCTAAATTCCTCCTCTATTAAATTTACGAAAGTTTTCTCATGTTGAGGTAACGGGTTCGTTTGAACATTTGGATTAGTATGTTTGAAGGATAATACCTTGTTCCTGACAAGCTTCTGTACATCGGATTTGAAGGTGAGACAGTTTTCAATGTTATGCCCTGGTCCTCCTTGATGGTAAGGGCAAGTTTGATCTGCTTTGAACCAGAAAGGCAGATTTTCGGGTACTGTAAGAGGAGACCTAGTTTGGACGTGCCCCTTGACCAGTAGTAGTGGAAACAGTTCTGCGTACAACATCGGTATAGGGTCGAACCCTGCTGGTCGTGTTGTACGGTTGTTGTTGGTGTATTGTGGACGAGCCTATTGAAGAGGTTGTTGTGTCCTTTGCTGATATTGTTGTTGATCCGGTTGGCTCTAAACAACCTGAGGTTGATACGTTGGAGCCGGCGTTGGGTTAATAGCGGGAGTTACCGCTGCTACTGGTTGATACCTTCGCCTTTGATTTCCGAGAGAGATATTACCAATATCTTGTTCTTTTTTCTTAGGGAAAACACTACCATATCTTTTGGTACTGCATGATGGTTCTGTACCTTTGACCAGACGTCCTTCTCGGACTGCTTCCTCAAGGCGTACCCCCATGTTTACTATTTTAGTAAAGTCGTTGGGCGCACTGGCGAGCATTTGGTCATAATAGAATGAGCTTAAGGTTTTCAAAAAGATCTTTGTCATCTATTTTTCCTCAAGAGGAGGACAGATCTAGGCGGAAATTTCACGCCATCTTTGAGCATATTCCTTGAAAGTTTCCTTGTCCTTCTGCGACATTGCTCTGAGTTGATCTTTGTCTGGTGCCATGACCAATTTATACTTATATTACTGAATGAAGGCAGCGCCAAGATCTCTGAAAGTGACGATCTTGGTGTGGTTTAAACCCATGTACCATTTAAGTGCGACACCGGTTAAACTATCTTGGAAGTAATGGATCAGTAGCTGTTGATTCTTTGTCTGAGTTGACATATTTCGAGCGTACATCACCAAATGACTTTGAGGGCAAGAGTTGCCCTTGTATTTTTCAAAGTCAGGCACCTTTAATTTGTGTGGGATTTTCACATTAGGGACCAGACATAGGTCTGCGGCGTCCTTTCCAAATAAATCTTGACCGTGAATGGCATGCAGCTCCTTCCGCATCTCCAGAAATTGTTCCTGGAATTCACTCATCCTGTCGTACATGTCTTCATTTCCACCATAGAGTATATGTGGAATCTGTCCTTCCGGGACAGTGTGTACCAAGGGACTCTTGGTGCTTCTATGCCCTGAAGTTTGTAACCTTCAGGAGTTGATGTCATCACTCTTGTGTCTTCGCTTTCCCGAAGTTTGTAACCTTCAGGCCCAGCAGCTCCTACTGCAGTTTCTGGGTCTTCAGTGACCGGTGGGATATATCCTTCAGGGATAAAGTTGATAGGCATGCCCAAGGGACGATCTTTAGGCATGTTGTACCGAGGATCATACGTCTCCGCTATGGGCGTAGATGTGATCTCCGAGATCACAGTCCTTTGTTGTTGTCTCTGAGCTGCTGCTAGAGATTGCATGTCACTGTGAAGTTTACTCAGATCTTCCTTCAGAGCATCGACTTCTTCTCTCAACTCTCTGTTCTCTTCCTCGAGATCGTCCATTTTCTTTTGTCGATTGGCCCGAGTATTGTGCGAATGAGTCAGTTTGACTCTCTCTAGAATCGTGACATATACGTGAGATTCGAAGGTAAGAAGAATGCGTTATGTGAGAGTGATGAATGATATGCAATGATATATATTAATTTTTTTTGTTTTTGCTTTAACAAAAAAGAAACTTCAACAAATAGATTGCAAATATCATACAGTGGGGAGACCCCGTTTTATTGAATTTGAAAGATTACAGAAAAGGAAATACAGTATTTTACAAAGTGTTGTAAAAGAAATGTATGAACTTATGGATCCTGAGTCCTCTCTGAAGAGAACTCAGATGTTGGTTCTGGTATTTTCCTTTTCTTTGACTGGGGCTCTTCAGCCGTCGTTGGGTTGTCAGTTTTTTGCCAAGTGAAAGGAGCGAGCAAATTTCTTCTGTCATCTTGATGTTCTACAACATGCTGCTCTAGTATCTTAATCAAAGCATCCTTATCTTTTAACAGTTCCTGAATTTTGGTACACTCAACATTGAGAATTCGGTACTTGTTTTTCCAAGAGTTCTTTTCCCGCTGAACTTTGTTGAGAGAGATGTGGAGTTTTTCTGTATCAGACATAAAATAAAGGATGGATTCCTTTAACGGAAGAAGTTCTTGACGAGGGTAAGACATCCTCAGCTTGAGGGCTCTAGTTTGTACCTAGTGGAGATAAGGTTCCACGGAGATACAGTCCGGTCTTCCTAGAGACTCTCTTCTTTTCCTGTGAATATGCTGCCAGGCATGCACTATTTCTTTCTTTAGTGCCCTGTCGTCTTCTCCTTCCTTGAAGAAAATACCTTCTAGATGAACATTACGTGGGATATGCTTCATTGGGTATCCGAGTTGACGACGAACTAAAATTGGATGATAGTTGATTCCTCCTTTGGTTCCTATGAGGGGTACGTTAGGGAAATTTGCACAATGATCGATGATCCTTATTCCGTCATGGATCCAATTGTACCAATCTATGTCACAGTTGGCAAGAGACATGATTCTCTGTGACCAACATAGAGTACTCTTATGATCCTAAAAAGCAGCAGACTTGGGTAAATGGGAAGTGAACCATTTGTAAAGCAGGGGTACATAGCATGTGATCATTCCTCCGTTGTACAAATTCCTTAAGTGTACAGAATGATGAGCATCTGCGAGCAAGGTCGGTACAGGGTTTCCAATCAGAAATATCTTAATGGCATTGGTATTGACGAAGTTATCGATGTTGGGAAAGAGGAACAACCCGTATATGAGTAGAACAAAGATATCTTCGAAAGCAGTAATGTTTCCTATACTGGCAAAGTATAGGGCTTTCTCTACCAAAAACTTGGCTGGTAAACCTTGGATTCCTTCCTTAGTGGTAATGTGATTCCTGACTTCTGACTCGTCCAAATAGATTGCTCTTGCAATGGTTTGATCCGTTGGAATTTCTTCCAGTCCAGAAAAGGGAGCTTGGTCAGTGATGGGTAAATCATTCAGGTGAGAGTACTCTTCTAGCATCGGTGCTAGTTGATAATCCGGGAATGTGAAACATGATAAACCGGATCGTAGAACTGAATCAGCATAGATAGGATTCCTTCAACTACATGGACCCTTAACAGAGATAGTAGCCCTCCGTACTTAGCTCTAAAAGCATCAGGGTTGGTGATCATCCTTGCCAACCCCCTTAAATCCTCTAGTTTTGGAGCCTTGAAGGTGTACTTGTACGTCTTCCTTCTATCGAAATCCATAAAGCAATCTTTTTCTCTGATATTTGCAATCATTGTTTTAGTTTAATTTGAAAAAAAGAGAGAGAAGAGAAAACAAGATTTTTTTGTTTGTTTAAGAGTTTTTTAGATGAATGCATGAATGCATCACACAAAAACATTGAAAAAACATGGGTTCAAGGGTTCAACGTCACAAGCATGGAGTCATGGCTCTACCCATCCCCAAAAGTTGTATTCTGGTGAATATTTGTACCTGTAGAACGGGTTAAAAGTTCCCAAAATCATTGACCCCTCTAGGGATCACAACAGCAAGCTGGTTCACCCGAGCGAGCTGTAGCATCCTAGGGTAATCTCAATTGAGTGTAGTATCGCGTGTCAACTATTTCTGATAGATACCGCCCTACCCAATGGCCACATGGTTAATGTCTACTAAATCCTCAGTTTCACGGATACCACATTGGGATAATCTGCCTTCACGACGGAGTCGTTAAGCATTGAATCCGCAAAGGGTATCTCCATTGATTTGATGGTCTATCAGGATTGCTTATTCGGTAATCACTCCCTGTAAGACCACCCGTCTATGCCATCACCTATCTTAGGGTTTTCTCATACTTTCAATATGCGACATCACTCGCATTCCCATTGACAGAAAAATAAACACGGATATCAAGTAGGAACAACGATATGTATATATAGTATAATTCCTAAAACTAACATCCTATACCTCTTAGGAACTATAATCCTAGTCCTAGACAGACAAAATGACTCCCCAGAAGAGTCTCCATTTTCCTGTTGGAAAATGGGGACGAATGATGACTAAGGTAAAATAGATCCTAATGGCACTCCCCAGCAGAGTCGCCATTTTCTTGTAGCGTGCGATTTTTGTCGATGACGCGACCACCTTATCGCCATGGGTTACTCCTTACCTCAATGATAGGAGTGGGGTGCTACTTTCTGATTTCTTATTTATCCCGTGAAGCTGGAAGGGAAAGGGAAGCTATCTAAAACTAACATTGCACGCGAATATTTAACTGAACAAACGCTTAAGATAGATTCGGGGAGTTCGGGGTCAGGTTATACAATGGGGAGTTGTCAATTACCCATCCTATATGTGGTTATCCACAGGTTTTTAGCAATAGGTTCTACTTTTATACTTGATGGTGTTTATCTGTTGATGGGTTGGGAAAGTTTCTCCTTTGGGAGTGTTTTTGAGAGAGTGAGATAGATTTTTTGTTGGTTTCGGGTTTTCCGATGTTTTTGATGAGTGAAGGTACTGGACCTAAAGTTTTTGATTGGTATGAAGGTACTGGACCTAGAGTTTTTTATTGGTACACTCGCTAAGATTTCACAATTATATGCCTACGTATTCCCATTTAAAGAAACAGGGAAATCAGAGCAATCTTAGTTCCTCCTATTTTATGGGAGGAAAAATATGTTTTGGTGTCTTGTTCAAAGCCCAAGATTGAAGCTAAAGGTTTGACTGAGAGAGAATTTGTCATCTCTAAAGAGAGACATCTCGCCTGTTTATCACAGTTTTTGGGTAACTGATTATAAAGGAGAATTACTTTAACTGGGATATGTGAATCCAGCAATGCCATAATTTCCTTTATAGGGGATTCCTGAAGGAGAAAACTTTAACTCGGTATAGAGCAATGTCATTTTTCCTTAGGAGTCTTTCATGCTAAGAGAGGGACATTAGTGTGGATGTAAATAATCCAGAGGCTTTCCGCTTACAGCAATTAGATGAAAGAGAGGATTTTTACCAGGATAAGAGATGGACGACAGCTTGGATTTTTGAATCAACAAACGTGCCACTTACAGCAGTTATCTGGGATTAGGGTTTGTTTGATTTTCTGTTTTGATGTGTGATAACACAGAGAAATGTCTTCCTACAGAGAGATTTTGATTTCCTCTTAGGGGATGTTGATTTTTGTGTGCCTTGATCAAAGCCCAAGGTTGAAGCTAAGAGGTTGATTGACTCTACTGGGGAAGTCCTTATACAAAGCCTAAGAGGAGGCTAGAAAAGACTGACTCAACAAGAGTTTGTTTATCTGTCATGTACAAAGCCCAAGATTGAGGCTAAAAAGAGACTGAATCTTTTGGGGATATCATTATACAAAGCCTAAGAGGAGGTTGAAAGTTGACTTTTCCGGGGAAATATTTTGTCTGTCTTGTACAAAGCCCAAGATTTGAGGCTAAAGAAGCAAACTGACCCTATAGGTGAGAGATTTTATCTGTCTTGTACAAAGCCCAAGATTGAGGCTAAAAGAAAATTGACTCTGCTGGAGAGATTTATACGGTGTTTTGTACAAAGCCCAAGATTGAGGCTGAAATGAGACTGACTCAACAAGAGAGTGTTTTATTTGGTGTCTTGTACAAAGCCCAAGATTGAGGCCGAAAAAGAAACTGACTCTGTGGGAAAGAAATCTTTATCTGTCTTGTACAAAGCCCAAGATTGAGGCTAGAAAGGTAGTTGACTGACTCAGCTGAGGATTTTTTAGGTGTCTTGTACAAAGCCCAAGATTGAGGCTGGCCTTACTAGGGAAAATCATTATACAAAGCCCAAGAGGAGGCTGAAAAGAAGATTGATTCTGCTTAGGGATATTATTTCTCAAAGCCTAAAAGAAGGCTGGGAGGAATTGACTCCGCTGGGGAAGATATTTAACCCGAGCTTAAGAGAAGATTATGAAGATTTTGACTTTGTTGGAGAAAGTTTATATATGTCTTGTACAAAGCCCAAGGTTGAGGCTAAAAAGGAATTACTCAACAAGAGAGTGTTTATGTTTTGTACCACTGACTCAACAAGAGAGTGTGGAAAGGTGATTGACTCAACAAGAGAGTACTTTGTTTGTCTTGTACAAAGCCCAAGATTGAGGCTGAAAAAGATTAACTCAACAAGAGAGTGTTTTAAGAAAGAAAATGGACTCAATAAAAGGGGTTCTTTTGAGGCTAACTATGTTGAGGAAAATCATTATACAAAGCCTAAGAGGAGGCTGGAAAGAGGATTGACTCAACAAGAGAGTACCGAAAAGGTAATTGACTTAACAAGAGAGTACTAAAAAGTGATTGACTCAACAAGAGAGTCCTGAGAAACAGATTGACTCAACAAGAGAGTCCTGAGAAAGTGATTGACTCAACAAGAGAGTCTTTTTTAAACTAACTCGGATGGGGAAAATCATTATACAAAGCCTATGAGGAGGCTGGCTTTTGCTGAGGATTAATGAGATCTAGAGGCAGGTCCAAAATGGGGAATCAACTCTTGCTGGGAATTACAGAAGAGTTGAGATATCAGATGCCTTGAGGTTCTGATTTGGGATAGTGTTATACTGATGATAAGCTGACCCTGGCTAGGGAAATTTAACGTGAGAGTTTAAAGATTGAGTTTTAAAAACCTATAGAGGTTTCAACTCTACTGGAGATTGGTTAAATGATTAGGATTTTTTCCTGTGTTTGTAGGGAACTTGAGAATGTCTTTGAGATTCAAGAAAAATTAGACTGTCCAAGTCTACTGGTATGGAAGAGTTTATCTTTATATGATGCCCAAGAGGAGGCAGGTGCTTTAAGGGATGAGAATCAACCCTTAAATTAGTCTCAGGTTTTGACTCTTTAGAAAGGCTGCTCTAACAAAGGATGACTAATTTCTATCTTATACCTTTAAGAGGTCTTCAGGGGTCCTTGTATTAAGCCTAAGAGAAGGCATGAGAACTTCTAAGAAGCCGGAGGGTCCTTGTACAAACCCCAAGAGGAGGTGGGGATGCTTTTAGGAAGCCTGGGGGTCCAAACCTAAGAAAAGTTCAAGAAAAGTTTCACCAGGAATAATCCTTTCTTTAGTGAACGGTTTTAGGGTTTGAAGAAATTCAAGAGAGGTTTCACCAGGAATTAATCCTCTCTGGGGAAATGAACTTCTTTGACAATTTTCTAATAGTGACAGTCTGAGAAAAGTTTCACCAGGAATAATGCTTTTCTCTGTGTTCCATATTGTATAAGCCCAAGAGAATGCAAGACTGTATCTAGAATTCCTATGGGGAACTAGTTTTGACTGTTGAAAGAGTGACTAATGGCTTTATCTAGTTCTAGACCTAATTGTCGGGGAAAACTCTAAGCAGGTATACAAGTATATATACAGTTGATATATGACAAGTATTTAAAAGGATATGAAAGAATGACTTACAGGTGAGCAAGCTTCCAGCAATACAGACAAATATATATATATATATATATATATATATATATATATGAAAGCATGTAAAGAAAGCTGATAAAACTTACAGGCGAGTAAGCTTCCATTGTAACAGCTGTATGGTTAGTTGTTCAAGAAATTAAGGAAAGTTTTGATAACGACTATGAATTTGAACCTAAATCAAAAGGGAAGTTGTTTTTGAACAGAAGATTAGGGCGTATACTCAAGGAGAGGCCCAGATATAATAGTGATCGCACTGTTGTTCTGAAAATTGTATTGGGACTTATACAATGACTGAGGCCCAAAAAGGTTTTCTGTACAGGGGGATGGGTCTTACAACTCAAGGAGAGGCCCAAAAGTTTAAAAAAAGAAAATAAATGGGACTTACATCACAAGGGTAGGCCCAAATGAAAATGTTTTGAAAAGCGACGATCGCACCGAGATTTTGAAAACACAGTGGGACTTATACAATGACTGAGGCCCAAGAAAATTTTATATACAAAGTGGGTTAGGTCTTACACTCTATTAGAGGCCCAAAAGTGTTTTAAGAAAAAGGAATGGGACTTATAGCTCAAGGAGAGGCCCAGATGGTTTTTGTTTAAAAGGCGACGACCGTGCCGAGATTTTAAAATCGTATCGGGACTTATACAATGACTGAAGCCCAAAAAGGTTTATATTTACAAAGGGGTGAGACTTACACTCTATCATGAGGCCCAAAGTATTTGAAAATTTAAAATCGAGAGGAAACCCTAATTTTAAATTAAAATGCAATTTTTCAAAGGAAATTAAATGAAAAAAATGATATAAAATACCAAATATATTCAAAAACAAGTTGTACACTTTGAAAAATATTTTGAAAAATCATGTCTTATTACATGAAAGTTTGAAATTCAATTGGTTTTGAAAGATCAAAGTGGGAATTTCATTTAAAAATGTTTAAAACAAATAAAAATGAAATTAATTACAAACATTATAACTATAATAAAAAAATAATATAAATTGGATTTTTTTGTAAAATAAAATATTTAAACATTTTTGTGAATTTTGAGAAAAAGAATCAATTCAAAAACACAAATATTCAGAGAAAAATTAATTTTTGAATCAATTAAACAAAATAACCAAAATTCAAAAATTCAAATAATTTGAATTATGGCGCCAACGGTCACCTTCTTCTTCCTCGTGACCGCGCCATGTCTGATTTGCGTTTTCTCACTTTTCTTTCTGATTACTCAATGGTTTTGCACGATTTAAACACCAATCTTGTTCGTTTTTGAACAAGGATCACAACCATATAGATTAATTGCATTTATATTAAGCATGGAGTGAGAAATCAGAAGATAACCTCAAGAACCCTAATTTCAGCATGAACACAATGAAATTCCATACACGATTGATTCACGCAATTGATTGAGGGTTATTACTCTATATACATGTAGGAACAAGATGGTAACTCACAAAATCATTTATGATGCATAGAACATAGAGTTTAAAGGTGTCAGGCTTACCTCTTGCAGCTGGTGATCGAGTTTGGTGATGGAGGTGTCGCATCTAGGTTCCAATGATCTGGACAACTTCCTTAGGTGCCAAGGAGTGTGTTTGAATGCTTGGAGTGGATTGAAATGAGCTGGAACTGGTTGTGGTACCTCAACTGCAACTCGGTTAAGAACTTGAGCAATTGGCTGGTATTTTGTGAATTTGATGTTCCAGATGTGATTTTATGTTATGGATCATTCATACATGATGTTTATGAGGTGTGTGCGTGTGTGTGTGTGTGTGTGTGATTGGTTTAGTTAGAATCACTCTCAATCTCAAAACTCGATAGTGACTTGAGTTAGAAGGAAAAATTGGAGTGAAAGAGGGATTTTGAGGAAAGCATCAGTTTGGGTGCTTTGGTGTACTCAAGCTGATCACAATTGAGGTCTATTTATAGTGTATCAAGTTTGTTTTGGCAGCAATAGTGTGTGGCAACTGCAGCAGGTCTGTGACCAATGTAGATCAAATGGAATCTCAAGTCTCCTCTAGCCATTGACTTGAGGTTAGAGCACAGGCCTATAGTCTTTTGGTTCAGAGATAAGGCTTGACTTATTTAGTTAAACTTGCCTCAGTTCATGCCACCTTGATGCATCCATTGAATGCATTGAAACAAAATTGGAGTCTTAGCATTTTTTAGCCTTTTTAGGTTTGTTAGGGCTATGTGTAGATTCTTGGACTTGGGAGGCTTGGGGATCAGATCATTCCTTTTTGATTTCACCCTCTGATGTGTCCAAATGGATGACAAGGCTTGGAGTTGTCCATATTTTCCAAATCGAGCAAAACACCAAATTCTGCCTTGTACAAGACAGTTGGAAATGGTGATTTTGAGGGGATCATATCTCCCTGCTCAGGTTGAGTTATGGGAGGCTCTTGTGCTTTTTAGAGAGCCCTCATATGATACAAAACATGTGTGATCATAGTTTGTTTTGAAACTATTTGGTTCCCATTGAAAAATCCTCATGAACATTGATGTTCAAGGCTGGTAACTTAGGCATATTTTCACTAAGTTTTGGAAAAAGTGTCATTTTCATGTTTTTGTGATTTTGATCAATCCATAACTCAAAATCCATGAGGATTTGGAGTTTTTGTAGTTGAAGCTTTTGTAGATTGTAGGAAGATCTACATATCAGGCTTTGGATCACTCAAAATGGTTGCTTGGATCTCAAGTTATGATCCTTGGAAGTTGGTACCAAAATCACTTTTGTTCCATAACTTAGAAAAATTTTGGTTTCTCAAAGTTGCCCCTTTTGCAAGAAACCTCACTTTTCCTGATTTTTCTTAATGAATGATGATCAATACCATACATTAAAATTATTTTTTACTTAGGGGAACCATATTTGTGAAAAATTCCAAAAAGTCAAACTTGATTTTGTGCACAGTTGACTTTTTATCGGATGAAATCCAAACTGTGCGATCCTTTATGAAATTAAGTACTTGACCTAAATTAAAACTAATGGATGGATTCCATAGGTGTTTTAGGGTGTCTTGAATCATGTCACATGGTTTGGGAGCATGTCTTGGTCAAAAGTCAAAGGTACAGTTGACTTTTCCTTCAAAGCCCTAAGTGTGGTCCAGATGAAATTGAAACTTGTGGACCAAGCTTCTTGGCTCAATCCAAAGTTGTAAATGGATCAATGTCGTGTACTTGAGGCCCTCAAATCATGTCTTGAGGTCTTGGCTCATACTTTGCTCCAAAAGTCAACTTAGGGGTGAATTAGGTCAAGAAACCCTAATTCCTGATTTTTGGTAAGTTCATCCCGTGAGGTTAAATTGACTTGATGATTGGGTCCATAAGGTCCCTTGGAGTATCTTGGGTTGTGCTTTGAAGCATTAGCTCATGCCTAGATGAAACTTTCCATCTGGAGGCCCTAGTCGACCCAAACCCTAATTTGGTGACACTGATGATCTTGAGGCTTGATCAACTTGAAATGTTGCATTCTTGTGTTAGATTCTTGATGTGGGAGACCTCTTGATCCTTAATGGATATTTGAGAGGCTTGTAAAGTTGAAGATCATGTCAATTCTAGATTGATCCTTTGCCTAAATGCTCTGAGAAGGCTAAAAAACCCTAATCCTTGGTTGAGGTAGATACCCAAAAATCACTGAAGGAATTGGTGGGTGTGAAAGTACATCCATATTGTGATGATGATTTGCACAATGATGGAAAATCTTGGTGGTCAAAATTTGGGGTATGACATACGGTACTGGTCCCGACAGATAAATAACCACACGAGCCTTTTGATTTTTCTGACCATCGTAGCCAGCCTCAATTTGTTCGAGGTTGAGAATCTTTCTACTATCAAGAGGAACTCTTAATTCATGGAGTAGAGGGATTATAGCGCATACGTCTTTGGCCATTTCATGATTGGAGATTAGGACAACGTGTTTGCCTTGATCAGGAAGATAATCTTGCATCACGTTGATCGAACCAGAATTTGAACATGATCGAATCTCTTTCCAGTCCAACTGATTTTGAAGAGCTGACCGTACAAGATAACATCCTTGGTTAGTCTCTGAGTAAACTCTACAGTGCTCATAATTATGTGGTGGCACCTGGCCACGTCCCCTTTGTATGCGGTGCAACTTTACTAGATCTATTTCCATCGAGCGGACATCTTGACTTTGATACCTATCAGGATTCTCGTCAGTCATACTAATCTATTGTGTAGCTTCATCCAAGTATATTGGAAGCCACCAGTGGTCCAACAAGTGTTAAAGTGTTCTTTAGACAAGTGCACATCCTTGGTCGTCTTTATGACACACTTTACAGCCTTGATAATCATGTGAAGCCAGAAAACTTAGCCTGACTTGCTTAGCGTGTAATTCTACCAGACTGGTATTCATCAAGCGAATATCAAAGATCTGAATCATATTGACTTGGTGGTTATTTCTCTCCTGATAGTCCTGAATCCATCCGAGATCCATCTGACGTTGGAGGGCCTCTTGTACAAAAGAGCATCCCTGATTGCTTGTTGAGCAGATCGGATAGGTATTGTAATCATGCCGCGGAAGATTATGGTATTGACTTTGCCTTGAGTGCATTTCCACCAAGTTGACGTTCATCGTCAGAATGTTGTGGTTCTGGACAAGGTTGGGATTTGTGTGAGCCATATTGACTTCCCGAATTCGGTGATCCTGGATCCAACCCAGATCCATCTATTCTTGTAGAGCTGATTGCACTACGGAACTCCCCTGATTATTCTTTGAGCAGATATCACACTGGTGATAATTGTGAGGCGGTACATGATCGTATCCGCTCTGTCTACAATGCATCCTGACCAAATTGGTTTCTAATAGGAGTACATCGTGAATTTGATAACTGTGACTAAATTATTCCTCTATTAAATTTAGGGCAGTCTTCTCATGTTGAGGCAACAGGTTCATCTCAACATTCGGATTAGTATCTTTGAAAGATAGGACCCCGTTCCTGACAAGCTTTTGCACATCAGACTTGAAGCTGAGACAGTTCTCAATGTTGTGCCTCGGTCCTCCTTGATGGTAAAGGAGAGTTTGATCCTCTTTGAACCAAAAAGGCAGATTTTTTGGTACTGTTAGAGGAGACTTGGTTTGGACGCGCCCATTGACCAGTAGAACTGGAAATAGTTCTGCGTACGACATCGGTATAGGGTCAAACCCTGGTGGCCGTGTCGTACGATTGTTATTGTTGTACTGAGGATGAGCCTGTTGAAGAGGCTGTTGCGGCCTTTGCTGATACTGTTGTTGATTTGGTTGGCTCTGAGCAACCTGAGGTTGATATGTTGGAGTCGGCGCAGGGGTGATAACAGGAGTTACTGCTGCTACTAGTTGATACCTTCTCCTTTGCTTTCCGAGAGAGATATTACCAATATCTTGCTCTTTTTACTTTGGGAAAGCACTACCGTATCTTTTGGTACTGCTAGATGGCTCTGCATCTTTGACCAATAGTCCTTCTCGAACTGCCTCTTCAAGGCGTACCCCCATGTTCACCATTTCACTGAAGTCACTGGGCGCACTGGCGACCATTCGGTCGTAATAGAATGAGCTCAAGGTTTTCAACAAGATCTTTGTCATCTCTTTTTCCTTAAGAGGGGGACAGATCTGGGCGGCAATTTCACGCCATCTCTGAGCATATTCCTTAAAAGTTTCCTTGTCTTTTTGCGAAATTGCTCTGAGTTGATCTCTGTCTAGTGCCATGTCCAGGTTATACTTATACTGCTGAACGAAGGAAGCGCCGAGATCTCTGAAAGTGTTGATCTTGGTGCGGTTTAAACCCATGTACCATTTGAGTGTGGCAACGGTTAAACTGTCTTGGAAGTGATGGATTAGTAGCTGTTGATTTTCTGTCTGTGTTGACATCTTTCGAGCGTACATCACCAAATGACTTTGAGGGCAAGAGTTGCGCTTGTATTTTTCAAAGTCGGACACCTTGAATTTGTGCGAGATTTTCACATTAGGGACCAGACAAAGGTCTGCGGCATCCTTTCCGAATAAATCCTAACCACGAATGGCATGCAGTTCCTTCTTCATTTCTAGGAATTACTCCTGGAACTCATTCATTCTTTCGTACATGTCTTCGTTTCCACCAGAAACTACTTGTGGAATTTGTCCATCGGGACAGTGTGTACCACTGGTTATGGTATAGTCACTACGGCGGTGACTCTTGGTGCTTCCATGCCCCAAAATTTGTAACCTTCAGGTGTTGCTGTCATAACTCTGGCGTCCTCGCTTTCCCGAAGTTTGTAACCTTCAGGCCCAGCGATTCCTGCTGCAGTTTCTAGGTCTTCAATGACCGTCGGGATGTATCCCTCAGGGACAAAGTTGATTGGCATACCCCAGGGGCGATCTTTAGGCATGTTGTAACGAGGATCAAATGTCTCCACTATGGGCGTAGATGTGATCTCCGGGATCACAGTCCTTTGTTGTTGTCTCTGAGCCGCTGCCAGGGATTGCATGTCACTGTGAAGTTTTTTCAGATCTTCCTTCAGAGCGTCGATTTCTTCTCTCAGCTCCTTGTTCTCTTCCTCAAGATCGTCCATTTTCTTTTGTCAATTGGCCCGAGTATTGTATGAGTGAGACAGTTTGACTCTCGAATCGTGACACATACGTGAGACTCGAAGATAAGAAGAACACGTTATGCGAGAATGATGAATGATATGCAATGATATATATTTTTTTGTTTTGTTTTAATAAAAAAGAAACGTCAACAAATGGATTGCAAATATCATACAGTGGGGAGACCCCTTTTTTTATTGAATTTGAAAGATTGCAGAAAGGGAAAATATAGTATTTTACAAAGTGCTGTAAAAGGAAATGTCTAAACTTATGCATCTTGAGTCCTCTCCGAAGAGAACTCGGATGATAGTTCTGGTATTTTCCTTTTCTTTGACCATGGCTCTTTAGCCGTTGTCGGGTTGTCAGTCATTTGCCAAGTGAAAGGAGCAAGAAAATTTCTTCGGTCTTCTTGATTTTCTACAACATGTTGCTCTAGTATCTTAATTAGAGCACCCTTTTTCCTTTAGCAGTTCCTGAATCTTAGTACACTCCACATTGAGAATTTGGTACTTGTTTTTCCAAGAGCTTTTCTCCCGTTGAACCTTGTTGAGAACGACCTGGAGTTTTTCCATATCAGACATAAAATAAAGGACATATTCCTTTAACAGAAGAACTTCTTGACGAGGGTAAGGCATCTTCAGTTTGAGGGCTCTAGTTTGCACCCAATGGAGCTAAGGTTCCACGGAGATACAGTCTGGTCTTCCTAGAGACTCTCTTCCTTTTCTGTGAATATGTTGCCAGGCATGCACTATTTCCTTCTTTAGTGCCCTGTCATTTTCTCCTTCCTTGAAGAAAAGACCTTCCAGATGAACATTATACGGTATATTCTTCATCGGGTATCCGAGTTGACGGCGAACTAAAATTGGATGATAGTTGATTCCTCCTTTAGTTCCTATAAGGGGTACATTGGTGAAATTTTCCCATCTGTCGATGATCTTTATCCCCTCATAAATCCTATTATACAAATCTATGTCAGAGTTGGTAAGAGACATGATTCTCTGTGACCAACGTAGAGTACTTTTACGGTCCCAAAATGCAACAGACTTGGGTAAATGGGAAGTGAACCATTTGTAAAGCAGGGGTACAAAACATGTGATCATTCATCCACTGTACAAATTCTTTAAGTGTTCAGAATGATAAGCATCTGCAAGCAAGGTTGTTATAGGGTTCCCAATCAGAAATATCTTAATAGTGTTGGTATTGACAAAGTTATCGATGTTAGGAAAAAGGAATAACCCATATGTGAGCAGAACAAAGATATCTTTAAAAGCAATTATGTTTCCTACACTGACAAAGTATAGAGCTTTCTCTGTCAGAAATTTAGCTGGTAAACCCTGGATTCCTTCCTTAGTGGTCATGTGAGTCCTGACTTCTGACTCGTTCAAATAGATTGTGTTAGTTCTTGTTATTGGCTGGAATTTTGGTAAAACAATGTTGTTGTAGAAGATGTCATATGTCTGATGTCTTAACATGAGTTACTAACATTCTGGTTATGTTAAGTTCTTAGGGTTGCAGTTTTGGGTGCTGATGTTAAACATAATGTCTTGACATCAGTTGGCAGAACATCAGAACATCAGTCTGCTGTGTTATTAGGGTTGCGCGTGTTTTGTTGTTTGGTGAGATTTGTTGCGTTGGTAAGTGAGAGAATCTCTTGGTAAATATATTTTCTGATGCAATCATATATGGAGCAGATCTTGTTGCTATTTTTAGGGCTGAATTATATGGAAAGATTTGAAGAATAAAATCTGTTTTAATTTCAAATCAAATCAGATATTTTCAAGGAGTCCAAGCCCAAGTCTGAGATTCTATATAAAGCAGCCACAACCCTACTTGAAGGGACGAGGACAAGAGATTAAAGACTGAGTGTCAAGTGTGTTTTCGTCTGTGTTTTGTAAACTTTTCATTCATCATTGATGCTTGAATTGGTGTGATTGTTTTGAGTTGTTAATTGTTCTTGATCAAAGCTTTTAAGCAAGATCAAGTTGTGTTTTGGAAGTGTGACTTCTATACTTTGTAATCTTTGAATTGTGTCACTGTGGCGATTTAGAGGGAGTGAGTGGTTTGTCATATCTAAGTGTATCTTATGTAGAAGTGTCATTGGATAGTGATTAAGTTAGTGGATTGTCAACTGGGATTGTTGAGTCTGTAATTTAATACTACTAATAGTGAATTTCCTCCCTGGCTTGGTAGCACCCAGACGTAGGTAGTTAGACCGAACTGGGTGAACAATTCATTGTGTTGATTGACTGTTGTTATTATCTTGTTTCATATAGCAGATTATGTTGTTGTGACGTCACACTTAACATCACACATCTGATACCAGAATTTCAATTGGTATCAGAGCAGGCATCCTGCTCTGCATCTGGGTGAGATCTAGGGCTGTTACTTTCTGGTACTATAGACAAGGAGAGTGGTGGATTTGTGAATAGACCCCCTATTCTAGATGGCTCAAATTATGATTATTGGAAACCTCGTATGGTTACCTTTTTGAAATCCTTGGACAGCAGGGCTTGGAAGGCTGTGTTAAAAGAATGGAAACATCCTGTTATTGTTGAAAAAGATGGAACATCAAAGCTGAAATCTGAGGAAGAGTGGACCAAGGAAGAAGATGAACTTGTGCTTGGAAATTCTAAGGCTTTGAATGCCATCTTTAATGGTATTGGCAAGAACATCTTGAGGCTGGTCAACCCTTGTGAAGTGGCTAAGGAAGCTTGGGATGTCTTGAAAACTACTCATGAAGGAACCTCCAAAGTCAAGATGTCAAGACTTCAACTGCTGACAACAAAGTTTGAAAATCTGAAGATGAAGGATGATGAGACCATTCATGATTTTCACATGAATATTCTTGAGCTGTCAAATGCCTCTAGTGCCTTTGGAGAGAAAATAACTGAAGAGAAGCTGGTAAGGAAGATTCTTAGATCCCTTCCCAAGAGATATAAAATGAAGGTGACTGCTATAGAAGAAGCTCAATACATCAGCAAGATGAAGGTGGATGAGTTGATTGGTTCTCTTCAAACTTTTGAATTAGGGATGGATGAGGAACCTGAAAAGAAGACCAAAAGCATAGCTTTGGTATCTAGTTCTGAAGATACTAAGAAAGAAAATAGGCCTGAGTCACAGGAGGAGCTGTCCCATGTCATTGTGCTGCTGGGAAGACAGTTTAATAAGGTTCTAAAAAGGATAGACAAGAGCTATAAACCTAATGTCAAGAACATCACTTCTGACACCAACAGGTCAGGTGATCAGGTGAAGAAAACTAGAGATGAAGAAAAGTCCAATGATGGCAAAGGAATACAATGTTATGGATGTGAAGGTTATGGTCACATCAAATCAGAATGTCCTACATACCTTAAGAAGCAGAAAAAGGGTATGTCAGTCACTTGGTCTGATGAGGATACTGATAGTGAACCTGAAGGAGAATCGGCCAATCTTGTTAGAGTTATGATTGGAATTTGTGAGTCTGACAATGATTCAAGTGATGAAGAAGTTACTTATGAAGAGCTTGTTATCTCTTATAGAAATCTGTGCATTAGAAGTGAACAAGTATGTCTAGAAGGAGAGAAACAAAAGAAAATCATAATGCAGATAATGGCTGAAAAGACTGAGCTTGAGAAGGAAGTCAGTATGCTAAAATCTAAACTGGAATCTATGTCAAAATCTGTCAGAATGTTGAATAATGGAACTGATG
This sequence comes from Lathyrus tuberosus, assembly GCA_022829125.1. NCBI lineage: Eukaryota > Viridiplantae > Streptophyta > Magnoliopsida > Fabales > Fabaceae > Lathyrus > Lathyrus tuberosus. Next base: position 947,878 of record JALAZF010000390.1, read on the forward strand.
TTCTAGACAATATTCTTAATATTGGAAAAACTGCTGGAGACAAAAGTGGTTTGGGATTCAACAATGTTTCAACTTCAAATAATGTTATTCCTATTTCCAAGCCAGTGATGTTAAAACAGATGTTTAAACATCCTGACAGGACTCCCTCTATGAAGAAATTTAGGCGTTGGGGTTGTCATCATTGTGGGCATTTTGGACACATAAAGGCTTATTGTTATAAGCTACATGGGTATCCTCAGAAGGTACATTAGTTGGATCCCAGATAAAACATTCTCAAAGGTAATCAGGTCATCAAACCAAAGAAGCAACCGGTTCCTAAAGGAAAAGGTGTCAGCTTAATAGCTCACACTTCTCTTAGGGTTTCTACTAAAGAAGACTGGTACTTTAATAGTGGGTGCTCAAGACACATGACAGGAGTGAAGAATTTGTTGGTGGATGTTAAGCTACATTCTTCTGGACATGTAACTTTTGGTGATGGTGTCAAAGGAGAAATCAAGGGTATGGGAAAGCTGAATTATACTGGTGCTCCTAGGCTGGATGATGTACTTCTGGTCAAAGGGTTGACAGCAAATTTGATCAGTATTAGCCAACTATGTGATCAAGGGCTCAAAGTTGACTTTACAAAAACTGAGTGCATTGTCACAAATGAGAAAGGTGAAGTCATCATGAAGGGTGCTAGGTCTAAGGATAACTATTATCTATGGGTGTCACAAGACTCAAGTCTCTCAACATGTGTTTTTGCTAAAGAAGATGAAGTCAAAGTCTGGCATCAAAAGTTGGGACATCTTCATCTGAAGGGAATGAAGAGAGTCATATCCTCAGAAGCTGTCAGAGGAATTCCTAAACTCAAAATTGAAGAGGGAAGAGTTTGTGGAGATTGTCAAATAGGGAAGCAGACTAAGATGTCTCATCAGAAGCTTCAACATAACACCACTTCTAAAGTCTTGGAACTTCTTCATATGGACTTGATGGGACCTATGCAGGTAGAAAGTCTAGGTGGGAAGAAGTATGCTTATGTTGTTGTTGATGACTATTCTAGGTACACCTGGGTAAGCTTCATCAAAGACAAAACTGAGGTGTTTGATGTGTTTAAAGATTTATGTCAAAGACTCCAAAGAGAAAAAGAAAGTAATGTCATCAGAATAAGGAGTGATCATGGGAGGGAATTTGATAATAGCAAGTTTACTGAATACTGCTCTGCTGAAGGCATCAGTCATGAGTTTTCCTCTCCTATTACCCCTCAGCAAAATGGAGTTGTTGAAAGGAAGAACAGAACTCTCCAAGAATCTGCTAGGGTAATGATTCATGTCAAAAAGCTTCCTTACCATTTCTGGGCTGAAGCCATGAATACTGCTTGCTATATTCACAACAGAGTTACTTTGAGAAGAGGCACTTCAGCTACATTGTATGAACTGTGGAAAGGGAGAAAACCAACTGTGAAGTATTTTCATGTTTTTGGAAGTAAATGTTATATTTTGTCAGATCATGAACAAAGGAGAAAATTGGATCCTAAAAGTGATGAGGGAATCTTTTTGGGGTACTCTACAAATAGCAGAGCTTATAGGGTTTTCAACTCCAAAACAAAGGTTATGATGGAGTCTATAAATGTAGTAATTGATGACAGTGACATGAAGGAAGATGCTGATGTCCTGGATGATGTTGGAACATCGTTTGAAGATGTTACATCAGAAACTGAAGATAGAAGTGTTGCTCCCAGTCCTGGTGATGCTGAGGCTGAACCTGAACAACTTAATAAAGAACCATCTATTAGAGTACAAAAGGACCATACAAAAGAGCTTATCATAGGTGATCCAAAATCAGGGGTTAGCACTAGATCAAGAGAGGTTGTGTCAAATTCTTGTTTTGTGTCCAAAGTTGAGCCCAAGAATGTCAAGGAAGCACTGACTGATGAATTCTGGATTAATGCCATGCATGAAGAGCTGGAACAATTCAAGAGGAATGAAGTGTGGGATCTTGTACCAAGGCCTGATGGAGTTAATGTGATAGGCACCAAGTGGATTTACAAGAATAAATCTGATGAACAAGGAGTGGTCACTAGAAACAAGGCCAAATTGGTAGCACAGGGATACACTCAGGTTGAAGGAATTGATTTTTATGAAACCTTTGCACCTGTGGCAAGAGTGGAATCTATCAGATTACTCTTAGGCGTGGCTTGTATTCTCAAATTCAAACTTTTTCAGATGGATGTTAAGAGTGCCTTCTTAAATGGGTACTTAAATGAAGAAGTTTATGTTGATCAACCAAAAGGGTTTATTGATCCAACATTTCCTAATCATGTGTACAAGCTAAGGAAAGCTCTCAATGGTTTGAAGCAAGCACCAAGAGCTTGGTATGAAAGGCTTATTGAATTCTTGGATGTAAATGGTTACAGAAAAGGAGGGATTGACAAGACTTTGTTTGTCAAAGATGAGGAGGAAAACTGATGATAACTCAAATATATGTTGATGACATAGTATTTGGTGGGATGTCAGATGCAATGGTTAAACATTTTGTGAAACAGATGCAGTCTGAGTTTGAAATGAGTCTTGTTGGAGAGCTCAACTATTTTATGGGTCTATAAGTTAGACAAATGGAAGACTCCATATTCATCTCTCAGAGCAAGTATGCTAAGAACACTGTGAAGAAGTTTGGTCTGGAAAATGCTAATCACAAGAGGACACCTGCTCCTACTCACTTAAAGTTGTCTAAGAATGAACATGAAGTGCGTGTGGATCAAAGTCTATACAGAAGCATGATTGGTAGTCTATTGTATCTCACTGCTAGCATACCTGATATTTCTTTTGCTGTTGGAGTTTGTGTCAGATATCAATCTGAGCCTAAAGTCAGTCACTTGAATCAAGTGAAGAGGATTCTGAAGTATGTGAATGGGACTAGTGACTATGGCATGCTTTACAGTCATGGATCAGGTACTGAGTTAAGTGGTTATTGTGATGTTGATTGGGCAGGGAGTGCTGATGATAGAAAAAGCACTTCAGGAGGCTGTTTCTTCTTAGGGACTAATCTGATCTCTTGGTTTAGTAAAAAGAAGAATTATTTGTCTCTTTCTACTGCTGAAGCTGAGTACATAGCAGCAGGGAGTAGTTGTTCTCAACTTGTTTGGATGAAGCAAATGTTAAAAGAATACAATGTCAAGCAAGATGTCATGACATTGTACTGTGATAATCTCAGTGCTATCAATATCTCCAAGAACCTTATTCAACATAGCAGAACTAAGCATATTGATATACATCATCATTTTATAAGAGATTTGGTTGAAGACAAAGTAGTTGCTTTGGAACATGTTGCTACTGAACAGCAATTAGCTGATATTTTTACAAAGGCCTTAGATGGAAATCAATTCGAAAAATTAAGAAGCAAATTAGGAATTTGCATATATGAGGATTAAGTGTGCTGGGAAGTGTCTTGTGCAGTTGTGAACTTTATTGGATATGTTTAGTTTAAAGGAAACGGAATTTTATTCAACTGCTGAGAGCATACAAGATTAGATTTTAGTACATCAAAAGACACAAACAAAGGATCTAAAGATTATCCCAACCCCCTGAATCAAGAAAAGTCTTCCAATCTTCATCCCATTCATCATCAGAAGCATGAAGTTGCTCTGGAGGTTTTTTTATGGTTTTCATCCTTGTCTCTGATGCTTTTCTTGCTCTTGTTGCTCCTGAAGTTGCCCCGGCTGTAGACTGTGTTTTGTTCTTCAACTTCTGTGGATCTGGTTTCTTGACCTCTTGCATGTGGCTCTTTCTTGTATCTTTGTTAGACTGACTCATGGTTCTATCTGTGGTATGTTGCTAGAAGCAAGGAGGCTTGGTTTTTATACTGCATAAAGAGTCTTTGTTTGTATCGCCTGACCAGTCAAAGTGGTTTTTGGTTTGGGGACTTGTTTTTCTTGGGAAGCCATTTATTTGACCTTGTCAAATTGGATGTCAGAACTTCGTGTTTGGTGCCTTGGTAGGTTAAGAGGTTGTCCAATTGTGGCTAAAAAAGGGGAGAGTCAGCCGTGTGTTGCTGTTTGCTGTTGCCTAGCTTTTTGTAGTGGTGAGTGGGTCTATTTTTGAGGGGGAGTTAGTTCGTGTTTTGTGGTGTGCAGCTTTGGAAGTTGGTGCTGCTTGTGAGAATGTTAGTTTAATTTATCCGCTGCAGGTGTCTCTGATGTTGGCTGAGTTGTTTTAGCCAAAATTAGCCAAATGGGGAGATTGTTAGTTTTGTTATTGGTTGGAATTTTGGTAAAACAATGTTGTTGTTGAAGATGTCATATGTCTGATGTCTTAACATGAGTTACTAACATTCTGGTTATGTTAAGTTCTTAGGGTTGCAGTTTTGGGTGCTGATGTTAAACATGATGTCTTGACATCTGTTGGCAGAACATCAGAACATCAGTCTGCTGTGTTATTAGGGTTGCGCGTGTTTTGTTGTTTGGTGAGATTTGTTGCGTTGGTAAGTGAGAGAATCTCTTGGTAAATATATTTTCTGATGCAATCATATGTGGAGCAGATCTTGTTGCTATTTTTAAGGCTGAATGATATGGAAAGATTTGAAGAATAAAATCTGTTTTAATTTCAAATCAAATCAGAGATTTTCAAGGAGTCCAAGCCCAAGTCTGAGATTCTATATAAAGCAGCCACAACCCTACTAGAAGGGACGAGGACAAGAGATTAAAGACTGAGTGTCAAGTGTGTTTTCGTCTGTGTTTTGTAAACCTTTCATTCATCATTGATGCTTGAATTGGTGTGATTATTTTGAGTTGTTAATTGTTCTTGGTCAAAGCTTTTAAGCAAGATCAAGTTGTGTTTTGGAAGTGAGACTTCTATACTTTGTAATCTTTGAATTGTGTCACTGTGGTGATTTAGAGGGAGTGAGTGGTTTCTCATATCTAAGTGTATCTTAGGTAGAAGTGTCATTGGGTAGTGATTAAGTTAGTGGATTATCAACTGGGATTGTTGAGTCTGTAATTTAATACTACTAATAGTGAATTTCCTCCCTGGCTTGGTAGCCCCCAGACGTAGGTAGTTAGACCGAACTGGGTGAACAATTCATTGTGTTGATTGACTGTTGTTATTAACTTGTTTCATATAGCAGATTGTGTTGTTGTGACATCACACATCTGATACCAGAATTTCAGATTGCTCTTGCAATGGTTTGTTCCTTTGGAATTTCTTCCAGTCCAGAAAAGGGAGCTTGGTCAGTGATGGGTAAATCAGTCAGGTGAGAGTACTCCTCTAGTGTTGGTTTTAGTTAATAATCCTGAAATGTGAAACAGTGATAGATCGGATCGTAAAACTGAATTAACGTAGACAGGATTCCTTCAACTACATGGACCCTTAACAGAGACAACAACCCTCCGTGCTTAGCTCTGAAAGCATCAGGGTTGGTAATTATCCTTTCCAACCTCCTTAAATCCTCTAGTTTTGGAGCCTTGAAGGTGTACTTGTGCGTCTTTCTTCTACCGAAATCCATAACGCAATCTCTCTGATATTTGCAATTATTGTTTTAGTTTATTTTGAAAAAGAAAGAGAGGAGAAAAGAGAAGATTTTTTTCTTTATTTAAGAGTTTTTTAAATGAATGCATGAATGCAACACACAAAAACATTGAAAAAACATCGGTTTTCTGGTTCAACGTCACGAGCATAGAGTGATGGCTCTACCCATCCCCAAAGGTTGTATTCTGGTCAATTTTTGCACCTATAGAACGGATCCTAAGGTTCCCAAAATCATTGACCCCCTAGGGATATCAATAACAAGCTGGTTCACCCGAGCGAGCCGTAGCATCTTAGGGTAATCTCATTTGAGTGTAGTATCGTGTATCAACTATTCCCGATAGTTACCGCACTACCAAATGGCCACATGGTTAATGTCTACTAAATCCTCAGGGTCACGGGTGCCGCACTTGGATAGCGTCTATTTTCACAATGATTGTCGTTCAACATAGTATCCACATGGGACCTCACCTGATTTGATGGTCTACCAGGATCGCTTATTCGGGAATCACTCCCTGTAAGTCCACCCGTCTATGCCATCACTTATCTTAGGGTTCTCTCAAACTTTCCACATGCGTATCAATCGCATTCCCATTGACAGAAAAGTAAACACTGATATCAAGTAGGAAAAGCAGTATATATATATATAGTATGTAGAAAATTTCTAACAACCTAGACCTCTTAGGAATTCTAATCCTAGTCCTAGACAGATAAAATAACTCCCCAGCAGAGTTGCCATTTTACTGTAGTGTGCGATTTTTGTCGGTGGCGCGACCACCTTATCGCCATGGGTTTCTCCTCACCGTAATGGTGGAATTTGGGTGCTACTTTCTGATTTCTTATTTATCCTGTGAAGCTGGAAAGGAAAGGGAAGTTATCTAAAACTAACCTTGCACGCAAATGTTGAACTGAACAAATGCTTAAACAGATTGGGGAGTTCGGGGTCAGGTTATACAATGGGGAGTTGTCAATTACCCATTCTATATGTGGTTATCTACAGGTTGTTAGCAAATTTCCTTACTGCTTTCTACTTACTGGTGTTTATCTATTGATTGGGAAAGTTTCTTCTTTGGGAATGTTTGAGAGAGAGAGAGAGTTTTTGTTGATTTCGGGTTTTCCGATGTTTTTGATAAGGTACTAGACCTAAAGTTTTTTATTAATGTGTGAAGGTACTGGACCTAAAGTTTTTGATTGGTGCGTGAAGGTACTGGACATAAAGTTTTTGATTGGTGTGCTCGCTAAGATTTCGTAATCTTATGCCTACGTATTCCTGTTAAAGAAAACAGGGAAATCAGAGCAATGGTAGTTCCTCCTATTCTATGGGAGGAAACAGATGTTTTGGTGTCTTGTTCAAAGCCCAAGATTGAAGCTAAAGTTTATTTGTGTTTTGTTCAAAGCTCAAGATTGAAGCTAAAGGTTTGACTGAGAGAGAGTTTACCATCTCTAAAGGGAGACATCTCGTCTGTTTATCACAATTGTTGGGTGACTGATTATAAAGGAGAATTACTTTAACTGGGATATGTGAATTCAGCAATGCCATAATTTCCTTTATAGGGATTTGTCCTAAAGAAGGAAACTTTAACTCAGTGTAGAGAAATGTCATTTTTCCTTAGGAGTCTTTCATGCTAAGAGAGGGACAGTGGCGTGGATGTAAATAGTCCAGAGGCTTGCCACTTACAACAACTAGATGAAAGAGGGAGTTTACCAGGATAAGAGATGGACTACAGCTTCGATATTTGAATCTACAAATGTGCCACTTACAGCAGTTATCTGGAATTACAGTTTGTTTTGATTTATCTGTTTTGATGTGTGATATACAGAGAAATGTCTTCCTACAGAGAGATTTTGATTTCCTCTTAGGGGATGTTGATTTTTTTGGGTGCCTTGATTAAAGCCCAAGGTTGAACCTAAAAGATTGATTGAATCCACTGGGGAGATTATTATTTGTCATGTACAAAGCCCAAGATTGAGGCAAAAAGAGATACTGACTCTTTCGGGGATATCATTATACAAAGCCTAGGAGGAGGCTGAAAGTTGACTTTTCTGAGGAAATATTTTGTCTGTCTTGTACAAAGCCCAAGATTAAGGCTAAAGAAGGATTTTTGATTCCACTGGGGAATACTTGTAGATGTCTTATACAAAGCCCAAGATTGAGGCTAAAAAGGGAAAACTGACTCTATTAGTGTGAGGTTTTATCTGTCTTGTACAAATCCCAAGATTGAGGCTAAAAGAAGTTTGAATCTGCTGGAGAGTATGATTTGTCTTGTACAAAGTCCAAGATTGAGGCTAAAAAGAGAATTGACGCTGCTTAAGGACATTTTATATGTGTCTTGTACAAAGCCCAAGATTGAGGCTAAAAGATGTCTGACTCAACAAGAGAGTGTTTATATGGTGTCTTGTACAAAGCCCAAGATTGAGGCTAAAAGGGATTGACTCAACAAGAGAGTGCTTTTATATGGTGTCTTGTACAAAGCCTAAGATTGAGGCTGAAAAGGGTTGACTAAACAAGAAAGTGCTAAAAAAGGTGATTGACTCAACAAGAGAGTGCTTATGGGATCCTTATACAAAGCCTAAGAGGAGGCTAAAAGTGATTGACTCAACAAGAGAGTGTGGAAAGATCCTCATACAAAGCCTAAGAGGAGGCTAACTATACTGATGGAAATCATTATACAAAGCCTAAGAGGAGGCTGAAAAAGACTGACTTAACAAGAGAGTGTTTATATCTGTCTTGTACAAATCCCAAGATTGAAGCTGAAAGAGATTGACTCAACAAGAGAGTGCTTTTGAAGCTAACTCTGCTGGGGAAAATCATTATACAAAGCCTAATATGAGGCTGTCTTCTGCTGAGGATTATTGAGATCTAGAGGCAGGTCCAAAATGGGGAATCAACTCTTGCTGAGGATTACAGAAGTGTTGAGGTATCAGATGCCTTGAGGTTCTGATTTGGGATAGTGTTATACTGATGATAAGCTGACCCTAGCTGGGGAAATTTAGGATGAAAGACTGAGTTTTAGATCCTGTGTGGGTTTTAACTCTACTAGAGATTGATTAAATGATCAGGGTTTCTCCTGTATTTGTAGGGAACTTAAGAATTTCTTTGAGATCCAAGAGGAGATTAGACTGTCCAAGCCTACTGGTATGGAAGAGTTTATCTTTACATGATGCCCAAGAGGAGGCTAATGCTTTAAGGGATGAGAATCAACCCTTAAATTAGTCTGAGGTTTTGACTCTTTGGAAAGACTGCTCTAACAAAGGATGAATAAGTTTTGTCCTATACCTTTAAGAGGTCTTCAGGGTCCTTTTATTAAGCACAAGAGAAGGCATGAGAACTTCTAAGAAACCGGAGAGTCCTTGTACAAAGCCCAAGAGGAGGCTGGGATGCTTTTAGGAAGCCTGTGGGTCAAAACTTAAGAAACGTTCAAGAAAAGTTTCACTGGGAATATCTTTTCTTTAGTGAACAGTTCTAGGGTTGGAAGAAATTCAAGAGAGGTTTCACTGGGAATTAATACTCTCTGGGGGAAATGAATTTCTTTGACAATTTTCTAATAGTGACAGTCTGAGAAAAGTTTCACCGGGAATAATGCCTTTCTTTTTGTTCCATATTGTATAAGCCCCAGAGGAGGCAAGATTGTATCTGGAATTCCTATTGGGAACTAGTTTTGATTGTGTTGAAAGAGTGAACACTGGCTTTATATAGTTCTAGACCTAATTGTCGGGGAAAACTCTAAGCAGATAATATACATGCACATATATACAGATGAGATATATGATGTATGTAAAAGAGGGTAGGAGGACTTACAGGTGAGCAAGCTTCTAGCACAAACAAATATATATATGTGCAAGTATGTAAAAGAAAGCTGTTTAGAACTTACAGGTGAGCAAGCTTCCATTGTAACAGCTGTATGGTTAGTTGTTCAAGAAATGAAAGAAAGTTTTGATAGCAACTATGAATTTGAACCTAAATCAAAAGGGAAAGTTGTTTTAAAAAGATTGGGCCTTACACTAAAGGAGAGGCCTAAAGAATTGTTTATTTATAAATGGATGGGTCTTACAACTCAAAGAGAGACCCAGATAAAAAACAATGATCACACCATTATTTTGAAAGTTGTACTGGGACTTATACAATGGCTGAGGTCCAAAAAGGTTTTCTGTACAAAAAGATGGGTCTTACAACTCAAGGAGAGGCCCAAAGTGTTTTTAAGAAAGGAGAATGGGACTTATAACTCAGGGAGAGGCCCAACGAAAGACAGTGATCGCACCGTCATTTTAAGAATCACGGAGGGACTTATACAATGACTGAGGCCCAAAATGGTTTAATTTTCAAAAAGGATTGGGTCTTACACTCTATTAGAGGCCCAAAGTGTTTTGAAAAAGATTTGTGATGATGAAAATAATCAAAACCCTAATTTGATTTTAAAATGTATTTTAATTGAATAAAAATTCAATTAAAATGATCAAAATTATAAATCATGTGTGAAAAACAAGTTGCGATATTGGATTAATGTTTGAAAAATCAAGTTTCATTCATAGAATGATTTGAAAATCATTTGAATTTGCAAAATCAAGAGAAAGAAATAATTTTAAATGTTTAAAAACAAATAAAAGCATAATTCTTTACAAAAATACCAAATTTATGAAATAAATAATATTTCTATGAAATTTTTGTAGAATAAAATATTTTAACATTTTTTGGAATTTTCAAAAAAAGAACCAATCAAAAATAATTAAAATTGAGAGAGAAATTAATTTTGGAATTAATAAATAAAAACCATAAAAATGTGGAAAATAACAAAAAATATGAGAAATGGCAAAATGGTCTAGGTGGGTGTTGAACCCACGACCTTCCATCCAAACACACATGCGCGCTACCACTGGGGTGGTGATACATCCGTGTATCAAAACCACCCTATGAATATATATGGGATGCCTTATTTTAGGCCTGGCCCTTGCCCAAGGCAACACCTAATTTTAGGCCTCTTGCATGAAGGCTCTAACTTCCTCATTTCATGCCTAGAATTTCATGAAGAATCCAATGGTGCCCTTGGAATTTTCAGAAAATGTTTCCATTTTAAAATCCGATAGTGATTTCAAAATATGCCTAGATTTGCATGTTCTATGCTATCTCATCATACAGGCAACAATAGCATGGTAAATTGGTTCAAACACGACTTATATGATATGTAAAAGAGGTCCATGATCAATGGACCCCAAACAATGCATGATTTAGAGAGTTCAAGTTGTGTGCAGTTACCTCTTGAAGCTTCTTGTGCTATCTATTAAGTTCCTTATGCAAGAAGTAATTCAAAGCATTAAACACTCTTGATTGATCCCTTAGAAGCTTTTAGAATAATCAAAACTAGCTGAAATCCCCAAGAACAAGAATTGGCTCTTTCTTGCAAAAGGGGCAAAAGTGACCAAGATAGTAACTCTCTCAAATGGTGTTCCAGATGAAGAAACCAATTGGGACAGTTTGAGGATGATATTTGGAATGTGTTTGAGGCTTTGTTTGGTTTGGAAAGTGACTGAATCAAGACATGGCTTGCAAAATGCAAAACAGTCAAAATTTGAGGTTTTGGAGGTTCACTTTCTGATTTTAGTGTTTCAGATCAAGGGTGAGTGTTTGAACAACTTAGATATGATACATTGGATGTGTTTGGATCATGAGCTGTGGTGGAATTGCTCTCTAGCTCAAAAACTTAGAGATGACTTGCAAAAGAATGCATTTTGGCCTAATGAGAGAGATTTTGAGGAAAGCATCAGTTGTAGTGCTTTGGTGTACTCAAACTAACCACAAATGTGCTTTATTTATAGTATAGCAAGTTTGTTTTGTAAGCAACAGTGAATGGTAACTTGGACAGTCCCTTGGCCAATTGTAGCATAAAGGCATCTTTAGTCTCCTATAGCCATTGACTTGAGGTTAGGGCACAGGCCTATGGTCCTTTGATTCAGAGCTGAATCTTGACTCATTCAGTTAGCAATGTCTCAGTCCATGCCACCTTGATGCATCCATTGAATGCTTGGAAACAAAATTGGAGTCTTTGAGCTTTTTAGCCTTTTTAGGGCACTTATGGCTACATGTAGTTCCTTGGACTTGGGAGGCTTGTGGATCATATATTTTCTCTTGGATGTTATTCTATGATCTGTCCAAATGGATGACAAGGCTTGGAGTTGTCCAAATTAGCTAACTCGAGCAAAATGCACAAATCTGCCCTGTAAAAATCAGTCCATGATGCCATGTTCCAAGGGCTGTATATCCCTACTCAAATTGAATTTGGAGATGATCTAGTACTTGTTGGAAAACCCTAGTGGTATACTTCAACTTTAATGTTCACCAAGGGACCTGGTTTAACTTGGATCAAGGTGAAAAATGTCCCTACATTTTAGAAAAAGTAAGGCAGATTCTGACTTATTGAAATTTCACTAAGTGTTGGAAAAGTGGTCATTTTCATGTTTTTGTGATTTTGATCAATCCATAACTCAAAAACCATGAGGATTTGGAATCTCTTGTAGTTGACACTTTTAAATTATGTCAGATGGAATTTCATTTGAGATTTGAATGGGAGAAAAAGGCCTTGTGGTTTAGGAGTTATGACCTTGCAAAGTTGGTATAAAATCACTTTTCTTCCATAACTTAGAAAAATTTTGGTTTCTCATGGTTGCCCCTTTTGCAAGAAACCTCACTTTTCTTGATTTTTCTTAATGAATGATGATCAATACCATACATTAACATTATTTTTTACTTAGGGGAACCATATTTGTGAAAATTTTCAAAAAGTCAAACTTGATTTTGTGCACAGTTGACTTTTTGTCAGATGAAATCCAAGCTGTGTGATCCTTTGTGAAATCAAGTTCATGACCTAATTCAAACCTAATGGATGGATTCCATAGGTGTTATAGGGTGTATTGAATCATGTTCCAAGGTTTGGGAGCATGTCTTGGTCAAAAGTCAAAGGTACATTTGACTTTCCCTTCAAAACCCTAATTGTGGTCTAGATGAAATTGAAACTTGTGAACCAAGCTTCTTGGGTCAATCCATTGTTGCAAATGGATTAATGTAGTGTATTTGAGGCCCTTAAATCATGTCTTGAAGTCTTGGCTCGTGTATTGCATCAAAAGTCAACTTAGGGGTGAATTAGGTCAAGAAACCCTAATTCCTGATTTTTGGTAAATGCATCCCCTGAGGTTAAATTGACTTGATGATTGGGTCCATGAGGTCCATTGGAGTATCTTAGGTGGTTCTTTGAAGCATTGGCTCATGCCCAGATGAAAATTTTCATCTGGAGGCCTTGGTCGACCAAAACCCTAATTTGGTGACACTGGCGATCTTTAGGGTTGATCCACTTGGAATGTAGCAACTTTGTTCTTGATTCTTGATGTGGGAGTCCTCTTGATCCTTTGTGGGTGTTTAAGAGGTTAAACAAGTTGAAGATAATGTCATTTCTTAATTGATCCTTTGTCGACAATCCTTGAGGAAATTGATGAGGCATGATGGCACATCCATATTGTGGTAATGATTTTCACAATGATGAGAAATCTTGGTGGTCAAAATTTGGGGTATGACAGATACACAGATGTATCACCACCCCAGTGGTAGCAGCGCATATGTGTTTTGTTGGAGGGTGTGGGTTCAACACCCACCCAGACCATTTTCTATTTCCCTCTCATTTTGCTATTTTTTCATATTTTTCATGATTTTCTTAATTAATCTCAAAATTAATTTCTCTCTCACTTTTAATTATTTTTTATTAGTTCTTTTTTTGAAAATTCACAAAAATATTGAAATATTTTATTCTAGAAAAAAATAAAATTTATATTATTTATTTAATATAGTTACAATTTTTGTAAATAATTTCATTTTATTTGTTTTAAAACATTTTTAAATGAAATTCTCACCTTGATTTTTCAACTTCAAATGAATTTCAAGCATTCATGTGATTAAGCATGATTTTACAAAACATTTTTCAAAGTTTACAATTTGTTTTTGAATATATTTGATATTTTATATCATTTATTATTTAATTTTCTTTGAAAAATTATATTTTCGTTTAAAATTAGGGTTTTTCTCTTGATTTTAAATTTTCAAACTTCATTTGAAACACTTTGGGCCACTAATAGAGTGTAAGACCCATCCCTTGTCACATAAATAATTTGGGCCTCAATCATTATATAAGTCTCGATACGATCTCGACGCGATCGCCGTTTTCAAAACGAAAATCATTTGGGCGTCCCCTTGAGTTGTAAGCCCCATTTTTCTTCTTTTAACATCTTGGGCTTCTAATAGAGTGTAAGACCCAATCCCTTTTGTACATAAATAATTTGGGCCTCAGTCATTCTATAAGTCCCGATACGCGATTTTCAAAATAAACGGTGCGATCACTGTTTTTCATCTGGGCATCTCCTTGAGTTGTAAGCCTCATCTCTTGTATAAAAATAAACTTGTGGGCCTCTAATAGAGTGTAAGACCCACCTCTTTTGTAAAATACAATAATTTGGGTCTCAGTCATTGTATAAGTCCCTTTGTGATTTTCAAAACTACGACGCGATCGTCGCCTTTTCGAAAGAATTCATCTGGGCCTCTCTTTCAGTATAAGTCCTAAACTTTCTTTTAAAACAACTTTATTTTTTATTTAAATTCAAATTCAAAGTTTTATCAAAACTTTCTTCAATTTCTAGAATAACTAACCATGCAGCTGTAGTTACTATGCTTGGGCTTGCACAACTGTAAGTTCCACTATCTTCTCAACATACTTGTTTATATATATATATATATCATCTGTATATATATGTTTATACATACTTTCTTAGAGTTCTCCCTAACAATTAGGTCTAGGTCAAGATCAAACCAGTGGTTACTCTTTCAACATAGTCAAAACTAGTTCCCCATAGGAAAATCCAGATACAGTATTGCCTCCTTTTGGGCTTATACAATATGGAACGGAGAAAGGCATTATTCCCAGTGAAACTTTTCTCAAGACTGTCACAACATAGAAATATATGTGTATAAGAAATTCAATTCCCAAAGAGGATTAATTCCCAGTGAAACCTCTTCTGAATTTCTTCAAACCCCAGAACTGTTCTGCAAGGAAATGACTTATTCCCGGTGAAACCTTTCTTGAACTTTTCTCAGGCTTTGACCCACAGGCTTCGTAAAAGCATCCCCAAACTCCTCTTGGGCTTTGTACAAGGACCCACAGGCTTCTTCGAAGTTCTCAGCCTCCTCTTGGGCATAGTACAAAGTTCAATCCTCTAGAGAGTCAGAATTCCAGAACATCTAACCATTCTAGGGTTGATTCTCGTCCCTTAAAACCACAACCTCCTCTTGGGGATCATACAAAGATCATTCTCCAGTTAAGAGTCAACCTCTTCATACCAGTAGACTTGGAAACTCTCATCTCCTCTTAGATCTCAAAGAAACCCTTAAGTTTCCTAAGAAAATAGGAAAAACCCTGATAATTTCATCAATCTCCAGCAAAGTTTGAAGCCTCCATAGGTTTTCATACTCAAAGTTTAAACCTTTACCATCAATAAAACCTTAACATGATCAGAACCTCAGGGCATCTGAAATTTCAACTCTTCTTCAATCCTCAACAAAAGTTGATTCCCCAATTTGGATCTATCTCTGGATCTCAATAATCCTCAGCAGAAGCCAACCTCCTCTTAGGCTTTGTATAATGATTTTTTCTCAGCAGATTCAACCTCAATCTTAGGCTTTGTACAAGACAGATAAAACCTCTCTCCAGTGGAGTCAATTTCTTGTTTCCTTATTCTTGGGCTTTGTACAACACAGACAAAACATTCCCCAGAAGAGTCAATCTCTTTTCAACCTCAATCTTGGGCTTTGTGCAAGACATATATAAAACTCCCCTAGTAGAGTAAATCGTTTAGCTTCAATCTTGGGCTTTAAACAAGACATAAACAACCTTTTAGCTTTAACCTTGGACTTTGATCAAGGCACACAAAAATCAACATCCCCTCAGAGAAAATCAAGAGTTCTCTCTGTAGGAAGACATTTCTCTGTATATCACATTTCAAGACAAATAATCAAACAAACCCTAATTCTAGATAACTGCTGTAAGCGACACACTTGTTGATTCAAAAATCCAAGTTGTGGTCCCTCTTTATCCTGGTAAATCTCTTCTTTCATCTAATTGATGTAATTAGCAAGCCTCTGGATTATTTACATCTAAGCCAATGTCCTTCTCTTAGCATGGAAGATTCCTAAGGAAAAATGGCATTGCTCTACACTGAGTTAAAGTTTCCACCTTTAGGACATCTCTCTTATAAAGGAATTTATGGCATTGCTGGATTCCATACATACCAGTTTAAAGTAATTCCCCCTTTATAACCAATCCTTCAAAAAACTCTGATAAACAAGTGAGGTACCTCCCTTTAGAGATGACAAATTCTCTCTCAGTTAAACCTTTAGCTTCAATCTTGGGCTTTGAACAAGACACAAATAACCTTTAACTTCAATCTTGGGCTTTGAACAAGACACCAAACATCTTTTTCCTCCCATAGAATAGGAAGAACTATGATTTCTCTGATTTCCTAGCTTTCTTTAACGGGAATATGTAGGCATAAGATTGCGAAATCTTAGTGAGCACACAAACCAAAAACTTTAGGTCGAGTACCTTACCAAAAACAACAAAAAAACCCGAAAACAACAAAAGCACTCTTTTAACACTCCCAAAGGAGAAACTTTCCCAACCCATAACAGATAAACACCAGAAAGTATTTAAACATGCCATAAAAGGTCTGTGGATAACCATATATACACCGGGTGATTGACAACTTCCCTTTGTATAACCTAACCCCGGACCCCCCAATCTCTTAGCATTTGTTAAAGAAAACATTTGCGTGCAAGGTTAGTTTTAGATAGATTCCCTTTCTTTTCTAGCTTCATAGGATAAGTAAGAAATCAGAAAGTAGCACCTAATTCTAACCATTGCGATAAGGTGGTCGCATCAGCGACCGAAATCGCACGCTACAGAAAAATGGCGACTCTGCTGGGGAGTCTTTTGGATTAGAGTTCCTAAGAGGTCTAGGCTTTGTTTGGCATTTTCTATACTTTCTACTATATAATATATATCATTTACAGTTATACTACTTGATACCCGTGTTTAATTTTTCTATCAACTGGGAATGCAATTAATACGCATGTGGAAAGTTTGAGAGAACATTAAGATAAGTGGTGGCATATTCGGGAAATGCTTATAGGGAGTGAATCTTGACCAAGCTAACTTGGCAGTCCACCGAATCAGTCGACGTACCCGTGCAGAAATATTGATGTTGAACGACCGATTTTCGTGAAAGCATCGTCTATCCCAGTGAGGTACCCATGACCCTAAGGATTTAGTAGACATTTAACCATATGGCCATTTGGTAGTACGGTGACTATCGAGAATAGTTGATACACGATACTACACTCAAACGAGATTCATCCTTGGATATTACAGCTCGCTCGAGTGAATCAGCTTGCTGTTGGTATCCCTAGGAGGGGTCAATGACTTTGGGAACCTTTTAGAACCCGTTCTAGAGGTACAAAAATTGACCAAAATAGTACAACCTTTGGGGATGGGTAGAGCCATGACTCCATGCTCGTGACGTTGAACCCTTGAACCCATGTTTTCAAATGTTTTTGTGTGTTGCATTTATGCATTCATTTAAAAAAAACTCTTTTCAAAGAAATAAAAAAAACTTTTTCTGAAAGAACTAAAACAATAATTGCAAATATCATAGGTTGCGTTATGGATTTCGGTAGAAGAAAGACGCACAAGTACACCTTCAAGGCTCCAAAACTAGAAGACTTAAGGAAACTGGGAAGGATGATTACCAATCCCGAGGCTTTTAGAGCTAAGCATGGAGGACTGTTGTCTCTGTTAAGGATCAATGTCGTTGAAGGAATCCTGTCTACGCTGGTACAGTTCTACGATCTGGTTTACCACTGCTTCACTTTCCCAGATTACCAACTTGCACCAACACTGGAAGAGTACTCCCACTTGATTGATTTACCTACCACTGATCAAGCTCCATTTTCTGGACTGGAAGAAATTCCAAAAGATCAAGTTATTTCAAGAGCAATCTCTTTGGACGAGTCAGAAGTTAGGACTCACATAACCACTAAAGGAGGAATCCAGGGTTTACCGTCTAAATTCCTAATGGAGAAAGCTCTATACTTTGCTAGTATAGAAAACATAACTGCCTTCAAAGACATCTTTGTCCTGCTCATATATGGATTATTCCTTTTTCCTAACATTGTCAACTTCGTCGATACCAATGTTGTTAAGATATTCCTGATAGGAAACCACGTGCCAACCTTGCTCGCAGATGCTTATCATACTTTACACTTAGGGAATTTATACAGCGGAGGAATGATCACATGCTGTGTACCCTTACTCTACAAATGGTTCATTTCCCATTTGCCCAAATCTGCTTCTTTTTGGGATCACAAGAGTACTCTACATTGGTCACAAAGGATTATGTCTCTTACCAATTCTGACATAGATTGGTTCAATCGAATTTACAAAGGGATAAAGATCATCGACAGATGTGGAAATTTCCCTAACATACCCCTCATTGGAACTAAAGGAGGAATCAACTATCATCCAATTTTAGCTCGCCGTCAACTCGGATACCCGATGAAGAATATCCGACATAACGTTCATCTGGAAGGTTTTTTTCAAGGAAGGAGAAAATGACAGGGCACTAAAGAGGGAAATAGTGCATGCTTGGCAACATATTCACAAGAAAGGGTGAGAGTCTCTAGGAAGACCAAATTGTACCTCCATGGAGCCTTATCTCCACTAGGTGCAAACTAGAGCCCTCAAGCTGAGGATGCCTTACCCTCATCAAGAAGTTTTTCCCTTAAAGGAATATGTCCTTTATTTCATGTCTGATGCAGAAAAACTCTAGGTCGCTCTCAACAAAGTTCAACGGGAAAAGAGATCTTAGAAGAACAAATACCAGATCCTTAATTTGGAATGTACCAAGATTTAGGAACTTCTAAAGGAGAAAGATGCCCTGATTGAGATATTAGAGCAGCATGCTATAGAAAGTTAGGAGGACCGGAGAAATTTACTCACTCCTTTCACTTGGCAAAGGATCATCGACCCAGCAACGACTGAAGAGCCCCGATCAAAGAAAATGAAAATACCGGAACCGACATCTGAGCTCTCTTCAGAGAGGACTCGGGATCCATGAGCTTAGACATTTTCCTTACAACACTTTGTAAAATACTGTACTTTTCTTTGTAAAATACTGCAATCTTTCGAATTCAATAAAAGGGGTCTTCCCCCACTGTGTGATATTTGCAGTCTATTTGTTGAAGTTTCTTTTTTATTAAAACAAAAACTAAAAAAATATGTCTTTGCATATCATTCATCATTCTCACGTAACGCATTTTTCTTATCCTCGAGTCTCATGTATGTATCACAATTCTAGAGTCAAACTGTCTCACTCATACAATACTCGGGCCAATCGACAAAAGAAAATGGAAGATCTCGAGGAAGAGAACAGAGAGCTGAGAGAAGAAATTGACGCTCTAAAGGAAAGTTTGGAAAAACTTCACAGCAACCTGTAAACCCTGGCCGCAGCTCAGGAGCAGCAACATCAAAGGATTGTGATCTCAGAGATCACATCTACACCCATATTGGAGACACATGAGAATCATCCTTGGTACAACATGCCTAAAGGGCGCCCCTGAGGCATGCCTTTCAACTTTATACCTGAAGGATATATCCCGCCAGTCACTGAAGACCCAGAAATCGTGGCAGGAACCGCTGGACCTGTAGGTTACAAACTTCGGGAAAGTGAAGATGAAAGGGTTACAACAGCAACTCCTGAAGGTTACAAACTTCAGGGCACTGAAGCGCCAAGGGTCATCGCTATAATGTCTATACCACCACCAGTAGTACACACTGTCCCGGAAGGACAGATTCCGCAAGCAATTTCTAGTGGAAACAAAGACATGTACGAAAGGATGAATGAGTTCAAAGAATAATTCTTGGAAATGCAGAAGGAACTGCATGCCATTTGAGGTCAAGACTTATTCGGAAAGGACGCCGCGAACCTCTGTCTAGTCCCTAATGTAAAGATACCACACAAATTCAAGGTGCCAGACTTTGAAAAATACAAAGGCAACTCTTGCCTTAAAAGTCATTTGGTGATGTACGCTCGAAAAATGTCTACTCAAATAGACAATCAACAGCTACTGATCCATTACTTCCAAGAGAGGGATCAGCTCAGAGCAATGTCACAAAAGGACAAAGAAACTTTTAAAGAGTATGCTCAGAGATGTCGTGAAATTGCCGCTCAAATCTGTCCCCCTTTTGAGGAAAATGAGATGACCAAGATTTTCCTGAAAACATTGAGCTCGTTCTATTACGACCGAATGGTCGCCAGTGCACCCAGTGACTTCACTGAAATGGTGAACATGGGAGTATGCCTTGAAGAAGTAGTCTAAGAATGACGATTGGTCAAAGATGCAGAGGCATCCAGCAGTACCAAAAGATACGATAGTGCTTTCCAAAAGTAGAAAGAGCGGGATATCGGTAATATCTCTCTGGGAAAGCAAAGGTGAAGGTATCAACCAGTAGCGGCGGTAACTCCCGCTATCAACCCAGCGCCAACTCTGACTTATCAACCTCAGGTTGTTCAGAGCCAACCAAGTCAACAACAGTATCAGTAAAGGCCACAACAGCCTTTTCAACAGGCTCGTCCACCATACAATAACAACAATTGTACTATACGACCATCCGGGTTCAACTCTATACCAATGCTGTATGCATAACTATTTCCACTTCTACTGGCCAAGACACACGTCCAAACCAGGACTCCTCTCGTAGTACCAGAAAATCCACCTTTTTGGTTCAAAGCAGGTCAAGCTTGCCCTTACCATCAAGGAGGATCGAGACACAACATTGAGAATTGTCTCAGCTTCAAGTCTGATGTACAGAAGCTTGTTAGGAATGGGATCTTATCTTTCAAAGATACTAACCCGAATGTTTAGACGAACCCGTTACCGCAACATGAGAAAACTACTGTGAATTTAATAGAAGAAGAACCTGGCAGTAGTTATCAAACTCACAATGTACGCTTACTAGGAACCAACCTGGTAAAGATGCATTGCAAACAGAGCGGGTACGACCATGTGCCATCTCACAACTATCATCAATATGATATCCGCTCCAAGGACAATCAAGGGTGTTCCGTAGTACAAGCAGCTCTACAAGAACAAATGGATCTGGGATGGATTCAGGATCATCAGATTCATGAAGTAAACATGGCCCATGCACATCCCAACATTGTGCAGAACCACGACATCCGTACAATGAACGTCAACTTAGTGGCGATGCATTCGAGACAATGTCAGTATTATAATCTGCCACGACACGATTACAACGCTTGTCTAATCTGCTCAACAGACAATCAGGGATGCCCTCTTATACAAGAGGCCCTCCAACGTCAAATGGATCTCGGATGGATCCAAGACTACCATAAAAAAAAAGAGTATCAAGTCAATATGGTTCAAATCATCGACATACGCCTAAAGAATACTAGTCTAGTGGAATTATGTGCTAAGCAGCTCAAACCCGGTTTTCTAGCTTCACGTAATTATTTAGACTGTAAAGAATGCCGTGAAGATGACCAAGCGCGTGCGCTTGTGCAAAGAACACTTCAACATCTGTTGGACCACTAGTGGCTTCCAATCTACTTGGATGAAGACACACAACAGATTAGCATGACTGATGGGAATCCTGGTAGGCATCAAAGTCGTGATATCCGCTCAATAGAAACAGATCTAGTAAAGATGCACTGCATACAAAGCGGGTATGGTCAGGTACCACCGCACAATTATGAGCGTTGTAGAGTATGCTCTGTAAATAACCAAAGATGTTATCTCGTATGAGCAGCTCTCCAAAATCAGTTGGACCGGAAAGTGATTCGACCATGTTCAAGTTTTGGGTCGATCAACATGATACAAGACTACCTCCCTGGTGAGAACAAAAGCGCTGTCGTAAAATCCGATCATGGAATAGCCAAGGACGTTTGAACCATAATCCCTCTACTCACTGAATCAAGGACCCCTCTTGATAGTAGAAAAGTTCCCAACCAGAAACTGATCAAAGTTGCCTATGACGGTTAGAAAAATCAAAAAGCTCCTGTGGTTATCTACCTGCCAGGTCCCATACCGTACAAGTCGGATAAGGCTATCCCTTACAAGTATGCTGCAATGACCATCGAGAACGGAAAAGAAACTTCATTACCCTCCATCGTGAATATTGCCGACATCAGCAGAGTTACCCAGAGCGGTCGGATCTTCAACAGAGGAGTTGGAGAACCTGCCAAAGAAAAGGAACCTCATACGGAAGTTCCTAACCAACAAGTTGGTCAATCCAGTAATTCATAACTTGTAAAGAACAATGATGAGATGATGAAGCTCATCTAGAAAAGTGAGTACAACATTGTGGACCAATTACTATAAACTCTGTCTCGAATCTCTGTACTATCTCTCCTGCTTAGTTCAGAAGCTCACAGGGAAGCTCTATAGAAGGTCTTAGAACAAGCCTTTGTATAACAAGATGTGACGGTAGGACAATTTGACAGCATCATCGCCAACATCACTTCCTGCAACAACTTAGGATTCAGTGATGAAGAACTGTTGGAAGAAGGAAAAAATCATAATATGGTGCTTAACATTACGGTCAACTGCCAAGATGATGCTTTAGCCAGCGTAGTTGTGGACACATGATCATCTTTGTATGTTATGCCAAAATCAACTCTGATACGACTATCATTTTAAGGAGCCCCGATAAAAAGCAGTGAGATCATCATCAAAGCCTTTAACTGGTCTAAAAAAACAGTTATAGGTGAAGTCGATCTTCCCATAACCATCGGTCCTCACACTTTCCAAGTCACTTTCTAGGTCATGGACATCCGCAGCATACATCTGTTTATTAAGAAGACCTTGGATACACGAAGTTGGGGCAGTCACTTCGACACCTCACCGGAAGTTGAAGTTCGATAAGAATGACAAATTAGACACAGTATATGTTGAGTCCATGCTTTTGAGGTTAGCATTAATTTTGGTATCAAAACAGACATCCTGCTCTGTATCTGGGTGAGATTCAAGGACGATACTTTTGAAGGTGCGAGAAAGACACAAGAAAGGGGGGGTTTGAATTGTGTATTTACTATTTTGACAACTTTTGAACTTCTTGTCGTTAAAGCACTTAAGACAACATCAGAGTTCGTTGAGAGACTCTAACATGCAAAGATATTTTCAGGTTTGCTACGCTTGAAGCATGAGAACCAACAAGAGTCTGAACATAAACTACATCTCTCAAAACTTGCAGTGCGGAAGCTTATCAGAGTTAAGCTACAAGGTTCTGACTTGCTTATGTAAGGTTCTGATACTCAATATAGAAACATAAATAAGAACAACAAGCATAAGAGTAAAGGACACGGGATATATCATGGTTCACCACAAAGGCTAATCCAGTCCACCCTCCTTAGGTGATTTCGCCTTGAACGCAAGGACTTAATCCACTATAATCAATCTCGATTACAGATGCATGGGCAACAGCCGGTGACTAACCACTTGCACAGCTACACTGTGACTAACATACAATGAACCATTCTGAGATTCAACTTAATGAATATAACGAACATTGACCTGTAGGTTCCAATCTCGCAAGATCTACTGCTAGGCTTTCATAGCTAGACGTTCAGGGATTCATCGCAATCAATATAACGCTAGTGACCCTATTTCAGGCTTTTCCCACAATGACATCTCGCCATTGTCTTCTCGAGTCTCCGGTCACACTGACCACACAAGGAATCCTAATTCACCAAGAATTAGTTATACAGGAGATTACAAAGATGCTTCTTAACAAGCAAATTACTCCTAAGTTTAAGTACAAAGAACACACAAGTGTTCAAGCAAGATGTGAGCAACAGCTCCTTGCTATTCTAAGAAACTACAGAGATGTATAATGATTTGATAGTTGTTGACATCTTGTAGATCTTCTTCTTCTTCATCTTCGGGGTGAGCAAGCTTTGAGCAACAACTCCTTGCTTCAGATCTTCAATGTAGCGCTGACGAGAAGGTGGTTGATGACTTGACTGATTTGAAATATTGTCTTCTTCATCAACAGCTTCTATACCAATTCATTGTTGTTGTGTTGAATGATGATCTTTGAGCTTCAACAACAATGGCCATGTGCAAATGGTGATAGCTTTGGATATTCTAAGTGTTACAACGAGAACTCATCGTTGTTGCTATCTTCACACAATAACTGTGATCAATTCCCAATTTGTGGACTTAATTGCTTTGTGGAATTCATTATGTGGACTTCGTCATCTTTAGAAGCGAATACTCTTTCCTTTAAATAGCCCAGTAGAAATATAGCCATTTGAAATATTGTTGGTTGTTGGAAAAGAGACGTTGCGTAATAATTAGTTGTACTGACACATCTCCTTTTTGCCGTGGGAGAAGTGACGAGATATATCTTTCTTGGGCGCCGTGTACAGTTACTCACAACGGTAACATGTGACTTCTGAACTTCAGAGGCTTCTGATGTTTAATTGATGAAGCATGAGTAGAGTCTTCTTAATCAGGATATCTGATACGTCAAGTCTTCAGTTATTTGAAGAAGTCCATTAGGAATCAGTCTTCAAAACTTCAGCTCTTGTCTTTGAGCACGTTATCCTTTACTTCTTCAAGTCTTCCGAAACTTCATAACTTGTCCATTAGGAATCTGTCTTCAGAGTCTTCAATACTTGATCTTTAGGACCCTAATCTTCAGAAAACATAAGTCTTCAGAGTATTTCTACACTTGGTCTTCAGAGCCTTCCGCCTTCAGAACTTCAAGTCATGAGAGTTTTCAGCACTTCGGTTCTCTTCTTCAGGAGCTTCGCAATCTTTAGAATCTTGATCACTTTCAGAGAGTATCCACAAGAGCATTGCATTAGAAATATCGGCATCCTTTGATCTGACTGATCACGATCAGATACAGAAGCGTTCTTGCTTCTTGCGACTTGTGTCACACATAGTAACTTCACATATTATCAATTTTCCTCATCAGGCTGGTGCTTGTTGGATCTGATAATTTCTATGAATATGATCTGCACACAACACACGTTAGAACATAAAATGGTTCTTTCATAAATATGTATTGTTATCATCAAAACATAGATTGACTTGTAGAGACAATTCTCGCTCTCACAATCTCCCCCTTTTTGATGATGACAAAACTAAGTATTTTGATTGAACATTTTATACAAGGTAATCACCAAAACAAACATATTCAGAGTCTGGAACAACAACTCCCCCTGAATTTGTTATCCTCAAGGTTTTATCTGTGATCATCTAGAATCTTATATGATCCAAAGCGATATCGAATAACGACTTGAGTTGCCAAAACGAAGAATAGAAAAGGACTACTTCTCTATCCTGTCTTTAAGAAAACAAAGAGTCTTCAACATCTGGACTAGTTCATCAGAACTACCATCTTCAGATCTTCAGAACTCAGTTCCTTTGTGGTCTATCAGAGCTTGTAATCTTCAGAGTCTTCTGATGCATTTCTACTTTTCAGCAGATTCATTTGAGCACAAATAGATCAGTTCTTATCTGATAACATAGCCTCGCTATTCATCAAAGACAGACACTGTCTTTCAAGAAACTACCCCTGAGTTTCAGACTTTGTGTAGATTATAGGGTTTATCATTTGAATCTTCTGGGTAGTCTCCCCCTAATTTCTATAAGTCAAATATTGGGATCTTTCAGAACGTAGTTCAGGAATATTAAGTTTTAATCACCAATAAAGATCATGACTTTTCAGAGTTTGACTTTTGAACACAGGTCTTCATCTCAGAACCTTGTTATTGTCACAACTCAGTGGTTCATCAAAGCTTGATATTTGATCAGATACCAATTGAAGGTTAATATTTATGATCAATCAACGCTTGATTCTGGATCTTGTACTCATGATTTGATTCTGGTCTGATATCACGTGATGTGATGAGTCTTATATCAGAGTATGTTGAGTCTGATACCAAGTGAAGAATTTCTCCTCATACCACATGAGAGGTATTTCCTTAATGTGCTGAATTGATACCAGTGAAGGTATTTGATAATAATTCACAGCTTTGCTCTGATTGATGAGTCTGATACTAATCTTTGTGTACTGTGTCTGATTACCAATTATTAATTTAGTCTGATACCAAATTGTTTTCATTTCAATTGGTTCCTAGTAAACATCAGAATGACTTCTTTCTTGGATCTTCAATCCAGATCTTCAGACATCTCTTGACTTCTGATTTGTACTGTTTTTCTGAGTAAGCATCTTGAGATGTATACTTTGTCTTGACTGCTTTCAGAGTTTTCTTCTTCTGATTCTTGCGTTCTGAATTTCATATTTTTAGACAGCTTACAGCTTCTGAACCAAGTGAGACAGAGATCACGATAAACTTTGACTTTCAGACAGTTCTTAACTTCTGAACAGTACTGGGTAGATCTGATTCTGAACACATGTTCACGAAGTGTACTTCATTGTTCTTCTTTCTTAACCTGTCTTAGAATGCCTAGTGAACTTGTTTAGAGTTCCTCGGATAACATCAAACAACAAACATTAGTAGTAATACATTTTTATGTGAGTACTTTGTTTGAGTTCTGTATTCTTTCAGATTTTGTTTTCTCAATCAAAATCATTATATTTCTCCCCCTTTTGACATCATCAAAAAGTGCTAGAGCATATGAGCATTTAAGCATGTAATTCCTTCATCAAAATCATTATAATTCCTGCATTTGAGCATTTTAGATACCAATTGAAGATTTTAGATCATTTATAGATATTAATTATAGCATTTCATTTATGAACAATCAGATAGAAGCAACAACATAAAGTAGTTTTATGATGCAGAGCATAGGTTGAGCTTAATCTGAAAAGTTCAGGATAATCAAAACATAGTCCTAATGAGGATGGGTTCCTAGGGTTTAGACTAAAAGGAGCCTAATGATGATGAGGAAGATGAGAACGAGCTTTCAGAACCATTTGTTCTTGAGGTATGCAGCTTTTCTTCTGCTTGAGTGACAGCCAATTTCTTGCTCTTCACAATTTCCTCTGAGATCCTTTCATGGAGCTCAGTCCAGATGTTTCTCACTTCTAAGGGATCTATGCTTGAACTGGAAGCATCTATTAAGTTCTGAATTCTTGTGATAACATCATCTTTGAAGGATGTTAATTTATCGATCATTGTTGGGTTATAATAACGTTTTAAGTGTTATATTTAAGTAGTGTAAGCATCTCAGAGAATGATAAAATTTTAAGTTATGGATTTCATACTTATATGGTCATAGATGATAAAACAGAAAGCAGCATTGATTCATTGATTAAAATGATATAGAACCATCAGCACAAAACTACACAAAACAATTTGAGATACACTAAGGTTTAAAGTTTAATCATCAAAATCCTCAACATTGTCCACACTCTGACACCTGGTTTCAACAGGCGAAGATCCTGGTTCAAGCCTGCTAATCAGTCCCCAGGCCTTTTCTTTAAGAAGTATTTTAGATATTATTCTTGCATATGGAATGAAGGCATGCATCTTGTTTCGTGAGACTCTGATAGAATGTCACATGTGGTTAAAGATGGTCTTAGGAAGGTCTATTGTAACGTGATGTGTTAAGAGGAAAACGAAGATTCTGTCGTCATGAGTCATAGTGTTTCTTGCAGAAGCACGCAGACGAAGGTTGGTTAAGGAAAACTTAAACCAGGTTTTTGGAGAAGGGAGAAGCTTCTCTGGGTTGTTCGGTTCATAAGGAAATGAATCGTCAAGCAGAATTCTGCACCTTTCAACCATGCTTAAGTCTGATTGATAGTCATCAATTGTGGCTCCAGAGGAGACACATCCCATGATTCTCTCTATCGAGGAGACAGAGATAGCAATGGGTTGATAGTGGACTTCAGACCAGATAGTTTTTCCATCGTTGTTGACTCTTGCGTAGTCCCAGAATTCTTTAACAAGGTTTTTAAAGATGGGCCATACATGAGAGAGTAATAGCACTGCCAAGACTGAGCTTGCATGCTTCTGATTATTTCCAGACCATCGTTTCTGAGACGAGCAAGATTTGGCCTTTTCTCAGCAATGATATCTAAGTTTTCTTTTATTCCTAGAAAGGTTGGACCAATTCTTTGAGAGGTCATCATCTTGTTGAAATGAGAGTTTATATTAAAAAAATTATATTTGAGGATGAGTTATGCAAGGGAAACGTCCAACTATTTATAGCGAGTTAAAGTAAGAGAGTGACTGGTTTGGTACAAAGGATTTGTGTTTACTATTTCCTAGGTAGGTTATGATTACTTAGGGTATACTAAGGGTTGTATCTGTGTGGGAAAAGAAAAACAGAGCAGTTACTAATTTATTTGGGAAGAGTTAATGTGTTAACAACTGTTTTACAGCGAGTGGCCAAAGGGCTGGTAAGTTAATAATGACAATTTCTTGAGCCACTAAAAGATCTTTCAAATATCTTTTGATAGATAATATCAATTAATGCTTTGTCAGATACTTGATTTTCTTAATTTAAATTAATGGTTAGTCATGAGAGAATCTCATATTCTTAGAATAACAAAGAGGAGATACTTCACTAATTTAGATGATAGGCTTGACACTCCATTTACCCTAAATCATTTAGAAACAACCTGAATACAACTACCTAGACAAAATATGATTAAACCAATACATAATAAAATCCAGACCTAGATTAAACAGAGATAGTTTTTCTAGTTGCTAAAAATTCCACATTTAGTCTTCAACAAGCAGTTATCTGGAAGGCTTTCAGGACCATCTTCTTCAATTTTCTCTTTGATCATGTCCACAATTCCATCTCTAAAGAAAATCTCAGACAAAACTCTTCCATAAGGAATGTAGGACTTTGTGAGGTTTCTGGACTCAGAGATGGTTTTCCAGAGACAGTTGAAGATAGTGAGTGGTAGATTTATTTGAAATTCATTCATTAGTAAATAAATGAATTCATGGTCATGAAATCTAAGTAAGTCGTGACTTTCTTCTCTGGGAAGAAAGTTGGATAACATGAGCTTGTACCAAGCTTTGGGAATGGGTAGGAGATTTTCCGGATTGAAGGGTATGTATTCTAAAGTTAGGTCATGAAGGAATGCAAAATTTTTAGCAGCAAAAAAATTGTTTTTGTCAAAGTCAATAGGGATTCCAACATTCTCACACCCAGTCGCAAGCGTGACTGAGAACGGATTGATGGTGATTAGGATTTCAAAAACAAAGGAGGTGATACACTTGCTTTCAAGATCAATATCAATATGTTTCCGGAAATCCTTAACAAGATTTTCGTAGATAGGTTTTTCCAGCATCATGGAGTACCTAGTCCATTGTTCAGTGTACAGTACATCTGCTAGACTGCAAGCAATGAGACTTGGAAGAGGAGGGTGTTGATTACAAACTGTTTTTCAGGAATGTGTTCAAGGAGGTCTTGGTTTCCTAGAAAGGTTAGTGGAGGCATGATGATGGATGGACAACAAAGTTTTGACCCTTATGTTTTATGAAATAAGGGTTTAGGTATGAAATTATTTGACGGGGAGAAGCACATAAATATATAGGATGAGTTGTGCCTAGTCTAGAGAAAAACATATATCAAGAATAAGAAACATTTTATTAAGATTTCTAAATAGCTAGGGTTGTCAGAGATATATTATGATTACCCAAGATGTGCAATTAAAGTTACTTTTGAGTGCACGTATAGTCAAAATATTTTTCTTATAAGACAGAAATATTTCATATTATATATATTTTTAGTTTGAAGTGAAAGGAGTCGTACCTTGGACATTCTGAAATCTCTATCGTCATACTTTGTTTAGTTATGACTCAGAACTACTGATATTGAATTTATTTGCATCTGAGTGACTTGCTGCTGGTTTCCACGTTCTTCAGGGGTTTGCCTTTGTATTCTGACTTCAATGCTGAGCTTCTGATTATCATTTCCTGCTTCCTTCTGAGTGTCTTGTTGAACACTTGTTGATTCTTTCAAAGATCAAAGTTTGAAGTCAACAGATATTTGACATTTCTTCCATTCTGATCTTCTAGAATCATATTCCAGACGATTGTGTAATTTTCTGTTTATTCATCTGACATTTGAGAACAACCGATCAGAGATTCTAAATCTTCATTGTCAGAACAGCAGGCTTCGATCAAGCTTTCTGGTTTTCAGAAGATCAATAGGTTTTTAGCTTAATCATGAACTATTATGAGCTAAGGAAATCGATTTCCATTTCATAGCTTCATTTGACTTTGTTTCTCCAGACACACACAGAGTTAGTTCAGAACCAAGTATCATGAAACATGTGGTTAACATGTAGCATAGTTTGCATGATATTTTCTTTTTCACACAATGCTGATATTTCTTGTCACAGAAATAGTCCATCATGAATTAACAGCATATCTACTTCTGAACAGAATGTTAACTGATTTCTTCTTTCTGAAGGACATCAGTAACTTAAATCCTTTTGACTTTAGGTAGAAGACAAGTGTTTAGACATGCATCTTCTGATTTCAATGTATGAGAAATTCTGAGACACTTATTAGAAGATGATTTGATCAACAAGGTTTGATTCATCTATGAGAAAGTCTCAAGTCATCAGGACTTGGTTATACTGATTCAATCCACACTTAAGAGATCATTTTTTATCAAGTATTTGATGAATCCTTGACATTATTCTTCTTCCTGAATTTTCTTTTCGATTTCTGCATAGCTCTCTATGAAAACAATATTCAGTTCTTCATTGAATCTTTTAACTTCTAGATTGTTCAAGATTTCAATGTTGAATCATTTCTAAGAGTTTGAATTCTTCATATTTTTTGACTTCAACAGACTTCACTCTGAAGTTCAAGATCATAGAACAACAATCTTTCTTCTTTACATAAAGAAGTTCTGAATGAGTTTCTATACGAGAAAGTCAAGGGTGGGCCTAATCCATTTCTTGAAAACATCTCAAAAACTCATAAAGAATTGATCTTCAGCAAACAAGACTTCTTGTTTTCTGATGATTCAACTTTGAGCAAGGATGTGGTTCATCCACACGTATCTTCCAAGATAAGCTTTCAACAGATACTATTGCTTATCTGATGAAGTTATCTTATCAGCTGATACTCCAATCTTTACTAAAACTTAAGTGGGGATGATTTAGTTGTTTGACAACTGTAAAAACTTCCAGAATCAATGATTTTCTCAAGTACTCAGATTTATTACAATTTTGTACACGGTCATCTTCTGAACAGTTACAGAAATTGTAAGTGGATTTCAATCTCACCCAGAGTATTTCTAAGCACCTCATCTGGATCTTTTTCTGACACTGTTAAGTGTTTGATATCCATCAATAATAGAACCGGAGCTCTGATACCAATTGAAGGTGCGTGAAAGACACAAGAAAGGGGGGTTTGAATTGTGTATTTACTCTTTTGACAACCTTTGAACTTCTTGTCATTAAAGAACTTAGGACAACATCAGAGTTCGTTGAGAGACTCTGACTGGCAAAGATACTTTCAGGCTTGCTATGCTTGAAGCATGAGAACCAACAAGAGTCTGAACATAAACTACATCTCTCAGAACTTGTAGTGCGGAAGCTTATCAGAGTTAAGCTGCAAGGTTCTGACTTGCTTATGTAAGGTTCTGATACTCAATATAGAAACATAAATAAGAATAACAAGTATAAGAGTAAAGAACACACGATATATCCTAGTTCACCACAAAGGCTAATCCAGTCCACCCTCCTCAGGTGATTTCGCCTTGAACACAAGGACTTAATCCACTATAATCAATCTCGATTACAGATGCACGGGCAACAGCCGGTGACTAACCACTTGCACAGCCGCACTGTGACTAACATACAACGAACCGTTCAGGGATTTAACTTAATGAATATAACGAACATTGACCTGCAGGTTCCAATCTTGCAAGATCTACTGCTAGGCTTTCACAGCTAGACATTCAGGGATTCATCGCAATGAATATAACGCTACTGGACCTATTTCAGGCTTTTCCTACAATGACATCTCGCCATTGTCTTCTCGAGTCTCTGGTCACACTGACCACTCAAGGAATCCTAATTCACCAAGAATTAGTTATACAAGAGATTACAAAGATGCTTCTTAACAAGCAGATTACTCCTAAGTCTAAGTACAAAGAACACACAAGTGTTCAAGCAAGATGTGAGCAACAGCTCCTTGCTATTCTAAGAAACTACAGAGATGTATAATGATTTGACAGTTGTTGACATCTTGTAGATCTTCTTCTTCTTCATCTTCGGGGTGAGCAAGCTTTGAGCAACAACTCCTTGCTTCAGATCTTCAATGTAGCGCTGACGAGAAGGTGGTTGATGACTTGACTGATTTGAAATGTTGTCTTCTTCATCAACAGCTTCTATACCAATTCATTGTTGTTGTGTTGAATGATGATCTTTGAGCTTCAACAACAATGGCCATGTGCAAATGGTGATAGCTTTGGATATTCTTAGTGTTACAACAAGAACTCATCGTTGTTGCTATCTTCACACAATGACTGTGATCAATTCCCAATTTGTGGACTTAATCGCTTTGTGGAATTCATCATGTGGACTTTGTCATCTTTAGAAGCGAATAATCTTTCCTTTTAATAGCCCAGTAGAAATATAGCCGTTTGAAATATTGTTGGCTGTTGGAAAAGAGACGTTACGAATAACTAGTTGTACTGACACATCTCCTTTTTGTTGTGGGAGAAGTGACGGGATATATCTTTCTTGGGGGGCCGTGTACTGTTACTCACAACGGTAACATGTGAATTCTGAACTTCAGAGGCTTCTGATGTTTAATTGATGAAGCATGAGTAGAGTCTTCTTAATCAGGATATGTGATACGTCAAGTCTTCAGTTATTTGAAGAAGTCCATTAGGAATCAGTCTTCAAAACTTCAGCACTTGTCTTTGAGCACATTATCCTTTACTTCTTCAAGTCTTCCGAAACTTCAGAACCTGTCCATTAGGAATCTGTCTTCAGAGTCTTCAATACTTGATCTTCAGGGCCCTAATCTTCAGAACACATAAGTCTTCAGAGTCTTTCTGCACTTGGTCTTCAGAGCCTTCCGCCTTCAGAACTTCAAGTCATGAGAGTCTTCAGCACTTCGGTTCTCTTCTTCAGGAGCTTCGCAATCTTCAGAATCTCGATCACTTTCAGAGAGCATCCACAAGAGCATTGCATTAGCAATATTGGCATCCTTGGATCTGACTGATCATGATCAGATACAGAAGCGTTCTTGCTTCTTACGACTTGTGTCACACATAGTAACTTCGCATATTATCAATTTCCCTCATCGGGCTGGTGCTTGTTGGATCTGATAATTTCTATGAATATGATCTGTACTCAACACACGTTAGAATATAAAATGGTTCTTTCACAAATACGTATTGTTATCATCAAAACATAGATTGATTTGTAGAGACAATTCTTGCTCTTACAACTTTCTGGTACGATGGATAAAGAAGGAGGAATTCTAAATAGACCACCAATACTTGATGGTTCCAATTATGATTATTGGGAAGTTCGCATGGTGGCGTTTATCAACTCTATGGATGGAAAGGCTTGGAAGTCTGTGGTCAAGGGGTGGGATCCACCAAAGATCAAAGACAAAGATGGGAAGCTCACTGAGGAGCTAAAACCTGAAGAAGATTGGGACGATGAAGATGATAAGCTTGCTCAAGGAAACTCCAAAGCCTTGAATGCCTTGTTCAATGGGGTGGACAAGAACATCTTCAGACTCATAAAAAATTGCACTGTTGCAAAGGATGCGTGGGAAATTCTGTATACTGCACATGAAGGCATCTCTCGTGTCAAATCCTCAAGACTTCAGCTTCTCACTACTAAGTTTGAGAACCTGAGGATGAGAGAAGATGAAAGTATACATGACTTTCATATGAATATTGTTGATATTGCCAACACATCTAGTGATCTTGGAGAAAAAATTCCTGAAGCCAAGTTGGTTCAGAAAATTCTAAGGTCTCTCCCCAAGAGGTTTGATATGAAAGTGACGACTATTGAAGAAGCTCAGGA
Organism: Lathyrus tuberosus; assembly: GCA_022829125.1. Classification (NCBI taxonomy): domain Eukaryota; kingdom Viridiplantae; phylum Streptophyta; class Magnoliopsida; order Fabales; family Fabaceae; genus Lathyrus; species Lathyrus tuberosus. The sequence continues at coordinate 981,482 of JALAZF010000390.1, forward strand.
CATTAATACCATGAAGGTAGATGAGCTTATGGGATCACTCCAAACCTTTGAGATGGCAATTAGTGAAAAGGATGAAAAGAAGAAAAGTCTTGCTCTGGTGACCAACCAAGAAGAGGGTGACACCAAAGAGGATTTCCCCAAAGCTGTAGGGTTCCTTGAAAAATAATTTCATCAACTGGCAAAGCAATTAGATGAGAAGTCAAAGATAAATGTCAAGGCCTAGACTTCTGACATCTATAGATCAAGAAACTTTGGGAGAAAACCTAGCTATGATAAGAAGCTCACCCGAGGAAAGGGAATTCATTGCTTTGAGTGTGGAGGTTTTGGACACACAAGAGGTGAGTGTCGACAATCACCTCCTGGTCTGAGGATGACTCCTCAAGCGATGGAGAGACTACTAAGAAAGTGTCGGCAATGACTGGAGTATATGATTCTGACAAGGAGTCAGATAACGGATCGTTCATCTCTAATGGTTTTTCTAAATTGTATCAACTAGGACAAGATCAGCAGAATCTTATCTCACAACTGTGTGATGAAAGACTGAACCATCAAAAAACGATCTTAGATTTGGAGGATAAAGTGGAGTGGTTAAACTCCAAACTCAACAACCTGACCAAGTATATAAGGATGATGAACAATAGCTCAGACATGCTAGATGAAATCCTTATGTCAGGAAGAAAGGCCGGAAGTGGAAAGGGTCTTGGCTATAATGGTCAAGATGAGATCAAAGGACATAAGACTGGAGGGAACTCAGCCCAAGTGATGTCAAGAAGGATGTCTCAACATCATCAAGGGCCTCAGAACAACTCTCCAGGAAAATAAAAACAGGATAAACAGTGTTACTACTGCGGGAAGTTTGGTCATATACAGGCTCACTGCTACAAGTTGAATGGATATCCTAAATCTTCAAAACAAACTAGAAGAAGAAGAAGGAAGACTCCCAAAGGGAAGAAGAAATGGGTACCTAAGGATCAAACTGTAGCTTTCATTGCCCATACCTCCCTGAGAGCCTCCGCCAAAGAAGACTGGTACTTTGACAGTGGTTGCTCCAGACACATGACTGGTGTGAAGAAGTTCTTGGCTGATATCAAACCCCATCCCACTGGCCATGTCACCTTTGGAGATGGCTCAAAAGGAGTAATCAAAGGTGTTGGCAAGCTGAAGTATGAAGGTTAGCCTTGCCTTGATAGAGTGTTATATGTCAAGGGATTGACTACAAATTTAATAAGCATCAGCAAACTGTTTGACCAAGGTCTTAAGGTGAACTTCTCTGAATTTGAGTGCCTGGTTACAAATGATAAAGAAGTACTCGTTATGAAAGGTGCCAGATCCAAGGATAACTGCTACTTGTGGGCTCCTCAAGAAACTCAGAGTCCCTCCACCTGCTTGGTGTCAAGGGAGGATATTATAAAGTTGTGGCATCAGAAACTAGGGCATTTGCACTTGAAAGGAATGAAAGAAGTCATGTCCAAGGAAGCTGCCAAAGGAGTTCCAAATCTTAAGATAGATGAAGGGAAGATTTGTGGGGAATGTCAGATTAGAAAACAAACTAGAATGTCACACAGAAGGCTTCAACAACAAACCACCTCAAAGAACTTAGAGCTTCTTCATATGGATTTAATGGGACCTATGCAAGTCGAAAGTCTTGGAGGAAAAAGGTATGCCTATGTGGTTGTTGATGATTTTTCTAGATACACTTGGGTGCACTTTATCAAAGAAAAATCAGAGGTGTTTGAAGTTTTTAAGGGATTGTGCTAGAAACTTCAAAGAGAAAAGGATTGTGGTATATTCAGAATCAGAAGTGATCATGGGAGGGAATTTGAAAACAGTAAGTTTGATGAGTTCTGCTTCTCAGAAGGAATTAGTCAAGAGTTCTCTTCACCCATCACTGCTCAACAGAATGGTGTAGTTGAAAGGAAAAATAGAACTATTCAAGAGTGTGCAAGGGTCATGCTCCATGCAAAGAAACTTCTGTATCACTTTTGGGCTGAAGCAATGAACACAGCTTGCTACATCCTAAACAGGGTAACCATCAGGTCGGGAACTTTTGCTACCTTGTATGAACTATGGAAGGGTAAAAAACCAACGGTGAAATACTTCCATGTCTTTGGAAGCAAATGCTACATTCTGGCAGACCGTGGGCAAAGGAGAAAGATGGATCCCAAGAGTGAGGAAGGAATCTTCCTAGGTTACTCCACAAACAGCAGAGCATACCGTGTCTACAATCCAGGAACTCAAGTTGTATTGGAGTCCATAAATGTTGTGGTTGATGACTCTCCTATGGGGTTGAAGCTACAAATGATATTGGAGCATTGTTTCCAATGGAATAGGAAGATGTCACAGAAGATGTTGAAACACCTCAAGACGACTCTGAAGATATTGTAGTACCCAACAATGACAATCATGAGTCTACTATGTCCGAGAGAGTTGACAAGGGACCTTCAATCAGAATACAGAAAGATTATCCTAAGGAACTCATAATAGGGGATCCAAATGGAGGTAGGATAACTAGATCACGGGATGTGGTGGCGAGTGTCTGATTTGTGTCAAAGATGGAACCAAAAAATGTCAAGGAGGCCTTGACAGATGGATTTTGGATTAACGCAATGCAAGAAGAGCTTGGGCAGTTCAAGAGACATGATGTTTGGGATCTGGTACCCAGACCAGAAGGATCAAATGTGATTGGCACTAAGTGGGTCTTTAAGAACAAATATGATGAACATGGAGTTGTCACAAGAAACAAGGCCAGACTCTCCCCACAGGGATATACCCAGATAAAGGGAGTGGATTTTGATGAGACTTTTGCTCCTGTGGCTAGACTAGAATCTGTGCGACTGCTCCTTGGAATAGCCGGCCTTTTGAAGTTCAAACTCTTTTAAATGGATGTTAAAAGTTCCTTTTTGAACGGATATCTCAGTGAAGAGGTCTATGTGGAACAACCCAAAGGCTTTGTTGATCCAACATTTCCAGATCATGTCTACAAGCTGAAGAAAGCCTTATATGGGTTGAAACAAGCTCCAAGGGCCTGGTATGAAACGCTGACTGAGTTCCTTGTTACAAATGGCTACAGAAAGGGAGGAATTGATAAAACTCTCTATGTCAGAGAAAAGGAAGGTAACCTCATGATATCACAAATCTACGTTGATGATATTGTTTTTGGTGGAATGTCTGAAGAAATGGTCCAACATTTTGTCAAGCAATTGCAGTCAGAGTTTGAAATGAGTTTAGTCGGAGAATTAACCTACTTCCTTGGTCTCCAAGTCAAACAAATGGAAGATTCCATTTTTCTCTGTCAAGGGAAATATGCCAAGAATATTGTTAAAAAGTTTGGCTTAGAGAATGCAAAGCACAAGAGGACTCCTGCCCCTACACACCTAAAACTGACAAGAGATGAGAATGGTGTAAGCATTGATCAGAGTCTCTATAGAAGCATGATTGGAAGTCTCTTATACCTTACAACCAGTAGACCTGATATAACGTTCTCAGTAGGAGTCTGTGCAAGGTATCAGGCTGAACCCAAAGCAAGCCATATTAATCAAGTCAAGAGGATTCTGAAGTATGTGAATGGAACATACAACTATGGACTACTCTACACACAGCTCTGACTCTATATTAATAGGATATTGTGATGCTGATTGGGCTAGAAATGCAGATGATAGAAAAAGTACCTCTGGGGGATGCTTTTTCTTAGGAAACAATTTAATTTCCTGGTTCAGCAAAAAGCAAAACTATGTCTCTTTGTCCACTGCTGAAGCTGAGTACATTGCAGCAGGGAGTAGCTGCTCTCAAATGATGTGATTGAAAGAAATGCTGACTGAATACAATGTCCCACAATATGTTATGACACTCTTCTGTGACAACTTGAGTGCAATAAATATTTCTAAAAATCCCATTCAGCACAGCCGAACTAAACACATTGACATCAGGCATCACTTCATTCGAGATCTAGTGGAAGATAAAGTCATCATTCTGGAACATGTGGCCACAGAACATCAACTAGCAGACATCTTCACTAAAGCTTTGGATGCAAACCAATTTGAGACATTGAGGGGCAATCTTGGAGTTTGCCTTTCCGATGAGGCATAACTTTCCAATGGTTGGGGGAATGATATTCTGGTCTCTGAATATGTATTCCACCCATAGTGAGAGAATTTTTCAGCATTCTCTCTTTTTTTTTTTTGCTTTCTTTTTCTTTTGGTTGTGTAAGGGCTGAATGCCCAGGATATTTTTCGTTTGTGTTGGGTGTGTAATTTTATTACTCTGAACTGGTTTATTGGTTTTTGAGTTAGTCCTTCTACCTTTGTCATATTATGGCTAAAAATGGGGAGAATGACTAACATCACTAACCATTGTTGATTGTCTACTAACCACTGAGGGGGAGTAGATCTGAACTGATTAAGGGGGAGACATGTTATGATTCCGCTGCTTCTCTGTTAGTGGTCTCCCTGATATGTTTCTGCAGATCAATGAAAGTTAGTTTTAGCCAAAATCTGCCAAAGGGGGATATTGTTAAGTCCCTTCTATTGAGGTTGGAATTAATTTTGGTAAAACTAACTTAGCAGAGAGATGTTGCACAAGATGTCCTAACATGTTGAACTAACTACAGGTTAAGATGTTAGACAAGATGTCCTATCAGGAGGATTCGACATCTTTGTTTGTTACAGTTTTGATATAACTATTTTTGGTAACAGGTGTGATTGGAATATGACTAGGATTCCAGGTGGCATCTGAGATTGTGGAATCAGAGATTCTGATTCTAAATGGAATTTGCGATTTCCTTGTGAAGGAGACATTTTTGGTAACTTTTGATTGAAGAAAGAATTAGGTCGTTAATTCTGAGGAAGACATTTGCTGGGCTTTTGAAGCCCAAGTCTAGCTCTGGTTTACATTATAAATAGGTTAGAGTTAACCTAGTTTGTGGTTGATTATTGCAGCTGTTTTAGAAGTACTAGGGTTTGTACTTTCTGTGAGCCACTCGTGTATTGTGTGAATACTTGAGAATGACTGTTTTATTGAGTTGTAATTTTTTTCAGTCACTGTTGTGATTGGAAGGAAATTGAGAAGGGTTTTATACCTAGGAGAGTCTTAGGTAGAAATCTAGGAAGGGTAGTTTCTAGGTGCTAAGTTGTAAACGTTGGAGTTTAGCTTAGAACCAACTCTACTTAGTGATTTCATTCCTGGCTTGGTAGCCCTCAGACGTAGGTGTGTTGTTCACCGAACTGGGTTAACAATTTATGTGTGTTATTTACTTTCTGCTGTTTTCGTTTGTTCTTCCTTAGATCCTTGTGAGAAGCAGAGATCAAGTGTCAAGACATCCTGTCTGACATCTTCGTGATCTGCTTAACCAAAATTTTAATATATTGAGAGCAAGCCTTAATCGTGAGCAACTTATCATCTTTCTCCTGTGTAGAACCATAGGAGGTTGTTGGAACCCTGTTCCAAGCACTCTCGGTGAGCAATAAGAATCGACCAAAAAGAGGGACATCAATTTCCTCATACAAGGACACTCTCGAAGTGATCAAGAGTAATGACACAAAAGGATGGGACAGATTGTAACTCCTATGGATAACAAGACAAAGAAAGGTCTTGGTTTCTCTTTAACCTGTACCCAGACTACAAAGAAGGACGAAAATTTTCGTCCCATTCAGGATTTCTTCCACAACGGAGCTTTCCTCCACCCAGTGTCTCAAGAAGTACACACCATCAATGGTAGTAACTCCTCTGATACAGATGAGGAGTGGAAGTCTTATCTCAACAATGACGGTTATATGTCTCAGGGAGAGGTGCTCAAGCCATTTTATTTTCCCAAGCAGAGCCCAAGATATATACCGACGTCAGATGTCAGGATGATCTATGGAGATTGCGATCCTAAAGGATGTCGTGCTACACCCAACACATTAGAGGAAGACACTCTGACGAAAGACAACTTTGACTACGATTATTATGATCCCCTGGATGACTTGCCTATCTGGAAGCCATACACGGAAGACTTGGGGCAAAAGAGTCAGCCAGATGATGCCTATCAGTTGAGTAATATTGAAAAGAATACCCATGTCCCCAAAAGGTCATGGAATCATTACTCAGGACATTCTGAAGATGTCCAGCACCACGATGATGAATTCGCAAAGATTACAGGACAAGAGTTCATTAACTATGCATTTCCTGAGGTCAACGTCATTGAGGAAGATGACTCATCCATTCCCACAGAAACATGGGAAACCTTGGGACTGCTGAGTGACATGTATGACTTGCTAGTCAAATATACCGCTCCCGAAAGCTCTCGCATCCGATACGAGGACATCTAGCTAACTGTTTGGGGAGACCCCCTTGAAAGTGAAAAACCTATGGAAGATGCGACAAAAGAATTCTCCTATGACAACTCTGCATGGGAAGAAGACCCCAATGATCCTACTCCGCCAGAAATCAACGTTGTTTCTGAAGACAAACCAAGAAGCAAGATACCAGACTTTGTGGTTCACAGAGGAGTTCGTCACCACTGGGTTACTGTCGATGTCCCGAAAGTCGTCCATAAGTCTAAGTAATTACCATCTTTGTTTTAACCTTTCACCTTGCCCAGGTGAAACGGATGTTGTTATAGGGCTCACCTTTCTGTAAATATCCCTCTTCGCTTCGCCCAAACCGACAGAGTTTTGTTTTATAGGGTTGTATTTCAAGAATCGACAAATCATGAATAAATAATGTCATTCTGAATTCCCGCATTTATTATTGTTTTCACTTTTAGTTTTTTAGAAAATGGTAATCCTAAAAAAAACCCAAAATAAAAACAAGCAGTTTTTAGAAAATACACTGCACACACTCTTGCATTCTCTCTGTCTTTGCTAAAAAACGAATCATCACGTCATGCATATTGCTTGTTTTAAACCCCATTGAAACATACGATCTAATGCCTTCCCCCAACTTTGAATTCCCGGCATTTGAAGCTAAAGAACAAGAGAACGACAAAATTCCTAAAGAGATCTCCCAACTACTCAGACAAGAGGAAAGGTCTATTGAGCCTCACAGAGAGCCGTTGGAAACGGTCAATTTGGGTTCGAAGGAAGAAAGGAAATAAGTTAAGATTGGAGCACTGCTCAGTCCAACTGTCAGAGAAGACTTGATAAAACTTCTCAAAGAGTTTCTAGATGTATTTGCTTGGTCCTATCAGGACATGCCAGGGTTGGATACTCGCATCGTGGAACATTACTTACCGCTGAAAACGGAATGTCCTCCAGTAAAAAAAGACTGAGAAAGACTCCCCTGCCGAGGATGTCGAGTCAAAGTCTGTTGTCGATTGCATCCCTGCCTACCCGCAACGCTGTACCATAATCTGCATCGCTGCATAGCATAATCTCATGCATCATGTAAGATTAAGCATACATAGCATTTGTCGTGTGATCAAGAAACCCTCGTGATCAATTGTCATACCCTAAATTTTGACCCTAAGATTCCACATCATTTGCATATCATATGAACATACTTTCATGCATCACTAACCCACCACAAGTACAAGATATGCGTGCTTACTTGCTTCATAGGTTAGGTGATCCTCCTAAGGCTCAAGCAGATAAATTATCAAGGGATAAGTATCATATTCAACACTACAAGTCTCTATATCATCCATGAAAATCAATAACTTTCACTCACCAATAATCAAGTGCAAAATTGCATCATGACAAGCTCATCAAAACCACAAGACCCTCAGTGCACCAAAATTAGGGTTTTGACCTAATCCAATCCCTAGGATGACTTGTGGAGCAAGGCATGATCAAATACCTAAAAATATGTTTCAAGAACCTCAAATACATCATATTAGTCCATTCATATGATGGGATTGATTCAAAGATCTTGGTTCACAAGCAATGCAAGAATTCAAATCCATCTGAGCCACAAATTAAGGTTTTGATAGAAAGTCAACCATACCTTTGACTTTTGGCCAAGACATGATCTCTACACTTGGGATGTGATTCAAGACACTTAAATATACCCTTGAAGTTCATTGATAAGTTTAAAATCACCTTGTGATATTCATTCATTGAAAATTAAGAATTAGGATTTCTCTGTACAAAATTCATCTGATACACAAAGTCAAAGTTTGACTTTTTGAGAAAAATTGATCATCAAAGGAAATTATTCAAGGAAATATGATCCATAGTTGTATTTAATCAAGTATTGATCAAGGAATCAAGGTTAGTTGCAAAAGAAGCTAAATTGGAGGAATTGAAAATTTCACTAAGTTATGGAAATTCATGTTCAAGTACCTAACTTTACAAGGCCATAACTTGTGATCCGAGCAACCATTTTTTGCACTACAAAGATCAAATGATAGATCTTCTTCCATACAACAAAATTGTTGGGCTGAACCATCCCCAAAAAATGCATAGATTTTGAGATATAAGACCATGAAGTTAGGGTTTCATGATGTTTTGAACTTTGACACTAAGAAATTTTTTTAGCCAGAATCTCTTTCATGTTTTGGCTAAATTTGAATACATTTTTCACCATGATCCAAGAAGATTCAAGACCAAATGCAAACATCAAAGTTAAAGTAGGATATCTCAGCTTTCCAAAGAGTACAAGAACATCCATTGATTCCATTTGAGCAAGGAGATATAATCCTCACAACATGCCATGATCAAACTGATTTTTCAAGACAGTTTTCATGATTACTAGCATCACACGATTTTCATCTTAAAATTTGGTGACTTTGCAAGCCTTGTCATCCTCCAAGATCAGAAGGAAACTTGTTGAATCACATAATATCTTTAACTATGGACCATAAGTCAAGGATCTCATCTCTTGGCATGTGAAAAAACATCATTACATAGCCTTGAATTCAAGTTTCTCATTTGGCATTTAAGTGAAGCATTTAATTGGCATAATATGAGCCACACCAGTTCAGATCAATTCAAAAAAAAAATGAGTGTTCAAACCTGCAAAATTCCAATTGAGTCAAGATTCTAGTCATGCTATGAAAGACTTTGGTACCTTAGCCTTTAAGTAAGAGCTACATGACAATATCCATTGGATATAACATGCTCCCTCATCCAACACTATTCATCCAAAACAAATCAGTTATCCTATAAATAGAGGTCATTTTGCATCAGTTCAATGACACCAAAACAATACCAAAAACTTGTTTTCTCATTCTCCCTCTTTTACTTCAAGTTTCAAAGTTCCAAAGAGAAAACTTGGAATTTTCAAAACCAAAGCCTAAACAACTAAAATAATCATCCAAACACATCACAAATCATCCATTGGAGGTGTCCAAACCCTCATCTTCATCTCAAACCACCAAAATTAGAAAGTCAACCATCAAAACCTCATATTTTGACTTTTCTGCATTTTCCAAGCCATGTCTTGATCCTGTCCATTTCAAAACCAAATAACACTCCAAACACACTCTAAATAACATCCCTAAACTGTTCCAACCATAGTTTCTCAATTGTAACTCCATTTGGTTGAAGTTGCATTTTGGCCACTTTTTCCATTTTTTGCAAGGGTACCATATTCTGTTCCAGCTGGTTTTCTTTGGTTCCGACCATTCAAAAGGATCATTTGAGGTATATTGAAGGTGTCCAAAGCATCAAGACATTTCTGTAACAACTATCTTGAAAGATCCAAGTTTTCTTCAAGAGGTAAGTCTCCTCAAAACTTGAACTTGCAAAAATATGTTTTACTTTGATGTACATTTTGATCATGAACATGTCATATATGTCATATTTGTTGTGTTTAAACTATAATTAAGTGTTATTGTTGGTTGTATAAACATGTAGCATAGAAATTGCAAAATCATGGCCTATTTGAAACCACTATCGGGTTTTAAAATGTAGGCACTTTTAGAAAAATCTAATACCACCACTAGATTCCTCATGAAATTCTAGGCAAGTTTCATTTTTATTTCATCCAATTTCATGGAGAAATGAGTGAGATATGGTCCTTCTTGCAAATGATACAAAACTTGAATTTTTGCCCAACCAACCAGCCATGGCGCCTTAGTTTTTGGCCAAGCCTGGGTCATATGTAGGTTTATCAATTAATGGATGAGGGTGATACAATGGATGTATCACCACCCCAGTGGTTATACCTGCGCGCCCTTGAGTACTTATGCCTACCAGAACTGGGGTTCGAATCCCCCTCGCCCCTGTTCTTTTTCATTTTTCTGAATTTCAAATGAATAACATATAATTCAATTCTTCCCCCATAGATTCAACTTGCGCTCGATGGCTGGTTGGTCTAGGTTTTGTGCTGCAAGCGAATAGTCATGGGTTCAACACCCATGGGGACCATTCCCTATTTTTTTAACACTTAATTTTCTTACTTTTCTTCACAATTTCAAATTATCACAACTTTCTCATTTTTAATCATTTTGAACCCATTATTTTTGCAAATTGTTCTTAATAATGTCTATTTTATATTTATAAAAAGAAAATACCAAAAATAATTATTTTTAATACATTTAAGAGTGTTCAAAGTAAATGATGTTTTTAGGGTTTCTTAAAGAACTTCTTGGTTCTTTTGAATAATTCCTTGCCTTTCCTTGCTTACAATGATTTGTGTGAAACATATACATCTTGTATAAACCTTAAATAATGTTTTGAATTTGTACATATTTGTGCTCACTTGATTTTAATTCATTTTTTAAGTATGTTACATGTGAATGGATGATGAATTTTCAAACATGTCATTGAACTTTTTGTTTAAACCCTTGCCTTAACTTGTTGATTTACTTCCATGATTACATGATGTTAATATGTTTATGTGCCCTTGTGTTAATCACACCATGTCTATATGCTCCTAAAACATTTTAACTTTACTTTGAAAATGTTTTTATATATGTTCATTTGTATGAACTTTGTAGTGTTTCCACTTTATCCAAACCCATGTTTAAAACCTAACATGAATGCTTGATTGTTATCAACTTTTCTAAACATGTTTAATTTATATCATTACTTCAATGTTAAAGTTTTCTTTTCACAAACTTTCACCTTGATAAAAACATATCTTTAAAATAAAACATCATCTTTCAAATAAACTTTCAAAATCATCTTTCCTTTTCAAAAATATTTGGGCCTCTACTTAGAGTGTAACTCCCAGCCCATTTCAATTTTCAAATCATCAAAATCCTTGGGCCTCTATTCAGAGGGTAAGACCCATCACTTATTACATTTTCAAAACTAATTGATTTAAATCTTTGGGCTTCTATCCAGAGTGTAAGTCCCATTCCCTCCACTTTCTTTCAAAATCATCCACAATACTTCATATCATTTGTCAAAATCACTCTTATTTTCAAACAAGAATGAAATCTTGGTCCTATATTAGAGAGTAAGTCCCTCCCCTCTCCCTTAAAACTTTCTTCAATTTCTCAACAGTTCAAAACTCAAGCTTCAACTTTCATCAAGCACATCCCTAGAGGCATTCAAATTCAATAAGTCATGGGCCTCTATTTAGAGTGTAAGACCCAACACCTTTGTATGTAGAATAATCATGGGCCTATGTCAAGAGTGTAAGACCCACCACCACCTTTTCTTTTCAATAAATCTTGGACCTCTGTCAAGATTATAAGACCCATCACCATTTAATTCATGCATATACTTGTCACGTACTTATTCACATTAAGTTTCTTTTGACATTTATATCATCCTCAGTTTAGACATAGGTCAAACAATAGGATTTCTTCAATCACAACTAAGTTCAAACAACTAGTTCCATGGCCTCCTCTTGGGCCTTATACAAGCATCATTGCCAAATCTTGGGCATCATACAAAAAATCTCCCCAGAAGAGAGCCTCCTTTTGGGCTTCGTACAAGAAGACTTAGGAAGTCTCACCCAATCATCACAGCCTCCTCTTGGGCTTTATCCAAGCATCATAGTCTCCTCTTGGGCTTCATACAAGGACCCTCCGGCTTCTTAAAAGCATTAATAAAATCTTTTAGCCTCACCATCTTGGGCTTTGTACAGGATACAATAAATTATTTTAGCCTCATTCATCTTATGCTTTGTACAAGATACAAATAAAATCCCCAAAAGAGTTAGTCAAACCCTCAGTATTGAGTCTATCATTTCAAACTTCCTCAACAATCATTAGCCTTCTCTCAGGCTTTTATACAAATGATTTCTCCAGCCTCAATCTTGGGCTTTGTACAAGAAAGATAAAACTCCCCAGTTGAGTCAATCTTTTTCAGCTTCATATCTTGGGCTTCAATCAAGACACCTAAATAAATCCATCTCCTCACAGATGAGACCTTGAGCCATCTATGTAGGAAGATATATCCTCTAATCACTGCAATTCAAGACAAACAATTAAAAAACTATTTTCCAGATAATTGTTGTAAGTGGCACACTTGTTGATTCAATATCCAAGCTGGAGTCCCTCCTTTATCATGGTTCAAAAACTGTTCTTTCATTTAAATTGATGTAAGTGGCATACTTGTTGGTTCTATATACAAGTTAAGGTCCCTCTTTTAGTTTTTAAAGAATTCATAAAGAAAAAAGTGGCATTGCTTAACACAATAAGTTTAAAGATCCTTCCCTTATGACATCACTCTCAATTATTGTAGTGAATAGGTGAGATATCTCCCTTAAAGATGACAATTTGTCAAATCTTTCAAACACTCTTTTAGCTTCATCATCTTGGGCTTTAAACAAGATACAAAACTGAAAGTTCCTGGTGTTTGACTATATTTTGCTAAAACATACTAATGATATAAATGAAGAATCTGCAGAAGAAAAAGATGTCGAAGAAGATGTCCCAGCTTGGAGACTCGATATCCTGGCTGACTTACTGAGTTAGCAGGTTTTAATTGGTTGCAAGAATTAAGAAGCAGATCAAGGAATCATAGGATCAAAGATAGAAAGCTCAACAGAAGACTATATAAGAAGACTTAGACCTAGGCTTTTAGTGTGTACCGAATGTACCTTTGTATCACTTGTAACTTTGTAACCTAGTTCTCTTTTGAAAAATAAGGGATTAGGGTTTGAGAGTTGTCGGCTCTCTTAGGAGTTGTAAGTTTTCCTCCGTAGCATGGGATGCAGAGTGGAAGGCATTGGTACAGGGACAGAACCAGAAGCCTTTAGGTAATGGTTTGTGTATCGATCTTGGAGGAAGCTTTGAAGCAAGTCCAAGATAACTTGTTGGTCAAGAAAACATGACAGAGATTCTGAATTGGCATAAGACAGAGATATCACAGGTTGTGATTAAGGAAGTGAGTAGGTATCTCATATCAGAGTTATAAACGATGGAGTTTAACTTTGGTAAAGATTTTCATTAAGGGTAGGGATTAGAATACAGTTGTAAATAGGGGAGTTTAGCTTTAGGGTAATACTACATGCTAGCAAAGTCTTCTTCCTGGATTGGTATCCCCCAGAGTAGGTGAATTGCACTGAACTGGGTTAACTCATACTGTCTTATTTAACATTCTGGAATTTATAGCTTTGTTATTGTTCTTGATTTACATGTAGCAACCAGATGTGTAACATCTGTGATTTTGCAGTTCTGATATTTAAGGCATCAGTCCGCTGTGGTGCTCCTTTATTTAAATGCTTATGCAGAACAATGTCTTGACATGTGTTAGGACATCCGTTGTCTGCATTGCCAAAATTTCAATTGGTATCAGAGCAGGCATCCTGTCTGTTTCTGGATGAGATCTTTGGGAGATACTTTCTAGCGTTTAAACAATGAGGGGTTTTGAAGATCAGATCAATCAACTCAGGCATACTCAAGGGTATTAATGGATGGGATGGATGTTCTGGATCGAGGGTAACAACCCAGAGGTTGTTCATGTTGCTGAGGAGGTTCTACAACAACTGCAGGAGAAGTGGCTAGTTCTCTTGTTGGGGTGTCTTATAAGATGTTTTGACATCTTATTAGGGCAAGTTGAATTTCTTCCTTGTTGGTTCCGCTGCACGTGTTTTTGATGGAAGAGCTCTAGAATTATGGGATTCTAGAGCTGTTGCTGAAGACAGGTGGTGGAAGGTCTCAATCGTCGGCCTCTATAGTTGAAGATATCTGCATCTTTTTATTCCAAAGTCGGGAGCGATGGAATGGAAAGAGTTGTTGGAAGATGTCTGTTATGGTGACTTGGTACTTGGAAGCTTGGTTCCATGGTACATTTTGAAGTCAGTTGAAGAGGAGAGGAGTTGAGTTTAGGTTTATCAAGTTCTTGCACTGGGAGTTTGATAAATTATTGATCGGCTAGGTTGTCAAAGATACTTGAGAATTCTCTCAAGTCCCCTCATAAAAGCGTCTCGGTCGTGCATCTGGAGTCTTCTAGTTATTCTTCTGACTAGAAGGTGTTTCTATGAAACACAACCTAAAGAAAGTGGAGGTGATTTATTTTCACTATCCAAAATAGCAAAGAAGGATTCATCTCTCTTAACCCTAAGGGTGGATCCAATTTGATTGAAGTTCTCAGAATTCTTGAGGTAAATAGGATTTGTTCAGAGAGAATCTTAGTTACTGGAGTCAAGGGTGGCAGCCTTGGTATCTCAACTATTTATGTCAAAGAAGATACTTGCAAAAGATTGAATACTTGATAAGTGTTCATGAAGTGATCTGGTGGAGCTTAGCTACAACAGTGAAGAAAGGTTATTGGACAAGGATTTAAGATCAATTGCTATTTGTGGAATTCACAAGTATTTAATTGGTTATCCTTGAAAGCCAAGATTGTTGATGTTCAACAAGATGTTGGAACATCTCATCATCAGAGTTTGTGCAAAATCATGGGAGGGGTGCTGCATATACTTTAGCATCTGGTTTGGTCTTGGGTGTTGACCTAAGAATCTGCTTCAGTCTGGTGTGATAGAAGCATGTGATCTCTGGAGAGTTTCCTGGCAAGAAACTGGTCTGGACATTGGTGTTGTTGAAGATGGAGATGAAGACATCATAATCTTAATGGTTATTTCTTGGATCAGTTTATTTCTGATATAGGTACTTAGGAGCATATGATCTTGCTCTGGTTGAAGGTCAAGGTTAAGTTGTCTCTGACTTTCTATAGACTGCTCTACTAAGGAAAGTGGCATTCTTTGGTATGGCTATGGTGTAGTCTATGACTACTTTATCTTCTGAAGATTCAGACGTGGCAGGTGTGAAGTCTTTGGAGTTTCAAAGCAGGATGGAGGTTGTCTACTCAAACTTGGCTGTTGAATCAAGTCTATGAGAGCATGGAAATCGTGTTATGTAATAGGGAGGAAGTTCTTCTAAGTGGCAGAAGGAGGAGTTGAATTCAGAAGTTGGCTGTCATATCAGAATGTTCTGACATCTAGCTTAACATCAGAATCTCAGCTGGTGATGTGGCACATCAACTTAAGATAAGGTGATCTACAGGAGAATGGAAGTTATGGATGCTTCAAAAAGGTCTATCTCATGCAGTTTGCGGGAGCTGTGGTTTGAGAAGATGTTGCATGTCTAGAGGCTTGGTGGATCCAAGATGTCTTGCTATGGGGCAAGTAGTTCATGTGACTTGAAGACCAGATTTCATTGGTGGATCAGTGTATCTTGTGAAGGTTCTGAAGTAAAGTGAGATCAATCAAAAGGTGGCATTTGATTGGTTTCATAGTGTGCATTCAAGTAGGATGCTTGAAACTGATTGCTCTTGGGTAGAAGTGTAGTTGGTTGAAAACGTAAGAAGGTTCTGGTTCTAGTCTATCATGGAGCTTATGGTAGAAGTTATAGGTTGATGATGGAATTATACCTTCTTTTGGTGGAGGAGAGTTTATTTCTCTCTGGGTTTCTGAAGTTCTCTTTGTTCAAGCTGGTGGAACAGTATTGTGTGAAGATCTTTAGTTGGATTACTATGTAGATAGTAAGTCCAGTGGTGGAGCATATCAAGAACCATGGTGTGTGGTGTCTATGATGTGTGAAGGATGTCCTGACTAATGTTAAAACATTTTTTGGGTTGGTAATCCTTGGAGGAAGATTCTTAAGTTCTGGTTTAGGAACTTGTTGCCTACATCGTGTCTAAGGAGTATTTATCTTGTCGTACGGGAGAATGATGGAGTAGAAGAACTGCTTTGGAAGGATGGTGTAGAGAAGACCGAAGTGGATCATGTGTTGATTGCATGGAAGTCTGAATATATATAGATATTCACCAGTTAATCAGAAGTATTCCAAGTTATCATACGGGAGAATGATGAATGAATGACTATCTTGGATTGTTGGGTGTCTATCTATTAATTGATCTTGCTAAGTGTTGCACCCCAAAATTTTCCCTATCTTTTTCTAACCTTGACTAGCTTTTGTTTCGCGTTCATCTGCATATCATAGTAGGTCATAAACTCATAATCATACATTGCATTAGTTTTCTAAGACATGGGATCAAAGTTTTTCTTGTTATTTGTGCTTTCCCTATTCAAAGGTGATTCAGTTGGCTCCTACTTCAGTCAATTTGAAATAAGGTTGAGCTCCCAACCTCAAGAGTGTCTTCTTATCAAAATATCATCAAGTATCAAGTCATAATGTCATATTCTTCAAGATTTCTCAAGATCATAAAGTGCTAGGTTTGTCATGGATCTCAACTGAGAAGGCTTAGTGCTAAGGTTTTGTTTCTTCGCTATATCATAAGCTATAATCATCAATCAATGTACAACTCAAGGAGAATTAGTGTTTCACATTTATTATGGGTAAACATGTACATCAAGTGGAGGTCATGAGATTAGGGCGTATCTTCATATAAAATTTTCTCAAGGAGCGTTGCTTTTGTGTCATGAATTTCGAGGTATAAAGTGGAACCATTGTTGGACACTTACTAGCAACATGTATTGCCATTGTTGGAAGATCACTCCTTGCTAACTACATGCCCGAAAACTGGTTGGTTACTTGGGTGGAGGGTTGTTTCTAATTTTTGCTGTAGCCACTTTTTTGGAGTTTTCTGATTTCTTCCATGGCCTACTCTTTTTTCGTGTGCAGTATATCACTTGTGGAAATAATAAGGGTACACACTTAAATGCAGAACGATGATGCGCAAACAGAAAAAAAAAAATCATACTTCAAGTTTGTTGATTTCCTTTAGAAGCAAAATTATTCACATGGATAGATAATAATAAATATGATATCTGTTATTGGAAGTAAATTTTATCGTTAGAGTTAAGCTTTGAGGAGAAAGTTGTGTGATTGTTTCTCTAGAGATCAGTTATTGTAATGTGTGTGTTGTATTAACGAAAATGCATTGAAGGATCCATCCATTTGTTAGTAACCAAAAAAGACAATCACCTTCACAACATCAATCAAGTGCCACAGTGCATCACTCAACGGAAAATATTCATTAAATGAAGGGTCAATGGCAGAAAGGAAAACTAGTTGGACGAGGATCATTTGGGAAGTGTTTATCATGCAACAAACCTAGAGATTGGAGCCTCATGTGCCTTGAAAGAGGTAGATTTGTTACCTGATGATCCTAAATCTGCGGACTGTATAAAGCAACTCGACCAGGAAATCAGGATTCTTGGTCAACTAAACCACCCCAACATTGTACAACATTATACTAGAAAAAAAGAAGTTACAAATCCCCAACCAGTCATAACAGATTCCAAACTTAATTCATAGCAGAATAATTTCACAACAGAAAATGGATAACAGAAATTCAATTACAAAAAAGAGATGCATACCAGAAAATGACTGAGAAAAATTTCACTGCAGAAGTTTATAACAGGATCTCATAACAGTTACACAACAATTCCACAGAGTCTCACATAACAGATTTCTATTTTTCTCCCAAAAAACTTCTAATAGTTACACCAATAGTTTCCCTCCACTCCTAACTTTTCTAACTAACCAATTCCTAACAAATTTTTTCCTAACAGAATTCTAACCAACTCAAACAGAAGAAACCACAAATAACTTCTAACAGAAAATACCAAAAAGGATAACAGAGTTTTCTAAACCATTCCTCTAACAGATCCTCTCCTCTCTCCCTAATCCTGCAACAATTCAACAGCAACAAGATTTCACAACACGAACAAATTCTGCATCGAAGCTTCTTCAATTCACCCTTCTCTATCTTCATTCTCCTTTGATTCTGCAGCAACAATCGTTTCGAGAATTCATCGCAACGCCCGATTTCTGCAACGTCAACGCATCAAAGTCACTCCCTCTCTTCGCGCCTTCATCGATTTTGCTCATCATCATCACAACCTGCAGAGAATCAGCGATACATCAACCAACAACTTCGGTATCGCGTAATATCAGGTCCAAATCGCAACAATAACTCAACACAACAACGGATTCACACGTACAATAACAAGATTGAAGAAGAGAAATTCAGAATTGCAGCAGAAAGAAGAAGAATAGAAGAGCGTGAGGTCGTACCTGAAATTCATCGCGAGATTCCGTCGAGACTCAATTAAACGGCGGAATGAAGACGATGGCGTCTTAGGTACACTGAGTCCCTTTTTCTTGCCTGTTGCCTTCGAATTGGTCATTGAGCGAGTTGTGATTAATTGGCAATGAGTGTGCTGCGTATCTCGTTATGGATTCTTGTTTCTTCTGCAGTCTGGTTCTATTGAGGGAGAGAGTGAATCGTTGAGGCGAAATCACGGCGGAGCCATTCCTCTCTAAAGGCTTTTGTTTGAACAAATGAGAAGGAGGTGCGGACTGTGATTGACGAAAGGGAAGACGGTGGAAAACCTGAGTTCAGGTTGAAAACGTCGGTTCGCGAGGAGGTTTGAAGGGACGAAGCTGAAGCGGGGGGAGATGGGCAGAAAGAAGGGCGTCGACGGCGCCGGGAAAGGAGGAAGAGAGTGAGAGTGTTTGTTGGAGGGCTAGGGTTTTCTCCTCTTATATTATGCTGCTACAATGGTGGATCGGGCTTCACTAAGCCCAGATTGTGGTGCTACACACGCCATTCTCATGCTTCTCAAACCCCCTTGGACTTGTTACAAAGTCAATGGGCCTATGTAACTGTTCTGACAGCCTCTTGTTGTTTTTAACTATTGTTTTAATTAGTATTTTTAGATATTAGTATAGCTTTAGAGGAAGTTGGACTTAAATAGGTTTCCCTTTAATTGGAATTAGTTTTAAGTGAAATTAGAGGATTTTAGGAGATTATTTAGGGTTAATTTTGGTTGATTGGTTTATGGTAATCAATTAGATTTTGATTTAAAAATTGAATTTTATTTTAGAAGTTAATTTTGAAATAGGACCTAATTTTAATTTAGGTTTTAATTTTTATTTGTGATTTTTTTAACTTTGATTGATCAAATGACATTTAGGAGTAGATTTGTAATTCTAGTTTTAATCTCTTGCTAACCTCCTTGTTTCGATTAATCTTTTGTAGTTGTTTTTGGACTAATGAGTTGTCTTGATGCAGATGATGCTTGGTCTTGATATCGATTGGACCGGTTCCAGATATTCGTTCTATTTCTCTTGATTAATTACCTTTGATGATTGCTGACACTTGATACTTGTTAAGTTCTGACATTATTTGGACTTGATGTTAGGTGCTTGACTACTGGACTTGCCTACTTGTTGGAAGTACCTGATAGCTTCGAGGCTTGAGCTTGTGACGCGCTGTGAAGAGGCAATGGACCTTCTCCGTTAGGTACCACTTACGCACTTGTTTAGCATTTCCGCTTGCAGCTTATGGTTGAGTGTGGAGTTTTCACTCCTGGTTGTATACTTGGCTTAGTTGCCAATTGACTAGATATTGTGCTGTTGTTTATTTTATTTTGCGATGGACGAAGAGTCACTCAACTTCCTTATAGTTGAGATCATGACATCGTAGTCATCTTATGATTGATGAAGAGTCACTCAACTTCTTCATAGTTGAGATCACGACATCGTCATGTGTTGTTTATTTTCTATTGCATTTACTTTCAGTTGAGGACGAGGAGTCACTCGGTTTGGTTGCTTGGTTGAGATCACGACATCGTCTATTTTGTGATTGAGTTGCTTCGTGTTTACTAGCTGATTGCTTTGTACTCACATGATCCCGTAGGATTCCTGGTTCCACTTAATTTCTGATTGAGTTGGAGGTAGGAGAGACATTATGTAACACCCTTCTAACCCAACATAATATACGCGACAAGTATACTTAAAGGAATCAGAGTACATCATAAAAAGGTGTCACATTTCTTCATTGAACATCATTTAAATCATCCTGCTCCGTAACACGGGTTTTCAAAACATTTTTAAAACATTAGTTTCTTTAGTATATCCACAACTAAATCAAACTTTGCAGCGGAATCATAAATTCAAATATCTTCTTATATTTCATCAAAACATCAAGACCCTTGGGTCATTGTCAACAATCATCATCAATTAAAATCGATATATGGTAACTAATAAGAATCATTCTAACAAAACAACATAATATTCACTTAAGCGTTTCCCCACCCGATGTTACATCTATCAGAGCAAGACACCATACAACTCTACGGAAATAAGCTAAACAACTCCAAGCTAGAACTTCGCGCACCGAGAAGCTACTCCTGAATATCTGCAAGTTACACACGTGGAGGCAACATTCAAACAGGCAGGGTGAGTAATCACAATTCAATATAAATCATATAAAGAAAAGACATTAACAGGTCAACATTCATCTTACACAAACATCATAGCACTCACCCAAAACATCATATAAATCACCAAGTCATCAACATCACAAACATGCAATCATGTAATGCCACCAAGAATGAAATGCAACATCATAGCATGCATGTGGTACCAAATCGTCATAATAATGGACACTAGGCCATCAACCCTCCACAAGGGAGCACGTCACAAAATACTCCAATCTGCACAATGGGATTGAAGCCACCACTGGATCGAAGTCCTAACATCATCACTGGACCGAAGTCCTAAAGTCCTCAATAGACCGAAGTCTAAATGCTATGAATGCATGATGCACAACGTCATAATCATCAACATCAACAAAAGTCATTATGTGCATCATCATTCATCAAAACATCATATTAATCATATCATCATCAAAATCGTCATTCGCATCAGCATTCGTGTAATTATTCAACATACTCATCACACAACATCTATACATCAGTCATATATTCTATCAACCTATAATCGTCATCACATAGCAATCATAAACATCATATTATAGCATCACTACTTCGTTTCGCACTAAATCATCCTAATTCATTTGATCGTCATGTTCGTCACATAGCATGTATAAACATCAAAACATGCACATCATCTATTTATTCCGTCATAGCATCATTATAGTAACATCATTCACATAACTCATACCCTCATAAGCAATCAACGCATAATCATCATATAAGTTCCCACATATAATTAACATCATAAAACAACAAAACCCTATAGTTATACTCTAGATCAACATAAGCATCATATAATCTTCAACACATAGCATCATATTTACAACAACAATACCCCACAACATTCGACTACATCACAAACAACCACTATTACATTTACCGGTTAATTCCCACCACATCATACCATAACCACTCAACAACATCCTCACGCAACATTATAAGCAACAACTATCACAATTGCATGGTATCCCACAACAACTTAACAACAACATCATACAACCTCATAATTCACAATAACAACTCACATTCATGCGACCGATGTCCACATTTCACGTTTCGACACATTGGAACATACAAGAAAACACATATGGCTCGTCGAATAGTTGGAAATCAAGCATTGAAAACAATTTTAACATAAAGTACATAAAGTCAACTTTCGAACGATTCGAACAGCGACCCAAACGGACTTACGAATCAAAAGTTAGGAATTTTTGAAGTTTTAAAAACAAGCTGCCCGAGGGGACCATGCTAAGCGCGCTAAACGGGGCTAAGCACCCTCTGCGAATTGGTCAAAAATTTCTGCGATGATAGCACTTCTCCCACCTCGATTTCATACCCTTAAACTGCATTTTTCACCCCTATTAACCCAAATTAAGTCAGTATAGCCTATATCTGACACACATACATCTTTCACAACAACCACAACACAACAAATCATCAAAATCATCACCTTTAACCTTTAAACCCTAGGTTTTCGCCCCAAAACCCCAATCACCCACCAACACCTAATCTTTATATCAAAAATATTGCAAAGTGATACTCCTCATACCTTAGAGTCTTGATTCTTTCGATCTTCTCTTGGAGTTTCGCCGGAATTCTTCTATGCCCTAGCCTCCTTCTCACTTGTTCTTCAGAGCACCTTTGCCTTTTCCTCAAAAATAATACGAATAATGAGTTCCTTTCACTATTCTCTCTTAAAATGCCCCTAAATGTGCTCTTCCCATTATACCCTCACTTATCCATCCCTAATGACCAACACACCCTCAATACTCTCACTTCTATTATTTTAAATAATAAACAATAATTTGAGTAATATTATATGATTATTCTTACTATTAATATTATTAAAATAATTTCACCACAATGCGTTCGTGCCACATAACCACATATCGTCAAAATCACCTTATATCCTCAAATAAGCAACAATTAATCATAATCGAATTTGGGGTGTTACAACTCTCCCCTACCTAAAGAATTTTCGCCCTCGAAAATTACCCAAAGAAAACAGAGTCAGATACGACTCCCTCATCGGATCTTCATGCCCCTCCCCATGTCCAACACACGAGCCATCAACATATCCTCCAAGGACTTGAGACTCCTCTCTGTCTGACCATCCGTCCGCGGATGCTAAACAAAACTCATCCTCAACTCAGTGCCCAACGCATATTGCAAACTCTTCCAAAACCTCGACTTAAATCGCGGATCTCCATCCCAAGTAACTCCGTAGTTCCCTCAATGTACATCTCAGCTAATTCCTGCATAGAATTATTAATCTTCATTGGTAAATGAGTTGACTTCGTCAATCCCTCCACGATCATCCAAATCGAGTCATTCCCCTTCACGGCCTTCGTTAAACCCGACACAAAATCGATCGAAATACTATTCCATTTCCATTCTGGAATATTCAACATCTGCATCAGACCCAAAGACTTCTGATGTTTCGTCTTTAGCTTCTGATAAGTTAAACACACATACACAATTCGTTAACATCCCTCTTCATGAATACTCTTCTCAATCTTTGGAACATCTGGTATACACACTCTACCTCAGAACCTCAACACATCATTTTCATCAATTCGGTATTCACCTCCGTTACCTTAGTTAATTAAAATCGACTGATCAACCAACTTCAAGTCAAATCGCTGACCTACTTTGATTTCTCCCAGAATCCCCATAGTCAGTTCCAACATACTCGACTTCACATTGTCAGGGGTCCCATCACATACTAAACTCACATCTCTGAACTGCTCGATCAATTCTAGTTTTCCTCACCTTAAGCATCGACATATGTCGTAACTCCCTACTCAACGCATCAGCTATTACTTTTGCTTTACTAGGGTGTTAACTTAAATCAAAATCATAGTCTTTCATCAACTCCAACCACCTTTTATGCCTCATATTCAACTATTTTGATTCAACTAGTACTTCAAGCTTTCATGATCACCGAACACTTCAAACATAAAGTCAAAAAGATAAGGTCTCCAAATTTTCATCACAAACCCCGAGGTTACCAATTCTAAGTCGTGCGTAGGATAATTTCTCTCGTGAACTCTTAATTGTCTGGAAGCGTAAGCAACAACCCAACCATCCTGTATCAACGATCCACCAAGACTCATCTTAGACGCATCACATTACCCCACAAAAGACTCACTTGGATTAGGAAAAATCAATATTGGAGCGGTCGTCAATTTTCTTCTTCTGGCCTACAAAACTCCCTTTGCATGCAACATCTCACACATACGCTTTGCCCCTTTCGAGTTAACTAAGTCAACGGTAATGTCGACTTAGAAAAATCTTCAATAAACTTGCAATAGTAACTTGCTAATCCCATAAAGCTTCTTATTTCAGTAGCCGACTTCAGAGTCTCCCACTGCAACACAACATCAATTTTAGAAAGATCAATAGCTATTCCACCATTAGAAATCACCTGACCAAGGAACTTACTGTCTACAACCAGAACTCACATTCGACAGTTTCGCATACAACTTCTTCTCCCTCAATACCTATAACACAACTCGCAATTGTTCTTCGTGTTCTTCTTCTCACTTTGAATATATCAGAATATCGTCAATGAACACCACCACAAACTTATCCAAATATTTATGGAAAACCTTATTCATATATTCCATGAACACGCCAAGTGCATTGGATACACCAAACGACATCACAGTGTACTCATAGTGACCGTACCTCGTCCTGATAATTGTCTTCGGAATATCTTTAATTTCTTACTTCATTGCCAACTTGGCTATCTCCTTTATTCTTTATAGTCACCTCATTTACGTCCCAACAACATCATTAACAAATCACTACAATTGGACCTTATAATCAACATCATGTTTATCCTCAATTAGCATGTCGTAACATAGCGACATCACTAAATAACCATCATACTCCTCATGCAACATACAACACAAGTTACAGCAACACCCCAGCTTTGCGAAACATAGATATGTATAATTCCACTTAATTTCAATAATAATAAAAAATGAGGTTTTCAATCCCAGACCGTGCTAAGCGAGTCCCATCTGTGCTAAGCGCGCTACTCACTGCCTCGAGGAGGCTAAATTCCTCTAGATCGCGCTAAGCGAGCCCATCCGCGCTAAGCGCACTCTGCAATTTTGGCAGAAACCCTGTTATCTCATGGGAACACATCCAAAAGTCACACACCTTAGATAAATGACCAACCACTGCATTTCCTTATACCTTCAAAGAAACCCACGTCGTAAACACTTTTGCACCATCCTTCACAAACTTATCCACTTGCTTAACAGAACACACAACTCTTCACCTTTGCCGAACTTAAATTCATGCTCTGGAGACAAGTTGGGGGTTTCTTCCAGAAAACATCAGGAATTACACACCACTGGCATATCACTAGCCGTCGCATTGCTCTATATGCCCCCGAGAAGCAAACATCAATAATACCTGATCATTCTACCTCGAGACATTCCAACTTGACCGACAGACAAGAAACTCGAACTCTCTTCATCTTCAAGTATAATAATCTGCATCGACTCATCAAAACCATCTGTAAGCACCCATCTCAACTCCAATCGATTTTTACCGCACACACCATCTAAGTTGGCAAGACACGTCTATCCCATCCAACATGATTCCGTCTACTATCAACAAGAGATTAAGGGTGATCAGTTCCTCAATTTGCCAATAGATAGCCGACAATCACGATAGGGCATAAACCATACCTCCCAAACTCCAATAGCATTCCTTTCATCTTGTACACTAAACTACCTAATGCACAAATCCTTAGTTGACACATGCCTTATGTCCGTATTCCCTCCAAAATCGAGAACAACACCGTCCTAAAACATTTGCACTCTTGCAATCCAATACACACTGAGCCAACATTCGACAACCAAAATATCTCAGAGAAGCAATAGCTTCTCCCCCACTTGTTTCAAGCCAACACCTGGAGGCAACGGTTAAAAAACAAGCAAGTACCGACAGTGTTTCACACACACGTCACGTACTAAGGAACAAACATCATTAGACAACCTGGCCGAATAGACCGACCTGCTTTGATACCACTAATGTAACACCCTTCTAACCCAACATAATATACGCGATAAGTATACTTAAAGGAATCAGAGTACATCATAAAAAGGTGTCACATTTCTTCATTGAACATCATTTAAATCATCCTGCTCCGTAACACGAGTTTTCAAAATATTTTTAAAACATTAGTTTCTTTAGTATAACCACAACTAAATTCAAACTTTGCAGCGGAATCATAAATTCAAATATCTTCTTATATTTCATCAAAACATCAAGACCCTTGGGTCATTGTCAACAATCATCATCAATTAAAATCGATATATGGTAACTCATAAGAATCATTCTAACAAAACAACAAATATTCACTTAAGCGTTTCCCCACCCGATGTTACATCTATCAGAGCAAGACACCATACAACTCTACGGAAATAAGCTAAACAACTCCAAGCTAGAACTTCGCGCACCGAGAAGCTACTCCTGAATATCTGCACGTTACCCACGTGGAGGCAACATTCAAACAGGCAGGGTGAGTAATCACAATTCAATATAATTCATATTAAGAAAAGACATTAACAGGTCAACATTCATCTTACACAAACATCATAGCACTCACCCAAAACATCATATAAATCACCAAGTCATCAACATCACAAACATGCAATCATGTAATGCCACCAAGAATGAAATGCAACGTCATAACATGCATGTGGTACCAAATCGTCATAATAATGGATACTAGGCCATCAACCCTCCACAAGGGAGCACGTCACAAAATACTCCAATCCGCACAATGGGATTGAAGCCACCACTGGACCGAAGTCCTAACATCAACACTGGACCGAAGTCCTAAAATCCTCAATAGACCGAAGTCTAAATGCTATGAATGCATGATGCACAACGTCATAATCATCAACATCAACAAAAGTCATTACGTGCATCATCATTCATCAAAACATCATATTAATCATATCATCATCAAAATCATCATTCGCATCAGCATTCGTGTAATTATTCAACATACTCATCGCACAACATCTATACATCAGTCATATATTCTATCAACCTATAATCGTCATCACATAGCAATCATAAACATCATATTATAGCATCACTACTTCGTTTCGCACTAAATCATCCTAATTCATTTGATCGTCATGTTCGTCACATAGCATGTATAAACATCAAAACATGCACATCATCTATTTATTCCGTCATAGCATCATTATAGTAACATCATTCACATAACTCATACCCTCATAAGCAATCAACGCATAATCATCATATAAGTTCCCATATATAATTAACATCATAAAACAACAACACCCTATCGTTATACTCTAGATCAACATAAGCATCATATAATCTTCAACACATAGCATCATATTTACAACAACAATACCCTACAACATTCGACTACATCACAAACAACCACTATTACATTTACCGGTTAATTCCCACCACATCATACCATAACCACTCAACAACATCCTCACGCAACATTATAAGCAACAACTATTACAATTGCATGGTATGCCACAACAACTTAACAACAACATCATACAACCTCATAATTCACAATCACAACACACATTCATGCGACCGATGTCCACATTTCACGGTTCTACACATTAGAACATACAAGAAAACACACATGGCTCGTCGAATAGTTGGAAATCTATCATTGAAAACAATTTTAACATAAATTACATAAAGTCAGCTTTCCAACGATTCGAACGGCGACACAAACGGACTTACGAATCAAAAGTTATGAATTTTCGAAGTTTTGAAAACAAGCTGCCCGAGGGGACCGCGCTAAGCGCGCTAAACGGGGCTAAGCGCCCTCTGCGAATTGGTCAAAATTTTTTGTGATGATAGCACTTCTCCCACCTCGATTTCATACCCTTAAGCTGCATTTTTCACCCCTATTAACCCAAATTAAGTCACTATAACCTATATCTAACACACATACATCATTCACAACATCCACAACACAACAAATCATCAAAATCATCACCTTTAACCTCTAAACCCTAGGTTTTCCCCCAAAACCCCAATCACCCACCAACACCTAATCTTTATATCAAAAATATTGCAAAGTGATACTCCCCATACCTTAGAGTCTTGATTCTTTCGATCTTCTCTTGGAGTTTCGCCAGAATTCTTCTATGCCCTAACCTCCTTCTCACTTGTTCTTCAAGCACCTTTGCCTCTTCCTCAAAAATAATACGAATAATGAGTTCCTTTCACTATTCTCTCTTAAAATACCCCTAAATGTGCTCTTCCCATTATACCCTCACTTATCCATCCCTAATGACCAACACACCCTCAATACTCCCACTTCTATTATTTTAAATAATAAAAAATAATTTGAATAATACTATATGATTATTCTTACTATTAATATTATTAAAATAATTTCACCACAATGCGTTCGTGCCACATAACCACATATCGTCAAAATCGCCTTATATCCTCAAATAAGCAACAATTAATCATAATCGAATTTGGGGCGTTACAACTCTCCCCCACTTAAAGAATTTTTGCCCTCGAAAATTACCCAAAGAAAACAGAGTCAGATACGACTCCCTCATCGGATCTTCATGCCCCTCCCCATGTCCAACACACGAGCCATCAACAAATCCTCCAAGGACTTGATACTCCTCTCTGTCTGACCATCCGTCTGCGGATGCTAAGCAGAATTCATCCTCAACTCAGTGCCTAACGTATCTTGCAAACTCTTCCAAAACCTCGACGTAAATCGTGGATCTCCATCCCAAGTAACTCCGTAGTTTCCTCAATGTACATCTCAGCTAATTCCTGCATAGAATTATTAATCTTCATTGGTAAATGAGTTGACTTCATCAATCCCTCCACAATCATCCAAATCGAGTCATTCCCCTTCGCGGCCTTCGGTAAACCCGACACAAAATCCATGGAAATACTATTCCATTTCCATTCTGGAATATTCAACATCTGCATCAGACCCAAAGACTTCTAATGTTTCATCTTTAGCTTCTGATAAGTCAAACACACATACACAATTCGTTAACATCCCTCTTCATGAATACTCTTCTCAATCTTTGGAACATCTGGTATACACACTCTACCTCAAAACCTCAACATGCCATTTTCATCAATTCGGTATTCACCTTTGTTACCTTAGTTAATTAAAATCGACTGATCAACCAACTTCAAGTCAAATCGCTGACCTACTTTGATTTCTCCTAGAATCCCCATAGTCAGTTCCAACATACTCGACTTCACACTATCAGGGGTCCCATCACATACTAAACTCACATCTCTGAATTGCTCGATCAATTCCAATTTTCCTCACCTTAAGCATCGACGTGTGCCGTAACTCCCTACTCAACGCACCAGCTATTACTTTTGCTTTACCAGGGTGTTAACTTAAATCAATATCATAGACTTTCATCAACTCCAACCACCTTTTATGCCTCACATTCAACTATTTTGATTCAACAAGTACTTCAAGCTTTCATGATCACCGAACACTTCAAACATAAAGCCAAAAATATAAGGTCTCCAAATTTTCATCACAAACCCCGAGGTTTCCAATTCTAAGTCGTGCGTAAGATAATTTCTCTCGTGAACTCTTAATTGTCTGGAAGCGTAAGCAACAATCCGACCATCCTGTATCAACGATCCACCAAGACTAATCTTAGACGCATCATATTTCCCCACAAAAGACTCACTCGGATTAGGAAAAATCAATATCGGAGCGGTCGTCAATTTTCTTCTTCCGGCCTACAAAACTCCCTTCGCATGCAACATCTCACACATACGCTTTGCCCCTTTCGAGTTAACTAAGTCAACGGTAATGTCGACTTAGAAAAATATTCAATAAACTTGCGATAACAACTTGCTAATCCCATAAAGCTTCTTATTTCAGTAGCCGACTTCAGAGTCTCCCACTGCAACACAACATCAATTTTAGAAAGATCAATAACTATTCCACCATTAGAAATCACCTGACCAAGGAACTTACTGTCTACAACCAGAACTCACATTCGACAGTTTCGCATACCACTTCTTCTCCCTCAATACCTACAACACAACTCGCAATTGTTCTTCGTGTTCTTCTTCTCACTTAGAATATATAAGAATATCGTCAATGAACACCACCATAAACTTATCCAAATATTTATGGAAAATCCGATTCATATATTCCATGAACACGCCAGGTGCATTGGATACACCAAACGACATCACAGTGTACTCATGGTTACCGTACCTAGTCCTGATAACTGTCTTCGGAATATCAATAATTTCTTACTTCATTGTCAACTTGGCTATCTCCTTTATTCTTGATAGTCACCTCGTTTACGTCCCAACAACATCATTAACAAATCACTATAATTAGACCTTATAATCAACATCATGTTTATCCTCAATTAGCAAGTCGTAACATAGCGACATCACTAAATAACCATCATACTCCTCATGCAACATACAACACAAGTTACAGCAACACCCCAGCTTTATGAAACATAGATATGCATAATTCCACTTAATTTCAATAATAAAAAAAATGAGGTTTTCAGTCCCAAGCCGCGCTAAGCGAGCCCCATCTGCACTAGGCGCTCTACTCACTGCCTCGAGGAGGCGAAATTCCTCTAGACCGCGCTAAGCGAGCCCATCCGCGCTAAGCGCGCTCTGGGATTTTGGCAGAAACCCTGTTATCTCATGGGAACACATCCAAAAGTCACACACTTTAGATAAATCACCAACCACTGCATTTCCTTATGCCTTCAAAGAAACCCACATCGTAAACACTTTTGGACCATCCTTCACAAACTTATCCACTTGCTTAACAGACCAAACAACTCTTCACCTTTGCCGAACTTAAATTCATGCTCTGGAGACAAGTCGTGGGTCGGTTCTGGAAAACATCAAGAATTACACACCACTGGCATATCACTAGCCGTCGCATTGCTCTCTATGCCCCCGAGAAGCAGACATCAACAATACCTGATCATTCTCCCTCGAGACATTCCAACTTGTCTGACAGACAAGAAACTCGAACTCTCTTTATCTTCAAGTATAATAATCTGCATCGACTCATCAAAACCATCTATAACCACCCATCTCAACTCCAATCGATTTTTACCGCACACACCATCTAAGCTGGCAAGCCACATTTATCCTATCCAACATGATTCCGTCTAATATCAACAATAGATTAAGGGTGATCAGTTCCTTAATTTTCCAATAGATAGCCGACAATCACGATGGGGCATAAACCATACCTCCCAAACTCCAATAGCGTTCCTTGCATCTTGTGCACTAAACTACCTAATGCACAAATCCTTAGTTTACACAAGCCTTATCTCCGTATTCCCTCCGGAATCGAGAACAACACCGTCCTAAAACATTTGCACTCTTGCAATCCAATACACACTGAGCCAACATTCCACAACCAAAACATCTCATAGAAGCAATAAATTCTCCCCCACTTATTTCAAGCCAACACCTGGAGGTAACGGTTAAAAAACAAGCAAGTACCAACAATGTTTCACACACATGTCGCGTACTAAGGAACAAACATCATTAGATAACCTGGCCGGATAGACTGGCCTGCTCTGATATCACTAATGTAACACCCTTCTAACCCAACATAATATACGCGATAAGTATACTTAAAGGAATCAGTGTACATTATAAAAAGGTGTCACATTTCTTCATTGAACATCATTTAAATCATCCTGCTCCGTAACACGGGTTTTCAAAACATTTTTAAAACATTAGTTTCTTTAGTATATCCACAACTAAATTCAAACTTTGCAGCGGAATCATAAATTCAAATATCTTATTATATTTCATCAAAACATCAAGACCCTTGGGTAATTGTCAACAATCATCATCAATTAAAATCGATATATGGTAACTCATAAGAATCATTCTAACAAAACAACATAATATTCACTTAAGCGTTTCCCCACCCGATGTTACATCTATCAGAGCAAGACACCATACAACTCTACGGAAATAAGCTAAACAACTCCAAGCTAGAACTTCGCGCACCGAGAAGCTACTCCTGAATATCTGCAAGTTACCCACGTGGAGGCAACATTCAAACAGGCAGGGTGAGTAATCACAATTCAATATAAATCATATAAATAAAAGACATTAACTGGTCAACATTCATCTTACACAAACATCATAGCACTCACCCAAAACATCATATAAATCACCAAGTCATCAACATCACAAACATGCAATCATGTAATGCCACCAAGAATGAAATGCAACGTCATAACATATGTGGTACCAAATCATCATAATAATGGACACTAGGCCATCAACCCTCCACAAGGGAGCACGTCACAAAATACTCCAATCCGCACAATGGGATTAAAGCCACCACTGGACCGAAGTCCTAACATCATCACTGGACCGAAGTCCTAAAATCCCCAATAGACCGAAGTCTAAATGCTATGAATGCATGATGCACAACGTCATAATCATCTACATCAACAAAAGTCATTACGTGCATCATCATTCATCAAAACATCATATTAATCATATCATCATCAAAATCGTCATTCACATCAGCATTCGTGTAATTATTCAACATACTCATCACAAAACATCTATACATCAGTCATATATTCTATCAACCTATAATCGTCATCACATAGCAATCATAAACATCATATTATAGCATCATTACTTCGTTTCACACTAAATCATCCTAATTCATTTGATCGTCATGTTCGTCACATAGCATGTATAAACATCAAAACATGCACATCATCTATTTATTCCGTCATAGCATCATTATAGTAACATCATTCACATAACTCATACCCTCATAAGCAATCAACGCATAATCATCATATAAGATCCCATATATAATTAACATCATAAAACAACAACACCCTATCGTTATACTCTAGATCAACAAAAGCAGCATATAATCTTCAACACATAGCATCATATTTACAACAACAATACCCCACAACATTCGACTACATCACAAACAACCACTATTACATTTACCGTTTAATTCCCACCACATCATACCATAACCACTCAACAACATCCTCACGCAACATTATAAGCAACAATTATCACAATTGCATGGTATGCCACAACAACTTAACAACAACATCATACAACCTCATAATTCACAATCACAACACACATTCATGCGACCGAAGTCCACATTTCACGGTTCTACACATTGGAACATACAAGAAAACACACATGGCTCGTCGAATAGTTGGAAATCTATCATTGAAAACAATTTTAACATAAAGTACATAAAGTCAGCTTTCCAACGATTCGAACGACGACCCAAACGGACTTACGAATCAAAAGTTATGAATTTTCGAAGTTTTGAAAACAAGCTGCCCGAGGGGACCACGCTAAGCGCGTTAAATGGGGCTAAGCGCCCTCTACGAATTGGTCAAAAATTTATGCGATGATAGCACTTCTCCCACCTCGATTTCATACCCTTAAACTGCATTTTTCACCCCTATTAACCCAAATTAAGTCATTATAACCTATATCTAACACACATACATCATTTACAACAACCACAACACAACAAATCATCAAAATCATCACCTTTAACCTCTAAACCCTAGGTTTTTCCCCCAAAACCCCAATCACCCACCAACACCTAATCTTTATATAAAAAATATTGCAAAGTGATACTCCCCATACCTTAGAGTCTTGATTCTTTCGATCTTCTCTTGGAGTTTCGCTGGAATTCTTCTATGCCCTAGCCTCCTTCTCACTTGTTCTTCAAAGCACCTTTGCCTCTTCCTCAAAAATAATACAAATAATGAGTTCCTTTCACTATTCTCTCTTAAAATACCCCTAAATGTGCTCTTTCCATTATACCCTCACTTATCCATCCCTAATGACCAACACACCCTCAATACTCCCACTTATATTATTTTAAAAAATAAACAATAATTTGAATAATACTATATGATTATTCTTACTATTAATATTATTAAAATAATTTCACCACAATGCGTTCATGCCACATAACCACATATCGTCAAAATCACCTTATATCCTCAAATAAGCAACAATTAATCATAATCGAATTTGGGGTGTTACACATTAGGCTTTCGATCCATGCATGACAACATTAGGTAGACTTCCCTCTTGATCCTGACCTTAAGGCCATTGATGCATGACAACGTGTAGGGTCGAGTTTCCCTTGGACCTCCTGTGTTTCCTTTCTCTCGCCTCAGGGTGATCGAGATCCTATTTTCCTATAGTTCTGTGAACTACGGATGCTCTGATTCCTCTCTCGTTAGATTGAGGATACGTAGGCACGAGATGCGATATATCGGCGAGTACACTAACAACTAACCTCCATTTTTCTCTCACCTCAATGTGATCGAGACTTGTTAAACGAACCTTTTTATCTCGCCCCAGTGTGATCGAGACTTGTTCACCGACCGGTAGGTCGAATTACGACTGCTCTGATTTCCTCTCTCTAGTTAGATTGAGGATACATAGGCACGAGACAGCGATGTCTTGGTGAGCAACCTTCCCCCACAATCCTGTAGTCTCCGAACTGCGTTGACTCTGATTTTCCCGTTCCCGAGGGAATACGTAGGCGTAGGACGGCGA
This sequence comes from Lathyrus tuberosus, assembly GCA_022829125.1. NCBI lineage: Eukaryota > Viridiplantae > Streptophyta > Magnoliopsida > Fabales > Fabaceae > Lathyrus > Lathyrus tuberosus. The sequence goes on from JALAZF010000390.1 coordinate 1,015,622, forward strand.
TGTCCTATCGAGTCACTTTTTTTATTTCCCCCGTTCCATTTCTGTTTAGTAGTAGGCTTTAGATAACCCTCACCCTTTGATCGACACGACAAGCATGGAGCCCATCGAGTACGATGGACGCGAGGGGGTGCTAATACCTTTCTCTCGCGTAACCGACTCCCGAACCCAGGCTATGGTTGCGATGACCATTCATTTCCCTTAGTTAAGGTTTTCTTCGATCATTTCCTTTCCCTGCGTCGGGATAAATAACGTTCGGTGGTGACTCTTCTGTTTTTTCGCCGGTAGATTTTCGCAGGTGCGACAGCTGGCGACTCTGCTGGGGGATCTGGTTACCTAAGCGAGTCAATCCTAGCGCTTAATTGCTTTCAGTTATTGGGTGTTTATCTATATGTTTTACTCACTTTATTTATGGAATTGTTGCATGTTTATCGCTTTCATTGCATTTACTTGCTTTACATTTACTATTGCCATATATTTTGGACTGTGTTGGACTGTTGTTTTTTTGGTGGGATGGGTGAACTGAGAGATAAGACCATTACACAGGCTTGAGCATACACATAGGACTAGAGTGGAAAGTAGTATGGCCTACTTAGCATCTTGGTACGTTTGGTTTTCACGAAACCCACACCCAGATGAGGTTTTCTTGGGAGATGTTCTGATTTGTACGTCTTGTGCATTTCGGGGTGTTAAACTAGAAAGCTGTCGACTCTGGTGACCATTCCCGAGGACTCAATTGAGGCACTCCTCCCAAAGGGCGATAATGGCAGACCCGAAATGGCAAACCCATTATGCTTCTTGATCTGAGGACCCGAAGCTGAGAACTTGCCATAGGAGGACCATTTTTAGGGGAATCAGTTGAGGCCTCCTCGATTGATGATGATGCCAAACTAGAAATGGTGAACGTATCATCATTTCTTGACTTGAGAGTCCGTGACGCTGAGGATCCTTGGTTTAGAATCCACATGTGAGAAGGGATGGGTGTTTATAGGTTTGCAGGTAACCTTGACCTTCAACCTACCTGGTTTTCTGGTTTTCTTATCAGTGGGGACTTATTATCCTATCATTCCAGTATTATGGTATTCTGGTATTTTGGTTATTCGAATGTTCTGGTATTCTAGTATTCCAACAGAGCAGACCTTGAACTTATTCAGTCATCAGCATAGCGGTTATTTAGAATTTATGGAGACCATGATCTCGTGTCTTTGCATTTGCATCACATGACATTTTGCATTCTCATACTCATATGCATAACAGGTATTCAAAGATGGGAATTCTTATTTTGACTTGGTATTTTCTTCAGAACTGCAAACCTGACTTCTCACCACTACGCAACTCGAAGCAACCAGAGGAGAATCATGGATCAGGTACGATCAGAATTGTCAAAGTTCTAGGCTTGTATGGCTTAGTTCATGGAAGTAATGCAAGGTATGGCTCAACGTCAAGAGGAATTAAGGGCACTTATCCATAGGGCTGCTACCGTTATCCTAGAGGCTGGTAATGGGAATGTTGTTGGTGATAATACTCCGGGTAGAGATGTGAATCCTCCACATACTAATCTTCCCCCACCTCCTCCTATGAGTCAATCCAGAAGAAGTGCTGCTGAGATTCCTGTTCCTCGACGGGAGGTGGATAATCAGGATGAACAGTTTTACGATGCCAAGATGAGTTTCCCTACTGAGGCGAATAAGAAGTTTCATATGCTCGAGGAGATAATGAAGGCTTTCTAGAACTCAAAGAATTTGGGTATGGACATGTCTGACTTAGGTTTGGTCCCGGGTATGAAAATTCCTTTGAAGTTCAGGGTGCCTGTTTTTGAAAAGTACAACGGCACCACATGTCCCAAGACTCACATCAGGGCATATTTCAGAAAAACTTTGGCGTATTCAGAGGACGAGAAGCTGCTGATGCATTTCTTTCAAGATAGCCTAGCTGGGGCATCCTTAGACTGGTATATGAACCTGGAGAGAATGCATATTAAAAGCTGGAGAGACTTGGCAGAAGCTTTCGTTAAGCACTACTAATACAATACAGACATGGCGCCCAATAGAATACAATTGCAGAGTCTTTCTCAGAGACAGAACGAAAGCTTCAAAGAGTACGCCCAGAGGTGGCGTGAATTGGCTTCCCGAGTTCAACCTCCAATGATGGAGCGAGAACTCATTGATATGTTCATGGCTACACTTCAGGGGCCTTATTATGAGAAATTGGTTGGATGTTTGTCAGCCGGGTTTTCAGACCTCGTATTGGCGGGAGAAATAGTCGAAATGGTATTAAAATGGGAAAGATTCAAGCTGCTGCTAGTTCTTCTGAAAATGCAAAGAAACCTTATGTCGGGTTCCCCAAGAGAAAGGAAGGAGAAACTAGTGTTGTGTATGCTCCTCCTGTTGTTTAACAACCTGTTTAGTATTAGCAACCTTATGCTCCTCACCAATAGAGACAACAAAGATCAGAAGGCCTGAGAGAAAGTTCGATCCACTCCCTATTCCTCACAGTCATGTTCTTGCTCGATTGCTCGAGAATTCTCTAGTTTAATTAAGGGAAGCCAAGCCTGTTCCAGACCCTATTCCTCCTGGTTATGATCTGGATGCTAGATGTGAGTATCACTCGGACACACCGGGTTATTCAGTTGAAAATTGCAACGTGTTCAAGCACAAGGTGCAAGATTTGGTCGATTCAGAGGTCATTACATTCACTGCAGACGATCTGCACATTAATTGAAACCTCCTTTCTCAAGTGAGCACTCAGACTGCAAGTACGTCATCAGAAGCAATAAGTCCAGATGGAGTCAAGCCTCCTCAACAATGGCAATCTTCAGCTTTTTTACTGCATTTTTGTATTTCATTTTTCATTTTTTGTTGAAGCATTGTATGCATGTAAAAACTTGTGTGTTTCGAATAATGATCTTAATGCAATGAATAAGTTTTTCTTGAAGTAATTCATTCTTATTCATTCGTATGATATTTCTGTGTATTTCATTACCAACTTTCTCACTTAAACTCTTGGAGGGAGGATGATGAGATAAAAACACAAAATTGTCGGTTGTATGCTTTTGGATAAAACCCTGTTGATGATGTACATGCATTGTTTCAAATCCCCAAACACCGGAAATATAAGGGAGATAGACCCCTGTCAACCCCTTTGAACCTCGAAGTAGGAGTTTCTTTTCATGTGAAAAAACCCTCACATCTAACCTGGGGCAGGGTAGTTGTCAGTAATTTGACCAAGCGTCCAAATTTCAAAAGAAGTGTGCATCTGAGGATCCATTACCTTTCTTCCCTCACACATCAGGAGATCAAGGGACATGAATCCACAATGGTTATCCCTCATCGACCAAGAGTGAGGCAGTCACAACCCTTTTAAACAAGTCAGACAAGCCAGTGTCACACGATTTATTCAAAAGAAAAGAATAAAAAAAATGAGGAAAAAATAAAAAGAAAGAAAGCCCGCTAAGTCGAAAGCTTGAAAACAAATGACTTAGGCAAAAGTTAGGGCATCCCGCTGGACATCAAAATCAAAAGATTAAAAAAGAATCAGTCTAGGAAAAAATCAAGGGAATAAAAAACAAAAAGAAAGGATTACAAAAGAAAAATCCTCAATAAATAACAAAGTCGTGTGACCGCCACAGACACAAAGACAAAAGGGGTGACTGCCACTCCAAAAACCTCATGGGTCCTTTAACTGTCACTCCTCACAAAGTCCTTTTGAAAGATGAGCGTTTGGGCCAAATTAACTAGACGTAGGATTGGAGAATATCAAGGAGAATAGGTGGGTACAAACAAAACTTTGAGCCATAAATCATTTTTTCTGAAACCGCAAACCAGGCCACGTTACAACCCTTACAAGTCCTAATTGAAACAGGGTTTATTCTGAAGACGTACTTCAGCAAGATAGCATTCCTGACTCCCATGATTTGTGCTAATAAGATTTTTGTTGGTATTGCATGTGAGTATTGTTTTCCATTCAAAAATCAAGTTCGCATCCTAGCTAGTGATTCGTTCACAGGGTTTTTCGACAGATTTTCAATAAAAACTTCAAGATTAACATGTTTGTTGCATTAGAATTATCATTCTCACAATAAACATTTTCGCTTGCATACATGTGTCTAAGCATCAAGAAATCTTACACAATGAACGTCAGTCGAGAAGCTTGATCTTGCCAAGTTGAGATGCTTGAAAATTCTGAAGGACAGTTATGTCAATGGGCGTGTTTCCAAGAGACTTTGCGTAGCATGGGCTTTCCCAGTAAGTCGCGATAATATGTAGCCAATCTAGGGCAGTCACGTCGAGAAATCTCTCTGAAGTTCAGCTATTCTGTGGAATTCATTTGAAGACCAGTCGGCCAGGGGAAAAATTCATTTCAAGGCTCATACTGAGGCAGGCCACCTCAAGAGCATGATAAGTTATCCTCTCCAGAAGACGGTAATCAGAAGCATTTCTTCAAGGTTCAGAATACTGGGGAAGAGTATTTCAAGTCATTACAAATCCTCTCGAGGCAAATTCATTCATAGATTGTTCAGTCTGGGGCAGTTACGTCGAGATCCGATAAATCTCTCCTAGAGTTTGAAGACGCTGGGGCATTATGAATGTCAGGTTTTCTGTAAAATCCTCTTGAGACGATTTCTTCCACTAGAACCTGTGGTCTGGGGCAAGTCAAGAATTAAAGGAACCGTTGTTCATTCCTGAAAATCAGTACGCAGGTGATCAGTAGAAACTTGAAGCACTAAGTTGTTCCCGGCATGAAACTTTTGAAGGCTCTTCCCCAGCAAGGTGCCAGAAGGTATCTTTTTCCAACAAGGTGGTGGAATTGCTATTCTTCCCAAAGCATAGAGTCATCCTGGAGACGAGAAGGATTCTATATGAAGATTTCTTATCCCCAACAGTGTAGGTGGATTCCTCATTTTCAGCACGGTAACCCGATGGAATATTCCCAATCAGTTTGAAGACGGTGAGGAGTTAGAGTATTCTCTTCCTCAAAGGTCAAATCTGATAATTCCCCGCAAATCAAAGTCCAATGGTTATTGGCATCCTCAGCAGTTCAAAGTCCAATCTTCATTGGCGTCTCCTTAACAGAGTTCGTAATTCAGTTTTCGGTTCCCCGAAAGAAGTTACAGCACTAGTGGTTATTGGTGGTCTAGTTGGTTACCTCCTCACAGGAGATCAGATATTGGTGATCCCTTCCTCAGTAAAGTTTTCTTGTTCCGTTCTGCGTATTCCCCGGTGGAGTGTCCTCTCATTCTTGCATATAGTAATCATCATTGCATTGCATTTACCAAAACGCGTAGCATTTCCATTTCGTATGAAGCATTACGCCATAGAAAAATTCAAACATACATCGAAGCATAAGCCAGATTTGGTACCTTACACGAAAGTCCAAATCAACCCTCAATCAAAACAGTGATTCCATGCCTCCGGACAGAACATTACCCGTTCAAACTCCTACCTCAGAGTTGACGCCCTTCTTTCTCAGCCTCAGAGTTGATGCCTTGTGTCTCGAACCTTAGCGTTGACGTCCTTTTTTTCCAACCTCAGAGTTGTCGTATACCTTTTCCCAACCTCAGAGTTGACGCATTTCTTCTCCAACCTCAGAGTTGTCGTACGTATTTGTCCCCAACCTCAGAGTTGTCGTATATTCCTTTTCCAACCTCAGAGTTGACGCCCTTTTTCCCCAACCTCAGAGTTGACGTCTGTTTTGTCCAACCTCAGAGTTGACGCCCCTTTTTACCAACCTCAAAGTTGTCGTATATTTTTTGTCCAACCTCAGAGTTGACACCTTTCTTCCCCAACCTCAAAGTTGATATATATGGCGATATGCTCCAGCCTTACCATTGACAGATTCCTTTCTTCCAACCTCAAAGTTGAAGTCAATGGTTTTATCTCCAGTCTCAAAATCGATGTCTACATTTTTTTACCAACCTCAGAGTTGACGTATATCCTTTTTCCAACCCCAGAGTTGACGCCAAGTTTTTCTCAACCTCAGAGTTGATGCCTACCTTTTTTCTCAAACATTCAAAGTTGGTGTTTATCCAAGTTTTTCATCAATCTCAAAATTGATGTTGAGGTTACCGTCTCCAATCTCAGAGTTGATGTATATCTTTTATCTTCATCCTTAGAGTTGATACTTGTTTTCTTGTGGAAGTATATCCTTGTTTCTTAACCTCAGAGTTGATGTCCGTATACCTTTTTCCCAACCTCAGAGTTGATGTCAAATTTTCCCTCGACCCCAGAGTTGATATTAGGGCTACTTTTCTCAATCTCAGAGTTGATATCTTTTTTAGGGTCGCCCGTTTTCCTCAACCTCACTGTTGATGTTTGCTCCAAATTTCCCCAATCTTAGAGTTGAGGCCTATATTCCCAACCTCAGAGATGATGTTTATCGGTCTCGTTTTCAACCTCAAAATCAGTGTGAGTCTTTTCCCCAAACCTCATAGTTGGCGTCTAGTCTTTTTCTCAACCTCAGAGTTGATATTGCACTGTAGTTTTCAAACACCCGATTAATCAAGTTGACATTTCAGTCATTGTCCTGATATCATACAATGTACTTTCCCAACCGTAGTGCTGACGACCGTCATTTCAGTTATCACAGTGTTCTTTGCATAAGAAGCTTCATTCCCCAACATATCTTTCAATCAGTTTTCAAAGTCGTAGATCCATGGGTTGTACCCATGGTCCATTTTTCTATCCCCAACGAAGTTGTCTTTGTAGATCTGTTGATTCTGCTAACTTTAGGATCTGAGTCCACCCTCGTGTCGGCTTTCCTTCTGAAAATCCATCTTGTGATGGTGACCTCTGGTTATGAGACCGCCTTCGTGTCAGCCTACTTTAGAGTTTAGGATCTGAGTCCGCCTTTGTGTCGGTCTTCCTTTTGAAAATCCATCTTGTGATGGTAACTTTGATTGTGAGACCGCCTTCATGTCGGCCTACCTTTGTGTTTGGATCTGAGTCCGCCCTCGTGTCGACTTTCCTTCTGAAAATCCATCTTGTGATGGTAACCTTTGGTTATGAGTCTGCCTTCGTGTTGGCATTCCTTTTGAAAATCCATCTTGTGATGGTAACCTCTGGTTATAAGACCTCCTTCATGTCGGCCTACCTTAGAGTTTAAGATCTGAGTCCGCCTTCATGTCGGCCTTCCTTTTGAAAATCCATTTTGTGATGGTAACCTCTGGTTCTGAGACCGCCTTCGTGTCGGCCTACCTTTGTGTTTGGATCTGAGTCTGCCTTCGTGTCGACTTCCATTTCGAAATCCATCTTGTGGTGGTAACCTCTGGTTATGAGATCGCCTTCGTGTCGGCATACCTTTGTGTTTTGATGAAGTCACTTTCGGTTATTATCCTTTTGATGTGAGATCGCCTCTGGCCGAAATTCTTCTTAGAAAGTTCACCTTCGTTGTGATGTGAGTTCGCCTTTGACCAACATTTGTTTCGTTTACCCTTCGGTTACGAGTCCACCTCCAGCCGGCATTCTTTGCTTCTTAAACCAGTTCATTGCAAGTCCGCCTTCGGCCGACATCCCTTTCAATTCCGCTTTCGAGTGGTACCTTTACTTTGAGTCCACCTTCGGTTGGCAAACACTTTATAAGATATATCCCCATAGAGTGCAAATTTCTGGGTTCTTTTTGTATTCAAACACCTTCTACCTTGAACGTCTGAAAGATGTTGCTATCATCCCTTTAGGTTTAAGTCGATTGAATAGGGGAAGCTGTTGCACCCCAAAATTTGCCCTATCTTTTTCTAACCTTGACTGGCTTTTATTTCGCGTTCATCTGCATATCACAGTAGGTCATAAACTCATAATCATACATTGCATTGGTTTTCTAAGACATGGGATATAAGTTTTTCTTGTTATTTGTGCTTGCCATATTCAGAGGTGATTCGGTTGGTTCCTACGTCAGTCAAGTTGAAATAAGGTTGAGCTTCCAACCTCAAGAGTGTCTTCTTATCAAAACATCATCAAGTATCAAGTCATAATGTCATATTCTTCAAGATTTCTCAAGATCATAAAGTGCTAAGGTTGTCATGGATCTCAACTGAGAAGGCTTAGTGCTAAGGTTTTGTTTCTTCGCCATATCATAAGCTATAATTATCATTCAATGTACAACTCAAAGAGAATTAGTGTTTCACATTTATTATGGGTGAACATGTGCATCAAGTGGAGGTCATGATATTAGGGCCTATCTTCATACAAAATTTTCTCAAGGAGCGTTGCTTTTATGTCAAGAATTTCAAGGTATAAAGTGGAGCCATTGCTTGACACTTACTAGCAACATGTATTGCTATTGTTGGAAGATCACTCCTTACTAACTACATGCCCGAAAACTGGTTGGTTACTTGGGTGGAGGGTGTTAGATCATAAATTCAATGCCCACATTAAATTGGAAGTGTTGATTGGAAAGCTAAGCTCTTGAAGAGGTTTAAAAGAGCTTTCGACTGGATTGTTGTGAGAGGTCTTAGTCGAAGATGCTCATAAGAGTGAGAGATACTTTTGGGACTTAGAGAATATTTATAAAAGTTTGGGGAGTCACCTTCGACCGAGAATACTAATGACAACCGACGCTGAGAAGTTCAAATTCAAATAAAGGAGGGAGCAGTTACTTGCGCTTCCCTCATGAGAAGATAAGTGGCGCATATCCAAGGGTCAGAAGCATGCAACGTGACACTTGTCATGTGTTGATTATCTTAGGAAGTTAACAGCAATTAGTTTTAGTATTATAAATAGGGGTTCTAGCAATAGGATTCAGTGTGCTGTGTTCACTTTGTACAAGTTACTCCAAAGTTACTCAAAGTATCCGTGTGTAGAGAAAAGAGTCTTGTGAGAATGTACGTGATGCGAACAACATTTATCTTTTCAATAAAATTTACTTCAATCGTTCATTAAGAACTTGTCCTTTATTTTTAACGCAAGTTATGTTTCTGCACTTTGTCTTATTTTCATATTTCCGACTTTTACCGCACACCTTCGACCCTTTCTTTTACATTTCCAGCCTTTTAACTTAACATTTTAGAACGTTGTTTAGATTATATTTTCAACAAACCTTTCTTCATGTTCATTGTCGAAGTGCTAGTTCTTTAGAATTTACTTTAGGTTAGTGGTTAGCACATGTCCTAGGATCAATCTGATCGATCCTGTGAGTCACCAAAGTTAGATTTGGAAGATCAGCGGTTGTTTACCAATTTTCACGGTAAACAAATTGGCACGCCTAGTGGGACAGTGCTAAATCTATAAAGATCTTTACAAATTTTGAAAATCTGTACATATCAATCTTTTCGTTCTTAAAAAACTTTGTTGCATGTTATTGAGAAGTGGTAAGGTAGCCACTACAAATGAAGAGAGACAAAGGAGAAGATACACAAGAAAAACGGCGACGACCACTAGTCAGCCAAATAATCCAAACCCTCAGGGGAGTGGTTCTAATCCTCAACCAAGTAATTCAAATGTCCAGCCTAGTAACACTAACCCTCAAAATGTGTCTAGGAACGATGTGGTACCACCCCCTGTCCCTTCGACAGGAGAGTCAATACCACCTCCTGTTATGTCTGAACCAATGCCATCAGTGGCAGGTTCAGGGTCAACATATACCAGATCTTACACTCAACCTATTTTGGATTACATTGGGCCACAAGGAACTAATCCCCAAACTCCACCAGGAGGAACTTCGACATTTAGGCATTTTCCCCCTCCAAGATTTTCACAACCATTGCCGAGGAATCCACCTTATGGAATGCCAACGTCAATAATACAAAGCCTCCAAAATGCCCCCCAGTATTCTCAGACAATGTAATATCTTCTTCATTGCAAGGATCGGGATCTGGGATAAATGTGGGTCGAAACAACCAAAGTTTTGGTGTGGGGTATTCCACTCAAGGTCCTAGTTTAACCTATACCTCTATTGCACGTTTACGACAACAAATGGATGAGAGTAACCTACAAATGGTACAAACCTTATCCCAAACTATGGGGGAGATTTTCCAGCCTTTTATTCAAAACACTACCCAAACCAATCAACAATTAGCAGCGCAATTGGCGCGCATGGCAGAGTTTATGGGTGTACAAACCCCCGTGCAAGGTGTGACTGTTGTGGAGAACATCCCACGGCGGAACCTAGAAAACCAAGAGATAGTCGAACCCCCTAGAGTCGAACCACCTGGGAACCAAGTGCCATTTCCTGTAGAAAGGGAGCAAGGGGTAGTTATAGTAAACAGAAATCAAGATGCTGACCATGTTGTACAACAGGTTCGACGTAACAACATAGCAGCAGATAATAACCTAGCGGCCATGGTCGAAAGAATAATGGCTCGAAATGGGGTAAATTTTGGCTTTACTAGGCCAAACTATACATCACCGATAGTAGATTACATTCTCCAAGCAGAATTACCTCCTTGGACGAAGGTCCCAAAGTTTACTAAATTCTCAGGAGATACTACAGAATCTACTGTCGAACACGTAGCCCGGTATACGATCGAGACTGGAGAGATTGCAAAGGACTAAAGTCTTAGGGTAAAGTATTTTCCAAGTTCTCTTACCAAAAATGCTTTTACTTGGTTTACAACCCTACCCCCTAACTCAATCTGTAATTGGACCCAGTTAGAATGTTTATTCCATGAACAATTCTATATGGGACAAACTAAGATTAGTTTGAAGGAATTGGCTAGCATAAAACGAAAGTTTACTGAGCCAATAGACGATTACTTAAATAGGTTTCGATTACTTAAGGGCAGGTGCTTTACACAAGTGCCAGAGCATGAATTGGTCGAAATGGCCGCTGGTGGCCTTAATTACTCTATTAGGAAGAAGTTGGATACCCAGTATCTGAGAGATATGGTCCAACTGGATGATAGGGTTCGACAGTTAGAACGTCTGAAAGACGAAAAGGTTAAGTTCAATAAGGGTAAAAAGGTAGCCTATGTTGAATATAATGAGGACGTCGAAGGTTTATACGACGAACCATTATATTTCGACGAGAGTGAGGTAGACGTTGTTGAGTTAAAGCAAGGTCCTCCGTATGCTTGTAAAATGTTAGCCCCTTCGAACGGAAAAAATTATGTCGAATCTAAGAAGAATGATAAGTTTCCAAAGAAAACATAAACTTTCGATATCACTAAATGTGACAAAAAAATTTATTTGTTAGTAAAAGATGGGCAAATGATAGTGCCTCCTGGCGCTAAAATGCCACCTTTAGAGCAAAGAAAAAAGAGAGGATTTTGTAAGTACCATAATTTTCTAGGTCATAAAACTTCTCAGTGTTTTCTTTTCAGGGATCTGGTGCAAAATGCTATTCAGGAGGGCAGGTTGAAATTCGGGGAGAAGAGCAAAGGTTAAATGAAAATTGACTTCGACCCATTGTAAACAATGGAGGCCCATTATGCTGAGCCAGAGGTACATATGGTTGGGGTTGCTGATGACTTCGACTGTTCAGTCAACATGGTGGAAATTACTAAAGATTTCAGCAAAGATGATGTGTTAGCCAAGGTTACTAAAGACCTTGACATTAATGTTGTGGAAAAACTCATGAGCGAGGCCGCTGATGGCTTCGACAAAGCCACTGAAGGCTTAAATGAAGGGATCACTGAGAGTTCCAACATGATGTTGGTTACCAAAGAAACTATTGAGAGTTTCGTTAAGATGGATAAGGCTGCTGAAGGCCTTGATGTAGACTTCTGCAATCTGAACCTTAGTATTGATGTCGACATGGACATAAATATGGTCGAGATTACACAACATAAGACCATGGAGGTGGATGAAGCAAGCTGCCAAGAAGAGCGTAACAAAGTGGCATATCCAAAACAGGATGAGACTATAATTGAATTCCTTCACCGTTGCCAAAAGAAGGGATCATATGTCATGCTATGCCCCAGGTGCAGTGCAATCTTCGACAAGAAAACTGCTCATAATCTCGAGGGGGTTAGGAAGGCTAAAGAAAGAAGGGAGCAAAGAATGTCTCAGGGTCAAAGGAGTTTCGATCCTAGAAGGTCTTCGTCAAAACAAGTGGGTGGAAAGACACAATTCCCAGGGGCCAGACCAAACACCTTCAAACCAACAAGTAATGCGCCAGTCGGTAGCTGGATGAAACCTGTCGAATGAGAGAAAAAAGGTTAGAAAAAATGGCAGAAGTTTGATGTGAACATAGGCTCTTCAATAGAGTATCGAAAAGAGTTTCAGACTTCCAATAGGTCGGCTTATGTCTCTGAAAACTATAAAGGGAAGAATCCAATGTCGCAATCTCAATGGAGGAGAGAGCAACGTAGAAGGAAAGCTCTCAGGGAGGCTCAGTCGAAGAACCAAGGAGAATCCAGTACTAATGTCCCTACTGATAATCTTGCAGGGAATCAAGTAAAGATCGTTGAAAGAATGCCCGTGGGGCAAAAGTTGTTTTCCTCTCAAGAGGACAAACATGAAAAGACAGTCGAAGATGATGAAGAAATGATAGATAACTTCGACTTCGAGTCCGACGCTTCTCTCGACATCATAGTCAATGTAGTGTCTATAATGCCAAGGAAGTTCGACCAAATTACAGAAGTCGAAGATTTGGATGCTTGCACTGAAGCTGAGATGGCAGTACACAAGCCTGTTTGCTACTACATTATGAATAATGGATGCGTTGAAGAGCAGAACACCTTTTTTGAGCGACCTACAGAGGCAATGAAGGGTCACCTAAAGCCCTTCTACATTACCGAAAAAGTGGAGAACGTGCCAATAAATAAAATATTGGTTGATTGTGGCGCAACAATAAACTTGATGCCATATTTCTTACTGAACAAGATTGGCAAGTATGACACTGATACTAAGCCACATAATATGGTTCTTTCAAACTACGAGGGAAAAGTTGGCTCTACACTGGGTGTGATACAAGTGGACTTGACAGTCGGGACAATAACTAGGCCTACTGTCTTCATGGTAGTGGAGACAAAAGCCAACTACAATCTGCTCTTGGGACGAGAGTGGATACATGGCATCGGTGCAGTGCCATCTTCGATGCATCAACAAATCACCATCTAGAGGCCAGATGGCATAGTCGAGAACATTGAAGCTGACCAGGGGTATTTCAAAGCACCAATAAATCATGTCGACAGATGTCAGTTCGAAAAACATTTGTCTCACATTGCCCCGTGTGGCCCAGCAGATTTTGAGTTTGTCCCAGATGACGAAACATTTTTCTCATTGTACTTACATCCGGTCGATGGTTTCCGTTGGGATAAGGAGGTGCCAGGGGAAAGGCTTTCATACCTTGGCGACCCTACAGTAGACCCTACAGGATGGGGAAGTGAATTCAGTGATAATGACTGAGTTCGAAGCATTGAAAAGAATTTCGGCCTACGTGGCTGAAACTAGACTACAAGCGGCTTTGGAAGCTGCTAATAAATACATGGCTGGCGAAGCCAATTCTGAATGTCACCAAGAAGTTCGTAGTAAGGACTTCGACCCATAGCCACCTGATAAGGTTCGGGGTGTAGAGCAAGGCCAGAGGCTTGACGCCATCTATGACGACGAGCCTTTGGGATTTAAAAAGATCCGCTGGCAAACAACATTAAGATGCTAGCACAGGATCCGTTAGAAGAAATTGACCTGGGTGAAGGGGCAACTAGAAGGCCAACATATGTCAGCGCTAATCTGGACCCACAACTCAAGGTCGAAGTTACCCAGTTGCTGCAGGAGTTTAAAGACTGTTTTGCCTGAGACTACGATGAGATGCCTGGTTTGAGTAGAGAGTTGGTTGAACACACGTTGCCAATCAAGCCTGGGAAGAAGCCAGTCAAACAGAATCCAAGACAGTTTGCCCCAAAAATTCTCTCGAAGATAAAGGAGGAGGCCGAAAGACTCCTTCGATGCAAATTCATCCGCACTGCCAGGTATGTCGAATGGTTAGCTAACATTGTGCATGTTATTAAAAAGAATGGTTTCTTAAGAGTTTGCATAGACTTTAGAGATTTAAATTCTGCAACTCCTAAGGATGAGTATTCTATGCCTGTGGCAGAAATGCAAGTCGATTCCGCCACAGGACATGAGTATCTTAGTATGTTAGATGGGTACTCTGGTTATAACCAAATATTCATTGTTGAGGATGATGTCCCCAAAACAGCTTTTCTTTGTCTGGGAGCCTTAGGCACCTACGAGTGGGTGGTAATGCCTTTTGGCCTAAAAAATGCTAGAACAACATATCAACGAGCAATGAACTCAATCTTCCATGATTGTATTGAGACTTTCATGCAAATATATATCGATGATATTGTGGTTAAGTCTGTTTCAGGGAAGAGTCATTTAGGCCATCTTCGACAGTCCTTTGAACGGATGAGAAGGCATGGTCTCAAAATGAATCCTCTTAAATGTGCGTTTTGTGTGCAGGCTGGGGATTTTTTAGGCTTTGTGGTCCACAAAATGGGGATCGAGATCAACCAGAATAAGACCAAAGCCATCATGGAGGCAAAAACGCCATCAACAAAAAAGGAGTTGTAATCACTGTTGGGCAAGATTAATTTCTTGAGAAGATTCATATCGAACCTAAGCGAAAAAACGCAGGCCTTTTCACCATTACTTAGATCCAACAGAGATGGATTTGACTGGGGGCAAGATCAGTAGGAAGCCTTCGACAAGATCAAGGAATACCTGAGTTATCCCCTGATTCTTTCACCGCCTTGTAGAAATAGGAGTATCAGATTGTACATAGTTGCGTCAGATAAAACCTTATGGAGCATGTTGGCTCAAGAGGATGAGAATGGCGTCGAAAGGGCCATTTATTACCTTAGTAGAGTTTTAAATGATGCAGAAACTAGGTATAGCATGATAGAAAAATTATGCTTATGCTTGTATTTCTCTTATACAAAATTAAAGCAATATATAAAGCCAGTTGATGTTTATGTTTCGTCTCATTTTGATGTTATTAAACATATGTTGTCTAAACCTATCTTGCATAGTCGAATTGGTAAATGAGCACTAGCATTGACTGAGTACTCTTTAACGTATAAGCCTCTAAAGGCAGTTAAAGGACAAGTGGTAGCAGACTTTATAGTCGACCACTCCATAAATGAAAGCACTTTGAATTACGTCGAATTGGAACCTTGGAAGTTATACTTCGATGGTTCCAGCCACAAAGATGGAACAGGCGTAGGTGTGCTAATTATTTCTCCTGATAAAATTCTAACAAAATTCAAGTACAGGGTCGAAGGACTTTGTTCCAACAACGAGGCTGAGTATGAAGCCTTAATAGCTGGACTTGAAATTTTGTTAGAATTGGGGGCAACTCGAGTCGAAATAATGGGAGACTCAGAGTTTGTCATAAAACAAATTACAAAGGAGTACAAATGTGTTAAGGAAAATCTTATCATGTACTTCGTAATAGCGAACATACTACTGAAGAAATTCGAAGTGGTGAGCATTCGACACATACCTCGACTAGAGAATCAAGTGGCTAACGACTTGGCTCAGATTGGTTATGGGTATAAGGTTTCGAAGGAAAATCTACAAGAGGCAATCGAAGCTAGAGGTAAAGTCGTATCTGTTGGATTATGCCCATCAGATCTAGAAGTGACGAAGCTTGGATACGCTCATGAAGAAAATTTTGAGATTTTTGCAATAGACGGTTTGACGGACAAAGACTGGAGGAAGCCTATAGTCGAATACTTGCAGAATCCAACAGTGTCCACAGAGCAAAAGGTCAGGTATCAAACTTTAAGTTATGTCCTTCTAGGTAATGAGTTATTTAAAAAGACCCCTGAGGGAGTCTTACTTAAATGCCTTAGTGAATCAGAGGCGCATCTTGCCCTTTCAATTGTCCATAGTGGGGCACATCAAGTAGGCCATAAGATGAAGTGGCTATTGTTTCGACAAGGCATATATTGGCCTACTATGCTAAAATATTGCATTGAATTCGCTAAGGGCCGCCAGGAATGTCAGGTTCATGCTGGCATACAGCATATCCCTGCAAGTGAGCTGCGTTCCATAGTCAAACCATGGCCTTTTAGAGGTTGGGCTTTGGATTTAATTTGAGAGATTCGACCTGCATCCTCCAAGAATCAGAGATACATTTTGGTAGGAATTGACTACTTCACAAAGTGGATCGAAGCGATACCATTGCCAAATGTAGATCAAGAAGATGTGATCGAATTCATTCAAAAATATATCATTTATAGGTTTGGAATCCCAGAAACGATCATGACAGATCAAGGATCAGTCTTTACTGGTCGAAAGATGCAGAGTATGCTAGAGAGATGGGTTTCAAACTCTTAACCTCTACACCTTATTATGCTCAGGCTAATGGTCAGGTCGAAGCGGCTAATAAAGTGGTGATTGGGTTGATAAAAAAAATGTGGGGAAAAGGCCCAGGAATTGGCATAAGACCTTGGATCAGATCCTGTGGGCCTGTCGAACTTCTCCCAAAGAGGCAACTAACACTACTCCGTTTCGACTAACCTTTGGTCATGATGCAGTTTTACCTATTGAGACCTATCTCCAGTCGATAAGGATTCAGGGACATGATGAAATTCCTTCTGAGCGTTATTGGAATATGATGTTAGATGAGTTGGTAGATTTAGACGAAGAAAGACTTAAAGCTTTAGAACTTTTGAAGAGACAAAAGAAAAGAGTCGAAAAGTCTTACAATAAAAGGGTTAAGGGTAAGACCTTTTCGCCTGGAGATTTAGTTTGGAAGGTAATCCTGCCTATGGATCGAAAGGTCAGAGCCTTGAGTAAATGGTCCCCAAAATGGGAAGGTTCGTTTCAAATTACGCAAGTATTTTCTAATGGAGCCTATGAAGTGGAAGAATTAAACGAGGATAAAAGAATCTTGAAAGTAAATGGCAAGTATTTGAAAAAATATAAACCAGCACTTCAAGAGGTTAAAATTGCTAAAGAGTAATTCAACGTAAAAAGGGAAAAGCCAATAATGGTATTCATGAATGCCAAAATGGCTTAAGAGTCATTACAAATAAAAGCCTCAAATGGCTATGGAGCATTATACAAAAAAAGGAAAATTACAAAGAAATTAACAAGCTAAAAGGGGAGATTCTCCTTCATCTTCAAGTACTTCGACTTTTGGAGATCAAGACGCCTTTCACACAAGGCCTTGTCAGATTTTAAATGTGCAACCTCCTTCTCCAGTTGTTGAGCTTTCTTAGCAAAAGTTATGGCATTTTCAAGCTCTTTTGACAAGCCAGAGTCATCAAAGGCAGAAAATTCAGCGTTACGCTTTTTGGCCTTTGAGATCTTGGCTCGAAGTTTCTTGATCTTTCGCTCCCAGGAAGCAATACTTTCTTCATTGGAGGTGATTTCCTGCTTGTTCTTTTCTTTGGTTTCCTCCAATTCTGCTACCTTATTCTCAGAATCAGTGGCAGCGGTCCAAACGGCAGCCTCACTTCCAGCTTTGGTTGAAATTTCATTTTCGATTTGGGGCAGGCATTTTAGGTCACCATAGACTTGGTCAATCATAGTGCCAAGTTCTAAAATGACGTTGGCAGATTCTGGAGAAATGGCATGGATGTCGACTTGTTGAAGGAGATTTTTCAGAGAGATATGAGTGACATCATCCATCTATAAGAGTGTGAAAAGGTCACCCTTAAAGATCTTATTTTTTATCTTCAGAAGGATATTGTCCTTTGCTTGAAGGCTGGTCCCCAGAGGCAGTCGAAGCACTAGGAGTTTTGTCAAATGAACTCCCTCGACGGCCAAGAAGGATCTTTATGTATTGTCGAGGGTTGCTAGTCTTCAAGGCATCCAGTTCCTTTTCAAAAAGTCCTGCTCCATACATAGTTGAGGTTGCCTTACCCTCAGTTACAGTGGTAGTTACTGGGGTAGTAGTAGCTTCGACATGGGTTGGCTTGTTGATAGGTTCTTTCTCAGCCTTCTCCTCTTTACCTTTGTCCTTTTCTTCTTCATCTTCGTCCATTTTGTCATAAGCATTTTCATCACTATGGCCATCAAGTTCAGACTGGTGCATTGTCTCATCATCATCTTCTTCCACCTCCTCCTCTCCTTTTGGGTTAACATTAGCAGCCTCTACAGGTTTGTCTATTGGGGATCCCTCTTCATCGACCAAGTTTGTATCTTCATCTATGGCAGTTGCTCTTGGATTCTCTGTTTTGGGATTCTACTGATCATTGTTGTCCTCATGGTCGGAGCCATCTGTTTGAGATTGCTGGGTAGTAGTCTTTGCTAGCGAAGGGGGAGCTGTTTCAAAGCCAGGTTTGTTAATTTCACCTAGTGAACTCATTCTAGAGCCCAATTCAGAAGTGGGATGGTATGTAGGCTCACCTTGGCTATTCAGGAGAGTGATGGGAGAAGGAGGATTATCCACCAGCGGTTTTGAACCACTTGCATCAACCTTAATCAAATCGAAGCAAATTAGAACAAAAGGAAACAAGGTAGATAAATTGACTCTTTAAAGAATAATATGACAAGCTACCTTGACACCTTCAACATCAGGGCTAGAGTTATTGCTTTCAGCATGATCTGTGGTTGGTCTAGAGGCAGCTCCAGAAGAGGCTTCTGCAACTCTGCTCGTAGTGGTGGCCTGTTTGGGGACTTTAGCCGTTTTAGGGTCAGATTGGCCACCAATAGCATCTGTTTCTTGGCTTGGTCTTTTCCTTTTTTTGGGCTTCAAGTCTTCAGGGGGAGAAATCAATGATAATTTGGGCAGTGCCCCTCTTTGATTTCCTTTGAGGTGTCGGAGGTGGTTTGCGAGAAGCCTAAAATAATAAGAATCATTAGGGGGAGAAAGAATAATCGACGTAAGGAAAAAGTGTGTGATGTACCTTGCTACCTTCACCTTTGGCTTCGACCAGTTGCTGAGGGGTGTTCTTTTTGGGTACAGCTGCAAGACAAATCAAGTTACCTCAAGTCAGTAATGGTAAAGTTCAAATAAAAGAACATAAAATCGAAGAATCCAAACCTTCATGTATTTCGAATTCGATGCGAACATCTTCGATACCGACATGAAGGTGTCCTTTGAAACTGTCTAGCATATGCTTAGTCGGAACCACCCGCTGAGCCTTAGGTTTCGACTGCTGGCAAAGGATTTTTATGGAATCCCCACAGATGAACCAGTCTGGAAATGGAGGGGCCAGAGCCACTCTAAAATCAGCAGATGGCAGTCGAGGAGTCTTTGGAGGAAATAGTGCGAAAGCCGCTTCATAGCGTTTCTCAGGAGGAACAAATGAAGGGAGTTTCAAACTCTCCATTTTCTTTAGAAATTTCTCCTTCATCGTAACTGCGGCTTCATGGACGGTTTGAATAATATCATCTGGTCGATAAACAGTTTCAAAGTACTTCTGGAAGGCTTGAATCTCTTTAACATGATTAGATGTACCTTTCTTGATATTCTCCTGCATATAAACAAAAGCTTGTTCAATCAACTGAGCGAAGCTAGAGACATCAAGGAATTCTGCAGCATAATGCTTCGACCACCAGTCGTGGAACTCTTGGGTGCAGAGGTGAGAAGGTTCAAAATAGATAGGAGTTAGGAGTGATCAATGGGAATGTCTAGCGAGGTGCGTCAAACTCTCTATGGCATATTAGATAGTGTTGGGAAGGATAACATGGACCTTCTTCTTGTACAAGCAATTGGGTAGAGTCTGGACCAAACCAAATTGTCGAGAGACAAGATCTGGTTGATAGGCCATTAGAGATGTTTGGCCCTTTAGTAGGTTGAGTTGATGAATGATAAGTCTAGGGATCCGAAATGCCTCCCAGACACGCTGAGATTCTTCTTCATGTTTCTTGAACGAAGGAGGAAAGGGACTGGTAAACCATTCAGGACCATATTTTGTTTCAACAAAGGGCGCCATCCTTGGTGTGAATTCATAACGCTTGGCAAACATTTTGACGAAGCCAAATAAGGATACCCTAAGTGTATGCCCTTCTTCGTTTGGGGTTAGCTGCACCAGTCGAATCCATTCGACTCGTCTCTCTTTAATTTCTGCAACCTCTTCGTCCACATAACCTTTGTTGGGGAGACTGGCTTCAAAAGTGGCAATAAACCAAAGCTGGAGCAGCCAGAAGGGTCCTGATAGCAGGAGGTTCCCGTTGCTACCTTGGTTTTTTAGATGACCAGCACCTTCACTTAAAGACTCGTACAGACTGGCCAATATCATTTCGCTTAGGCAGATGCCTCAGTTAAGGTGCAATTGATTGGGTATGGTTAGATATTTTCTTGCCACTTGCAAAGATTTGGTGCAGAATACACAGCGAGAAAGCCACATAGCCAGAAATGCTATGTGCTCTTTGTCTTTGACTGCGTCAGTTTGCTTGTCATTGTAATGGTTTATGAAATGAGTGTAAGTGTGTTTGGTGGTTACGAATCCTATAGTGTCTATAGCATCTATTTCTGGGTCGTAAACTAGCCCATGTGGTCTTAGCCCTGTGATAGCGGCTATGTCGAAGAGAGTGGGTGTCATCATCCCACAAGGGAGATGGAAAGTATAATGGGTACTATCCCAAAAATACAAAGATGATGCCAGTAAAGTCGGACAGTAAGCAGGACCTGTCTTCGACATCATAATCAAGTCATAGATTCCTAAACTCTTCCAAGTTTCTGCTTTGACTTTCTCTAACTTGGTCAGTCAGTTCAAATAGAGGTCAGAGTCCTTGAAGTACGGGGTTGCTCTAAATAGCCTAGACTCGTCATTCAAATACTTCAAATCTATGTTCTTTAGGGTTACATTATCATGGGGTTCAGATGCTACCCTAGCCTTGTCTTTCTGCCCTAAAGGTTTGGTTTTGCGATATGACGGAAAGAAACCACTAATGGCTGTATAATCTGTATCTAAAGAAGACAAAGGACCAGATAAAGCTAGCGGTTTCCCAGAAACAGTAACAGGAATCAATACCCGAGTCTCGTAGATATGTCTTTTTTCTTCTTTGAGAGGCTCAGGGATGAATTGCTGGTTCTTTACCACTTTGGGTCCATTCAATGTAGCGAATGGAGGAAGTAGTGGCCTGCTCTTTGGCCCTCCGAACTTCTGGTTTTTCTTTGGGTCTTGAGTGGTAGCAGTTGAAGATGCCATTGTTGAAAATTTGAATAAAATTGGTTCGTTGAAGGTAAAGGGTTGAAAGTTTTGGAAGAGAGGAGAAAGTGCGTAGTGAATACTTGGGAGTTGGAAAAAATAAAAATAGTTTCTGGAGAGACTATTTATAAAGTGTTTTGGAGACACTAAAAGGTCACTAACCATCATTAAGGAGCTAAAGCTAGTGGGACACATGTCCTCCCAGGAGCCAAAGTAGGGGCGGTGACAGTTGCTACCTATGTCCACGATCTCCTAGACTCTAGGAGAGGTTATGATGGTTGGGGTTTTGATGTGATTTCTGAGGAGACGTTTTAGTCATAATCATAATGGGTTGTGAAGTCATAAATTTGATTAAAAATAAACTGAATAGTTTCTTGAGATGTGGGTTAGTCAGTTTTTGATGGACACTTTTACATGGTTGAAAGATTGCGTCGAATGGACACTATCAAAAAATAACCCTTCCTCAATTATTGTCGAAAAGGGAATTTTTGGGGGCCAATTTGTTAGCTCATAAATTCGACGCCCACATTAAATTGGAAGTGTTGATTGGAAAGTTAAGCTCTTGAAGAGGTTTAAAAGAGCTTTCGACTGGATTATTGTGAGAGGTCTTAGTCGAAGATGCTCATAAGAGTGAGAGATACTTTTGGGACTTAGAGAATATTTCTAAAAGTTTGGGGAGTCACCTTCGACCGAGAATACTAATGACGACCGACGCTGAGAAGTTCAAATTCAAATAAAGGAGGGAGTAGTTACTTGCGCTTCGCTCTTGAGAAGACAAGTGGTGCATATCCAAGGGTCAGAAACATACAACACGACACTTGTCATGTGTTGATTGTCTTAGGAAGTTAACAGCAGTTAGTTTTAGTATTATAAATAGGGGTTCTAGCAATAGGATTCAGTGTGTTGTGTTCACTTTGTACAAGTTACTCCAAAGTTACTCAAAGTATCTGTGTGTAGAGAAAAGAGTCTTGTGAGAATGTACGTGATTTAAACACCATTTATCTTTTCAATATAATTTACTTCAATCGTTCATTAAGAACTTGTCCTTTATTTTTAACGCAAGTTATGTTTCTGCACTTTGTCTTATTTTCATATTTCTGACTTTTACCGCACACCTTCGACCCTTTCTTTTACATTTCCAGCCTTTTAACTCAACATTTTAGAACGTTGTTTAGATTATATTTTCAACAAACCTGTCTTCATGTTCATTGTCGAAGTGCTAGTTCTTTAGAATTTACTTTAGGTTAGTGGTTAGCACATGTCCTAGGATCAATCTAATCGATCCTGTGAGTCACCAAAGTTAGATTTGAAAGATCAGTGGTTGTTTACCAATTTTCACGGTAAATAGAGGGTTGTTTCTAATTTTTGTGTAGCCATTTTTTTGGAGTTTTCTGATTTCTTCCAAGGCCTACTCTTTTTCCGTGTGCAGTATATCACTTGTGGAAATAATAAGGGTGCACACTTAAATGCAGAACGATGATGCGCAAACAGAAAAAAAAAATCATACTTCAAGTTTGTTGATTTCCTTTAGGAGCAAAATTATTCACATGAATAGATAATAATAAATATGATATATGCTATTGGAAGTAAATTTTGTCGTTAGAGTTAAGCTTTGAGGAGAAAGTTGTGTGATTGTTTCTCTAGAGATCATTTATTGTAATGTGTGTGTTGTATTAACGAAAATGCATTGAAGGATCCATCCATTTGTTAGTAACCAAAAAAGACAATCACATTCACAACATCAATCAAGTGCCACAGTGCATCACTCAACGGAAAATATTCATTCAATGAAGGGTCAATGGTAGAAAGGAAAACTAATTAGACGAGGATCATTTGGAAGTGTTTATCATGCAACAAACCTAGAGACTAGAGCCTCACGTGCCTTGAAAGAGGTAGATCTATTTCTTAATGATCCTAAATCTGCAGACTGTATAAAGCAACTCGACCAGGAAATAAGGATTCTTGGTCAGCTAAACCACCCCAACATTGTACAACATTATACCAGAAAAAAAGAAGTTACAAATCCCCAACCAGTTATAACAGATTCCAAACTTAATTCATAGCAGAATAATTTCACAACAGAAAATGGATAATAGAAATTCAATTACAAAAAGGAGGTCCATAACAAAAAATGACTGAGAAAAATTTCACTGTAGAAGTTTATAACAGGATCTCATAACAGTTACACAACAATTCCATATAAGCTCACATAACAGACTTCTATTTTTCTCCCAGAAAACTTCTAACAGTTGCACCAACAGTTTCCCTCCATTCCTAACTTTTCTAACTAACCAATTCCTAACAGATTTTTTCCTAACAGAATTCTAACCAACTCAAACAGAAGAAACCACAAATAACTTCTAACCGAAAATACCAAAATGGATAACAGAGTTTTCTAAACCATTCCTCTAACAGATCCTCTCCTCTCTCCCTAATCCTGCAGCAATTCAACAGCAACAAGATTTCACAACACGAACCAATTCTGCATCGAAGCTTCTTCAATTCACCTTCCTCTATCTTCATTCTCCTTTGATTTTTCAGCAACAATCGTTTCGAGAATTCATCGCAATGCCCGATTTCTGTAACATCAACGCATCAACGTCACACCCTCTCTTTGCGCCTTCGTCGATTCTGCTTATCATCATCACAACCTGCAGAGAATCAGCAATACATCAACCAACAACTTCGGCATCGCGTAATATCAGGTCCAAATCGCAACAATAACTCAACACAACAACAAATTCACACGTACAATAACAAGATTGAAGAAGAGAAATTCAGAATTGCAGCAGAAAGAAGAAGAAGAGAGGAGCGTGAGGTCGTACCTGAAATTCATCGTGAGATTGCGTCGAGACTCAATTAAACGGCGGAATGAAGATGATGGCATCTTAGGTACACTGAGTCCCTTTTTCTTTCCTGTTGCCTTCGAATTGGTCATTGAGCGAGTTGTGATTAATTGGCAATGAGTGTGCTGCGTATCTCGTTATGGATTCTTGTTTCTTCTGCAGTCTGGTTCTATTGAGGGAGAGAGTGAATCGTTAAGGCGAAATCGCGACGGAGCCATTCCTCTCTAACGGCTTTTGTTTGAACAAATAAGTAGGAGGTGTGGACGGTGATTGATGAAAGGGAAGGCGGTGGAAAACCTGAGTTTAGGTTGAAAACGTCGGTTCGCAAGGAGGTTTGAGGGGACAAAGCTGAAGCGGAGGGAGATGGGCGGAAAGAAGGGCGTCGACGGCGCTGGGAAAGGAGGAAGAGAGTGAGAGTGTTTGTTGGAGGGCTAGTGTTTTCTCCTCTTATATTATGCTGCTGCAATGGTGGGTCGGGCTTCACTAAGCCCAGGTTGTGGTGCTACACGCACCATTCTCATGCTTTTCACACCTCCTTGGACTTGTTACAAAGTCAATGGGCCTATGTAACTGTTCTGACAGCCTCTTGTTGTTTTTAAATATTGTTTTGATTAGTATTTTTAGATATTAGTCTAGTTTTAGAGGAAGTTGGACTTAAGTAGGTTTCCCTTTAATTGGAATTAGTCTTAAGTAGAATTAGAGGATTTTAGGAGATTATTTAGGGTTAATTTTGTTTGATTGGTTTATGGTAATCAATTAGATTTTGATTTAAAAATTGAATTTTGGTTTAGAAGTTAATTTTGAAATAGGACCTAATTTTAATTTAGGTTTTAATTTTGATTTGTGATTTTTTAACATTGATTGATCAAATGACATTTAGGAGTAGATTTGTAATTCTAGTTTTAATCTCTTGCTAACCTCCTTGTTTTGATAAATCTTGTGGAGTTGGTTTTGGACTAATGAGTTATCTTGATGCAGATGATGCTTGGTCCTAATATCGATTGGACCGGTTCCGGATATTCGTTCTATTTCTCTAGATTAATTACCTTTGATAATTGTTGACACTTGATACTTGTTAAGTTCTGACATTGTTTGGACTTGTTGTTAGGTGCTTGACTATTGGACTTGCCTACTTGTTGGGAGTACGTGATAGCTGCGAGGCTTGAGCTTGTGGCGCGCTGTGAAGAGGCAACGAACCTTCTCCGATAGGTACCACTTGCACACTTGTTTAGCATTTCCGCTTGCAGCTTATGGTTGAGTGTGGAGTTTTCACTCCTGGTTGTATACTTGGCTTGGTTGCCAATTGACTGGATATTGTGCTGTTGTTTATTTTACTTTGCGATGGACGAAGAGTCACTCAACTTCCTTATAGTTGAGATCTCGACATCGTTTTCATCTTTTGATTGACAAAGACTCACTCAACTTCTTCATAGTTGAGATCACGACATCTTCATGTGTTGTTTATTTTCTGTTGCATTTACTTTCAGTTGAGGACGAGGAGTCACTAGGTTTGGTTGCTTGGATGATATCACGACATCGTCTATTTTGTGATTGAGTTGCTTCGTGTTTACTTGCTGATTGCTTTGTATTCACATGATCCCGTAGGATTCCTAGCTCTACTTAATTTTTGATTAAGTTGGAGGTAGGAGAGACATTAGGCTTTCAATCTATGCATGACAACATTAGGTAGACTTCCCTCTTGATCCTGACCTTAGGGCCATTGATGCATGACAACGTGTAGGGTCGGTTTTCCCTTGGACCTCCTGTGTGTCCTTTCTCTCGCCTCAGGGTGATCGAGATCCTGTTTTCCTGTAGTTCTGTGAACTACGAATGCTCTGATTCCTCTATCTCGTTATATTGAGGATACGTAGGCACGAGGTGCGATATCTCGGCGAGCACACTAACAACTAACCTCCCTTTTTCTCTCGTCTTAGTGTGATCGAGACTTTTTAATCGAACCTTTTTCTCTCGCCCCAGTGTGATCGAGACTTGTTCACCGACCCGTAGGTCTAACTACAACTGCTCTGATTTCCTCTCTCTGGTTAGATTGAGGATATGTAGGCACAAGTCGGCGATGTCTTGGTGAGCAACCTTCCCCCACAATCATGTAGTCTCCGAACTACGTTGACTCTAATTTTCCCGTTCCCGAGGGAATACGTAGGCCTAGGACGGTGATGTCCTATCGAGTCACTTTTTTTCTTTCCCCCGTTCCGTTTCTGTTTAGCAGTAGGCATTAGATAACCCTCACCCTTTGATCGAAATAATAAGCGTGGATCCCATCAAGTACGATGGACGCGAGGGGGTGCTAATACCTTCCTCTCGCGTAACCGACTCCCGAACCCCGGCTATGGTTGTGATGACCATTCTTTTCCCTTTGTTGAGGTTTTCTTCGATTGTTTCCTTTCCCTGCATCAGGATAAATAACGTTCGGTGGCGAATCTTCTATTTTTCCACCGGTTGATTTTCGCAGGTGCAACACTAAGGTCAGATGAAAAGCTTGTGGAGGGGATAACGCCCCTATTGGCAAGTCATGCTAAAGGGAAGCAGACCAATTTGGCAGCTGCGAAGTTCTGAAGCATGTATACGGTATCTGACACCGTTGGAAGAAAACAAACTAAGAGGTATGGTATCTCTTTTTATCTCAGGGAACAAGGAGATTTATACATGAGAATTCAAGAGGAATTCGTTTGGTGTATGGATAGTTTCTGGAAGAGGGGGATCAATGGAGCTTTGATCTTAATCCAAGAGTTTGTTAATTTAGGATGGTGATCCTAATCAGTCCTCACGAGAAGCATGATGGTGTTCATGTGTGAGTGATTATTGGTTCTTGTCAGAAGAAGCAATAAGTAAAGTTGATGATTGTGTTCAGCAGGTATGTTGGACAGAGGGTGCGTTCTCAAAGACATGAAGACACGTTTTATGTTTTCCATTCATCAGCATAAATTTCCTTTGGTGGAGAACTGGTTATCTTAGATAGGGGGAGTTTCTCCTTGATCTAAGATATATTACTGCAGGAGTGCAGTCTGAATCAAGTTTGTATTGTGCGTCAAGCAAGCTGTGATTATGTTTCCATCCTGGGAGGATGAGATGTCAAGAAGGATGTCTTGACATTTTTGTACTGTTGCAAGTAGGGGGAGACTTGGCAGTGCAAGTTCTATGATTCTTGATAGATGCCTAATAATCATTGGTTTAGTCTGGGAGAATTTATTTTTCTCTGCTGACTGAATTCAGAATCACTGAAAGTTCATCATCAATGCTACTATTTCTGGATGAAGGTGTTTCATTTAGAATTATGGAAGGAAGAAGATGATTCTGTGTGTCTTTGTTTGAAAAGCCAATATTTGAAGTCTTTGTCAGGTCTGAAGGCAGGCTATTAGAGAAGAGACAATGTCTGACATGATGTCAGGACCTTGTTATAAAACATGTTTGCATGTAATAAGTTCTTTGGACGGTCTTCTTAAAAGAAGAAATAGTCAAAGCAGTCTTGGCCAGTGCGCTTTTGGTGGAGTTATTTCCTTCGATTAATGTTCCTTTGAATTGACTGACGTTATTTTTTGTGGTTCGTTACTTTCTAAGGAAACTGCTCAGCTATAAATAGGATTGCCTTGGACTTCTTTTGTCTCAATACTCTCTTTGGATTGGTGTCCGATGGTTCTTTTAATCTAGGCTTGGGGCTGTCTTGGTCACTTTTGCCAAGTTTTGGCTAAAAAGGGGGAGAATGGTTTTCTGGTGTCTTCTGGGATATGTTGGTTAAGTTGTTCTGACATCTTAACATCATGACCCCTTTTGTGTCTTGTGATCTGAGTTGTGAAGTAGGTTGTGTCTTGCGACCTGAGTTACGCAATCTATGTTCTCAGTGTTACGAAGCCTACAACTGCTGTTTCTTTTCTGGAGGAGTCTTCTGTTTCTCAACCCTCTCAGACTTTCTTTCTGGACCTCTCTTGAAACGAGGGGGAATGTGTTGAGGGGGAGACTCTCTTAGACCTTAGCTCCAATCAATTATCAAGATGAAGGAGTCTTGATGAAGGAGTCTTGCTGATTGCAGAATGCACAAGAAGATGTTTTAGCCAAAATTTATCAAAAGGGGGAGATTGAAAGTTCCTGGTGTTTGACTAAATTTTGCTAAAACATACTAATGATATAAATGAAGAATTCGCATAAGAAAAAGATGTCAAAGAAGATGTCCTAGCTTGGAGACTCAATATCCCGGCTGACTTACTGAGTTAGCAGGTTTTAATCGGTTGCAAGAATTAAGGAGCGGATATAGGAATCATAGGATCAAAGATAGAAAGCCCAACAGAAGACTCTATAAGAAGACTTAGACCTAGGGTTTTAGTGTGTACCAAATGTACCTTTGTATCACTTGTAACCTAGTTTTCTTTTGAAAAATAAGGGTTTAGGGTTTGAGAGTCGTCGGCTCTCTTAGGAGTTGTAAGTCTCCCTCTGTAGCATGGGATGCAGAGTGGAAGGTATTGGTACAGGACAGAACCAGAAGCCTTTAGGTAATGGTTTGTGTATCGATATTAGACAAAGGTTTGAAGCAAGTCCAAGATAACTTGTTGGTCAAGAAAACATGACAGAGATTCTGAATTGGCATAAGACAGAGATATCACAGGTTGTGATTAAGGAAGTGAGTAGGTCTCTCATATCAGAGTTGTAAACGATGAAGTTTAACTTTGGTTAAGATGTTCATTAAGGGTAATGATTAGAATAAAGTTTTAAATGGGGGAGGTTAGCTTTAGGGTAATACTACATGATAGTGAAGTCTTCTTCTTGGATTGGTATCCCCCAGAGTAGGTGAATTGTACCGAACTGGGTTAACACATACTGTCTTATTTAACAATCTGCAATTTACAGTTTTGTTATTGTTCTTGATTGACATGTCACAACCAGATGTCGTAACATCTGTGATTTTGCAGTTCTGATATTCAAGGTATCAGTCTGCTATGGTGCTCCTTTGTTTAAATGTTTATGCAGAATAATGTCTTGACATGTGTTAGGACATCTGCTGTCTGCATTGCCAGAATTTCAAAAACAAACTTCTTCCTCCCATAGATTAGGAGGAACTACGAACGGTCTGATTTCCCCAATCTTTTTTTGCTGGAATACGTAGGCATAAGATGGTGAAATAATAGTGAGTACACTAATCAAAAACCTTCCAAAAACAATAGACAACCACAAAACAACAAAAAACATTTCCCTTAACTTTCACAAAGGAGAAACTTTCCCAATTTAGCAGTAAATAAACTTAAGCAACAAAGTAATTCAACAGTAAAAATATATGCAAATAAAGGTTCCTATAGATTACTATAGGGTGTTAATAGTTTCCCTCAGTATAACCAACCCCCGATTCCAGATCTCTTAGCATTTGTAAGAAAAACATTTGCGAGCAGGGTTAGTTTAAGGTATCTTCCCCTTCCTTTTAAGCATCATAGGATAAATATTAGAAATCTGAAAGTAGCACTAAATGCGGTAGTGGTCGCGTCACGAAAACCAGAGCTACAGAAAAATGGCAACTTCACTAGGGACTTCATTTTTTCCGTCTTGGAGGGTTAAGCCTTGCATTACACATATTTTTACTGTTTCATTTGCTTATTTGCTTTCTAATTTGATATCATTTACTGTTTTTCATCATACTATCTGCTTATTTGCCATACTTGTTAATTTATTGTTATCTGGAAATGTGATTAATACACATGTGGCGAGTCAAAAAGTCCTCAGTGGGCTTGAGAGCATATTTTAAGATAGGAGGTGGCATACTCAAGAAGGCTTATAGGGAGTGAATCCCGACCAAGCTAAATTGAAAGTCCACCAAATCAGTAGAGATACCCTTTTGGAATTACTGATGTTTAGCGAGCAAGTCGTGAAAACATTACTTTTTCCACTGTGCACCCGTGAAACTGAGGATTAGTAAACATTTAACCATTCGGCCATTTTAGGACGTAGTGCGGTGACTATCGAGAATAGTTTATATGCAATACTACACTCGAATGAGATTCGTCTTAGGGATATTTCAGCTCTCATGAGTCAATCAGTTTGCTGGTAATGTTCTTAAGAGGAGTCAGTGATTTTGGAAACCTTGTTAGAACCCGTTCTACAAGTACAACAAGAACCCCTAGTACATACCTTCCGGATAGGTAGATCCATGGCTCTATGCTCATGGCGATAAACCCTTAAACATTTGTTTGTAAATATTTGTGTTCATGCATTCATTAAAATTTTTCAAAATTTTTCAAAAGAACTAAAAAAACAGGGTGTTGCAAATATCAGAAATTTGTACTGTGGATTTTGGTAGAAGAAAAACTCATAAATACACCTTCATAAGTCCAATACTTGAAGACCTGAGAAGATTGTGAAGGTTGATTACTAATCCTGAAGCTTTCAGAGCTAATTATGAGGGACTTTTATCCCTTTTAAAGGTCAACATGGTAGAAGGAGTCCTATCTACATTGGTCTAGTTTTATGATCCGGTGTACCGCTGCTTCACATTTCTAGATTATCAGCTCACACCAACATTGGAAGAGTACTCTCAGCTGATTGATTTACCCATCTCTGATCAAGACCCATTCTCAGGGCTGGAAGAGATTCCCAAAGATCAAACCATCACAAGGGCTACCTCTTTGGAAGTTTCAGATATCAAAACTCACATGACCATCAAGGGAGGAATTCAAGGTTTAACAGCTAGGTTTCTGTTGGAAAAAGCCCTATACTTTGCCAGCATAGTAAACATAGTTGCTTTTGAGGATATCTTTGTTCTACTCATTTATGGGTTATTCCTTTTTCCTAACATTGACAATTTCGTCGACATCAACGCTATCAAGATGTTCTTAATCAGGAACCCAATCCTAACTTTGCTTGCAGATGCTTACCACTCAGTGCATCTAATGAATTTGTACAACAGAGGAATGATTACATGCTGTGTACCATTACTCTACAAATGGTTTATTTCCCACTTACCCAAATCTGCTGCTTTTTGGGATCTCAAAAGTGATATGCGATGGTCACAAAAGATTATGTCTTTCACTCACTCTGACATAGATTGCTACAATCGGGTCTATGATGGAATAAAGATCATTGACAGATTTGGAAGCTTCCCCAATGTACCCTTCATTGTTACTAAAGGAGGGATCAACTACCATCCAGTTTTAGCTCGTCGTCAGCTCGGATACCCGATGAGGGATATACCATACAAAATTCATCTGGAGGGTCTTTTCTTCAAGGAAGGAGAAAATGACATAGCACTCAAGGAAGAAATTATCCATGCTTGGCATCATGTTCATACGAAAGGAAGAGAGTCTTTGGGAAAACCAAACTACATCTCTGCAGAGCCTTATCTCTAATAAGTACAAGCCAGAGCCATCAAGTTGAAAATGCCTTACCCTCATCAAGAAGTATTTCCCCTAAAGGAATCTATCCTCTACTTCATGAACGACACAGAGAAACTCCAGGTCGCTTTTAACAAAACTCAACGTGAAAAGAACTCTTGTAGAAACAAGTATCAGATTGTCAGCTTGGAGTGCACAAAGATTCAAGAGTTACTGAAGGAGAGAGATGCTCTGATTGAGATACTGGAGCAGCATGTTGTAGAAAGTCAAGAGGAACAGAAAAGTTTACTCGCTCCTTTCACCTGGAAAAGGATCATCGACCCGTCAACGGTTGAGGAAACCCGATCAAAGAAGCAAAAAAGGAGTTAGCAACCAGCATCTGGACCTCCGTCAGGGATTCCTTAGGATTCATAGGCTTAGTTTTCCTTCCTGCACTTTGTAAAATAATGTACTTTTCCCTATAAGATATTGTAATCCTTTGAATTCAATAAAAGGTTTCCATCAATGTATGATATTTGCAACATAATTGTTAAGAGTTCTTTCAAAAAAAAAGGGGGCATTTGCATTTCTTTGCACATCATGCATTATTCTAGCGTTTCACACATTTTTCATAAAAACTTACACACTTATCATACTTTAGAGTCATACTGTCTCATTCATACAATACTCGAGCCAATCGTCAGAAGAAAATGGACGATCTTGAGGAGGAAAACAGAGACTAAGAGAGGAAGTTAACACTCTGAAGGAAAGTCTGGAAAGACTCAACATCATGATTGAATCACTGGAAGCAGCTCAGGATCAACCACCTCAAAGGATTTTGATCTCAGAAATTGTGTCTACCCCAACATTTGAGGTAGCCGTCAGTCTTCATCAATACAACATGCCTAAAGGTTTTCCCTGGGGCATGCCTTTCAATTTTGTGCCTGAAGGATATATACCTCCGGTCACTGAAGACCTAGGGGCCACACCCGAAACCTCCAGACCTGAAGGTTACAAACTTCAGGTGAATGGAGACGCAAGGGCTACAACATAGACTCTTGTACCTGAAGGTTACAAACTTCAGGTCACCGAGGCACCAAGAGTTATCGCAGTAATGTCTATACCACAACCTCTGATACATACTATCCCAGAGGAACAGATCTTTCATGCCACCCCTGGCAAAGATGTGGAAGTATATGAAAGATTGAATGAATTCCAAGAACATTTCTTGGAAATACAGAAAGAACTTCATGCCATTCGCGGACATGACTTATTTGGGAAAGACGCAGCCGATCTCTGCTTAGTCCTAAATGTTAAAATACCACACAAATTCAAGGTGCCTGACTTTGAAAAGTACAAAGGCAACTCCTTCCCACAAAGTCACTTAGTAATGTATGCTCAGAAGATGTATACCCAGATAGAAAATCAACGGCTACTAACCCACTACTTTCAAGACAGTTTAACTGGTGCCGCACTCAAATGTTACATGGGGTTAAACCGTACAAAGATCAGTACTTTCAGAGATCTTGGGGCATCTTTTGTTTAGCAGTACAATTATAATTTGGACATGGAACCTGATAAGGATCAACTTGTAGCGTGCGGTTTTTTCCTGGTGACGCGACCACCTTACTGCGAAATGGATTTGGGGAGCTACTTTTTAATTTCTGTATTCATCATATGAAGCTGGTTAAAGAAGAGGAAGATATCTTAAACTAACCCTGGACGCAAATGTTTTCTTTAAAAAATGCTAAGAGATCGGGGATTGGGCTCTGGTTATACAAAGGGAAGCTGTTAACACCCAGTGTATCTATGGTAATCCATAGGAACCTTCTTTTGCATGTATTTCAATTAATTTGAAATGCTTTTTTGTGTTTATCTGCTGTGGATTGGGAAAGTTTCTCCTTTGGGAGTGTTGAGAGAGTGTTTTTGTTGTTTTCGGGTTTTCTGTTGTTTTTGGGAAGGTACTGAACCTAATATTTTTTATTTGTGTGCTCGCTAAGATTTCACAATCTTATGCCTATGTATTCCCGTAAAGAGATTTGGGAAATAAAAGCAATCGTAGTTCCTCCTATTTCTATGGGAGGAAAGATATTCGGTGTCTTGTTCAAAGCCCAAGATTGAAGCTATTTGAGTATTTGTGTCTTGTTCAAAGCCCAAGATTGAAGCTAAAGGGGTGACTGAGAGAGAATTTATCATCTCTAAAGGGAGATATCTCACCTATTCATCACAGAATGTTGAGGAAATGATTATAAGGGAAATTACTTTAACTGGGATATGAGAAATCGAGTAATGCCATAATTTCCTTTATAAGAGAGATGTCATGAAGGAAGAAAGCTTTAACTCAGTGTAGAGCAATGCCACTTTTTTCTTATGAGTCTTTCATGCTAAGAGAGGGACATTGGCTTGGATGTATAGAATCCAGAAGCTTGCCACTTATAGCTGTTAGATGAATGAGTAGTTTTAGCCAGGATAAGGGAAGGACTCCAACTTGGATTTGAATCAACAAGTGTGCCACTTACAGCAATTATCTGGAAAAAGGTTTTGATTGTTTGTTTTGATATGTGATTTTTAGAGGATATATCTTTCTGCAGAGAAGACTCATGGTCTCATCTGATGGGATGCTGATTTTTGTGTGCCTTGATCAAAGCCCAAGGTTGAAGCTAAAGGAAACTGACTCCACTGGGGAGTATTATATCTATCTTGTACAAAGCCCAAGATTGAGGCTGATTGGGGAAAATTCTTATATTAAGCCTAAGAGGAGGCTATCTCTTGCTGGGGATTTATGGAAATCCAGGAGCAGGTCCAAATTGTGTTGGGGGGAATCCAAAGGGATTTACTCTTGCTGGGAATCAAGGAAGAGCTGAATTACCAGATGCCATGAGGCTCTGATTTCATTGGGGATTTGTTGATAGTCAATTGACCCTGGCTTGGATGTTTAAGATGAAAGTTTAAACCTTGTTGGGTGTCAGGGGAGTTTAAAGATGAGTTTGAAAACCTTAGATGTTTTCAATTCTACTAGAGACTGATGTATTGGTAAAATGATCAGGGTTTATCCTGTGCCTTTAGGAATTCTGTGGATCTTTGTGTGAGGTCCAAAAGGAGATTATGATAATGAGACTTTTGAAGTCTACTTGAATGAAGCCCAAGAGGAGGCTGAGATTGTCTAAGTCTCTCAAGAAGTGGTAGGCTCTGGTGTAGAGAGGGGTCTTTGTATGATGCCCAAGAGAAGGTTGTTGGCTTAAGGGATGAAGATCAACCCAAGAATGGTATGATGTTCTGGAATTTTGACTCTCCTGGGGATTGAACTAGTAGAGATATCTAATTTTTATCCTATACTTTTAGGAAGTCTTTGGGTCCTTGTACTAAGCCGAAGAGGAGGCTGGGGAACTTCTAAAAAGCTTGTTGGTCCTTGTACTAAGCCTAAGAGGAGGCTGGGGATACATATAAGAAGCCTGTGGGTCCAAGCCTAAGAAAAGTTCAAGAAAGGTTTCACCGGGAATTAATCATTTCTGGGTTGAACAGTTCTAACGTTTGAAGAAATTCAAAAGAGCTTTCACAGGGAATTAATCTTCTCTGGGGAAATGAATTTCTTGTACACACACACACACACATATATATATATCTAAGTTTTGACACTCTTGATAAAAGTTTCACCAGGAATAATGCCTTTCTCTGTTCCATATTAAATAAGCCCAAGAGGAGGCAGACTATATTAAGGGAAGTTTCCTATGAGGGAACTAGTTTTGACTAAGTTAGAAGTAACCACTGGTTTGACCTAAATGTAGACCTAACTATTGAGAAAAGTTTAAACAGATATGCACAAGTATATACAGATGAATGAATTAAGAGGTATATAAACAAATATGTATTGAAAAGAAAAGATGTTGGGTTTTATACTCTGAGAAGAGGCCCAAGTGTATTGTGATTGATTGTATGATTTTAATTGTATGATTAGGGTTTCAGGAAATTGAAGAAAGTTTTGAGAAAACTTTAAATTTGAATTTGAATTAAAAATAAGTTATTTGAAAATAAAAGAAAGTTTGGGGCTTATAACACAAAGAGAGGCCCAAGTGGTCTAAGAGCAGTTTCACCGGGAATAATGCTCCTCTTAGTACCAATTAAAAATAGGCAGATGATTATGAAAACAGAGGTATGGGGATTACAACTCAAGGAGAGGCCCATGGAAGTTGTTTATTGTTTAAAACCAAGTTTATGTACAAAAGATTGGGGCTTATACTCAAGGAGAGGCCCAGATGACTTATTTGAAAACATTGATCGTACTGCAATACCAAAAGACGTTGTGGGACTTATACTATAGCAGAGGCCCAAAATTGTTTTTGTACAAAGAAGGGTTGGGTCTTACACTCTATTAGAAGCCCAAAAGTGTCTGTGAAGAAAGAATAATGGGGCTTATACTCAAGGAGAGGACCAGATGATTTATTTGAAAAGACGACGATCGCGCCACAGTTTTGAAAACCACAAAGGGACTTATACAATGACGGAGGCCCCAACAATTATTTACACAAAGGGATGGGTCTTATACTCTACAAATAGGCCCAAAAGGTTATTTTTATACAAGAGTTGGGGCTTATAGCTCAATGAGATGCCCAATTGAAAAACTGCGATCGTACCATTTATTTTAAAAATCGTATCGGGACTTAAATAATTACTGAGGCCCAAAATTATGTATTTACAAAGGGGATAGGTCTTACACTCTACAAAGAG
Organism: Lathyrus tuberosus; assembly: GCA_022829125.1. Classification (NCBI taxonomy): domain Eukaryota; kingdom Viridiplantae; phylum Streptophyta; class Magnoliopsida; order Fabales; family Fabaceae; genus Lathyrus; species Lathyrus tuberosus. The sequence goes on from JALAZF010000390.1 coordinate 1,051,480, forward strand.
GCCTAAAAGTGTTTCAAATGAAGTTTGAAGAATTAAAATTAAGGAAAACCCTAATTTTAATTAAAAAAACAAATTTTCAAAGAAAATTAAATAAAAAATGATATAAAATATAAAATATATTTAAAAACTAGTTGTGAGTTTTGAAAAATCATGTTATGTTTATATGAAAGTGTGAAATTTATTTGAATTTGAAAAATCAAGAGGAAAATTTCATTAAAAATGTTTAAAAACAATTAAAATGAAATTCTTTAGAAAAATTCAAACTATATTAAATAAATAATATAAATTTGATTTTTTTGTAGAATAAAATATTTTAACATTTTTTTGAATTTTAAAAAAAAGAACCAATAAAAAATGATTAAAATTGAGAGAGAAATTAATGTTTGAAATCAATTAAGAAAATAACTTAAAAATTCAAAAATTCAAATAATTTGAAAAAGGCGCCAATGGTCACCTTCTTCTTCCTCGTGCCCGCGCCATGGACGATTTGTAAAGCCTCACTTTTCTCTCTGATTACTCAATGATTTTGCACGATTCAAATATCAATCTCACTCGTTTTTTTTTATCAAGGATTACAATGGTACCAATTAATTGCATTTATTTTTAGTGTGGAGTGAGAAATCAAGTGATGAACACACGAACCCTACTTTCTGCAAGAACACTATGGAATCCTATATACAATAGCTACAAAGCAATTGATTGAGGGGAAACACTCTACATAAGTGTATAAACATGTTTGTAACTTGAAAACACATTTATAATGCATGGATCATAGAGTTTGAGAGTCCAGGCTTACCTCTTGCAAGAAGAAATTGAATTGTGAGTTGGAGGTGTTACAGATGTTGTTTGATGACCTGGACAACTTCAATGGACCTTATGTAAGGTGTTTGGAAGCTTGGAATGGATTGAAACAACCTGGATCACCTTGTGGCAACTCAACTGCAAATAGGCCTGAGTTTGATTTGGAGCTTTGTGATTCTGAGGTTACAGATGTGTGGGAAGTGTTTAGATAGCTCACATATGATGTATATGATGTGTCTACACCATTGGTTTTGATAGAATTGCTTCCTATTGAAAAATTCACATGTTACTTGAAAAAGAAGCAATTTCTGGTTTTTTTAGAGTGAAATGAAGAAGAGCATGTGTTGTTATGCTTTGGTGTACTCAAACTGACCAAAAAGGGTCCCTATTTATAGTAGAGCAAGTATGTTTTGGGAGCAATAGTGATTAGGGGCTAGATCACCCTATTATCCATTGAGTTTTGTCATGTAGCCAAAGTCTCCTCTAGCCATTAACTTGAGTCAATCTTGCAGGCCTATGGTCTTCTGATTCTTGGACTAATCTTGACTTATTTGCAATGTTGTGGACTGATACATGCCAGCTCTATGCATCCATTCAATGCTTCTCGACAAAGTTGGAGTTTTTGGAAATGAACCTTGAATGCCACATGCCTAAGGGATTGGATTTTTGACTTGGTGGCCTTGTGATCAGATTCTTCATCATTCATGTTGATTTTGGACAGAAACACAATGATGCAAGTGTCCAAAATTGGCTCAAGAAATCGTGGGATACAAGTAATGTATCAATACTGTTGTGTAGGCATGGTGAAAAATGCCATTTTTGGAGGCTTATAACTTCTTGCTCAAGTTGAACCATGGGAGGCTCTTGTACTTTTTGGAAAGCCCCTATATCATACTTCAACTTTGATGTTTAACTTTGGTCTTGAATCATCTTGGATCATAATGAAATTTGGTGAAAATACAAAACAGATTCTGTCAAAAAACTTCACTAAGTGTTTGAAAAATGTCCATTTTCCATTTTTTGTGATTTTGATCAATCCATAACTCAAAATCCATGAGGATTTGGAATATGTTGTAGTTGACAATCTTGTAGTATGTAATGAGAACTTTCATTTGAGCTTTGGATGGAAGAAAAAGGTTACTTGGATCACAAGTTATGGTCTTGCAAAGTTGGGTAAAAATAACTTTTTTCCATGACTTAGTGAAAATTAAAGTTTCTTAAGGTTGCCCCATTTGCAAGTAACCCCACTTTTCTTGATTTTTCTTTATGGATGATGATCAAAACCATAAGTTAACATTGTTTTTAACTTAGAGAAGCCATGTTTGTCAAGAAATCCCAAAAGTCAAACTTGGTTTTTTGGCACATGTTAGGTGTCAAGAAATGCTTATTTTAATAATTGATTTTGATGCCTTTAAGCTCTTTTAATCGCTTTAATCGGGCAACGACTTATTAATTAAGCGATTCTTGCATTTTTATAAGTATTAGGTATTTTGATGTGTTTGTGCATTTTTGTAGCATTTTAGGTGAAAAGATCGCAGCTCGATTCGCAAGGAAACGCTCAGAGCAGAATGCTCGCGTGTCGCATTTTAGGCCTCTTGAACTGCCCAGCGCTGCTAAGGCGCAGGAAGGCCCTTGCATCGCCCGGTGCTGCTAAGGCGCAGGATACATCAATTTGTCTCAAATTCCAGAAGCGTTCCCTGATGCGCCTCTTCAAGGTTCGCCCGGCCTAGGACTGATCACCCAACGTTGGAAGATATTTTGTGAGGTCCAGCTGACACTGTAGCTGTCACGTGGCCTCACCTTTGGCCACCGACCAGCGCTGAAAAGGACCGCCCGGCGCTGCTCTCTGGGCTGAACTTGTACTTAAGTACATTTGGTAGATTTTTTAGACATGCCATCACTTTTCATTGTACTCTCTTGTAACCTAGAAGTTTGTTTGAGGAGAAAAACTCTATCGTTACTATTTTTCATAGGTTTCAAAGCTTTTATGCTTCAATCCTTGAATCTTTGAAGATTGATGCTCCAAAAGCTTTGTTACTTACTTGTAAAGCAAGCTACCATGTCTATGGGTAGCTAAGCACTTTTGTGTCAAGATTAGAGGTAGATAATCCTCTCTTTTGTATGTATTGATCTTGGTTGTAAGTTTGTGAACTTTGTTGATAATGAATATAGAGGAAAAACTTTGTTTATATGGTTCATATTTTGTTTTAATCCATGTTCGAGAGAAATGTTTTAAAACATGACATAAGTTTCAATCCATCAATAATCTTAAGGCTAGAGATAGTTTTGAAAGTTGATGTTCATAAATATTAAGCTTGAATGTTTTCATATTGGTAGTTTGAGTGAGAGATCATCAAAGGATCAATATGATAAATCTCACAAGTTTTCGAGAGAAACTTGTTGGGAGGATATATGGTTATATTTATTGTTAACGAGTTCACACGCTTGATCGAGTTGATACGTATAAAACGGATTACCGAAAACTAATCTTGACATGTTTTTACCAAAATCCTAAAACAAATCCTTTTTACCATTGAATTCTAAATTTCATGTAAACGTTACGAAACGAAAAACCAACCATTTGTTACTATAAAGTTTGAAACGCTTTTGACTAGTGAACGACGGCAATATACACAATCCCTGTGGATACGATAAAGACACCCCTCGAATTACTATTCAACAAAATGGTGCCGTTGTCGGGGATTGTTGTTATATTGCGAGCATTGCAATAGTTATTGAGTTTTAAACTTGTTAAATTTTTCTTGTGCTTGTCGATTTGTTTGGTTTAGTGTGCAGACTCCGTTTTACGCGAGGGAAGTTACCCGCTGACCAACTTCTTTTTTATCCTGAAATCGAAAGAACTGCGCATAAATTAAATAGCAGAACAAGGCGGAGGAGGCAACTTGCCAAAGAAAGACGAGAGCGAGACGAAAGTTTAACTTCAACGCAAATACCATAGTTACCGCCAACTATGACTGAACCACCACCACCACCACCTACTTCTAGATGTTGTACTAATAGTCCGAGACTTACAGCATAATTTGCACGCAATGCTCAGAATGGTCGGCATTCAGAAATGAAAAATGGTATCCTCTCACTTCTATCTCAGAATCCTTTCACTGGTATGGATCACGAGAATCCTTTTACACACTTGACTAAGTTCTATGAGATTGCGGGAGCAACTGCTGCACCCGAAGCTGAAGAAGAATCACTGTTTAAGAGACTATTCCCACATTCCCTCATTGGGAAGTCCAAGGAATAATATCTTGACCAATCTACGGCAATCATGACGGACTGGAACGTGCTAGAGGAAAAGTTTTTGGAACGATTTTTTCCACATAATCGTTTCATGGAGGCTAAAACAGCAATTTCAGTTTTCACCCAAGGTGGAAATGAATCTCTCAACGAAGCTTGGGAGAGATTCAAATCCATGTTGAGAAAATGTAAGGGGCACAGTTTCGATGACTTTACTCAAGTCCACATTTTTAGAAATGGTCTTCAGTTGGTGCATAAAACACTGTTGGATGCCACCGCGGGTGGATCCTTAATGAGCAAAAGTGCCGATGAAGCCATTTCCATCATTGACAAGATGGCTTTAAACGACCATCAGGGGAACCATAATCGTGGCTCTTCTCAAAAGAACGCTGGAGTGCTAGAGTTGGGAACGAATGATGCAATACTTGCCCAAAACAAATTGCTCTCTCAACAGGTTGAGTTGCTAACGCAACAAATGTACAAGCTACCTCAACAGATCAAAGAGATGCATGAACTTCCTAACAAAAAGGTGCAAGTAATGATTTGTGAGTTATGTAAAGGTGATCATCCAACCAGCTATTGTCCTCCTCCTTGTCCTCCAATTGAAGAAGAAGTGAATTACATGAACAAGTCAAATCAGCAGCAAGGTTATCAAAGGCAACAACAACCTTATCAACATGGGTACCAATATCAACAACCAAGAGGAAATTTTTATCAAAATCAAGGATATCAACAAAATCGACAAAATCCATATCAACCTCAAGGTGGGAGTTCCAAGCTTGAAGAAACTCTTAACCAATTTATTCAAATGTCCATGGCAAATCAAAAGTCAAATGAAGCATCGATCAAGAATCTAGAGAATCAAGTTGGGCAACTTGCAAAACAAGTGGCCGAACAACAAACTGGACCTTCTTTCTCCGCCAATACTCAAAACAACCCAAAGGAGCATTGTAAAGCAATTGTTACTAGAAGTTGGAGAGAGTTAGGAGAAGGAGAAAAAAATGAGAAAAATGATGATGTGATAATTGGGGAGGTTGAGGAGGAAGAGAAAGTTGATTATGTTGTAGTTGAAAATAATGATAAGGAAGAAGTGGAAAAAGAAAATGAGAAGTTGGTTGAAAAAGATAACCTTGAAAAAGAGAAGACAGACGAAAAAAGAAGAAGAGTGAAAAAGGGGAAAGAGATAGTGAATCCAATTCCGATCCAAAACATACCTTACCCCCATGTGCCTACAAAGAAAGACAATGAACGACATTACGCTCGTTTCATGCATATTTTCAAACAATTGTAAATAAATATTCCGTTTGCCGAAGCGCTTAAACAAATGCCAAAATATGCTAAGTTCATGAAAGATATCCTCACAAAGAAAAGAAGATATTCAGAGCCGAAAACAATTGTCCTGGATGCAAATTGTAGTGCCATAATCCAAAGAACTTTACCAAGAAAAGAAGTCGATCAGGGGCGTGTTACTTTGCCTGTAACAATTGGTGATGTCTATGTCGGAAAAGGCTTAATTGATTTGGGATCAAGCATAAATTTAATTCCATTATCCATTGTGAAGAGGCTTGGGAACATTGAAATGAAGGCAATTCGGATGACGTTACAATTGGCCGACAAATCCACAACACATCCGCATGGAATGGGTCAAGATGTCTTGGTTAATGTTGATAAGTTTTCCTTTCTGGTAGAATTTGTTGTTATTAATATGGAAGAAGATGAGGATGCTCCATTATTACTTGGACGCCTTTTATAAAGACCGCTCGTATGATGATTGATGTTGATGACAGTCTAATGAAAGTAAGAGTTCAAAATGAAGAAGTAAGTTTTAATCTCTTTGAAACAATGAAGCATTCTAAAGACAAACATGATAGCTTCCGTATTGATGCAACATAAGAAGCCGTAGTGGAAGTTTCAAAGCAAGTTCATATAGTGTCTCCTTTGCAAAGAGCTCTTGATGATTCCTTTGAAGTATTTTCCGATGAAGAAGAAAGGGCACTTGAAGAGTGTTTGAAGAAACTTGAATCTTTGGAGGAGTTACAACCTTGGGAATGTGAAGAGGAAGTGTTAAAGAAAGAGGTGAGTGATGAGAAGTATCAACTTGAATTGAAGGTGTTGCCTTCTAATTTAAAATATGTGTTCCTTGATGACGGTTGTAACAAACCGGTTATCATTAGCAACATCTTGACCGACAAAGAGGAGGACCGTTTGATTCATGCTTTGAAGATAAATCAAGAAGCTTTAGGTTGGGTTCTTTCAAATTTTAAGGGAATTAGTTCGGCTTATTGCATGCATAAAATCTTGATGGAAGAGGACTTCAAAGCGGTAGCCCAACCACAACTCCGTTTAAATCCGACTATGAAAGAAGTGGTGAGAAAAGAGGTTGTCAAGCTATTGGATGTCGGTATGATTTACCCAGTATCCGATAGTCTGTGGGTAAGTCATGTTCAAGTTGTGCCTAAAAAGGGAGGAATGGCCGTAATACGAAATGAAAAAAATGAATTAATCCTGACAAGAATTGTGACGGGTTGGAGAATGTGCATAGATTATAGGAGGCTAAACACAGCTACAAGAAAAGACCATTTTCCACTCCCGTTTATGGATCAAATGTTAGAAAGATTGTCGGGCCAACAATTCTATTGCTTTTTGGATGGTTACTCCGGTTATAACCAAATTTCAGTTGAGCCGGAAGACCATGAGAAGACGGTATTCACATGTCCTTTTGGGATTTTTGCCTACCGAAAGATGTCGTTTGGCCTGTGCAACGCACCGACAACATTTCAACGATGTGTTCAAGCAATTTTCTTCTACCTTATTGAAAAAATGATGGAGGAATTCATGGATGACTTCTCCATGTTCGGAGCGTCTTTTGATCTTTGTTTGAGAAATTTGGAGGTCGTTCTTGAACGGTGTGTTGAAACAAACTTGGTATTGAACTGGGAGAAGTGCAACTTTATGGTAACAGAGGGGATTGTGCTTGGCCACAAAGTCTCCTCTAAATGCCTTGAAGTGGATCAAGCGAAAATTAAAGTGATTGAGAGGTTGCCTCTTCCAACCAATGTCAAAGGCATCCGGAGTTTTCTTGGCCATGCTGGTTTTTATAAGCGGTTTATCAAAGACTTCTCCAAAGTTGCAAGGCCATTGAGTAATCTACTCAACAAAGATAAGTCCTTCTCCTTTGATGATGAATGTTTAAATGCATTTAAAATTCTGAAAGAGAAACTCATCACCGCACCCATAATCGTTGCTCCAAATTGGACTTTAAATTTTGAATTAATGTGTGATGCTAGCGATTATGCCGTTGGTGCAGTGCTTGGGCAAAGAAAGGGTAAGAAATTTCATGATATTCATTATGCGAGTAAAGTTCTTAATGAGGCACAAGTTAACTATGCAACCACAGAAAAAGAATTACTCGCTATTGTTTACGCTCTTGAGAAATTTCGGTCTTATCTGATTAGTTCAAAGGTGGTAGTCTACACTGACCACTCGGCAATTAAATATCTGCTTACCAAGCCGGATTCAAAACAAAGATTAATCTGGTGGATCCTCTTGTTACAAGAGTTTGATTTGGAAATCCATGACAAGAAAGGGTCAGAAAACTTGGTAGCGGACCATTTGTCTATGTTGGTCAATGTAGAGGTAACTCACCGTGAGAATGAGGTCCGTGAAAAATTTTCGGATGAAGAGCTTTTTCGAGTCCAAGTTAGGTCGTGGTTTGCAGATTTTGCTAACCACAAAGCCACCGGTTTTATACCGGAGGACCTAACTTGGAATCAAAGACGGAAGTTCCTCTCGGATGCTAATTTCTATGTTTGGGATGAACCATACTTGTTTAAGTTAGGAGGTGACAATTTGTTAAGGAGATGTGTCACTCTTGATGAAGCCAAAAATATCCTTTGGCATTGTCACAACTCGCCTTATGGAGGGCATTATAACGGCTTAAGAACGACAACTAAAGTCCTCCAATCGGGTTTTTATTGGCCAACATTGTTTAAGGATGCCAACCTCCATGCAAAAAGTTGTGATACATGCCAAAGAAGTGGCGGGATTGGAAAAATAAATGAAACTCCCTTGCACACAATTTTAGAAGTCGAGGTGTTCGATTGTTGGGGCATTGATTTTGTCGGACCATTCCCACCATCTTTTTAAAACGAGTATATCTTAGTTGCCGTTGACTATGTTTCCAAGTGGATGGAAGCAATTGCGTCACCGAGGGCCGATGGCAAAACGGTGATAAATTTTTTAAAGAAAAACATATTCTCCCGTTTTGGCACCCCTCGTGTGTTAATTAGTGACGGAGGTTCACATTTTTGCAATGCACCGCTCGAAAAGGTCTTAGAGCATTACGGTGTAAAACACAAAGTTGCAACTTTGTACCACCCACAGACCAATGGTCAGGCAGAAGTGTCTAATAGAGAGGTCAAAAGAATTTTAGAGAAAACAGTGTCAAGCTCGCGAAAAGATTGGTCACAAAAATTAGATGAGGCTTTGTGGACGTATCGCACCTCTTACAAAGCGCCAATCGGTCTAACTCTTTTTCAAATGGTTTATGGGAAGACATGCCATTTACCCGTTGAATTGGAGCATAAGGCTCTTTGGGCTTTGAAAATGTTGAATTTTGACCCGAGTTTGTCCGGTGAAAAAAGAAAAATTCAGTTGCTTGAGTTGGAAGAAATGCGCAATAACGCGTACCACTTAAGTAAGATTTATAAGGAAAAAGTGAAAGGATATCATGATAAGAAGGTCCGTCAAAAGGATTTTCGGGTCGGCCAAATGGTATTATTGTTCAATTCCCATTTGAAGTTATTTCCGGGAAAGTTGAAATCGAAGTGGTCCGGTCCGTTTCTAATCAAGGACGTGAAAAATTATGGAGCTATCGTGATAGAGGATTTACAGAAAAACGAAAGTTGGACCGTGAACGGCCAACGCTTGAAAATTTATCTTGGAGGCAATTTTGATCGCGAGATTGGTTCTGTGTTTCTTGATGATCGTTGATCGTCTTGGACCGTCGAGCTTAGCTGACGTTAAACAAGCGCTTGTTGGGAGGTACCCCAACATTGTAAGTATTTCTTGCCTTTTTATTGTTTTTATGTTTGCATTGCCTTTTGAGTGATTTTGAGGGTTTTGCATGATTTGAGTTGAGTCGAGCCAAGAGAAATCATAATTCTGGTTTGAACCACCATAGCAGAAAAACCTACTATCTGGTGTAGAGCGCCCGATGACAGTTTTGGACCGCCCGGTGGTGCATGAATTAAATAAGAGGTTTCGCCTCTGAGTGGCCAGGCGAGAGAGTTGAGGGGTGGGAAATTTGAAACGTTTTCAGAATAAATATTTGGATAAGTGACTCCTAATGGGTGTTATTCCAATAGTGCCCCTATTTGGAAAAGAACTTAAGAGAAAGTGTAGGAACTTTTCCCTCATTCTTCTCTTTGTCAAAACCCTAACTCTTTGCTCTCTCACTCATTACAGAACTCTCCCAAACTCAAGGTAATGCATGTTGTTCTAGCTTTAATTTCTGTCCTTCTTTTCTTCATCATGCTTCATTAGACAATATTTGGTTAGGTTTGTGTGTTGATTGTTAGATTTAGGTAAATGTTAGATTTTTGCTCTTCTTCAAACTTGCATGCTTTGATTCGTGATACTGGCATAAATGGTGTTAATTGGTTGTGGGTTTGAAGAAGAAAGTTTTTAGAAAAACAGAGCTAGGTTAAACATCTTTTTCTGGTTTTGCAAGCTCTGCCCGGTGGCAGGGAGGCGCAGCAGCGCTCTTGCTTCGCCGGGCGACGTAGAGGCGGCAACCCTATTTTGTCCAGTTTGGATTTTCTTTCTGTTTTGTTTCGTTTTTACGTGTTTTGTCCATGCTAATGTTGTATATTACTGTTCTGGACTGTTTTCTTTTGGTTCTATGTAGATGGCTAGCCGTTTTGCACCACAACACGCTCCAAGAAGAAGCAAAAGAGCACTGCCACTTCTTCAAATGTTTCAAATGTTCCAGTTGAGTTTGACAGTCACCATTTTTTATCTGTGGAGCATGAGGCAAGGATCAAATCCCTTGAGGGTAGAACTGTTCTTTCGGAAAAGAGATTTATGATAAACCCTCAGGGCGATTACAGAAGGATTCAATCCATCTTTGAGAAAAAGAAGTGGGGTATCCTAATAAACCCGGCTGACCGTGTGTGCTATCAGATGATAAGATTATTCTACGCAAATGCGATGCAAGCTGAGGGTGAATTCTATCGATTTAAGACTTACGTAAGGGGTCGAGAAATCTGTTTCAGCCGGGATGAGATTAATAAGGTTTTGGGCAGTCCGAGTGCCTTGGGAAGTCTTCAAACAGATGACTTTGTGAAGCTGCTCAAAAAGCCCCATAATTACAAAATGGTTGCCAAAACAATTCTGAAACCGGGATGTAAAGTGGATTTAAATGCTAAGAGGGAACCAATCAAGTACAACCGCAAGTACATGACCCCAGAGGCTCAAGTTGTCCTTCTTTCTCTATGTTATAACGTGAGGCCGAGGTTTCACCGGTCTTCCATTCCTCTTGATACCGGACTTCTCATGTATTGCATCATGGAGGGCAAGGAAGTGGACGTCGCGCAGATAATTGCAAATGAGATGAAAATTTTTGTTGAAAGCACGCGAAGGCCGGGAGTTCATGATGATGCTCCAATTATTTTTTCTTGCTTGGTTCAAGCCTTGATCTATCAGACAGATATCCTTATTCTGGGAGTGGTGAACGAGAAGCTGAAATTTCTTGTTAATGATGATTATTTGGATCGTTTTTGTAAGCCTAAGGAGGAGAGGCAGAAGAAAAAAGCAGTTGAAATTGGTAGTAGCTCAGAAGGCCAAGGAAGTGAATCGGTGGAAGATAGTGACTCATCCATTTTCGATATGAAAGCGGAATTCAACTATACTTGGGATATGGGTGAGTCGCTTCATAGGTCTAACAGTTTAATTTTGAGTGTATGCAGCAGATGTATCATTATCAAACTCATCCGGCAGAGTTCACGCCCTTTCCTACAAGGGATCAGTACGATGCTTATGCTAATTGGCCTGGGGACAGGCTCCCATTCTTTCCCGAGGGGGCAAGCAACAGAGCTGGTGTTGATGCTGAGGACGATGACGATGATGATGGTGGGGATGAAGACATTGACAAGATGTTTGATTGAGGGGATGTTTTGATGCAGGCTCCGAAGTGAAGTTTTATTTTCTGTTTTGCTTTAATTTTCAGTTTTTAAATTTTTGAATTTATAATTATGTAGTAGAATTGGAAGAATTTTGTTGTGAAAGTGCGTTTTGGGGACTATTTTGATGCTTCGGCGTAGTTTAGATATTGTATGCCGTTTTTGGCATAAATTTTGGCAAAAGTTTTGAAAATGGTGTGGGCACACCAGGTTTATGATAATTGTTATTAGTTTAAATTTCTGTTTGTTTTTTATTATTTTGAGTGGTTTAAATTCTGTTTTGTGTTGTGTAATTAAATTAGTCATTTTTGGTTTGCCTTTGAGTGTGAGGAAATTCAGTTTTTAGTTAATCAAGAATTGTTTGAGAAGCCTCTTTTGCTTGTAGCACGTGGTGATGATATTAATTTAGGCAAGAGGCGCGACAAATAATGAAAAATATTTTGTAGCATTTTTTATTAATATGAATTCGGTATTTTTTGAAAATTTTTGTCAATGCATTAGTTGGTAATATCATGTTCATGTTGAATCATTTAGGACTTAACCAAAGATGCGAGTGGCCTTTGTTGTTCACAAGTTTAGAGTGATTCGAGTAATCATTGTTTAACTCGAATGTTTTATGTTTAATCTTACTTGTTGTTTAAATTATGGAAACTTAGAAGTGATCAAGGCATTTTTGAGTAGTTTGAGTAGAACCACTTTTCCAAAAACACTTCAAGTTACCTTGTGAGTGTGTGAGCATTAGAAACCTCTTTTGATCCAAAAGCAAAAAAATTGTTATCTGTGAAGCATGAACCCGAACTTTAACCATTCTGAAGAGCATTTTGATTTAAGTGTATAATATTGTTGAAAGTTGGGGAGATTGGTTCATTGTGAAAAGAGGAAAAGGAATTGTGGATACAATGCATTCTCAAAAGAAATAAAAAAGAGAATGAAAAAGAAAGAAAAGAAAAGGAAAAGGAAAAATCATACGAAAAAAAAAAGTGGAGAATCAAAGCAAGAAAAGAGAATGCATTGTGAGAATAAGAGTTGAAAGTTTGAACAAGAATGGTTATGTTTAAAAAGAAAATGCTCTTCATGAAATTTACCCTTTCTTGATTCAATGGCCGTGTATATATGTCCCTTGTATTTAACCCTGGCCAAGTTACAACCGATTAAAAGCCCTTAGTGATCTCTGTTTCCATGGTTTGTTATGACTTGTGAGATGATTGCATAACTTGTTTGTTGTGACACGATTACTTGCGAGTGTGTTATATCCTGTGTAGATAGTTATGTGCATAATGTGTTTGAGTGTAGCAGGTGATTCAATTTGAGCATGAGGGTACTAATTGTTGCATTGTGCAGTTTTTCATTTAGGATGTTATTCATATTCATGTTTGAATGCTATGTGGTGTGAAGTAATTCTTTGTGCGTGTTAATTGCCGAGTTTGAACATTTGTGTTATCAGTCGATTTGGTGTTTGAAAGCTTTTCTTGAGAGTTTTTGAAAATTTCTTTGATTGAGGGCAAACAAAGATGCAAGTTGGGGAGGGTTTGTTAGGTGCCAAGAAATGCTTATTTTCATAATTGATTTTGATGCCTTTAAGCTCTTTTAATCGCTTTAATTGGGCAAGAACTTATTAATTAAGCGATTCTTGCATTTTTATAAGTATTAGGTATTTTGATGTGTTTGTGTATTTTTGTAGCATTTTAGGTTGAAATATCGCAGCTCAATTCACAAGGAAACGCTCAAAGCAGAATGCTTGCGTGTCGCATTTTAGGCCTCTTGAACCGCTCGGCGCTGCTAAGGCGCAGGAAGGCCCTTGCATCGCCCAGCGCTGCTAAGGCGCATGATACATCAATTTGTCTCAAATTCCAGAAGTGTTCCCTGCTGCGCCTCTTCAAGCTTCGCCTGACCTAGGACTTATCGCCCGGCGCTGTGATTTTATCGCCCGGCGCTGGAAGATATTTTGTGAGATCCAGCTGTCACGTGGCCTCACTTTTGGCCACCGCCCAGCGCTGAAAAGGACCGCCCGGCGCTGCTCTCTGGGCTGAACTTGTACTTAAGTACATTTGGTAATTTTTTAGACATGCCATCACTTTTCATTGTACTCTCTTGTAACCTAGAAGTTTGTTTGAGGAGAAAAACTCCATTGTTACTATTTTTCATAGGTTTCAATGCTTTTATGCTTCAATCCTTGAATCTTTGAAGATTGATACTCCAAAAGCTTTGCTACTTACTTGTCAAGCAAGCTACCATGTCTATGGGTAGCTAAGCACTTTTGTGTCAAGATTAGAGGTAGATAATCCTCTCTTTTGTATGTATTGATCTTGGTTGTAAGTTTGTGAACTTTGTTGATAATGAATATAGAGGAAAAACTTTGTTTATATGGTTTATATTTTTTTTTAATCCATGTTCGAGAGAAATGTTTTAAAACTTTACATAAGTTTCAATCCATCAATAATCATAAGGCTAGAGATAGTTTTGAAAGGTGATGTTCATAAATATTAAGCTTAAATGTTATCATATTGGTAGTTTGAGTGAGAGATCATCAAAGGATCAATATGATAAATCTCACAACAAGTGTTCGAGAGAAAGTTGTTGGGAGGATATGTGGTTATATTTATTGTTAACGAGTTCACACGCTTGATCGAGTTGATACGTATAAAACGGATTACCGAAAACTAATCTTGACATGTTTTTACCAAAATCCTAAACAAATCCTTTTTACCGTTGAATTCTAAATTTCATGTAAACGTTACGAAAAAAAAAACCAACCATTTGTTACTATAAAGTTTGAAACACTTTTGACTAGTGAACGGCGGCAATATACACAGTCCCTGTGGATACAATAAAAACACCCCCCGAATTACTATTCAACAGCACATTTGACTTTTTGTCAGATGAATTTGGAACTTTGTGATTCCCTATGAAATCAAGTTCTTGACCTAATTCAAACCTAATGGATGGGTTCCATAGGTGTTTTAGAGTGTCTTGAATCATTTCCCCGGGTTTGAGATCATGTCTTGGTCAAAAGTCAAAGGTTGAGTTGACTTTTTCTCAGAAACCCTAGTTTGTGGTCCAGATGAATTTGCATCTTTATATTGCTCATGAACTAAGTTATTTGTGTCCATTTAAACTTGTAAGACGATCAATATAAGATATTTGAGGTCTTCAAAACATTTCTTGAGGGCTTGGTGTAGTGTGCGATTTTTGTTGGTGACGCGACCACCTTATCGCAAAATTGGGTTTCTCCTCACCGCAATGGTAGGAGGGGGTGCTATTTTATGATTTCTTATTTATCCAGTGAAGCTGGAAGGGAAAGGGAAGCTATCTAAAACTAACCTTGCACGCGAATACTTAACTGAACAAACGCTTAAGAGATTCGGGGAGTTCGGGGTCAGGTTATACAATGGGAAGTTGTCAATTACCTATCCTATATATGGTTATCCACAGGTTGATAGTTTTAGGTTTTGCTTTTACACTTGATGGTGTTTATCTGTTGTGGGTTGGGAAATTTTCTTCTTTGGGAGATATGAGAGAGAGAGTCTTTGATGATTTTGGTGAGGTACTGGACCTCAGTTTTGATTGGTATGAATGTACGGGACCTAGAGTTTTTGATTGGTGTGAAGGTACTGGACCTAGAGATTTTGATTGGTATGCTCGCTAAGATTTCGCAATCTTATGCCTACGTATTCCCGTTTAAAGAAACAGGGAAATCAGAGCAATTGTAGTTCCTCCTATTCTATGGGAGGAAAAGATGTTTTGGTGTCTTGTTCAAAGCACATGGTTGAAGCTAAAGGTTGTATTTGTGTCTTGTTCAAAGCCTAAGATTGAAGCTAAAAGGTTTGACTGAGAGAGAATTTAAAGGAAGACATCTTGTCTGTTTATCACAACTGTTGGGTGACTGTTTATAAAGAAGGGTTACTTTAACTGGGATATGTGAATCCAACAATGCCATAATTTCCTTTATAGGGATTTTTCCTGAAGGAGAAAACTTTAACTCAGTGTTGAGCAATACCATTTTTCCTTAGGAATCTTTCATGCTAAGAGAGGGACAGTGGCATGGATGTAAAAAATCCAGAGGCTTGCCACTTATAACAATTAGATGAAAGAGGAAGTTTGCCAGGATAAGAGATGGACGACATCTTGGATATTTGAATCAACAAGTGTGCCACTTACAGCAGTTATCTGGGATTAGGGGTTGCTTTGATTTGTTTGTTTTGATGTGTGATAACACAGAGAAATGTCTTCCTACAGAGAGATTTTGATTTCCTCTGAGGGGATGTTGATTTTTGTGTGCCTTGATCAAAGCCCAAGGTTGAAGCTAAGAGATTGATTGACTCCACTAGGGAAGTCCTTAAACAAAGCCTAAGAGGAGGCTGGAAAAGACTGACTCAACAAGAGAGTATTTATCTGTCTTGTACATAGCCTAAGATTGAGGCTAAAAATAGACTGACTCTTTTGGGGATATCATTATACAAAGACTAAAAGGAGGCTAAAATTTGACTTTTCCGGGGAAATATTTTATCTGTCTTGTACAAAGCTCAAGATTGAGGCTAAAAGGGGAAATTGACTCTATAGGTGAGAGATTTTATCTGTCTTGTACAAAGGCCAAGATTGAGGCTAAAAGGAGATTGACTCTGCTAGAGAGATTTATATGGTGTCTTGTACAAAGCCCAAGATTGAGGCTGAAAAGAAACTGACTCTGTGGGAAAGAAATCTTTATCTGTCTTGTACAAAGCCCACGATTGAGGCTAAAATGCGACTGACTCAACAAGAGAGTGTTTTATTTAGTGTCTTGTACAAAGCCTAAGATTGAGGCTGAAAGGTAGTTGACTGACTCAACTGAGTATTTTTAGGTGTCTTGTACAAAGCCCAAGATTGAGGCTGACCTTACTGGGAAAGTCATTATACAAAGCCTACGAGGAGGCTGAAAAGCATATTGATTCTGTTTAGGGATATTATCTCTCAAAGCCTAAAAGAAGGCTGGGAGGAGTTGACTTTCCTGGGGAAGATATTTGTCCCAAGCTTAAAAAGGAGTTTATGAATATTTTGACTCTACTGGAGAAAATTTATATATGTCTTGAACAAAGCCCAAGATTGAGGCTAAAAAGAATGACTCAACAAGAGAGTATTCATATGGTGTCTTGTACAAAGCCCAAGATTAAGGCAAAAATGAGACTGACTCAACAAGAGAGTGCTTTTATATGTCTTGTACAAAGCCCAAGATTGTGGCTGAACAAGCTGGAGAAATCATTATATAAAGCCTAAGAAGAGACTGACTTCTGTTGAGGATTATTGAGATCCAAAGGCAGGTCCAAATTAGGGGGATCAACTCTTGTTGAGGGTTTCCAGAAGAGTTGAGGTATCAGATGCCTTGAGGTTCTGATGATAAGTTGTCCCTAGCTGAGGAAATTTAGGATAAATATTGAGTTTTAGATCCTGTGAGGATTTTAACTTTAATGGAGATTGGCTAAATGATCAGGGTTTTTTCCTATGTTTGTAGGGAACTTGAGAATGTATTTGAGATCCAAGAGGGGATTAGACTGTCCAAGTCTACTGATATGGAAATGTTTATCTTTGTATGATGCCCAAGAGGAGGCTGTTATTTTAAGGGATGAGTGTCAACCCTAAAATTGGTACGAGGTTTTGACTCTTTGGAAAGACTGCTCTAACGAAGGATCACTAAGTTTTGTCTTATACCTTTAAGAGGTCTTTAGGGTCCTTATATTAAGCCCAAGAGAAGGCATGAGAACTTCTAAGAAGACGGAGGGTCCTTGTACAAAGCCCAAGAGGATGCGGAGATGCTTTTAGGAAGCCTGTGGGTCCAAACCTAAGAAGAGTTCAAGAAAAGTTTCACCGGGAATAATCTTTTCTTTAGTGAACAGTTCTAGGGTTTGAAGAAGTTCAAGAGAGGTTTCACCGGGAATTAATCCTCTCAGGGAAATAAACTTCTTTGACAATTTCTAAAAGTGACAGTCTGAGAAAAGTTTCACCTGGAATAATGCCTTTCTCTTTGTTCTATATTGTTTAAGCCCAAGAGAAGGCAAGACTGTATCTGGAATTCCTATGGGGAACTAGATTTGACTGTATTGAAAGAGTGACCAACTGGCATTACCTAGTTCTAGACCTAGTTGCCGGGGAAAACTCTAAGCAGATATACAAGTATATATACAGTTGATATATGACAAGTATTTAAAAGGATATGAAAGAAGGACTTACAGGTGAGCAAGCTTCCAGCAATACAGTTATATATATATATATATATGAAAGCAAGTAAATGAAAGCTGATAAAACTTACAGGCGAGCAAGCTTCCATTATAACAGCTGTATGGTTAGTTGTTTAAGAAATTAAAGAAAGTTTTGATAACAACTATGGATTTGAACCTAAATAAAAAAGGAAGTTGTTTTGAAAAGATTGTTGGGGCTTATACTCAAGGAGAGGCCCAGATGAAAAAACAATAATCGTACCGTTGTTTTGTGAACTGTACCGGGACTTATACAACGACTGAGGCCCAAAGAGGTTTTTTGTACAAAGGGATGGGTCTTACAACTCAAGGAGAGGCCTAAAAGTTTGAAAAAAAAGAAAAGAGAAATGGGACTTACAACACAAGGGTAGGCCCAGATGGTTTTCATTTAAAAGGCAACGACCGCGCCCAGATTTTAAAATCGCAATGGGACTTATATAATGAGTGAGGCCCAAAAAGGTTTTGGTTAAAAAGGGATTGGGTCTTACACTCTAATAGAGGCCCAAAAGTGTTTTAAAGAAATGAAATGGGACTTATAGCTCAAGGAGAGGCCCAAATGATTTTGTTAAAAAGGCGACGATCGCGCCGTGGTTTTGAAAAGTAAGGAGGGACTTATACAATGACTGAGGCCTAAATTTTTTGTACAACAA
Source organism: Lathyrus tuberosus (assembly GCA_022829125.1). Taxonomy (NCBI): domain Eukaryota; kingdom Viridiplantae; phylum Streptophyta; class Magnoliopsida; order Fabales; family Fabaceae; genus Lathyrus; species Lathyrus tuberosus. Next base: position 1,069,594 of record JALAZF010000390.1, read on the forward strand.
GGATTGGGTCTTACACTCTTTTAGAGGCCCAAAGTGTTTTGAAAATTTAAAATCGAGAGGAAACCCTAATTTTAAATTAGAATGTAATTTTTCAAAGGAAATTTAAATAATAAATGATAAAATATCAAATATTTTCAAAAACAAGTTGTACACTTTGAAAAATAATTTGAAAAATCATGTTTAATCATATGAAAGCTTGAAATTCAATTAGTTTTGAAAGATCAAAGTGGGAATTTCATTTTAAAAATTGTTTAAAACAATAAAATGAAATTAATTACAAAAATTCTAACTATATTAAATAAATAATATAAATTGGATTTTTTTGTAAAATTAAATATTTAAACATTTTAGTGAATTTTGAGAAAAAGAATCAATTCAAAAACATAAATATTCAGAGAGAAATTAATTTTTGAATCAATTAACCAAAATAACTAAAATTCAAAAATTTGAATTATGGCGCCAAGAACAATTGGTTCTTGCCCGCGCCCTCTGTTTTTGCAAATTTGCGTTTTCTCACTTTTCTCCATGATTTCTCAATGGTTTTGCACGATTCAAGTACCAATCTTGTTCGTTTTTGAACAAGGATCACAACCATATTGTTTAATTGCATTTATATTAAGCATGGAGAAAGAAATTAACTGAAAACTTCAAGAACCCTAATTTCAGCATGAACACAATGAAATTCCATACACGGTTGATTTATGGCAATTGATTGAGGGTTATCACTCTACATACATGCATAAATAAGATGGTAACTCAAAAATTCATTCATGATGCATGGATCATAGAGTTAGAAGGGTTCAGGATTACCTCTTGCAGCTGGTGATCGAGTTTGGTGATGGAGGTGTTACAGCTAGGTTCCAATGATCTGGACAACTTCCTTAGGTTCCAATGAGTGTGTTTGAATGCTTGGAGTGGATTGAAATGAGCTGGAACTGGTTGTGGTACCTCAACTGCAACTCTGTCAAGAACTTGAGCAATTGGCTGGGGATTTTGTGAATTTGATGTTCCAGATACGATTTGGTGTTATGGATCACTCATACATGATATTTATGAGAGGTGTGTGTGTGATTGGTTTGGTTGGAATCACTCTCAATCTCAAAACCCGATAGTGACTTGAGTTAGAAGGCAAAATTGGAGTGAAAGGGAGATTTTGAGGAAAGCATCAGTTTGGGTGCTTTGGTGTACTCAAACTGATCACAATTGAGGTCTATTTATAGTGTGTCAAGTTTGTTTTGGCAGCAATAGTGTATGGCAACTGCAGCAGGTCTGTGGCCAATGTGGATCAAATGGAATCTCAAGTCTCCTCTAGCCATTGACTTGAGGTTAGAGAACATGCCTATGGTCTTTTGGTTCATAGATAAGGCTTGACTCATTCAGTTAAGCTTGCCTCAGTTTATGCCACCTTTATGCATCCATTGAAAGCATTGAAACAAAATTGGAGTCTTGGCACTTTTTAGCTCTTTTATGTTTGGCATGGCTATATGTAGATTCTTGGACTTTGGAAGCATGGGGATCAGATCATTCTCCTTTTGTTTTATCCTTAGATGTGTCCAAATGGATGACAAGGCTTGGAGTTGTCCAAATTTGCCAAATCAAGCAAATGCACAAAATCTGCCTTACTTGGGACAATTGGAAATGGTGATTTTGAGGGATTCATATCTCCCTGCTCAGGTTGAGTTATGGGAGGCTCTTGTGCTTTTTAGAAAGCCCTTATATGATACAAAACATGTGTGATCATAGTTTGTTTTGAAACTATTTGGATCCAACTGAAAAACCTCATGAACATTGATGTTCAAGGCTGGTAACTTAGGCAGATTTTCACTGTGTTGGAAAAAGTGTTATTTTTCATGTTTTTGTGATTTTGATCACTCCATAACTCAAAATCCATAAAGAATTGGAGTTGGGGATAGTTGAAGCTTTTGTAGAGTGTAGCAAGACCTACAAATCCAGCTTTTGATCACCCAAAATGGTTGCTTGGATCTCAAGTTATGATCCTTGGAAGTTGGTACCAAAATCACTTTTGTTCCATAACTTAGAAAAATTTTGGTTTCTCAAGGTTGCCCCTTTTGCAAGAAACCTCACTTTTCTTGATTTTTCTTGATGAATGATGATCAATGTCACACATTAACATTATTTTTTACTTAGAGGAACCATATCTGTGAAAAATTCCAAAAAGTCAAACTTGATTCTGTGCACAGTTGACTTTTTATCGGATGAAATCCAAACTGTGCGATCCTTTGTGAAATCAAGTCCTTGACCTAAATCAATACTAATGTATGGATTCTATAGGTGATATAGGGTGTATTGAATCATGTCCCAAGGTTTGGGAGCATGTCTTGGTCAAAAATCAAAGGTACAGTTGACTTTTTCCTCGTAACTCTAATTGTGGTCCAGATGAAAATGAAACATGTGAATCAAGCTTCTTGGATCAATCCATTGTTGTAAATGGATCAATGTGGTGTATTGAAGGCCCTCAAATCATGTCTTGAGGTCTTGGCTCATATTTTGTCCCAAAAGTCAACTTAGGGGTGAATTAGGTCAAGAAACCCTAATTCCTGATTTTTTGTGAATGCATCCCCTGAGGCTAAATTGACTTGATGATTGGGTGCATGAGATCCCTTAGAGTATCTTGGGTTGTGCTTTGAAGCATTGGCTCATGCCCAGATGAAAATTTTTATCAGGAGGCCTTGGTTGACCCAAACCCTAATTTGGTGACACTGGCGATCTCGAGGCTTGATCCACTTGGAATGTTGCAACCTTGTGCTTGATTTTTGATGTGGTAGTCCTCTTGATCCCTTATGGGTGTTTGAGAGGTTTAGAAAAGTTGAAGATCATGTCATTTCTTGATTGATCTTTTGTCTAAGTGATCTTTTGAGGAGATTAATGGGGCATGATGGTACATCCATATTGTGATGATGATTTGCACAATGATGGGAAATCTTGGTGGTCAAAATTTGGGGTATGACAGATGCCGCCATTTAATCTTCTTGGACCCAAAGGTGGGAATGGCGAAGGTATTCGGGTATTCGGGGTGCAAGAGGATTAAATATCGGAATACCCAAAATTTTGATGGTGGTTATGAATGGCAGTTTTCTCATCCATCTTCTTTTGCTAAGCAATTATGCTTAGAAAAGGGTGAAACTTCCCCTCTATCCTGGTTTTCAGCCAAGGAACTGGTCTCAATTTCTTTTGAAATAAACCTCCCCTCGATCCTGGTCTTCAGCCAAGGAACTGGTCTCAGTTTCTGATATAAACTTCCCCTCGATCATGGTCTTCAGCCAAGGAACTAGTCTCAGTTTCTGATATAAACTTCCCCTCGATCTTGGTCTTCAGCCAAGGAACTGGTCTTGGTTTCTTTTTGTCAATAAACTTCCCCTCGATCATGGTCTTCAGCCACGGAACTGGTCTCAGTTTCTTTTGTTAATAAACTTCCACTCGATCCTGTTCTTCAGCCAAGGAACTGGTCTCAGTTTTTTTTCAAGTTTCTTCCTTGACAAGGGACTTTATGTGTAGCGGTTTTCCTCAAACTTCTCGCCGAATTTTCCTGGGGAGATGCCATTTGATGGGAAAAAGTTTTGATGTCAGACTTGCTGGGGAACCCATTCGTCTGAGTTGTAGAGGTGTTCAAACTTCTCTGTTAGAGACGCTTGTAGCGCGAGTTTTTGCGTGGTTGCGAAGCACTATCACTTTGGGGTACTACAGTTCAATTCATTTTTTATCCTATTAAAGCTGATGAAGGAAGGGAAATAGATATGTCCAATTAACCCTGCATTCATACTGAGTTTGAACAGATGACTGTTGGTTTACAGATGCTATAAAGATTGTGGGTCTCTCTTAGGTTATTTTGTTAAAAAAACAGTGTCTGGGCTATTGGTAGGATGTTAGGACTGATGCTTTTTGATTGATGTATGAAGGTACGGGATTTTGGGTTTTTGATTAGTATGCTCGCTAAGATTTTTTCCAATCTTATGCCTACGTATTCCCGTTTAACGAAACAGGGAAATCAGAACGATTGTAGTTCCTCCTATTCTATGGGAGGAAAAAAAAGGTTGTTTTGGTGTCTTGTTCAAAGCCCAATACGTGAAGCTAAATGTGGTTTGTATCTTGTTTAAAGCCCAAGATGTGAAGCTGAAGGGTCTATTTGTATCTTGTTCGAAGCCCAAGATGTGAAGCTAAAAGGGTTTGACTTTAGAGAGAATTTGTCATCTCTAAAAGGGGATATTTGGTCTGTTTGTCACAACTGTTGGGTGACTAATTATAAAGGAAAATTACTTTAACTGGGATATGTGAATCCAGCAATGCCATAATTTCCTTTATAGGGGATTTTTAACCTGAAGGAGAAGACTTTAACTCAGTTTAGAGCAATGCCATCTTTCCTTAGGAATTTATCATGCTAAAAGAGGGACAGTGGCGTGGATGTAAATAATCCAGAGGCTTGCCGTTTACAGCAATTTAGATGAAGGAGTTGTTGATGTTTGTATACTGTGAACGAGGCACAGATTTTGATGCTAAAAGGTTGATTGACTCAACCGGGGTTTTCTTATACAAAGCCTAAGAGGAGGCTATTGACCCAACAAGAGGGTGTTTTTATGTGTCTCGTACGAAGCCCGAGATAGAGGCTAAAAGGGGTTGACTCAACAAGAGAATGCTAACAAGTGACTGACTCAACATGAGAGTGCTTTTATATGTGTCTTGTACGAAGCCCAAGACAGAGGCTAAAAGGTTTTGACTCCACATGAGGGTCTTTTATACTCAACAAGAGAGTGGTTTTGTATCTCGTACGAAGCCCGAGATGGAGGCTGAAAGGTTTGACTCAACAAGAGAGTCTTTTATACTCAACAAGAGAGTGATTTTGTATCTCGTATGAAGCCCGAGATGGAGGCTAAAAGTGGGTGACTCAACAAGAGAGTCTTTTATACTCAACAAGAGAGTGTTTTTGGATCTCGTACGAAGCCCGAGATGGAGGCTAAAAGGGGAATTGACTCAACAAGAGAGTCTTTTATACTCAACAAGAAAGTGATTTTTATCTCGTACGAAGCCCGAGATGGAGGCTAAAAAAGGTTGACTCAACAAGAGAGTCTGGAAAGGTTAGCTCTGCCGGGGAGAATCATTGTACAAAGCCCAAGAGGAGGCTATCGTGCTGGTGACTGTTTCAGTTTAGTGACAGGTCCCGTATGTTGGATAAAAGAGAAAATCAGTTCTTATAAAGATTGAAGGTAATGTTGTTCTTTGGCACTGATCGTAGGATCAGGGTTATTTCCTGTTCTTTAAGGAAATGGGAAATCCAAAGGGTATTGAGACTGTCTAATTCTACTGGTGTTTTGAGAAATCGATTCTCAGATAGTGAGTGATCTTTGTATGATGCCCAAGAGAAGGAAGGTATACTAAGGGATGAAGGTCAACCTGTTAACTGGTCTGACACTTGACTCAAAAAGACAGCTCTAGTAAATTGATGACTAGGTTCTGTTCCTATACCTGTAGAGGTCTCTGGGTCCTTGTATTAAGCCCAAGAGAAGGCATGAGAGCTTTTAAGAAGCCGAAGGGTCCTTGTATAACGCCCAAGAGGAGGCGGGGACGCTTTTAAGAAGCCCGTGGGTCCCCAAACCCCGGGAAGTTCAAGACATGCCATTCACCGAGAATAGATCAAGCCAGGAAAGTCCGGGAATTTGGAAGAAACTCAAGAGATGCCATTCACGGAGAAAAGATCATCCCTGGGGAGTAGAGTCTCTTTGATAATTTCTAAGGGTGACAGTCTGAGAAAGGGTTCACAGAGAATGCTGCCTCTCACGTCTCCATATTGTTTAACACTAAGAGGAGGGAAGACTGTGTCTGGTAATCCTATGGGGATCTAGTGTTGTTTGTATTTAAGTGTGGCCAACAGGGCTTTACCTAGTGCTAGACGTAGTTTCCAGGGAAAATTATAAATAACTATACTAATATTACACAGTGGATATTTGACAAGTATATAAAAGTTTGTGAAAGACGACTTACGGTGAGCAGCCCCACAATACAGTTATATATATGAAAGCGGATAAAGAAAGCGGGTTAACACTTACTCGGTTGTAGAGCTTCCATGCTATTTTGTTAGTTGCTCAACAAAGAAAGCTTTGATAACAATATTATATTCAAAATCAAAGGAGAAAGTGCTTTGAAAAGGTTGTTGGGGCTTACAGCTCAAGGAGAGGCCCAAGGTTATCATTGATTGCACCGTTGTGTTGAAATTGTACAGGGACTTATACAAGTGACTGAGGCCCAAAAAGGTTTTCTGTACAAAGGGATGGGTCTTACACTCTCTCAAGAGGCCCAAAGGCGCTTAAAGAAAAAGAATGGGGCTTATAACACGAGGGTAGGCCCAGATGATTTTTTTGAATTCGCGATCGCGCCAAGATTTCTTTAACATACTAGGTCTTATACAATGCATTGAGGCCCAAAAAGTTTTGGTTAAAAGGGGGTTGGGTCTTACACTCCATTAGAGGCCCATGGTTTATTTTTGTACAAGTGGTGGGGCTTACAGCTCAAGGAGAGGCCCAAAATGGTTTTTGTTTGAGAACGGCGATCGCGCCGTTGTTTCAAAAATGTACAGAGGGACTTATACAATAAGTGAGGCCTAAAAAGGTTTACGTACAAAAAGGGTTGGGACTTACACTCTATTAGAGGCCCAAAGTGTTTAAATATGGGTCTTATAACTCAAGGAGAAGCCCAAAGATTTTTGTGAAAAAGGCGACGATCGTGTCGAACCTTTTGACGGTATCAGGACTTATACAACACACTGAGACCCATAAAGGTTTGTTTTTACAAAAGGTTGGGTCTTACACTCTACCAAGAGGCCCAAAGTGTTTGAAAAAGATTTGATGAGGGTTGAATTGATCAAAACCCTAATTGTTTTCAAAATATATTTTAATTGAATAAAAATTCAATTAAAATTATCAAAATTGTTAAACATGTGTGGAAACAATTGTGATCTTGGATTAATGTCTCAAAAATTATGTTTCTATTCACAAAATGATTGGAAATCACTAAAATTTGAAAAATCAAGAGGGAGAAATTACTTTAAATGTCAAAAACAATTAAAATATTAATTCTTTACAAAAATATCAAGTATATGAAATAAATAATATTTTTGAGATTTTTTGGGAAAAAAAAATATTTTAATATTTTTATGAATTATTAAAAAAAGAATCAACTCAAAATCATTAAAACTCAGAGAGAAATTAATTTTTGAATCAATTAAATAAAATCACAAAATTCAAATATTCAAATGTTCAAAAATGGCGCCAAGAACATGGCAAGAACACGCGCCACCCTCTGTTTCTGCAGATTTGCATTTTCTATCCAATCTCATTGAATACTTGATGATATCATGCAATCTACATATCAATCTACTCATTTTCACCTCACGATCATGTATATGGTCTTTAATTTCATTTATTTTAACCATGGAATAAGAAATCAAGAAACCTCAAGAACCCTAAAATTTGCATGAAGGTTCAGAAATTCCATACACGATTCAAACAAAGTAATTGATTGAGGGAAAACACTCTATGCATGATTATGAACATATGGCCAAATTATTGTGCAGCAAAAAATGCATGGATCATAGAGTTAGAAGAGTTCATGCTTACCTCTTGCAGCTGGTGATCGTGTTTTGTGTTAGAGGTGTTACAACTTGGTTCCAAGGATATGGACAACTTCCCTAGGTGCTATGGAGCGTGTCTGGATGCTTTGAATGAATGGAAATGATCTGGAACTTGATTGGGGCACTGCTCAGTCCAACTGTCAAAGAGGATTTGATGAAGCTTCTTAAAGAGTTTCCCGATGTATTCGCTTGGTCCTACCAGGGCATTCCAGGGTTGGATACCAGCATCGTGGAACATCATCTACCATTGAGATCAGAATGTCCGCCGGTAAAACAAAGACTAAGACGGACTCATCCAGACATGGCCATCAAAAGCAAAGAGGAAGTACAGAAGCAGATTGACACGGGTTTCCTTGCCACATCAGAAAATCCTCAATGGTTAGCCAACATAGTACCAGTTCCGAAAAAGGACAGAAAAGTTAGAATGTGTGTAGACTACAGGGATTTGAACAAAGCAAGTCCAAAGGATGACTTTCCCTTACCGCACATTGACATGCTGGTAGACAGTACAACAAATTTTAAAGTCTTCTCCTTCATGGATGGATTCTCGGGCTATAATCAGATCAAACTGGTGCCGAAAAACATGGAGAAAACTTCGTTCATCACCCCACGGGGTACCTTTTATTACAAGGTAATGCCGTTCGGTTTGAAGAATGTCGGGCCAACTTATCAAAGGGCCATGACTACTCTATTTCATGACATGATACACAAAGAAATCGAGGTATATGTCGATGATATGATTGCCAAATCTAAAACAGAAGAGGAGCATGTGACCCACCTGTCAAAGGTATTCGAGCTTCTGAGGAAGTACAAACTCCGCTTGAATCCCAATAAGTGCACGTTCGGTGTCTGCTCAGGAAAACTTTTAGGGTTCATCGTCAGCCAGAAAGGAATTGAGGTTGATCCTGACAAGTTCAAGGCCATTCAAGAAATGCCTTCTCCAAAGACTAAAAAACAAGTCAGGGGATTCCTGGGACGTTTGAACTATATTTCCAGATTCATATTCCTCATGACCGCGACAAGTGCGCTGATTTTCAAATTACTCAAAAGGGATCAGGACTGCGTTTGGACAGAAGACTACCAAACCGCCTTCGATAGTATCAAGGAATACTTGTTAAATCCACCGATTCTATCACCTCTAGTGGAAGGAATACCACTGATCATCTACTGAACAGTCTTGGAAGACTTCATGGGTTGTGTACTTGGCTAACAAGATGAAACCAAAAGGAAAGAGTTTGCCATCTACTATTTGAGCAAGAAGTTCACTAAATGTGAAACTCGGTACACTATTCTTGAGAAAACTTGTTGTGCTCTGGCTTGGGCAGCCAAACGTCTTCGCCAGTATATGATTCGTCACACTAGTTGGTTAATCTCAGAAATGGATCCAATCAAGTATGTCTTTGAAAAACCTTCTCTCACGGGAAGGATTGCCCGTTGGCAGATGTTGTTATCAGAATACGACATCGAGTACCATGCTCAAAAAGCCATCAAAGGAAGTGTTTCAGCCGATCATTTGGCTCATCAACCGCTTGACGATCAAGAATCAGTCGGAATTGACTTCCCAGACGAAGATGTCATGTACTTGAAAATGAAAGATTGCGATGAACCGCTACCCAGTGAAGGGCCAGAACCAGGTTACCAATGGGGACTTATCTTTGACGGAGCTGTCAATCATTATGGAAATGGATTTGGGGCAATCATTATAACACCTCAGGGTACCCACATTCCTTCAGAAACAAGAGTACCCACCTGGGGCATCCAAAAAAGATAGAAAGACCCTCAGAAGATTGGCAGACAGCTTCTTTCTAAGTGGTGATACACTCTATAAGAGAAACTTTGACATGGTCTTGCTCTGTTGCGTAGACAGACCAGAACCAAACATGCTGATAAAAGAAATTCACGAAGGATCCTTTGGCACTCATGTCAACGGACACACAATGGCGAGAAAAATTCTAAGAGCAGGTTACTACGGGTTGACCATGGAATCCGATTGCTACAAGTACATGAGGAAGTGTCACAAGTGTCAGATATACTCAGACAAAATCCATGTACCGCCAACGCATCTCAAAGTTCTTTCTTCCCCATGGCATTTTTCCATATGGGGAATCAACATGATTGGCATGATAGAACCCAAAGCTTCAAACGGACATCGGTTCATCCTGGTAGTCATTGACTATTTCACCAAGTGGGTCGAAGCAGCGTCATACACCAATGTTACCCGACAAGTGGTAGTCCGTTTCATAAAAAACAATCTCATCTGCCGTTATGGTGTTCCAAGCCAGATCATTACGGGTAATGGATCCAACTTAAACAATAAGATGATGAAAGAGTTGTGTTCTGAGTTCAAGATCGAACACCATAACTCATCTCCCTACTGACCCAAGATGAACGGAGTGGTAGAAGCGGCTAACAAAAATATCAAGAAGATTGTTCAAAAGATGATTGTAACCTACATAGACTGGCACGAAATGCTACCCTTTGCCCTTCACGGTTATCGCACATCTGTCCGCACTTCAACAGGGGCAACCCCTTTCTCTCTAGTATATGGCATGGAGGCAGTGCTCCCCATAGAAGTAGAGATCCCATCAATCCGGGTATTGATGGAAGCTAAGCTAACAGAAGCTGAATGGTGTAAAAGTAGGCACGACGAATTGAATCTGATCGAAGAAAAGCGAATAACGGCTCTATGCCATGGTCAGTTGTATCAGTAAAGAATGAAGAAAGCATTTGATAGATAGGTTTGACCTCGCGTCTTCAGAAAAGGAGACCTTGTGCTAAAAAAGATACAATCATTTCTCACTGATTCCCGGGGAAAATGGACTCTGAATTATGACGACCCTTATGTGGTCAAGAAAGCCTTCTCAGGCGGTGCCATGAGACTCGCAACCATGGACGGAGAGGAATTTGTCTACCCCACGAATGTTGATGTAGTCAAGAAATACTTCGCCTAAATTAAAAAAAAATGTCTCGGTGGATTGAAAACCCAAAAGGGAGGTCCAGGCAAAAATTAGAGACATAATAAAAAATTATCCCGATGGATTAGAAATATCAAAGTACAATCTAGGCAAAAGTTAGGGATAATGGCAAGTAACTATGTCCAACTAAGGGGAAAATCCCTCAGCGGCAGTCATGCCATCCACCTGGAAGACTCCAGTCAAGGTCATCTTCGACAGAAGCTCAGGATGTCCAGTATTCAAAGTTGGTAGAAGGATAGCGGTCGTTATGTTTCAATGTAGCCCTTTTCCCTTAAATTACCATTTTCTAACTTTGTAAATGCTCTATGGAATCACGCGCTTGACAGATTTCCATTCTATCAATAAAATTTGAGCCCTAGTGCTTTTGTTTGCAATTCTTATTTGTTTTAGCTTTACAGAACGACATTTTTAGCATGATTAACGATTCTTGAAATAAAACAAAAATGAATTTACTTGTCAAATTTTTCTGCTTTTAAAGTAAAGATGGTAATTCTTTTGACTGTTGAATATCGAAAAGAACCTTGATCGTCTCTCCGGAGATGGTTGAACCTCAAAGTGCAGAATCAAAGTATTCCTTCTAAACCAGTACGTATGAAAGAAGGATCAACTGTGTCAGAGACCATGTTTCATCTGACATCACCGGCAGAGTCCTTATCTCCTAAGCCCGACCAACAGTTTTCCCCACAGGGACTATCTTTCCTAAGCAAGGCAGAATTGCTATCTTGAACTGGAGATACTTCTTCGTCCCCTGCAGTGGCCGAGTATTCAGTCATGTTCATCCACTAGTCTGTATGTCATGTCAGTTTTGTCAGCAAATACATACATACATCATGCATTATTAATTTACATTCATATTCATATTGCATCACTATCACTCCAGTCGATCTTATCCCCTAGTGATAAAAGTCCTCTCAATCGAGTTGTCAGTTCTTTCCTCGCTAGGAAATGTTTTGTCCGAATAATTTCTCCTCCAGTTTATTTCTGGGATGGAGACGGTCTTCGACCACTTTAATGACTTGAACCTCTGAAAAACAAGAAGGCATTCGACAAACATCACTCTTCGCCATTGAAGATGATATCTTCGCTTTCCCGGATTAAGGAAAATCCCCAGAGAAAGCCTGACAACTAAAGACTCTCAGCAACACATTGGTTTTTCTCCCCAAAAAAGTCAATGATAATGAAGTCATCAGCACCTCAAAAAATGGATTACATCACATGGCATTTCTTCTAAAAGACCTCGAGGAAAAGTATGATGTAAAATCCCCAAGCGGATAGCAGTCTCTCAAGATACTCATTTTTCCCAGTAGAATCAACAAATGGCGTCTCCAACGAAGAATTTTGTACACCTCTACAACTCAGACGAATTGGTTCCCCAGCAAGTCTGACATCAAAACTCTTTCCCATCAAATGGCATCTCCCTAGGAAAACTCGGCTAGAAGTTTGATGAAAACTGCTACGAATAGCGTCCCTTGTCAAGAAAGTTTATTGACAAAAGAAACTGAGACCAGTTCCTTGGTAGGAAACCAGGATCGAGGGGAAGTTTATATCAGAAACTGAGACCAGTTCCTTGGCTGAAGACTAGGTTCTTGGGGAAGTTTATTTCAGAAACTGAGACCAGTTCCTTGGTAGGAAACCAGGATCGAGGGGAAGTTTATATCAGAAACTGAGACCAGTTCCTTAGCTGAAGACCAGGATCGAGGGGAAGTTTCACCCTTTTCAAAAAGCATCATTGCTTAGCAAAAGAAGATGGATGAGCAAACTTCCATTCATAACCTCCATCAAAATTTTGGGTATTCCGATATTTAATCCTCTTGCACCCCGAATGCTCGAATACCTTCGCCATTCACACCTTCGGGTCCAAGAAACTTAAATAGGGGCATCTGTCATACCCCAAATTTTGACCACCAAGATTTCCCATCATTGTCCAAATCATCATCACAATATGGATGTACCTTCATGCCTCATCAATCTCCTCAGAGATGTTTGAGCATTCACCACTATCAAGGATTATGATTTCAAGCCCTCTGAAAGCTCTTAGACAAAGGATCAATCAAGGAATGACATGATCTTCAACTTGTCTAACCTCTCAAACACACATAAATGATCAAGAGGACTCCCACATCAAGAACCGAGCACAAAGTTGCAACATTCCAAGTGGATCAAGCCTCAAGATCGCCAGTATCCCCAAATTAGGGTTTTGGTCGACCAAGGGCTCTAGATGGAAATCTTCCTCTGGGCATGAGCCAATGCTTCAAAGCATAACCCAAGATACTCCAAGGGACCTCATGAACCCAATCATCAAGTCAATTTAGCCTCAGGGGATCCATTTACCAAAAATCGGGAATTAGGGTTTCTTGACCTAATTCACCCCTAAGTTGACTTTTGGGACAAAACATGAGCCAAGACCTCAAGACATGATTTGAGAGTCTCTAATACACTATATTGATCCATTTACAACAATGGATTGATCCAAGAAGCTTGATCCACAAGGTTTAATTTCATCTGAACCACAATTAGGGTTTCAAGGGAAAAGTCAACTGTACCTTTGACTTTTGACCAAGACATGCTCCCAAACCTTGGGACATGATTCAATACACCCTATAACACCTATGTAATATATCCATTAGGTTTGATTTAGGTCAAGAACTTAATTTCACAAAGGATCGCACAGTTTGGATTTCATCTCATAAAAAGTCAATTGTGCACAAAATAAAGTTTGACTTTTTGGGATTTTTCATAATTATGGTTCTTTGACCCTAAAACAGTGTTAATATGTGATTGGAAATCATCATTAATCAAGAAAAATCAAAGAAAGTGAGTTAACTTGTAAAAGGGGTAACCATAAAAAAACTTAGAATTTTTCTAAGTTATGAAATAAAGTGGCTAGGGTACCAACTTCCAAGGACCATAACTTGAGATCCAAGCAACCATTTTGGCTGGTCTAAAGCTGGATTTGTAGCTCTCATTACACTCTACAAAAGCTTCAACTACAGATCATTCCAATTCCTCATGGATTTTTAGTTATGGAATGATCAAAATGGCAAAAAAACATGAAAGTGACATTTTCCCAACACTTAGTGAAATTTTCACTAAGTCAGAATCTGCCTTATTTTTTCCCAAATGTAGAGGCATTTTTCATTGTAATTCAAGTTGGTTCAAAAATAAAGTTGGACATCATGTTGAAATAGGATATGTCAGCTTTCCAAAGTGACCAAGAACTCCGTCAAACTCCATCTGAGCTTGGAGTTATGGCAACTGTAACATGCCTTGCTGCAAACTGTCTTGGCAAGGCAGATTTGTGCATAAGGGATCGATTTAATCAAATTGTACAACAACAAGCATGGTTATCCATTTGTACACCTCAAGGGGGAACAAACAAGGAACAAGCACTGATCTATCAGCCTCCAAAGTCCCAAAATCTACAAGTAGCATGCCAAACCTAAAAAGCCTAAAAGAGGCCAAGACTCTAATTTTGTTTCCAAGCATTCAATGGATGCACCATGGTGGCATGTACTTAGCCTATTCCAACTGAATGAGTCAAGGATAAGCTCTGAATCAAAGAACCATATGCCTGTGCTCTAATCTCAAGTCAATGGCTAGAGGAGAATTGAGATTCCATTTGATCCACATTGCCCAAAGGTCTGCTGCAGTTGCCATTCCCTATTGATGCCAAAATAAACTTGACACACTATAAATAGACCTCATTTCTGATTAGTTTGAGTGCACCAAAGGCCTATAACACTTGACTTTCTCAAAATCATACTCTCACTTCCAAAAATGCCTTCTAATACAAGCTACTATCGGGTTTTGAATTAGAATGTGTTTCCAACCAAACCAATCACTCACGCACCTCATAAACATCATATGTGAGCTGATCAAACACTAAACCAACAACTGGAACACCAAATTCATGAAATCATCATTCATTTGCTAAAGTTTTCAACAAAGTTGCAGTTGAGGTGCCATAATCTGTTCCAGTTTATTTCAAATCAATCCAAGCTTTCAAACACACTCCATATGGTGTAGGGAAGCTGTTCAGATCATCACAACTCATCTGTAACACCTCTAACTCAAAAATCAAATTGCTCTTGCTGCCACGACCTTCAAGTAAGCCTAAACTTGGTCATCTCATAATTTATGCATATTTTCTCGCACAAAACTTTTCCCAAATGTTCATAATCATGCATAGAATGTTTCCCCTCTATTGATTACTTTGTATGAATCGTGTATCAAATTTCTCAGCCTTCATGCAGAAATTAGGGTTCTTGAGGTTTTGTTTTGATTTCTCATTCCATGCCTAAAATAAATGAAATTAAAGACCATAGACATGATCGTGAGTTGAAAACGAGCAGATTGATATGTGGATTGTATGATTCCATCAAGTATTCAGTGAGATTGATGAGAAAATGCAAATCTGGGCAAAACAAGGCACGCGGGCAAGAACAAGATGTTCTTGGCGCCCTTTTTCAAATATTTGAATTTTTGAATTTTTGTGATTTTATGTAATTGATTCAAAAATTAATTTCTCTCTGAATTTTAATGATTTTGAGTTGATTCTTTTTTTAATAATTCACAAAAATGTTAAAATATTTTATTTTATAAAAAATCCCCAAAAATATTATTTATTTCACATATTTGATATTTTTGAAAAGAATTAATTTTTGTTTGTTTTTCAACATTTTGAAAATTTTCTTTCTCTTGATTTTCCAGACTTAAATGGTTTTCAATCATTTTGTGGATAAAAACATGATTTTTGAAATATTGATCCAAGATCACCACTCATTTTTCACATGTTTTCAAGGATTTTATTAATTTTTAATCAAAATTAATTCCATTTTTAACAAAATTAGGGTTTTGATTGATTTCACCCTCGTCAATCTTTTTCAAAACACTCATGGGCCTCTAGTAGAGTGTAAGAACCAATCCCCCTTTAACCAAAATCTTTGGGCCTTAGATATTATATAAGTCCCTCGGCGTTAAAAGAATCTCGGCGCGATCGCCATTTCAGAGCAAAAATAATTTCTGGGCCTACCCTCGTGTTGTAAGTCCCACTTTTTTTTTCAAAACCTTTTTGGGCCCCTTGAGAAAGTGTAAGACCCAACCCCTTTGTAAATAAATACACTTTGGGCCTCAGACATTGTATAAGTCCCGATACGGTATTCAAAACAACGGTGCGATCACTGTTAAACCTTGGGCCTCTCCTTGAGTATAAGCCCCAACAACCTTTTCAAAAACAACTTATATTTTGATTTAGATTCAAATATACATGTTGTTATCAAAACTTTCTTTAATTTCTTTGAAAAACTAACAAAACAACATGGAAGCTTGCTCACCTGTAAGTTTTAACAACTTTCATTTATTCGCTTTAATATATATAACGGTATTGTGGGAAGTGTAGCGCGAGTTTTTTGCGTGGTTGTGAAGCATTATCGCTTTGGGGTACTACAATTCGATTAATTTTTTATCCTATTGAAGCTGGTGAAGGAAGGGAAATAGATGTCTCCAATTAACCCTGCTTGCATACTGAGTTTGAACAGATGACTGTTGGTTTACTGATGCTATAAAGATTGTGGGTCTCTCTTAGGTTATTTTGTTAAAAAAAAAGTGTCTAGGCTATTGGTAGGATGTTAGGACTAATGCTTTTGGGTTGATATATGGGGATATGGGATTTTTGGGTTTTTGATTAGTATGCTCGCTAAGATTTTTCCAATCTTATGCCTATATATTCCCGTTTAACGAAACAGGGAAATCAGAGCGATCGTAGTTCCTCCTATTCCATGGGAGGAAAAAAAAGGTTAGTTTGGTGTCTTGTTCAAAGCCCAAGACGTGAAGCTAAATGTGGTTTGTATCTTGTTCAAAGCCCAAGATGTGAAGATGAAGGGTCTATTTGTATCTTGTTCGAAGCCTAAGATGTGAAGCTGAAGGGTTTTAACTTTAGAGAGAATTTGTCATCTCTAGAGGGGGATATTTGGTCTGTTTGTCACAATTGTTGGGTGACTGATTATAAAGGAGAATTACTTTAACTAGGATATGTGAATCCAGTAATGCCATAATTTCCTTTATAAGGGATTTTAACCTGAAGGAGAAGACTTTAACTCAGTTTAGAGCAAATAATCCAGAGGAAATCCAGAGCAATGCCATATTTGGTCTGTTGGTCTGTTTTGTCCTTAGGAATTTCTCATGCTAAAAGAGGGACAGTGGCGTGGATGTAAATAATCCAGAGGCATGCCGCTTACAGCAATTTAGATGAAGGAGTTGTTGATGTTTGTATACTGTGAACGAGGCATAAATTTTGATGCTAAAAGGTTGATTGACTCAACCGGGGTTTTCTTATACAAAGCCTAAGAGGAGGTTATTGACCCAACAAGAGGGTGTTTTTATGTGTCTCGTACGAAGCACGAGATAGAGGATAAAAGGGGTTGACTCAATAAGAGAGTGCTAACTAGTGACTGACTCAACAAGAGAATGCTTTTATATGTGTCTTGTACGAAGCCCAAGACTGAGGCTAAAAGGTTTTGACTCCACATGTGGGTCTTTTATACTCAACAAGAGAGTGATTTTGTAACTCGTACGAAGCCCGAGATGGAGGCTGAGAGGGAAGTGACTCAACAAGAGAGTCTTTTATACTCAACAAGAGAGTGCTTTCGTATCTCGTACGAAACCCGAGGTGGAGGCTAAAAGGGATTGACTCAACAAGAGAGTCTTTTATAGTCAACAAGAGAGTGTTTTAGTATCTCATACAAAGCCCGAGATGGAGGCTGAAAGTGGGTGACTGAACAAGAGTGTCTTTTATACTCAATAAGAGAGTGTGAAAAGGTTAGCTCCGCTGGGGGGAGTCATTGTACAAAGCCCAAGAGGAGGCTATCGTGCTGGTGACTGTTTCAGTTTAGTGACAGGTCGAGTATGTTGGATAAAAGAGAAAATCAGTTCTTATAAAGATTGAAGGTATTGTTATGCTTTGGCACTGATCAGAGGATTAGGGTTATTTCCTGTTCTTTAAGGAAACGGGGAATCCAAAGGTTTTTGAGACTGTCCAAGTCTACTGGTGTTTTGAGAAATTGATTCTCAGGTAGTGAGTGATCCTTGTATGATGCCCAAGAGAAGGCGAGTATATTAAGGGATGAAGGTCAACCCGTTAACTGGTCTGACACTGGACTTAGAAAGACAGCTCTAGCAAATTGATGACTAGGTTCTGTTCCTATACCTGTAGAGGTTTCTGGGTCCTTGTACTAAGCCCAAGAGAAGGCATGAGAGCTTTTAAGAAGCTGAAGGGTCCTTGTACAATGCCCAAGAGGAGGCGGGGATGCTTTTAAGAAGCCTGTGGGTCCCCAAACCCCGAGAAGTTCAAGACATGTCATTCAGCGATAATAGATCAAGCCAGGAAAGTCCGAGAATTTGGAAGAAACTCAAGAGATGCCATTCACGGGGAAAAGATCATCCCTGGGGAGTAGAGTCTCTTTGACAATTTCTAAGGGTGACAGTCTGAGAAAGGGTTCATAGGGAATACTGCCTTTCACGTCTCCATATTATTTAACCCCAAGAGGAGGGAAGATTGTGTCTGGTAATCCTATGGGGATCTAGTGTTGTTTATATTTAAGAGTGACCAACAGGGCTTTACCTAGTTCTAGACGTAGTTGTCGGGGAAAACTCTAAATAACTATACTAGTATTACACAGTTGATATTTGACAAGTATATAAAAGTTTGTGAAAGAAGACTTACATTGAGCAGCCCCACAATATAGTTATATATATGAAAGCAGATAAAGAAAGCGGGTAAACACATACTCGGTTGTAGAGCTTTCATGTTGTTTTGTTAGTTTGTTCAACAAAGAAAGATTTGATAATAATATTATATTCAAAATCAAAGGAGAAAGTGCTTTGAAAAGGTTGTTGGGGCTTACAGCTCAAGGAGAGGCCCAAGGATTTATCAGTGATTGTACTGTTGTTTTGAAATTGTACAGGGACTTATACAAGTGACTGAGGCCCAAAAAGGTTTTCTGTACAAAGGGATGGGTCTTACACTCTCTCAATAGGCCCAAAGGTGTTTAAAGAAAAAGAATGGGGCTTATAACACGAGGGTAAGCCCAGATGATTTGTTTTTTGAATTGGCGATCGCGCCGAGATTTCTTTACCGTACTGGGTCTTATACAATGTATTGAGGCCCAAAAAGTTTTGCTTAAAAGGGGGGTTTGGGTCTTACACTCTATTAGAGGCCCAATGATTTATTTTTGTACAAGCGATGGGGCTTACAGCTCAAGGAGAGGCCGAAAATGGTTTTTGTTTGAGAACGACGATCGTGCCGTTGTTTCAAAAATGTACAGAGGGAGTTATACAATAAGTGAGGCCCAAAAAGGTTTATGTACAAAAAGGGTTGGGACTTACACTCTATTAGAGGCCCAAAGTTTTTAAAGATGGGTCTTATAACTCAAGGAGAAGCCCAAAGATTTTTCTGAAAAAGGCAACGATCGTGTTGAACCTTTTGACGATATCGGGACTTATACAACACACTGAGGCCTAAAAAGGTTTGTATTTACAAAGGGTTGGGTCTTACACTCTACCAAGAGGCCCAAAGTGTTTGAAAAAGATTTGATGAGGGTTGAATTGATCAAAACCCTAATTCCTTTTCAAAATATATTTTAATTGAATAAAAATTCAATTAAAATGATCAAAATTGTTAAACATGTGTTGAAACAAATTCTGTTTTTGTAGATTTGCGTTTTTTGTCCAATCTCACTGAATACTTGATGATATCATGCAATCTACATATCAATCTACTCGTTTTCACCTCACGATCATGTCTATGGTCTTTAATTTCATTTATTTTAACCATGGAATAAGAAATCAAAGAGAAACCTCAAGAACCCTAAAATTTGCATGAAGGTTCAGAAATTCCATACACGATTCAAACAAAGTAATTGATTGAGGGAAAACATTCTATGCATGATTATGAACATATGGCCAAATTATTGTGCAGCAAAAAATGCATGGATCATAGAGTTAGAAGAGCTCATGCTTACCTCTTGCAGCTGGTGATCGTGTTTTGTGTTAGAGGTGTTACAACTTGGTTCCAAGGATATGGACAACTTCCCTAGGTGCTATAGAGTGTGTCTGGATGTTTGGAATGAATGAAAATGATCTGGAACTTGAGATGGTACCCCAACTGCAAATCTGTCAAGAACTTGAGCAATTGGCTAGTGATTTTGTGATTTTGGTGTTCCAGATGTTGTGTGAATGTTTGGATCACTTCTATATGATGTTTATGAGGTGTGTGTGTGATTAGTTTGGTTGGAATAACTCTCAAACTCAAAACCCGATAGTGACTTGCTTTGGAAGAAAATTTTGGAGTGAAGGAGATTTTGAGGAAAGCATCTGTTTGATGGCTTTGGTGTACTCAAACTGATCACAAATGAGCTCTATTTATAGTAGAGCAAGTTTGTTTTGCAAGGAATAGTGAATGGCAACTGCTGCATAGGTTTGGCCAATGTTGATCATTGAGAATCCAAGTCTGCTCTAGCCATTGACTAGAGGTTAGGGCATAGGCTGCTGGTTCCCTTAGTCTTGGATAAGTCTTGACTGAATTCAGTTGGAAATGTCTCAGTCCATGCCACCTTGGTGCATCCATTGAATGCTCTAAAACAAAATTGGAGTCTTGTCCCCTCTTTAGGGATTTCTAGGTTTGGCATGCTAGTTTTAGTTCCAAGGACTTGGGAGGCTTGGGATCAGAGTTGGTTCCTCCTTGGTCTCCCCTTGAGGTGTTCAGATGGATAAGTGTGTTTGTCATTTGTACAAATTTGGCAAATTGAGCAAAATGCACAAATCTGCCTTGCTTTGACAGTTTTCACCAAGGCATGTTGCCATCGTCATATCTCATGGCTCAAGTGGAATTTGATGGGGTTCTTGGCCATTTTGGAAAGCCCTCAGATGATACAACAACTGTTTGATCATAATTGGTTTTGATACTTTTTGTATCCAAGTGAAAAATGCCCCTACATTTGGAAAAAAGTGAAGGCTGATTCTGACTTAGTGAAAATTTCACTAAGTGTTGGAAAAAAGTGACATTTTCACTTTTTGTGATTTTGATCATTCCATAACATAAAATCCATGAGGAATTGGAATGAGTTATGTTTGAAGCTTTTGTAGAGTGCCATGAGAGCTAAAAATCCAGCTTTGGATGGGGAAAAATGGCCTTATGGTTTAGGAGTTATGATCCTCCAAAGTTGGTACCCTAGCCACTTTGTTCCATAACTTCAAAAAATTTCTAAGTTTTTTTGGTTACCCCCTTTTTCAAGTTATCCCACTTTTCTTGATTTTTCTTGATGAATGATGATTCCAATCACACAATAACATCATTTTAGGGTCAAAGAACCATACTTGTGAAAAATCTCAAAAAGTCAAAGTTGACCTTTGTGCACAGTTGACTTTTTGTCAGATGAATTCCAAACTGTGCGATCCTCTATGAAATCAAGTCCTTGACCTAAATCAAACTTTATGGATTGATTTCATAGGTGTTATAGGGTGTATTGAATCATGTCCTAGGATTTGGGAGCATGTATTGGTCAAAAGTCAAAGGCAGTTGACTTTTTCCCGCAAAACCCTAATTGTGGTTCTGATGAGCTTGAAACTTGTTGATCAAGCTTCTTGGGTCAATCCATTGTTGAAAATGGATCAATGTGATGTATTTTAGACCCTAAAATCCTCTCTTGAGGTCTTGGCTCATGTTTTGTCCCAAAAGTCAACTTAGGGGTGAATTAGGTCAAGAAACCCTAATTCCTGATCTTTTGTGAATGCATCCCCTGAGGTTAAATTGACTTGATGATTGGGTTCATGATGTTCCTTGGAGCATCTTAGGTTATGCTTTGAAGCATTGCCTCATGCCTAGAGGAAAATTCCCATCTGGAGGCCCTGGTCGACCAAAACCCTAATTTGGTGACACTGTTGATTTTGAGGCTTGATCCACTCAGAATGTTGCAGCCTTGTGCTTAATCCTTGAGGTGGGAGTCCTCTTGATCCATTGGGGATGTTTGAGAGGTTTAGACAAGTTGAAGATCATGTCATTCCTTGATTGATCCTTTGTCTAAGGCTCAAATAAGACTTGAAACCCTAATTATTGTTTGTAGTGAGTGCTCGCCATCTTTGGGGAGACTGATGGTTCATCCTTATTGTGATGATGATTTGCACAATGATGGGATATCTTAGTGGTCAAAATTTGGGGTATGACAGATGCCCATATTTAATCTTCTTGGACCCGAAGGTGTGAATGGGGAAGGTATTCGGGCATTCGGGGTGCAAGAGGATTAAATATCGGAATACCCAAAATTTTGATGGTGGTTATGAATGGTAACTTGCGCACTCATCTTCTTCTACTAAGAGATGATGCTTAGAAAAGGTAAAAACTTCTCCCTCGATCTTGGTTTTCAGCCAAGGAACTGGTCTTAGTTTCTGAAATAAACTTCCCCTCGATCCTGGTTTCCTACCAAGGAACTGGTCTAAGTTTCTGATATAAACTTCCTCTCGATCCTAGTTTCCTACCAAGGAACTGATCTAAGTTTCTGATATAAACTTCCCCTCGATCCTGGTTTCCTACCAAGGAACTGTTCTCAGTTTCTTTTGTCAATAAACTTTCTTGACAAGGGACGCTATGCGTAGCGGTTTTCCTCAAACTTCTAGCCGAATTTTCCTGGGGAGATGCCATTTGATGGAAAAAGATCTGATGTCAGACTTGCTGGGGGGACCCCATCCGTCTGAGCTATAGAGGTACACAAACTTCTCTGTTTTGAGACGCCATCTGTCGGCTCTACTGGGGAAAGCAGGTCTCTCGAGAGACTGATGTCGCTTAGGGGTGTTACATCATACTTTTCTCGGGATCTTCTCGGAGAAATGCCATATGATGTGATCCAATTTTGAGGTGCTGATGACTTTATTAACATTGACTCTCCGGGGAGCAAAATCAATGTGTTGCCGAAAGTCTTTAGTTGTGAGGCTTTCTCTGGGGATTTTCCTTAATCCGGGAAAGCGAAGATATTATCTTCAATGGCGAAGAGTGACATTTGTCGAAAGTTTCTCTGGTTTTCTCAGTGGTTCAAGTTATCAAAGTGGTCGAAGACCGTCTCTAATCCAGAGATAAACTGGAGAGAGATTGCTTAGATGATTCACTTCCTGACGAGGAAAGAACTGACAACTCAATGGAAAAGACGTTTATCAATAGGGGACAAGACCGACTAGAGTGATAGTGATGCAATATGAACATGTATGAATCAATAATGCATGATGTATGTATGTATATGCTGATGAAACTGACGCGACATATGGACTAATAGATGAACATGACTGGATACTCGGCCATAATGGGAGATGAAAAGTATCACTGGTCCAAAAGTAGCCATTCTGCCTTGCTTAGGAGAAGTAGTCCTTGTGGGGGAGCAACCGTTGGTCAGGCTTTGGAGGTAAGAACTCTGCCAAAGATGTCAGATGGAGTATTCGCATCTGACATAACTGATCCTTCGTTTAGGCGCACTGATTTAGAAGGAGTACTTTAATTCTGCACTTTGAAGCTCGATTATTTCTGGTGAAGCGATCGATGTTTTTTCGATGTTCAACAGTAAAAAAAAATTGCCATCTTTATTTTAAAAGCAGAAAAGTTTGACAAGTAAATTCATTTTTGTTTTATTTCAAGAATCGTTAATCATGTTAAAATGTCGTTCTATAAAGCTAAAACAAATAAGAATTGCAAACAAAAGCACAAGGGCTCAAATTTTATTGATAGGATGGAAATCAGCCAAACGCGTGATTCCATAGAGTATTTACAAAGATAGAAAATGGTAATTTAAGGGAAAAGGGTTACATTGAAACAAAACGACCACTATCCTTCTACCAACTTTGAATTCGGGGCATCCTGAGCTTCTGTCGAAGATGACCGTGACTGGAGTTTTTCCTTTGATGGATGGAATTACCGCTGAGGAGTTGAACTATCAGATGTAGTTACTTGCCATGAATCCCTAATTTTTTCCTGGATCGTACTTTGAGATTTCCAATCCACCGGGATGATTTTTTTATTATGTCTCTAATATTTGCCTGGACTGCCCTTTCGGGTTTTCAATCCACCGAGACGTTTTTTTATTTTTTTATTTAGGCGAAGTATTTCTTGACTACATCGACATTTATGGGATAGGAAAATTCCTCTCCGTCCATGGTTGCAAGTCTCAAGGCTCCGCCAGAGAAAGCTTTCTTGACCACGTAGGGGCCTTCATAATTCGGAGTCCATTTGCCCCGAGAATCAGTGAGAAATAATTGTATCTTTTTGAGCACAAGGTATCCTTTCCTGAAGACGCGAGGTCGAACCTTTTTGTCAAATGCCTTCTTCATCCTCTGCTGATACAACTGACCGTGGCATAGTGCCATAATTCGCTTCTCTTCGATCAGGTTTAATTCGTCGTGTCGACTTTGACACCATTCAGCCTCTGTTAGCTTAGCTTCCATTAATACCCGGATTGATGAGATCTCTACTTCTATGGGGAGCACTGCTACCATGCCATATACTAGAGAGAAAGGGGTTATCCCTGTTGAAGTGCGAACAGATGTGCGATAACCGTGAAGAGCAAAAGGTAGCATCTCGTGCCAGTCTTTGTAGGTTACAACCATCTTTTGAACGATCCTCTTGATGTTCTTGTTAGCCGCTTCTACCGCTCCATTCATTTTGGATCAGTAGGGAGATGAGTTATGGTTTTCGATCTTGAACTCTTCGCACAACTCCTTCATCATCTAATTATTCAAGTTAGATCCATTATCAGTAATGATCTGGCTAGGAACACCATAACGGCAGATGATATTATTTCTGATAAATCGGACTACCACTTGTCGGGTTACATTGGCGCATGACGCTGCTTCGACCCACTTGGTGAAGTAATCAATGGCTACCAGGATGAACCGATGTTCGTTTGAAGCCTTGGGCTCAATCATGCCAATCATGTCGATTCCCCATATGGAAAATGGCCATGGGGAAGAGAGAACTTTGAGATGTGTAGGTGGTACATGGATTTTGTCTGAGTATATCTGACACTTGTGACACCTCCTCATGTACTTGTCGAAATTGGATTCCATGGTCAACCAGTAGTACCCTGCTCTCAGAATTTTCCTGGCAATTGTGTGTCCGTTGGCATGAGTGCCAAAGGATCCTTCGTGAATTTCTTTTATCAGCATGTCTGCTTCTGGCCTGTCTATGCATCGGAGCAAGACCATGTTGAAGTTTCTCTTATAGAGTGTATCACCGCTCAGGAAGAAGCTGCCTTCCAACCTTCTGAGGGTTTTTATGTCTTTCATTAGTGCCCTAGGTGGGTACTCTTGTTTTTGAAGGAAGCATTTGATATCGTGATACCAAGGTTTGTCATCTATGACTACTTCAATCGTGAAGATGTAAGCGGGCCGTTCAAGGTGCATTATGTCGATCTTGGGTAAGTCGTTCCATTGACCTACACTAATCATGGAAAAGAGAGTGGCTAATGCATCAGCCATGTGGTTCTCATCACGAGGGATGTGATGAAACTCCATTCTGTTGGAGAAAGGTAACAACCTTCTTGCAAAATCTTTGTAAGGAATCAATCCTGATTGGTATGTGTTCCAATCTCCATTGATCTGATTGATAACCAGGGCTGAGTCGCCATATACATCCAAGTTCTTAATCCTTAAGTCGATCGCTTCTTCGAGACCCATAATACAAGCTTCGTATTTGGCCTCGTTGTTTGTGCACTTGAATGTAAGTCTGGCAGTGAAAGGAATGTGGGTACCCTGAGGTGTTATGATAATTGCCCCAATTCCATTTCCATAATGATTGACAACTCCGTCAAAAATTAGTCCCCATTGGGAACCTGGTTCTGGCCCTTCACTGTGTAGTGGTTCATCGCAATCTTTTATTTTCAAATACATGACATCTTCGTCTGGGAAGTCAAACCCGATTGATTCCTGATCGTCAATTGGTTGATGAGCCAAATGATCGGCTAAAATACTCCCCTTAACGGCTTTCAGAGCGTGGTACTCAATGTCATATTCCGATAACAACATCTGCCAACGGGCAAACGAATCATGTACTGGCGAAGACGTTTGGCTGCCCAAGCCAAAGCGCAGCAAGTTTTCTCAAGCATAGTGTACCGAGTCTCGCCGTCGGTGAATTTCTTTCTCAAATAGTAGATGGCAGACTCTTTTCATTTTGTTTCATCTTGTTGGCCAAGCACACAGCCCATAGAGTCTTCCAAGACTATTAAGTAGATGATCAGTGACCTTCCTTCCACTAGAGGTGATAGAATCGGTGGGTTCAACAGATATTCCTTAATACTGTCGAAGGCGGTTTGGCAGTTCTCTGTCCAAACACATTCCTGATTCTCTTTGAGTAATTTGAAAATTGGCGCACATGTTGCGGTCATAAGGAATATGAATCTGGAGATGTAGTTCAAACGTCCCAGGAATCCTCTGACTTGTTTTTCAGTTTTCGGAGAAGGCATTTCTTGAATGGCCTTGACCTTGTCAGGATCAACCTCAATTCCTTTTGGGCTGACGATGAACCCTAGCAGTTTTCCTGAACGGACACCGAAGGTGCACTTGTTGGGATTCAAGCAGAGTTTGTATTTTCTCAACCGCTCGAATAACTTTGACAGGTGGGTCACATGCTCCTCCTCTGTCTTAGATTTGACAATCATGTCATCGACATATACCTCAATTTCCTTGTGTATCATGTCATGAAATAGAGTAGTCATGGCCCTTTGATAGGTTGCCCCAGCGTTCTTCAAATCGAACAACATTACCTTGTAACAAAAGGTACCCCATGGGGTGATGAACAAAATTTTCTCCATGTCTTTCGGTGCCATTTTGATTTGATTATAGCCCAAGAATCCATCCATGAAGGAGAAAACTTTGAACTTTGTTGTACTGTCAACCAGCATGTCAATGTGTGGTAAAGGAAAGTCGTCCTTTGGACTAGCCTTGTTTAGATCTCTGTAGTCCACACACATTCTGACCTTTCCATCTTTTTTCAGAACGGGCACTATGTTGGCTAACCATTGAGGATATTCTGATGTGGCGAGGAAGCCCGCGTCAATTTGTTTCTGTAGCTCCTCTTTGATTTTAACGGCCATGTCCGGGTGAGTCTGTCTCAACCTCTGCTTTACTGGTGGACATTTCGATTTTAATGGTAAATGATGTTCCATGATGCTGGTGTCCAACCCTGGCATGTTCTGGTAGGACCAAGCAAACACATCGGGAAATTCTCTGAGAAGCTTTGTCAAACTCTCTTTGGCAGTTGGACTGAGTACTGCCCCAATCCTGACTTCTTTTCTCTCTTTTTCTGAACCCATGTTTATCATTTCCAACAGCTCTTTGTGAGGTTCAATGGACCTTTCCTCTTGTTTGAGTAGTCTGGAGATCTCTTCTAGAATTTTGTCGTCAACTTCTTCTTCAGCCCCAAATACCGTGAACTCAAAGTTGGGAGAAGGCATTGGATCGTATGTTTCAACGGGGTTTAAAACAAGCAATCTGCATGACGGTATGATTTGTGTTTAGAAGAGATAGAGAAAATGCAAGTGTGTGCAGTGTATTATATTTTTGAAAAACTGCTTGTTTATTTTGAATTGTTTTTTAGGATTACCATTTTCTGAGAAAAGCGAAAAGAGAAAACAACAATTAATGCGGAGATCACAGAACAACGTTATTTTATTTATGAACAAGTCGATTCTTGAAACTACAGCCCTAAAAACAAAACTCTGTCACTTTGGGCGAAGCGAAGAGGAAAAATTACAGAAAGTGAGCCCTATCAAAACATCCGTTTCACCTGGGCAGGGTGAAAGGTTAAAGACGACAATTACTTTGACTTATGAACATTCTTCGGAACATCGACAGCAACTCATTGGCGGCGAACTCCTCAGTGAATCACAAAGTCTGGTACTTTCCTTGATTTGTCTTTAGAAATGACGTTGATTTCTGGCAGAGCAAGATTATTGGAATCTGTCTCCCAGGCAGAGTTGTCGTAGGAGGATTCCTCTGTTGTATTTTGCATAGTATTTGTGCTCTCGGGTATATCTCCCCATCCAGTTGGTTGGATGTCTTTGAGCCTGATACGAGATCTTTCAGGAGCGGTGTACTTAACCAAGAAGTCAAATTTTCCACTTGGTTGTCCCAAGGTGTCCCCAACTTCTTTGGAACTGGGGGAGTCATCTCTCTCGATGACGTTGACCTCCGAAAAAGCGTAGTTGATGAATTCTAGGCTTGCAAGCTTTGCAAATTCATCGTCATGCTGGATATTTTCTGAATAACCTGAGTGTTGATCCCATGACATGGTGGGGACGCAGGTATCCTGTTCAATGATGCTCAGCTGATTTTCATTGTTCGGCTGATTTTCTTGCCCCAAGTCTCCTGGGTATGGCTGCCAGATAGGCAGGCCATCCATTGGGCCATAATAGTCGTGGTCAAAGTTGTCCTTCATCAGAGTGTCCTCCTCTAATGAGTTTGGTGGAGCACGACATCCTTCAGGATCACAATCTCTGTATATCATTTTAACATCTGACCTCGGTATAAATCTCAGACTCTGTGCGGGATAGCAAAATGGCATAGGCACATCTTCCTGAGACATATAACCGTCCTCGTTGAGATAGGACTTCCATTCCTCATCCGTATCGGAGGAATCTCCCTCGTTGATGGTATGGACTGCTCGATGCACTAGGTGAAGGAAACCTCCATTGTGGAAGAAATCCTGAATGGGATAAACACTTTCATCGTTAGCAGCTGTCCGGGTGCAGGTCGCAAAAAAACCAAGACCCTTCTTTATTTTGTTATCAGTAGGAATGACAAGTTGTCCCCATCCTTTTGTATTGTTACTTTTGATTACTTCGAGAGCATCTCTGTATGAGGAAATCGAGGTTTCTTTCTCTGACCGATTCTCCGTGTTCACCGAAAGTGCTTGGAACTGAGTTCCAACAACCTCCTCAGGTTCTACACAAGTAGATAATGACGAGTTACTCACGAGCAATGCTTGCTCCCCACAGACCATGATGAGTTAATCGTTCTTGACGAACTTCAGTTTCTGGTGCAGTGTCAAAGTGACTGCCCCGGCCTGGTGTATCCAAGGTCTTCTTAATAAATAGTTGTACGCTGCTCGGACGTCCATGACCTAGAAAGTGATTAGGAAAGTGTGAGGACCGATAGTTATGGGAAGGTCGACTTTGCCGATAACTGCTTTCCGAGACCCGTCAAATGCTTTGACGATGACCTCACTACCCCTTATTGGGGGTCCTTTGAATGATAGTCGCATTAAAGTGGACTTTGGCATAACGTTGATGTCCGATCCTGTGTCTACCAGTACGCTGGCTAAAGCATCGTCCTGGCAATTAACTGTGATATTGAGCGCCATGTTGTGACTTTTGCCCCCCTTTGGCAAATCCTCATCACTGAATCCTAAGTTATTGCAGGAAGTGATGTTAGAGATGATGCTATCGAGCTATCGTATTGACACATCCTGTTCCACAAAGGCCTGCTCTAAGACTTTCTATAGGGCCTCTTTGTGGGCTTCAGAACTGAGTAAAAGTAATAGTACTGATATCTTTTAAGGAGTTTGTAACAACTGATCAACAATGTTGTATTCACTCCTTTGGATGAGCTTCAGCATCTCATCATCGTTCTTTGAAAGGTCGGGATCACTGGAATGACCGACTGGCGGATTAGGAACTTCCATTTGAGGTTCCTTTTCTCTGTTAGGTTTTCCAACTCCTCGGTTGAAGATTCGACCGCTCCGTGTTACTCGACTGATGTCTGTAATATTCACAACGGAGGGTAATGGAATTTCCTTTCCATTCTCAATTATTGTTGCACCGTATTTGTAAGGGATCACCTTAGCTGATTCATGCGGTAATGGTCCTGGCAAATAAATAACTACAGGAGCCTTCTGATTTTTTTGACTGTCGTAAGTAACTTCAATCAGTTCCTGGCTAAGAACCTTTGATTCATCCAGTAGAGGGATGATGGTACAAACATCCTTGTTCTGTTGATGATAATAGATTATGACAACGTCTCTGATTTGATCCGCGAAGTAGTCTGGCGTCCAGTTGATTGGCCTGGGACTCGGACACGGGTGAATCTCTTTACGATCCAGCTGACCTTGAAGGGCTGCCCGCACAAGGTAGCATCCTTGGTTATTCTCCGAGCAGACTCTACAACGTTCATAGTTGTGTGGTGGCACCTGGCCACGCCCACTTCGAATGCAGTGCAACCTTACTAGGTTTGTTTCCATAGATCGGACATCCTGACTTTGACGCCGAGTAGGGTTTCCATTAAGCACACTGATTTGTTGTGTGTCTTCATCAAGATAGATTGGAAGCCACTAGTGGTTTAACAAGTGTTGTAAAGTTCTCTGAACGAGAGCGCACCCTTGGTTACTCTCACAACATCCTTTACAGCTCAGATACTCATGAAAAGTGAGAAAACCGAGTTGGACTTGCCTGGCGTGTAACTCCACCAAGCTGGTATTCATCAGACGAATATCAAAGATTTGAATCATGTTGATCTGGTAAGGATTTCTATCATGGTAGTCATGGATCCATCCAAGATCCATCTGACGCTGGAGGGCCTCTTGTACAAAAGAGCATCCCTATTTGTTTACCGAGCAAGTCAGACAGGAATTATAATCGTGCCGCGACAGATTATGATACTGGCTTTGCCTTGAGTGCATCGCCACCAAGTTGACATTCATTGCACGGATGTCGTGGTTCTGAATGATGTTGGAATTCGTATAGGTCATGTTGACTCCACAAACTCAATGCTCTTGGATCCATCCGAGATCCAATTGTTCCTGTAGAGCTGATTGCACCACAGAACATCCCTGATTGTTCTTAGAGCAGATATCACACTGGTGATAGTTATGAGGTGGCACATGGCCATATCCGCTCTGTCTACAATGCATCTTGACCAAGTTGGCCCTTAATAATAGTACATCATGAATTTGATAGATGTTGTTAGACTCTCCCTCTATCAAATTGATTGCAGCTTTCTCATGTTGAGGAAGCGGGTTTGTGAGAACATTCATATTCATATCTTTGAAAGATAAGACCCCGCTTCTAACAAGCTTTTGTACGTCGGATTTGAAACTGAGACAATTTTCTATGTTATGCCTTGGTCCTCCTTGATGATAAGGGCAAGTCTGATCCATTTTAAACTAAAAAGGCAGATTTTCCGGTACTGTAAGAGGAGACTTTGCTTGGACATGCCCCTTGACCAGTAGTAACGGAAGCAACTCTGCGTGCAACATCGGTATAGGGTCGAACCCTGGTGGTCGTGTAGTACGATTGTTGTTGTATGGAGGACGAGTCTGCTGAAGAGACTGTTGTGTCCTTTGCTGAAGTTGTTGTTGGTTCGGTTGGCTATGCGCAACCTGAGATTGATATGTAGGAACAGGCGCGGGGTTGATAGTAGGAGTTACAGCTGCTACTGGTTGATAACATCACCTTTGCTTTTCGAGAGAGATATTCCCAATATCCTGCTCTTTTTTCTTAGCGAGAGCACTACCGTATCATTTCATACTACTTGATGATCCAGCATCTTTAACTAAACGTCCTTCTCGGACGGCTTCCTCAAGACGAACTCCCATGCCCACCATCTCGGTGAAATCATTGGGCGCACTGGCGACCATTCTGTCGTAGTAAAATGAGCTCAAGGTCTTTAAGAAGATCTTTGTCATCTCTTTTTCCTCAAGAGGTGGACAAATCTGGGCGGCAATTTCACGTCATCTCTGAGCGTACTCCTTAAAGGTTTCCTTGTACTTTTGTGACATCGATCTGAGTTGATCTCTGTCCGGTGCCATGTCCAAATTGTATTTATATTGTTAAACAAAAGCAGCGCCAAGATCTCTGAACATGCCGATTGTAGCGCGGTTTAAACCCATGTACCATTTTAATGCGGCACCGGTTAAACTATCCTGAAAGTAATGAATTAGTAGCTCCTGGTTCTTTGTCTGAGCTGACATTCGCCAAGCGTACATCACCAAGTGGCTTTGAGGGCAAGAATTACCCTTGTACTTTTCAAATTCAGGCACTTGGAACTTGTGTGGAACTTTCACATTGGGGACCAAGCAGAGGTCTGCGGCATCCTTTCCAAATAGATCCTGACCGCGAAGGGCCTGCAGTTCTTTTTGCATCTCCAGGAATTGTTCCTGGAACTCATTCATTTTGTCGAACATGCTGTCGTTTCCACCAGAAGGTATCTGTGGAATCTGTCCTTCCGGGACAGTGTGTACCACGGGTGGTGGTATAGTCATTATGGCCGAGACTCTCGGTGTCTCCCGAAGTTTGTAACCTTCCGGAGTTTCTGCCATGCCCCTGGCATCTTCGCTTTCTCGAAGTTTGTAACCTTCAGGCCCAGCGCTTCCTGTTTCGGTTCCCTGATCCTCAGCGATCGGCGGAACATATCCTTCCGAGATATAGCTGATAGGCATGCCCCAGGGACGATCTTTTGGCATTTTGTACCTAGGATCATACTTCTCCACTATGGACGTTGATGTGATCTCTGAGATCACAGTCCTTTGTTGTTTCATCTGAGCTTCTACTAGAGCTTGCATGTCATTATGAAGCTTTCTCAGATCCTCTTTCATAGTGTCGATCTCTTCTCTCAACTCTCTGTTTTCTTCCTCAAGATCATCCATCTTTTTCTGACGATTGGCCTGAGTATTGTACGAATGAGACAGTTTGACTCTAGAATCGAGACGCAAACGTGAGATTCGTAGGTAAGAAGAATACATTTATGAGAATGATGAATGCAATGATTATTAATTATTTTTGTTTATTCAAAATAAAACTCGACAAATGGATTGCAAATATCAAACCGTGGGGAAACCCCGTTTAATTGAATTCAAAGGATTGCGGAAATGAAAATACAGTAGATTACAAAGTGCTGGAAAAGGAAATTTAAACTAATGGATCCTGAGTCCTCTCTGAAGAGAGCTTAGGTGCTGGTTTGGGCACTTTCCTTTTCTTTGACCGGGGCTCTAGGGCCGTTGTCGGGTTGTCATTCCTTTGCCAAGTGAAAGGAGCGAGCAAATTCCTTTGGTCATCCTGATTTTCTACAGTATGTTGCTCTAAAATCTCAATCAGGGCATCTTTTTCTCTTAACAGTTGCTGTATTTTCTTACACTCCACATTGAGAATACAGTACTTGTTCCTCCAAGACCTCTTCTCCTGCTGAACTTTGCTGAGAGTAACCTAAAGTTTTTCCGTCTCAGACATGAAATAAAGGGCAGAGTCCCTTAATGGAAGAACCTCCTGATGAGGGTAAGGCATCCTCAACTTGAGAGCTCTTGTTTGTACCCAATGGAGATAAGGCTCCATCAAGACACAGTCTGGTTTTCCTAGAGACTCTCGTCCTTTCCTATGAACGTGTTTCCAGGCGTGCACTATTTTTCGTCTTTAGTGCCCTGTCGTTTTCTCCTTCCTTGAAGAAAAGACCTTCCAGATGAGCATTTTGCGGGACATGCCTCATCGGGTATCCAAATTGACGACGAACTAACACTGGATGATAGTTGATTCCCCCCTTAGTTCCTATAAGGGGTACATTTGGGAAATTTCTACAACGGTCAATAATTCTGATCCTGTCGTAGATTCGATTGTACCAATCGATGTCAGAGTTGGTAAGAGACATGATTCTCTGTGACCAATGTAAAGTATTCTTTTGATCCCAAAATGCAGCAGACTTGGGCAAATGGGAAGTGAACCATTTGTATAGCAGGGGTACCGAATGATACGCATGTGCGAGTAAGGTCGGTACGGGGTTTCCGATCAGGAAAATCTTAATGGCGTTGATATCTACAAAGTTATCGATGTTAGGAAACAAAAATAACTCGTAGGTGAGGAAAACAAAGATGCTCTCGAAAGCGGCCACGTTCCCTATACTAGCAAAGTATAGAGCTTTCTTTATCAAGAATTAGGCTGGCAAACCTTGGATGCCACCCTTACTGGTCATGTGAGTCATGACTTCTGACTAATCCAAATAAATTGCTCTTGCAATGGTTTGATCCTTTGGAATTTCTTCCAGTCCAGAAAAGGGAGCTTGATCAGTAATATGTAAATCAGTCAGGTGAGAATACTCCTCCAGCATTGGTGCAAGCTGATAATCCAAAAATGTGAAACAGTGATAGACTAGATCGTAGAACTGGATTAGTGTGGACAGGATTCCTTCGATTACATGAACCGTTAACAAGGACAAAAGTCCTCCATACTTGGCTCTGAAAGCCTCGTGGTTAGTGATCATTCTTGCCAAACCTCTCAAATCCTCTAACTTTGGAACCTTGAAGGTGTACTTATGAGTTTTCCTTTTACCGAAATCCATTAGCGTAATCTCCTTCTCTGACATTTGCAATCATTGTCTTAGTTTAATTTGAAAAAGCGAGACTTAGAAGAGAAGATTTTTTTTGAATGTTTTAATGTTTTTTAAATGAATGCATGAATGCAGCACATAAAAACAAAGAAAAAACATGGGGTCAAAGGGTCATTGTCATGAAGTCAAGGCTCTACCCCCCCCCCCCCCCCAAAGGTTTATACTGGTGATTTTTTGTACCTGTCCGCAAAATCATTGACCCCTCTGGGATAACAACAGTAAGCGGATCGCCAACGAGCTGATGTATTCTGGAGTGATCTCAGATGAGGGTAGTATCGCGCGACAACTATTTCTGATAGCTTCCGCACTACAAAATGGCTTAAGTCTACTAAAAACCTCAGCTTCTCAGATAACCCAGTCGACCACACTACTTTCAACAACCGAAGTCGTATAGGCAATGTATCTACAAAGGGAGTCTCCACTGAGTTTGATGGTCGATCGGGGGCTCTTAACTGGAGTTCACTCCCAGCAAGATTACCCGCATTGCCATCACCTATCTTAGGTGTATACTAAATCTTTCCCCATGCGACATCACACGCATTCCCATTAGCAGAAAAATAAACACAGATATCAATTAGGAAAAATAGTATATATATTTGTCTTAATCATCCTAGACCTCTAATCTTATGATCCTATACAGACAATGACTCCCCAGCAGAGCTGTCATTTCTGTGATGCGAATTTAGGGTTTCCTCCCTTGGGAAAGCAAGCAAGAATATCTCCCACTGTGGTCGCCCTTCTACTGTGGCATTTTTTTTAAGGTTTCTACCTAAGAGATGGGAAGAGATATGATGTAATCTCCCCAGCAGAGTCGCCATTTTTCTGTTGGAAAATGGGGACAATGATGACTAGATCTTACGATCACTCCCCAACAGAGTCGCCATTTTTCTGTAGCGCGAGTTTTTTGCGTGGTTGTGAAGCACTATCGCTTTGGGGTACTACAACTCGATTCATTTTTTATCCTATTGAAGCTAATGAAGGAAGGGAAATAGATGTCTCCAATTAACCTTGCTTGCATACTGAGTTTGAACAGATGACTGTTGGTTTACAGATGCTATAAAGATTGTGGGTCTCTCTTAGGTTATTTTGTTAAAAAAAAGTGTCTAGGCTATTGGTAGGATGTTAGGACTGATGCTTTTGGGTTGATATATGGGGATATGGGATTTTTGGGTTTTTTTATTAGTATGCTCGCTAAGATTTTTCCAATCTTATGCCTACGTATTCCCGTTTAACGAAACAGGGAAATCAAAGCGATCGTAGTTCCTCCTATTCTATGGGAGGAAAAAAAGGTTGTTTTGGTGTCTTGTTCAAAGCCCAAGATGTGAAGCTAAATGTGGTTTATATCTTGTTCAAAGCCCAAGATGTGAAGCTGAAGGGTCTATTTGTATCTTGTTCAAAGCCCAAGATATGAAGCTGAAATGTTTTGACTTTAGAGAGAATTTGTCATCTCTAAAGGGGGATATTTGGTCTGTTTGTCACAACTGTTAGGTGACTGATTATAAAGGAGAATTACTTTAACTGGGATATGTGAATCCAACAATTCCATAATTTCCTTTATAGGGGATTTTAACCTGAAGGAGCAGACTTTAACTCAGTTTAGAGCAATTACATCTTTCCTTAGGAATTTCTCATGCTAAAAGAGGGACAGTGGCGTGGATGTAAATAATTCAGAGGCTTGTCGCTTATAGCAATTTAGATGAAGGAGTTATTGATGTTTGTATACTGTGAACGAGGCACAAATTTTGATGCTAAAAGGTTGATTGACTCAACTGGGGTTTTCTTATACAAAGCATAAGAGGAGGCTATTGACCCAACAAGAGGGTGTTTTTATGTGTCTCGTAAGAAGCCCGAGATAGAAGCTAAAAGGGGTTGACTCAACAAGAGAGTGCTAACTAGTGACTGACTCAACAAGAGAGTGCTTTTATATGTGTCTTGTACAAAGCCCAAGACGGAGGCTAAAAGGTTTTGACTCCACATGAGGGTCTTTTATACTCAACAAAAGAGTGATTTTGAATCTCGTACGAAGCCCGAGATGGAGGCTGAGAGGGAAGTGACTCAACAAGAGAGTCTTTTATACTCAACAAGAGAGTGCTTTTGTATCTCGTACGAAGCCCGAGGTGGAGGCTAAAAGGGATTGACTCAACAAGAGAGTCTTTTATACTCAACAAGAGAGTGTTTTAGTATCTCGTACAAAGCCCAAGATGGAGGCTGAAAGTGGGTGACTCAACAAGAGAGTCTTTTATACTCAACAAGAGAGTGTGAAAAGGTTAGCTCCGCTGGGGAGAATCATTGTACAAAGCCCAAGAGGAGGCTATCGTGCTAGTACCTGTTTCAGTTTAGTGACAGGTCCAGTATGTTGGATAAAAGAGAAAATCAGTTCTTTTAAAGATTGAAGGTATTGTTATGCTTTCGAACTAATCAGAGGATCAGGGTTATTTCTTGTTCTTTAAGGCAACGGGGAATCCAAAGGGTATTGAGACTGTCCAAGTCTACTGGTGTTTTGAGAAATCGATTCTCAGGTAATGAGTGATCTTTGTATGATGCCCAAGAGAAGGCGGGTATATTAAGGGATGAAGGTCTACCTGTTAACTGGTCTGACACTTGACTCAGAAAGACAGCTCTAGCAAATTGATGACTAGGTTCTGTTCCTATACCTGTAGAGGTCTCTGGGTCCTTGTACTAAGCCCAAGAGAAGGCATGAGAGCTTTTAAGAAGCCGAAGGGTCCTTGTACAACGCCCAAGAGAAGGCGTGGATGCTTTTAAGAAGCATGTGGGTCCCCAAACCCCGAGAAGTTCAAGACATGCCATTCACCGAGAATAGATTAAGCCAGGAAAGTCTGAGAATTTGGAAGAAACTCAAGAGATGCCATTCACGGAGAAAAGATCATCCCTGGGGAGTAGAGTCTCTTTGACAATTTCTAAGGGTGACAGTCTGAGAAAGACTTCACAGAGAATGCTGCCTTTCACGTCTTCATATTGTTTAACCCCAAAAGGAGGGAAGACTATGTCTGGTAATCCTATGGGGATCTAGTGTTGTTTGTATTTAAGAGTGACCAACAGGGCTTTACCTAGTTCTAGACGTAGTTTCCGGGGAAAACTCTAAATAACTATACTAGTATTACACAGTTGATATTTGACAAGTATATAAAAGTTTGTGAAAGAAGAATTACAGTGAGCAGCCCCACAATACAGTTATATATATGAAAGCGGGTAAAGAAAGCGGGTAAACACATACTCGGTTGTAGAGCTTTCATGTTGTTTTGTTAGTTTGTTCAACAAAGAAAGATTTGATAATAATATTATATTCAAAATCAAAGGAGAAAGTGCTTTGAAAAGGTTGTTGGGGCTTACAGCTCAAGGA
This sequence comes from Lathyrus tuberosus, assembly GCA_022829125.1. NCBI lineage: Eukaryota > Viridiplantae > Streptophyta > Magnoliopsida > Fabales > Fabaceae > Lathyrus > Lathyrus tuberosus. Next base: position 1,106,963 of record JALAZF010000390.1, read on the forward strand.
GAGGCCCAAGGATTTATCAGTGATTGCATTGTTGTTTTGAAATTGTACAGGGACATATACAAGTGACTAAGGACCAAAAATATTTTCTATACAAAGGGATGGGTCTTAAACTCTCTCAAGAGGCCCAAAGGTGTTTAAATAAAAATAATGGGGCTTCTAACACGAGGGTAGGCCCAGATGATTTGTTTTTTGAATTGGCGGTCGCGCCGAGATTTCTTTACCGTACTGGGTCTTATATAATGTATTGAGGCCCAAAAAGTTTTGGTTTAAAGGGGGTTTGGGTCTTACACTCTATTAGAGGCCCAATGATTTATTTTTGTACAAGTGGTGGGGCTTAAAACTCAAGGAGAGGCCCAAAATGGTTTTTGTTTGAGAACGACGATCGCGCCGTTGTTTCAAAAATGTACAAAGGGACTTATACAATAAGTGAGGCCAAAAAAGATTTATGTACAAAAAGGGTTGGGACTTACACTCTATTAGAGGCCCAAAGTGTTTAAAGATGGGTCTAATAACTCAAGGAGAAGCCCAAAGATTTTTGTGAAAAAGGCGACGATCGTGTCGAACCTTTTGATGGTATCGGGACTTATACAACACACTGAGGCCCAAAAAGGTTTGTATGTACAAAGGGTTGGGTCTTACACTCTACCAAGAGGCCCAAAGTGTTTGAAAAATATTTGATGAGGGTTGAATTGATCAAAACCCTAATTCCTTTTCAAAATATATTTTAATTGAATAAAAATTCAATTAAAATGATCAAAATTGTTAAACATGTGTGGAAACAAATTGTGATCTTGGATTAATGTCTCAAAAATTATGTTTATATTCACAAAATGATTGGAAATCACTAAAATTTGAAAAATCAAGAGGGAGAAAATATTTTAAATGTCAAAAACAAATAAAATATTAATTCTTTACAAAAATATCAAGTATATGAAATAAATAATTTTTTTTTGATTTTTTGGGAAAATAAAATATTTTAATATTTTTGTGAATTATTAAAAAAAGAATTAACTCAAAATCATTAAAACTCAGAGAGAAATTAATTTTTGAATTAATTAAATAAAATCACAAAATTCTAATATTAAAATGTTCAAAATGGCGCCAAGAACATGGCAAGAACACGCGCCATCCTCTGTTTCTGCAGATTTGCGTTTTCTATCCAATCTCACTGAATACTTGATGATATCATGCAATCTACATATCAATCTACTCGTTTTCACCTCACGATCATGTCTATGGTCTTTAATTTCATTTATTTAAACCATGGAATAAGAAATCAAAGAGAAACCTCAAGAACCCTAAAATTTGCATGAAGGTTCAGAAATTCCATACACGATTCAAACAAAGTAATTGATTAAGGGAAAACACTCTATGCATGATTATGAACATATGGCCAAATTATTGTGCAGCAAAAAATGCATGGATCATAGAGTTAGAAGAGCTCATGCTTACCTCTTGCAGCTGGTGATCGTGTTTTGTGTTAGAGGTGTTACAGCCTGGTTCCAAGGATATGGACAACTTCCTTAGGTGCTATGGAGTGTGTCTGGATGCTTGGAATGAATGGAAATGATATGGAACTTGAGATGGTACCCCAACTGCAAATCTGTCAAGAACTTGAGTAATTGGCTAGTGATTTTGTGATTTTGGTGTTCCAGATGTTGTGTGAGTGTTTGGATCACTTCTATATGATGTTTATGAGGTGTGTGTGTGATTGGTTTGGTTGGAATAGCTCTCAAACTCAAAACCCGATAGTGACTTGCTTTGGAAGGCAATTTTGGAGTGAAGAAGGAGATTTTGTGGAAAGCATCTGTTTGATGGCTTTGGTGTACTAAAACTGATCACAAATGAGCTCTATTTATAGTAGAGCAAGTTTGTTTTGCAAGTAATAGTGAATGCCAACTGCTGCATAGGTTTGGCCAATGTTGATCAATGAGAATCCAAGTCTCCTCTAGCCATTGACTAGAGATTAGGGCACAGGATGCTGGTTCCCTTGGTCTTGGATAAGTCTTGACTGAATTCAGTTGGAAATGGCTCAGTCCATGCCACCTTGTGTCATACCCCAAATTTTGACCACTAAGATTTCCCATCATTGGGCAAATCATCATCACAATATGGATGGGCCATCATACCTCATTAGTCTCCCTAAAGATGGGTGAGCATTCACTACAAACAATAACCAGGGTTTTAGGCCCTCTCAGAGCTCTTAGACAAAGGATCAATCAAAGAATGACATGATCTTCAACTTGTCTAACCTCTCAAACATCCACAATGGATCAAGAGGACTCCCACTGCAAGAATCAAGCACAAGGTTGCAGCAGTCTGAGTGGATTAAGCCTTAAGATCGCTAGTGTCACCAAATTAGGGTTTGGTCGACCAGGGCCTCCAGATGGAAATTTTCCTCTGGGCATGAGCCAATTCTTCAAAGAATAACCTATGATGCTCCAAGGGACATCATGAACCCAATCATCAAGTCAATTTAACCTCAGGGGATGCATTCACAAAAAAATCAGGAATTAGGGTTTCTTGCCCTAATTCACCCCCAAGTTGACTTTTGGGACAAATCATAAGCCAAGACCTCAAGAGAGGATTTAAGGGTCTATAATAAACTACATTGGTCCATTTGCAATAATGGATTGAGCCAAGAAGCTTGAGCAACAAGTTTCAAATTCATCAGAACCACAATTAGGGTTTCGCGAGAAAAGTCAACTGTAGCTTTGACTTTTGACCAGGACATGTTCCCAAACCCTAGGACATGATTCAATACACCCTATAACACCTATGAAATCAATCCATCAAGTTTGATTTAGGTCAAGGTCTTGATTTCATAAAGGATCGCACAGTTTGGAATTCATTTGATAAAAAGTCAACTGTGCCCAAAAGTCAAACTTTGACTTTTTGAGATTTTTCATAATTATGGTTCTTTAACCCTAAAATGATGTTAATGTGTGATTGGAATCATCATTCATCAAGAAAAATCAAGAAAAGTGGGATAACTTGTAAAAGGGGTAACCATAAAAACTAGAAATTTTTCTAAGTTATGGAACAAAGTGGCAAGTGTACCAACTTTAGAGGATCATAACTCCTAAACCATAAGGCCATTTTTCCCCATCCAAAGCTGGATTTATAGCTCTCATGGCACTCTACAAAAGCTTCAAACATAACTCATTGCAATTCCTCATAGATTTTGAGTTATGGAATGATCAAAATCACAAAAAGTGAAAATGTCACTTTTTTCCAAAATGTAGGGCCATTTTTCACTTGGATCCAAAAAGTATCAAAACCAATTATGATCAAACAGTTGTTGTATCATATGAGGGCTTTCCAAAATGGCCAAGAACTCCATCAAAGTCCACTTGAGCCATGATATATGACAATGCCAATATGCCTTGCTGCACACTGTCACGACAAGGCAGATTTGGGAGTTTTGCTCGATTTACTCAAATTTTGCAAAGGGGGAGCAACTCTATCCATCTGAACACCTCAAGGGGGGACCAAGGAGGAACTAACTCTGATCCCAAGCCTCCCAAGTCTTTGGAACCAAAAATAACATGCCAAACCAAGAAATACCTAAAAGAGGGACAAGACTCCAATTTTGGATTGGAGCATTCAATGGATGCACCAAGATGGCATGGACTAAGCCATTTTCAACTAAATTCAGTCAAGACTTATCCAAGACCAAGGGGACCAGCAGCTTGTGCCCTAACCTCTAATCAATGGCTAGAGGAGACTTGGATTCTCATTGCTCAACATTGGCCAAACCTCTGCTGCAGTTGTCATTCACTATTGCAGCCAAAACAAACTTGCTCTACTATAAATAGAGCTCGATTGTGTTCAGTTTGAGTACACCAAAGCACTACAGCACTTGCTTTCCTCAAAATCTCTTTCTCTTGGCAAAAATGCCTTCTTTAGCAAGGTAACTCTGAGTTTTTGAGTTAAGGAGCAATTCCATCACAGCTCATGATCCAAACACATCCAATATATCATATCTAAGCTGTCCAAACTCTCACAAGTGACCTGTAACACCAAAATCACAAAGTCACCTCTCAAAACCTCAAAACAGGACTTTTGTGCATTTTTCAAGCCATGTATTGATTCAGTCACTTTCCAAACCAGATAAAACCTCAAACACACTCCAAATGTCATCCTTGAACTGTCCCAAATGGTTCCCCCCATCTGGAACACCATTTGAGAGAGTTGCTATTTTGGCCACTTTTGCCCCTTTTGCAAGAAAGAGCTCAAACTTGTTCCTGAGGTTTCCAGCTGATTCCAACCATCCTATAAGCTTCTAAGAGATCATTTGAGGTTGTTCAAAGCATCAAATCATTTCTGGAACAAGTGGCTTGGCAGATTGCACAAAAGCTCCAAAAAGCGTAAGCATCACAACTTGGATTCTTTGTACCATGCTTTCTTTTGATGTCCACTGATCATGCACACCTTATACATGTTATATGTGTTGTGATTGCAACAATTTGCCATGTAATTCATGCTTGCACCAAGAGATGGCATAGAAAATACAAATCATGGCCTATTTCAAAACCACTATCGGGTTTTTCAATAGGAGCATGATCTGAAAAAAAAAATACCACCACTATTGGATTCCTTGTGAAATTCTAGGCAGGATAGACCTAAATTTTGTCCCAATCCATAGAGAAATGAGAAAGTTATGGCCTTCACGTTTTCAACCAAAATCTTGCCTTGCCTTGCCTTGGGCCAGGCCAAAAACAAGGCAAGCCTTGTATATTTGTGGTTGTGTTTCTATCAACGGATGTATCACCACCCCAGTGGTAAGGCGCGCGCCCTATACACAAGAGGTCTGGGGTTCGAATCCCCCTCGCCCCAGATCCTCTTTTTGCTATTTTCTCCTCTTTTTTTATTGTTTTTCTTATTATTTTTAATGATTTGAAAAATTAATAACTCCCTCAATTTTAATTATTTTTTATTGGTTCTTTTTGCAAAAAACCACAAAAAATGTTGAAATATTTTATTCCACAAAAAAATTAAATTTATATTAGTTATTTAATATAAATAGTATTTTTGTGAGTAAATTCATTTTTATTTGTTTTTAAACATTTAAAAGTGAATATTTACTTCGAAAATCAAAACCAAATGAGTTTTAATTTATCTTGTGATTAAAACCTCATTTTTCAAACCTTCAAAAAAAATCACAAGTGGTTTATTCAAACTTATTTGGTATTTTAATCATTTTTATTTGATTTTCTTTAAGTATTTCCTTTTAAAAGAAAACAAATTTAGGGTTTCCTTGATTTTCACTCAAACAAAACTTTTAAACACTTTGGGCCTCTATTAGAGTGTAAGACCCAACCCCTTTGTAAATAATACCTTTGGGCCTCACACATTGTATAAGTCCCTCTGTATATTTTCAAACATTCGGCGCGATCATCGCCTTTTCAAAATAACCCTGGGCTTCTCCTTGAGCTATAAGACCTATCTTTATTCATTTTCAAGCTCTTTGGGCCTCTAATAGAGTGTAAGACCCAATCCCCTTTTAACCAAAACAATTTTGGGCCTCAAATATTGTATAAGTCCCTCTGCGTTAAAAGAAAATCTCGGCGCGATCGCCAGTTCAAAAATCAAACCCTTTGGGCCTACCCTCGTGTTATAAGCCCCATTCTTTAAATAAACATTGGGCCTCTAGTAGAGTGTAAGACCCAACCCTTTTTGAAAACCAAAATAATTTGGGCCTCAGTGTATTGTATAAATCCCGATACCATCAAAAAGTTCGGCGCGATTGTCGCCTTTTAAAACAAAACTTTTGGGCCTCTCCTTGAGCTGTAAGCCCCATTACTTGTACAAAAATAAACCTTTGGGTCTCTTGAGAGAGTGTAAGACCCATCCCTTTGTACAGAAAACCTTTTTGGGCCTCAGTCACTTGTATAAGTCCCTGTACAATTTCAAAACAACAGTGCAATCACTAATAAAACCTTGGGCCTCTCCTTGAGCTGTAAGCCCCAACAATCATTTCAAAGCACTTTCTCCTTTGATTTTGAATATAATATTGTTATCAAAGCTTTCTTTGTTGAACAAACTAACCAAACAACATGGAAGCTCTACAACCAAGTAAGTGTTTACCCGCTTTCTTTATCCGCTTTCATATATATAAATGTATTGTGGGGATGCTCGCTGTAAGTCTTCTTTCACAAACTTTTATATACTTGTCAAATATCAACTGTGTAATACTAGTATAGTTATTTAGAGTTTTCCCCGGCAACTACGTCTAGCACTAGGTAAAGCCCTGTTGGTCAATCTTAAATACAAACAAAACTAGATCCCCATAAGATTACCAGACACAGTCTTCCCTCCTCTTGGGGTTAAATAATATGGAGACATGAAAGGCAGCATTCTCGGTGAACCCTTTCTCAGACTGTCACCCTTAGAAATCGTCAAAGAAACTCTACTCCCCAGAGATGATCTTTTCTCCGTGAATAGCATCTCTTGAGTTTCTTCCAAATTCTCGGACTTTCCTGGCTTGATCTATTCTCGGTGAATGGCATGTCTTGAACTTCTCGGGGTTTAGGGACCCACAGGCTTCCTAAAAGCATCCCCGCCTCCTCTTGGGCATTGTACAAGGACCCTTCGGCTTCTTAAAAGCTCTCATGCCTTCTCTTGGGCTTAGTACAAGGACCCAGAGACCTCTACAGTTATAGGAACATAACCTAGTCATCAATTTGCTAGAGCTGTCTTTCTGAGTCAAGTGTCAGACCAGTTAATGGGTTGACCTTCATCCCTTAACATACCAGCCTTCTCTTGGGCATCATACAAAGATCATTCACTACCTGAGAATCGATTTCTCAAAACACCCGTAGACTTGGACAATCTCCATACCTTTTGGATTTCCCATTTCCTTAAAGAACAGGAAATAACCCTGATCCTCTGATCAATCCCTGAGCACAACATTACCCATATAAGAACTGATTTTCTCTTTATCCAACATACTGGACCTGTCACTAAACTGAAACAATCACCAGCACACTAGCCTCCTCTTGGGCTTTGTACAATGATTCTCCCCAATGGAGCTAACCTATTGACACTCTTTTGTTGAGTATAAAAGACTCTCTTGTTGAGTCACTTCCCTTTTAGCCTCCATCTCGGGCTTCGTACGAGATAAAAATCACTCTCTTGTTGAGTATAAAAGATTCTCTTATTGAGTCAAACATTTTCAGCCTCCATCTTGGGCTTCGTACGAGGAACAAAGAATCTCTTGTTGAGTCAAACACCTTTAGCCTCCGTCTTGGGCTTTGTACAAGACATATACCAAAGCACTCTCTTATTGAGTCAACCCTTTTAGCCTCTATCTCGGGCTTCGTACGAGACACATAAAAACACCCTTTTGTTGGGTCAATAGCCTCCTCTTAGGCTTTGTATGAGGAAACCTTGGTTAAGTCAATCAACCTTTTAGCATCAAAAGTTGTGCCTCGTTCATAGTATACAAACATCAACAACTCCTTCATCTAAATTGCTGTAAACGGCAAGCCTCTGGATTATTTACATCCACGCCACTGTCCCTCTTTTAGCATGAGAAATTCCTAAGGAAAGATAGCATTGCTCTACACTGAGTTAAAGTCTTCTCCATCAGGTTAAAATCCCCTATAAAGGAAATTATGGCATTGCTGGATTCACATATCCCAATTAAAGTAATTCTCCTTTATAACCAGTCACCCAACAGTTGTGACAAACAAACCAATACCCCCTCTTTAGAGATGACAAATTCTCTCTAAAGTCAAAACCCTTTAGTTTCACATCTTGGGCTTCGAACAAGATACAAATAGACCCTTTAGCTTCACATCTTGGGCTTCGAACAAGATACAAATAGACCCTTCAACTTCACATCTTGGGCTTTGAACAAGATACAAACCATATTTAGCTTCATGTCTTGGGCTTTGAACAAGACACCAAAACAACCTTTTTCCTCCCATAGAATAGGAGGAACTACAATCGCTCTGATTTCCCTATTTCGTTAAACGGGAATACGTAGGCATAAGATTGCAAAAGAATCTTAGCGAGCACACTAATTAAAAACATCAAATCCAGTACCTATCCAAAATCCCCATGAATAGTCCCATCATTTCATTCTTAACAAAGTAAGCAGAGAGAGGCCCACAATCTAAACCGCATCTGTAAACCAACAGTCAGCTGTTTAAACTCAGTATGCAAGCAGGGTTAATTGGAGACATCTATTTCCCTTCCTTCATCAGCTTCAATAGGATAAAAAATGAATCGACCTGTAGTACCCCAAAGCGACAGTGCTTAAGAACCCCGTCCAAAATCGCTCGCTACAGAAAAATGGCGCCCACCGTGGGGCCCCGCAGGGCATCTTGTCCCTCTTATCTCTCTGGTTGAAACCTTAAGTATGAAAACTGCCAGAAGAAATGGCGACTCTACTGGGGACTCTTCGATAAAGATCTTGTTCTCTTCCCATCTCTTAGGTAGAAACCCTGAGTTCTCAAAATGTCACAAAAATGACAAGCTCTGCTGGGGAGTCATTGTCTGTATAGGATCATAAGACTAGAGGTCTAGGATGATTAAGACAAATATATATACTGCTTTTCCTAATTGATATATGTGTTTATTTTTCTGCTAATGGGAATGCGTGTGATGCCGCATGTGGAAAGATTGAGTATACACCTAAGATAGGTGATGGCAATGCGGGTAATCTTACTGGGAGTGAATTCCAGTTAAGAGCCCCCGATCGACCATCAAACTCAGTGGAGACTCCCTTTGCAGGTACATTGCCTATACGACTTCGGTTGTTGAAAGTAGTGTGGTCGACCGGGTTATCTGAGAAGCTGAGAATTTTAGTAGACTTAAGCCATTTTGTAGTGCGGAAGCTATCGGAAATAGTTGTCACGTGATACTGCCCTCATCTGAGATCACTCTAGGATACATCAGCTCGCTGGAGATCCGCTTGCTGTTGTTATCCCAGAGGGGTCAATGATTTTGCGGACAGGTACAAAAAATCACCAGTATAAACCTTAGGGGGGGGATTCAACATATATTTTAATGTTGTCGAAAGCCTTTTGGCAGCCTTCTGTCCATATACAACTTTGATTCTTTCTGAGCAGTTTGAAGATTGGCGCGCATGTCGCAGTCATTAGGGATATGAATCTTGAGATGTAATTTAGACGTCCCAAAAATCCTCTTACTTGTTTTTCAGTCTTTGGTGAAGGCATTTCTTGAATGGCCTTAACTTTGTCGGGATCAACCTCAATTCCCTTTTGGCTGACGATGAATCCTAAGAGCTTTCCTGAGCGAACACCGAATGTACATTTGTTGGGATTTAAGCGGAGTTTGTATTTTCTCAGACGCTGGAATAACTTTGATAGGTGTTCCACATGTTCTTCTTCTGTTTTAGATTTGGCAATCATGTCATCGACGTACACTTCAATTTCTTTATGCATCATGTCATGAAACAGAGTTGTCATGGCCCTTTGATAAGTTGCCCCTGCGTTCTTTAGATCAAACGACATTACTTTGTAACAAAAGGTGCTTAAGGGGTGATGAATGAAGTTTTCTCCATGTCTTCTGGCACCATTCTAATTTGATTATAGCCCAAGAATCCATCCATGAAGGAGAATACTTTGAATTTTGTTGTGTTGTCAACTAGCATGTCTTTGTGTGGTAGGGGAAATCATCCTTTGGACTTGCTTTGTTTAAATCCTTGTAGTCTACACACATTCTGACTTTCCCATCCTTTTTGGGGACTAGCACTATGTTGGCTAGCCATTGAGGATATTCTGAGGTGGCAAGGAAACCCGCGTTAATCTGTTTATGTACTTCCTCCTTAATTTTGATGGCCATATCTAGATGAGTCCTTCTCAGTCTTTGTTTTACCGGAGGACATTCTGTTTTCAGTGGTAAGTGATGTTCCACGATGTTGGTATCCAACCCTGGCATGTCTTGGTAGGACCAAGCAAACACATCTGGGAATTCTTTGAGAAGTTTTATCAAGCCTTCTCTGACAATTAGACGGAGCAGTGTTCTAATCTTAACTTCTTTATTTTCTTCTTCTGATCCTAAATTGACCGTTTCCAACGGATCTTTGTAAGGCTTAATGGACCTTTCCTCTTGTCTGAGTAGTCGGGAGATCTCTTTGGGAATTTCTTTGTCCTCTTCTTCTTCAACTTCAAATACCGAGAATTCAAAGTTAGGAGAAGGCATTGGATCGCATGTTTTAATGGGGTTTAAAACAATTAATCTGAACGACGTGATGATTCCTCTTTAGAAAAGGCAAAGAGAATGCAAAAGTGTGTGCAGTGTTTTTTTTTTTGAAAATGCTTGCTTTTATTTTGGGTTGTTTTTTAGGATTACCATTTTCTGAAAAAAAAAATGAAAAGTGAAAATAGCAATAAAATGCAGGAATTCAGAATGATATTATTTATTTATGATTTGTCGATTCTTGAAACATAACCCTATAAAACAAAACTATGTCGCTTTGGGCGAAGCAAAGAGGGACATTTACAGAAAAGAAAACCCTATAAAACATCCTTTCACCCGGGCAAAATGAAAGGTTAAAACAAAGACACGACAATTACTTCGATTTATGAACGACATTCGGGACATCGACCGCAACCCAATGGCGACGAACTCCTCCGTGGATCACAAAGTCCGCACTTTCCTTCTCGGTTTGTCTTCACTAATGACACTAATTTTAGGCGGAGAGGGATCATTGGAGTCTTCTTCCCATGCAGAATTATCGTAGGAGGATTCTTCTGTTATATCTTCGATGATACTTTCATTCTCAAGAGAATCTCCCCATCCAGTTAGCTGAATGTCCTCATATTTGATGCGAGAGATTTTTGGAGCAGTGTATTTGACTAGAAAGTCGTACTTTTCGCTTGGCTTCCCCAAGGAATCCCAAGTTTCTGTGGGAATAGATGAGTCATCTTCTTCAATGACGTTGACCTCAGGAAATGCATAGTTAATAAATTCTTGTCCCGCGATCTTTGTAAATTCATCAACGTGGCATTAGACACTCTCAGAATGTTTAGGGTAAGGATTCCATGACTCTGGGAGAACAGGCGTATTCTTTTCAAGATCATTTAGCAGATATGCATTATCCGGCTGACTCTTTTGACCCGAGTCTTCCATGTAAGGCTTCTAGATAGGAAAATCATCTAGGGGATCATAATAATCGTAGTCAAAGTTGCCTTTCACCATAGTGTTTTCCTCTAATGAGTTGGGTAGAGCACGACATCCTTCGGGATCACAATCTTCGTAGATCATTCTGACATCTGATCTTGGTATATATCTCGGAATTTGCTTCGGAGAGCAGAATGGTATGTACGTTTCTCCCTGAGATATGTAACCTTCATCATTGAGAAAGGATTTCCATTCTTCATCGATATCAGAAATGTTGTTTTCTTCGATGGTGTGGACTTCTTGAGAAATTGGGTGAAGGAAACCTCCACTGTGGAAGAATTCCTGAATGGGACGAAAACTTTCATCCTTCTTTGTAGTCCGGGTACATGTCAGAGAAAAACCAAGACCTTTTCTTGTCTTGTTATCAGTAGGAATTATAATCTGTCCCCATCCTTTTATGTCTCCACTCCCCATTATCTGGAGAGCGTCTTTGTACGAGGAAATCGACATTCCTTTTTCTTGGTGATTCTCATTGCTCACCGAGAGTGCTTGAAATTGAGTCCCAACAACCTCCTCTGGTTCTAAATAGGAGAATGAAGATAGGTTGCTCACAATTAAAGCTTGTTCTCCACATACTGTGACCTACTTGTCATTCTTGACAAACTTCAGCTTCTGGTGAAGTGTCGAAGTGACTGCCCCGACTTCGTGTATTCAAGGTCTTCCTAATAAATAACTATATGCTTCTCGGATGTCCATAACCTTGAAAGTGACTTGGAAAGTGTGAGTGCCAATGGTTATGGGAAGATCGACTTCACCAATAACTATTTTTCTGGATCCGTCAAAGGCTTTGATGATGATTTCACTGCCTCTCATGGGAGTACCTTGAAAAGATAGTCGTACCAAAGTTGACCTTGGCATGACGTTCAAGGATGAACCTGTGCCTACCAGTACGCTAGCTAGAGCATCGTCCTGGCAATTGACTGTGATATTGAGTGCCATATTATGGTTCTTGCCTTCCTCCGGTAATTCTTCATCACTAGATCCCAAATTGTTGTAGGAAGTGATGTTGGAGATAATGATATCGAACTGACCCGCTGTTACATCTTGTTCTACAAAGGCTTGTTCTAGAACCTTCTGCAGAGCTTGTCTGTCAGCTTCTGAACTAAGCAGGAGAGATAACACAGAGATCCGAGACGGAGTTTGCAACAATTGATCCACAATGTTGTACTCGCTTTTTTGGATGAGCTTTAGCATTTCATCATTGTTCTTCACAGGTTCCTTGTTTCTGGATTGACCGATTTGTTGATTAGGAATTTCAACTTGAGGTTCCTTTTCTTTTGAAAGTTCTCCAACTCCTCTGTTGAAGATTCGACCGCTTCGGGTGACCCGACTGATATCAGCAATGTTTACCATGGACGACAGTGGAATTTCTTTTCCATCTTCTATTGTAGTCGCACCATACTTGTACAAAATAGCTTTCTCTGATTTGTACGGTATTGGTCCTGGTAAGTAGATGACCACAGGGGCTATTTGGGTTTTTCGACCGTCATAAGCAATCTCAATCGGCTCTAGGTTGGGAGTTTTTCTACTATCAAGAGGAATCTTTGACTCATTGAGCAGAGGAATTATGGTGCAAACATCCTTGGTAATTCCATGATTGACATGTTCTCTTTTATTGGAGACTGTAACAATGCTTCTGTCTAGTAGTCCTAGGTCCTTATTTTAACAAAGAGGCAACCGTGTACCATGTTGATTGATTGAGAATTCAGGCATGGTTGAGTTTCCTTTCGGCCTAACTAATGCTACAGAGCTGCTCACACAAGGTAGCATCCTTGGTTATTTTCTGAACATATTCCACAACATTCATAATTATGAGGTGGTACTCGACCGTACCCACTTTGTATGCAGTGCATCCTTACCAGATCCATCTCTAATAAGCGAATATCACAGCTTTGGTGTCTATCAAGATTTCCATTAGTTATGTTAACTTGTTGCATGTCTTCATCTTGGTAAATCAGGAGCCACCAGTGATCCAATAGATGTTGAAGAGTTCTTTGTACAAGTACACAACCTTGATCGTTTTAGGAGCATACTTTGCAGTCTTGATAATCATGCGGGGACAGGAAACTAAGTCTGACCTGCTTGGCATGCAATTCCACTAGACTAGTATTCATTAAGCAAATGTCGAAGATCTGAACCATGTTAACCTGATGATCATTCCTTTCGTGGTAGTCTTGGATCCATCCAAGATCCATTTGACGCTGGAGGGCCTCTTGTACAAAAAAGCATCCCTGATTGTCTTTTGAGCAAATCGGGCAAGCGCTGTAATCGTGTTGCGCAAAATTGTAATATTGACTTTGTCTTGAATGCATTGCCACTAGATTGATGTTCATTGCATGGATTTCATGATTTTGAACAATGTTTGGATGTGCATGGGCCATTTTTACTTCACGAATCATGTGATCCTAAATCCATCCTAGATCCATTTGCTCTTGAAGAGCTGCTTGTACTATGGCACATCCTTGATTGTTCTTGGAACAGATATCACACTAATGATAGTTGTGAGATGGAACATGGCTGTACCCGCTCTGTCTGCAATGCATTATCACCAGATTTATTTCTAATAGGCGTACATCATGAATTTGATAACTGCTGTCGGGTTCTCCTTCTATCATGTTCAATGTAGTCTTTTCATGTTGGGGTAATGGGTTCGTTTGAACATTTTAATTAGTATATTTGAAAGATAAAACCCTGTTTCTGACGAGCTTTTGTACATCATATTTAAAGCTAAGGCAATTCTGAATGTTATGTCCTGATCCTCTATGATGGTAAGGGCAAGTTTGATCTGCTTTGAACCAAAAAGGTGGATTTTCTGGTACCGTAAGAGGAGTCCTGGTTTGAACGTGCCTCTTTACCAGCAGTAGTGGAAATAATTCTGCATATAACATTGGTATAGGGTCAAACCCTGGTGATTATGCTGTACGATTGTTGTTATTGTACTACGGGCAAGCCTGCTGAAGAGGTTGTTTCTGCCTTTGCTGATACTGCTATTTATTTGGTTGGCTCTGAGCAACCTGAGGTTGATATGTCGGAGTCGGCGCTGGGTTGATAGCGGGAGTTACTGTTGCTACTTGTCGAGGTTGATACCTTCGCCTTTGCTTACCCAGAGAGATATTACTGATATCTTGCTCTTTCTTCTTTTGGAAAGCACTACCGTATATTTTAGTACTATTGGATGGCTCTGCATCTTTGACCAATCGTCCTTCTCGGTCTACTTCCTCAAGGCGTACCCCCATGTTCACCATTTCAGTGAAGTCACTAGGTGCACTGGCAACCATTCAGTCATAATAAAATGAACTCAACGTTTTCAGGAAGATCTTTGTCATTTCCTTTTCCTCGAGAGGAGGACAGATCTGGGCGGCGATTTCACGCCATCTCTGAGCATACTCCTTGAGGGTTTCTTTATCTTTTTGGGACATTGCTCTGAGCTGGTCCCTATCTAGCACCATATCCAAATTGTATTTATATTGCTAAACGAAGGCTGCCCAAGATCTCTGAAAGTACTGATCTTGGTGTGGTTTTAACCCATGTACCATTTGAGTGCAGCACCAGTTAAACTATCTTGGAAGAAATGGATTAGTAGTTGTTGATTCTCCGTCTTGGTAGACATTTTTCGAGCGTACATTACCAAATGACTTTGAGGGCAAGAGTTTCCTTTGTATTTTTCAAAGTCAAGCACCTTGAATTTGTGTGGTATCTTTACATTAGGGACCAAATAGAGGTCAGCGGCGTCCTTACCAAACAAGTCCTGCCCACGAATGGCATGCAGTTTCTTCTGCATTTCCAAGAACTGCTCCTGGAATTCATTCATCCTTTCACATACTTCTTTGTTTCTGCCAGAAGCAGCCTACAGAATCTGTTCTTCCAGGATAGTGTGTACCATCGATTGTGGTATAGACATTACGGCGGTAACTCTTGGTGCTTCGGTGACTAGAAGTTTGTAACCTTCAGGAGTTTTTGTCATAACCTTTGCATCTTAATTTACCTGAAGTTTGTAACCTTCAGGTCTGGCGGTTCCTGCTATAGCTTCTGGGTCTTCAGTGACCGGAGGAATATATCCTTCAGGTATAAAATTGAGAGGCATTCCCCAAGGAAAATATTTAGTCATGTTGTACTGAGGATGACTGCCAGGTGTCTCAAATGCTGGTGTAGACATAATCTCCGATATCACAGTCCTTTGATGTTGTTAATCCAGGGCTGCTGCCAGGGATTCCATGGTGTTGTGGAGTTTCTCCAAACTCTCTTTTAGAGCATTGATTTCTTCTCACAGCTCTATGTTCTCTTCATCGAGATCATCCATTTTCTTTTGTAGATTGGCCCGAGTAATGTACGAATGAGACAGTTTGACTCTAGAGTGCGACACATGTGTGAGACTCAATGACAAAGATGTGTTATGTGAGAATGATGAATGATATGCAATGAATGAAAATGATCTTTTTTTAGTTTTTGCTTTCAAAAGAACTCTTAACAATTATATTGCAAATATCATACAACGGGGGGAACCCTTTTATTGAACTCGAAAGATTGCAGTATTTTACAGGGAAAAGTACAGTATTTTACAAAGTGCGAGAAGGAAAATTAGGCCTATGGATCCTGAGTTTTTTATGAGGAGAGCTTAGATGCTAGTTCCTGAATTTTTCTTATCTTTGAACGGACAACTTCAACCGTTGTCGTGTCGATGATCCTTTTCCAAGTGAAAGGAGAGAACAAATTTCTTCGTTCCTCCTAACTTTCTATAGCATGCTGCTCTAGTATCTCAATTAGAGCATCCTTTTCCTTCAGTAGTTCTTGGATCTTCGTGCACTCCAAATTAATAATCTGGTACTTGTTCTTCCAAGAGTTCTTCTCACGTTGGACTTTGTTAAGAGCGATCTGGAGTTTTTCCGCATCGGACATGAAATAAAGGACATATTCCTTCAAAAGAAAAACTTCTTGATGAGGGTAAGGCATCTTCAGTTTGATGACCCTATTTTGTACCTAGTGGAGATACGGCTCTGCAGAGATGTAATTTGGCCTTCCTAGGGACTCTCTACTCTTCCTGTGAACATGCTGCCAGGCATGCACTATTTCTTTCTTTAGTGCCCTGTCATTTTCTCTTTCCTTGAAGAAAAGACCTTCTAGATGAATATTATGTGGGATATTCTTCATCGGGTATCCAAGTTGACGACGGGCTAAAATTGGATGGTAGTTGATTCCTCCCTCAGTGAAAATAAGGGGTACGTTGGGGAAACTTCCACATTTGTCGATGATTTTTATTCCCTCATAGATCCGATTGTACCAATCAATGTCAGAAATGGTAAGAGACATAATCTTCTGTGACCATCGCAGACTGCTCATGTGATCCCAAATAGCAGCAGATTTAGGTAAGTGAGAAATAAACCATTTGTAGAGTAATGGCACACATCATGTGGTCATCCCTCCACTGTACAAATTCCTTAAGTGTACAGAATGATAAGCATCCGCGAGCAAGGTTGGGACTGGGTTCCCAATTAAGAATATCTTAAAAGCATTGGTGTCGACGAAGTTGTCAATGTTGGGAAAGAGGAATAACCCATATATGAGCAGAACAAAGACATCCTCGAAAGCGGTTACATTTCCTATACTAGAAAAGTATAGAGCTTTCTCCATCAGGAATTTAGTCGGTAAACCCTGGGTTCCTCCCTTGGTGGTCATGTGAGTCTTGATATCCGACTCTTCCAATGAGGTTGCTCTTGCAATGGCTTGATCTTTTGGAATTTCTTCCTGTCCAGAAAATAGATCTTGATCAGTGATAGATAAATAATCAGGTGAGAGTACTCTTCCAGTGTTAGTGTAAGTTGATAATCCGGGAATGTGAAGCAGTGGTATACTAGATCATAGAACTGAACCAGTGTAGACAGTACCCCTTCAACCATGTTAACCTTTAAAAGAGACAATAGTCCTCCGTGCTTAGCTCTGAAAGCTTCGGGATTTGTAATCATCCTTCCCAATTTCCTTAGGTCTTCCAGTTTTAGAATCTTGAAGGTGTACTTGTGCATTTTTCTTCTACCGAAATCCATAACGCAGCTTCTGATATTTGCAATTATTGTTTTAGTTCTTTTAGAAAAAAAGATTTTTTTCTTGTTTAAAAAGGGTTTTTTAATGAATGCATAGATGCATGAATGCAGCAAACAAAAACATTTGAAAACATGGGTTTAAGGGTTCATCGTCATGAGCATGGAGTCATGGATCTACCCATCCCCAAGGTGTGTACTAAAGGTCAATTTTTGTACCTGTAGAACGGGTTCTAACAAAGGTTCCCAAAATCATTGACCCCTCTTAAGGATATTAAGAGCAAACTGACTGACTCATGAGAGCTGTAATACTGTCATACCCCAAATTTTGACCACCAATATTTCCCATCATTGTGTAAGAAATCACCACAATATGGATGTACCTTCTTGCCTCATCAATCTCCTCAAGGATGGTTGAGCATTCACCACAATCAAGAATTAGGGTTTCAAGCCCTTTCAGAGCACTTAGACAGAGGATCAATCATGAAATGACATGATCTTCAACTTTTCTAACCTCTCAAACACCTACAAAGGATCAAGAGGACTCCCACATCAAGAATCAAGCACAAAGTTGCAACATTCCAAGTGGATCAAGCCTCAAGATCGCCAGTGTCACCAAATTAGGGTTTTGGTCGACTGAGGCCTCCAGATGGAAATTTTCATCTGGGCATGAGCCAATGCTTCAAAGCACAACCCAAGATACTCCAAGGGACCTCATGGACCCAATCATCAAGTCAATTTAACCTCAGGGGATTCATTTACCAAAAATCAAGAATTAGGGTTTCTTGACCCAATTCAACCCTAAGTTGACTTTTGGGACAAAGCATGAGCCAAGACCTCAAGACATGATTTGAGGGCCCCAAATACACCACATTGATCCATTTAAAACAATGGATTGATCCAAGAAACTTGATTCACAAGTTTCAATTTCATCTGGACCACAATTATGGTTTTGAGGAAAAAGTCAACTGTGCCTTTGACTTTTGACCAAGACAGGCTCCCAAACCTTGGGACATGATTCAATACACCCTATAACACCTATGGAATCCATCCATTAGGTTTGATTTAGGTCAAGGACTTGATTTCACAAAGGATCGCACAGTTTGGTTTTCATCCGATAAAAAGTCAACTATGCACAAAATCAAGTTTGACTTTTTGGAATTTTTCACAAATATGGTTCCCCTAAGTCAAAAATAATGTTAATATGTGACATTGATCATCATTCATCAAGAAAAATCAAGAAAAGTGAGGTTTCTTGTAAAAGGGGCAACCTTGAGAAACCAAAATTTTTCTAAGTTATGGAACAAAAGTGGTTTTGGTACCAACTTCCAAGGACCATAACTTGAGATCCAAGCAACCATTTTGGGTGATCCAAAGCTGGATTTGTAGGTCTTGCTACACTCTACAAAAGCTTCAACTAGCTCAGACTCCAATTCTTTATGTATTTTGAGTTATGGAGTGATCAAAATGACAAAAACATGAAAATGACACCTTTTCCAACTCTTAGTGAAAATCTGCCTAAGTTACCAGCCTTGAACATCAATGTTCATGGGGATTTTTCAGTTGGATCCAAATAGTTTCAACACAAACTATGATCACACATGTTTTGTATCATATGAGGGCTTTCTATAAAGCACAAGAGCCTCCCATAACTCAACCTGAGCAGGGAGATATGAATCCCTCAAAATCACCATTTCCAACTGTCCTAGGCAAGGCAAAATTTTGTGTTTTTCTCGATTTGACAAAATTGAGCAACTCCAAGCCTTGTCATCCATTTGGACACATCTTTGGATAAAACAAAAGGAGAATGATCTGATCCCCAAGCCTCCAAAGTCCAAGAATCTACACTTAGCCATAACAAACCTAAAAAGGCTAAAAAGGTGCCAAGACTCCAATTTTGTTTCCAAGCATTCAATGGATACACCAAGGTGGCATGGACTGACACATTCCTAACTGAATGAGTCAAGAATAAGCTCTGAATCAAAGGAACATAGGCCAGTGCCCTAACCTCAAGTCAATGGCTAGAGGAGACTTGAGATTCCTTTTGCTCAACATTGGCCAAAGGCCTGCTGCAGCTGCCATTCACTATTGCTTACAAAACAAACTTGCTCTACTATAAATAGAGCTCATTTGTGCTCAGTTTGAGTACACCAAAGCACTACAACACTTGTTTTCCTCAAAATCTCTTTCTTTAGGCTAAAATGCCTTCTTTTGCAAGGTAACTCTGAGTTTTTGAGTTAGAGAGAAATTCCACCACAGCTCATGATCCAAACACACCCAATATGTCATATCTAAGATGTTCAAACACTCACTTATGACCTGAAACATCAAAATCAAAAAGTCCACCTCCAAAACCTCAAAATTAGACTTTTCTGCATTTTCTAAGCCATGCCTTGATTTAGTCACTTCCTAAACCAAACAAAGCCTCAAACACACTTCAAATATCATCCTTAAACTGTCCCAAATGGTTCCCCTCATCTGGAACAACATTTGAGAGAGTTGCCATATTGGTCACTTTTGCCCCTTTTACAAGAAAGTACCAAAACTTGTCCCTGAGAATTCTAGCTGGTTCTAATCATTCTAAAAGCTTCTAAGGGACCAATTGAGAGTGTCCAAAGCATCAAATTACTTCTGGCACAAAGAACTTGGCAGATAGCACAAAAAGCTCCAAGAGGTAAGTGCATGACAACTTGAACTCTTTGAATTATGCATTGCTTTGAAGTTCACTAATCATAAACATCTCATACATGTTATATATGTTCTGTTTGAAACAATTAGCCTTGCTATTAGTGTGTGTATAATGTGTTAGCATAGAAAATGCAAATTTTGGCCTATTTCAAAACCACTATCGGGTTTTAAAATAGGGACATCATCTGAAAAAACCAAGGGCGCCATTGGATTTCTTGTGAAATTCTAGGTCAGATGCACCTAAATTTTGTCCCAATCCATTGAGAAATGAGAAAGTTAGAGGCTTCACGTAAATTGCCAAAACTTGTCTTGCCTTGCCTTGGCCAGGCCTGAAAACTTGGCATTCCTTATGTATTTATGGGGTGGTTTTGATACACGATTGTATCACCACCCCAGTGGTAGCGCACATGTGTATTTGTTGTTGAGGTCGTGGGTTCAAACCCCACCCAGACCTTTTTTGGCTACCTCTCTCTTTTTTGCTAATTTTCAATATTTTCATGATTTTGTTAATTAATTGAAAAATTAATTCCTCTCTCAATTTTAATTATTTTTTATTGCTTCTTTTTTTGAAAATTCACAAAAATGTTAAAATATTTTATTCCATGAAAATTTTACAAAAATATTATTTATTTCATATATTTAGTATTTTTGCAAAGAATTATGTTTTATTTATTTTTTTAAACATTAAAAATATTTCTTTCTCTTGGTTTTGCAAAATTTAAATGACTTTTAAATCATCCCATGAATGAAGCATGATTTTCAAAATATAAATCCAAGATCACAACCTTTTTTCACATGTTTGATTATTTTAATTGAATTTTTATTCAATTAAAATACATTTAAAAACCAAAAATTAGGGTTTTAATCATTATCACCCTAACAAATCTTTTCAAACATTTTTGGGCCTCTAATAGAGTGTAAGAACCAACCCCTTTTTGGGCCTCAGTCATTGTATAAGTCCCACTGCGATTTTAAAATCTCGGCGCGGTCGTCGCCTTTCAAACGAAAACCATCTGGGCCATCCCTTTGTGTTGTAAGTCTCATTTCTTTTCTTTTTTTCAAACTTTTGTGCCTCTCCTTGAGTTGTAAGACCCATCCCTTTGTACATAAAACCTCTCTGGGCCTCAATCATTGTATAAGCCCCAATACAGTTTACAAAACAACGGTATGATTACTGTTTTTCATCTGGGCCTCTCCTTGAGTATAAGCCCCAACAATATTTTCAAAAACAACTTCCATCTTGATTTAGGTTCCCTAGTTGTTATCAAAACTTTCTTTAATTTCTTGAACAACAAACCATACATCTGTTATAATGGAAGCTTGCTCGCCTGTAAGTTTTATCAGCTTTCATTTACTTGCTTTCATATATATATATATATATATATATATATATATACTTTTAAATACTGGTCATATATCAACTGTATATATACTTGTATATCTGCTTAGAGTTTTCCCCGACAACTAGGTCTAGAACTAGGTAAAGCCAGTTGATCACTCTTTTAATACAGTCAAAACTAGTTCCCCATAGGAATTCCAGATACAGTCTTACCTTCTCTTGGGCTTAAATAATATGGAACAAAGAGAAAGACATTATTCTCGGTGAAACTTTTCCCAGACTGTCACTACTAGAAATTGTCCAAGAAGTTCATTTCCCCAGAGAGGATTAATTCTCGGTGAAACCTCTCTTGAATTTCTTAAAACCTTAGAACTGTTCATTAAAGAAAAGATTATTCTCGATGAAAATTTTCCTGGACTCTTCTTAAGTTTGGACCCACAGGCTTCCTAAAAGCATCCCCGCCTCCTCTGAGGCTTTGTACAAGGACCCTCTGGCTTCTTAGAAGTTCTCATGCCTTCTCCTGGGCTTAATACGAGGACCCTGAAGACCTTTTAAAGGTGTAAGACAAAACTTAGTCATCCTTCGCTAGAGCAGTCTTTCCAGAGTCAAAACCTCAGACCAATTTACGGTTGATTCTCATCCCTTAAAACACCATCCTTCTCTTGGGCATCATACAAAGATAAACTCTTCCATACCAGTAGACTTGGATAGTCTAATCCCCTCTTGGATCTCAAAGACATTCTCAAGTTTCTTATAAACACAGGAAAAACCCTGGTCATTTAACCAATCTCCAGTAGAGATAAAACCCACAGGATCTAAAACTCTGTCTTTTATCCTAAATTATCTCTAGCTATGGTCAAATCACTATGTCAAATCAGACCTTTAGGGCATCTGATATCTCAACTCTTCTGTAAACCCTCAGCAAGAGTTGATTCCCCATTTGGACCTGCCTCTGGATCTCAATAATCCTCAGCAGAAGCTAGCCTCCTCTTAGGCTTTGTATAATGATTCTTCCATTCCTCGGCATAGTCAGCCTCCTCTTGGGCTTTGTACAATGATTTTCCCCAGCTGAGCTAACCTTTTCAGACTCTCTTGTTGAGTCAATCACCTTTCCACACTCTCTTGTTGAGTCAATGGTACAAAACAAAAACACTCTCTTGTTGAGTCAACCCTTTTTCAGCCTCAATCTTGGGCTTTGTACAAGACACCATATAAATTTCCCTAAGCAGAGTCAATCCTCTTTTTAGCCTCAATCTTGGGCTTTGTACAAGACAAATAATACTCTCCAGCAGAGTCAAACTTATTTCAGCCTCAATCTTGGGCTTTGTACAAGACACCAAAAAATCCTCAGTTGAGTCAGTCTCATTTTAGCCTCAATCTTGGGCTTTGTACAAGACAGATAAAGTTTTCTTTCCAACAGAGTCAGTCTTCTTTTAGCCTCAATCTTGGGATTTGTACAAGACAGACATAATATTTTCCCCGAAAAAGTCAAACTTCTAGCCTCCTCATAGGCTTTGTATAATGATATCCCCCAAAAGAGTTAGTCTCTTTTTAGCCTCAATCTTGGGCTTTATACAAGACAGATAAAACACCCTCTTGTTCAGTTAGCCTTTTCCACCCTCCTCTTAGGCTTTGTATAAAGACTTCCCCAGTGGAGTCAATCAATCTCTTAGCTTCAACCTTGGGCTTTGATCAAGGCACACAAAAATCAACATTCCTTCAGAGGAAATCAAAATCTCTCTACAGGAAGACATTTCTCTGTGTTATCACACATCAAAACAAACAAATCAAACAAACCCTAATCCCAGATAACTTCTGTAAGTGGCACACTTGTTGATTCAAATATCTAAGTTGTCGTCCATCTCTTATCCTGGCAAACTTCCCTCTTTCATCTAATTGCAGTAAGTGGCAAGCCTTTGGATTATTTACATCCACGCCACTGTCCCTCCCTTAGCATGAAAGATTCCTAAGGAAAAATAACATTGCTCTACAGTGAGTTAAAGTTTTCGCCTTCAGGACAAATCCCCTATAAAGGAAATTATGGCATTGCTGGATTCTCATATCCCAGTTAAAGTAACCCTCCTTTATAAACAGTCACCCAACAGTTGTGATAAACAGACAAGATGTCTCCCTTTAGTGATAACAAATTCTCTCTCAGTCAAACCTTTTAGCTTCAATCTTGGGCTTTGAACAAGACACAAATACTCAACCCTTTAGCTTCAATCTTGGGCTTTGAACAAGACACCAAACATCTTTTCCTCCCATAGAATAGGAGGAACTACGATTACTCTGATTTCCCTGTTTCTTTAAACGGGAATACGTAGGCATAAGATTGCGAAAACTTAGCGAGCATACAAATCAAAAACTCTGGGTCTAGTACCTTCACACCGATCAAAACTGAGGTCCAGTACCTCACCAAAATCATCAAAAACTCTCTCTCATATCTCCTAAAGAAGAAACCTTCCCAACCCACAACAGATAAACACCATCAAGTACAAAGCAGGACCTAAAACTAACAACCTGTAGATAACCACATATAGGATGGGTAATTGACAACTCCCCATTGTATAACCTGACCCCGCACCCCCAATCTCTTTAAGCGTTTGTTCAGTTAATCATTCGCATTCAAGGTTAGTTTTAGATAACTTCCCTTTCCCTTCCAACTTCACGGGATAAATAAGAAATCAGAAAGTAGCACCCCAATCCCTCCTCCTCACTCAATGAGGAGGAAACCATGTGCGATAAGGTGGTCGCTTCACCGACAAAAATCACATGCTATAGGAAAATGGCGACTCTACTGGGGAGTCACATTAGGATCTGTCTTACCTTAGTCATCATTCGTCACCATTTTCCAACAATAAAATGTAGACTCTACTGGGGAGTGGCATTAGGATTTGTTTTACCTTAGTCATCATCGTCATCATTTTCCTACAGGAAAATGGCGACTCTGCTGGGGACATCTTTGATCTGACTAGGACTAAGACTAGAATTCTTAAGAGGTCTAGGATGTTAGTTTTAGGAATAATATATATATATATATATCGCTTTTCCTACTTGATATTCGTGTTTATTTTTCAGTTAATGGGAATGCGAGTGATGTCGCATGTGGAAAGTTTGAGTGATACCTAAGATAGGTGATGGCATAGACGGGCGGTCTTACAGGGAGTGAATCTTGAATAAGCTGTCCCGGTAGACCATCAAATCAGTGGAGATACCCTTTGCGGATTCACTGCTTAACGACTCCGTTGTGAAGGCAGATTGTCCCAATGTGGTATCCGTGAAACTGAGGATTTAGTAGACAGTAACCATGTGACTATTTTGTAGTGCGGTAGCTATCGGAAATAGTTGACACGCGATACTACACTCAATTGAGATTACTCTAGGATGCTACAGCTCGCTCGGGTGAACCAGTTTGCTGTTGTTATCCCTAGGGGGTCAATGATTTTGGGAACAGGTACAAAAATTCACCATAGTACAACCTTTGGGGATGGGTAGAGACATGACTCCATGCTCGTGACGCTGAACCTTTGAACCCATGTTTTTTCTATGTTTTTATGTGTTGCATTCATGCATTCATATAAAAAACTCTTAAACAAAGAAAAAAATCTTCTTTTCTCTTCTCTCTTTTTTCAAATTAAACTAAAACAATGATTACAAATATCAGAGAGAAGGATTGCGTTATGGATTTCGGTAGAAGGAAGGCGCACAAGTACACCTTTAAAGTTCCAAAACTAGAGGATTTAAGGGGTTTGGTAAGGATGATCACCAACCCTGATGCTTTCAGAACTAAGTACGGAGGTCTGTTGTCTCTGTTAAGGGTCCATGTAGTTGAAGGAATCCTATCTACACTGATTCAGTTCTACGATCCAGTTTATCACTGTTTCATATTCCCGGATTATCAACTAGCACCAACACTGGAGGAGTACTCTCACTTGACTGATTTACCCATCACTGACCAAGCTCCCTTTTCTAGACTGGAAGAAATTCCAAAGGATCAAACCATTGTAAGAGAAATCTATTTGGACGAGTCAGAAGTCAAGACTCACATGACCACTAAGGAAGGAATCCAAGGTTTACTGACCAAGTTTTTGATAGAGAAAGCCTTATACTTTGCCAGTATAGGGAACGTTACTGATTTCAAAGGTATCTTTGTGCTACTCACATACGAGTTATTCCTTTTTCCAAACATCCATAACTTCGTCGATACCAATGCCATTAAGATATTTCTGATTGGAAACCCCGTACCAACGTTACTCGCAGATACTTATCATATTCTGAATAGTCCAAGTCAGTTGGTCAATATTGTCCTTCATTTCATTTACATTTCCCTTGACAGCATCCACATCTCCCCTCAGAGTAGCTTGGGTTTGTTCTAGTTGTTCCATGTCTTTCTTTTGGTGAGCGCGGGTGTGGGGTCGAGAAGTTAGATTGTTATGCTTGATGATTCTGAGAGAAGATATTGGAGAAAATGATTTCCATTTTTTTATATTGTGTTTTGATGCATGTTAATGCATGCATGAATGTATGGGTATGCAAAATAATTTTTGTAGGAATCTTAAACATTCATCAATTATGAGCAAATCCAAGAATAATGGAAATTCAAATATTTGTTGATTGCGAAAGGAAACATAAAGGGATGCAACCCTATTCATTATTCCTAAAAACACCAAGGGGAAAAAACCCAATAACATGTTTGTAATTAAAAAGGAAATAAATTAACACAATACATATGGAAATCTAACAACGATGCCTAATCCGAGCCCTAAATTCTTCCACCATATGACAACATAACTTGAGGAAGTCAGTGACTTCCTCTTCTTGAGTTTCCCTCCTTTCATATGGCCGTTGAGCAAGAAGTTCTTCGGCGGCCCTCCTTTGTAATATTGTGTCCAAGGCTTTCCTTTTACTCTCGCGGAGGGCATCGACCAAGCTTCGGACCTCAGCCTCCAAACATTGAATGTGTCCTTCTTACCCTTCCCTGACTTTCCTTTGCGTAGAGCTTAGCCATATATTTTTCCACTCGTCTCTTTGATACCTGAAGCTAGCGGGATTATACCTGAGTGAATCGCACACTCAAAGATACAACAGAGCAGCCACCGAACTTTATTTAATCCCAAAGGACAAGGAAAATATCGATAAAACCCAAGGGGAAGAGAAACGGGTAAGGGGCGGTTATGCGAGAGGAAGGTACTAGGACATCGTGCATCCGTCGTACTCGACGGGAACCATTTTGCTTGCTTCTAGGCTCGGATGGGTTATCTATCTAAAGGCTACAAGCTAAAGAGGGAAGGGAAAAAGAAAAACAAAGTGATCACGGAGGATTGGGGCCCTCGTGCCTACATATCCTCATAGTGCAATGAAAAACTCAGAGCTCTGTAGTTCATAGAACCAGGAATGAAGAAGGGGAGGCAAGGAAGAAAAATAGAAGAAGGTAGAAGGTAGCTCGCCAAGATCTCACGATCTCGTGCCTACGTATCCTCATAGTGCAATGAGAAAGTCAGAGCTCTGTAGTTCAGGGAACTAGGACAGATAAAGAAAAGGCAAATGGTGTCAAAACCAAAAGTGAAAGTAAAGGAAACGACCCTATTGGGGGAAATAAAAGAATGGTGTTAAAACCGCGAAATAAAGATAAAGGGATGGTGTCAAAATAAAGAGAATAAAGGAGCAAAGGAATTGATTCAAGATAAAGTAAGATCCACTGGGAATTCGGTACATTAACTGACAGGCAGTGGAAATAGAAGATTATGACTCTGTGGGGAAGAAAAGGGTTGGTGTCAACAGACGGACTGTGATAAACCGCAAGGAGAGTATTGAACCAAAAGAAGGTGTTTGACTCTCTAGAGACTCAGTTTGTTAACTAATAAACAATGGTTAACCGAAAGAGAAAGGAATTGGTCTCTAACCGACGGACGATAATTGACCAAAAGAATAAGTATTAACCAAGAGGTGATTAACTCAACAAGGAGACGAGAAATTGGTTTTAACAGGCAGATTGTGATCAACCAAAGGACGGGTGTAGAACCAAGCGAAGGATATGACCCTAAAGGATGGGTGTGGAGCCAAGCGAAGGTTGTGACCCAAAGGACGGGTCTGGAACGAAGCAAAAGTTGTGACCCAAATGACGGGTATGGAACCAAGTGAAGGTTGTGATCCAAAAGGAGTTCGATACACTGACTGAACAAGTAGTACTTGACCGAAGAAAAGGGTATTTGAACCAAAGAAGGTTACTAACCCAAAGACGAGGGTATTTGAACCATAAGAAGGTTACTAACTCACAGGGGTATTGGTTTCAAGAGAGGTACTATGATTAACCAAAGAACGAGTGATTAATCAAGCAAAGGTGATTAACCCAAAGAAGATTGGTTTTAACAGGCAGACTGTGATTAACCAAAGAAATGGTTATTAAACAAGAGAAGATGATTAACCCAAGGGAAAATCAGTATGTTAATAGATAGACTGTGGTTAACTGAGAAAAGGAGCAAATTGGTGTTTTTAATGGCAGGCAGGGATTAACCAATGACAAAGGGAGAGAGAACCAGGAAAAGGTTGCGAACTCCACTATGGACTCGGTATTTAACAGACAGACGATGATTAACCGAAGAAAAAGGTTCCGACTTAGCTGGGGAAGAAGAGAATTAATTTTAGCCAAAGAATGGGTGATTAACCAAGGAACAGGTGATTAACCAAGAGAAGGTGATTAACCCAAGAGAGATTGATCTTGAACCAAGGACGTGGTGATTGGTCAAAGAATAGATTGAAAGGGCAAGAGTGATCAAAGATCGATTTGGCTGGGAATTGGGAGCCACTATAGTCTGGATATAGAGACGATTATTCCAGGCACAGGGTCATTTGTCCCCTACCAAAAATAATTAGAATGAGTGTATGAATTCTCCACTCTCATCCCTTCTCTTGCACTCAGAGTATAGTGCAGAAATTGATACCGACAGAGTAACAGTGCAATCTTGTACAATGCTATAACGCGTTGTGCAGACCTCCGACACCACAGAGGACCAAGAAAGAGAAGCTCTAAAAGGATCCTAAGGAGAAGAACAAGCCAACAATCTTTCAAGCGAGTCGAAAGATCATCAAAGCAAGCGTATGAAGTAATGATTATAAAAAATTAAATTTTTTCAATAAAGAACAAACTTAATACAATCAAGAATGAAATTTCCAAGAATTAACAAACATCAATTAACATGCATCACTAATCATGTTAACACATAAAGAAGAGTATGCCAAACGCAACATGATTACACAACTTCATGAATGCAAAAAATTTCATAATCGATAAATCGTGCATCAAAGTTTCTTATAAATGCTTCAATCAGAGGCTAAACAAACTCAAGAAACAGCCACAAATATCAAATATATCAAGCCATGGAAGTTAAATGAGGAAAGAAATCCAAATAAGCATGAAAAAGTACAAAAACAGCTTCTGCAACAGTGTTAATCGATTAACTAGTTTTTCCTTGCAAATTGTTAATCGATTAACCCTTTGAAAATAGCAAAAAAAACCTAAAACAGAGGTGTTAATCGATTAACACATTTTGCCTTGCAAATGGTTAATCGATTAACACTGCATCAGAAGCAGAAAAATAGCTTTTCAAAAGCACTTTTAGCAACAAATCTCTTCTCCAATCATCCACATTTTTTAGCCTGCAATTGTACACGAAAATTATATCAAGTAGCAACAATTAAGCATCAATTGAATCCATCAAACATCAAGATCAACAATCAAACAATTGAATGATCAATTCATATCAAAAATCCATTGGATCTACAATGCAAACATGTCAAAGTGATCGAAATTAGTAAATCGAGCAAGAATTACCAACCTAAAAGGTGGATGATTGCCTTGGTAATTGTTGTAAGTAAAATGTGGTGAGAATAAACAAAGAAAACCAGATAATTCCAAGCCTGAGATCGAATCGTAGCGAAACCGATAAAAACGCGATAAATGCTCCGAATACGAATTTGCACCAAAACGCTTGAGATGATTACTTTAATTGAAGTAGAAACTGTAACGCCCCGTTTTGCCAACTTTGTTTTATTGAGTCTTTTTGGATTATTTTATTATTATTTTATTGTAATTTCAACTTTTGTGTGAAAATATGTTATTTTTCGTCGTGATTATATTTTATCGCGTTTTGGGAACGTTTGCGAGATATTTGAGTGTGGGGGTATTTTGGACATTTCATAGATATTTTTCATTAAGTTAGTAAGATAGAATTGGAAAGAGAGAAAATAGAGAGAAAGAAAGAAGAAAGAAGGGAAAAGAGAAGAAAAGAGGAGAAGAGAGAAAAATTGGGATAGTGTGGAAAAATCATCAAGATCAATTCCTAGAATCGAATTAAATCGGGTAAGGGTGCGAAACTCGATTATACTATGCTTGTATATGATTATGTATGTAAGTGTTTGGATGATTCTCTTGCTTTCTATGTTTTTCACTTTTAGGTCGAAAACGATAAAATGAGTAGAATCGATGGGTTAACGGTTGGAAATCGATGTAAAGGTGGTAGTTTGCTTGTTGACATGATTAGGATAGGTTCTGATTGATATATGTTGATTGGGAAATGTTTTGGTTGGGAAATATCACTTTTGGGGTTTCAAACAGCGCAGAAAAATTCCGGGTTTTCCTTGGTTCGCCTAGCAAACCTGGGGCGAAGGTGGCAGCGAGTGAGGTTTTCGCGAGTTCGCCTAGCGAACCATTCAGCGAAGGGTAGCGAAGGTTCGCTACGGGTATTCGCCTAGCGAAGGCATGAGCGAAGGTTCGCTAGAGTGTTCGCCTAGCGAACTTTGGGTGTTTTTGGCTCTGTTTGGTTCTGACTTGGTTCGCTGGAACATTCGCCTAGAGAAGGAGCTAGCGAATGCTCGCGAGGGACGTTCGCCTAGTGAAGCAGCTAGCGAATGCTCGTGAGGGAGGTTCGCCCAGCGAACAGTGCTGTTCGTGTAATTTTGTTTTCTGCATAACTTTTGATCTGTGATTCGGTTTGAGGCGTGGTTTAATGCGTTGGAAAGCCATTGAGCTGTACTTTCTTATTATGATGGTTTAGAATTTGTTAGCCGATTTTATTTTGTCAGTAAATGTGAATAGTGTCAATGGTTGACTTTTTTCGTTTTAATGGTGAATAATTGTCATGTATTATGCTATATGTGTGTGCTTTGGATATGTATGCCTTATATGCTGTTGTGAGGATGATTTGTGGCCGTAAGGCAAGAAAATGCTAAGTGTGGTATTTGATGATTTATGCATGATTATGAATGTGTGCATGGATGCAATGTGAGTGTCATGAGTCATTGTATGCCAAGCCTCATAATGTGCATTATGGAAACGTCCTGAGAGACGGTTTGATTCCTGAGGGAATATGCTATACCATCGTGTGCCTCGAAAATATGAGGCGATGCCTGAGGACTTAAAGCGATGGGTATAGACGATTGTGGGCTCCTTTGGAGACTTAAAGCAATCCTTAACGTCGTGTGCCTCGAAAATATGAGGCGATGCCTGAGGACCTAAAGCGACGGGTGAACATCGTAGGCCCGACGGGGAGTTACTTGAGATTCTCAGTAACGAGCGATGGTTCCAATAGTTCCTGAGTGAACTGATGATGAGACATGAGACATTGGAAGTCGGTACCGCATGGCATGTGCATAGAGTCGTTGTGTCGGTCTATGTGCATTGCATAAATCATGAATTAATTATGTGTGAATTTGTGAATGTGATTAATGAAATGGAATATGTGTGATTGTATTGTGAATAATTGATGTGCAGTGGTAATTGATACGTGTGAATTGTACTGTGTGTTGTTATAATTTATCTGGGTGCTTTGGTGGTGAGAATATGTTATTTGTGCATTTTTGCGTTAATATATAATTTTATGCAATTATATTATGGTTGTTTTTCTCACCCTTCTGCTGTTTTATAACGCTCTATGAGGCGTTGCAGATTAGAGCTGCTGGAGGTATTCCTTTTTGGTGAAGCGTTGCGCTTCATTATTTTGGTCGGTCGGCTCTGATATGTGACTCCGGGTAGTTAGGGTGGCCGCGTGTTATTATTTTGTATATCTGATGATACATTTTGGTTGTACATATGATACCTGATGTATGACAAACTTTTTATATGTATGTATATGTGTTATTCAGATTTTAGATTTTCCGCTTTAATTCTAATTTCTGAAAAGTGGGTGTAAGGAACAAAGTTTCCTCTGTGTGATTGCTACCCCACAGTTGCATATCATTATGGGCAGGTGTTGCATGTTATGTGTATGTTTTGTAATAATTGATGTGTTTCTCCCTTTCTATGCCTTGATGTTTCAATTATACTCTGATCAATTTTCAAATTTTCTTTTACCGCTTTAATTGCGTGTTAATTGGGGGTATAGATTGGGGGCGTCACATTAAGTGGTATCAGAGCCAGTCCGTGTCAGTTGTGTAGTTTGTGTCTGTTGTGTCTGGCATATTGGGCGAGTTGTGTTGAGCGAGTTATTGTTTAACCATAGTTTCTGTTTTGGACGAACAGAATATGGTTGGTCGTAATGATGCTGCTTTGGCTACTGCGATGGAAGCGATGGCACGAGCTGTGCAGGGTGCACCGAATGCTGCAGGAAATGATGAGTTTAGAAAGAATAAGCCGTCGGTCTTTAAAGGGAAGCATGATCCGGATGGTGCGCAGTTGTAGTTCAAAGAGATTGAGAGGATTTTTAGGGTAATGGATTGTGATGACGATGATGTTAAGGTGAGGTTGGGCACTCATATGCTACATGAAGAGGCTGACGACTGGTGGGTCAGTACTCGTCAGGTGTTGGAAGCTGATGAGGAGGAAGAAGAAATCACTTGGGAGGTGTTTAGCTGAGAGTTTCTAAGGAAGTATTTTCCCGAGGACGTCCGAGGAAAGAAGGAGATTGAGTTTTTAGAGCTAAAACAAGGTAATATGTCGGTTATTGACTATACTGCTAAGTTTGTGGAACTTGTGCAGTTTTATCCTCATTATGTGAAAGCGACTGCTGAATTTTCAAAGTGTGTGAAGTATGAAAGAGGTTTGCGTCCTGAGATAAAGCAGGCTATTGGTTATCAGAGGATTCGAAGGTTTGTTGATTTGGTGGAATGTTGTAGGATTTATGATGAAGATAGTAAGGCTCGTTCTGCTCACTATAAAAGTGTAAGTGACAGGAAAGGGAAACAACAGTTCCGTGGTGGTCCGTATGTGTCACCGGCTGATAAAGGTAAACAAAGGGGTAATTTTGATCGAAGGTCAAGTGGAGGAGGTATGTCTAATGCTCCTAGGTGTTTTAAGTGTGGTGAATTGGGTCATCGCCAGCATGAATGTAGGAGGAATGTGATTAAGTGTTCTAATTGTGGTGGTATCGGACATGTTTTAGCTGATTGTAAAAGGAAGAATGTGGTGAAGTGTTACAATTGTGGGGAACCTGGTCACATTAGTTCAAAGTGTCCGAATCAGAAGAAAGCTCAGGCTAGTGGCAAAGTGTTTTCATTGGCGGGAACTCAGACTTCAAGTGCAGATCGTCTGATAAGAGGTACTTGTTTTATTAATAATATACCTTTAATTGCTATTATTGATACTAGAGCGACTCATTCGTTTATTTCGTCTGAGTACGCGGGACGTTTGAATCTTGGGTTGTCTTCGATGGATGGTGAGATGGTTATTGATACTCCAGCGATGGGGTCAGTAACTACTTCTTTAGTGTGTTTGAGTTGTCCTTTGACCATTTATGGTAAAGATTTTGCGATGGATTTGGTGTGCTTACCATTGGAAGGTTTAGATGTGGTGTTGGGAATGAACTGGTTGCAATTTAATCGGGTGCATATTGATTGTTATCATAAGCTTGTAAGGTTTCCTTCTCTTGAGGAAGATGAAGACTCGAGTTTCTTATCTACTAAAGAGTTGAAGAGACTTTTAGCGGATGAAGCTCAGTTGTTTGGGTTGTTTGCTTCATTGACTGTGGATAGTCAAGTTTCTCTTGAAGTGTTTCCTGTTGTGTGTGATTTTCCTGAAGTGTTTCCTGAGGATATTTCAGATGTGCCGCCAGAGAGAGAGGTTGAATTTTCTATTGATCTAGTTCCTGGTACTAGACCTGTTTCTATGGCACCTTATAGAATGTCGGCATCTGAATTGGTGGAGTTGAAAAGGCAGTTGAATGAGTTGTTGGAAAAGAGGTTTGTGAGGCCAAGTGTTTCTCCTTGGGGTGCTCCAGTTTTGTTGGTGAAAAAGAAAGATGGGAGTATGCGATTATGTATTGATTATCGCCAGTTGAATAAAGTGACGATTAAGAACAAATATCCGCTTCCAAGGATTGATGATCTGATGGATCAGTTGGTTGGTGCTTGTGTGTTTAGTAAGATTGATTTGAGATCGGGGTACCATCAGATAAGAGTGAAAGAAGAGGATATTCAGAAGACGGCCTTTAGAACACGTTACGGTCATTATGAATATTTGGTGATGCCGTTCGGGGTTTCTAATGCGCCTGGTGTGTTTATGGAATACATGAATCGTATTTTCCACGAGCATTTGGATCGTTTTGGGGTGGTGTTTATTGATGATATTTTAATCTATTCTAAGTCTCGGGAAGAACATGCAGAACATTTGCGTATTGTTTTGCAGGTTTTGAAGGAAAGGAAGCTTTTTGCCAAATTGTCCAAGTGTGAATTCTGGTTGTCTGAGGTGAGTTTTCTTGGGCACGTAATTTCAGGTAATGGTATTGCTGTGGATCCATCTAAAGTAGAAGCAGTTCTACAATGGGAGGCTCCTAGATCCGTTACTGAAATTCGAAGCTTTTTGGGTTTGGCTGGTTATTACCGGAGGTTCATTGAAGGTTTTTCTAAGCTTGCTCTTCCTTTGACGCAGTTGACTTGTAAGGGCAAAGCATTCATTTGGGATATTCAATGTGAAGAGAGTTTCTGTGAGCTGAAGAGAAGATTGACGACAACTCCGATTCTTATTTTACCTAATCCTAATGAACCATTTGTTATGTATTGCGATGCTTCTTTAATTGGTTTGGGTGGTGTTCTGATGCAGGAAGGTAAAGTTGTAGCTTATGCTTCAAGGCAGTTAAGAGTTCATGAGAAAAACTATCCTACTCATGATCTTGAGTTAGCGGCTGTAGTTTTTGTGTTGAAGATTTGGAGGCACTATCTCTATGGTGCAAGGTTCGAAGTCTTTAGTGATCATAAAAGCTTGAAATATTTATTTGATCAGAAAGAGTTGAACATGAGGCAGCGGAGATGGTTGGAATTCTTGAAAGATTACGACTTTGGCTTGAATTACCATCCTGGTAAAGCTAATGTGGTAGCCGATGCATTGAGCCGGAAATTGTTGCATATGTCCGCATTGATGGTGAAAGAGTTGGAACTTTTGGAGTCGTTTAGAGACTTGAGTTTGGTATGTGAAGTGACTTCGGTTAGTGTAAGGCTTGGAATGTTGAAAGTTACGAATGAATTTTTGTTGTCGGTTAGTGAGAAACAAAAGCTGGATTTGAAATTCGTTGATTTGATGAGGAATGAGAATGTGGATTTCAAGGTAGATAATTTTGGTGTTTTGAGATTCCGTGGTCGTATTTGTATACCTGATGATGCGGAGTTGAAAAGAATGATTTTGGAAGAAGGACACCGGAGTAATTTAAGTATTCATCCGGGTGCGAATAAGATGTACCAAGATTTGAAGAAGATTTTCTGGTGGTCTGGTTTGAAAAGAGATGTGGCTCAGTTTGTGTATGCATGTTTGACTTGTCAGAAATCGAAAGTGGAACATTTGAGACCTAGTGGTTCGTTGCAACCGTTGGATATTCCTGAGTGGAAATGGGATAGCATTTCGATGGATTTTGTGACGGGCTTACCGAACACTCAGCGTGGGCATAATGCTATTTGGGTGATTGTGGACAGGCTGACTAAATCGGCGCATTTTATTCCGATTGACATCAGTTTTTCTTTGGAACGATTAGCTGAGATCTATATCAGTGTGGTGGTGAAATTACATGGGGTTCCTTTGAGTATTGTTTCTGATCGAGATCCTAGGTTTACATCGAGATTTTGGGAAAGTTTACAGAAGGCTTTGGGTTCTAGATTGAGGTTGAGTTCGGCTTATCATCCGCAGACAGATGGTCAGACCGAAAGAACTATTCAGTCGTTGGAGGATTTGTTGAGGTCGTGTGTTTTGGAACAAGGTGGTGCGTGGGACAGTTATCTTGCTTTGATTGAGTTCACGTATAATAACAGTTTCCATTCTAGTATCGGAATGGCACCTTTTGAGGCTTTATTTGGACGAAGATGTCGAACTCCGTTGTGTTGGCACGAAACTGGTGAGAGTTCTGTGGTTGGACCGGAATTGGTACAACAGACGACGGAAAAGGTAAAGTTTATTCGTGAGAAAATGAAGGCTTCTCAGAGTAGACAAAAGAGTTATCATGATCGGAGATGGAAGGATCTTGAGTTTCAAGAGGGTGATCACGTATTTCTGAGAGTTACGCCGGTAACGGGTGTTGGTCATGCTTTGAAATCTAAGAAGCTTACTTCTCGATTTATTGGTCCTTACCAGATATCTGCGAGAGTTGGTGCTGTGGCGTATCGTGTGGCGTTGCCGCCGAATCTGTCGAATTTGCATGATGTTTTTCATGTTTCACAGCTTCGGAAGTATGTTCCGGACCCTTCACATGTGATTCCTATGGACGAGGTTGAGGTAAGAGATAACCTTACGATCGAGGCATTACCAGTTAGTATTTTGGATCGCGAGGTGAAGCGGTTGAGGGGTAAAGAGATTGCACTTGTGAAAGTGGCGTGGGGAGGCGCTGCTGAGGGTAATTTGACGTGGGAATTGGAAAATAGGATGCGGGAGTCGTATCCGGAGTTGTTTGTATCAGGTAATATTTTCGAGGACGAAAATTTCTAAGTGGGGGAGAATTGTAACGCCCCGTTTTGCCAACTTTGTTTTATTGAGTCTTTTTGGATTATTTTATTATTATTTTATTGTAATTTCAACTTTTGTGTGAAAATATGTTATTTTTTGTCGTGATTATATTTTATCGCGTTTTGGGAACGTTTGCGAGATATTTGAGTGTGGGGGTATTTTGGACATTTCATAGATATTTTTCATTAAGTTAGTAAGATAGAATTGGAAAGAGAGAAACTAGAGAGAAAGAAAGAAGAAAGAAGGCAAAAGAGAAGAAAAGAGGAGAAGAGAGAAAAATTGGGATAGTGTGGAAAAATCATCAAGATCAATTCCTAGAATCGAATTAAATCGGGTAAGGGTGCGAAACTCGATTATACTATGCTTGTATATGATTATGTATGTAAGTGTTTGGATGATTCTCTTGCTTTCTATGTTTTTCACTTTTAGGTCGAAAACGATAAAATGAGTAGAATCGATGGGTTAACGGTTGGAAATCGATGTAAAGGTGGTAGTTTGCTTGTTAACATGATTAGGATAGGTTCTGATTGATATATGTTGATTGGGAAATGTTTTGGTTGGGAAATATCACTTTTGGGGTTTCAAACAGCGCAGAAAAATTCTGGGTTTTCCTTGGTTCGCCTAGCGAACCTGGGACGAAGGTGGCAGCGAGTGAGGTTTTCGCGGGTTCGCCTAGCGAACCATTCAGCGAAGGGTAGCGAAGGTTCGCTACGGGTATTCGCCTAGCGAAGGCATGAGCGAAGGTTCGCTAGAGTGTTCGCCTAGCGAACTTTGGGTGTTTTTGGCTCTGTTTGGTTCTGACTTGGTTCGTTGGAACATTCGCCTAGAGAAGGAGCTAGCGAATGCTCGCGAGGGACGTTCGCCTAGCGAAGCAGCTAGCGAATGCTCGCGAGGGAGGTTCGCCCAGCGAACAGTGCTGTTCGTGTAATTTTGTTTTCTGCATAACTTTTGATCTGTGATTCGGTTTGAGGCGTGGTTTGATGCGTTGGAAAGCCATTGAGCTGTACTTTCTTATTATGATGGTTTAGAATTTGTTAGATGATTTTATTTTGTCGGTAAATGTGAATAATGTCAATGGTCGACTTTTGTCGTTTTAATGGTGCATAATTGTCATGTATTATGTTATATGTGTGTGCTTTGGATATGTATGCCTTATATGCTGTTGTGAGGATGATTTGTGGCCGTAAGGCAAGAAAATGCTAAGTGTGGTATTTGATGATTTATGCATGATTATGAATGTGTGCATGGATGCAATGTGAGTGTCATGAGTCATTGTATGCCAAGCATCATAATGTACATTGTGGAAACGTCCTGAGAGACGGTTTGATTCCTGAGGGAATATACTATACCATCGTGTGCCTCGAAAATATGAGGCGATGCCTGAGGACTTAAAGCGATGGGTATAGACGATTGTGGGCTCCTTTGGAGACTTAAAGCAATCCTTAACGTCGTGTGCCTCGAAAATATGAGGCGATGCCTGAGGACCTAAAACGACGGGTGAACATCGTAGGCCCGACGAGGAGTTACTTGAGATTCTCAGTAACGAGCGATGGTTCCAATAGTTCCTGAGTGAACTGATGATGAAACATGAGACATTGGAAGTCGGTACCGCATGGCATGTGCATAGAGTCGTTGTGTCGGTCTATGTGCATTGCATAAATCATGAATTAATTATGTGTGAATTTGTGAATGTGATTAATGAAATGGAATATGTGTGATTGTATTGTGAATAATTGATGTGCAGTGGTAATTGATACGTGTGAATTGTACTGTGTGTTGTTATAATTTATCTGGGTGCTTTGGTGGTGAGAATATGTTATTTGTGCATTTTTGCGTTAATATATAATTTTATGCAATTATATTATGGTTGTTTTTCTCACCCTTCTGTTGTTTTATAACGCTCTATGAGGCATTGCAGATTGGAGCTGCTGGAGGTATTCCTTTTTGGTGAAGCGTTGCGTCTTCATTATTTTGGTCGGTCGGCTCTGATATGTGACTCCGGGTAGTTAGGGTGGCCGCGTGTTATTATTTTGTATATCTGATGATACATTTTCGTTGTACATATGATACCTGATGTATGACAAACTTTTTATATGTATGTATATGTGTTATTCAGATTTTAGATTTTCCGCTTTAATTCTAATTTCTGAAAAGTGGGTGTAAGGAACAAAGTTTCCTCAGTGTGATTGCTACCCCACAGTTGCATATCATTATGGGCAGGTGTTGCATGTTATGTGTATGTTTTGTAACAATTGATGTGTTTCTCCCTTTCTATGCCTTGATGTTTCAATTATACTCTGATCAATTTTCGAATTTTCTTTTACCGCTTTAATTGCGTGTTAATTGGGGGTATAGATTGGGGGCGTCACAGAAACTACTGTAAATCTAAAAATCCAAGTAGAAATGTAGTGGAATGGAGGTTTAGCTCAACAGAATAACAATTTCGATGTGAAGATTGTTACACTCTAATGGTGGAAATTAAGCTTTTGTGTGTGGTTTGGAGAAGAAGATGAAGATGAATTGCAGAAAATTCATAGAGAATTGAGAGAGAAAACTGGAAATAGGAGAGAATTTAGAGTGAAAGGAGTGAAAATGGTTAAGGGTCCTTTGCAACAAAGTGAAGGTTTCTTTATATAGAGTGGAGGTTTAGAGTGGGATAGGTTTGAAACTTGGTTTGGATCTAGCTAAGGGAGGTTTGGCATTTGGTTTGGAGTTAGTTACATATAACTCACTGAGTTGGAAGCTGACTCAGTTAGTTATTTGTTAACTCGGTGGGAGCATCCCCATGCAACTCCAAAATCCAATGGTTCACATGTTTGGAAATAAAGGTGCATGGTGGTCTTGATTGAGAATGAGGTATTGTAGCAAATGCAAGTGTATTCTTGAAGTGTATTGAATTATCTAGAATATTCCACATGATGCTAGAACCAAGTAAACCCAAAGAATAGAGGAAAAGCTGCTGTCATGAAAAATGCAGAAAATCTGCCAAATTACATGTGTTAATCGATTAACACATTTTGCCTTGCAAATGGTTAATCGATTAACACAGCCAAAACTTGCCCAATTTGGCTTGAAGCAAGGTGTTATGACCATGGCTCTGAACTTCGAGTCTTTACTTTGATAAACAAGCATGGAAACCCTTGTATTGATAATGTGATGACTTTGTGAGGATGTAATTAATCATACTTTCAAATTTTTTGAATTTCCGAATATCCCTGAAATAAAACCATAGAGAAAAATGCTAATGTGTATGCTGGCAATGCGAATGCACATGCTTATGCAAAAATGCAAAAAGGAAGGTCAAATTTCGGGTTACGACAGCTGCCCCTATTTAATCCTCTTGGACCTTGATAAGTGAAAATTGTATCTATTTTTGTATATAAGTTTTGTTGTACTTATCGATACTTTTAGTTAATATCATTCGAATAAACCCCGCTTTGTTTGTAAATACGTTTACTATACGTTATAGTGTATAAATTGCGTATCGTGTAAATATTATTAAGTTTAATTCATTTTATCTCATTTTTGTAGGTATTTAAGCAATGATATTTTGCAATTTTTGTATAGAGAATTGAATAAGCTTTCCAACGCTTCCAACCGTGCGTCAATCCGAGTTACAGTTCAGAAGTTATGGTCAAAACAAGTCTGGTGTGAAAAAAGGGACCAAAGTTCGCATTGCGAACTTCCTAGCGAATGGTCCCAGAATTATGGCAGTAGAAAAAGGGACCAAATTTAGCATTGCGAACTTTCCAGCGAATATTCGCTTTGCGAATAAAAGTTTGCATTGGGAACTTCTGCAGAAACGCATAGTCGGTTTAACTATTTTGAGGCACTTAAGTGCCAATTTTTGATGTCCGCTTTGCAATAAAAGTTCGCATTGCGAACTTGACGGATTTTGAAATACTATTTAAGTCATTTCAGTCATTTTTTAGGTTATGGTTTTGGGGATTTTTGCTCCCAACTCCATCAAACTCATTTTTCAGTAGGATTAGCTTAGAAAACAACATTGAAGCTTGCAAACGGATGATCCGGGGTGGATTTCTCATCGATCGGCGTTGACAAACTGCGAGATGTTTGGTTTATTTCTCTTCTTCTTTGTGTATTTCTTCTTTGTTGGGTTGTTGTATATGTATTTACTTTGATCTTATGTATATTTATTGCTCATGGCGTTGTATAAAATCTGCTTTACAAATCTTTATCGGTGATTGTCTTTGATTTTTGCTTTATGCTCGGGGTTTGGGGTGTGTTAGAGATAAACATTGCAAACTTTGATTAGGGATGATTATCTGTTAGTTTTTGAATGCTAGAGATAGATTTAGAGCTAACTATCTTTATGGGTGTCGAAGCTTAATGCCTCCGTATCTCGAGTCGGGTGCGAGAGTGTCGACAAGGGTAACACGGTTATTCTCTCAGCTCAGTGTGTCAGAGATGGACACTGTTGTGAGCGATGCTAGATGATATTCAGGAGTATTGTAGGTTGAGTATAACTGGTCGGTAAGTTTAAGTTTGTTAGGAGTGGATTATATGCATACCGGATAAGTTTCTTCTCTTTGAAGAATGAATTCTTTTTATGTTGATATTTACTTTTCTACTTTTACTTTAAGCAATTTAAACCAAACTCTTTAACATTTAAATTGTCAAACGTAAGTTCAATATCACCGATCTCTATGGACACAATAAATTCCCGGAAAAATACTTCCAAATCTTTTTGTTGCTTTCCGTTTTACCACTTCAACAAAATGGCGCCGTTGCCGGGGATTGGTTTTGATATTGAATTGCATTGCAATAGTTTCGATGTTTTGGAGCTTTGTACATAATTGTTTATATTGTATATATGCTTGTATATATACTTGTTTTGCTTTTAATTTCCATTATGTTTGTTCAAGTGTTTGTATACATTTTATCCCGTAACATTTGTTCAAGTGTTTGGTTAGGACACTTGCTTTTGGTTTGCGCAGTGAGACATCACCATGGCATGAAGGGAGTAAGTTACTAGCTAAGCACAGTAAAGGCGTCGAGCTTACGACATAAAACAAGCATGTTTTATCGTTTTTTTTGTTTCATTATTACCTTTTCATTCTAGCTTAGGTAGTGTGGTGAACATTCATTAAACAAGTTGTAATCGGATTGTTCGTAAAATTCTCAATTCTTCACTTTACAACTTGTTTAATCCATTTTCAGCCGGTCTTTTAGTTTGTTTATATTAATAGTTTTTGTGTTTGTCTAAGAGCTTGTTTTGAGTAGCTTGAGGAAATTTAAGGTGATGTTCTAAGTTTGATCGTTTCAACTTGCGGATGTATGGTAATGATATTGGTAAGTTTTGTACACGTCCAAGGTATGTGTTTATCGCTTTCTAGACTTTAGCATATTCATGATACTTAGGCTTTTTACAAACTTCCATACCATTCATTCTTTTGTATAATTGTTCTTTATGTGAATCACTTTAGTTTCGACCCTTTTGTGAGGTAGCTTTCCATTGTACATATATGTGAGGAGTATTCTTGTTCTAACTGGATTTTATTATGCTTAATCTTTTGTTTATGTTGATTATATGAAAGCATGTAAAGGATCAAGGCATTTTGTTTCATTTTGAGCACAACTACCTAACCAATTAGTCATTCACCTTGTGAGCGTGTGATCATTTGTAACCCCGTGTGCCTTTCTATAATTATCCATGTTGTTTGAACTTAATGCTTGTCTATGAGTATTGAATTCACTTTTTGTATGGATTTTGATTGATTGTTTTTTCTTGAACCCTCAACTTTGTGTTGTTGTATGAATTTTTACCTTGCCTTAGAAAGTAGGGAGTATTCACATGATGATGTGGTTGAAATCAAGTTGGGGAGAGAATGATTGTTTACTCATTGGTTGGTTTCTATGAGGTTGAAAAAGAAAAGAAAAAAGAGAAAAATATGAAAAAGAAAAGAAAAGAAAAGAAAAATGTGAAAAAGAAAGAAAAAGAAAATCCTTGAGAAAGGAAACAAAAAGAGTTAAAATAATTATGCTAAATAAGTATTGTGTGTTGTGTAACACTTGGATTTTAGAAGAATTTGATTGGAATTTTGTGTTTGAGTCTTTGTGAGTTGATCACTCCCTTAGGTTTAGGCAGGTTTTTGTATCAATTACCTTTAGAAATTGCCCCTTGTTTGTTTACCCGACCACGCTACAACCTTGAAAGCCCTTGTGATTCTTGCTTTTATGTTTTCAATATGATTTTTGGATGATTGCATAATTTAGTCTTTTGTTTGCAAGATTGTTGTGTGAGTGAAAAGTACCTCATTTTGTGTTTTTCATCTACCGATGATTGTTTTTGCTAGGTGTGATTCACGTTTGAACTTGTGTTATTTTAGGATGTTTGGCATGATTTTTGTATTTTGCATTTGTTTCGTGACTATGTTATCGTCGTAGTTTAGTGGTAAGTATTTACTTTGTGTGTACCGTTTTTCATTTGAACCATTCATTTGTCCGTTTTTCAAAACCTGTTGATTCGTGATTCTTTGGTTGTTACTCTGTTTCTTTGAGTCGTTTGATTCTTGTTTGAGGAAAAACAAGTTAAAGTTGGAGAGAGTTTGATAAGTGCAAATTGTAGCTATTTTTGTATATAAATTTTGTTGTACTTATCGATACTTTTTGTTAATATCGTTGAAATAAACCCCACTTTCTTTGTAAATACGTTTACTTTACGTCATAGTGTATATATTGCGTATCATGTAAATATCATTGAGTTTAATTGATTTTCTCTCATTTTTGTAGGTATTCAAGCAATGATATTTTGCCATTGTTGTATAGATCTTTGAATAAGCTTTCCAGCGCTTCCGACTGTGCGTCAATCCAAGTTACGGTTCAGAAGTTGTGGTCAAAACAAGTCTGGTGTGAAAAAAGGGACCAAAGTTCGTATTGCGAACTTCCCAGCGAATGCTCCCAGAATTACGGCAGTAGAAAAAGGGACCAAAGTTAGCATTGCGAACTTTCCAGCGAATATTCGCTTTGCGAATAAAAGTTCGCATTGCAAACTTCTACAGAAACGCATAGTTGGTTTAACTATTTTGAGGCACTTAAGTGCCAATTTTTTATGTTCGCTTTGCGAATAAAAGTCCGTACTGCGAACTTGACAGATTTTGAAATACTGTTTAAGTTATTTCAGTCATTTTTTAGGTTATGGTTTTGGGGATTTTTGCTCCTAACTCCATCAAACTCATTTTTCCGTAGGATTAGCTTAGAAAACAACATTAAAGCTTGCAGACGGATAATCTGGGGTGGATTTCTCATCGACCGACGTTGACAAATCGCGAGATGTTTGGTTTATTTCTCTTCTTCTTTGTGTATTTCTTCTTTGTTGGGTTGTTGTATATGTATTTACTTTGATCTTATATATATTTATCGCTCATGGCGTTGTATAAAATTTGCTTTACAAATCTTTATCGGTGATTGTCCTTGATTTTTGCTTTATGCTCGGGGTTTGGGTTGTGTTAGAGATAAACATCGCAAACTTTGATTAGGGATGATTATCTGTTAGTTTTTTAATGCTAGAGATAGATTTAGAGCTAACAATCTTTATGGGTGTCGAAGCTTAATGCCTCTGTATCTCGAGTCGGGTGCGAAAGTGTCGACGAGGGTAACATGGTTGTTCTCTCAGCTCAGTGTGTCAGAGATGGACACTGTTGTGAGCGATGCTGGATGATATTGAGGAGTATTGTAGGTTAATTATAACTGTTCGGTAAGTTTAAGTTTGTGAGGAGCGGATTATATGCATACCGGATAAGTTTCTTCTCTCTGAAGAATGAATTCTTTTTATGTTGATATTTAGTTTTCTGCTTTTACTTTAACCAATTTAAACTAAACTCTTTAAAATTTAAATTGTCGAACGGTAAGTCAATATCATCGATCTCTGTGAACACGATAAATTCCCAGAAAAATACTTCTAAATCTTTTTTTTGCTTGCTACTTTACCACTTCAACATACCTGAATGTTCGAATTGCGCCAACTTTTTGATTATTCGATGTGGAAGGGGATTAAATAAAAGAGTAGGTTGAAAATTTTCCCGACGACGACAAGAGAGGAAAAGGAGAATATGTAGAGAGTTTTGATTAAGTGAGAAGTTTGGCTGAATATTTGTTGGGGAGATGAATCAGTCAACGGGGAATATGCTTGATGCATATGCTACGTATGTTTTATCTTACACGATGCTTGATATCATGTTATGCAACAGTACAGGTTAAGGTACTGTGTTACAGGTAGGCAAAAATTGTAGCAAAACAAACTCGACTTCCTCAGCTGGGGAAAGAATACCACAAATGGTAACGACTCCGCTAGGGAAAGAGCCTAGAATCTCATATTTTCGAGCGACTACCATTATTGTTGCTGGGGATGAAGGAACCTGGACGACCTTCAAACCATAACTAACTCTGCTTGAAGAAGAATGAGGTCCAGATGATCCTTATTACGTAGGGCAAAAGAAAAACCAAAACACCACCGCTGCTGGAGTTGGGGATGTTGCGAGGGTCT
Organism: Lathyrus tuberosus; assembly: GCA_022829125.1. NCBI lineage: Eukaryota > Viridiplantae > Streptophyta > Magnoliopsida > Fabales > Fabaceae > Lathyrus > Lathyrus tuberosus. Next base: position 1,151,599 of record JALAZF010000390.1, read on the forward strand.
CTATCCTACTAGGGAAAAGAGGACAAACATGTCTCTGATTGGGGACCAATCATGGCTCTGCTGGAGAAATGGAACGCAAACAGCCCTTCCAAACAACCATGACAATGCTCGCCGGGAATCAAGCTTGTAATGGAAACTACCGATCATCCCTTAGGGATTTCTGGTAAGGAATGTAATGCATAGTGCTTTCTCTGTTGATTTAACATTTTATTATTCTCAACGCTTTATAGTATTATGCGATCACAAATAATCGTTTATTTTGCAAACAAAATACTGAAAAATGATAATTGAGAAGTCAAATGATGAATTTTATTAAATATGAAAATATTTGTACATAAGGTGTGGACAAGGATGAAAAAAATCCTTGATGAGGAAATTTGCAATAAATTGAAAAACAAAAGTAAATGGCAATGGGAAATTAGATTTTGCATTGATTACAACATCGGCTACCGTCCATTGTAAGTCTAGGTTCTAACACCTTACATCAGTTAACAATGACTTGATTGCTCTTTTACCGTCTGAGGTCCGGCTATGATGAAGATAAGCTCAAGTGTTTGCAGTCAAATGCCTTTATCCCTAATTTTTGCCTGGACATTTCTCTATTTTTTTTCGTACACCAGGATACCCTTTTTTTCTTAAGTCGCCCTTTTTGGTTTTCAACTTAGCGGGCTATTATTATTTTTTTGCTTTTGTCCCTAACTTTTGCATGGACATTTCTTTTTTTGGTCCATCGGGACACCCATTTTTGCCTAGATTGTCCTTGCGAATGTCAATCTAGCAGACTATTTTTTCATTTTTTTTCAGGCATAATATTTCTTGACTACGTCGGAGTTCATGGGTAGTGGCAACTCCTCCTCATCCATGGTGGTGAGGATAAGGGCTCGGCCTGAGAAGGCCTTCTTGACAACAAAGGGTCCTTCGTAGTTGGGAGTCCACTTATTTCGTGGATCCGAGTGAACAAGAGAATATCTCTTGAGCACGAGTTCGCCTTCTTGGAATGCTCGAGGGAGAACTTTTTTGTCAAAATCTCACTTGCGTCGTCTCTGATACAGGTGACTATGGCAGACGGCTATTAGGCGCTTTTCTTCAATGAGATGCAGCTGGTCAAATCTAGAATGGACCCATTCACCTTCATCAAGATCTGCTTCCATGATGACTCTGAGCGACAGGATTTTGACTTTAATAGGCAGAATAGCCTCCATACCATACACAAGCAAATACGAAGTTGCTCTAGTGGAAGTACGAACTGAAGTTCTATATCCATGCAATGCAAAGGGAAGCATTTCATGCCAATCCTTGTAAGTTTTGACCATTTTCTGAACAATTCTCTTGATGTTCTTGTTTGCTGCTTCAATGGCACCATTCATCTTGGGCCGATATGGTGAAGAGTTGTGGTGCTCTATCTTGAATTATTGACACAACTCCTTCATCATTTTATTGTTCAGGTTGCTTGCATTGTCAGTGATAATTCTGCTAAGGATATTATAGTGACATATTATCTCTTTCTTGATAAATCTGGCAACCACTTGTCGTGTAACGTTTGCGTAAGAAGCATCTTCGACCCACTTAGTGAAGTAGTCGATAGCAACTAGAATGAAGCGATGGCCGTTGGAAGCTTTCGGCTCGATCATCCCAATCATATCAATACCCCACATAGAGAAGGGCCAAGGAGAAGTCAAAACATTCAATGGAGTTGGAGGCACATGGATCTTGTCACCATAGATTTGGCATTTGTGACATCTTTTGGCAAATTTGTAACAATCGACCTCCATTGTTATCCTATAATAACCAACTCGAAGGATCTTCTTAGCCATGGAAGGCCCTTTGGCGTGTACACCCTCATAGCCCTCATGTAAGGACCTTATGATCGTGTTTCCTTTATGTCTATCCACGCATCTGAGTAACACGGAGGCAGAATTATTTTTATACAGTACACTACCACTTAAGAAGAACTTGGTGTAGAGTTGTCTAAGAGCTTTCTTGTCGATGATAGTGATACCCTCGGGATATTCCTGTTTTTCCATATATCTTTTGATGTCATTGAACTAAGGCTTGTCATCATACTTGTCCTCGATTGCTAAATAATGTGCTGGTTCGCTCAAATGATCAATGTGAATAGCAGGAGCTTCATTCTTTCATTTGACATTGAACATGGATGCCAGGGTGGCAAGGGCATCAGCTAGTTGATTTTCTTCCATAGGAATATGGTGAAAAGAGATTTCATCAAAATAGGGAATCAATTTCTCGATGTGCTTTTGGTATGGAACCAACTTGGAATCCCGAGTTACAAAGTTTCCTTTGACTTGGCCAATCACCAAAGCAAAATCTCCATAAACCTCAGGAATCTTGATTCTCATGTCAATGGTCGCTTCAATTCCGTAGATAAATGCTTCGTATTCAGCCATATTATTGGTGCATTCAAAGCATAGTCTGGAGGTGAAGTAAAGATGAAAACCTGTCGGAGAGATGAGGATAACACCAATTCCACGACCTTTAGCATTAGAGGCACCATAGAACACGAGCGCCCATCGCGCCCCTGGTTCGGGTCCTATGTCAGGGTCTGGAGTTTCATAATCTCTGATAAACAGAGTGTCCTCATCTGGAAAGTCAAACTTCATTTGTTGATAACCCTTAACAGGTTGATGAGCAAGGTAGTCAGAGAAGACACTCCCTTTTATCACTTTCTAGGTAACATGTTGGATGTCATACTCAGTCAATAACTTTTTCCACTGAGCAATTCATCCAGAGACAGCAGGCTTTTCAAATATGTACTTTATCGGATCCATTTTGGATATCAATAAAGTAGTATGGAAAATCATGTATTGTCTTAGGCGCCGAGCGACCTAGACCAGGGCACAACAAGTTTTCTACAAGAGTGAGTATCTGGTCTCACAATCGGTAAACTTCTTGCTCAGATAGTAAATTGCATGTTCTTTTCTACTAGTGTCGTCATGCTGGCCCAATACACAGCCCATAGATTCATCGATAACAATGAGATACATGATTAAAGGCCTACCAGGAACTGACGATACAAAGATCAGTGGTTCTTGCAATTTTTTTTATTTTGTCAAATGTTTCTTGACAATCATTGTTTCATTCAACCGATTGATTTTTTCTTAACAATTTGAATATTGGTTCACAAGTAGCCGTCAAGTGAGAAATGAATTTGGAGATGTAATTAAGTCTTCCCAGAAAGCCACAGACTTCTTTTTCACTTTTGGGAGGCAGCATGTTTTAAATTTCTCAAACCTTGTCGGGATAAACTTCAATGCCTTTCTGACTTACAATAACGTCCAATAGTTTACCAGATCGAACTCCAAAGGTGCACTTTGCAGGATTCAACCGCAATCTAAATTTTCGGTTTCTGTCAAACAGTTTTTTCAGATGGTCTAAGTGATCTTCGTCTGTCTTAGACTTGGCAATCATATCGTCCACGTAAACCTCAATCTCTTTGTGGATCATATGATGAAAGAGGGTTGTCATGGCACATTGGTATGTTGCCTCTGCGTTCTTTAAACCGAATGGCATGACTTTGTAACAATATGTACCCCAAGGCGTGATGAAGGCGGTCTTATCCGTATCAGCTGGGGACATCTTGATCTGATTTTACCCTGAGAAACCGTCCATGAATGAAAAGACGGAGAACTGCGCAGTCTTGTCTACCAAGACATCAAAATGAGGTAGAGGAAAATCATCTTTCGAGCTTGCCTTATTGAGATCTCGATAATCCACACACATCCTGATTTTCCCATCTTTCTTAGAAACCAGGACGATATTAGCAACCCATTCGGGATATTCGGAAGTGGCTAGGAACCCAGCATCAAACTGTTTCTTTACCTCTTCTCTGATTTTAATCTCCATGTCGGGTCTGGTCCTTCTGAGTTTCTTTTTGACATGTGGACATTCGGGCTTGAGTGTTAAGTGATGTTCAACGATGTTGGTATCCAACCTAGGCATATCTTGATAAGACCAGGCGGAGATATCAACATACTTTTTCAATAACTTGACCAACTCGGAGTGTACATGCTTGGCGTGGGATGCCCCAACCTTGACTTTTTTTTCTGACATCATCAGTGCCAAGATTAACAAATTTCACTGGCTCTTTGTGTGGGTGAATCTCTTTTTGCTTGTGCTCAAGGAGCCTTGCTAGTTTAGCCGGTAATTCACAATCTTCCTCACCATCTTCTTCGGCTTGGTTAAATGGAATCCCAGAATTACAATGGATACTTTCCATGTTGTTATCAATGCATTTATTCGTTCTGCATGTCTATGAATTTGTTTAGAATGAGCTATTTAAAAGGTGAAAGTAAGATAAAACTTTTGCCATTTTTATTTGTGAAAAGGTAAAATAAAGAAAGAAAATAGAGCATGATTTGAATGCAAAAAAAAAACTTGTATTTATTGATCACATAATATGTCAAAAACGGGAGGCCCTTTACAAGATATCCACTCGTCTCGGGCGAGGGCGAGGGAGTAGGAAAGCAAAATGCATTACATGAAGGATTAATATCCATCACTTGAAAATTAATGGTGAACAAATGTGGTCAGATCTTAACGGGTAAATCCACCTCGCCAATAACTTACCTTTTGGAACTGTCAAAATCTCTGACAATTAAAGCGCTCGGCCTCATCTCGCTCCCTTCTACCAGTAGTTGACTCAACGTGCCCTTAGGAATCACGTTCAGAGAAGAACCGGTATCCACAAGGACACAAGATAGCAAGGCGTCTATGCAAGTCACTGATATATGTAATGCTCTATTATGTGCAATTCCTTCAGAAGGCAACTCTGATTCGTTGAAACCCAAATACAGACTTGCAGTTATTTTTGTGACAACGTCGTCAAACTGCTCCATGGGAATATCATGCATTACATGAGCAGCATTCAAAACTTTCAACAAAGCCAATCTGTGTGTGGGTGATCTCATGAGTAAAAACAAGATTGAAATCCTCAAAGGAGTCTGCCCCAACTGATCCACAATCTTAAAATCACCCTTTTTAATCAGCTTGAGAAATTCTTGATCATCAATTGCCGCTTTACTTTTTGTTGCATCCATAGACGGAGTGACTAGTACTGATGCAGTGGTAGATGCCCCTTGTTGCATAACAGGGGTTGTTGAAACAGATTTCTCCTAGGGAGGAACAACAATTGGAATTTGCACTGGCTTAGAAGTGACCTTTGGAGCAAACACTCGTCCACTACGAGTTATGCCTCCAGTAGTGGTTACATTCACAGTTTCGGATTCTGAAAACTAAATTTCTTGACCCCCAAAAAACACAGTAGAACCATACTTCCAAGGTACCTCTTTTGAACTCTGATACGGGAAAGGCTTTGGCACACAAACAGTGATAGACTGTATTTTCTTCTTAGGAGCTTCCACAGGAACCTTCCTATATATGATTGTGAATGGCTCAATGGTAGCTACCTCTTCCACATACTTGGATCTGGAAAACTGAACCACACCTCAGTTTATTAATATCTGAATGCAACCCTTTAACCTTCGGTACTGATTAGGAATATCATCACAAATATGGCACTTTCCATGAAGACCTTTCAATAATCCATGTTCATTCAACTTCTTAATCACAACAGTCGTCGGAGTTTTCACTTCGTCGACATCTCTGATCAACTCAGCCTCTTGATTCTCTTCGACCATGTTAACCCCCGGTCCACCATGAGTAGGCAAATGATTAGTTTGTATATTATGAAGCTCTTCAGCAAATGTCAGGATTTTATGATCAATAAGCTCTTGAAATTTGGTCATGAAAACAATGCAATCTTCAGTAGCATGTCCTAAATACCCAGAATGGTAAGCACACGATGTATTCTGATTATGCTTTGGGCTATAAGGAGGGTTGCAGGGGAGATTTCTTTTGGAACGATTGCCCCTTGATGAACCATATAAGGAAACAACTCTATATACGACACGGGAATTTTGTCAAAATTTGGAGCTTGCGATTGTTCGGATTGTTGTTGTTCTGTTTATTGTGATATTGTTGATTACCATTATTTTATTGAGATTGTTGATGTAGTGGATGTTGATTCTGAGAATTCTGAGCTTGTGTTTGTGGATGATATTGATATGGCAGTTGTTGATACTGGGCAGCAGCGATATAAGGATATGGATAGTACGGCATGAGAGCCATATGAGCCTGATACTAAGGAGGGGATTTTGCCATTACAGCATTCGCCTCGCCTTCTTTCTTCTTCGAATGACTACTCTGAGGTTTCTTGTTGGTTGATGGTTGACCAGCGGTACCAACAATCCTACCAATTTTTAAACCATTTTCGATTCTTTCAGCAATAGTCATAATATCAGCGAAGTTTGAAGAAGAACTACCCACCATTTTCTCGTAGTACAACCCTTGTAAAGTGCATATAAAGATATCGACGAGTTCAGTGTCAAAAAGAGCAGATCGCACACGAGAGGCCATCTCGCACCACCTTTGTGCATATTCTTTGAAAGTTTCAGTTGTGCGTTGGGATTGATTTTGCAATTACAATCTGGTAGGAGCCAAATCGAGGTTATACTTATATTGTTTCAGAAAGCTTCAGACAAGTCTATCCAAGAGTGAATCTTGCTACGCTCTACACCCATATACCAATCCAAAGAAGCTCCAAACAAGCTATCTTGAAAGCAATGCACTAGCAATTCATCATTGTCAATGTAGGATGCCATCTTCCTACAGTACATTGTCACGTGACTTTGCGGACAACTCAACCCTTTGTACTTTGGCAGCTCTGTAATCTTAAACTTTTGTGGCAGCATAACATTAGGAACCAAACACATGTCTTTGGCATCCGTGCCAAAAGTAGAATAACCTTCTATAACTCTGATCATTTCATCTAACAGCTTATAGTCAGTATGTCTGTTATGATCAGCAGGTCTGACAAGAGTCTATGGATTCTGAAGTTATGACGCAGTCGGAGCAGGCATTTGAGGAGAAGCAAACTGACACAGATACACCAACTCAGAATTTACCACCTGACTAGAATTCTGAGCCATCGGAATACCATACGGATAACCAGGAGGGGGGTACCACAGCGGCTGAGGATGTCCTAGGGTAAGGCATTCCAGAATGAACATTTTGAATAGTAGTTTGAGCAGATTGAGCAAAACCAGAACATGAATAGGAGGACCTCTGTACACATGCTCATCCTCATCAAGAGCCTCAACATTGGTTGACACAGGAGTCTGGCGAGCCTGTGCTTGAGGAGTCTCATGATCATCATTGTTCATCACAAGAGGTGGAAGCGGAGTAGGATACCCCATAGGTAAGCAGCAGAGTTTCCATTGGGTACGGGCACTAAAAAAAGGTTGATAAGGCACAAAGGCACCACCATTGGCAATCTGAGGAGTGAAATTCGGGGGCATTCCCCAAGCATAGGCAGTAGGAATCATATTCGGTGCGGGCTGAGAGCTTGGCGTAATGATAGCAGGTTGAATCATAGTCTCAACTGGCGCTTCAAAAACAGCAGGAGAAGAAGTAACAATAGAAGAAGAAATCACCACAGGAGTGTCAACAGTTGCATCAGTAGCAGTTGCAACAACAGCAAAAGCAGTAGCGGCGTCCTTCTGAGCGCGAAGGAACTCCATGATAACATCCATGTTGGTTTGGAACTGATCCATCAGACCTTGAAACTGAGCCAAGGTTTCCTTATAGGCAGAATTCTCTTGTTCAAAGTCAGCCATGATCTTAGATTTGCTTGAGCGAGTGAAATAGCGATGTCGAGTCGTCGTCTTTCTACAAGGTGGAGATGAACAGTGTAAGCATTTTATTTTCCTGGATGAGGGGCGTGCATATGTGTACATGAATGAATGCAAAAACATAGTTTTAAATTCCAAGATTTCGTGAGCTTTTATCTTTATTAACAATAATCATAAAGCATACAAGTAAAGGTGCAAAGATAAAACTGGCGAAAAAAACTCTTCATTCATTCAATAAAGGAAAAGAAGTATAGGTAAAATACAACTCAAATATCCGCCTTTTAGGCTACAACAAGATCAGACTGGATCTTATCAAAAACCACCCTACAAACAGATAAGAAGTGAAAAACAACCCAAGGAGTCTTGTGTGGCAGCACATTAGCATATGCACTTTCAACAACTTTGGCAAGTCCTCTAGTGCGTTCTCGGCAAATCTGGCTAGACAGTCGTGTCTCTCACTCAAATACTTTGTATCCATCATGAGGTTACAGAGCAAAGAATGATTAGGTCCCTGAAGAAGATCCTGTAGAAATTCCTTTTCTGATCCAAGAGGACTTGAAGATGGTGGTTCTAGTGCTCCCACTGAGTACTCTCCAAGTTGAGTTGATTAACCTCCTATCAATTCTGATGTGCTTGATCTTGCAGCTTCTGAATCTCACTGAAGGCTTTGTCGAGCTTGGCTTGACATTAAGAAAAGTCTTTTACCAACTGGTCAGCACAGTCTTGCTCACTCTGCAGCTTTGTCTTGTACTCTGATAACTTTCCTCGAAGTTCACCAAGTTGCTTCTTGTAGCTCAATTCATCTTTGTAGACTTGATACTGAGTGTCGGCGAGTTGTCTCTTCTTTGAGGTAAGTCCATCGTAAGTACTCTTCAAAGCCCCACCCACTTTCCTCCGTTTGTTCTGTTCAACTTCCACCTCTTTCAGCATGCGCTCTCTCTTCTGATGGAGCTCAATCTATAAGCTTTCCTTCTTGGATGTGACTCTATCAAGGTTGAGACGAAGATCCACATTCTCCTTCTTCAACATCTCAATAGTCCGCTGGAGTTGGTCGACTTCAGATGGAGGAAAAATGGTAAGTTCAGGAAGCTTGACATTCATGGAAGGCTCAAAAGGAAATGGTGGCAAGGTCTCCTTGACTCGTTCCTTAAACCAACCAATTAGTCATTCACCTTGTGAGCGTGTGATCATTCGTAACCGCGTGTGCCTTTCTATCATTATCCATGTTGTTTGAACTTAATGCTTGTCTATGAGTATTGAATTCACTTTTTGTATGGATTTTGATTGATTGTTTTTTCTTGAACCCTCAACTTTGTGTTGTTGTATGAATTTTTACCTTGCCTTAGAAAGTAGGGAGTATTCACATGATGATGTGGTTGAATTCAAGTTGGGGAGAGAATGATTGTTTACTCATTGGTTGGTTTCTATGAGGTTGAAAAAGAAAAGAAAAAAGAGAAAAATATGAAAAATAAAATAAAAGAAAAGAAAAATGTGAAAAAGAAAGAAAAAGAAAATCCTTGAGAAAGGAAACAAAAAGAGTTAAAATAATTATGCTAAATAAGTATTATGTGTTGTGTAACACTTGGATTTTGGAAGAATTTGATTGGAATTTTGTGTTTGAGTCTTTGTGAGTTGATCACTCCCTTAGGTTTAGGCAAGTTTTTGTTTCAATTACCTTTAGAAATTGCCCCTTATTTGTTTACCCGACCATGCTACAACCTTGAAAGCCCTTGTGATTCTTGCTTTTATGTTTTCAATATGATTTTTGGATGATTGCATAATTTAGTCTTTTGTTTGCAAGATTGTTGTGTGAGTGAAAAGTACCTCATTTTGTGTTTTTCATCTACCGATGATTGTTTTTGCTAGGTGTGATTCACGTTTGAACTTGTGTTATTTTAGGATGTTTGGCATGATTTTTTTATTTTGCATTTGTTTCGTGACTATGTTATCGTCGTAGTTTAGTGTTAAGTATTTACTTTGTTTATACCATTTTTCATTTGAACCATTCATTTGTCCGTTTTTCAAAACCTGTTGATTTGTGATTCTTTGGTTGTTACTCTATTTCTTTGAGTCGTTTGACTCTTGTTTGAGGACAAACAAGTTAAAGTTGGGGAGAGTTTGATAAGTGCAAATTGTAGCTATTTTTGTATATAAGTTTTGTTGCACTTATCGATACTTTTTGTTAATATCGTTCGAATAAACCCCGCTTTGTTTGTAAATACGTTTACTTTACGTCATAGTGTATATATTGCGTATCGTGTAAATATCATTGAGTTTAATTGATTTTCTCTCATTTTTTTAGGTATTCAAGCAATGATATTTTGCCATTGTTGTATAGAGCATTGAATAAGCTTTCCCGCGCTTCCGACCGTGCGTCAATCCAAGTTACGGTTCAGAAGTTGAGGTCAAAACAAGTCTGGTGTGAAAAAATGAACCAAAGTTCGTATTGCGAACTTCCCAGTGAATGCTCCCAGAATTATGGCAGTAGAAAAAGGGACCAAAGTTAGCATTGCGAACTTTCCAGCGAATATTTGCTTTACGAATAAAATTTCGCATTGCAAACTTCTACAGAAACGCAGAGTTGGTTTAACTATTTTGAGGCATTTAAGTGCCAATTTTTGATGTTCGCTTTGCGAATAAAAGTTCGGACTGCGAACTTGACGGATTTTGAAATACTGTTTAAGTTATTTCAGTCATTTTTTAGGTTATGGTTTTGGGGATTTTTGCTCCCAACTCCATCAAACTCATTTTTCAGTAGGATTAGCTTAGAAAACAACATTAAAGCTTGCAGACGGATGATCTGGGGTGGATTTCTCATCGACCGACGCTGACAAATCGCGAGATTTTTGGTTTATTTCTCTTCTTCTTTGTGTATTTCTTCTTTGTTGGGTTGTTGTATATGTATTTTCTTTGATCTTATATATATTTATCGCTCATGGCATTGTATAAAATCTGCTTTACAAATCTTTATCGGTGATTGTCCTTGATTTTTGCTTTATGCTCGGGATTTAGGTTGTGTTAGAGATAAACATCGCAAACTTTAATTAGGGATGATTATCTGTTAGTTTTTTAATGCTAGAGATAGATTTAGAGCTAACAATCTTTATGGGTGTCGAAGCTTAATGCCTCCGTATCTCGAGTCAGGTTCGAGAGTGTCGACGAAGGTAACACGGTTGTTCTCTCAACTCAGTGTGTCAGAGATGGACACTGTTGTGAGCGATGCTGGATGATATTGAGGAGTATTGTAGGTTGAGTATAACTGGTCGGTAAGTTTAAGTTTGTGAGGAGTAGATTATATGCATACCAGATAAGTTTCTTCTCCCTGAAGAATGAATTCTTTTTATGTTGATATTTAGTTTTCTGCTTTTACTTTAACCAATTTAAACCAAACTCTTTAACATTTAAATTGTCGAACGGTAAGTCAATATCATCGATCTCTGTGAACACGATAAATACAAAGAAAAATACTTCCAAATCTTTTTGTTGCTTGCTACTTTACCACTTTAACAGACCTGAATGTTCGAATTGCGCCAGCTTTTCGATTATTCGATGTGGAAGGGGATTAAATAAAAGAGTAGCTTGAAAATTTTCCCGACGATGACAAGAGAGGAAAAGGAGAATATGTAGAGAGTTTGGATTAAGTGAGAAGTTTGGCTGAATATTTGTTGGGGAGATGAATCAGTCAACGAGGAATATGCTTGATGCATATGCTACGTATGTTTTATCTTACATGATGCTTGATATCATGTTATGCAACAGTACAGGTTAAGGTACTGTGTTATAGGTAGGAAAAGATTGTAGTAAAACAAACTCGACATCCTCAGCTAGGGAAAGAATACCACAAATGGTAACGACTCCGGTAGGGAAAGAGCCTAGAATCTCATATTTCTGAGCGACTACCATTATTGTTGTTGGGGATGAAGGAACCTGGACGACCTTCATACCATAACTAACTCTGCTTGAAGAAGAATGAGGTCCAGATGATCCTTATTGCGTAGGGCAAAAGGAAAACCAAAACACCACCGCTACTGGAGTTAGGGATGTTGCGAGGGTCTCTATCCTGCTAGGGAAAAGAGGACAAACATGTCTCTGATTGGGGACCAATCATGGCTCTGCTAGAGAAGTGGAACGCAAACAGCCCTTCCAAACAACCATGACAATGCTCGCCGGGAATCAAGTTTGCAATGGAAACTACCGATCATCCCTTAGGGATTTCTGGTAAGGAATGCAATGCATAGTGCTTTCTCTGTTGATTTAACTTTTTATTGTTCTCAACGCTTTATAGTATTATGTGATCACAAATAATCGTTTATTTTGCAAACAAAATACTGAAAAATGATAATTGAGAAGTCAAATGATGAATTTTATTAAATATGAAAATATTTGTACATAAGGTGTGGACAAGGATGAAAAAATCCTTGATGAGGAAATTCGCAATAAATTGAAAAACAAAAGTAAATGGCAATGGGAAATTAGATTTTGCATTGATTACAACATCGGCTACCGTCCATTGTAAGTCTAGGTTCTAACACCTTACATCAGCAGAGGATGACTTGATTGCTCTTTTACCGTCTGAGGTCCGGCTATGATGAAGATAAGCTCAAGTGTTTGCAATTAAATGCCTTTATCCCTAGTTTTTGCCTGGACATTTCTCTATTTTTTTCGTACACCAGGATACCCTTTTTTTCTTAAGTCGCCCTTTTGGGTTTTCAACTTAGCGGGCTATTATTATTTTTTTGCTTTTGTCCCTAACTTTTGCATGGACATTTCTTTTTTGGTCCATCGGGACACCCATTTTTGCCTAGATTGTCCTTGCGGATGTCAATCTAGCAGACTATTTTTTCATTTTTTTTCAGGCATAATATTTCTTGACTACGTCAGAGTTCATGGGTAGTGGCAACTCCTCCCCATCCATGGTGATGAGGATCAGGGCTCGGCCTGAGAAGGCCTTCTTGACAACAAAGGGTCCTTCGTAGTTGGGAGTCCACTTATTTCGTGGATCAGAGTGAACAGGAGAATATCTCTTGAGCATGAGTTCGCCTTCTTGGAATGCTCGAGGGAGAACTTTCTTGTAGAAATCTCGCTTGAGGCGTCTCTGATACAGGTGACTATGGCAGACGGCTATTAGGCGCTTCTCTTCAATGAGATTCAGCTGGTCAAATCTAGAATGGACCCATTCACCTTCATCAAGATCTGCTTCCATGATGACTCTGAGCGACAGGATTTCGACTTTAATAGGTAGAATAGCCTCCATACCATACACAGGCGAATACGGAGTTGCCCTAGTGGAAGTACGAATTGAATTTCTATATCCATGCAATGCAAAGGGAAGCATTTCATGCCAATCCTTGTAAGTTTTGACCATTTTCAGAACAATTCTCTTGATGTTCTTGTTTGCTGCTTCGACGACACCATTCATCTTGGGCCGATATGGTGAAGAGTTGTGGTGCTCTATCTTGAATTATTGACACAACTCCTTCATCATTTTATTGTTTAGGTTGCTTGCATTGTCAGTGATAATACTGCTAGGGATACTATAGCGACATATTATCTCTTTCTTGATAAATCTGGCAACCACTTGTCGTGTAACATTTGCGTAAGAAGCGTCTTCGACCCACTTAGTGAAGTAGTCGATAACAACTAGAATGAAGCGATGGCCGTTGGAAGCTTTTGGCTCGATCATCCCAATCATATCAATACCCCACATAGAGAAGGGCCAAGGAGAAGTCAAAACATTCAATGGAGTTGGAGGCACATGGATCTTGTCACCATAGATTTGGCATTTGTGACATCTTTTGGCAAATTTGTAATAATCGACCTCCATTGTTATCCAATAATCACCAACTCGAAGGATCTTCTTAGCCATGGAAGGCCCTTTGGCGTGTACACCCTCATAGCCCTCATGTAAGGACCTTATGATTGTGTTTGCTTCATGTCTATCCACGCATCTGAGTAACACAGAGGCAAAATTCCTTTTATACAGTACACCACCACTTAAGAAGAACTTGGTGCAGAGTTGTCTAAGAGCTTTCTTGTCGATGATAGTGATACCCTCGGGATATTCCTGTTTTTCCATATATCTTTTGATGTCATTGAACCAAGGCTTGTCATCATACTTGTCCTCGATTGCTAAACAATGTGCTGGTTCGTTCAAATGATCAATGCGGATAGCAGGAGCTTCATTCTTCCATTTGACATTGAACATGGATGCCAGGGTGGCAAGAGCATCATCTAGTTGATTTTCTTCCCTAGGAATATGGTGAAAAGAGATTTCATCAAAATAGGGAATCAATTTCTCGATGTGCTTTTGGTATGGAACCAGCTTGGAATCCCGAGTTACAAAGTTTCCTCTGACTTAGCCAATCACCAAAGCAAAATCTCCATAAACCTCAGGAATCTTGATTCTCATGTCAATGGTCGCTTCAATTCCGTAGATAAATGCTTCGTATTCAGCCATATTATTGTTGCATTCAAAGCATAGTCTGGCGGTGAAGTAAAGATGAAAACCTGTCGGAGAGATGAGGATAACACCAATTCCACGACCTTTAGCATTAGAGGCACCATAGAACACGAGCTTCCATCGCGCCCCTGGTTCGGGTCCTATGTCAAGGTCTGGAGTTTCATAATCTTTGATAAACAGAACGCCCTCATCTGGAAAGTCAAACTTCATTTGTTGATAACCCTTAACAGGTTGATGAGCAAGGTAGTCAGAGAAGACACTCCTTTTTATCACTTTCTAGGTAACATGTTGGATGTCATACTCAGTCAACAACATTTTCCACTGAGCAATTCATCCAGAGACAGCAGGCTTTTCAAATATGTACTTTATCGGATCCATTTTGGATATCAATAAAGTAGTATGGAAAATCATGTATTGTCTTAGGCGTCGAGCGACCTAGACCAGGGCACAACAAGTTTTCTACAAGAGTGAGTATCTGGTCTCAAAATCGGTAAACTTCTTACTCAGATAGTAAATTACATGTTCTTTTCTACCAGTGTCGTCATGCTGACCCAATACACACCCCATAGATTCATCGATAACAGTGAGATACATGATTAAAGGCCTACCAGGAACTGACGATACAAAGATCGGTGGTTCTTGCAATTTTTTTTTTATTTTGTCAAATGTTTCTTGACAATCATTATTTCATTCAACCGATTGATTTTTTCTTAACAATTTGAATATTGGTTCACATGTATCCGTCAAGTGAGAAATGAATTTGGAGATGTAATTAAGTCTTCCCAGAAAGCCACAAACTTCTTTTTCACTTCTGGGAGGAAGCATGTTTTAAATTGCTCGAACCTTGTCGGGATAAACTTCAATGCCTTCCTGACTTACAATAAAGCCCAGTAGTTTACCAGATCGAACTCCAAAGGTGCACTTTGCAAGATTCAACCGCAATCTAAATTTTTGGTTTCTGTCAAACACTTTTTTCAGATGGTCTAACTGATCTTTGTTTGTCTTAGACTTGGTAATCATATCGTCCACGTAAACCTCAATCTCTTTGTGGATCATATGATGAAAGAGGGTTGTCATGGCACGTTGGTATATTGCCTCTGCGTTCTTTAAACCGAATGGCATGACTTTGTAACAACATGTACCCCAAGGCCTGATGAAGGTGGTCTTATCCATATCAGCTGGGGACATCTTGATCTGATTTTACCCTGAGAAACCGTCCATGAATGAAAAGACGGAGAACTGCGCAGTGTTGTCTACCAAGACATCAAAATGAGGCAGAGGAAAATCATCTTTCGGGCTTGCCTTATTGAGATCTCGATAATCCACACACATCCTGGTTTTCCCATCTTTCTTAGAAACTAGGACGATATTAGCAACCCATTCGAGATATTCAGAAGTGGCTAAGAACCCAACATCAAACTATTTCTTCACCTCTTCTCTGATTTTAAGTGCCATGTCGGGTCTGGTCCTTCAGAGTTTCTGTTTGACATGAGGACATTCGGGCTTGAGTGTTAAGTGATGTTCAACGATGGTGGTATCCAACCCAGACACATCTTGATAAGACCAGGCGAAGATATTAACATACTTTTTCAATAACTTGACCAACTCGAAGTGTATATGCTTGGCGAGGGATGCCCCAACCTTGACTTTTTTCTAACATCATCAGTGCCAAGATTAATAAATTTCACTGGCTCTTTTTGTGGGTGAACCTCTTTTTGCTTGTGCTCAAGGAGCCTTGCTAGTTCAGCCGGTAATTCACAATCTTCCTCACCATCTTCTTCGGCTTGGTTAATTGGAATCCCAGAATTACAATGGATATTTTCCATGTTGTTATCAATGCATTTATTCGTTCTGTATGTCTATGAATTTGTTTAGAATGAGCTATTTAAAAGGTGAAAGTAAAATAAAACTTTTGCCATTTTTATTTGTGAAAAGGTAAAATAAAGAAAGAAAATAGAGCATGATTTGAACGCAAAAAAAAACTTTTATTTATTGATCACATAATATGTCAAAAACGGGAGGCCCTTTACAAGATATCCACTCGTCTCGGGCGAGGGCGAGGGAGTAGGAAAGCAAGATGCATTACATGAAGGATTAATATCCATCACTTGAAAATTAATGGTGAACAAATATGGTCAGATCTTAACGGGTAAATCCACCTCACCAATAACTTGCCTTTTGGAACTGTCAAAAGCTCTGACAATTGAAGCGCTCGGCCTTATCTCGCTCCCTTCAACCAGTAGTTGACTCAACGTGCCCTTAGGCATCACGTTGAGAGAAGAACCGGTATCCACAAGGACACAAGATATCAAGGCGTCTATGTAAGTCACTGATATATGTAATTCTCTATTATGTGCAGTTCCTTCAGAAGGCAACTCTGATTCATTGAAACCCAAATACAGACTTGTAGTTATTTTTGCGACAACGTCATCAAACTGCTCCACGGGAATATCATGCATTACATGAGCAGCATTCAAAACTTTCAACAAATCCAATCTGTGTGTGGGTGATCTCATGAGTAAAGACAAGATTGAAATCCTCAAAGGAGTCTGCCCCAACTGAGCCACAATCCTAAAATCACTCTTCTTAATCAGCTTGAGAAATTCTTTATCATCAATTGCCTCTTTACTTTTTGTTGCATCCATAGACGGAGTGACTAGTACTGATGCAGCGGAAGATGCCCCTTGTTGCACAACAGGGGTTGTTGAAACAGATTTCTCCTAGGGAGGAACAACAATTGGAATTTGCACTGGCTTAGAAGTGACCTTTGGAGCAAACACTCGTCCACTACGAGTTATGCCTCCAGTAGCGGTTACATTCACAGTTTCGAATTCTGAAAACTAAATTTCTCGACCCCCAAAAAACACGGTAGAACCATACTTCCAAGGTACCTCTTTTGAACTCTGATACGGGAAAGGCTTTGGCACACAAACAGTGATAGGCTATATTTTCTTCTTAGGAGCTTCCACAGGAACCTTCCTATATATGATCGTGAATGGCTCAATGGTAGCCACCTCTTCCACATACTTGGATCTGGAAAACTTAACCACACCTCGGTTCATCAAGATCTGAATGCAACCCTTCAACCTTCGGTACTTATTAGGATTATCATCACAAATCTGGCACTTTCCTTGAAGACCTTTCAATAATCCATGTTCATTCAACTTCTTAATCACAACAGTCGTCGGAGTTTTCACTTCGTCGACATCTCTGATCAACTCAGCCTCTTGATTGTCTTCGACCATGTTAACCCCCAGTCCACCATGAGTAGGCAAATGATTAGTTTGTATATTATGAAGCTCTTCAGCAAATGTCAGGATTTTCCGATCAACAAGCTCTTGAACTTTGGTCTTGAAAACAATGCAATCTTCAGTAGCATGTCCTATATACCCAGAATGGTAAGCACGCGATGCATTCGGATTATGCTTTGGGCTATAAGGAGGGATTGCAGGGGAGATTTCTTTTGGAATGATTTCCCCTTAATGAACCATATAAGGAAACAACTCTGTATACGACACGGGAACTTTGTCAAAATTCGGACGCTTGCGATTGTTCTGATTGTTGTTGTTCTGTTTATTGTGATATTGTTGATTACCATTGTTTTATTGAGATTGTTGACGTAGTGGCTATTGATTCTGAGAATTCTGAGCTTGTGTTTGTGAATGATATTGATATGGCAGTTGTTGATACTGGGCAGCAGCGATATAAGGATATGGATAGTACGACATGGGAGCCATATGAGCCTGATACTAAGGAGGAGCTTCTGCCATTACAGCATTCGCCTCGCCTTCTTTCTTCTTCGAATGACTACTCTGAGGTTTCTTGTTGGTTGATGGTTGACCAACAGTACCAACAATCCTACCAATTTTTTAACCATTTTCGATTCTTTCACCAATAGTCATAATATCAGCGAAGTTTGAAGAAGAACTACCCACCATTTTCTCATAGTACAACCCTTGTAAAGTGCCCATAAAGATATCGACGAGCTCAGTGTAAGAAAGAGCAGATCGCACACGAGAGGCCATCTTGCACCACCTTTGTGCATATTCTTTGAAAGTTCCAGTTTTGCGTTGGGACTGATTTTGCAATTACAATCTAGTAGGAGCCAAATCGAGGTTATACTTATATTGTTTCAAGAAAGCTTAAGATAAGTCTATCCAAGAGCGAATCTTGATACGCTCTAAACCCATATACCAATCCAAATAAGCTCCAAACAAGCTATCTTGAAAGCAATGTACTAGCAATTCATCATTGTCAATGTAGGATGCCATTTTCCTACAGTACATTGTCACGTGACTTTGCGGACAACTCAACCCTTTGTACTTTGGCAGCTCTGTAATCTTAAACTTTTGTGGCAGCATAACATTAGGAACCAAACACATGTCTTTGGCATCCGTTCCAAAAGCAGAATAACCTTCTATAACTCTGATCATTTCATCTAACAGCTTATAGTCAGTATGTCTGTTATGATCATCAGGTCTGACAAGAGTCTATGGATTTGGAAGTTATGACGCAGTCGGAGCAGGCATTTGAGGAGAAGCAAACTGACACAGATACACCAACCCAGAATTTACCACCTAACTAGAATTCTGACCCATCAGAATACCATACGGATAACCAGGAGGGGGTACCACAGCGGCTGAGGATGTCCTAGGGTAAGGCATTCCATAATGAACATTCTGAACAGTAGTTTGAGCAGACTGAGACAAAACCAGAACATGAATGGAGGACCTATGTACACATGCTCATCCTCATTAGGAGCCTCAACATTGGTCGACACATGAGTTTGGCGAGCCTGTGCTTGAGGAGTCTCATGATCATCATTGTTCATCACAGGAGGTGGAAGCGGAGTAGGCATACCCCATGGGTAAACAGCAGAGTTTCCATTGGGTACGGGCACTAAAAAAGGTTGATAAGGCACAAAGGCACCACCATTGGAAATCTGAGGAGTGAAATTCGGGGGAATTCCCCAAGCATAGGCAGCAGGCATCATATTTGGTGCGGGCTGGGAGCTTGGCGTAATGATAGCAGTTTGAATCATAGTCTCAACTGGCGCTTCAAAAATAGCAGGAGAAGAAGTAACAATAGAAGAAGAAATCACCATAGGAGTGACAACAGTTGCATCAGTAGCAGTTGCAACAATAGCAAAAGCAGTAGCGGTGTCCTTCTGAGCGCAAAGGAACTCCATGATAACATCCATGTTGGTCTGGAACTGATCCATCAGACCTTGAAACTGAGCCAAGGTTTCCTTGTAGGAAGCATTCTCTTGTTCAAAGTCAACCATGATCTTAGATTTGCTTGAGCGAGTGAAATAGCGATGTCGAGTCGTCGTCTTGCTACAAGGTGGAGATGGATAGTGTAAGCATTTTATTTTCCTAGATGAGGGATGTGCATATGTGTGCATGAATGAATGCAAAAACATAGTTTTAAATTCCAAGAATTCGTGAGCTTTTATCTTTATTAACAATAATCATAAAGCATACAAGTAAAGGTGCAAAGATAAAACTGGCGAGAAAAACTCTTCATTCATTCAATAAAGGAAAAGAAGTATAGGTAAAATACAACTCAAATATCCGCCTTTTAGGCTACAACAAGATCAGCCTAGATCTTATCAAAAACCACCCTACAAACAGATAAGAAGTGAAAAACAACCCAAGGAGTCTTGTGTGGCAGCACATTAGCATATGCACCTTCAACAACTTTGGAAAGTCCTCTAGTGCGTGCTCGGCAAATCTGGCTAGACAGTCGTGTCTCTCACTCCAATACTTTGTATCCATCATGAGGTTACAGAGCAAAGAATGATTAGGTCCCTGAAGAAGATCCTGTAGAAATTCCTTTTTTGATCCAAGAGGCTTGAAGATGGTGGCTCTAGTGCTCCCACTGAGTACTCTCCAAGTTGATTTGATTAACCTCCTCTCGGTTCTAATGTGCTTGATCTTGCAGCTTCTGAATCTCACTAAAGGCTTTGTCGAGCTTGGCTTGACATTAAGAAAAGTCTTTTACCAACTGGTCAACACAGTCTTGCTCACTCTGCAGCTTTGTCTTGTACTCTGATAACTTTCCTCGAAGTTCACCAAGTTGCTTCTTGTAGCTCAATTCATCTTTTTAGACTTGATACTGAGTGTCGGCGAGTTGTCTCTTCTTTGAGGTAAGTCCATCGTAAGTACTCTTCAAAGTACCACCCACTTTCCTCCGTTTGTTCTGTTCAACTTCCACCTCTTTCAGCATGCGCTCTCTCTTCTGATGGAGCTCAATCTGTAAGCTTTCCTTCTCGGATGTGACTCTATCAAGGTTGAGACGAAGATCCACATTCTCCTTCTTCAACATCTCAATAGTCCGCTTGAGTTGGTCGACTTCAGATGGAGGAAAAATAGTAAGTTCAAGAAGCTTGACATTCATGGAAGGCTCAAAAGGAAATGACAGCAAGGTCTCCTTGACTCGTTCCTTAACCCATTGTGTGTAGGCTTCTTTTGCTATACATTTCTTCTTACCCAACTCATCTCTTCCCTCACGGTGAATTTGTGCCCAAGCAGCACTAAACCTCTTCAGTAATCCCATGTCATTAACCCCTTCATGAAAGATGAACTCTTCCACTACCTCAGGATCTGGCTTGTCAATCATAGGATACCCCAATTGATGGAAGGCAAGTCTCAGATTATAGTTAATTCAACCCTTTGTACCCAAGAGAGGTACATTGGAGAATTTACCACAATGAAGAATGACTCTAGTGTTGTCGTAGACTTGAGAATACCAAGAGATGTCATCAGCAGTAAGAGACATGATCCTTTGAGACCATTTGAGATTTCCCTTATTCTCAACAAATGGACCCTTCTGCGGAAGGTGAGACATGAACCAACGATACAACATAGGAGCACACAGTCAATAGTGTTGCACCCCAAAATTTGCCCTCCTTACTTTTTACTAACTGGCTTATGTTTCATTTCATTATCATGTATGCATATCATTAGCATGGGGTCAAGGTGCCTGAGGCAATCCAGGAAGGTCATATCTGGTCCATCACATCATCAAGGGTTCACAGGTGGCAAGGGATCTCAAGTGGATTACTCCCTCCTAACCAGTGCATGAATTAGGGTTTTGAGATTATTGGGTTTATTGCTCCAATGGGCAAGCTCTTTGGGTTTTTATCATCAACAAATGGCATATCTTATCTTTGTTGGAGAGGATACACATTATATTCAGAGGAATTTGAATTTGGAGACTGTGCTATTTCCTCCTAGACTGAGGGTACCAAAACTAGGGTTTGCTATAAAGTTAGTTTATTTCTGATTTTTTGGGCAAGACTTGATTCCATGGTTTTCCTTGGGTCCCTGAGTACCTAGGAGTGGAAGATTGGCCATCAGTTCGATTCAGGAGAAGTTCAATTGGCCAATGGATTGAGAATCAGTTAACTTGGTCAAAAAAAAGTCAACTGTGGTCAACACAAAGTCAAACCTCAAGATTTTTGATCAACATCAAGATCATGGGGTGAAATTCATCATTTGATCAAGGGTTGATCATGATTCATCAAGGAAACCTCAGAATCATCAAGAATCAGGAGTTACTAAATTAGGGTTTGTGTAGGAAAAGTCAACTGTACTTTGACCAGGTCTAACTTCCACATACTTCATCAAAAATTCCTCAACCAAAGGCCATCTTGAAGGAAATTTAATTCCCTACAACTTTGTGTCTCACAAGACAAGGCCAGAAATGCTTCATTTGGGAGATATGAGCTAAGACATTATAGGTCATTTTGAAAGTCAACAAAAGTCAACCTTCTTCAAATGCTCATAACTTGAACATGGAAGATCAAATTGACATGGGACCAAAAGGGTTGGTTAGAGGACATCTTGAGGTTTCTAAAAAGTATTAATTTGCATTGAGAAGATAAAAATTGAAGGAGTTATGCTTAGTCAAAGTTGGGCAATTTTGAGGAGGTGCACAAAGCAAACTATGCCTAAAATCTAAATTTTGACAAATGGGCCATAAGTTTCTTAAACCAAACATAAACATAAAACCATGCACGACCCAAAGAGCAAAAATTTGGTTTTTCCTCATTTTATTTTATTTTTATTGGAATTATTTAGTTAAAATTCAATAATAAATGAAATAATTCAAAAAATAATTAAACTTGGAATTACCCAAGCCCAACTCATGATCAGAAGAAAACCCTAGTCTTTATAAGCCAATTCATGTTAGGGTTGAGGGGAGATGCACGTGAAATTAGAAGAATTCTCACAAAACCCTAAAAGAGGATTCCTCACCAAAACTCACGATCCACAAGGAGATTCTTCATACTCCTTCCACAAAGCTTCTCTTGGTAATTTATAGAGTGCATATCAACCTCCATTTGCAGCAAAAAGCAAGAACTCAGACCGTGCCATCTCAGGTTGGGGTTGATTTTGTGGATCATGAAACTCGTTTTTAAGCATGCATATTGTTGTGTGAATGTCACTGAGTATGCTGATATAATTTTTGTGGTGTTTGGACGTGTATACTGCTTGACATGTGTGTTTGAACTTTTATGCCCTAACCTTAACCTCATCGTTTTTCAATATGTATTGGTTATTGTTAAATTTTAATAGGATATTCGTGATCCTCATAAAAATCCGGACAAAACGGTGTATGGTTTTGCATTTTCTGAAAAAAAATGAGTTGCAGGCGGTGGCCAGAGCTAGGGCTCCGGCGAAGGGGGCGGCGGCGACGGAACCAGTCCGGCGAGAAGGCTGGAGGTTGAAGACGGGCTCCTGGCCATTGATTTGCGCGATCCAACGGATACCATTGCGCCACCTATTTTTTCTTTTTATTTTTTTTGCTGATTTTTAATTATGTTCAGGTGTTATTCACCCCATGCTAACTACCATGCTCTCCCAATGAGGTTATTTCATTTCGCTTACTTTTCGTTGACTGTGGACTTATTGACTCAATCGTGTCCTCTTGATGAATCAGACGAACACGACGACGCCAACGCATTAAAAAAAGCCACGCCCCCTGCACATGGCACCACACGGTGTTCACTTTTTTTTATTTTTGTTCGCTGGTTGGTTTAGTGGGCTGGGGTGCTATACGTACCCCCCAACCTCAGGCCCAACCGTCCTTTTAACTTGTTTTTTTTCTTAACGCACCCCCCCATACTATTTTCTATTTTTATTTTTACTTAATTTATCATATTTCACATTTTAATTTTAAATACTTAGATGCATTAAAAAAATCCCAAAAAAATTATACATCATCTTTATTCATTTATAAAATTAATACAAATTTTATTTTTATTTTTATTTTATTTTTCATCATTTGAATTAATTGTTTAATTCAACTCCTTTCTAATTACACCCATAATGCATACTTGAACTTCTTCATTTTAATTCTCTGCAATCCCAAAGCATTTTTCACTCGTTCTTTTTGCATTCATTCATCAACACCCTAAATTGCTTAAAAATATTTTTCTTGAATTTTTAAATATTTTTCGTGTTGCATTTAGGTCCCTCTCTTTGGCACATTGAATCCTATCCCTCACTTGAGTTTTGTATGACCGTTGGAATGGCTAACACTTTGGATTTTTGCAGGGACTTTTTATATGTTGTTTGCCTCGGGTTGAGGAACTTTAATGGTTAATTTGGAAATTTTAGGAATCATCTTTCTAATTATTGGAGTTATTTTCACTTGAGATGTTCTTGCAGGCGCATCTTTGACCTTATGTGATTACCTTGTTTGAAAGGCACTCATGCCATTTGCTTTAGGGGTGCTCTTTGATTTCTTTGATTCATGTTTGGATTATTATTATCATTGTTTGCCATTGTTTGATTTTCATTCACCGCATTGCTCTTATTCACGTCTGTTTCTCACTAACCTTTCATGCAGGATCAAGGTAAGTTCCTTAAGGGTATGGATAAGTATCCATGGTTACCCTTACCTTTTTCTCTCCTATCTTCATTCTTTAGGGTTTAGGTTGAACCTCACTAACCGTAGGTCACCCATGCATGATAACTTTAGGACTCATAGTCTCCCCTTAGAGTTACCCTTGTGTCTTCTCTCTTCTCATCTCAAAATGTCTTTAAAACACTTAATAAGAATAAGGTGTATTGCGCACGAGCCTTAAGTATGGGGAATGAGAAATGAGGGGCTTCCTCTCATCTTTCTAGAGTGCTTAGCGAGCGTCCTGTCTTGGGACGATGCGTTAAGTATTCGCCCATGTGCCCTAGACTTTGGTGCAATGCAGCTTAGGAACTAACTTAAGCCACTTCTGTCCTAAAAAACACCAACCTACCTCAAACTTTTTGTCCTTCGGGACCTTTAACTTAAAGGATATTTTCAAAAAGGGCACGTTACCCTCCGTCTGAGTCGCAAACAGGCATCGACCCTAACTGCCGGACGCGAGCTTAACGTCGCTCATAAAAAACACAAAAATAACTTGGTCCGAACTACGTTGACTCTGAATTCCCCATTGCACGAAGGGGGTACGTAGGCCTAGGACGTTGGCGTCCTACCGAGTCGGTCTTTGTCTTCCCCTCTCCGTTTTAGCACAGCCCTAGATGATAGTATAACTCACCCTTAGAATAGACAACAAGCGTGGATCCCATCGAGTACGATGGACGCGCGGGGTGCTAGTACCTTCCCCTCGCGTAACCGACTCCCGAACCCAGGTTATGGTTGCGATGACCATTCCTTTCCCCCCTTCCTCAGGTTTATGCGGTGTTCCCTTTCCCACTCTTGGGATAAATTTACACGGCTGGCGACTCTGTTTTTCCGCGCCACTCTCGCGTTTGTACCTGGATGAAAATCCCGGGATCGACAGCTGGCGACTCTGCTGGGGACTCTGGTTGACCTATGCTGGTCCATCCCTAAGCGAGTCAATCCTAGCGCTTGCTTGTCTTTGTTCTTTTTGGGTGTTTGGTTTTGATTTGCTTTAAGTGTTGTATTTTTATTTTTATTTTTTTACCGCATTTTCTGCATTTCATTTTTTTATTACTGTCATACTGCTGTGCTGTGCTGGTTGTCTTTGTTTTGCAGGTTGGGTGGGTTTGAGAGCTAAGCCCAATACCAAGGCTTGAGAATACCCTAGGACTAGAGTGGAAAGTAGTGGGACCTACGTGCCCGCTTGGTACGTTTGTGTGTTCACGAAATTCACAACCAGACGAGGCTATCTTGGGACGCATTCTAACGTGTGTGTCTTGCGCATGTTGGGGTGTTGATCTAGAGAGCTGTCGACTCTGGTGACTGATCATTGAGGACCTTAGTGGAAACATCCCTCTTTAGTGGTGACAGTGGCAGACCACATCCTGTGGCAAACCCATTCGCACCCGAGGGCCCGCTTTGGAACTCGCATAGGACGGCCCCTACGTTTTGAAGAGAATCAGCGGAGGCACTCCTCGATTGACTTTAGTACTGTACCCCGAGGAATGAATGCCCCTCGAACGTAAGGATACTTTAGCAAAAGACGCTTACGAATAATATCATCACAGTCCCTTCGATATAAAGATCATAGTCCCTCGATGACCCTTCAAGTTGCCTACAAAAAATGATCTTGTCCCTCGATGACCCTACGGAAAAGTGATGGTAGTCCCTACGAATTGCTAAGGTATCCTTACATAAGTCATTTCTCCACCGTACTATTGTTTCTCGACCTCAGTGCCAAAGCTGAGGACCTTCCGCCTTGGAGAATCAGTTGAGGCCTCCTCGATTGATGATGATGCCAAACCAGGAATGGTGAACGTATCATCATTTCTCGACCTGAGAGCCCGGGATACTGAACATCCTAGTACCCACATGTGAGAGGGGAT
The DNA here is from genome assembly GCA_022829125.1 of Lathyrus tuberosus. NCBI lineage: Eukaryota > Viridiplantae > Streptophyta > Magnoliopsida > Fabales > Fabaceae > Lathyrus > Lathyrus tuberosus. The sequence continues at coordinate 1,177,542 of JALAZF010000390.1, forward strand.
GGGCGTTTGCAGGTTTGCAGGTAACCGAGACTTTCAACCTACCCGGTTTTCTGGATTTCTCATCAATGTCTGTTCATTTGGGTTCCTCAGTGGTTCAGAGTTTTAGTTTTCTGGTTCCTCATTCAGCTAACAACACAGCACATCCAGCAGTGTGCCTTGACCCCATTTTTGCATGAGCATATCATTTTTCTTGCATTCTGACGTGTTTGACATTTTTCAGGGCTTGCATCTTACTCTTGATTCCGGTTTTCTGAGGTTACTTCAGTATGGATGTTCAGAGAAAGAAGACTGTTGCCTATTCATTCCCAGAGCCGACTTTGACACTGATTCACAAATTAATTAATATGGCTGGTTCCGGAGTTCGTACAGAGTTCATTGGAAGGTATGGAAGACTTCTGAAATTTGTCTATAATATCTCCCAGTATGAGAAGGATGCCATTCACACACTTCTTCAGTTTTACGACCCGCCTCTGCGTTGCTTCACTTTCCCGGACTACATCTTGGCTCCGACGTTGGAGGAGTTCTCATTTATTTTGGGAATTCCTATTAGTCATGATATAGTTTTCTTTTCTGAAGAACACCCCGGTATAAAAGATATGGCTGTTGCTCTTCACATTAGTGAGCCTGTTCTTAACAGTAATATTACAGAAAAACAAGGAGTTAAGGGTTTCCTATTGAAGTTCTTGTTCGATCAGGCTTGCATACATGTCAAAGAGAAGAACTGGACTGCTTTCCAAGCTATCCTAGCTATGTGCATCTATGGGATTGTTTTGTTTCTGAATACTCCTGATCTGGTGGATATGCAGGCCGTCAGAATCTTTATTTCGAAGAATCTTATACCTACCTTGCTAGGTGATGTGTACCATTCAGTTCACTATAAGAATGAGAATAGGCATGGGAAAACTGTGAGTTATTGTGCACCACTCTTATCTACTTGGTTTCTGAGTCGTCTCCCCGAATCTGGTGCCTTCGTTGATACAAAAGATTCTCTGAAATGGGCAAAGAGGGTTATGGGCTTGACTGTTGACAACATTGTTTGGATCAATCATGACTTGCTAGGAATGGATGTCGTTTACAAGTGCGGAGAATTCCCTAATGTTCCCTTGATAGGGAGGAAGGGCGGAATTAACTATAATCCCTCCCTAGCTATTAGACAGTTTGGTTATCCTTTGAGAGGTCCACCGGATGAGAGAGATGTCAGAGAGTCCTTATTCTTCAATGGTATTAAGGATCAAGAGATGATAAAGAAGGTTGTGAATGCTTGGAAACAAGTAACCAAGAAGGGTAAGATGTCATTCGGAAAGTGTAATAACCGGGCTTTTCCTCCCTATAAAGAGTTGATCAAGAAGATAGCAGAAGAGGAGCTTCTTCCATTCTCGGTGGAACCACCTTTGTATCCTTTGGTGATCGAGCCTCCTACCACAGTTGAGATAGAGAAGTTTGACCGGTTATGGGCTGAAAAGGAATGGTTGCGGGAAGAAAATAATGAGCTAAAGAGAGAGATCTACCAGTGGAAGCATGAGCGGGGTGAAGCTGTTCATACTGCCAAGTTAAAGATGGAGCTCCTTGCTAAAGCAGAAAAAGAGCTTGCTGACATGGTCGCATCCAGAGAAAGAATGAAACAAGCTTTGGATGGTATCAGTAACGTTCTCAGGACCAAGGAGGAGGAATTAGGCAAGGCTTTGTTAAATATTCATAGGTTCAATGATCACCAAGAAACTGCCATGGCTGAGAATAAGAGAAAAGAAGACGACTACATAGCCAAGATTGATCAGTTGAAGTCGATGCTCAAGAAGAAAGACGCCGAGATCTTATCAGGGATATTCAAGAGACAAGTAGTCGAGGGTCGACTCAATGAAGCCATAGCCTCCATGGAAGAACTGAAAGTCCAAGCTGAAGTGAAGAAACCTAGACAGGAAGGTCCTAGCATAGATGGTGCTACTGAAGAAGACGCTTGGGAGTTACATTGCCGATACTTGGATGGGATCATACACAGGAGAGACCTTCTTATCCAAGGACTGATTCAGAGACCGAAGCATCCCGACACCAGAAAGTTGTTCGAGGAAATTCAAGACTGGTGTAGGAAACATAATGGATGGGGGGGATTGACACTTGTGAACTTTGATGACATGCCTTAGTTTCTTCTCTTTTTTATTGTGGATCACCACCAGGCTTGTTGGTTGGGACCTATGGTTTTTATGTTCAGATTTGTTATTCGCGATTGTTGACATATTGACTTTTCTCTGGTTTTCTTATTATATGAGCAGAAGTTCCATTATATCTTGTTATTAAATCGGAATCAAGGGGTGGATCGCCTTGTGAATTTTTAAACATGTCCATTTGCATTTGCATAATCATTTTGCATGTTCATGACAGGTGCTTATCTCCGGTATTCTTATCTTGTTCTCATCTCAGGATTGCAGATCAGCACATTCACCGGTATTCTACCAGACCAAATCAGAAGAAAATCATGGAATGAACCCAAGCTGAGTTGAGGGAAATGCGAGGCCAGATGGAGCAGTTTATGGGGAATATGCAAACCCTCATGTAAGAGCAGCAGGTGCTGAAAGAAGAGGTCAACCAATTGAAGACTCAAATGAGTCTGATTATGGAAGTTGTGAGAGGTGTGATAAGTAAAGATAATACCCTCATGCCTGAAGCTGCGACTGGAATTTTCTCTCCCCCGTTGTTCAAGAAGGGTGAGCAGATTGCCACTGTGACTGTCCCGGCTGTACCTCAACAACGACAGAATCGTGCTTCGCGCCCGCCACAATTTACGCCTAAGCGGAATAGGCATTTTGAGGCTCCACCAGTGCCATATTCTCAGTTATTCTAGCATCTCCTTCGGTTGCAACTGGTACGGAAAAGGACCTTGGCTCCCCCCTCTGGAACTCCCCCACCAGGTTATGATGCAAGAGCCCACTGTGATTTTCACTCTGGTGCACCGGGGCATAATGTGGAAGATTGTAGGGCATTTCAGCATGTTGTCCAGGATCTGATAGATTCGAAGGCAATTGAATTCACGCCGAGCGACGTAAGCACACATGGTGGTCCTACTCTAGCTGTTGAAAAAGAAGTGGATATCCCTGTTGCCTTTCCCAAAGCTACATCAAGCCAGGGGCATTTCTTGCAGACCCCATGCCCGCAATTGCTACCTACTCCTCGATTAAGTCTGAGGGGGAAAGCTCCTGAGCTAGACAAATACCTAAGTCAGCCTCAACAGCAGGATTATCAGCAACAGAGGCAGTTGAGACCAAGAAGGCCCAAGAGGATATCTGATCCTATTCCTATTCCTTATAGTCAGTTACTTGCTCGCCTGCTCAAGAATTCTCTGATTCAGCTAAGGGATGCCAAGCCTGTTCCTGACCCTATCCCCCCTGATTATGATCTGGATGCCAGATGTGAGTATCACTCAGACACACGGGGTCATTCAATTGAAAACTGCAACGTGTTCAGGCACAAAGTGCAAGACCTGGTAGACTCAGAGATCGTTGTATTCACTGAAGATGATATGTACATCAATGGAAGCCTCCTCTCTCAAATGAACACTCGGTCTGCAAGTACGTCCAGGCAGAATTAAGCTTCCTCAGCAAGGGCAATCTTCAGCTTCTTTACTGCACTTTCATTTGTAGTTTTTTATGTTTTGTTAAAGCATCGTATGTATGCAAGACTTGTTTGTTTTTTTATGATGATATTAATGCAATGAGTATGTTTTCCCTGAAGTAATCCATTTGTATTCACTCTTAAACGTTTTTATGCACTGCAACACCAATTTTCTTTGTTTAGAACTCTCGAGGGAGGATGACGAAATAAGAACGCAGATTCCTGATGGTACGCTTTTGGATAGAACCCTGTTGAGGATGTACAGGCATTGTTTCAAACCCCTAAACACTGGAGAGATAAGGAGATAAACTTTCGTTAACCCATTTGAGCCTTGAAGTAGGAGTTTCTTTCGTACGAAAAAACCCTCATACTTAACCAAGGGGCAGGGTAGGCGTCAGTTAGTTTGACCAAGCGTTCGGATTCCAAGGAGAATGTGCAAGAGATATGAAACCCCGATGGTTATCCGTCAACAACCAAGGAGTAAGGCAGTTACAACCCCTTCAAGCAAATAAGACAACTAGTGTCACACGCTTTGGGGAATATAAAAAAAAAAAAGAGAAAGCCCGCTAAGTCGAAACTTGTAAACAAGAGACTTAGGAAAAAGTTAGGGCATTCCGCTGGACTTCAAAATAAAAAAAATAAAAAACTCAAAAGAATTAGTCCAGGCAAAATCAGGGAAATAAAAAAGAGGGATCGAAAAAGCAAAAGAAAGAAAGGAAATCCCCGATAAGAACAAATTCGTGTGATTACAGACACAAAAGATAAAAAGGGGTGACTGTCATTCCAAAATTACCTTAGGTGTCAAACCATTAGTGGCATAGGTTCCTTAAAGATCATAAACCTTTGGAGAAGATGAGCGTTGGGGTCAAATTAACTGAACATAGGACTGGAGAACATCACGAAGAGTGGGTGGGCACCGATAAATTTTGAGCCATAAACCTTTTTTTCCTGAAACCGTGAACCAAACCACGTTACAACCCTTAAAAGTCCTAATTGAAACAGGGTTTATTCTGAAAGCGTGCTTCAACAGGATATCGTTCCTGACTCCTATAAGTTGTGCTAATAAGATTTGTTGGTATTGCATGTGCGCAGTGTTTTTCCGTTCAAAAATCAAGGTCGCAAGTGATTTGTTCACAACCCTTGGCGGCGCATTTTCAATAGAAACTTCAAGGTTAACATGAGTGTTGCATTAGAATTTTCATTCTTATAATAAACATTTTTTGTTTGCATATATGTGCCTAAGCATCAATGCAACTTACACAGTGAAAGTCAGTCAAGAAGCTTGATCCTGCCAAGTTGGGTTGCTTGAAAAACCCGAAGGACAATCATATCAAGGGGCATGCTGCCAAGAGACTCAGTGTAGAGTAGGCTCTCCCCAGTAAGTCGTGTTAAGATGTAGCCAATCTGGGGCAGTCACGTCGAGAAGTCCCTCTGAAATTCAGTTATTATGGGGCATTCATTCTAGGATCAGGGGCAAAGTCACTTCAAAGCTCACATTAAGACAGGCCACTCCTGAAAATGGTTAATTGGAAGCACCTCTTCAAGGTACAAAATACTGAGGCAGAGTATTTCAGGTCATTACAAATCCCTTTCGAGGTAAAGTACTCCATGAATTATGGAGACTGGGGCAGTTATGTCGAGATATGATAAATCTCTCCAAGAGTTTGAAGACTCTGGGGCAGTGCGAACACCCGGTCTTCTGTAAAATCCTCTTGAGACGATTTTTTCCAATAGACCTGGTGGTCTGGGGCAAGCGAAAAGTTCAGAGAGCCATTTATGACCACCAAAACAAGTCAGGATTGGATGGCAACAACATTGTACTCCCCCAGCAGGTTTCTCTCCCCAACATTGAGATTGCACCTTTCCTCAGCAAAGCAGACTTCCCTAGCAGGAGACTTGGGAAGTATTTTCTCGGGATCAAGACATTATTTCCCCACAGAGTCTGAACACTTATTTTCCTCAGCCAGTCAGGAAATGTTTTTCAGCAGCAACGGTGCAATCTGATCCCCAACAAACGAGTAAGCTTGAGGTTATCCGCTAGCAGGGTGGATGTCGGCATCTACCGTTACCCCAAGCAGAGTTTGGTGGCAATCCTCGCAGCAGTTTGTCCAACCGTGGTTGACATCCCCAGCAGGTTTTAAATCCAAGTGATATTGGCACTCTTCTAATCCAGGCCGTGGCCTCCCCTTTCAAAGAGTTACGTATAATCCCCAGTAGAGCAGATGTTCTTTTGGAATTTCATCCCCAGCAGAAGTTGTTGATCCAAAGATTCGGTCGGAGTGATCCTTCTCAGCAGAGTTCGTGGATTCAGAGGACAATTTATTTTTGTCATCAGCTGAATTGGTATTTCCTCTCCGACATTTATTTTGGTGGAGGGACCCCTTGCATATCATAAGCATTTGCATCGCATCCTCAAAAACATGGCATTTTCATTTGCATTCGAAGCATAAGCCAGGTTTGATACTTTCTTTGCCAGCAGGAGGTGGCATCACTCAGGAGATTTTGGAGGGACGCGTTCCTCATATTTGTACTCCCCGGCAGAGTCTTTTATTTAGACTTCTTCTTCCCCAACGGAGTCATCTTACCAGTAGGTTCTGAAACGAGGTGGTTTAAAACAGAAGTTTTGTTTTCACGTTATCCCCAGTAAAGTCCACTTTATATTAGTCTTCCTTTGCGGGTATAATCGAGGTTGTATTCGTTTTGTGGGTGCGATTGAGGTCGTATTCGTATTTTATTTGTGGGAGTGATTGAGGTCAGTCCTCCTTTGCGGGTATAATCGAGGTTGTATTCGTTTTGTGGGTGCGATTGAGGTTGTATTCGTATTTTATTTGTGGGAGTGATTGAGGTCAGTCTTCCTTTGCGGGTATAATTGAGGTTGTATTCGTTTTGTGGGTGCGATTGTGGTCGTATTCGTATTTTATTTGTGGGAGTGATTGAGGTCAGTCCTCCTTTGCGGGTATAATTAAGGTTGTATTCGTTTTGTGGGTGCGATTGAGGTCGTATTCGTATTTTATTTGTGGGAGTGATTGAGGTCAGTCGTCCTTGGCGGGTATAATTGAGGTTGTATTCGTTTTGTGGGTGCGATTGAGGTCGTATTCGTATTTTATTTGTGGGAGTGATTGAGGTCAGTCTTCCTTTGCGGGTATAATTGAGGTTGTATTCGTTTTGTGGGTGCGATTGAGGTCGTATTCGTTTTTTATTTGTGGGAGTGATTGAGGTCAGTCTTCCTTGGCGGGTATAATTAAGGTTGTATTCGTTTTGTGGGTGCGATTGAGGTCGTATTCGTATTTTATTTGTGGGAGTGATTGAGGTCAGTCTTCCTTTGCGGGTATAATTGAGGTTGTATTTGTTTTGTGGGTGCGATTGAGATCGTGTTCGTATTTTATCGGTGGGAGTGATTGAGGTCAGTCTTCCTTTGCGGGCGATGGAGGTCGTATTCGTTTTCTTGTGGACATGATTGAGGTCATATTCCCTTTTTCCAGCACGCTCCGTCTCGTTGTTCTCATCACTAGCAAATTTCTGGGGTTCTTTCAGTATTCAATCCCCGTGTATCCTGGAATGTCTGAGAGTCGTTGCTATCATGCCACTCAGGACCAAGTTGATTGAATAGGGGCAGCTGTTGCACCCCAAAATTTGCCCTCCTTACTTTTTACTAACTGGCTTATGTTTCATTTCATTATCATGTATGCATATCATTAGCATGGGGTCAAGGTGCCTGAGGCAATCCAGGAAGGTCATATCTGGTCCATCACATCATCAAGGGTTCACAGGTGGCAAGGGATCTCAAGTGGATTACTCCCTCCTAACCAGTGCATGAATTAGGGTTTTGAGATTCTTGGGTTTATTGCTCCAATGGGCAAGCTCTTTGGGTTTTTATCATCAACAAACGGCATATCTTATCTTTGTTGGAGAGGATACACATTATATTCAGAGGAATTTGAATTTGGAGACTGTGCTATTTCCTCCTAGACCGAGGGTACCAAAACTAGGGTTTGCTATAAAGTCAGTTTATTTCTGATTTTTTGGGTAAGACTTGATTCCATGGTTTTCCTTGGGTCCCTGAGTACCTAGGAGTGGAAGATTGGCCATCAGTTCGATTCAGGAGAAGTTCAATTGGCCAATGGATTGAGAATCAGTTAACTTGGTCAAAAAAAAGTCAACTGTGGTCAACACAAAGTCAAACCTCAAGATTTTTGGTCAACATCAAGATCATGGGGTGAAATTCATCATTTGATCAAGGGTTGATCATGATTCATCAAGGAAACCTCAGAATCATCAAGAATCAGGAGTTACTAAATTAGGGTTTGTGTAGGAAAAGTCAACTGTACTTTGACCAGGTATAACTTCCACATACTTCATAAAAAATTACTCAACCAAAGCCCATCTTGAAGGAAATTTAATTCCCTACAACTTTGTGTCTCACAAGCCAAGGCCAGAAATGCTTCATTTGGGAGATATAAGCTAAGACATTATAGGTCATTTTGAAAGTCAACAAAAGTCAACCTTCTTCAAAAGCTCATAACTTGAACATGGAAGATCAAATTGACATGGGACCAAAAGGGTTGGTTAGAGGACATCTTGAGGTTTCTAAAAATTATTAATTTGCATTGAGAAGATAAAAATTAAAGGAGTTATGCTTAGTCAAAGTTGGGCAATTTTGAGGAGGTGCACAAAGCAAACTATGCCTAAAATCCAAATTTTGACAAATGGGCCATAAGTTTCTTAAACCAAACATAAACATAAAACCATGCACGACCCAAAGAGCACAAATTTGGTTTTTCCTCATTTTATTTTATTTTTATTGGAATTATTTAGTTAAAATTCAATAATAAATGAAATAATTCAAAAAATAATTAAACTTGGAATTACCCAAGCCCAACTCATGATCAGAAGAAAACCCTAGTCTTTATAAGCCAATTCATGTTAGGGTTGAGGGGAGATGCACGTGAAATTAGAAGAATTCTCACAAAACCCTAAAAGAGGATTCCTCACCAAAACTCACGATCCACAAGGAGATTCTTCATACTCCTTCCACAAAGCTTCTCTTGGTAATTTATAGAGTGCATATCAACCTCCATTTGCAGCAAAAAGCAAGAACTCAGACCGTGCCATCTCAGGTTGGGGTTGATTTTGTGGATCATGAAACTCGTTTTTTAAGCATGCATATTGTTGTGTGAATGTCACTGAGTATACTGATATAATTTTTGTGGTGTTTGGACGTGTATACTGCTTGATATGTGTGTTTGAACTTTTATTCCCTAACCTTAACCTCATCGTTTTTCAATATGTATTGGTTATTGTTAAATTTTAATAGGATATTCGTGATCCTCATAAAAATCCGAACAAAACGGTGTATGGTTTTGCATTTTCTGGAAAAAAAATGAGTTGCAGGCGGTGGCCGGAGCTAGGGCTCCGGCGAAGGGGGCGGCGGCGACGGAACCAGTCCGGCGAGAAGGCTGGAGGTTGAAGACGGGCTCCTGGCCGTTGATTTGCGCGATCCAACGGATACCATTGCGCCAACTATTTTTTCTTTTTATTTTTTTTGCTGATTTTTAATTATGTTCAGGTGTTATTCACCCCATGCTAACTATCATGCTCTCCCAATGAGGTTATTTCATTTCGCTTACTTTTCGTTGACTGTGGACTTATTGACTCAATCGTGTCCTCTTGATGAATCAGACGAACACGACGACGCCAACGCATTAAAAAAAGCCACGCCCCCTGCACATGGTACCACACGGTGTTCACTTTTTTTTTTTTTTTGTTCGCTGGTTGGTTTAGTGGGCTGGGGTGCTATACGCACCCCCAACCTCAGGCCCAACCGTCCTTTTAACTTGTTTTTTTTCTTAACGCACCCCCCCATACTATTTTCTATTTTTATTTTTACTTAATTTATCATATTTCACATTTTAATTTTAAATACTTAGATGCATTTAAAAAATCCCAAAAAAATTATACATCATCTTTATTCATTTATAAAATTAATACAAATTTTATTTTTATTTTTATTTTATTTTTCATCATTTGAATTAATTGTTTAATTCAACTCCTTTCTAATTACACCCATAATGCATACTTGAACTTCTTCATTTTAATTCTCTGCAATCCCAAAGCATTTTTCACTCGTTCTTTTTGCATTCATTCATCAACACCCTAAATTGCTTAAAAATATTTTTCTTGCATTTTTAAATATTTTTCGTGTTGCATTTAGGTCCCTCTCTTTGGCACATTGAATCCTATCCCTCACTTGAGTTTTGTATGACCGTTGGAATGGCTAACACTTTGGATTTTTGCAGGGACTTTTTATATGTTGTTTGCCTCGGGTTGAGGAACTTTAATGGTTAATTTGGAAATTTTAGGAATCATCTTTCTAATTATTGGAGTTATTTTCACTTGAGATGTTCTTGCAGGCGCATCTTTGACCTTATGTGATTACCTTGTTTGAAAGGCACTCATGCCATTTGCTTTAGGGGTGCTCTTTGATTTCTTTAATTCATGTTTGGATTATTATTATCATTGTTTGCCATTGTTTGATTTTCATTCACCGCATTGCTCTTATTCACGTCTGTTTCTCACTAACCTTTCATGCAGGATCAAGGTAAGTTCCTTAAGGGTATGGATAAGTATCCATGGTTACCCTTACCTTTTTCTCTCCTATCTTCATTCTTTAGGGTTTAGGTTGAACCTCACTAACCGTAGGTCACCCATGCATGATAACTTTAGGACTCATAGTCTCCCCTTAGAGTTACCCTTGTGTCTTCTCTCTTCTCATCTCAAAATGTCTTTAAAACACTTAATAAGAATAAGGTGTATTGCGCACGAGCCTTAAGTATGGGAAATGAGAAATGAGGGGCTTCCTCTCATCTTTCTAGAGTGCTTAGCGAGCGTCCTGTCTTGGGACGATGCGTTAAGTATTCGCCCCTGTGCCCTAGACTTTGGTGCAATGCAGCTTAGGAACTAACTTAAGCCACTTCTGTCCTAAAAAACACCAACCTACCTCAAACTTTTTGTCCTTCGGGACCTTCAACTTAAAGGATATTTTCAAAAAGGGCACGTTACCCTCCGTCTGAGTCGCAAACAGGCATCGACCCTAACTGTCGGACGCGAGCTTAACGTCGCTCATAAAAAACACAAAAAGAACTTGGTCCGAACTACGTTGACTCTGAATTCCCCATTGCACGAAGGGGGTACGTAGGCCTAGGAAGTTGGCGTCCTACCGAGTCGGTCTTTGTCTTCCCCTCTCTGTTTTAGCACAGCCCTAGATGATTGTATAACTCACCCTTAGAATAGACAACAAGCGTGGATCCCATCGAGTACGATGGACGCGCGGGGTGCTAGTACCTTCCCCTCGCGTAACCGACTCCCGAACCCAGGTTATGGTTGCGATGACCATTCCTTTTCCCCTTCCTCAGGTTTATGCGGTGTTCCCTTTCCCACTCTTGGGATAAATTTACACGGCTGGCGACTCTGTTTTTCCGCGCCACTCTCGCGTTTGTACCTGGATGAAAATCCCGGGAGCGACAAATAGTTCCTTTCTTCTTTTCATTCATCGAATGAATAGAATAATAGGTATCAGCAAGAAGCGTAGGAACATGGATTTTAGACAAAAAGATACTGATGGCAGCTTGATCCACAAAATCCTCCATATTCGGAAACAAAACAATCCCATATATCAGCAAACCAAACACAGCATTGAGAGCCTTCCAGCTTCCAGACTCAGCAAAAGAAATGGCCTTGTCTACCAGAAACTTCGAAGCAAACCCTCGAATACCATTCCCTTTAGTCTTGAGATTAGCTTCCACATCCTTCTTACTAATGCAAAGAGCTTCAGCAATAAGAGGAGACTTCAGACAATTGCTGGTGTAGACGAAGGGAACCTGATTCTTGATCTCAACCCGTAAGATATGAGAGTACTCCTCAAGTGTAGGTGCTAACTGATAATCTTGAAAGGTGAAGCACCTTAATAGCGGGTTATAGAACTGAACAAGTGTATGAATGGAAGTGATGTTGACTTCGGTGTTGAGGATGGCCAGAAGATTACCAAAATCATCCTTGAAAATACCCTTGTTATCTTCAACCAAACGGGATGCTAAACCTATCAAAGTCTTCAGCTTAGGCTCCACAAACTTGTAGCTAAAGATACCTCTGCAACCAGAACTCATCTTCTATGATTGTGTCAACAAAGAATAAGCCCTCGAATAACCTGGAAATGCACATGCAAAAATTAATTGACATGATGAAATGATATGCAACACAAGAATCAAGTAGCCGGCATAGTTTGAATAATCAATTCTGAATAATCTGAATATCTGCATATATAATTATGTGTCGGTGCAAAGATCTGACATGCATGAGAGAATAGTATTGCTTTCCTGCAAAAACCCAATATCCCCCTCACAGATGTGATCTAGTCTTCTAAAGGTGGTCCCTAGAAGGTTTCCCTGAGTCATGGAATCAAATGAAAATACCTAGCCATAGCGAATTCTCACAGGACGAATGTATTCTCAAGTGAAACTAATCTGAGTGTGGCTCTCGTGACAACCCAACGCGTGAAACGCATGTGACACGACTATCCATGATTCTATCATGTGTGTATGCTCAAGCCTGTTTAATGGGTTTATCTCTCAAGTAACATCTACCCATCCCAACAACAGCAGAAAATGCAGTAGATATCCAGAGTATGCAGCATATGAATATTTAAAGCAGTAAAGAAATGCAGTAAATAACATAAAGATAAAGCAAGTAACACATAAAGATAAACACCCAAACTAAACAGAAAGCAAACAAAACTAGGCGAGACCCCAACTTGCAAGAGCAAGGACTCCCCAGTAGAGTCGCAAGCTGAAGCTAGCGGGATTATACTTGAGTGAATCGCACACATAAAGATACAACATAGTCTCCATCTAACTTTATTTAGTCCCAAAGGACAAGGAAAATATTGATAAGATCCAAGGGGAAGAGAAACGGGTAAGGGGGTCAATTATGCGAGAAGAAGGTGCTAGCACATCATGCATCCATCGTACTCGACAGGAACCATTCTGCTTGCTTCTAGGCTCGGATGGGTTATCTATATAAAGGCTACTAGCAAAAGAGGGAAGGGAAAAAGAAAAAGAAAGTGCTCACGGAGGATTGGGGCCTTCGTGCCTACGTATCCTTATAGTACAATGAGGAATTCAGAGCTCCGTAGTTCATGGAACCAGGAAAGTGGAAGGAGAGGCAAGGAAGAAAACCAGAAGAAGGTAGAAGGTATCTAGCCAAGATCTCACGATCTCATGCCTACGTATCATCACAATGCAATGAGGAAGTCAGAGCTCCGTAGTTTGGGGAACTAGGACAGAGAAAGAAATGGCAAATGGTGTCAAAACCATGAACGAAAGTAAAGGGAATGACCCTACTGGGGGAATAAAAGAATGGTGTTAAAACCGCAAAAGAAGGGTAAAGGAATGGTGTCGAAACCAAGAGAATAAAAGAGCAAAGGATTTGATTTAATATAAAGTAAGATCCATTGGGAATTCGGTACATTAACTGACAGGCAGTGGAAATAGAAGATTATGACTCTGTGGGGAAGAAAAGGGTTGGTGTCAGCAGACGGACTGTGATAAACCGCAAGGAGAGTGTTGAACCAAAAGAAGGTGTTTGACTATCTGGAGACTTGGTGTGTTAACTGATAAATAGTGGTTAACCGAAAGAGAAAGGAATTGGTCTCTAACCGACGGACGATGATTGACCAAAAGAATAAGTATTAACCAAGAGGTGATTAACTCAACAAGGAGACGAGAAATTGGTTTTAACAGGCAGACTGTGATCAACCAAAGGACGGGTGTAGAACCAAGCGAATGTTGTGACCCTAAATTATTGGTGTGGAACCAAGTGAAGGTTGTGACCTAAAGAACGGGTGTGGAACCAAGCAAAAGTTGTGATCCAACGGACGGGTGTGGAACCAAGCGAAGGTTGTGACCTAAAAGGAGTTCGGTACACTGACTGAACAAGCAGTACTTGACCAAAGAAAAGGGTATTTGAACCAAAGAAGGTTACTAACCCAAAGGCGCGAGTATTTGAACCAAAAGAAGGTTACTAACTCATAGGGGTATTGGTTTTAATAGAGGGACAATGATTAACCAAAGAACGGGTGATTAACCAAGGAAAGGTGATTAACCCAAAGAAGATTGGTTTTAACAGGCAGACTGTGATTAACCAAAGAACAGGTGATTAACCAAGAGAAAGTGATTAACCCAAGGGAAACTCAGTATGTTAACAGATAAACTGTGGTTAACTGAGAAAAGGAGAAAATTGATGTTTTAACTGACAGGCAGGGGTTAACCAACGACAAAGGGAGAGAGAACCAAGAAAAGGCTGCGAACTCCGCTAAGGATTCGGTATTTAACGGACAGACTATGATTAACAGAAGAAAAGGATTGCGACTTTGTTGGGGAAAAAGAAAATTGGTTTTAACCAAAGAACGGGTGATTAACCAAGGAACGAGTGATTAACAAAGAGAAGGTGATTAACCCAAGAGAGATTGATCTTGAACCAAGGACATGGTGATTGATCAAAGGAAAGATTGAAAGGGCAAGAGTGATCAAAGATCGATTCAGCTGGGAATTAGGAGCCACTACAGTCTAGAGATAGAGACGATTATTCCAGGAATAGGGTAATTCGTCCCCTGCCCAAAATAATTAGAATGAGAGTAGGAATTCTCCACTCTCATTCCTTCTCTAGCACTCAGAGTATAGTGCGGAAATTGAAACCAGCAGAGTAACAGCGTAATCTTGTACAGTGCTTTAACGCGTTGTACAGACCTCCGACTCCACAGGGGACCAAGAAAGAGAAGCTCTAAAAGGATCCTAAGGTGAAAAGAGAACAAATATTAACTAATGGAAACAAGGTTTTGATCAATCGATCAAAGGGAAAGAACAAGCCAACAATCTTTCAAGCGAGGCGAAAGATCATCAAAGTAAGCGTATGAAGTAATGATTATACAAAATTAAATTTGTTCAATAAATAATAAACGTAATTCAATTAAGAATGAAATTTCCAAGCATTAACAAACATCAATTAGCATGCATCACTAATCATGTTAACACATAAACAAGAGTAGCAACATGATTACACAACTTCAAGAATGCAAAAATTTCCATAATTGATAAATCATGCATCAAAGTTTCGCATACATGATTCAATCAGAGGCTAAAAAAACTCAAGAAACACCCACAAATATCAAATATATCAAGCCATGGAAGTTAAATGAGGAAAGAAATCCAAACAAGCATGAAAAAGCACAAAAAACAGCTTCTGCAACAATGTTAATCGATTAACCAGTTTGCCTTATAAATGGTTAATCGATTAACCCTTTGAAAACAAAAAAACACCTAAAATAGAGGTGTCAATCAATTAACACATTTTGCCTCGCAAATGGTTAATCGATTAACACTGCACCAGAAGCAGAAAAACAGCTTTACAAAAGCACTTTTAGTAACAAATCACTTCTCCAATCATCCACATGTTATGGCATGCAATTGTACATGAAAATTACATCAAGTAGCAACAATTAAGCATCATTTGAATCCATCAAACATCAACATCAACAATCAAACAATTGAATGATCAATTCACATCAAAAAGCCATTGGATCTACAATGCGAACATGCGAAAGTGATTGAAAACAGTAAATCGAGCAAGAATTACCAACCTACAAGGTGGAGGATTGCCTTGGCAATTGTTGTAAGTTAAATGTGGTTAGAATAAGCAAAAAAAAATCAGAGAATTCCAAGCTTGAGATCGAATCGTAGCGAAATCGATAAAAACGCGATAAATGCTCTGAATGCGAATTTGCACCAAAATGCTTGAGATGATTATTTGAATTGAAGTAGAAACTACTGTAAATCCAGAAATCCAAGTAAAAATGTAGTGGAATGGAGGTTTATCTCAAGAGAATAACAATTTTGATGTGAAGATTGTTTCACTCTAATGGTGGAAATTGAGCTTTTGTGTGTGGTTTGGGGAAGAAGATGAAGATGAATTGCAGAAAATTCAGAGAGAATTGAGGGAGAAAAGTGGAAATAAGAGAGAATTGAAAGTGAAAATGGTTAAGGGTCCTTTGAAACAAAGTGAAGGTTTCTTTATATAGATTGGAGGTTTGGAGTGTGGTAGGTTTGGAACTTGGTTTGGAGCTAGCTAAGGGAGGTTTGGCATTTGGTTTGGAGTTAGTTACATCTAACTCACTGAGTTGGAAGTTGACTCAGTTAGTTATTTGTTAACTCGGTGGGAGCATCCCCATGCAAGTCCAAAATTCAATGGTTCACATGTTTGGAATATAGGTGCATGGAGGTCTTGATTGAAAATGAGGTATTGTAGAAAATGCAAGTGGATTCTTGAAGTGTCTTGAACTGTCTAGAATATTCCACATGATGCTAGAACCAAGTAAACCCAAAGAATAGAGGAAAAGATAATGTCATGAAAAATGCAGAAAATCTGCCAAATTACATGTGTTAATCGGTTAACACATTTTTCCTTGCAAATGGTTAATCGATTAACACAGCCAAAACTTGCCTAATTTGGCTTGAAGCAAGGTGCTATGACCATGGCTCTGAACTTCAACTCTTTGCTTTGATAAATAGGCATGGAAACCCTTGTATTTTGCTTGTATTGATTATGTGATGACTTTGTGAGGATGTGATTAATTAGACTTTGAAATTTTCTAAAATTCTGGATATGCCTGCAACAAAACCACGAAGAAAAATGCTTATGCGCATGCTAGAAATGCGAATGCACATGCTTATGCAAAAATGCAAAAGGGAATGTCAAATTTTGGGTTACGACAATACTAAGCCATATCTAACTCCTCCTTGTTGTTTTTAAGACGTGAACTCAAGACTTCAAGGTCCGCTTAAGCTCGTTCTTTCTTTTCCTCCTCTACTTTAGCCATCCCTTCACTAATCCTTAATCGTTCCAGATCTTCATTAAGGCTTCTATTCAATTAATTCTTTTCATATGTGGCATGGTAAAATTTACCTTCCAACTCCTCTTTTTCCTTTCTCAATCATAGGACAACATCTTTGAGCCTTTCTATCTCTTCTACAAAGATCACAACTGATGGGGGGACCCTTGGTCCAGCAGGACGATCCAACGTAAAAGGTAACTTGACTATGCTTATCCTTTCCCTCATCCACTAGGCATAGGGTATTACAGATTCCTCCCTTGGTCTTTTGAGGCTACTTTTCCCCTTGATGCATTGCCTCCAAGCTTGAACAATCTTAAGAACATCAGGATGATTGGAAGTCACATCTTGTAAGACAAAAGCCTCCAATACACTACTATAAAACGCACAAACAACAATGCCAGGCTTATAACGGCTTGCCTATACACCGTTGTAATAGATTTGCGCATTTTTTAATGACGGTTAAAATTCCAACCGTGGTGAAATGTGAGGCCTTTCACCACGTGTATTTAAAGAACCGTCATTATAGGTAGCGCCTGGTCATGGGTTCAATTCCCTGCACCAGCATTTATGGTTTTTAAATATTTTTTCAAAATGCCAACAACCTTTCACCATGGTCATGTTTTCAACCGTCATTATAGCCTATAATTTAGTTTTAGGTCTTGCACTTCAAAAAATCGGTTTTAGGGAAAATCATCTCCTTTTTGAAATCTGTTTCGTGCATCTGAAACAGAAAAACCATGCGGTCATTAGTCCCTTACTCTAAAAGAGTTACGGGACTTCACCCTCAAAACCCCAAATTCATCTTTTTTCTATTTATAATGAATTTTTTACTGTTTACATAGTCTCAAAAAATTCCAAAAAAATTCTCAAAATTCTTATTTTACCTAATTAGATTAAATTTCGTGTTTTTAAATTTTTCTGAATTTATTTTAATCATGTTAGTTCTTTCCTATTTTTCCAAAATGCTGACAGACCTTTAACCACGGGTATTTAAACCAACCGTCATTATAGGTGGCGTTTTTTTACTTATTTTTTCAAAATGCTTACAGACCTTTCACCACGGGTAATTTAAACCAACCGTCATTATAGGTATCGTCTTGTCATGGGTTCAAGCCCCAGCACCAACATTTTTCAAGTCTCATTACCAACATTATAGGTGGCGTGCATATTGAGTGTATTCACTATCCTTAAACAAATCTAGGCCGTCCATTTAGTGATTATCAACGACCAAGACACTACTATTAGTGATCCGTGTGAAACCTAAAACTTAGACATCTTCTACCTCTAAACATCATCTTTCATTTACGATACTCTATTTCTCCACTAAACCAAATTTCAGAATAAATTTCAGAACTCGAGTTAGCAATGTTAGTTGTTGGTGTTCTTTTTTAATTATTGTTGTTCTTTGTTGTTCTTTTTTATTATTGTTGTTCTTGTTGTTCTTTTTTATTAATGTTGTTCTTGTTGTTATTATTATTGTTGTTGTTGTTGTTCTTGTTCTTGTTCTTGTTCTTCTTTTTCTTCTTCTTCTTCTTCTTCTTCTTCTTCTTATTCTTCTTCTTCTTCTTCTTTTTGTTATTGTTGTTGTTGTTGTTATTGTTATTGATGTTGTTGTTGTTGTTGTTGTTGTTGTTATTGATGTTGTTGTTGTTGTTGTTGTTGTTGTTGTTGTTGTTGTTGTTGTTGTTGTTGTTGTTCTTATTCTTATTGTTGTTCTTGATGTTCTTGTTGTTCTTGTTGTTGTTCTTGTTCTTGCTAATGTTCTTGTTCTAATGCTGCAATTTTTATTTATTTTATTAAAAGACATACAACAACGGTTATTTAAAATAACCGTCATAATAGGTAGTTCTAATGCTGCATTTTTTTAAAAGACATACAACAACGGGTATTTAAAATAACCGTCATTATAGGTAGCGCGTTTTCCAATTTATTACAATAGTTTCTAGACCGTTGTAGAAACAGCGAACTTACAACGGCAATCTACATAACAACGCCTTCGCCCGCGTCATTATATGTCATTCTCAACCGTTGTTAAATGGTTTTTTCGTAGTAGTGATAGCTTATCTTCGGGTTTGTAGGCCAACAGGTGCCCCAATTATCTCATTGCTAGAATGGGATTGTAACTGATACATCATCTTGATCCTATCAACGGTACATTAAGAAAAACCCCATAACTTAAGATCACGTCTTTACGGTGAAGGACTTGAGGGAACCATAAGATGTCCTTATCAGTGAGGGAAACCAAGTATTAGGACCATGCATACGCATTCATTCGCTCAATATCACGTATATCCCTCGCTAAATGCGAGCCAAGCCATTTATATAACAACGGAGCACAACATAACATTACCCCTCCCTTGCTTTCATACATTTGATGGAGGGTAAGATACATGTCCGCAAGAAGAGCAGGTGTAGGGTCTTCTTCCCCAATGGTTATAGCCAAGAACAAATTAATAGTCGTGATGTCCACAAAATTCTTTTCACTTGGAAATAAGATCAATCCAAAGATAAGGAGTACCATAATATTATCCACTGCCTCCCAATCTTTGTAAGCAGTATAGTTAGTGGCTTTCTTCACCCAAAAACCCTTAGAAAACCCATGGAAACCCTCTTGAACTCTCACATTAGCTTATAGGTCATCCTCATGAATATGAAGATAACTAGAAATTTCCCTAAGTGAAGGGCGATACCCTATTGTTTTGAACGGACCCTTATTATTCTTGGGAGACCCCAAGATCTTACGAAACTCTTCAAGTGTATGGGCTATTTGAAAGTTCTGAAATTGGAATCACCTTAACTCATTGTCGTAGAATTGAGCTAGGGCAGTAAAACCTTCTTCTTGAACAGAAATAGTAACAAGATCCAGTATTTCCCCGTACTTATGAATTATGGCTTTCCTTCTTTCTTGTGGCAATTCCGTGGCATATGCCTTCAATCCCTCTAAGTCAGATTTTCTTACCCTGATTGTGACAGTCATTTCCTTTCTAAATTCCATTTTCCTTAACTTTGCTTTTTTTTTTTTGAAAAAAATGTTTAAGATTCATATGACATACAATGCAAAAATAATATTTATGAGGATGATGAATGAAAATTTTTTATTAATATATATTTTTTTGGTTAGGGTAAGGTGATATGCAAGCATGACCTAGCTTGGGTGGGCTCCCTACAATTGACTAGACCTATGTTTTGTTTACCCAATCCCCTCACATGTAGGATATATAGTTTTTGGTAGCATAACAACCTTAGAATTTACAGACTATACCTTTATTTTACCATGAGAAGGAGCAAGCCATCCTACCATAATCCTTCAGGATAAGTCTCATCTAGGAGGGACCCTAGTAACGACCCTTGGGGGTTAAATACATAAGGTCACCATGAGTTTATAAGAGTGTTTTAAAGGTTCTCGGGGTTATCGACCACATCTAAATCATCTAATATGTTAGGGGCTAGCCCTACCATGAAGACACCTTTGGAGAGTCTCTTCCGAGTGTAGCATCAATGAATTATTGAGATGTCACATCTCTCCAAAACATTTATGTTCTACGTCCTAATCTAGGGTTATCCTCCAAGCTTGGGTTTTAGCTTCACACATCAACATATCCCAACCAAATGATGACAATTTATGAATATGACATATACAATATATAATAAACATAAATAAACTTATATATGAAACATAAACATATAATAATCATAAAATATATAATGATCATAAAAGATATATATATATATATATATATATATATGTATGTATATGTATAAAAAGTAAACAAACAAAAACCCTAAAACCCAAGGTTAGGATGGACTCTCTTTTTAGGGGAGTATAAGTGTCCCCAGCAGAGTCGCCAGCTATCGCGGTCGGCAAAATGACAAAGTCACCATCATCCTTTATTCGTCCTAAGAGACAGGGAAATAATGAGAAAACCTAAATTCTAAGGGTGAGACACAAAGTTCGGGAGTCGGTTAGGTGGGAGGAAGGTGTTAGGCACCCCTCACCTCTATTGTATCCAATAGGATCATCCTTAAGTCCTAGGGTATGCTTGCCTAATTGTTTATATATTCGATTATTTATTTACAAGATCATATTTACAAATTAGAAAGAGAAAAGAACCCTAAGTTTTTATTATTACGGTACTCGCTAGGTTTTACAACCCTATGCCTACGTACCCTCAAGCTTGAAGGATCAGAGTTCTGTAGTTCGTATCCCTTATTTTTTTGGTTGGTTGTTTTATCCCTTGAAAATAATCCTCACGCAACAAGGGGTGGAAGAGGATCCGTTTTCAAAAAATGCCTCAATACACAAGGATAGAGGACTTACAGTTTAGGTGTGTTAAGTGTTTTTTATCCCTTTATCCCTTTTAATTTGTAAAAATCCCATTTAATTTAATTATAAAAAATAATATTATATTATAAAACCCTTATCCCTTATCCCTAGTCTTATGTTTATACTCATGGATCTTAAGAGTTCTATCCCAAGAAATCTATCACATGACTTATCTCATTCAACCCCAATTTTATCCCTAATATCTCATTTATCCTTAATATTTATAAAAGACAAAGATTAATAAGCTATTAAACCAATTAAATGTCATTGCAAATTAAGTCATACACCCTAGCAAAAATCCCACATCCCTTATTCCCACATTTTAAATAATCCCCAATTATTCAACTATCAAACCGACTAAATAGATTAAGGCAACAACTCCAAATACTTAATTATAAGATTAATTAAATAAATTAGATAAAACCCCATGATAAACCCCAAATTTATAAATTATTAAAATAAATCCAAATCTATTAATTATAAAATTATTTAAATGCAATCCAAATTTATTAATCGTAAAATAATTTAAATAAAACCCTTTTATATTAATCACAAAATTAATTAAATAAACCCTTTTATATTAATCATAAAATTAATTAAATAAACCCTTTTTATATTGATCGTAAAATAAATTAAATAAAACCCTTTTATATTAATTAAATAAAACTCTAAGTTTATAAATTAGAAAGTTATTTAAAATAAACCTAAAACTATTAATTATAAATTAATTAAATAACCCAAATTATTTCATTGTTAACTTAATTAAATAATTTAAAAAAATAATAAAATCCCAAACAAACTAAACTTAATTATCATACAAACCCTAATTACTTAGATTAACCCTAATTATTCCAAATTAAACCCTAATTATAATTATTAAGTTAAAAACTAAATAAAACAAATAGAAATTTATTAATTATTCTTGGGGGTGTATAATTAACATGATTAGTACTTGGGCCACGACTGAGGGTGTGTATAGCAAAACCAAGTAGGCCCATGCACTATCTTAGCCCACGCTGGAGGGAGGAAGACCACAGAGAGAGAGTCAACAGTTGATTCTCTCTGGACTGTATGATTCAGATCAAGTGAATATGAGATGCTTAGCCCCTGGTGATTAAGCTTACTAGTCAAAGTAAGCAAAATGAAGAGTGGATATTGATGGTCAACAGGGGAACATGATAGGCACGCGCATACTGAATTAGTCAAAGTCCATTGATGACACAGCCATGAAGAGGACCACACGTCCTTCATCTGGCAGCGAAGAGATGGAGTATATGTTTGAGTTCTCTTTAGAACTCTCTCATTTCACTCTTGTCTTTCTCTCTTTACTCTTCTCTCTCTCTCTCTCTCTCTCTTATGCTCTCTCTTCTCTCTTCCTTCTCTGCCCTCTACCACCAGGTGTGGCCTCCGACTGCCCTAGTTACCACCTCTAAACCCAGTTTTCCAATAAATCTTCATCGAAAACATGAAACTTTCATCCAAAACCCAACAATGTTCACCCTAAACCTTCCCTTTCTAGGTTCTTAATATGAACCCTAGGGTTCAATGGATGAACCTTAACCCTACCTTTAACTAACCTACCCAGAAATAAACGTTATGAAGAACCCTAACCTGGGTTTGGATGAACCCTAGACCCTTTCTAACCCTAAACCTACCCTTTACCTAGAAATAACCCAAAATATCCCTAAATATGCAACTTAAATAGCAACAACCACAAATCAAGCAATGATAACAACAAAATCACAGTAATCAATAATAACAACAGTGAGTCATGATTAAGCTGAATCCATATTAACTCTTTGTTTCTCTACTAATCCTTTCCTTATTTGTGTTTGTAGGTGGTTTAGCTCGAAGCAACTTAAGGTTTCGATATGAAACCTTGAGTGTTCAGGAATTAGAGCTTTGGGGAAGAAGTTTGGGAGATTTGCGCAGCCATAGTCTTAGGGGGTTTTTTCTTCTCTTTATCTGATTTTTAGCTTTATATAGGACAATTTTAGGTTAGAATTTTAATTAGGTTTGATTCAGTTTAGGAATTTTTGATCTGATTCATGTAATTGATTTGATTTTGTTGTAATTTTTGGATTTTGCTTCATTTTAAGATTTTGTAATTTGTAACGTATTGTAATTTGAATGAAAATATATTTTAAGTTTTGTATTTGATTCTCTCATGGAAAGTTTTAATTGCAAATTAATTTGATCCCTTTCTGTTTCTTGATGTGTAAATTTAGGGTTCATAGTGAAACAATTTAGGGTTTAGTTAGGGCCAACAATTTTGACCAACAAACAAAAATTAATAATAAAAATTAATAATTATAATACAATAATCTTAAAAAGGTATTATTCTAATTAATTAAAAGTAATGTCTCCTCTTAATATAATCAGTAATTGAAATTCTGGTACCAGATATGTGATGTTACGTGTGATGTCACAACAACACACTCTGCAATGGACAATGTAAAACAACAGCAGAGAACACAAAGAATTGTTTACCCAGTTCAGTTCAACAACCTAATCTGGGGGCTACCAAGCCAGGGATGAAATTCACTACTTGTAGAATTCATTTACAGACTCAACAACCTCGTTGACAATCTCCTAAACTTAATCTCTACTAATGAACTTTCTACCTAAGAGCCCACTTAGGTATGAGACCACTACTCAATCCCTAAACCCTCTCAAAGATCAAACACTTTGAGAAACACCTTGATCCTGCTTCATAGCTTTGATCAAGTTACAAAACTCTCTTGCTTCACAGCTCTAGAGAGGACAGATTACACTCACAAAATCACTCACAAGACTCGAACAAAGACAATGCTTAACCTCCAGTCAAATCTCTCTATCTTCTGTCTGCTTTCTATGTCGTCTTCCTTTGGTTGATGCGCTTTATATAGCCATTTGAATTGGGCCTGCAATATCTGACCTGATTTGTTATTTAAAACTGAATCTTCAAAACAGATTTTATCCCCAAAATCTTTTTAAATCTCAGTCTTTAAACCTCCCTACAAATCTGCATCAAATCTCTATGCAACAGAGGATATCTATCCCAAGATATCCGCATCCAATGAGACTAACAGCTCTCCCAATATTCAGCTAAATCGCAAACCCTAACAACATCACTAAACCTGATGTTATTAATCTTCTGCAGACCTGATGTCATGACATCGCATGTGACATCAGACTTCAAAACTTCAACAAGATAAATACTTAACATAAACCAATGTTAAGACTCAATGTTAAGACATCACCCATGTGACATCAACATTGCACAACTTTGTTTTACCAAAATTCTAGCCAATCCAAGAACCAACAATAATAATAATAATAATAAAACAATTAACTATCTAACCTAAAAACCGACCCTAAATAATAACCATCTTAATAATAATTTAAATAAAACGGTTAATTTTAACTAAAAACCTAACCTCTCTAATATTGATAAAATAGAAATAATAATCTTTATAATAAACTAATGGCTAAAATACAGTTTTGGTCCCCCTGTTTGTCAAAATTCACGGTTTTGGTCCCCCTATTATTTTTTTTTACAGTTTTGGTCCCCCACCCCAATTTTGGCCCAAAAAAAATGATGAACAGCACCTGGTCCGTACATGAACAGTACATGTCCGTACATGAACAGTGCATGAACAGTGAGGGATGGGGGACCAAAACTGTTAAAAAAAAAATAGGGGGACCAAAACTGTGAATTTTGACAAACAGGGGGACCAAAACTGTATTTTAGCCTAAACTAATATATCCTAACTTAAAAAATCTGATTAAAATCTCACCTCCCAAATAATATTATTCGAATCAATAACTAATAAATTTAATAAATAAATTAATATAACCTAATTACTAAAATTAACAAAATCCTAATAGTTTAAATAATAATCTTAATAAAAATTAATAGGCTAAAATACAGTTTTGGTCCCCCTGTTTGTCAAAATTCACGGTTTTGGTCCCCCCATTTTGTTTTTTAACAGTTTTGGTCCCCCACCCCTCACTGTTCATGTACTGTTCATGTACGGACCAAGTACTGTTCATCATTTTTTTGGGCCAAAATTGGGGTGGGGGACCAAAACTGTCAAAAAAAAACGGGGGGACCAAAACCGTGAATTTTGACAAACAGGGGGACCAAAACTGTATTTTAGCCAAATTAATATAAAGGATCTAATTAAAAAAACCCTCTCCCAGATATTTAATAAATAGACTTAGTGATAAATCCTATGAAATATTAAAAGCCCTAAAATAAAATAATTAGTAATAATAATTAAATTACATTAATCTTAAAAAGACCCCCTTATACAAGATTAATTTTAAACCGACCCCTAATAGCTTTATTAATAATAATAAACTTGATTAATAACAACCTAATGTTTATAGCCCTAAATAATTACTACTATACCTCCCATAAAAATAAATTAATTTTAAAATCAGTCTAAAAATGCCATATACTCCCAAAAATTACAATGATATGTATTAGGGACCCAAAATTTTAAGCAATAACCCTTATCAAGTATTAAACCCTAATATATTGGGCCCAAAAATAGTAACTAAGGTAAAAAAGTCAATAGTCTCCCTTTGACTTTGTAGTGTGCAGTTTTTTTTCGGTGACGCGACCACCTAACCGTAGACAGTTTAGGTGCTACTTTCTGATTTCGGTATTTATCCTATGAAGCTGGTTAAGGAAAGGGAAGATATCTTAAACTAACCATGCACGCAAATGTTTTCTTCAACAAATGCTAAGAGATTGGGGATCGGGGTCTTGTTATACAAAGGGAAGCTATTAACACTCAGTGTATCTATGGTAATCCATAGGAACCTTCTTTTTCATGTATTTCTGTAAACTTAAAATGCTTTGTTGTGTTTATCTGCTGTGGATTGGGAAAGTTTATCCTTTGGGAGTGTTGAGAGAATGTTTTTGCTGTTTTTGGGTTTTCTGTTGTTTTTGGGAAGGTACTGGACCTAAGATTTTTTATTTGTGTGCTCGCTAAGATTTTTCAATCTTATGCTTACGTATTCCCATAAAGAGATTTGGGAAATTAGAGCAATCATAGTTCCTCTTATTTCTATGGGAGGAAAGATATTTGGGTGTCTTGTTTAAAGCCCAAGATTGAAGCTATTATAGTATTTGTGTCTTGTTTAAAGCCCAAGATTGAAGCTAAAGGGGTGACTGAGAAATAATTTGCCATCTCTAAAGGGAGATATCTCACCTATTCATCACAAATATTTGGTGATTGATTATAAAGGGGGATTACTTTAACTGGGATATGTAGAATCCAGCAATGCCATAATTTCCTTTATATGAAGGAAGAAGCTTTAACTCAGTGTAGAGCAATGCCACTTTTTCCTTATGAGTCTTTCATGCTAAGAGAGGGACATTGCCTTGGACATATGGAATCCAGAGGCTTGCCACTTATATCTGTTAGATGAAAAAGGAGTTTTGGCCAGGATAAGAGAAGGACTCCAGCTTGGATATTGAAACAACAACTGTGCCACTTACAGCAGTTATCAGGAAAAAGGTTTTGATTGTTTGTTTGATATGTGATGTATAGAAAATGTATCCTTCTACAGAGTGGACTCATGGTCTCATCAGAGGGGATGTTAATTTTTGTGTGCCTTGTTCAGAGCCCAAGGTTGAAGCTGGAGGAAACTGACTCCACTGGGGAGGTTTTATCTGTCTTGTACAAAGCCCAAGATCTGACTAGGGGAATTTCTTATATGAAGCTAAGAGGAGGTTGTCTCTTGCTGAGGATTTATTGAAATCCAGGAGCAGTTCCAAATTGTATTGGGGAATCCAAAAGGATTTACTCTTGCTGGGAATCAGGGAAGAGTTGAAGGGTTAAGTTTAAAACCCTTATAAGGTTTTAACTCTGGTAGAGACTGGTGTATTGGTGAAATGATCAGGGTTTTTTCCTATGCTTTAAGGGTCTCTCTGTGAGATCCAAGAGGATATGAGACTTTCCAAGTCTTATTTGTATGAAGCCCCAAAGGAGGCTGAGACTGTCCAAGTCTCTTAAGAAATGGTAGGCTCTAGTATAGAGAGGGGTATTTGTATGATTCCCAAGAGGAGGTTGTTGGTTTAAGGGATGAAGATCAACCTTTAGACTGGTATAATGTTCTAGAAATTTGACTATCCTAGGGAGTGAACTAGTAGAGATGACTAATTTCTACCTTATGCTTTTAGGAAGCCTTTGGGTCCTTGTACTAAGCTCAAGAGGAGGCTGGGGAACTTATAAGAAGCCTGTTGGTTCTTGTACTAAGCCCAAGAGGAGGCTGGGGATACGTCTAGGAAGCCTGTGGGTCAAAGCCTAAGAAACGTTCATGAAAGGTTTCACCGGGAACTAATCCTTTATTTGCTGAACAGTTCTAAGGTTTGAAGAAATTCAAAAGAGGTTTCGTCGGGAATTAATCCTCTCTAGGGGAAATGAATTTCTTGTATACATATATTTCTAAGTTTTGACAGTCTTAAGAAAAGTTTCACTGGGAATAATGCCTTTCTCTGTTCCATATTGAATAAGCCCAAGAGGAGGCAGACTGTATTGAGGGAATTTCCTATGAGGAACTAGTTTGACTAAGTTAGAAAGTAACCTCTAGTTTGACCTAATGTAGACCTAACTACTAGGGGAAACTCTAGACAAATATGCACAAGTATATATACAGGTAAGTGAATTGACATGTATATAAACAAATATGCAATGAATTGGAAAGATGTTGGGTTTTACACTCTGAGAAGAGGCCCAAGTGTATTGTGATTAGTTGTATTGACTGTAACTGTATGATTAGGGTTTTAAGGAATTGAAGAAAGTTTTGAGAAAACTTTGAATTTTAATTTGAATTAAAAACAAGTTGTTTGAAAATAAAATAATGTTTGGGGCTTATAACTCAAAGAGAGGCCCAAGTGGTCTAAGAGTAGTTTCACCGGGAATAAAATGCTCCTCTTAGTACCAGTTTTAAAACAGACAGATGATTTTAAAAACAGAGGTATGGGACTTACAACTCAAGGAGGGGCCCATGGAGGTTGTTTATTGTTTAAAACAAAGTTTATGTACAAAAGTTTGGGGCTTATACTAAAGGAGAGGCCAAGATGACTTATTTGAAAACATTGATCGCACTGTGATACGAAAGACGTTGTGGGACTTATACTATAGCAGAGGCCCAAAGGTGTTTTTGTACAAAGTGGGGTTAGGTCTTACACTCTAATAGAGGCCCAATAGTTTTTGTGAAGAAAGAAATAATGGGTGTTAGTTCTTGGATTGGCTGGAATTTTGGTAAAACAAACTATATGCAATGTTGATGTCAAGGTATTGATGTTTCAACATTGAGATTTAACACTGGGCTATGTTAAGTATGTATTTGCTGAAGTTGGATGTCTGATGTCACATGGCGATGTTGTAACATCAGATATGCAGAATTAACAACAGCAGGCTGTGATGTTGTTAGGGTTTGCGTGTTAGCTGGAATTGTGGAGAGCAAGCTGTCTCATTGGATGCGAATATCTTGGGATAGATATTTTCTGCTGCATAGGAGATCTGGTGCAGATTTGTAGGAGATTTAAAAGGTTGAAGATTTAAAAAGATTTTAGGAGAAAATCTGTTTTAAATATTCAATTTTAAATAACAAATCTGGTTAGATATTGTAGCAAGTCCAAGACCAATTCAAGGAGCTATATAAAGCACACAAGACCAAAGGAAAAGGTACATAAAACATTCAGAAGATCAGGAGCTGGAGGCTTAGTATCTAGAGTTTGTTTAGAGTGCTTATATTTACACTATTCTAGGGTTTGAATAGGTGTTGTGTTTCTGTCCTCTCTAGAAGCTATGAAGCAATAGAGATTGGTTGCTTGATCGAAGCTAGGAAGCAAGATCAAGGGTACTCAAAGTGGTCTCTTTGAGTGTTTGTAAGGGATTGAGTGGTATTCTCATACCTAGGTGGTTTCTTAGGTAGGAAGTCATTAGTAGAGTATAAGTTTAGGAGATTGTCAACGAGTTGTTGAGTTTGTAAATTATATCTACAAGTAGTGAATTCCATCACTGGCTTGGTAGCCCCCAGAGTAGGTTGGTTGTAACCGAACTGGGTGAACAATTCTTGGTGTTATTTTGCTGTTTATTATGTCCATTGTGCAGAGTGTGTTGTTGTGACATCACACCTTAACATCACACGTCTGATACCAGAATTTCAATTGGTATCAGAGCAGGCATCCTGTCTGTCTCTGGGTGAGATCTAGGGAAGTTACTTTCTGGTGCAAACATGGACAAAGAAGTTGGAGGATTCGTCAACAGACCCCCTATTTTGGATGGATCCAATTATGATTATTGGAAGCCAAGGATGACTACCTTCTTAAAATCCTTGGACAGCAGGGCATGGAAGGCCATTATTAAAGAATGGAAAGCACCTGTTGTGTGTGAGAAAGATGATGCTGGCAAAGATAAAGAAGGCACCTCAAAGCCAAAGCCTGAAGAAGAATGGACCAAGGAAGAAGATGAGCTTGCCCTTGGAAATTCCAAAGCTCTAAATGCAATCTTCAATGGAGTGGATAAGAGTATCTTCAGGTTAATCAATACCTGTGAAGTTGCTAAGGAAGTGTGGGATATTTTGCAGGCTACACATGAAGGAACATCTAGAGTTAAGATGTCAAGACTTCAGATTTTAACATCAAAATTTGAAAGCCTGAAGATGAAGGAAGATGAGACTATTCATGACTTCCACATGAATGTTCTGGAGCTGGCTAATGCATCTAGTGCTCTTGGTGAGAAAATGTCTGATGAAAAGCTTGTAAGGAAGATTCTTAGGTCACTTCCTAAGAGGTACAAGATGAAGGTGACTGCTATTGAAGAATCACAAGACATCAGCAAGATGAGAGTTGATGAGCTCATTGGATCTCTTCAAACTTTTGAGCTTGGTTTGAATGAAGAAGAACCAGAAAAGAAGCCAAAGAGTATAGCCTTGGTGTCAAATGATGAAGAAGAAAAAGGAAAGAGTTCTGAATCCCAGGAGGATCTATCTTAGGCCATAGTTATGTTGGGAAGACAGTTCACCAAAGTATTCAAGAGAATGAATAATAACTCCAGACCTAATGTCAAGAACATATCTTTTGACATCAGCAGGTCAAAAGAGAAGGATGAAGAGAAAACTGCCCAAGATAAAGGAGTTCAGTGCTTTGAGTGTGAAGGATATGGGCATGTCAAGAAAGAATGTCCCACCTTCTTGAAAAAGCAGAAGAAGGGCATGACAGTTTCCTGGTCTGACTCTGATAGTGAAGGTGAAGGTGATTCAGCAAAGCATGTTAGAGCTTTAACAGGAGCTGTTGTTTCTGATGATGATTCTAGTGATGGAGAAATAACTTATGAGGAGTTAGCATCTACCTATCAAGAGCTGTGTTTTAAAAGTGCTAAGATTTGTCAAGAAAACAAGTGCCACAAGCAACAGATTGCTCAGCTTGAGAATGAAAAAGCTGATCTAGAAAATGAAGTTATACTGGTTAAAGCTCACCTTGATCATATGACCAAGTCTGTTAGGATGCTGAGCTGTGGTACAGATACTCTTGATAAGATCCTTCAGTCAGAAAAAGCTGATGGAGACAAAGCTGGGATAGGTAATGTGGCTGAGGATAAGGGAACTTCAGAAGAAAGCACTTCAGGTTCAAAGAAGGAAGTGTCACAACTTTTGTCTCAACATCAGCCAAAGAAGCAGGATCCTACATCTAAGAAAGCTGATGTTTCACAACCTAAGAAGATTGAGAAGAAGACTGGTCCTAATCAGAAGAGAAAGCAGCCTCAAGGAGCTAGTCAGTATATGCCCCCACAATACCACAAGAGCATGCAAGATACTCAGTTCAAACATCACATGTCTCATCAGGTGTCTCAACATCAGGGGTATGGTTACACCAATGCTGTTCCTCATATCTATGGAAGAAGAAAGCCACACCATCATGGGAGACAATCCAGGAAACAACATTCTCAGCCTTCTTATGGAAGAAGATACCAGCATAATAGAACGTAGACCAGTTATGGTAGGAGGAGACCGCATTATGGATGGCAGCCTAAGCAATCTCATCATGGCAGAAGATTCAGAGATGAAAGGGTGAGATGCTTTTATTGTGGAAGGTTTGGACATATGTATTACTCTTGCTACAAGCTGCATGGATACCCTCAGCCTCAAAACAGACGGAGAGAGTACAGGCCCAAAGTTGTTAAACAACGGGTACCTAAGGAGAAGATGAATTGCTTATTGGCTCATATGGCTGACAAAGAGTTTAAAGAAGGAACATGGTATTTTGACAGTGGGTGTTCTAAACACATGTTTGGATGTAGATCCATGTTTGCTGAAGTCAGTCATTGTCCCTCTCATGAGGTTATGTTTGGCAATGGAGAAAAAGGTGTTGTTGCAGGAGTTGGGAAAGTGAAAGGTGACGGTAGACCTGAACTTGACAATGTTCTGTTTGTCAGTGGTTTAAATGCAAATTTGATCAACATAAGCCAGTTGTGTGATGAAGGTTACAAGGTAAACTACACTAAGCATGAGTGTGTGGTTTCTGATGAGCATAATCAGGTTGTTATGAAGGGTGCCAGAACCAAAGACAACTGCTATCAGTGGATTTCTCTTGAAGGAAATTCAACTAATGATGTTCAAAGTGATGTTATAACATCAGACTATGATGTCAGGATGCTTAAAGGTCACTCAGAGTTAACAAGTTCTGATGTGAATCCTTTTAAATTTTTAAAAGGAAAGTCTTTATGGAGGGAAAACATTAGTGATTGGTCTTTAAGAGGTACTCAAAATCAGGCGCCTTACCATATTGATACTACATCACGATTTATCAAAGGGTTCTCATCTCAACGATTCGTCTCCCTCAACATAATAGAAAAACCCTCTCTAAACCTAGTCTGTTACAAAGGAACGATGTCTTCCCCATCCAAGAACTCTGGTTCTCAAAGAACTGCACATGTACGAACTAGGGTTTCTTCGGACAAAGAGCTGATTGACAAAGAACAGATTCCTATGGCACTTCCCGAGTCAGGTAACTCTAAACCCTCTACCAAGATGAATAGTACTAAAACTGGGTCATCATCCTCTCATGCGGTTGAGGAGAAGTATGATGTAGACATGCATTTGGAGCAAATTGCCACCAAAATCCTTGAGAAGGGAATACGTGTGAAAGGGATTTCTGTCCCTTTAAGGCAAATGCCTGCTGAACAGGTGGACTCACAAAGTGAGGACAAAAATCTTCAAAGACTGGCCTTGTCTGTGAGTCAAGAGGCTAAAGGAGAAGATCTAGATGATACTGATGTCATCTTTGATGTTAGAACATCGTTCCCTAGGAAAGAAAGTTACAGGAGTAAAGGGAAGGATCAGGTTGAGGTTATAGATGTTGATGACTCATCCGATAATGAAGATATGGTCAAGGATAAGAAAAGGACTTCAGTCGCTGACTCTCCCAAGTCATGGAGCAAAGTTGCCAGGTCTGGCAAGAAGAGGAGAATTAAGGAAGAATCAGATTCAGAGTGTGATGTTCAAGACATCAACCCTGTGATGAAAGGAGTTGCGGATCATGTACCTTATAACATCTCATTTCACTGTGCCAGAAGTGCATCCATGTGGAACTGTGTGAGCCAACGAAGGATAGCTCTGGAAAGAGAGCTGGTAGGTGATGACTTAGAGTCTACTGGGATTGTAGGTTTAATTAAGTTTACTGGTCTCATAAGGACTGTGTCAGGATTTTCCAGTTGCTATGATAGACTGGTCAGAGAATTTATAGTGAATATCCCTGAGTCTATTGATGACAGCAAAAGCCTAACCTTCAGAAGAGTTACCGTCAGGGGTAAGTGTGTCTGGTTCTCTCCCAAGGTGATCAATGCCTACTTAGGAAGAAGTGAGGAAGATGATGGAGAATTAGAAGTCTCTAATAATGCTATCTGCAAAGAGATCACAGCTGGTCAGGTTGAAGTTTGGCCTTCAAGAGGAAAGTTGTCAGCAAGTTTGTTGAGTGTGAAATATGCTCTACTTCATAGAATAGGTGCGGTTAACTGGGTTCCCACTAACCCCAAGACCTCTATTTCTGCTGGACTGGGAAAATTAGTTTATGCCATTGGAACAAAGAAACTAATTGATTATGGTTCTTGCATCTATAATCAGACTATCAAGCACGCTGCAACAAGAGCTGTGAAATTGACTATTGCATTTCCATCCCTCATTTGTGGGATAATCCTGTCTCAGCATCCTGGGATTCTTAATCAGTATGATAGGGTGTGTAGAAGGAAGCCTGGATTGTCGTTTCATCAGAATCTGTTTAAAGGAAGACATGTTGCTGATAATGTCAAAGCATCTGCCTCAACATCTATTAATCCTGCTCATGTCAAGAATGAAATGATTTATGAACTGGAGGAAGCCTGTAAAGAATTAGATGAAATCATCAGAGTAAACATTGAAAGGAAGGACAAGTTTAAAAAATTACTTATGTCCCTGAAGATGAAGGAAAAAGAAAATGAGAAAGTAGTTGTTGATAAGACAGATGAGTCTGATAATGACAGTCCAAAAGAGGATGAAGAAGACGATGATTTCAGCTCAGATGATTAATGCTTATATTATTTCTCTTAATTAGTAGTTATAGGTTTATTTTCTGTCTTTGTTTCAGCACTTAATGTGCTTGGTCACGTAATTTGAATATTGTGCTGTTATATGCACTTTTTATGTTTTTCTTTCTATGATTTGTTTTGCCTGGTTGCTAACGTGAGGCTAACAATGAGAGCTAGGGTGTACTGACTATAGTTATTAGGGCTTCTGATTGAAGTGTGTCTAATTGTGGCTAAAAAGGGGGAGAAATAGCCAAGAGAGTCAAGAGTGTCAAAGAATGCCAAATGCTGCTAATGTGATGCAGATATTAAGAGGGAGTAATTGACAGCTGCTATGCTGGTTGTTGCATTGAGGGGGAGCAACATTGGAAATTTGTGCAGCTGTAGTTGAAGATTGAAGATTGTAACTGTTTTGCAGCATAATGATATATGCTGAAGTTTTTATGTGAGCAGCAGAGTTTTGTGAATTGAAGATGTTACTGATGCTGCTGCTTGAAGGTTCAAGATTATTGATTGAAGTTTTATTCCGCTGCTAAAGTCTCTGAAGGTGCAGAGTGCAGAGTTTGTTTTAGCCAAAATTAGCCAAAGGGGGAAATTGTTAGTTCTTGGATTGGCTGGAATTTTGGTAAAACAAAGTATATGCAATGTTGATGTCAAGGTATTGATGTTGCAACATTGAGATTTAACACTGGGCTGTGTTAAGTATGTATTTGCTGAAGTTGGATGTCTGATGTCACATGGCGATGTTGTAACATCAGATCTGCAGAATTAACAACAGCAGGCTGTGATGTTGTTAGGGTTTGCGCGTTAGCTGGAATTGTGGAGAGCAAGTTATCTCATTGGATGCGAATATCTTGGGATAGATATTTTCTGCTGCATAGGAGATTTGGTGCAGATTTGTAGGAGATTTAAAAGGTTGAAGATTTAAAAAGATTTTAGGAGAAAATCTGTTTTAAATATTCAGTTTTAAATAACAAATCTGGTCAGATATTGTAGCAAGTCCAAGACCAATTCAAGGAGCTATATAAAGCGCACAAGACCAAAGGAAAAGGTACAGAAAACATTCAGAAGATCAGGAGCTGGAGGCTTAGTATCTAGAGTTTGTTTAGAGTGCTTATATTTACACTATTCTAGGGTTTGAATAGGTGTTGTGTTTCTGTCCTCTCTAGAAGCTGTGAAGCAATAGAGAGTGGTTGCTTGATCGAAGCTAGGAAGCAAGATCAAGGGTACTCAAAGTGGTCTCTTTGAGTGTTTGTAAGGGATTGAGTGGTGTTCTCATACCTAGGTGGTTTCTTAGGTAGGAAGTCATTAGTAGAGTATAACTTTAGGAGATTGTCAACGAGTTGTTGAGTCTGTAAATTATATCTACAAGTAGTGAATTCCATCCCTGGCTTGGTAGTCCCCAGAGTAGGTTGGTTGTAACCGAACTGGGTGAACAATTCTTGGTGTTATTTTGCTGTTTATTCTGTCCATTGTGCAGAGTGTGTTGTTGTGACATCACACCTTAACATCACACGTCTGATACCAGAATTCCAATGGGGCTTATACTCAAGGAGATGCCCAGATAATTTATTTGAAAAGGCGACGACCGCGTCGCGGTTTTGAAAACCAAAAAGGGACTTATACAATGACTGAGGTCCAAAATATTTATTTACAAAAGGGATGAGTCTTACACCCTACAAAGAGGCCCAAAAGGTTATTTGTATACAAGACTTGGGGCTTATAGCTCAAAGAGATGCCTAGATGAAAAACAGCGACCGCACCGTTTATATTGAAAACCGTATCGGGACTTATACAATGACTGAGGCCTAAAAATATGTATTTACAAAGGGGATGGGTCTTACACTCTACAAAGAGGCCCAAAAGTGTTTCAAATGAAGTTTGAAAAGTTAAAATCAAGGAAAACCCCTAATATTAATTAAAAATATAATTTTTCAAAGAAAATTAAATAAAAAATGATATAAAATATCAAAAACATTTAAAAACAAGTTATGAGTTTTGAAAAATGTTTTGAAAAATCATGTTATGTTTATATGAAAGTGTGAAATTCATTTGAATTTGAAAAATCAAGAGGAAAATTTCATTAAAAATGTTTAAAAACAATTAAAATGAAATTCTTTACAAAAATTCAAACTATATTAAATAAATAATATAAACTTGATTTTTTTGTAGGATAAAATATTTTAACATTTTTGTGAATTTTTTAAAAAAAAGAACCAATAAAAAATGATTAAAATTGAGGAAGAAATTAATTTTTGAAAGCAATTAAGAAAATAACTTAAAATTCAAAAATTCAAATAATTTGAATAAGGCGCCAACGGTCATCTTCTTCTTCCCCGTGCCCGCGCCATGGATGATTTGCAAAACCTCACTTTTCTCTCTGATTACTCAATGATTTTGCACGATTCAAACATCAATCTCACTCGTTTTTGAACAAGGATTCTAATGGTACCAATTAATTGCATTTATTTTCAGTGTGGAGTGAGAAATCAAGTGATGAACACATGAACCCTAATTTCTGCAAGAACACTATGATCTCCTATACACGATAGCTACAAAGCAATTGATGGAGAGGAAACACTCTACATAAGTGCATAAACATGTTTGTAACTTGAAAACACATTGATGATGCATGAATCATAGAGTTTGAGAGTTCAGGCTTACCTCTTGCAAGAAGAAATTGAATTGTGTGTTGGAGGTGTTACAGATGTTGTTTGATGACTTGGACAGCTTCAATGGACCTTATGTGAGGTGTTTGAAAGCTTGGAATGGATTGAAACAACCTCGATCACCTTGTGGCAACTCAACTGCAAATAGGCCTGAGTTTGATTTTGAGCTTTGTGTTTCTGAGGTTAAAGATGTGTGGGAAGTGTTTGGATAGCTCACATATGATATATATGATGTGTCTACACCATTGGTTTTGATAGAATTGTTTCCTATTGAAAAATTTGCATGTTACTTGAAAAGGAAGCAATTTCTGGTTTTTGAGAGTGAAATGAAGAAGAGCATGTGTTGTTATGCTTTGGTGTACTCAAATTGATCATAAAGGATCCTTATTTATAGTAGTGATTGGCAGCTGATCATGGTGTGTAGCTTGTAGCCATTGACTTGGATGTTCCAAAGTGCCAAGTCAGCTATAGCTTGACTCCATTCAATTTCTGCAGGTTTGAATGCTTGGAGTTTGGACTGAATCTTGACTGGTTTGGATTTTTATGGCTTGGTTCATGACACCTCAATGCATTGCATTAATGCAACCTTGCCAAAATTGAATTTCAAAGTTCATGTCATTATGGTTTTGCACATGCCAAGTTGAATTCTTGACTTTTTGATCAAGAAACAAGTGAGTCATCATAAATTTTGTGTTTTTAGAAGATGACAAAGTTGCCAAAATGGCAAGACTTGAGAGAAAAAATCGTGTGGCACAAGTTATGTTTTCATGCTTTTGTGTAGGCAGGGTGAAAAATGCCATTTTTTGAGGCTTATAACTCCTTGCTCAAGTTGAATCATGGGAGGCTCTTGTACTTTTTAGAAAGCCCCTATATCATACTTCAACTTTGATGTTTAACTTTGGTCTTGAATCATTTCCCAAGGTTTGAGATGATGTCTTGGTCAAAAGTCAAAGGTAGGGTTGACTTTTTCACAGAAACCCTAGCTTGTGGTCCAGATGAATTTGAATCTTTGTATTTCTCATGAACTAAGTTCTTTGTGTCAATTTAAACTTGTAAGAGGATCAATGTAAGATATTTGAGGTCTTCAAAACATTCCTTGAGGTCTTGGCTCATGTCTTGTTCCAAAAGTCAACTTAGGGGTGAATTTGATCAAGAAACCCTAATTCCTGATTTTTTATGAATGCATCCCCTAAGGCTATTTTGAACTTATGATTGGATCCATGAGGTCCCTTTGAGCTTCTTGGAGTATGTTTTGAAGTATTGGCTCATGCCCAGATGAAAAGTTTCCTCTGGAGGCCTTGGTCGACCGAAACCCTAATTTGGTGACACTGATGATCTTGAGGCTTGATCAACTTAAGATGTTGCATTTTCAAGCTTGATTCTTGATGTGGGAAACCTATTGATCCTTCATGGATGTTTGAGAGGCTTGACAAGTTGAGGATCATGTCCATTTTTTATTGATCCTTTGTCTGAGTACTCTGAGAGGACTCAAAACCCTAATTCTTGATTGGAGTGAATGCTCACCAATCTTTGAGAGGATTGATGAGGCATGAAGGTACATCCATATTTTGGTGATGATTTGCACAATGATTGGAAATCTTGTGGTCAAAATTTAGTGTATGACAGATGCCCCTATTTAATCTTCTTGGACCTGAAGGTATGAATGGCGAAGACGTTCGAACATTCAAGGTAAAAGAGGATTAAATATCAGAATACCCGAAATTTTGATTGTGGTTATGAATGGTAGCTAATTTTCTCATCCATCTTCTTTCACTAAGTAATGATACTTAGAAAAGGGTGAAACTTCCCCTCGATCCTGGTCTTCAACCATGGAATTGGTCTTATTTTCTTTTGAAATAAACTTCCCTTCGATCCTGGTCTTCAGCCATGGAAGTGGTCTCAGTTTTCTTTTGGAATAAACTTCCCCTCGATCCTGGTCTGAACCATGGAACTGGTCTTAGTTTTCTTTTGGAATAAACTTCCCCTCGATCCTGGTCTTCATCCATGGAACTGGTCTTAGTTTTCTTATTGTCGAGTCCTTTTCTTTACAAGGAATGCTATCTGTGATGGTTTTTTTTGTCAAACTTCTCGTTGGAGAGATGCCATTTGATGGAAAAACAATTTGATGTCAGACTTACTGGGGAAACCCATTGATCTGAACTATAGAGGTGTTCAAACTTCTCTGTTGGAGATGTCATTCGCTGGAGAGATTACATCATACTTCCCCTCAAGACTTTTTCGGAGAGACACCATGCGATGTAATTCAATTTTGAGGTGCTGATGACTTCATTGAAAGCAAATTTTTGGGGAGAAATTGCTGTATTGCCAAAAGTCTTCTGTTGAGAGGCTTTCTCTGGGGATTTTTCTTTAATTCGTGAAAGCAAAATATCATCTTCAACGGTGAAGAGTGATGTTCCAAATGTGTATAACCAAACGGCTTCTGGTCGTTCAGAGGTTCAAGTTATCAAAGTGGTCGAGGACAGACTCCAATCCAGGAATAAACTGCAGAGAGATTGTTTAGATGGTATATTTTCTTGATGTGGAAAGAATTTAAACTGGAATTTTCTCCTATCGGACGTGGTAAGGAAGAATGACAACTCTATCAGAGAGAGGACGCTTTATCACTTGGGGATGAATATGACCAGAGTGATATTAATGCAATATGTGTATGAATATGAATCAATTATGCATGATGTATGTATGTTTATGCTGACAAAACAGACACGACATACAGACTGGTGAGGAACACAATCGGATACTCAGCCACTCTGGGAGATGGGGGTATCACTGGAGATTCGGAAAGTTGTACTTTTGCTTGGGAGTAGGGATTCATGCATTGGTTCCGGTTTCCAGAGGAATAAACCTACTAGGGATAGAAACCTGTTCTTGCTCTTCAAGGGTAGATTCTACTGGGGAGAAAAGCCAATCATTAGTTCTCAGAGGTAAGAACTCTACCGGGGAGGTCAGATGGGACATTCCGTCTGAAGCAGATTGTCCTTTAATCAGGGTGTACTGATCAAGAGGAGTACTTTGATTCTGAATTTTGAGGTTTGACCACTACTCGAGAAACAATCGATATTCCTTTTTGTGCTCATTAATCAAAAAGAAATTTTTATTTTTATTTTAAAAGCAGAAGTAAATTTGAAAACAAAAGAAAATTCATTTTTTTTTGTTTCAAGAATGTTAATCAAATAAACATGTCATTTTGCAAAGCATAATGAATGGGAATTGCAAACAAAGGCTCAAATTTTTATTACTAGAATGGTATTCAGCCAAACGCATGATCCCATGGAACATTATAATGTTTAGAAAATGGTAATTTAAAGGGAAAGAGGCTACATTGAAACATAACGACCGCTATCCTTCTACCAACTTTGAATTCTGGATATTCTAAGTTTCTGTCGAAGGTGACCTTGACTGAATTTTTTCTGACGGGTGATGTTACCGCCGAGGAGTCAATCCTATCGGACGTAGTTACTTGCCATGAATCCCGAATTTTTTTCCTGGATTGCCTTCTCTGGTTTTCAATCCATCGGGATGGTCATTGTTTATGTCTCTAATTTTTTCCTGGACCGCCCTTTTGGGTTTTCAATCCACTGAGACATTCTTTATTTTATTTAGGCGATGTATTTCTTGACTACATCAACATTTATGGGGTAGGTAAATTCTTCTCCATCCATGGTTGCGAGTCTTAAGGCACCGCCTGAGAAGGCTTTCCTGACAACATAAGGGCCATCGTAATTCGGAGTCCATTTACCCCTAGAAACAGTAAGAAATGATTGTATCTTCTTGAGCACGAGGTCTCCTTCTTTGAAGACACGGGGTCGGACTTTTTTGTTGAACGCTTTCTTCATCCTTAGTTGATATAACTGACCATGACATAAAGCCGTCATCCTCTTTTCTTCGATCAGATTCAGTTCATCGTGTCGGCTTTGACACCATTCAACTTCTGTTAGCTTGGCTTCCATCAAGACTCTTATTGATGGTATCTCTACTTCTATGGGAAGCACTGCTTCCATGCCATATACTATAGAGAAAGGGGTTGCCCCTGTTGAAGTGCGGACAGATGTGCGATAACCTTGAAGAGCAAAGGGTAGCATATCATGCCAATCTTTGTAGGTTACGACCATCTTCTGAATGATTTTCTTAATGTTTTTGTTAGCCGCTTCCACCACTCCGTTCATTTTAGGCCGGTAGGGAGATGAGTTATGGTTTTCAATTTTGAACTCAGCACACAACTCTTTCATCATCTTGTTGTTCAGGTTCGATCCATTATCCGTAATGATCTGGCTTGGAACACCATAATGGCAGATGAGATTGTTCTTGATAAATCGGACCACTACTTGTCTGGTCACATTGGTGTATGATACTACTTCGACTCACTTGGTGAAGTAGTCAATGGCTACTAGGATGAATTGATGTCCGTTTGAAGGTTTAGGTTCAATCATGCCAATCATGTCGATTCCCCATATAGGAAAGGCCATGGAGAAAAAATCACTTTGAGATGCGTTGGCGGTACATGGATTTTGTTGGCGTAAATCTGACACTTGTGACACCTCCTCATGTACTTGTAGCAATCAGATTCCATTATCAGCCAATAATATCTTGCTCTCAGAATTTTTCTTGCCATTGTGTGTCCGTTGGCATGAGTGCCAAAGGATACTTCATGAATCTCTTTCATTAACATGTTTGCTTCTTGTCTGTCTACACATCTGAGCAAGACCATGTCGAAGTTTCTCTTATAGAGTGTATCACTGTTCAGGAAGAAGTTGCCAGCCAGTCTTCTGAGAGTCTTCCTATCTTTTCTTGACGCCCCAGCCGAGTATTCCTGTCTTTGAAGGAAGCATTTGATATTGTGATACCTTGGTTTGTCATCTATGACTGCTTCAATTGTGAAGATGTAAGCGAGCCTTTCAAGGCGTATTATGTTGATCTTAGGTACGTCGTTCCATTGACTCACACTAATCATGGAGGATAGTGTGGCTAATGCCTCAGCCATGTGATTTTCTTCACGAGGGATATGATGAAACTCGATTCTGTTGAAGAATGGTAACATCCTTCTCACGTAGTCTTTTTAAGGAATCAATCCTGATTGATATGTATTCCACTCTCCTTTGATTTGATTTATAACCAGGCCTGAGTCTCCGTACACATCAAAAGTCTTTATCCTTAGGTCAATAGCTTCTTCGAGACCCATGATACAAGCTTCGTATTCGGCCTCATTGTTTGTGCATTTGAACGTCAATCTGGCAGTGAGAGGAATATGGGTACCCTGAGGTGTTACGATGATTGCCCAAATTCCGTTTCCATAAGCATTGATGGCTCCATTGAATATTCGTCCCCATTGGGATCCTAGTTCTGGCCCTTCGTTGGGTAGCGGTTCATCGCAATCTTTCATTTGTAAGTACATCACATCTTTGTCTGGGAAGTCAAATTTGATCATTTCCTGATCGTCAATCATTTGATGAGCCAAATGATCGGCTAAAATACTTCCTTTGACGGCTTTCTGAGCATGGAACTCGATGTCGTATTCTGATAACAACATCTGCCAAAGGGCGATCCTTCCCGTGAGAGCAGGCTTTTCAAACACGTACTTGATCAGATCCATTTCAGAGATTAACCAAGTAGTGTGGCAAATCATGTACTGGCGAAGGCATTTGGCTTCCCAAGCCAGAGCGCAACAAGTTTTCTCGAGCATAGTGTATCGAGTTTCACAGTTCGTGAACTTCTTGCTTAAGTAGTAAATGGCGGACTCTTTTCTTTTTGTCTCGTCTTGTTGGCTAAGCACAGAACCCATGGAGTCTTCCAAGACTATTAAGTAGATGATCAGTGGTCTTACTTCCACTAGAGGAGACACAATCGGTGGATTCAGCAAATATTCTTTAACGTTGTCAAAGGCCTTTTGGCAATCTTCTGTCCATATACAACTTTGGTTCTTTCTAAGTAATTTGAAGATCGGCGCGCATGTCGCGGTCATGAGGGATATGAATCTTGAGATGTAACTCAGACGTCCCAAAAATCCTCTGACCTATTTTTCAGTCTTTGGAGAAGGTATTTCTTGAATGGCCTTAACTTTTTCGGGATCAACCTCAATTCCCTTTTGGCTGACGATGAATCTCAAGAGTTTTCCTGAGCAAACACCGAATGTGCATTTATTGGGATTCAAGTGGAGTTTGTATTTTTTCATACGCTCAAATAACTTTGATAGGTGTTCCACATGTTCTTCTTATGTTTTAGATTTGGCAATCATGTCATCGACGTACACTCCAATCCCTTTGTGCATCATGTCGTGAAACAGAGTTGTCATGGCCTTTGATAGGTTGCCCATGCGTTCTTTAGACCGAACGGAATTACCTTGTAACAAAAGGTGCCCCATGGGGGTAATGAATTAAGTTTTCTTCATATCTTCTGGCGCCATTTTAATTTGATTATAACCCGAGAATCCATCCATGAAGGAGAAGACTTTAAATTTTGTTGTGCTGTCAACCAGCATGTTAATTTGTGGTAGGGAAATATCATTCTTTGGACTTGCTTTGTTTAAATCCCTGTAGTCTACACACATTCTTACTTTTCCGTCCTTTTTAGGAACTAGTACTATGTTGGCTAGTCATTGAAGATATTCTGAGGTGGCGAGGAAACCTGCGTCGATCTGCTTCTGCACTTCCTCCTTAATTTTGATGGCCATATCTGGATGAGTCCATC
This sequence comes from Lathyrus tuberosus, assembly GCA_022829125.1. NCBI lineage: Eukaryota > Viridiplantae > Streptophyta > Magnoliopsida > Fabales > Fabaceae > Lathyrus > Lathyrus tuberosus. The sequence continues at coordinate 1,220,343 of JALAZF010000390.1, forward strand.
TCAGTCTTTGTTTTAATGGAGGGCATTCTGTTTTTAGGGGTAAGTGATGTTCCACGATGCTGGTATCCAATCCTGGCATGTCCTGGTAGGACCAAGCAAACACATCTGGAACTTCTTTGAGAAGTTTTACCAAACCTTCTCTGACAATTGGACCGAGCAGTGCTCCAATCTTAACTTCTTTCCTTTCTTCTTCTGAACCCAAATTGACCGTTTCCAATGACTCTTTGTATGGCTTAATGGACATTTCCTCTTGTCTGAGTAATCAAGAGATCTCTTTCGGAATTTATTTGTTCTCTTCTTCTTTAGCTTCAAATACCGGAAAATCAAAGTTGGGAGAAGGCATTAGATCGTATGTTTCAATGGGGTTTAAAACAAGTAATATGCATGACGTGGTGATTCCTTTTTAGAAAAGACAGAGAGGATGCAAATGTGTGTGCAGTGTATTTTCTGAAAACGCTTGTTTTTATCTTGTGTTGTTTTTTAGGATTACCATTTTCTGAAAAACGAAAAGTGAAAACAGCAATAAAAATTGCGGGAATTTAGAATGACATTATTTATTTATGATTTGTCTATTCTTGAAACACAACCCTATAAAACAAAACTCTGTTGCTTTGGGCGAAGTGAAGAGGGACATTTACAGAAAAGTAAGCCCTATAAAACATCCACTTCACCCGGGCAAGGTGAAAGGTCAAAACAAAGATGTGGCAATTACTTCAATTTATGAACAACTCCCAGGATGTCGAATGTAACCCAATGGCGACGAACTCCCCTGTGAATCACAAAGTCTGGTACTTTCCTTCTTGGTTTTTCTTTAGAAATGACACTAATTTCTGGCGGAGTAGGATCATTGGAGTCTTTTTCCCATGCAGAGTTATCATAAGAGGACTTTTCTGTCGCATCTTTCTAGTATTTTCACTCTCAAGAGGATCTCCCCATCTGGCTGGCTGAATGTCCTCGTATCTAATGCGAGAGCTTTCGGGAGTAGTTTATTTGACTAGAAAGTCATATTTGCCACTTGGCTGCCCCAAGGTATCCCAGGTTTCTATGGGAATATATGAGTCATCTTCCTCAATGACGTTGACTTCAAGAAATGCGTAGTTAATGAAATCTTTTCCTGCGATCTTTGCAAATTCATCAACATGGTGCTGGTCATTTTTGGAATGTTCTGAGTAAGGATTCCATGACTCTGGGAGAACAGGCGTATTATTTTCAAGATTACACGGCTGATAGAAATTATCCGGCTAACTCTTTTGCCCCGAGTTTTCCATGTATGGTTTCCAGATAGGCAAGTCATCCAGGGGATCATAATAATCATAGTCGAAGTTGTCTTTCATCAGAGTGTCTTCCTCTAAGGAGTTGGGTGGAGCACGACATCCTTCGGGGTCATAATCTCTGTAGATCATTCTGACGTCTGATCTTGGTATATATCTGGGACTTTCCTTTGGAGAGCTGAATGGCATATGCGCCTGTCCCCGGGATATATAACCTTCATCGTTAAGATAAGACTTCCACTCCTCATCTGTATCAGAATAGTTGTTCCCATCGATAGTGTGGACTTCTTGAGATACTGGGTGGAGGAAGCCTCCACTATGGAAGAAATCCTGAATGGGATAAAAACTTTCATCCTTCTTCGTATTCTGGGTACAGGTCGGAGAGAAACCAAGACCTTTTCTTGTTTTGTTATCAGTAGAATTACAATCTGTCCCCATCCTTTTATGTCACCACTCCCCATTACTTTGAGAGCGTCCTTGTATGAGGAAATCGATGTTCCTTTTTCTTGGTGATTCTCATTGCTCATCGAGAGTGCTTGAAATTGAGTTCCAACGACCTCCTCTGGTTCTACACAGGAGAATGATGTTAGGTTTCTCACGATTAAAGCTTGCTCTCCGTATACCGTGACTAATTTGTCGTTCTTGACAAACTTCAGCTTCTGGTGAAGTGTCGAAGTGACTGCCTCAGCTTCGTGTATCCAAGGTCTTCCTAATAAATAGCTGTATGCTGCTCGGATGTCCATGATTTGGATAGTGACTTGGAAAGTGTGAGGACCGATGGTTATGAGAAGATCGACTTAGCCGATAACCGTTTTTCTGGATCCCTCAAAAGCTTTGACGATGATCTCACTGCCTTTCATGGGAGTACCTTGAAAAGATAGTCGTACCAAAGTTGACCTTGGCATGACGTTCAAGGATGAACCTGTGTCTACCAGTACGCTGGCTAAAGCATCGTCCTGGCAATTGACTGTGATATTGAGTGCCATGTTCCGGTTCTTGCCTTCCTCTGGGAGTTCTTCGTCGCTGGATCCCAAATTGTTGCAGGAAGTGATGTTGGAGATAATGCTGTCAAATTGACCTACTATCACATCTTGTTCTACAAAGGCTTGTTCTAAAACCTTTTGTAGGGCTTCTCTGTGAGCTTCTGAACTAAGCAGGAGAGATAGTACAGAAATTCGAGACGGAGTTTGTAACAATTGATCCACAATGTTGTACTCGCTTTTCTGAATGAGCTTCAGCATTTCATCGTTGTTCTTCACAGGTTCTGCATTGCTGGATTGATCGACTTATTGATTAGGAATTTCTGTTTCAGGTTCTTTTTTTTTTTGGTAGGTTCTCCAACTCCTCTGTTGAAGACCCGACTGCTCTGGGTAACTCGGCTAATATCGGCAATGTTCACAACGGATGGTAATGGGATTTATTTTCCCTCTTCTATGGTAGTCGCATCGTACTTGTATGGAATAGCCTTTTCTGACTTGTATGGCACCATACCTGGTAAGTAGACGACCACAGGGGCTTTTTGGGCCTTTTGACTATCGTAGGCAACCTCGATCAGCTCTAAGTTTGGAATTTTCCTACTGTCAAGCGAGATTTTTGACTCATTGAGTAAAGAGATTATGGCGCAAACATCCTTGGTTATTCCATGATTGGAGACTATGACAGTTCTTTTGTCTAGTAGTCCTTGGTCCTTGTTTTGAATAGGGAAGCAATCTTGTATCATGTTGATTGATTCAGAATTCAAGCGTGGTTGAATTTCCTTTCGGTCTAACTGATGCTGGAGAGCTGCTCGTACAAGATAACATCCTTGGTTATTTTTCTAGCATATTCTACAGCGTTCATAATTGTGAGGTAGTACTCGACCATATCCACTTTGTATGCAGTGCATCCTTACCAGATCTGTTTCTAGTAAGCGGACATCACAGCTTTGGTGTCTACCAGGATTCCCATCAGTTATGCTAACTTGTTGCGTGTCTTCATCCTGGTATATCGGAAGCCACTAGTGGTCCAACGGATGTTGAAGAGTCATTTGTACACGCGCACACTGTTGGTCATTTTCGTAGCATTATTTACAGTCTTGATAATCGTACGAGTCTAGAAAACCGAGTCTGACCTGTTTGGCTTGCAATTCTACTAGACTGGTATTCATTAAGCGGATGTCAAAGATCTGAACCATATTGACTTGATGATCATTTCTTTCATGGTAGTCTTGGATCCATCCGAGATCCATTTGGCGTTGGAGGGCCTCTTGTACGAAAGAACATCTCTGGTTGTCCTTTGAGCAGATTGGACAAGTGTTGTAATCATGCCTCGGCAAATTGTAATACTGACTTTGTCTTGAATTCATATCGCTAGATTGACGTTCATTGCACGAATGTCCTGGGTCTGAATAATGTTGGGAAGTGCATGGGCCATGTTTACTTCATGAATCCTGTGATCCTGAATCCATCCCAGATCCATTTGCTCTTGAGGAGCTGCTTGTATTATGGCACATCCTTGATTGTTCTTGGAACAGATATCACACCGATGATAGTTGTGAGATGGCACATGGTCGTACCTTCTCTGTCTGCAATGCATTTTTACCAGGTTGGTTCCCAGTAAGTGTACCTTCTGAATTTGATAACTGCTGTTAGGTTCTCCTTATTTCAAATTCATTGTAGCCTTCTTATGTTGTGGTAATGGGTTCTTCTGAACATATGGATTAGTATCTTTGAAAGATAAAACCCTGTTCCTGACGAGCTTTTGTACATTAGAATTGAAGCTGAGACAATTCTCAATGTTGTCCTGATCCTCCTTGATGGTAAGGGCAAGTATGGTCTGTTTTGAACCAAAAAGGTGGATTTTCTGGTATTGTATGTGGAGTCCTAGTTTGAACGTGCCCTTTGGCCAATAGAAGTGGAAATAACTCTGCATACAACATCGGTATAGGGTCGAACCATGATGGTCGTGTAGTACGATTATTATTATTGTACTGCGGGCGGGCTTGCTGAAGAGGCTGTTGCGGCGTTTACTGATATTGTTGTTGACTTGGTTGGCTCATAGCAACCTGAGGTTGATATGTCGGAGCTAGTTACTACTGCTACCGGTTGATACATTCGCCTTTGCTTTCCTAGTGAGATATTACTGATATCTTGCTCTTTCTTCTTTTGGGAAGCACTACCGTATCTTTTAGTACTGCTGGATGGCTCTGCATCTTTGACCAATCGTCCTTCTCAAACTGCTTCTTCGAGGCGTACCCCCATGTTCACCATTTAAGTGAAATCACTAGGTGCACTTGCAACCATTCAATCGTAATAAAACGAGCTTAATGTTTTTAGGAAGATATTTGTCATTTCCTTTTCCTCGAGTAGAAGACATATCTGGGCGGCGATTTCACGCCATCTCTGAGCATACTCCTTGAAGGTTTCATTTTCTTTTTGTGACATTGCTCTGAGCTGGTCCCTATCTAGTGCCATGTCCAAGTTGTATTTATACTGCTGAACAAATGCTGCCCCGAGATCTCTGAAAGTACTGATCTTGGTGTGGTTTAAACCCATGTACCATTTGAGTGCAGCACCGGTTAAACTGTCTTGGAAGTAATGGATTAGGAGCTGTTGATTTTCTGTCTGAGTAGATATTTTTCGAGCGTACATCACCAAATGACTTTGAGGACAAGAGTTGCCTCTGTATTTTTCAAAGTCGGGTACCTTGAATTTGTGTGGTATCTTTACATTAGGGACCAAACAGAGGTCAGCGGCGTCTTTACCAAACAAGTCTTGACCGCGAATGGCATGCAGTTTCTTCTGCATTTCCAGGAACTGTTCCTGTAATTCATTCATCCTTGCATATACGTCTTCGTTTCTTCCAGAAGCAACCAGCGGAATCTGTTCTTTCGGGATAGTGTGTACCACCGGTTGTGGTATAGACATTACGACGGTAACTCTTGGCGCTTCAGTGACCTGAAGTTTGTAACCTTCAGGAATTTTTGATGTAATCCTTGCATCTTCATTTAACTGAAGTTTGTAACCTTCGAGTCTTGCGGTTCCTGCTACGACTTTCGGGTCTTCAGTGACCGGCGGGATGTATCCTTCAGGTATAAAGTTGAGAGGCATGCCCCAGGGGAAACCTTTAGGCATATTGTACTGAGGATGACTATCAGGTGTCTCAAATGATGGTGTGGATGTAATCTCCGAGATCACAATCCTTTGATGTTGTTGCTCCTGGGCTGCTTCCAGGGATTGCAAGGCGTTGTTGAGTTTCTCCAAACTCTCTTTTAGAGTGTTGATTTCTTTTCTTAGCTCTTTGTTCTCTTCCTCGAGATCGTGTATTTTCTTTTGTCGATTGGCCCGAGTATTGTAAAAGAACTTTTAACAATTATATTGCAAATATCACACAGCAGGGGGGGAGACCCTTTTATTGAACTCGAAATATTGCAGTATTTTACAGGGAAAAGTATAGTATTTTACAAAGTACGAGAAGGAAAACTAGGCCTATGGATCTTGAGTTCTCTTTGAGGAGAGCTCAGATGCTGGTTCTTGAATTTTTCTTTTCTTTGATCGGGTTCCTTCAGCCGTTGTCGGGTCGACGATCCTTTGCCAAGCGAAAGGAGTGAACAAATTTCTTCGTTCCTCCTGACTTTCTATAGCATGCTGCTCTAATATCTCAATCAGAGCATCCTTTTCCTTTAGTAGTTCCTGAATCTTGGTATATTCCAAATTAAGAATCTGGTATTTGTTCTTACAAGATTTTTTCTCACGTTGGACTTTATTGAGAGCGACCAGGAGTTTTTCCGCATCAGACATGAAATAAAGGACAGATTCCTTTAAAGGAAAAACTTCTTGACGAGGGTAAGGCATCCTTAGTTTGATGGCTCTAGTTTGCACCCAGTGGAGATAAGGCTCTGCCGAGATGCAGTTTAGCCTCCCCATGGACTCTCTCCCCTTCCTGTGAACATGTTGCCAGGCATGCACTATTTCTTTCTTTAGTGCCCTATCATTTTCTCCTTCCTTGAAGAAAAGACCTTCCAAATGAGCATTATGTGGGATATTCTTCATAGGGTATCCAAGTTGACGGCGAGTTAAAATTGGATGATAGTTGATCCCTCCTTTAGTACCAATGAGGGGTACATTAGGGAAATTTCCACATTTGTCAATGATTTTAATTCCATCATAGTTCCGATTGTACCAATCTATGTCGGATTTGGTAAGATACATAATCTTCTGCAACCATCGCAGACTACTCTTGTGATCCCAAAAAGCAGCAGACTTGGGTAAGTGGGAAATGAACCATTTGTAGAGTAATGGTACACAGCATGTGATCATCCATCCGCTGTACAAATTCCTTAAGTGTACGGAATGATAAGCATCCGCGAGCAAGGTTGGGACCGGGTTCCTAATTAGGAATATCTTAATAGTATTGGTGTCGACGAAGCTGTCAATGTTGGGAAAGAGGAATAACCCATATATGAGCAAAACAAAGACATCTTAAAAAGTGGTTATATTTCCTATACTGGCAAAGTATAGAGCTTTATCCATCAGGAATTTAGCTGGTAAACCCTGGATTACTCCTTTGGCCGTCATGTGAGTCTAGATTTCTGACTCATCCAAAGAGATAGCTCTTGCAATGGCTTGATTCTTGGGAATTTCTTCCAATACAGAAAAGGGAACTTAATCAATGATAGGTAAATCAATCAGGTGGGAGTACTCTTCCAGTGTTGGTGTGAGCATGTAATCTGGAAAAGTGAAGCAGTGGTAAACCGGATCGTAGAACTGAACTAGTGTAGACAGGATCCCTTCAACCATGTTGACTTTCAAAACAGACAAAAGTCCTCTGTGCTTAGCTTTGAAAGCCTCGGGATTAGTAATCATCCTTCCTAATTTCCTCAGGTCTTCTATTTTTGGAACCTTGAAGGTGTACTTGTGCGTTTTTCTTCTTCCCAAATCCATAACGCAACCTATGATATTTGCAATTATTATTTTAGTTCTTTTAGAAAAAGATTTTTTCCTTGTTTAAAAAAGGTTTTTTTAATGCATGACTGCAGCAAACAAAAACATTTGAAAACATAGGTTTAGGGGTTCATCGTCACGAGCATAGAGCCATGGATCTACCCATTCCCAAGGAGTGTACTAATAGGTCAATTTTTGTACCTGTAGAACGGGTTCTAACAGAGGTTCCCAAAATCATTGACCCCTCTTAGGGATATTAACAGCAAACTGATTGACTCGGGAGAGTTGTAAATATCCTAAGATGAATCTCCTTTAAGTGTAGTATCGCGTATCAACTATTCCCGATAGTCACCGCACTACCTAATGGTTTATTGGTTAAGTGTCTATTAATCCTCAGCTTCAAGGGTAACCCAATGGGAAAAAACAATGATTTCACGACATGCTCGTTCAACATTGGTAATTCCACACGGGCACCTCCACTGATTCGGTGGACTCTCAAGTCAGCTTGGTCGGGATTCACTCCCTATAAGCCTCCCCGAATACGCCACCACTTATCTTAATGTTCTCTTAGACTCACCACATGCGTATTAATCACATTCCCAGATAACACTAATTTAAACAAGGTGTAGCGTGCGATTTTTGTCGGTGACGCGACCACTTTATCACAAATGGGTTCCTCCTCACCGCAATGGTAGGAGGGGGGGTGCTACTTTCTGATTTCTTATTTATCCCGTGAAGTTGGAAGAGAAAGGAAAGCTATCTAAAACTAACCTTGCACGTGAATGTTTAACTGAACAAACGCTTAAGAGAGATTCGGGGAGTTCAGGGCCAGGTTATACAATGGGGAGTTGTCAATTACCCATCCTATATGTGGTTATCCATAGGTTGTTAGCAATAGGCTCTTCTTTTACACTTGATGATGTTTATCTGTTGTTGGTTGGGAAAGTTTGGGAATGTTGAGAGAGAGAGAGAGAAAGAGTTTTTTGATGATTTTGGTGAGGTACTGGACCTTAGTTTTTATTGGTGTGAAGGTACTGGACCTAGAGTTTTTAATTGGTGTGAAGGTACTGGACCTAGAGTTTTTGATTGGTATGCTCGCTAAGATTTTGCAATCTTATGCCTACGTATTCCCGTTTAAAGAAACAGGGAAATCAGAGCAATCGTAGTTACTCCTATTCTATGGGAGGAAAAAGATGTTTTGGTGTCTTGTTCAAAGCCCAAGATTGAAGCTAAAAGGTTTGAATGAGAGAGAATTTGTCATCTCTAAAGGGAGACATCTTGTCTGTTTATCACAATTGTTGGGTGACTGTAAAGGAAAATTACTTTAACTGGGATATGAGAATCCAGCAATGCCATAATTTCTTTTAGGAGGGATTTTTCCTGAATGAGAAAACTTTAACTCAGTTTAGAGCAATGTCATTTTTCCTTAGGAGTCTTCATGCTAAGAGAGGGACAATGGCGTGGATGTAAATAATCCAGAGGCTTGCCGCTTACAGAAATTAGATGAAAGAGAGGACTTGCTAGGATAAGAGATGGACGACAACTTGGATTTTTGACTCAACAAGTGTGCCACTTACAGCAGTTATCTGAGATTAGGGTTTGTTTTGAAGTGTTTGTTTTGATGTGTGATAACACAGAGAAAGGTCTTCCTACAGAGAGATTTTTGGTTTCCTCTGAGGGGATGTTGATTTTTGTGTGCCTTGATCAAAGCCCAAGGTTGAAGCTAAGAGATTGATTGACTCCACTGGGGAAGTCCTTATACAAAGCCTAAGAGGAGGCTGGAAAAGACTGACTCAACAAGAGAGTGTTTATCTGTCTTGTACAAAGCCCAAGATTGAGGCTAAAAAGAGACTGACTATTTTGGGGATATCATTATACAAAGCCTAAGAGGAGGCTAAAAGTTGACTTTTCTGGGGGAATATTTTTTCTGTCTTGTACAAAGCCCAAGATTGAGGATAAAAGGGGAAACTGGCTCTATAGGTGAGAGGTTTTATCTGTCTTGTACAATGCCCAAGATTGAGGCTAAAAGAAGATTGACTCTGCTGGAGAGATTTATACGGTGTCTTGTACAAAGCCCAAGATTGAGACTGAAAAGAAACTGACTCTGTGGGAAAGAAATCTTTATCTGTCTTGTACAAAGCCCAAGATTGAGGCTAAAGTACGACTGACTCAACAAGAGAGTGTTTTATTTGGTGTCTTGTACAAAGCCCAAGATTGAGGCTGAAAGGTAGTTGACTGACTCAGTTGAGGATTTTTAGGTGTCTTGTACAAAGCCCAAGATTGAGGCTGGCCTTACTGGGAAAAACATTATACAAATCCTAAGAGGAGGCTGAAAAGCATATTGATTCTGCTTACGGATATTATCTCTCAAAGCTTAAAAGAAGGTTGGGAGGAGTTGACTTTGCTGGGGAAGATATTTGTCCCAAGCTTAAGAGGAGGTTATGAAGATTTTGACTTTACTGGAGAAAGTTTATATATGTCTAGTACAAAGCCCAAGATTGGGGATAAAAAGAATGACTCAACAAGAGAGTGTTTTTGTTTTGTACCACTGACTCAACAAGAGAGTATGGAAAGATGATTGACTCAACAAGAGAGTCCTTTGTTTGTCTTGTACAAAGCCCAAGATTGAGGCTAAAATGGGTTAACTCAACAAGAGAGTATTGAAAAAGTGATGGTCTCAACAAGAGAGTACTTTTGAGGCTAACTCTGTTGAGGAAACTCATTATACAAAGCCTAAGAGGAGGCTGGTAAAGTTTGACTCAACAAGAGAGTGCTGAAAAAGTGATTGACTCAACAAGAGAGCATGAAAAGGGTGATTGACTCAACAAGAGAGTCTTTTTGAAGCCAACTCAGCTGGGAAAATCATTATACAAATCCTAAGAGGATGCTGGCTTCTGCTGAGGATTATTGAGATCCAGAGCGAGGTCCAAGTCGGGGAATCAACTCTTGATGAGGGTTTACAGAAAAGTTTAGGTATCAGATGCCTTGATGTTCTGATTTGGGATAGTGTTATACTGATGATAAGCTGACCCTTGGCTGGGGAAATTAAGGAGGGAAGACTAAGTTTTAGATCCTGTGAGGATTTTAACTCAACTGGAGATTGGTCAAATGACTAGGGTTTCTCCTGTGTTTTCAGGGAACTTGAGAATGTCTTTGAGATCCTCGAGGGGATTAGAATGTCCAAGTCTACGGGTATGAAAATGTTTATCTTTGTACGATGCCCAAGAGGAGGCTGGTGCTTTAAGGGATGAGAATCAACCCTTAAATTGGTCTGAGGTTTTGACTCTTTGGAAAGATTGCTCTAACAAAGGATGACTAAGTTCTGTCTTATACCTTTAAGAGCTCTTTAGGGTCTTTGTATTAAGCCCAAGAGAAGGCATGAGAACTTCAAAGAAGCCGGAGGGTCCTTGTACAAAGCCCAAGAGGAGGCGGGGATGCTTTTAGGAAACCTGTGGGTCCAAACCTAAGAAGAGTTCAAGAAACGTTTCACCGGGAATAATCTTTTCTTTACTGAACAGTTCTAGGGTTTGAAGAAATTCAAGAGAGGTTTCACCGGGAATTAATCCTCTCTGGGGAAATGAACTTCTTTGACAATTTCTAATAGTGTCAGTTTGAGAAAAGTTTCACCGGGAATAATGCCTTTCTCTTTGTTCCATATTGTTTAAGCACAAGAGAAGGCAAGACTGCATCTGGAATTCCTATGGGGAACTAGTTTTGACTGTATTGAAAGAGTGACCAACTGGCTTTACCTAGTTCTATACCTAGTTGCCGGGGAAAATTTTAAGCAGATATACAAGTATATATATAGTTGATATATGAAAAGTATTTAAAAGGATATGAAAGAAGGACTTACAGGTGATCAAGCTTCCAGCAATACAGTTATATATATATATATATATATATATATGTAAGCATGTAAATGAAAGCTGATAAAAACTTACAGGCGAGCAAGCTTCCATTGTAACAGCTGTATGGTTAGTTGTTCAAGAAATTAAAGAAAGTTTTGATAACAACTATGAGTTTGAACCTAAATCAAAAGGGAAGTTGTTTTGAAAAGAAGACTAGGGAAGTTGTATCGGGACTTATACAACAACTGAGGCCCAAAAAGGTTTTCTGTACAAAGAGATAGGTCTTACATTCTATTAAGAGGCCCAGCGTATTTGAAAAAAAAAGAAATGAGACTTACAACACAAGGGTAGGCCTAGATGATTTTGTTTGAAAACGGCGATCGCGCCAAGATTTTTGAAATCGTATCGGGACTTATACAATGACTGAGGCCCAAAATGGTTTATTTACAAATGGATGGGACTTACACTCTATCAAGAGGCCCAAAAGTTTATTTTTGTACAAGTGATGGGGCTTACAACTCTAGGAGAGGCCCAAGTTATTTTGTTGAAAAGGCAACGATCGCGCCGAGGTTTTTGAAAACATAATGGGTCTTATACAATGACTGAGGCCCAAAAAGGTTTTCAAAAGGGGTTGGGTCTTACACTCTATTAGAGGCCCAAAGTGTATTTTAAAAAAGAAATATGAAACTTACAACACAAGGGGAGACCCAGATGGTTTTTGTTTAAAATGAGACGACAGCGCCGAGATTTTAAAATCGTGTCGGGACTTATACAATGACTAAGGCCCAAAATAATTTTATTTACAACAAGGATTGGGTTTTACACTCTATTAGAGGCCCAAAAAGGTTTGAAAAGGTTTGTTAGGGTGATAGTGTTCAAAACCCTAATTTTTGGTTTTTAAAATGTATTTTAATTGATAAAAATCCAATTAAAATAATCAAACATGTGAAAAAAGGTTGTGATCTTAGATTTATATTTGGGAAATCATGTTTCATTCAAGGGATGATTTAAAAATCATTTGAATTTTGCAAAACCAAGAGAAAGAAATATTTTTAATGTTTAAAAACTAATAAAAATATAATTCTTTACAAAAATATCAAATATATGAAATAAATAATATTTTTATAAAATTTTCATGGAATAAAATATTTTAATATTTTTGTGAATTTTCAAAAAAAGAATCAATAAAAAATAATTAAAATTGAGAGAGAAATTAATTTTTGAGTTAATTAACAAAAACATGAAAATATTGAAAAAATAGCAAAAATGAGAGAGTAGTAAAAAAGGTCTGGGTGGGGTTTGAACCCATGACCTTACAACCAAATACACATGCACGCTACCACTGGGGTGGTGATACATCCGTGTATCAAAACCACCCCATGTGCATATATGGGGTGCCAAGTTTTAAGGCCTGGCCAAAGCAAGGCAAGGCAAGTTTTGGGAATTTACGTGAAGCCTCTAACTTTCTCGTTTCTCCATGGATTTGGACAAAATTTAGGTGCATCTGGCCTAGAATTTCACAAGGAATCCAATGGTTCTGTTGGAATTTTCAGAAAGTGTCCCAATTTTAAAACCCGGTAGTGGTTTTAAAATAGGTATAGATTTGCATGTTCTATGCTATCTCATGGTACAGGCAAGAATTACATGACAAGTTGGTTCAAACACAACATATACAACATGTATGAGATGTTTATGATCAGTGGACATCAAAGGAATGCATAATTCAAAGAGTTCAGGTTGTGATGCACTTACCTCTTGGAGCTTCTTGTGCTAACTGTCAAGTTCCTTGTGCCAGAAGTGATCCGATGCTTTGAACACTCTCAATTGATCCCTTAGAAGCTTTTAGGATGATTAGAACCAGTTGAAATCTTAAGGACAAGTTTTGGCTCTTTCTTGCAAAAGGGGCAAAAGTGACCAATATAGCAACTCTCTCAAATGGTGTTCCAGATGAGGGGAACCAATTAGGACAGTTTAAGGATGATATTTGCAGTGTGTTTGAGGCCTTGTTTGATTTTGGAAGTGACTGAATCAAGGCATGGCTTCGAAAATGCAGAAAAGTCCAATTTTGAGGTTTTGGAAGTGGATTTCTGATTTTGGTGTTTCAGGTCACAAGTGAGTGTTTGGATAGCTTAGATATAACATATTGGATGTGTTTGGATCATGAGCTATGGTGGAATTGCTCTCTAACTCAAAAACTCAGAGATGACTTGTAAAAGAAGGAATTTTGGCCTAAAGAGAGAGATTTTGAGGAAAGCATCAGTTGTAGTGCTTGGGTGTACTCAAACTGATCGCAATTGAGCTTTATTTATAGTGTGTCAAGTTTGTTTTGGCATGAATAGTGAATGGCAGCTGCAGCAGGCCTTTGGCCAATGTTGAGCAAAAGGAATCTCAAGTCTCCTCTAGCCATTGACTTGAGGTTAGGGCACAGGCCTATGGTCCTTTGATTCAGAGCTTATTCTTGACTCATTCAGTTAGAAATGTGTCAGTCCATGCCACCTTGGTGTATCCATTGAATGCTTGGAGACAAAATTGGAGTCTTGGCACCTTTTTAGCCTTTTTAGGTTTGTTATAGCTAAGTGTAGATTCTTGGACTTTGGTGGCTTGGGGATCAGATCATTCTCCTTTTGTTTTATCCTCAGATGTGTCCAAATGGATGACAAGGCTTGGAGTTGTCCAAATTTGTCAAATCGAGCAAATGCACAAAATCTACCTTGCCTAGGACAGTTGGAAATGGTGATTTTGAGGGATTTATATCTCCCTGCTCAGGTTGAGTTATGGGAGGCTCTTATGCTTTTTAGAAAGCCCTCATATGATACAAAACATGTGTGATCATAGTTTGTTTTTAAACTATTTGGATCCAACTGAAAAATCCTCATGAACATTGATGTTCAAGGCTGGTAACTTAGGCAGATTTTCACTAAGTGTTGGGAAAAGTGTCATTTTCATGTTTTTGTGATTTTGATCAATCCATAACTTAAAATCCATGAAGAATTGGAGTCTGAGGTATTTGAAGCTTTTGTAGAGTGTATCAAGACCTACAAATCCAGCTTTGGATCACCCAAAATGGTTGCTTGGATCTCAAGTTATGATCCTTGGAAGTTGGTACCAAAATCACTTTTGTTCCATAACTTAGAAAAATTTTAGTTTCTTATGGTTGCCTCTTTTGAATGAAACCTCACTTTTCTTGATTTTTCTTAATGAATGATGATCAATACCATACATTAATATTATTTTTGACTTAGGGGAACCATATTTGTGAAAAATTCCAAAAAGTCAAACTTGATTTTGTGCATAGTTGACTTTTTATCGGATGAAATCCAAACTGTGCGATCCTTTGTGAAATTAAGTCCTTGACCTAAATCAAACCTAATGGATGGATTCCATAGGTGTTATAGGGTGTATTTAATCATGTCCCAAGGTTTGGGAGTATGTCTTGGTTAAAAGTCAAAGGTACAATTGACTTTTTTCTTCAAAACCCTAATTGTGGTCCAGATGAAATTGAAACTTGTGAATCAAGCTTCTTGGATCAATCCATTATTGTAAATGGATCAATGTGGTGTATTGGAGGCCCTCAAATCATGTCTTGAGGTCTTGGCTCATGCTTTGTCCCAAAAGTCAACTTAGGGGTGAATTAGGTCAAGAAACCCTAATTCCTGATTTTTGGTAAATGCATCCCCTAATGCTAATTTGACTTGATGATTGGGTCCATGAGGTCCCTTGGAGTATCTTGGGTTGTTCTTTGAAGCATTGGCTCATTCCCAGATGAATATTCCCATCTAGAGGCCCTGGTTGACCAAAACCCTAATTTGGTGACACTATCGATCTTGAGGCTTGATCCACTTGGAATGTTGCAACTTTGTGCTTAATTCTTGATGTGGGAGTCCTCTTGATCCCTTATGGATATTTGAGAGGTTTAGACAAGTTAAAGATCATGTCATTTCTTGATTGATCTTTTGTCTAAGTGCTCTAAGAGGTCTTGAAACCCTAAGTCTTGGTTGTGGTGAATGCTCAACCATCTTTGAGGAGATTGATGAAGGTACATCCATATTGTGATGATGACTTGCACAATGATGGGAAATCTTGGTGGTCAAAATTTGGGGTATGACAGATGCCACTATTTAATTTTCTTGGACTCGAAGGTGTGAATGGCGAAGATATTCGGGCATTCGGGGTGCAAGAGGATTAAATATTAGAATGCCCGAAATTTTGACAGTGGTTATGAATGGCAGTTTGCTCATCCATCCTCTTTTGCTAAGTAATAATGCTTAGAAAAGGGTGAAGCTTCCCCTCGATCCTGGTCTTCAGCCAATGAGCTGGTCTCAATTTCTTGTATAAACTTTCCCTCGATCCTGGTCTTTAACCGCGGAACTGGCCTCAATTTCTTTTTTCAATAAACTTCCCCTCGATCCTGGTCTTCAGCCAAGGAACTGGTCTCCGTTTCTTTTGTCAATAAACTTCCCCTCGATCATGGTCTTCAGCCAAGGAACTGGTCTCAGTTTTCTTTGTCAATAAACTTCCCCTTGATCCTGGTCTTCAGCCAAGGAACTGGTCTCAGTTTCTCCTTTTTTTTACAAGGGATGCTATGTGTAGCGTTTTTTATCAAACTTCTCGCCGAGTTTACTGGGAGAGACGCCATTTGATTGAAAAAGTTTTGATGTCAGACTTCCTGGGGACACCCATTCGTCTGAGCTGTAGAGGGGTTTAAACTTCTCTATTGGAGACGCCATTTGTTGACTCTACTGGGGAAAAACGAGTCTCTTGAGAGACTGTTTCCTGCTTGGGGATGTTACATCATACTTTTCTTCAAGATCTTCTTGGAGAAATTCCATATGACGTTATCCAATTTAGAGTTGCTGATGACTTCATTAACATTGACTTTCTGGAGAGAAAAAAGCCAATGTGTTGATGAGAGTCTTTAGTTGCGAGGCTTTCTTTGGGGATTTTCCTTAATCCGGGAAAGCGAGAACATCATCTTTAATATTAAAGAGTGATGTTTGTCGAATGTCTTCTTGTTTCTCAGAGGTTCAAGTTATCAAAGTGGTCGAGGACCATCTCCAATCCAGAAATAAACTTGGGAGAAACTGCTCAGACGCTGTATTTCCTAACAAGTAAAGGACTGACAACTCGATTGAGAGGACTTTATCACTTGGGAACTAGACCGACTTGAGTGATAGTGATGCAATATAAATATGAATGTGAATAAATAATGCATGATGTATGTATGTTTATACTGACAAAACTGGCGCGACATACAGACTAATGAATAAACACGACTAGATACTCGGCCACGATGGGGGATGAAAAGTATCACTGGTTCAAGATAGCAATCCTACCTTGCTTAGGAGAGACGGTCCCAGTGGGGAGAAAGAATTGTTCAATCGGTCTTTAAGAGATACGAACTCTGTCGGGGATATCAGATGGGAGAATTACATCTGAAAAAATTTGATCCTTCATTCAGGTGTACTGGTTCAGAAGGAATACTTTGATTCTGCACTTTGAGGTTCAATCACCTTCGAAGAAGCGATCGATGTTCTTGCGATGTTCAACAGTCAAAAGAAATTGCCATCTTTATTTTAAAAGCAGAAATTTTTTACAAGTAAATTCATTTTTGTTTTATTTCAAGAATCATTGATCATGTTAAAAAATGCCATTCTGTAAAGCTAAAACAAATAAGAATTGCAAACAAAAGCACTAGGGCTCAAATTTTATTGATAGGATGGAAATCAGCCAAGCGCGTGATTCCATAGAGTATTTACAAAGTTAGAAAATGGTAATTTCACTACTACAAAACGCTAAAACAACAATGCCGAGCTTACAACGCATCCTTTTACGATGTTGTAATAGGTTTCGTGCCCAGGCAAAAGCAGGGGTATAAACATTCATTTAATGACTGTTGACTTAAACCACTGTAGTAATAAATAAAATGTAGTAAACTTCAATTCCCTGCAACTACTTTTTTTCCATTTTTTAGAGTACATTTAGCGTGTGTCACTTAAGTCCATTATTTAAAAAATAAATTGTAAATTATTTTACAACTGTTAAGATGAACAACCGTAGTAATAAATGAAATGTAACAAGCTTCGATTCCCTGCAACATATTTTTTCCATTTTTTAGGATACATTTAGCATGTGTCACTTAAGATTCCACTACGGTTTGTTTCTCCAAACGAGATTAAAAGCTTTACTGATAAATTAAAACAAAACTTATTTTGTATTTCTTTCATAAGACGCCCTAATCGAACAAGTGAGCCAGGACGCCCTAACCTTTACCCTCTTCGTCTTCATTCATTTGCTTCTTCAGCTTCGAAGTAAGGTACTCTTCAACATCTTCATTCCTTTTTTCTTGGTTATGCTCAAATATTGATCGTCTTCATTCATTTGCTTCTTCAGCTTTGAAGTAAGGTATTCTTCAACATCTTCATTCCTTTTTTCTTGGTTTATGCTCAAATATTGACCGTCTTCATTCATTTGATTCTTCAGATTTGACGTACGGTAGTCATCAACATCTTTATTCCTTACGTTCATTTGATTACAGCTTTGAAGTACGGTATTCTTCAATATCTTCATTCCTTTTTTCTTTGTTCATATTGTATATGCTCAAGTCCGAATGAGATGTTTCATATGCTTTACGTTTAGTATGAGAGTACATCTTCATTGATTTTTTCTTTGTTCATATTGTATATGCATATATTAGTATGATTTAGGTTTAGTATGATTTTTTGGATTAGATTTTGGTGTGTCATTCACATTATTATACATGTATAAATTTCAGAAGTTGTAATGGATCGTATTTGGATAAAAGCCAATAGATTAGGTCCGGTTTATGAGAACGGAGTTCGTGAATTCCTTGAATACGCTGATAAACATCTTCCCGGCAATAATGGTATCTTTATTGTCCTTGTGTTGTTTGCGCGAATATCAAAAAGGGTACAAAGAAAGAAATACACAATCACTTTTGTTGTGATGGTATATGTCAAAATTATATAATATGGACGTGGCATGGTGAGGTGGATAATAAGGAAAGTCGGGCGTCACAAAGTCAAAGAGTGGAGGAAGATGAATATATGGAAGATCAACTAGAGGATATGTTCCGTGATATTGGGGAATCTTCTTTTATGAATGCTCATATTTATGATAATTTATGTAGTGATAAAGACACCCCTTTATATAAGGGATGCACAGAGTTCACACGATTGTCGGCGGTGTTAAAGTTGTTTAATCTGAAGGAAAAAAAAGGATGGTCGGATAAAAGTTTCACGGAATTACTTGAATTGCTACAGCAAATGTTACCAGAAGATAACAAATTTTTGGATCGTTGCTATGAGGCCAAGAAGTTATTGTGTCCACTGGGTCTGGAGTATATCAAAATACATGCTTGTCCTAATGATTGCATATTATACCAGAAAGAGTATGAAGACTTGTTTCAATGTTCGAAATGTAGTGTGTCGCGTTACAAGCTGAAGTCTAACAATGGTGATGACAATGATCACTATGACAATTTTAGTAGGAAGCATCCTCCTGCTAAAGTGTTATGGTACTTGCAAATAGTTTCACGATTAAAGAGACTTTTTGCTAATTCAAATGACGCAAAGAATCTTAGATGGCATGCAGATGAAAGGATTCGTGATGGAAACATTCTCCATGTAGCTGATTCGTTGCAATGGAAGAAAATTGATTCGTTGTTTCCGGATTTTGGATCGAGCCAAGAAACCTTAGGCTTGGGCTTGCCACCATTGGAATGAACCCCTTTGGTAATCTGAGCACTAATCATACTTCGTGGCCTATTTTTCTCACTATTTACAACCTAGGTGTGGACGGAATATCAAGACTTTCATCACTAAGAGTAATGGTGTAGACATTGATGACTTAGGATTCACCCGGGTCGACCTTGGCAGAGCATCTTTTAATAGAGAACCATTCATTATGGCTTCTCAGGCAAAACAAGTTTTCTATGTTACCGATCCATCAGACATATCGGGGAAATGGTCAATCGTTCTCCAAGGAAAATACATTCCTCTTAGTGATGAAAGTCTTGATATTCCGTCCACACCTTCTTACACAACACAAGTTCCTACCTCATATGATGAAGTTGATGGAGATGCCGTGCATGCTATATAACTCGATCATGAAGAAGGCATATGGGAAAATTAACAAGTACGTAATTTATTATTTATTCATAATATAATAATTGTATGTTATAGTTTAGAAGTATTTTTACTAAGAAGTATAATTATTTGAAATCATAGGTATTTTGAGTCCAGACACCAGGCCAAGAGACAAGATACTAATACACCAATTTACAATTATGTGAAGTTATGTAATGTGTGTAAACTGTAATATGGTGTATGTGATATTTTATTTATGTAGGTTGTTTGTTCTGATAAACTGTAATGTGGTATATGTGATATTATGAATATGATACGATTAATATTATTATGAAAACTTTATCACAAAATGTGAATTGTATTTTTCTGCTGTGCTGTGATATGGAGAACAATAATACAGGTAAAAAAATGGGATTACTTATAAAAGAAGGATCATATTTGTTAATTTTGCAGAAACTTTAACGACGGTTATATTTCATAACTGTTATAATATCTGGCGCGCTGTCCAGGAAAAACTAAATATCAAAACTGCGCTGCTGGGAATCGAACTGAGGATAATTATTTTTATTACAACGGTGTATTGTAAAATCTGTTGTGATAGTTAGTGCGCTTTCCAGTTTATTACAACGCTTACTAGTCCGTGGTTGTAAGTATCATATATACAACGACAATCTACATAACAACGCCCTCGCCCGCGTCATTATATGTCATTCCCAACCGTTGTTAAATGGATTTTTCGTAGTAGTGTTTAAGGGAAAAGGGGCTACATTGAAACATAACGACCGTTATCCTTCTACCAACTTTGAATTCTAGACATCCTGAGCTTCTTTCGAAGATGACCTTGGCTGAAGTTTTCTTGATGGACGACATTACTGCTGGGGATTTAACCTCGTCGGACGTAGTTACTTTCCATTAATCCCTAACTTTTGTCGGGATTGTACTTGGAGATTTCCAATCCATCGAGATGATTTTTTGCATATGTCTCTAATTTTTGCCTGGATCTCCCTTTCAGGTTTTCAATCCACCGAGACGTTTTTTTTATTTAGGCGAAGCATTTCTTGACTACGTCAACATTCGTGGGATAGGAAAATTCCTCTCCATCCATGGTTGTGAGTCTCAAGGCACCGCCTGATAAGGCTTTCTTGACCACATAGGGGCCGTCGTAGTTCGGAGTTCATTTGCCCCGGGAATCAGTGAGAAATGATTGTATCTTCTTGAGCACGAGGTCTCCTTTCCTGAAGACACGGGGTCGGACCTTTTTGTCAAACACATTCTTCATTCTTTGCTGATACAACTGACCATGGCACAGAGCCGTTATTCGCTTTTCTTCGATTAGGTTCATTTCATCGTGTCGACTTTGACACCATTATGCTTCTGTTAGCTTAGCTTCCATCAATACCCGGATTAATGGGATTTCTACTTTGTCATACCCCAAATTTTGACCACTAAGATCCCCATCATTGTGCAAATCATCATCACAATATGGATGAACTTTCATACTCATTAGTCTCCCCAAAGATGGGTGAGCATTCTCTACACTCAAAGAATTAGGGTTCCAAGCCCTCTCAGAGCATTTAGACAAAGGATAAATCTAGGAATGACATGATCTTCAACTTGTCTAACCTCTCAAATATCCACAAAGGATCAAGAGGTCTCCCACATCAAGAATCAAGCATAAAGATGCAACATTCCAAGTGGATCAAGCCTCAAGTTCATCTAATACAAAGTCAACTGACGCAGAAAGTCAAAGTTTGACTTTTGGTCGACTTTGAGCTTCACAAGCCATTACTCAAGAAAATATGATGGATGATTTAATTTGATCAAATTTAAATCAATAAATCATGGAAAATTGCAAAATTGATCAAATTGAAGGAAACTTAGAAATTTTTTCTAAGTTAAAATCATGTTCAAGTGCACAACTTTTTAAGGTTGTAACTATTGGTCTTGCTTAAAGGCTACTTTTAAAGAGGGTATTTGATACTTCAACATTATATAAGGAATCAACTCAAAATATCATAAGGATTGAAAGATATAAGTGATCAAAGTTGGGAATTCTTAATGTCAAATGTTCCGACATTTCATAGGACATCATTAATATTTTTTCCAGCAAGAATGTCCCAACTTCAAGGATATTTTTCTCCATGATCCAAGTTGATTCAAGCCAAACCTTGAACATCAAAGTTGAAGTAGGTAATCTCACCTTTCCAGAAAGTCCTAGAAATGTCATTTATCATTCTCGAGTAGAAAGTTATGGTCTCTGCAAAAGGCATTGATAAAACAGAAATTTCATAACAGCTTTTAGGACAGATTTGATCACACAAGTTCAAGGTCATTTTTTACAACTTTACAAGTCTTATCTTCACAAACCTTGAACATCAAAGTTGAAGTACGTTATCTCAGCTTTCCAGAAAGTTGTAGAACGTCCATTTATCATACTCGAGCAGGAAGTTATGGACTTTTCAGTATGGCTTGCTGCAGCTATTTTTTAGGACAGATTTTGTGCACTTTTCCTTGTGCCACACAATTTTCAAGCTTTGTCACCATGCAAGACAAGCATCAAAGGTGCAATTCACTTCAACTCAAAATATCATAGTGGATTAAAAGAGATAAGTGATTAGAGTTTGGAATTGTTAATGTTCAAAGTTGTCAAATGTTGCAACATTTCATAGAACATCATTAATATTTTTCCAGCAAGAATGTCCCAACTTCAAGGATGTTTTTCTCCATGATCCAAGTTGAACCAAATCTAGGGTCAAACATCAAAGTTGAAGTATGTCATCTCAGCTTTCCATAAAGTCCTGGAACAGCCATTTATCATTCTTGAGCAAGAAGTTATGGATTTTACAACAAGGCTTGCTGTAGCTGATTTTTAAGTTAGGTTTCAGAACAGATTTGCACATTTCCTGTGCCACACGAATTTTTAAGCCTTGTCATCATTTTGGACATATCTGAGGATCAAATCCAAGGGGATGATCTGATCTCCAAACCTCCAAAGTCCTTGGAACCAAAAATAGCATGTCAAACCTAAAAAACCCTAAAAGAGGGACAAAACTCCAATTTTGTTTTGGAGCATTTAATAGATGCACCAAGGTGGCATGGACTGAGCTTCTTCCAACTGAATTGAGTCAAGATTCATCCAACAACAAGGAAACCAGGAGCCTGTGCCCTAACCTCTAGTCAATGGCTAGAGGAGACTTGGATTATCATTGATCAACATTGGCCAAACTTCTGCAGCAGTTGCCATTCACTATTACTTGCAAAAAAAACTTGCTCTACTATAAATAGAGCTCATTTGTGCTCAGTTTGAGTACACCAAAGCCATCAAACAGATGCTTTCCTCAAAATCACTTCTTTCACTCCAAAATGTCTTCTTTAGAAAGGTAATTCTGAGTTTTTGAGTTAGAGAGCATTTCCACCACAACTCATGATCCAAACACATCCAATATGTCATATCTAAGCTGTCCAAACTCTCACATGTGACATGTAACACCAAAATCACAAAGTCACCTCTCAAAACCTCAAAATTAGACTTTTTTGCATTTTTCAAGCCATGTCTTGATTCAGTCACTTTCCAGACCAGATAAAGCCTTAAACACACTCCAAATATCATCCCTGAACTGTCCCAAATGGTCCCCCCCCATCTGGAACACCATTTGATGGAGTTGGCATTTTGGCGACTTTTGCCCATTTTGCAAGAAAGAGCTCAAACTTGCTCTAGAGGTTTCCAGCTGATTCCAACCATCCTAAAAGCTTCTAAGAGGTCATTTAAGGGTTTCCAAAGCCTCAAATCATTTCTGGAACAAAGCACTTAGTAGGTTGCACAAAATCTCCAAAAAAGAGGTAAGCTTCACAACTTGATTTCTTTGAATCACGATTTCCTTTGATGTCCACATACATGCATCATATTGAACAATTCTTGAAGCAAAAATGTAGTCCATAATGTGTATGTTGTGATCCTCCTACTGTTTTCACTTTAACATGTTTATATGTGGAGTTTATGTTGTTTTAAAATCCATGTGCAGTTCTGGTTTTTTGCTTCGTGCATTCTGTACATTAAGTTTCAGTATGTATCAGTATTACCATTGGATTCCTTGCGAAAAATCAGTCAAGATAGGTTCTTACGGATTTTAATTTCGTTAAAAATTGAGAGAGTTATGTGTGTTGGAAGTTTGACGAGAAAAGATGTCGAAAACTACATGTGCAGTTCTGTTTTTTGCATCGTGCATTCTGTATATTAAGTTTCAGTATGTATGAGTGATACCATTGGATTCCTTGCGAAAATCGGTCAAGATAGGTTCTTACGGATATTAATTTCGTTAAAAATTGAGAGAGTTATGAGTGTTGGAAGTTTGATAAAAAAGATGTTGAAAACTAAAAGAGATGTCGAATGTGATGTTGTGACATCTTTCCTCTTTTTTCTTATTTTATCTTCAAAACTCAACCAATTCTTTTACATAGCAAAAATCATCATTTTCCAATTTTGTTTTACACACTTCTTATTCATACTCCATAATATTTTAATCCACAAAAAATCACCAAAAAATATTATTATTTGATATATTTTTAATATATTCAAAAATATTGTTTTAAATTGTTTTAAATGCTTTTAATATGATTTCTTTTTCTTGATTTTTAAAACCAAAATGATTTTAAATATTCATGTGGATAAAATACTTTTTCATAAACCTTAATCATTGTTTATAACATGATTAATGATTTTATTTGATATTTTTATCATTTTTTTTACTTAATTTTTCTTTGAAAAATGCCTTTTAAAAATTGAAATTAGGGTTTCTTTGATTTTCACCCAAACAAATATTTTTCAAACACTTTTGGGCCTCTAATAGAGTGTAAGACCCAACCCTTTTTTTGTAACCAAAATAATTTTGGGCCTCAGTCATTGTATAAGACCCACGGTGTTTTCAAAGATCTTGGCGCAATCGCCTTTTCAAAAATAATCAATTGGGCCTCTCCTTGAGCTGTAAGCCCCATCACTTGTACAAAAACCTTATGGGCCTCAAATAGAGTGTAAGACCCAATCCCCTTTTAACCAAAACAATTTTGGGCCTCAGATATTGTATAAGTCCCTCTGTGTTAAAAGAAGAAAAATCTCGGCGCGATCGCCGTTTTCAAAACAAATAACCCTGGGCCTCTCCTTGAGCTGTAAGCCCCACCACTTGTATAAAAATAAACCTTTGGGCCTCTAGAGAGAGTATAAGACCCATCCCTTTGTATAGAAAACCTTTTTTGGGTCTCACATATTGTGTAAGTCCCTCTGTACAGTTTTCAAAACAACGGTGTGATCGTCGTTAAAACCTTGGGCCTCTCCTTGAGCTGTAAGCCCCAACAATCTTTTCAAAGCACTTTCTCCTTTGATTTTGAATATAATATTGTGATCAAAGCTTTCTTTGTTAAACAAACTAACCAAACAGCATGGAAGCCCTACAACCGAGTAAGTGTTTACCCGCTTTCTTTATCCGCTTATATATATATATATATATATATATATATATATATATATATATATATAACTGTATTGTGGGGCTACTCACTGTAAGTCTTCTTTCACAAACTTTTATATACTTGTCAAATATCCACTGTGTAATACTAGTATAGTTATTTAGAGTTTTCCCCGGCAACTACGTCTAGCACTAGGTAAAGCCATGTTGGTCACTCTTAAATACAAACAAAACTAGATCCCCATAGGATTATCAGACACAATCTTCCCTCCTCTTGGGGTTAAACAATATGGAGACGTGAAAGGCAACATTCTCGGTGAACCCTTTCTCAGACTGTCACCCTTAGAAACTGTCAAAGAAACTCTAACTCCCCAGAGATGATCTTTTCGCCGTGAATGGCATCTCTTGAGTTTCTTCCAAATACTCGGACTTTCCTGGCTTGATCTATTCTCAGTGAATGGCATGTCTTGAACTTCTCGGGGTTTGGGGACCCACAGGCTTCTTAAAAGCATCCCCGCCTCCTCTTGGGCGTTGTACAAGGACCCTTCGGCTTCTTAAAAGCTCTCATGCCTTCTCTTGGGCTTAGTATAAGGACCCAGAGACCTCTACAAGTATAGGAATAGAACATAGTCATCAATTTGCTAGAGTTGTCTTTCTGAGTCAAGTGTCAGACTTGTTAATGGGTCGACCTTCTTCCCTTAACATACCAGCCTTCTCTTGGGCATCATACAAAGATCATTCACTACCTGAGAATCAATTTTTCAAAACACCAGTAGACTTGGACAGTCTCAATACCCTTTGGATTTCCCATTTCCTTAAAGAATAGGAAATAACCCCAATCCTCTGATCAGTACCAAAGCATAGCCTTACCTTTAATCAGTCCCTTTATAAGAACTGATTTTCTCTTTTATACTGGACCTGTCACTAAACCGAAACAGTCACCAGAAAAATAGCCTCCTCTTAGGCTTTGTATAATGATCTTTCCTCAGTGAAGTTAGCCTCCTCTTGGGCTTTATACAATGATTCTCCCCAGCGGAGCTAACCTTTTCACACTCTCTTGTTGAGTATTAAAGACTCTCTTATTGAGTATAAAAGACTCTCTTGTTGAGTCAATCACGTTTTAGCCTCCATCTCGGGCTTTGTACGGGATACAAATCACTCTCTTGTTGAGTATAAAAGACTCTCTTGTTGAGTCAAACCTTTAGCCTCCATCTCGGGCTTCGTACGAGATACAAAAACACTCTCTTGTTGAGTATAAAAGAGTCTCTTGTTGAGTCAATCCACCTTTTAGCCTCTCTCTTGGGCTTCGTACGAGATACATAAAAGCACTCTCTTGTTGAGTCAACCCTTTTAGCCTCTCTCTCGGGCTTCGTACGAGACACATAAAAACACCCTCTTGTTGGGTCAATAGCCTCCTCTTAGGCTTTGTATAAGGAAAACCCCGGTCGAGTCAATCAACCTTTTAGCATCAAAATCTGTGCCTTGCTCACAGTATACAAACATCAACAACTCCTTTTCCCCCATCTAATTGTTGTAAGCGGCAAGCCTCTGGATTATTTACATCCACGCCACTGTCCCTCTTTTAGCATGAGAAATTCCTAAGAAAAGATGGCATTGCTCTAAACTGAGTTAAAGTCTTCTCCTTCAGGTTAAAAACTCCCATAAAGGAAATTATGGCATTGCTGGATTCACATATCCCAGTTAAAGTAATTCTCCTTTATAACCAGTCACGCAACAGTTGTGACAAACAGACCAAATACCCCTCTTTAAGAGATCACAAAGTCAAAACCCTTTAGCTTCACATCTTGGGCTTCGAACAAGATACAAATAGACCCTTCAGCTTCACATCTTGGGCTTTGAACAAGATACAAATCACCTTCAGCTTCACGTCTTGGGCTTTGAACAAGACACCAAAATGACCTTTTTTCCTCCCATAGAATAGGAGGAACTACGATCGCTCTGATTTCCCTGTTTCATTAAACGGGAATACGTAGGCATAAGATTGGAAGAATCTTAGCGAGCACACTAATTAAAATAATCAAATCCAGTACCTATCCAAAATCCCCATGAATAGTCCCGTCATTCCATGCTTAACAAAATAAACAGAGAAAGGCCCACAATCTAAACCGCATATGTAAACCAACAGTCATCTGTTTAAACTCAGTTTGCAAGTAGGGTTAATTGGAGACATTTATTTCCCTTCCTTAGTCTGCTTAATAGGATAAAAAATGAATCGACCTGTAGTACCCCAGAGCGATAGTGCTTAAGAACCACGTCCAAAATCGCTCGCTACAGAAAAAATGGCGCCCACCGTGGGGCCCTGCAGGGCATCTTGTCCCTCTTATCTCTCTGGTTGAAACCTTAAGTCTGAAAACTGCCAAGAAAAAATGACGACTTCATTGGGGCAGTCCTGTAGAGATCTTGCTCTCTTCCCATCTCTTAGGTAGAAACCTTGAGTTCACATTCACGTCACAGAAATGGCGACCCTGGTGGGGAGTCATTGTTTGTATAGGATCATAAGACTAGAGGTCTAGGATGATTAAGACAAATATATATACAGCTTTTCCTAAATGATATCTGTGTTTATTTTTATGCTAATGGGAATGCGTGTGATGCCGCATGTGGAAAGATTAAGTATACACCTAAGATAGGTGATGGCAATGTGGGTAATCTTGAGGGGAGTGAATCCCAGTTAAGAGCCCCCGATCGACCATCGGACTCAGTGGAGACTCCTTTTGCAGATACATTGCCTATACGACTTCGGTTGTTGAAAGTAGTGTGGTCGACTGGGTTATCTGAGAAGCTGAGGTTTTTAGCAGATTTAAGCCATTTTGTAGTGCGGAAGCTATCGGAAATAGTTGTCACGCGATACTACCCTCATCTGAGATTACTCTAGGATACATCATCTTGCTGGCGATCCGCTTGCTGTTGTTATCCTAGAGGGGTCAATGATTTTGCGGACAGGTACAAAAAATCACCAGTATAAACCTTTGGGGGGGTAGAGACTTGACTTCATGACACCGACCCTTTGACCCCATGTTTTTTCTATGTTTTTGTGTGCTGCATTCATGCATTCATTTAAAAAACATTAAAACATTCAAGAAAAATCTTCTCTTCTAGTCTCTCTTTTTCAAATTAAACTAAGACAATGATTGCAAATGTCAGAGAGAAAGAAGATTGCACTAATGGATTTCGGTAGAAGGAAAACTCATAAGTACACCTTAAAGGTTTCAAAGTTGGAGGTTTTTAAAGGTTTGGCGAGAATGATCACCAACCACGAGGCTTTCAGAGCCAAATATGGAGGACTGCTGTCCTTGTTAAGGGTCCATGTAATCGAAGGAATCCTGTCCACGCTAATCCAGTTCTACGATCCGGTTTATCACTGTTTCACATTCCCGGATTATCAGCTAGCACCAACACTGGAGGAGTATTCTCACCTGACTGATCTGCATATCACTGATCAAGTTCCCTTTTCTGGACTGGAAGAAATTCCAAAGTATCAGACCATTGCAAGAGCAATTTATTTGGACGAGTCAGAAGTCAGGACTCACATGACCACTAAGGGTGGCATCTAAGGTTTGCCAGCCCAGTTCTTGACAAAGAAAGCCCTGTACTTTTCCAGTATAGGGAACATGGCTGCTTTTGAGAGTATCTTTGTTTTGCTCACCTACGGGTTATTTTTGTTTCCCAACATCGATAACTTTATAGATATCAACGCCATTAAGATTTTCTTGATCGGAAACCCTGTACCAACCTTACTCGAAGATGCGTATCATTCGGTACACTTAAGGAATTTATACAGCGGAGGAATGATCACATGCTGTGTACCCTTGCTTTACAAATGGTTCACTTCCCATTTGCCCAAGTCTGCTGCATTTTGGGATCAAAAGAATACTTTAAGTGGTCGTAGAGAGTCGTGTCTCTTACCAACTCTGACATCGATTGGTACAATCAAATCTACGGCGGGATCAGAATCATTGACCGTTGTGGAAATTTCCCAAATGTACCCCTTATAGGAACTAAGGGAGGAATCAACTATAATCCAATTCTCGTTCGTCGTCAATTTGGATACCCGATGAGGCATGTCCCGCGTAATGTTCATCTAGAAGGTCTTTTCTTCAAGGAAGGAGAAAATGACAGAGCACTAAAGACAGAAATAGTGCACGCCTGGAAACACGTTCATAGGAAAGGACGAGAGTCTCCAGGAAAACCGAAATGTGTCTCGGTGGAGCCCTATCTCCACTGGGTACAAACTAGAGCTCTCAAGCTGAGGATGCCTTACCCTCGTCAGGAAGTTCTTCCATTAAGGGACCCTGCTTTTTATTTCATGTCTGAGACGGAAAAACTTCAAGTTACTCTCAGCAAAGTTCAGCAGGAGAAGAGGTCTTGGAGGAACAAGTACCGTATTCTCAATGTGGAGTGTAGGAAAATACAGCAGCTATTACGATAAAAAGATGCTCTGATTGAGATTTTAGAGCAACATGCTTTAGAAAATCAGGATGACCAAAGGAATTTGCTCGCTCCTTTCACTTGGCAGAGGAATGACAACCCGACAACGGCCCAAGAGCCCTGGTCAAAGAAGAGGAAAGTACCAGAACTAGCACTTGAGCTCTCCTCAGAGAGGACTCAGGATCCATTAGTTTAGGTTTCCTTTTTCAGCACTTCGTAATCTACTGTATTTCCATTTTCGTAATCTTTTGAATTCAAGAAAACAGGGTTTCCCCACTATTTGATATTTGAAATCTAATTGTCAAAGTTTACTTTGAATAAACAAAAATAATTAATAATCATTGCATTCATCATTCTCATAAACACATTCTTCTTACCTACGAATCTCACGTTTGTGTCTCGGTTCTAGAGTCAAACTGTCTCATTCGTACAATACTCGGGCCAATCGTCAGAAAAAGATGGATGATCTCGAGGAAGAGAACAGAGAGTTGAGAGAAGAGATCGACACTCTGAAAGTGGATCTGAGAAAGCTTCATAATGACATGCAAGCCCTAGCAGAAGCTCAAATGCAGCAACAAAGGACTGTGATCTCAGAGATCGCATCAACGCCCATAGTGGAAAAGTCTGATCCTAGGTACAAAATGTCGAAAGATCGTCCCTGGGGCATGCCACTCAACTATATCCTGGAAGGATATATTCCGCCGATCATGGAAGATCCAGAAAATACAGCAGGAGCTGCTGGGCCTGAAGGTTACAAACTTCGGGAAAGCAAAGATGCCAGGGGCATGACAACAACTCCTGAAGGTTACAAACTTCGGGAGACACCGAGAGTATCGGCCATAATGACTATACCACCGGCCGTGGTACACACTGTCCCGGAAGGACAGATTCCACCGATACCTTCTGGTGGGAACGACAACATGTTCGACAGAATGAATGAATTCCAGGAACAGTTCCTGGAAATGCATAAAGAACTCTAAGCCCTTCGTGTTCAGGATCTATTTGGAAAGGACGCCGCGGACCTCTGCTTAGTCCCCAATGTGAAAGTTCCACACAAGTTCCAGGTACCCAACTTTGAAAAGCACAAGGGTAACTCTTGCCCTCAGAGCTATTTGGTGATGTACGTTCGGCGAATGTTGGCTCAGACAAAGAACCAAGAGCTACTGATTCACTACTTTCAGGATAGTTTAACCGGTGTTGCATTAAAATGGTACATGGGATTAAGCCGCACCACGATCGGCACTTTCAGAGATCTTGGCGCTGCCTTCGTTCAGCAGTACAAATATAACCAGGACATGGCACCGGACATAGATCAACTCAGATCAATGCCACAAAAGGACAAGGAAACCTTTCAAGAATACGCTCAGAGATGGCGTGAGATTGTCGCTCAGATTTTTCCACCTCTGGAGGAAAAGGAGATGACAAAGATCTTCTTAAAGACCTTGAGCTCATTTTACTACGACAGACTGGTTGCCAGTGCGCCCAGTGACTTCACCGAGATGGTGGGCATGAGAGTTCGTCTTAAGGAAGCTGTCTGAGAAGAGCGCCTAGTTAAAGACGCTGGATCATCAAGTAGTACAAAACGATACGGTAGTGCTCTCCCTAAGAAAAAAGAGCAAGATATTGGGAATATCTCTCTCGGAAAGCAAAGGCGACGATACCAACCAGTAGCAGCTGTAACTCCTGCTATCAACCCTGCTCCTGTTCCTACGTATCAACCTCAGGTTGCTTAGAGCCAACCTAATCAACAACAATATTAGCAAAGGACACAACAACCTCTTCAGCAGGCTCGTCCTCCATACAACAACAACCATGCAACACGACCACCAGGGTTTGATCCTATACCCATGTTGTACGCAGAACTGTTTCCATTATTACTGGTCAAGGGGCACGTCCAAACCAGGTCTCCTCTTACAGTACCGAAAAATTCACCTTTTTGGTTCAAAGTGGATCAAACTTGCCCTTACCATCAAGGAGGATCAGGGCATAACATATAAAACTGTCTCAGTTTCAAATCCGACGTACAAAAGCTTGTTAGGAGCAGGGTCTTATCTTTCAAAGATACGAATCCGAATGTTCTCGCAAACCCGTTGCCTCAACACGAGAAAGCTGTAGTCAATTTGATAGAGGGAGAATCTAATCTCAGCTATCAAATTCATGATGTACTCTTATTAAGGGCCAACTTGGTCTAGATGCATTATAGACAAAGTGGATATGGCCATGTGCCACCTCATAATTATCACCAGTGTGATATCTGCTCTAAGAACAATCAAGGATGTTCTGTGGTGCAATCAGCTCTACAGGACCAATTGGATCTCGGATGGATACAAGAGCATCGAGTTCGTGGAGTTAACATGACATATACGAATTCCAACATCATTCAAAACCACGACATCCGTGCAATGAATGTTAACTTGGTGGCGATGCACTCAAGGCAAAGCCAGTATCATAATTTACCGCGACACAATTATAATTCCTGTCTGAATTGCTCGGTAAACAAACAGGGATGCTCTTTTGTACAAGAGGCCCTCCAGCGTCAGATGGATCTTGGATGGATCCGGGACTACCGTGATATAAATCCCTATCAGATCAACATGATTCAAATCTTCGATATTCGTTTGATGAATACCAGCTTGGTGGAGTTACACGCCAAGCAGGTTCAACTTAGTTTTCTCACTTCTCATGATTATCTGAACTGTAAAGGATGCAGTGAGAGTAACCAAGGGTGCGCTCTCGTTCAGAGAAATTTACAACACTTATTAAACCACTGGTGGCTTCCAATCTATCTGAATGAAGACACGCAATATATCAGTGTGCTTAATGGAAACCCTACTCGGCGTCAAAGTCAGGATGTCCGATCTATGGAAACAAACCTGGTAAGGTTGCACTGCATTCAAAGTGGGTGTGGCCAGGTGCCACCACACAACTATGAACATTGTAGAGTTTGCTCAGAGAGTAACCAAGGATGCTACCTTGTGCGGGCAGCCCTTCAAGATCAGTTGGATTGTAAAGAGATTCACCCGTGTCCGAGTCCCGAGCCAATCAACTGGATGCCGGACTACTTCGCTGATCAAATCAAAGATGTGGTTGTAATCTCTGATGATCAACGGAACAAGGATGTTTGTACCATCACCCCTCTACTGGACAAATCAAAGGTTCTTAGCCAGGAACTGATTGAAGTTACTTACGACAGTTAGAAAAATTAGAAGGCTCCTGTAATTATCTATCTATCGGGACCATTACCGTATGAAACAGCTAACGCGGTCCCTTACAAATACGGTGCAACAATAATTGAGAATGGAAAGGAAATTCCATTACCCTCCGTCGTGAATATTGCAGAAATCAGTCGGGTAACACAGAGCCGTCGAATCTTCAACCGAGGAGTTGGAGAACCTAACAAAGAAAAGGAACCTCAAACAGAAGTTCCCGATCAACCAGTCGGTCAATACAGTAATCCCAACCTTTCAAAAAACAATGATAAGATTCTGAAGCTCATCCAAAGGAGTGAATACAACATTGTTGTTCAGCTGTTACAAACTCCTTCAAAGATCTCTGTGCTATCACTTTTACTAAGTGTCGCGGTGAAAATTGGATACCATAGTTATTTGTTAACTAGGATCGCATTTTTAATGTCACCACCGTCTTTGATTTTATCCAAGGGAAGGGAGAAAGACCGAATACCCACAATGCAATGCAAATGCACTAAAATTCTAAGTTCGGGGGTTGGTTATACCTAGGGAAGGTGTTAGCATCCTAGATATCTGTAGTACTCTACAGGAACCTCTTGATTTTTTTTTATATTATCTGTTATTTGTTTTGCTAAGGGTTTTAGGGTAGGTGATTTATTATTTTTTATCCTAAGTGTGCTCGACAAGATATCGCATCTTGTGCCTACATATCCTGCCAGGAGGGAATCAGAGCACTTGTAGTTCCTTATTAAGGATACTAAATGTTTAAAGGTTTATGAGAGGAAGATGAGTCATCATCTTAAGAAAACCACCACAGTTCTTGAAAATGTTTGTATTTGTGGGGTATGTGATTGTATGTCCCTTTCTTTGAGACGATTAACATCTAATTCTCTTGTGTGGAGAATTAGGTGGGCTAAAGTTTGATTTAAAAATCAAAATTAAGGGGGGACCAACCTAGGAAATCTATCCTAAGTTATCTAATAGACTTATCTTAAGGGTGTCGAGTATGAAATGCAAATGATGTGCACCATGCACAATAACATGGTTATCATGCATGGGATTTTCCCTTGGATATTAATGCGATTGATTAACGTTATTTAGGCGAGGTGCTAGCAAAGTGATGCTAGACTTGTGTCTTGTGATCAAAAGGTCGAATGCGATGCCCTAAGGTGATCGACTTACATAGGTAGAAAATTGGCTCGACGTTGGATCGAGGATTTTTAACATTTTGAAAAGGTTTGAAGCACATAAGCAAGAGTAAACATACAAAGGCATGATATCAGGATAAGATAAACAAGCAAGCGTTTCACTTGGGCGCGAGAGATTCTAAAGAGTTTTGATTTATTGAGAAGAAGAGTCGCTTTGATTTTAAGGTTTATTAAAAAAAGTTATCTTTTTATAAAAGGTTTATTTTTATATTGAGATATTTTGTTGCAGATTATTTTAATTTGAAAAAAAAGGGTTGTATTAAAAAAAAAGGGTTTACTTTTAATAGTTTTAGAAGACGGAGTTTTTATTTTTAAAAGGGTTTCACTAATTAATAAAAGTTTTAGTAAGTTTCTAATTAGAATGATTATATTTTATTAATAGAAGTGATAAAAAAAGAGTTATATTATTCTTTTTTACTATATAAAATAATAAAAGGAAAATATGTTCTTAAAAAAGTTATATTTTGTTAAAAGCTCTATATTTATTTTAGTTATTTTAAAAAAATTACTTTAAGAGATGAATTATTATTTTAAAAGATGTTAAATTAATAAAAAGGTTATTTAATTAAAACGGAGGGATTAAGTGTTTGTAAAAAAAAATGTCTATGGTGGAGCTTCAACTTCCAACCGTGGGATGTGCGTGTAGTGTGATTAGACGGATAAAATGGTGAGGGTGCACGGTAGTGTGTCGTGGAGTGCATGTGTGTGATTATCAAATGAGCAAAAAAGTGAAACAAGGGAACGCGGTCCTCACTCACTCGCCTCCGTCTTCTCCCTCGGACTCTCCTACCTCTCACACAAAAGTTCTAAACCCTAAAGCTCAAAATCTCGCCGTCACCTCTCGTTCTCTCGATCGTCTCTCCAAAGTTAGGGTCGTTGGAACCCTCCACGCGCCGCCAAAAAAATCTCGTCTCTCCCACTCTCATTTCTCGAACGGAAGGGGTTCTCAGAAACCCTAAAACACCGTCTCCCTCACTCGATCTCTAATCTCTCTCGACCAAACGATCAATCAACAAGTAAAACCCCATCCCATGGTTCCCTAGCCCCATTTCACTATAATATTGATTACAGATTACAAAGATTTAGGGCGACGGAAAAAAAGAAAAGAAAAGATCGCCGACGGTTGAAGGTGAGGAAATGTGACCGCGACCTCAAGATCTCCGTTCCAGATAAGTCTCTTTCTTCTTTCTTGCTTTTACGTCGTGACCTCCACGCTTGCAATTTGTGTGTGTGTGTCGTGTTTACTTTGATCCCCTGGCCTTGAGTATGTGCGTATAGTCTCTGGTCTATTGGTGGGATTGGATTTTAGGTTTGTTCTGAATAGTGAGTGTTTGGGGATGCTTTGATGTTTGGCCGTGCGTATGGCTCGGAGGATTGTCTCCTGGTATCTGTGATTTTTGAATTGGTTGAGTGACTTAAAATTGATGAAGTGTTTTATGGTGTGGGTGATTTGATGAAAGGTTCATGTGTTGTGGTGTCTGGTTATGTATGAGTTGAAAATGGTTTTATGATTTGTGAGATTTGTTCTGTGAACTGATATGAAAATTTATGGTATACCAATATGATTTGATGAATGTTTTCGTTTTGAGGTCTGGTTTGGTGATTGTATCGTTCGGTCCCCTGGGCGTATGGTTTGTGTGAGTATTTATAGACTTCAAGAATTAAATGTGTGGGATATTGTTTTGGACAGAAGTCCAATGAATGCTTTGCTGAATGAGGGAGCCCTGTTGTGGTAACAATTCGAAATTGATTTATTATGTTTGGAACTAGTTTTGGAAATTAACATAGTCCATAATTCCTTGTCTTGGATATTCTTGTGAACCGTTTGAAAGCTCCCTCTTTTTTAGCTTAGACATGTTGGGTGACCGTTTTGGAAATATTTCAAAAATTGTCTTGGTTATGTCGGTAATAGAAATGCACTCACTAATAACCTTCTGATAGTGATCACAGTTTGAGAATGATTTTGGGATGTCGTTAAATTCGTCTGAACATGTTTTGGGATTGCTTGATGAGGATAATATTATTTCCTTTCTTAATTCCGACATCCATGAAAACGTTCCAATTCTGAATTATCCTGTCTAATTATGTTTGGAAAGTGTTTTGAGTTTGTTTTGGAAAGGAACAATTGTGATCCTATGTCATGAATATACGAGGAAACTTTGCCCTTTTGATTTTTCCATGTTTGATGATTCTTAATTTGGTGAATTTTTATCCTTCAATGCATTTCAAAAGGCCATTTACGAGTGAGCCCTGATTGTGCTGTTTGCAGGTTTTTTCAAGGGTATTGAGGTGGAATCACGGTGCAAGAATGTTTCTGGAGGTGAAATCATGAGGTCCTGAAGTTGTCTCATGGTGCTAGGATTATACTTATCAGTTTCAAGGCATAAAGCACTGACACGGTTCTTATTTTTCTTGGCAACAGCACCAGAAGCAACCCTTTGTAGATGAGTTTCAAAGGTTTAATCTTCTCATCTTGGCATACTTTTTGATAACCATACTTTGAATTTCTTGAACTTAAAATGCTTTAAAGTGTGAAATTTGAATTCGAATTGTAAGAACCTGGCTCGAACTTTGTATTATGAGTTTTCAACTTCTTCTATTGGATGAAACTCATCATTGTCAGGAAAGACGTCAACTTGTATTGTTGGTATCTCTTGGATTGTCAAATTGAAACGGCTTTATTACTTGAATAAAGTCCTATAGTCCAAAGCCTTTTTGGTTGGTGGAACTTGACATTTGTGTGTTTGATGGTGCAGGTTGTAATTTTGAAGATTTCCAAAAGCAAATACGAAGAGCCAGCGGGTGGGCTGAAAAAATTGGACCTATGAGAAGTGCAACCAATTCCTGAATTTGAGGTTAAATGACGATGAGATTCGGGGCGCTTAGGAGGCTTCACAATTTCAAACAGAAACTCTGCACATAGAGCTTCATTCTTGCAACTTCTTTCACCTGGCATTTTCGAATTGGAGTGTTCCTAAACAGGGGTCTTTTAAGAAAGTTTACCTTATCATTCTCGTGGAAACGAACCATTATATCCCCATTAGGTAAGGCAAAATAATTGGCAGATTTTCTCGCTGTTCTGCCACAAACAGTTGCATCAAAGTTTCCTTTATCAATAACCGTACCAATGGAAAGAAAGATTACCATGCTGAGTCCTTCGTCCTCCTTTATGCTATGATTTATATTTTTGAACAGAATTGTAACTTTGTAACTCATATGATTCTTCCTTGTAAAGTTTGTAATCGCATCAATTGTTTCATGAGACTTTTGGATTTTTGAATTTATATCTATGTCATGAAAAATCCAACTCTAAACTTGGAAAAAAAATGAACTTTGAGCTTTGATTGGAACCACTTGGGACTTTGTATACCTCTCATGATGCTTCCAACGATTCATCATGCATGAGGCTTAGAAAACTAGGTCCGTTATGAGCATGACGCACATGAGGGAATTACATGGTGCTTTAGCATAGCAGCTCTCTCAAATAGTCCCCCCTAGTGATCTCACCTGCGTATTGCTACTTAGATGCGATACTCCAATATCATGTCCCTAAAATCTGATGAGCTTTGCCAAATACACTTCACGCTTTGTACAGTTCTAATATTCCATGATTATATGTTGCTATGTCTGAAGGAATTGAATTAACAACAACCTGCCCTGTTTGTACACGCATTACTTACTCATCCCTTGTTTGGCAAAGACCTTATGTGAGATTTGCTTTGAGGCTTTTGGATGAAAATGACCTTGATATTGGAATCGGGAAACT
Source organism: Lathyrus tuberosus (assembly GCA_022829125.1). Taxonomy (NCBI): domain Eukaryota; kingdom Viridiplantae; phylum Streptophyta; class Magnoliopsida; order Fabales; family Fabaceae; genus Lathyrus; species Lathyrus tuberosus. Next base: position 1,257,558 of record JALAZF010000390.1, read on the forward strand.
CTTACAATTTGAATCATATTGATGAAGCAACCTAAAATTTCGTAAAGAATCAAGAATCATGAACATTCACCTTGAGAATTTCTTGTCTAAATTCAATTCAAATCTTTATTCCAACTTTATCACTTCCAGCTCATTGATAAAAATATCAACAAGAAAATTCCAATTTCTCTCTTAAGATCGAAAGAATCTTACGTGATAATCCAACTCCATGAATGAAAAAACTAATTCTCCTGGACATATATTGCTCGCACAACCACAAATTTAGATGACGATGAAACTAGAGGCCCGATATAACCCTGCTTCAAACCAAACGACAGGAAAACCTGATTCCTTGGGGAATCCTCTGAGAAATCTTTAGGACAATAGACCTTGTAGTGGCTACAGGACCCTAAGAATGAGGGCATATCTCCACAGGAATCTGACACAACTTGTCAAGACCAGAGAACCTCCACAAACATCCACACAGCACAACCTTCAGGACCTTGAATCTTCTGCAGCAGCACCTGTACTCATAAATGAAACCAACGGACAACAACTGGGTAAAGCAGTTAGTTATGCACGAATGATGGACCTAAAATGGTATGCGATGAACAAGGCGGAGATCTTAGGGTCAAAAATTAGGGTGCGACACTAAGTTCCGAAGCCCACAGAGAGGCTCTACAAAAAGTCTTAGAGCAGGCCTTTGTGGAACAGGATGTGTCAATACGACAGTTTGATAGCATCATCTCTAACATCACTTCCTGCAACAACTTAGGATTCAGTGATGAGGATTTTCCAGAGGAGGGCAAACGCCACAACATGGCGCTCAATATCACAGTTAACTACCAGGACGATGCTTTAGCCAGTGTACTGGTAGACACGGGATCGCCCATCAACGTTATGCCTAAGTCCACTTCAATGCGACTATCATTCAAAGGATCCCCGATGAGGGGCAGCGAGGTTATCGTCAAAGCCTTTGACAGATCTCAGAAAGCAGTTATCGGCAAAGTCGACCTTCCCATAACTATCGGTCCTCACACTTTCCTAATCACTTTCCAGGTCATGGACGTCCGGGTAGCGTACAGCTGTTTATTAGGAAGACCTTGGATACACCAGGCTGGGGCAGTCACTTTGATGCTACACCAGAAACTGAAGTTCGTCAAGAACGATCAACCCGTCACGGTCTGTGGAGAACAAGCCTTGCTCGTGAGTAACTTATCATCGTCTACTTGCGTAGAACCCGAGGAGGTTATTGGAACTCAGTTCCAAGCACTGTCGGTGAGCAATGAGAATCAATCGGAGAAAGGAACCTCAATTTCCTCGTACAAAGATGCTCTCAAGGCGATCAAAAGTAACAATACAAAAGGATGGGGACAACTTGTCATTCCTACTGATAACAAAACAAAGAAGGGTCTTGGTTTTTCTCAACCTGCACCCAGACAACTGCTAACGATGAAAGTCTTCATCCCATTCAGGACTTCTTCCACTGTGGAGGTTTCCTTCAACCAGTGCCTCAAACAGTCCATACTATCAACGAGGGAGATCCCTCCGATACGGATGAGGAATGGAAGTCCTATCTCAACGAGGACGGTTATATGTCTCAGGAAGAGGTGCCTACGCCATTTTTCTATCCCGCACAGAGTCCGAGATTTATACCCAAGTCAGACGTCGAAATGATATATGGAGATTGTGATCTGGAAGGATGTCGTGCTCCACCAAACTCATTAGAGGAGGACACTCTAATGAAAGACAACTTTGACCACGACTATTACGGCCCAATGGATGGCCTGCCTATCTGGCAGCCGTATCCAGGAGACTTGGGGCAAGAAAATCAGTCGAACAATGAAAATTAGCTGAGCATCATTGAACAAAACACCTGTGTCCCCACCATGATATGGGATCAACATTCAGGTCATTCAGAACCTATCCAGTATGACGATGAATTGGAAAAGCTTGCCGGACTAGAATTCATCAACTATGCTTTTCCTGAGGTCAACGTCATCGAGAGAGATGACCCATCCAGTTCCAAAGAAGTGTGGGACACCTTAGGACAACCAAGTGGAAAATTTGACTTCATGGTCAAATACACCGCTCCTGAAAGCTCTCGTATCAGGTTTGAAAATATCCAGCCAACTGGATGGGAAGATATACCTGAGAGCACAAATACTATGCAAAATACAACTGAGGAATCCTCCTACGACAACTCTGCCTGGGAGACAGATTCCAATGATCCTGCTCCACGAGAAATCAGCGTTATTTCTTAAGACAAATCAAGGAAAGTACCAGACTTTGTGATTCACCGAGGAGTTCGCCGCCAATGGGTTGCTGTCGATGTTCCGACGATTGTTCATAAGTCAAAGTAATTGCCGTCTTTAACCTTTCACCATGCCCAAGTGAAACAAATGTTTTGATAAGCTCACTTTCTGTAAATTTCCCTCTTCGCTTCGCCCAAAGCGACAGAATTTTGTTTTATAGGGCTGTAGTTTCAAGAATCGACTTGTTCATAAATAAAATAATGTCGTTATGTAATTTCCGCATTAATTGCTGTTTTCTCTTTTTGCTTTTCTCAGAAAATGGTAATCCTAAAAAACAAATAATAATAAACAAGCAGTTTTTCAAAAAAAAACACTGTACACACTCTTGCATTCTCTCTATCTCTTCTAAAACACAAATCATCACGTCATGCAGATTGCTTGTTTTAAACCCCGTTGAAACATACGATCTGATGCCTTCTCCCGACTTTGAGTTCCTAGTATTTGGGGCTGAAGAAGAAGTTGACAACGAAATTCCATAAGAGAACTCCCGATTACTCCGACAAGAGGAAAGGTCCATTGAACCTCACAAAGAGCCGTTGGAAATGATCAACGTGGGTTTAGAAAAAAAGAGAAAAGAAATCAGGATTAGGGCACTGCTCAGTCCAACTGCCAAAGAGAGTTTGACAAAGCTTCTCAGAGAATTTCCCGATGTGTTTGCTTGGTCCTACCAGGACATGCCAGGGTTGGATACTAGCATCGTGAAACATCATTTACCATTGAAATCGGAATGTCCGCCAGTAAAATAGAGGTTGAGACGGACTCACCCGGACATGGCCGTCAAAATCAAAGAGGAGGTACAAAAACAGATTGACGCGGGTTTCCTCGCCATGTCAGAATATCCTCAATGGTTAGCCAATATCGTACTCATTCCAAAAAAGGACAGAAAAGTCAGAATGTGTGTCGATTACAGAGATCTGAACAAGGCTAGTCCAAAGGATGACTTTCCTTTGCCGCACATTGACATGCTAGTAAACAGTACAGCAAAGTTCAAAGTTTTTCCTTCATGGATGGATTCTCGGGCTATAATCAAATCAAAATGGCGCCAAAAGACATGGAGAAAACTTCCTTCATCACCCCATGGGGTACCTTTTGTTACAAGGTAATGCCGTTCGGTTTGAAGAACGTCGGGGCAACCTATCAAAGGGCCATGACTTCTCTGTTTCATGACATGATACACAAGGAAATCGAGGTATATGTCGATGACATGATTGCCAAATCTAAGACAGAAGAGGAGCATGTGACCCACCTGTCAAAACTATTCAAGCAGTTGAGAAAGTACAAACTCCGCTTGAATCCCAACAAGTGCACATTCGGTGTCCATTCAGGGAAACTTTTAGGGTTCATCGTCAGCCAAAAAGGAATTGAGGTTGATCCTGACAAGGTCAAGGTCGTTCAAGAAATGCCTTCTCCAAAAATTGAAAAACAAGTCAGAGGATTCCTGGGACGTTTGAACTACATCTCCAGATTCATATTCCTTATGACCACAACATGTGAGCCAATTTTCAAATTACTCAAAAAGAATCAGGATTGCGTTTGGACAGAGGACTGCCAAACTGCCTTCGACAGTATTAAGGAATACCTGTTGAACCCACCGATTCTATCACCTCCAGTGGAAGGAAGGCCACTAATCATTTACTTAACAGTCTTGGAAGACTCCATGGGTTGCGTGCTTGGTCAACAAGACGAAACAAAAAGGAAGGAGTCTGCCATCTATTATTTGAGCAAGAAATTCACCGACTGCGAGACTCGGAACACTATGCTTGAGAAAACTTGTTGCGCTCTGGGTTGGGCAACCAAACGTCTTCTCCAGTACATGATTCGTCACACTACTTGGTTAATCTCTAAGATGGATCCAATCAAGAACGTCTTTGAAAAGCCTGCTCTCACGGGAAGGATTGCCCGTTGGCAGATGTTGTTATCAGAATACGACATCGAATACCATGCTCAAAAAGCCGTTAAAGGGAGTATTTTAGTCGATCATTTGGCTCATCAACCGATTGACAATCAAGAATCAGTCGGATTTGACTTCCCAGACGAAGATGTCATGTATTTGAAAATGAAAGACTGCGATGAATTGCTACCCAGTGAAGGACCGGAACCAGGTTTCCAGTGGGGACTTATCTTCAACAGAGCTGTCAATCATTACAGAAATGGAATTGGGGCAATCATCATAACACCTCAAGGTGCCCACATTCCTTTCACTGCCAAACTTACATTCAAGTGTACAAACAACGAGGTCGAATACGAAGCTTGTATTATGGGTCTCGAAGAAGCGATCGACTTAAGGATCAAGAACTTGGATGTATATGGCGACTCAGCCCTGGTTATCAATCAGATCAAAGGAGATTGGAACACATACCAATCAGGACTGATTCCTTACAAGGATTATGCAAGAAGGTTGCTACCTTTCTTCAACAAAATTGAGTTTCATCATATCCCTCGTGAAGAGAATCACATGGCTGATGTCTTAGCCACCCTCTCTTCCATGATTAGTGTAGGTCAATGGAACGACTTACCTAAGATATATATAATGCGCCTTGAACTTCCCACTTATATCTTCACGATTGAAGCAGTCATAGACGACAAACCTTGGTATCACGATATCTAATGCTTCCTTCAAAAACAAGAGTACCCACCTGGGGCACTAAGGAAGGATAGGAAAACCCTTAGAAGGCTGGCAGGCAGTTTCTTCCTGAGTAGTGACACACTCTATAAGAGACATTTCAACATGGTCTTGCTCCGATGCGTAGACAGACCAGAAGCAGACATGCTGATAAAAGAAATTCACGAAGAATCATTTGGCACTCATGCCAACGGACACACAATGGCGAGAAAAATTCTAAGAGCAGGGTACTATTGGCTGACCATGGAATCCGACTGCTACAAGTACGTGAGGAGGTGTCACAAGTGTCAGATATACTCTGACAAAATCCATGTACCGCCAATGCATCTCAAAGTTCTTTCTTCCCCATGTCCTTTTTCCATATGGGGAATTGACATGATTAGCATGATTGAACCTAAGGCTTCAAATGGACATCGGTTCATCCTGGTAGCCATTGACTATTTCACCAAGTGGGTCGAATCAGCGTCATACGCTAATGTAACCGACAAGTGGTGGTCCAATTTATCAAAAACAATATCATCTGCCATTATGGTGTTCCGAGCCAGATCATTACAGATAATGGATATAACTTGAACAACAAGATGATGAAAGAGTTGTGTGCTGAGTTTAAGATCAAACACCATAACTCATCTCCCTACCGACCTAAGATTAACGGAGCGGTAGAAGCGGCTAACAAGAACATCAAGAAGATCGTTCAAAAGATGGTTGTAACCTACAAAGACTGGCACGAAATGGTACCTTTTTCTCTTCACGGTTATCGTACATCTGTCCGCACTTCAACAGGGGCAACCCCTTTCTCTCTAGTATATGGCATGGAGGCAGTGCTCCCCATAGAAGTAGAGATCCCATTAATCCGAGTATTGATGGAAGCTCAGCTTATAGAAGCTGAATGGTGTCAAAGTCGACACGACGAATTAAACATGATCGAAGAGAAGCGAATCACGGCACTATGCCACGGTCAGTTGTATCAACAAAGAATGAAGAAGGCGTTCGACAAAAAGGTCTGACCTCGCGTATTCAGGAAAGGAGACCTTGTGCTCAAAAAGATACAATCATTTCTCACTGATTCCCGGGGTAAATGGACTCTGAATTATGACGACCCCTATGTGGTCAAGAAAGCATTCTCAGGCGGTGCCTTGAGACTCGCGACCATGGATGGAGAAGAATTTGCCTACCCCACGAATGTTGACGTAGTCAAGAAATACTTCGCCTAAATAAAAAAAATGTCTCGGTGGATTGAAAACCCAAAAGGGCGGTCCAGGAAAAAATTAGAGACACAAGCTCAGGGGCAAGTCCCTCAGCAACAGTCATGCCATCCGTCAGGAAAACTCCAGTCAAGGTCATCTTCGACAGAAGCTCAGGATGCCCAAAATTCAAAGTTGGTAGAAGGATAGTGGTCGTTATGTTTCAATATAGCCCTTTTCTCTTAAATTACCATTTTCTAACTTTGTAAATACTCTATGGAATCACGCGCTTGGCTGATTTCCATCCTATCAATAAAATTTGAGCCCTTGTGCTTTTGTTTGCAATTCTTATTTGTTTTAGCTTTACAGAACGACGTTTTTAACATGATTAACGATTCTTGAAATAAAACAAAAATGAATTTACTTGTTAAACTTTTTCTTCTTTTAAAATAAATATGGCAATTCTTTTGACTGTTGAACATCGAAAGAACATCAATCGCTTCTCCAGAAGTAAGCGAGCTTCAAAGTGCAGAATCAAAGTATTCCTTCTAAACCAGTGCGCCTGAATGAAGGATCAGTTATGTCAGATGCGGATACTCCGTCTGACATCCCCGACAGAGTTCTTATCTCCTAAGCCCGACCAACAGTATTCCCCGTAGGGATTATCTCTCCTAAGCAAGGCAGAATTGCTATCTTGAATCGAAGATACTTTTCGTCCCCCCGCAGTGGCCGAGTATCCAGTCATGTTCATCTTCTAATTTGTATGTCGTGTCAGTTTTGTCAGCATATACATACATACGTCATGCATTATTATTTTACATGCATATTCATATCACATCACTATCACTCCAGTCGGTCTTATCCCCTAGTGATAAAAGTCCTTTCAATCGAGTTGTCAGATCTTTCCTCATCAGGAAGTGAATCATCTAAGTAATCTCTCTCCCGTTTATCTCTGGATTAGAGACGGTATTTGACCACTTTGATAACTTGAACCTCTGAGAAACAAGAAAACTTTCAACAAATATCACTCTTTGCCATTAAAGATGATATATTCGCTTTCCTGGATTAAGGAAAATCCCCAGAGAAAGCCCCTCAAAATTGGGGTACATCGTATGGCATTTCTCTGAAAAGACCTCAGGAAAAGTATGATGTAACACCCCCAAACGGAAACAGTATCTCAAGAGACTCGCTTTCCCCAGTAGAGTCGACAAATGGCATCTCCAAACAGAGAAGTTTGTGTACCTCTACAACTCAGACAACTGGGTTCCCCAGCAACTCTGACATCAAAAGTTTTTCCGTCAAATGGCATCTCCCCAGGAAAATTCGGTGAGAAGTTTAAGGAAAATCGCTACACATAGCGTCCCTTGTCGATAAAGTTTATTGACAAAAGAAACTTAGACCAGTTCCTTGGTAGGAAACCAGGAACGAGGGGAAGTTTACATCAGAAACTTAGACCAGTTAACCAGGATCGAGGGGAAGTTTACATCAGAAACTTAGACCAGTTCCTTGGTAGAAAACCAAATCGAGGGGAAGTTTATTTAAGAAAACTGAGACCAGTTCCTTGGCTGAAGACCAGGATCGAGGGGAAGTTTTTACTTTTCTAAGCATCATTGCTTAGCATAAAAGGAAGGATGTGTGAACTACCGTTCATAACCACCATCAAAATTTTGGGTATTCCGATATTTAATCCTCTTGCCCCCCGAATGCCCGAATACCTTCGCCATTCACACCTTCGGGTCCAAGAAAGTTAAATAGGGGCATCTGTCATACCCCAAATTTTGACCACTAAGATTCCCATCATTGTGCAAATCATCATCACAATATGGATGAACTTTCATACTCATTAGTCTCCCCAAAGATGGGTGAGCATTCTCTACACTCAAAGAATTAGGGTTCCAAGCCCTCTCAGAGCATTTAGACAAAGGATCAATCAAGGAATGACATGATCTTCAACTTGTCTAACCTCTAAAATATCCACAAAGGATCAAGAAGTCTCCCACATCCTGAATCAAGCATAAAGATGCAACATTCCAAGTGGATCAAGCCTCAAGTTCATCTAATACAAAGTCAATTGACGCAGAAAGTCAAAGTTTGACTTTTGGTCAACTTTGAGCTTCACAAGCCTTCTCAAGAAAATATGATGGATAATTTAATTTCATCAAATTTAAATCAAGAAATCATGGAAAATTGCAAAATTGATCAAATTGAAGGAAACTTAGAACTTTTTTCTAAGTTAAAATCATGTTCAAGTGCACAACTTTTCAAGGTTGTAACTATTGGTCCAAGCATCCATTGATTTTGCTTAAGGGCTACTTTTAAAGAGGGTATTTAATACTTCAACATTGTAGAAGGAATCAACTCAAAATATCATAAGGATTGAAAGATATAAGTGATCAAAGTTAGGAATTCTTAATGTCAAATGTTCCGACATTTCATAGGACATCATTATTATTTTTCCAGCAAGAATGTCCCAACTTCAAGGATGTTTTTCTCCATGATCCAAGTTTATTCAAGCCAAACCTTGAACATCAAAGTTGAAGTACATAATCTCACCTTTCCAAAAAGTCCTAGAAAGCTCATTTATCATTCTCGAGCAGAAAGTTGTGGTCTCTGCAAAAGGCATTGATAAAACAGAATTTTCATGACAGCTTTTAGGACAGATTTGATCACACAAGTTCATGGTCATTTTTGACAACTTTATAAGTCTTATCTTCATAAACCTTGAACATCAAAGTTGAAGTACGTTATCTCAGCTTTCCAGAAAGTTATAGAACGTCCATTTATCATACTCGAGCAGGAAGTTATGGACTTTACAGTAAGGCTTTCTGCAGCTATTTTTTAGGACAGATTTTGAGCACTTTTTCTTGTGCCACACAATTTTCAAGCTTTGTCACCATGCAGGACAAGCATCAAAGGTGCAATTCACTTCAACTCAAAATATCAAAGTGGATTAAAAGAGATAAGTGATTAGAGTTTGGAATTGTTAATGTTCAAAGTTGTCAAATGTTTCAACATTTCATAGGACATCATTAATATTTTTCCAGCAAGAATGTCTCAACTTCAAGGATGTTTTTCTCCATGATCCAAGTTGAACCAAGTCTAGGGTCAAACATCAAAGTTGAAGTATGTCATCTCAACTTTCCATAAAGTCCTGGAACAACCATTTATCATTCTTGAGCAAGGAGTTATGGATTTTACAACAAGGCTTGCTGCAGCTGATTTTTAAGACAGGTTTCAGGACAAATTTGCACATTTCTTGTGCCACATGAATTTTTAAGCCTTGTCATCATTTTGGACATATCTGAGGATCAAATCCAAGGGGGATGATCTGATCTCCAAGCCTCCAAAGTCCTTGGAACCAAAAATAGCATGCCAAACCTAGAAAACCCTAAAAGACGGACAAAACTCCAATTTTGTTTTGGAGCAATTAATGGATGCACCAAGATGGCATGGACTGAGCTTCTTCCAACTGAATTCAGTCAAGATTCATCCAACAACAAGGGAACCAGCAGCCTGTGGCCTAACCTCTATTCAATGGCTAGAGGAGACTTGGATTCTCATTGATCAACATTGGCCAAACTTCTGCAGCAGTTGACATTCACTATTACTTGCAAAACAAACTTGCTCTACTATAAATAGAGCTCATTTGTGCTCAGTTTGAGTACACCAAAGCCATCAAACAGATGCTTTCCTCAAAATCACTTATTTCACTACAAAATGCCTTCTTTAGCAAGGTAATTATGAGTTTTTGAGTTAGAGAGCATTTCCACCACAGCTCATGATCCAAACACATCTAATATGTCATATCTAAGCTGTCCAAACTCTCAAAGTGACCTGTAACACCAAAATCACAAAGTCACCTCTCAAAACCTCAAAATTGGACTTTTTTGCATTTTTCAAGCCATGTCTTGATTAAGTCACTTTTCAAACCAGATAAAGCCTCAAACACACTCCAAATATCATCCTTGAACTGTCCCAAATGGTCCCCCCATCTGGAACACCATTTGAGGGAGTTGGCATTTTGGCCACTTTTGCCCATTTTGCAAGAAAGAGCTCAAACTTGCTCCAGAGGTTTCTAGCTGATTCCAACCATCGTAAAAGCTTCTAAGAGGTCATTTGAGGGTGTCCAAATCCTCAAATCATTTCTGGAACAAAGCACTTGGTAGGTTGCACAAAATCTCCAAAAAAGAGGTAAGCTTCACAACTTGATTTCTTTGAATCATGCTTTCCTTTGATGTCCACATACATGCATCATATTGAACAATTCTTGAAGTAAAAATGTAGTCCTTAATGTGTATGTTGTGATCCTCCTACTGTTTGCACTTTAACATGTTTATATGTGGAGTTTATGTTGTTTTAAAATCCATGTGCAGTTCTGGTTTTTTGCTTCGTGCATTACGAACATTAAGTTTCAGTATGTATGAGTAGTACCATTGGATTCCTTGCGAAAAATCAGTCAAGATAGGTTCTTATAGATTTTAATTTCGTTAAAAATTGAGAGGGTTATGCGTGTTGGAGGTTTGACGAGAAAAGATGTCGAAAACTACATGTGCAGTTCTGGTTTTTTGCATCGTACATTCTGTAAATTAAGTTTCAGTATGTATGAGTGATACCATTGGATTCCTTGCAAAAAATCAGTCAAGATAGGTTCTTACGGATTTTAATTTCGTTAAAAATTGAGAGAGTTATGAGTGTTGGAAGTTTGATAAAAAAATGTTGAAAACTAAAAGAGATGTCGAATGTGATGTTGTGACATCTTTCCTCTTTTTTCTTATTTTATCTTCAAAACTCAACTATTCTTTTACATAGCAAAAATCATCATTTTCCAATTTTGTTTTACACACCTCTTATTCATACTCCATAATATTTTAATCCACAAAAAATACAAAAAAATATTAATATTTGATATATTTTTAATATATTCAAAAATATTGTTTTAAATTGTTTTAAATGCTTTTAAAATGATTTCTTTTTCTTGATTTTTAAAACCAAAATGATTTTAAATATTTATGAGGATAAAATACTTTTTTATAAACCTTAATCATTGTTTATAACATGATTAATGATTTTATTTGATATTTTTATCATTTTTTTACTTGATTTTTCTTTGAAAAATGCCTTTAAAAAATGAAATTAGGGTTTCTTTGATTTTCACCCAAACAAATCTTTTTCAAACACTTTTGGGCCTCTAATAGAGTGTAAGACCCAACCCTTTTTTTGAAACCAAAATAATTTTGGGCCTCAGTCATTGTATAACACCCACGGTGTTTTCAAAGAACTTGGCGCAATCGCCTTTTCAAAAATAATCAATTGGGCCTCTCCTTGAGTTGTAAGCCCCATCACTTGTACAAAAACCTTATGGGCCTCTAATAAAGTGTAAGACCTAATCCCCTTTTAACTAAAACAATTTTGGGCCTCAGATATTGTATAAGTCCCTCTGTGTTAAAAGAAGAAAAATATCGGCGCGATCGCCGTTTTCAAAACAAATAACCCTGGGCCTCTCCTTGAGCTGTAAGCCCCACCACTTGTATAAAAATAAACCTTTGGGCCTCTTGAGAGAGTATAAGACCCATCCCTTTGTACAGAAAACCTTTTTTGGGTCTCACATGATGTATAAGTCCCTCTGTATAGTTTTCAAAACAACGGTGCGATCGTCGTTAAAACCTTGGGCCTCTCCTTGAGCTGTAAGCCCCAACAATCTTTTCAAAGCACTTTCTCCTTTGATTTTGAATATAATATTGTTATCAAAGCTTTCTTTGTTGAATAAACTAACCAAACAACATGGAAGCTCTACAACCGAGTAAGTGTTTACCCGCTTTCTTTATCCGCTTTCATATATATATAACTGTATTGTGGGACTGCTCACTGTAAGTCTTCTTTCACAAACTTTTATATACTTGTCAAATATCCACTGTGTAATACTAGTATAGTTATTTAGAGTTTTCCCCGACAACTACACCTAGCACTAGGTAAAGCCCTGTTGGTCACTCTTAAATACAAACAAAACTAGATCCCCATAGGATTACCAGACACAGTCTTCCCTCCTCTTGGGGTTAAACAATATGGAGATGTGAAAGGCAGCATTCTCGGTGAACCCTTTCTCAGACTGTCACCCTTAGAAACTGTCAAAGAAACTCTAACTCCCCAGAGATGATCTTTTCTCCGTGAATGGCATCTCTTGAGTTTCTTCCAAATTCTCGGACTTTCCTGGCTTGATCTATTCTCGGTGAATGGCATGTCTTGAACTTCTCGGGGTTTGGGGACCCACAGGCTTCTTAAAAGCATCCCCGCCTCCTCTTGGACGTTGTACAAGGACCCTTCGGCTTCTTAAAAGCTATCATGCCTTCTCTTGGGCTTAGTACAAGGACCCAGAGACCTCTACAGGTATAGGAAAAGAACCTAGTCATCAATTTGCTAGAGTTGTCTTTCTGAGTCAAGTGTCAGACCTGTTAATCGATTTCTCAAAACACCAGTAGACTTGGACAGTCTCAATACCCTTTGGATTTCCCATTTCCTTAAAGAACAGGAAATAACCCCGATCCTCTGATCAGTACCAAAGTACATCCTTACCTTTAATCAGTCCCTTTATAAGAACTGATTTTCTCTTTTATACTGGACCTGTCACTAAACTGAAACAGTCACCAGCACAATAGCCTCCTCTTAGGCTTTGTAAAATGATCCTTCCTTAGTGAAGTTAGCCTACTCTTGGGCTTTGTACAATGATTCTCCCCTGCGGAACTAACTTTTACACACTCTCTTGTTGAGTATAAAAGACTCTCTTGTTGAGTCAATCACCTTTCAGCCTCCATCTCGGGCTTCGTACGAGATACAAAAACACTCTCTTGTTGAGTATTAAAGACTCTCTTGTTGAGTCAAACCTTTAGCCTCTATCTCGGGCTTCGTACGAGATACAAAAACACTCTCTTGTTGAGTATAAAAGACTCTCTTGTTGAGTCAAACCTTTAGCCTCCATCTCGGGCTTCGTATGAGATACAAAATTACTCTCTTGTTGAGTATAAAAGACTCTCTTATTGAGTCAATCACCTTTTACCCTCCAACTCGGGCTTTGTACAGGATACAAATCACTCTCTTGTTGAGTATAAAAGACTCTCTTGTTGAGTCAAACCTTTAGCCTCCATCTCGGGCTTCGTACGAGATACAAAAACACTCTCTTGTTGAGTATAAAAGACTCTCTTGTTGAGTCAATCCACCTTTTAGCCTCTCTCTCGAGCTTCGTACGAGATACATAAAAGCACTCTCTTGTTGAGTCAACCCTTTTAGCCTCTCTCTCGGGCTTCGTACGAGACACATAAAAACACCCTCTTGTTGGGTCAATAGCCTCCTCTTAGGTTTTGTATAATGAAAACCCCGGTCGAGTCAATCAACCTTTTAGCATCAAAATCTGTGCCTTGCTCACAGTATACAAACATCAACAACTCCTTTTCCCCCATCTAATTGCTGTAAGCGGCAAGCCTCTGGATTTTTACATCCACACCACTGTCCCTCTTTTAGCATGAGAAATTCCTAAGGAAAGATGGCATTGCTCTAAACTGAGTTAAAGTCTTCTCCTTTAGGTTATAAACTCCCATAAAGGAAATAATGGCATTGCTGGATTCACATATCCCAGTTAAAGTAATTCTCCTTTATAACCAGTCGCGCAACAGTTGTGACAAACAGACCAAATACCCCTCTTTAAGAGATGACAAAGTCAAAACCCTTTAGCTTCACATCTTGGGCTTCGAACAAGATACAAATAGACCCTTCAGCTTCACATCTTGGGCTTTGAACAAGATACAAATCACCTTCAGCTTCACGTCTTGGGCTTTGAACAAGACACCAAAACGACCTTTTTTTCCTCCTATACGATCGCTCTGATTTCCTTGTTTCGTTAAACGGGAATATGTAGGCATAAGATTAGAAGAATCTTAGCGAGCACACTAATTAAAAACATCAAATCCAGTACCTATCCAAAATCCCCCATGAATAGTCTTGTCATTTCATTCTTAACAAAATAAGCAGAGAGATGCCCACAATCTAAACCGCATCTGTAAACCAATAATCATCTGTTTAAACTCAGTATGCAATCAGGGTTAATTGGAGACATCTATTTCCCTTCCTTAGACAACTTAATAGGATAAAAAATGAATCGACCTGTAGTACCCCAGAGCGATAGTGCTTAAGAACCACGTCCAAAATCGCTCGCTACATACTTCTATAGGGAGCACTGCCTTTATACCATATACTAGAGAGAAAGGGGTTGCCCCTATTGAAGTGCGGACAGATGTGCGATAACTGTGAAGAGCAAAGGGTAGCATCTCATGCCAGTCTTTGTAGGTTACAACCATCTTCTGAACGATTTTCTTGATGTGCTTGTTAGCCGCTTCTACCGCTCCATTCATTTTAGGTCGGTAGGGAGATGAGTTATGGTGTTCGATCTTGAACTCAGCGCACAACTCTTTCATCATCTTGTTGTTCAAATTAGATCCATTATCTGTAATGATCTGGCTTGGAACACCATAACGGCAGATGAGATTGTTTTTGATAAAGCGGACTACCACTTGTCTGGTTACATTGGTGTATGATATTGCTTCGACCCACTTAGTGAAGTAGTCAATGGCTACCAAGATGAACCGATGTTTGTTTGAAGCTTTGGGTTCAATCATGCCAATCGTGTCGATTCCCCATATGGAAAAAGGCTATGGGGAAGAAAGTACTTTGAGATGCGTTGGCGGTACATGGATCTTGTCAGCGTATATCTAACACTTGTGACACTTACTCATGTACTAGTAGCAGTCGGATTCCATGGTCAACCAATAGTACCCTGCTCTCAGAATTTTCTCAGCATTGTGTGTCCGTTGGCATAAGTTCCAAAAGATCCTTCATGAATTTCTTTTATCAGCATGTTTACTTCTGGTCTGTCTACGCATCGGAGCAAGACAATGTCAAACTTTCTCTTATAGAATGTATCACCGCTCAGAAAGAAGCTGCCTGCCAATCTTCTGAGAGTCTTCCTGTCTTTTCTAGATGCCCCGGGTGGGTACTCTTGTTTCTGAAGGAAGCATTTGATATCGTGATACCAAGGTTTATCGTCAATGACTGCTTCGGTCGTGAAGATGTAAGCGGGCCATTCCAGGCGCATTATGTCGATCTTAGGTATGTCGTTCCATTGACCTATACTAATCATGGAAGAGAGAGTGGCTAATGCATCAGCCATGTGATTCTCTTCAGGAGGGATGTGATGAAACTTGGTTCTGTTAAAGAATGGTAACAACCTTCTCATGTAATCTTTGTAAGGAATCAGTCCTGATTGGTATGTGTTCCAATCTTCTTTGATCTGATTGATAACCAGGGCTGAGTCTCCATACATGTAACACCCCACTTTCCTATTTTATAAAAATAAAAGTAATACGGATAAAATCAGAGTTTTCAACTTTTACAAGTAGGATGCTACACCAAATAAAATCAACAATAAAACTCCTTTGTATTAGATGAAGTAAAATAGCGGAATAATCATTTCATAAGTTCACGGCACACTTGCCAAAATACTCCAAAACTCCACATAAACTCGTGGTCCTCAAAATATTGAATTAAAAAGAGATACGTAACAAAATTCAATGAAGAATAACAATTAATAAAATCCCCAAAATTCCCGTGTTACGTATCAGAGCGACTCCTACGACTCGAACAGGCAACACGCACTCCAAGCAACTCAAGTACCTGGATTATCTGTACTTCCGAAGAAGCACAGACACAACAACAACAAAGGGGTGAGAACTACATTTAATAATAAACGGCAAATAACACATGATAAGAGTAGTTGCTCACACATAATCATACAATCACATAAGCACGACCTACTTGTCACTTTCAATCATAATTCAATCAACATAAAATGATAATGCAAAATGCAACTCAACAATAGACACAATGCATGTGGTACCAACAATCACCATGGTTCATTCAATCGAACCTGGATAAATCACATACACCTCTACTTGGCAATGATTTATCCCACCACTCTCCACATTGGAGTTCGGATGAATCACATACACTCCTCCTAAGCAATGATCCATCACCACCGACACACCATGAATGCATGACATCAATATGCATATAATTCATGTATAATCATACTCATACATTTCCACGATCCTCCTGATCACAATCAATACATAACACCACAGAAAACACCGCACACGACGCTAATTAGCTGATTACTAATTAATTCACCAAAATTATTAAATTAATTATTTTTATCACCAATCCTACATTTTTCAAGGTCTGACATCTATCCCCAACCTCTCAAACCAAAAGAAACAACTTCGGACGCGAAAACAGGAAAGAAATCGCGAAACGGAAAAATTCTGCACTCTCACTGGCCATACGCGTATTGCCCATCTCGCTCGCCCATCCATACGCGTATTGCCCCACTTGATACGCGTATGGGCAGAGACCTATTTTTCCATCAAAATTCCACTTCAAATCTCGTTACACGTAACGCCCCTCTTACGCGTAATGCCAAGCTTCCATACGCGTACTGTTACGCATACGGGCAGAGGGCCATGCCAAGCCTCCTTTTGGCCCTCCCATACGCGTATTGACCATAGCCATACGCGTATTGCCCTACCTGATACGCGTATGGCTAGATCTATTACGCAAATGCAATTTCCCCACACCAGTCTGGGTTCTGCTACGGGATCCCCACTTTTCCACTCCAATTCAGTCCTAAACTTGTTTCTACACTAGTTTTAGGTCCTATTCTTCATCTTACTTCTTTTACCTATCATTACTAGTCAAATTTATGGTTCTTGGATCTAATTTCAATCACTCAACCTGCACCAAAACTCAGATCTGCAACATTCATATTCATACAGTACCAGCAACACCAAAATATCAAATAATCAGAATCGCAATGATTTAATTCACACAATTTTCATCATAGATTCACATATGCATCACATAATCATAATGCGGCATAAATTCATACGAATTCCTACGGGGTTAAGGACTCCCCACTACCCTCTCAGGATTACATTGCCAATATTAAACCTATTATCCCCCTTACCTCAAATTTCTTGATCAAATTCCTGCGAAATTGATGAAGATGGGTGCCCTAGCTCTTCCTTGTTCTTCCTTCTCTAACTCTTTCTTTTCCAAAATTTGATTATGGCTAACTCTCCCACTAACCCGCACTAATCTCAGCTTAATTACTAAACTGCCCCTTAATTCCTCCCTTAGCCCATTATCAAATTAATTAAATCAAATTTTAATTTAAAATAATAATAGTATTAATAATAATAATAAGGATAATAGTAATAATAATAATAATAATAATAATAATAATACTAATAAAAAAAGTTCCATATCACTATTAATGGATATACCCCCACTTTATCACTATTAACATTACCCCTTCGTACTCAGACACCCCCCCCCCCCCCCCCAAACAAGGCCAACTAATTGAAAATAAAACACGACGATTAAATAATTTAAATTGGGGTGTTACAACTCTCCCCCACTTAAATTATTTTCGTCCTCGAAAATGTACCTGATGGAAATAGCTCCGGATACGACTCTCGCATCCTGCTCTCCAATTCCCAGGTTACACTTTTGCCAACAGCTCCCCCCCAAGCTACTCTCACCAGGGGTATCTCCTTTCCTCTGAGTTGTTTCATCTGGCGATCCTCGGTCCTTATTGGCCTCGACTCCACAGTAAGATTATCCCTAATCTGAACTTCATCTCTCTGAATGACATGAGATGGATCCGATACATACTTTCGAAGTTGCGACACATGAAACACATCATGCAAGTTCGAAAGTTCAGGCGATAACGCCACTCTGTAAGCAACTGCACCAACTCTCTGCAAGATCTGATACGGTCCAATAAACTTAGGATCCAACTTCTTCGATTTTAATGCACGTCCCACACCGGTCACTGGGTTAACTCTCAGGAACACGTGATCCCCTTCACTGAATTCCAAATCTTTCTTCCGATTATCATGATAACTTTTCTGCCTTCTCTGAGACGCCTTCATCTTTTCACGGATCATTTGAATTGTCTCAGTAGTCTGTTGCACAATTTTTGGTCCAAGCACCACATTCTCACCTGTTTCATACCAACACAGAGGTGTCCTACACCTCCTACCATAAAAAGCTTCGAAAGGCGCCATTCCAATGCTAGAATGGTGACTGTTATTATACGTGAACTCAATCAATGAAAAATGAGTATCCCACGCACCCCTTTTCTCCAACACGCAGGCCCTCAGAAAATCTTCCAATGACTGGATGGTCCTCTCTGATTGACCATCTGTCTGTGGATGATAAGCCGAGCTCAACTTCAATTTAGAACCCAAGGCTTCTTGTAGACTCTTCCAAAATTCTGAAGTAAACCTCGGATCTCTATCCGACAGTATGCTCAACGGAACACCATGCAACTTCACAATTGTTCTGATATAAATCTCTGCCAGCTTCGACAATGGAAAACTGATGTTAATTGGTATAAAATGTGCGGATTTCGTAAGTCGATCCACCACTACCCAAATAGCATCAAAGCCTCTCGCCGTATTTGGCAAACTAGTAACAAAATCCATAGCAATACTATCCCATTTCCATTCTGGAATTTCCAACGGTTTCATTAATCCCGACGGTTTCTGGTGTTCCACCTTTGACTTCTGACATATCAAACAAGCATAAACAAACTGAGCTATGTCCCTCTTCATACCGGACCACCAAAATAACTTCTTCAAGTCATGATACATCTTTGTAGCTCCCGGATGAATACTCAAGCTACTCCGATGACTTTCCTCTGAGATTGCCTTTTTCAATTCCTCATTATCCGGTACACAAATTCTGCCCCGGAATCTCAACACCCCAACATTATCCACTTTAAAATCACTATCCTGTAGGCATTAAGTCCACTAGCTTCGCATCCAGTTTCTGGTTTTCTTTAATTACATCCAAAAAGTCATTATTCACCTTCAGCATACCCAATCTAATACTCTCTGGCGTAGTTTCACAAACCATACTCAAGTCTCTGAACTGCTCAATCAATTCCATTTCTTTCACCATTAAGGCTGACATATGGATTGTCTTCCGACTCAGAGCATCTATCACAACATTAGCTTTTCCCGGATGGTAACTCAAATTTAAATCATAATCCTTTAAGAACTCTAACCACCTTCTCTACCTCATATTCAATTCCTTCTGATCGAATAAATATTTCAGACTCTTATGATCATTGAATACTTCAAATCTTGATCCATACAAATAATGCCTCCAGATTTTTAACACGAACACCACTACAGCTAATTCAAGATCATGAGTAGGATAGTTCCTCTCATGCACCCTCAATTGCCGCGAAGCATAAGCCACTACCTTGCCATCTTGCATCAACACACCACCTAATCCCATCTTAGACGCATCATAATACACCACAAAAGGTTCACTTGGACTCGGTAGAATTAACACTGGCGCTGAAGTCAATTTCTTCTTCTGTTCCTCAAAACTCTCCTCACAAGTTGCATCCCAAACAAAAGCCTGATTCTTTCTAGTTAACTGGGTCAATGGCAACGACAAATTAGAAAATCCCTCGATGAATCTTCGGTAATAACCCGCCAAACCCAAAAAGCTTCTAATTTCCGTTGCTGTCTTCGGGGGTTCCCACTGAAGTACTGCACTTACTTTAGATGGATCCACCGCTATGCCATCACCAGAAATAACATGACCCAAGAAACTCACAGTATTCAACCAGAATTCACACTTCAAGAACTTGGCAAACAATTTATTATCTTTCAACACCTGCAATGCAATTCTCAAGTGTCCTGCATGATCTTCATCAGACTTAGAATAAATTAGTATATTGTCAATGAATACTACAATAAACTGATCTAGATAAGAGTGGAAGATATGATTCATATACTCCATAAACACACCCGGCGCATTAGACACTCCGAAAGGCATTACTGCATATTCGTAATGTTCGTAGCGAGTTCTGAAAGCAATTTTCTGAATGTCATCTTCCTTCACTCTAATCTGATGGTAACCCGACCTCAAATCAATTTTGCTAAAAACACGAGCTCCCACAAGCTGATCCATTAAGTCATCAATCCTCGAAAGTGGATATCTATTTTTAATGGTCACGTTATTCAACTGACGGTAATCGATGCACAGACGCATACTACCATCTTTCTTTTTCACTAACAACACCGGAGCTCCCCACGGCGACACACTTGGTCTAATAAACTTCTTATCAAGCAATTCTCCAATATGAGACTTCAAATCTACCAATTCTGATGCAGACATCCTGTACGACGCCATAGATATGGGTCTAGTACCAGGAGCAAGATCAATAGTAAATTCAACTTCTCTCGTCGGAGGCAACTCTGAAATGTCATCTGGAAATACCTCAGGAAATTCGTTCACTACTGGCAACTCATTAACCAAAGTCTTACCTTCGACAGATAACGAGGCAAACACTGCAAACATCTTAGCTTCATCCTCCAACAATGTCCTCAACTCCCTGCTAGACAACGAATCTGCTAATGCTTCCTCCTCAGGAGTAAGAAACAATAACGTCTTCCTAAAACAATCAATGTAGACCCGATTGAATTCCAACTAGTTTATCCCCAGAATAACATCGAGACTACCGAGTGGCAAACAGATCAAGTCCACTCTGAAATCTCTACCGAACATAGTCAGTGGACACTTCAAACACACCAAAGAAGTAACCACCGAACCAATAGACGGAGTTTCAATCATCATCCTCTGCTCTAGAGTAGACGGCACAATCCCTAATCTCTTCACACAGTCAACAGAAATAAACGAGTGCATTGCACCCGTGTCAATGATAGCAATCAAAGGAATACCATTAATAAAGCAAGTACCTTTGACGGAGCGCTCCTCATCGGTGGATTGGGCTCCCACCAAGGAAAATACTTTTCCACTGGCCTGGGCTTTCTTTGGCTTCTCACAGTGAGTGCTGATGTGACCCTTTTCTCCGCAGTTATAACAGGTAGGCATAGTGGCCCTACAATCTGCTATAACACGACCTGGTTTACCACACTTGAAACACTTCTTCACCTCATTCGGACAGTTATTAGCACGGTGACCCACACCACCACATCTAAAACACTTGAGAGTATCAGCACCTACTCCTTTCTACTTTGGTTTCTTTTCTACGTCAGTTTTCTGTTTCCCTTTATCAGCTGGAGCACTGTAAGGAGTACCTCCAAACCTCTGCTTACCCTTCTTCTCATTCACAGCCTTGTAATGAGCAATTCTAGCTCTGTTATCGTTGTCATAGATTCAGCTTCTGCTTACCAGCTCTGGATAGTTTCTTATTTTCTGACAAGCAATGCCCAGTTTGATCTCGGGACGCAACCCATTCTCAAACTTCAAGCACTTCGAAGTCATAACTTCTTCAGTATTGTAATGAGCACAATACTGTACCAATTCTTCAAATCGGGCAGCATATTCAGCAACTGTCTTATCACCCTGTTTCAGCTCCAGAAATTCAACTTCCTTTGCACTACAAATATCTTTCGGAAAATACTTTTCCAGAAACTCAGTTTGAAACACTGTCCAAGTAATCTCAGTACCCGCAGCTTCTAATCTCTGACGGCTGTTATCCCACCAGACCTCAGCCTCCCCTTCCAGCATATGAGTGCCAAATCGTACTTTTTGAGCGTCACTGCATTCCATGGTCCTGAAGATCTTCTCAACAGCCTTCAGCCATTTCTGTACAGCCTCTGGATCCAAAATACCTCCCTCATATGTAGGCGGCTTATTGCTCTGGAACTGTGCTAAGTCATGAAACTGAGCACCTTCAGCCTGAATGTTGTTCTCTACAGCTTGTGCCATGGCTTGCATAGCAGCAACAAGAGCAGCATCATTCCTTCCTGCCATACTGGTCAACAATCAACATACGGTCAGAACACACAATCGACCCCTATACTAAGGACAGACTCAACTACGACACCTGGCCGGACGGACCGACCTGCTCTGATACCAATTGTAACACCCCACTTTCCCATTTTATAAAAATAAAAGTAATACGGATAAAATTAGAGTTTTCAACTTTTACAAGTAGGATGCTACACCAAATAAAATCAACAATAAAACTCCTTTGTATTAGATGAAGTAAAATAGTGGAATAATCATTTCATAAGTTCACGGTACACTTGCCAAAATACTCCAAAACTCCAAATAAACTCGTGGTCCTCAAAATATTGAATTCAAAAGAGATACGTAACAAAATTCAATGAAGAATAACAATTAATAAAATCCCCAAAATTTCCCGTGTTACGTATCAGAGCCACTCCTACGACTCGAACAAGCAACACGCACTCCAAGCAACTCAAGTACCTGGATTATCTATACTTCCGAAGAAGCACAGACACAACAACAACAAAGGGGTGAGAACTACATTTAATAATAATCAGAAAATGACACATGATAAGAGTAGTTGCTCACACACAATCATACAATCACATAAGCACGACCTACTTGTCACTTTCAATCATAATTCAATCAACATAAAATGATAATGCAATGCGACTCAACAATAGACACAATGCATGTGGTACCAACAATCACCATGGTTCATTCAATCGAACCCGAATAAATCACATACACCTCTACTTGGCAATGATTTATCCCATCACTCTCCATATTGGAGTTTGGATGAATCACATACACTCCTTCTGAGCAATGATCCATCACCACCGACACACGATGAATGCATGACATCAATATGCATATAATTCATGTATAATCACACTCATACATTGCCACGATCCTCCTGATCACAATCAATACAAAACACCACAGAAAACACCGCACACGACGCTAATTAGCTGATTACTAATTAATTCACCAAAATTATTAAATTAATTATTTTTATCACCAATCCTACATTTTTCAAGGTCTGACATCTATCCCCAACCTCTCAAACCAAAAAAAATAACTTCGGAAGCGAAAACAGGAAAGAAATCGCGAAACGGCAAAATTCTGCACTCTCACTGGCCATACGCGTATTGCCCTGGGCCATACGCGTATTGGCCATCTCGCTCTCCCATCCATACGCGTATTGCCCCACTTGATACGCGTATGGGCAGAGACCTGTTTTTCCATCAAAATTTCACTTCAGATCTCGTTACGCATAACGCCCTTCTTACGCGTAACGCAAAGCTTCCATACGCGTACTGTTACGCGTACGGGCAGAGGGCCGTGCCAAGCCTCCTTTTGGCCCTCCCATACGCGTATTGACCATACCCATACGCGTATTGCCCTACCTGATACACGTATGGCCAGATCTATTACGCAAATGCAATTCCCCACACCAGTCTGGGTTCTGCTACGGAATCCTCACTTTTCCACTCCAATTCAGTCCTAAACTTATTTCTACACTAGTTTTAGGTCCTATTCTTCATTTTACTTCTTTTACCTATCATTACTAGTCAAATTTATGGTTCTTGGATCTAATTTCGATCACTCAACTTGCACCAAAACTCAGATCTGCAACATTCATATTCATACAGTACCAGCAACACCAAAATATTAAACAATCAGAATCGCAATGATTTAATTCACACAATTTTCATCATAGATTCACATATGTATCACATAATAATAATGCAGCATAAATTCATATGAATTCCTACGGGGTTAAGGACTCCCCACTACCCTCTCATGATTACATTGCCAATATTAAACCTATTCTCCCCCCTTACCTCGAATTTCTTGATCAAATTCCTGCGAAATTGATGAAGATGGGTGCCCTAAATCTTCCTTGTTCTTCCTTCTCTAACTCTTTCTTTTCCAAAATCTTATTATGGCTAACTCTCCCACTAACCCTGACTAATCTCAACTTAATTACTAAACTACCCCTTAATTCCTCCCTTAGCCCATTATTAAATTAATTAAATCAGATTTTAATTTAAAATAATAATAGTAATAATAATAATAATAAGGATAATAATAATAATAATAATAATAATATTACTAATAAAATAAGTTCCATATCACTATTAATGGATACACCCCCACCTTATCACTATTAACATTACCCCTTCGTACTCAGACACCCCCCCCCCCCCCCCCCCCCCCCCCCAAACAAGGCCAACCAATTGAAAATAAAACACGACGATTAAATAATTTAAATTGGGGTATTACAATACACATCCAAGTTCTTAATCCTTAAGTCAATTTCTTCTTCGAGACCTATGATACAAGCTTCGTATTCGGCCTCGTTGTTTGTGCACTTGAATGTCAGTCTGGCAGTGAAAGGAATGTGGGTACCCTGAGATGTTATGATGATTGCCCCAATTTTGTTTCCATAATTGTTAACAACTCCGTCAAAGATTAGTCCCCATTGGGAACCTGGTTCTGGCCCTTCACAGGGTAGAGGTTCATCGCAATCTTTCATTTTCAAATACATGACAGCTTCATCTAGGAAGTCAAATCCGACTGATTCTTGATCGTCAATCGGTTGATGAGCCAAGTGATCAACTAAAATACTTCCTTTGACGGCTTTCTGAGTATGGTACTCTATGTCGTATTCTGATAACAACATCTGCCACCGGGAAATCCTTCCCATGAGAGCAGGTTTTTCGAAGACGTACTTGATTGGATCCATTTCGGAGATTAACCAAGTAGTGTGACAAATCATGTACTAGCGAAGACATTTGGCTGCCCAAGCCAGAGCACAACAAGTTTTCTCAAGCATAGTATACCGAGTTTCACAATCGGTAAACTTCTTGCTCAGATAGTAGATGGCAGACTCTTTTCTTTTTGTTTCATCTTGTTGGCCAAGTACACAACCCATGGAGTCTTCCAAGACTGTTAAATAGATGATCAGCGGTCTTTCTTCCACTAGAGGTGATAGAATTGGTGAGTTCAATAGGTATTCCTGTATACTTTTGAAGGCGGTTTGGCAATCTTCTGTCCATACGCAGTCCTGATTTTTTTTGAGTAATTTGAAGATTGGCGCGCATGTCGAGGTCATGTGGAATATAAATCTGGAAATGTAATTCAAACATCCCAGGAATCCTCTGATTTGTTTCTTAGTCTTTGGAGAAGGCATTTCTTGAATGGCCTTGACCTTGTCAGGATCAACCTCAATTCCTTTCTGGCTGACGATGAAACCTAAAAGTTTCCCTGAGCAGACACCGAACGTGCATTTGTTGGGATTCAAACGGAGTTTGTACTTTCTCAGACGCTCGAATAACTTTGACAGGTGGGTCACATGCTGCTCTTCTATTTTAGATTTGGCAATCATATCATCGACATATACTTTGATTTCTTTGTGTATCATGTCGTGAAACAGAGTAGTCATGGTCCTTTGATAGGTTGCCCCGACGTTCTTCAAACTGAACGGCATTACCTTATAACAAAAGGTGCCCCATGGGGTGATAAAGGAAGTTTTCTCCATGTCTTTCGGCGCCATTTTTATCTGATTATAGCCCGAGAATCCTTCCATGAAGGAGAAGACTTTGAACTTTGATGTACTATCTACAAGCATGTCTATGTGTGGCAAGGGAAAATCATCCTTTGGACTAGCTTTGTTCAGATCCCTGTAATCTACACACATTCTGACTTTTCCGTCCTTTTTCGGAACTGGTACTATGTTGGCTAGCCATTGAGGATATTCTTAGGTGGCGAGGAAACCCGCGCCAATCTGTTTCTGTACTTCCTCTTTGATTTTGATGGCCATGTCTGGATAAGTCCGTCTCGGCCTTTGTTTCACCGGCGGACATTCTGATCTTAACGGTAGATGATGTTCCACGATGCTGGTGTCCAACCCTGGCATGTACTGATAGGACCAAGCAAAAACATCTGGAAACTCTTTGAGAAGCTCTATCAAGCTTTCTTTGACATTCGGACTGAGCAGTGCCCCAATCTTGACTTCTTTTCTCTCTTCTTCAGAAACTAAGTTGACTGTTTCCAACGGATCTTGGCGAGGTTCAATGGACCTTTCCTCTTGTCTGAGTAACTGGGAGATCTCTTCTTCAGCCTCAAATACCGGGAATTCAAAGTTGGGAGAAGGCATTGGATCGTATGTTTCAATGGGGTTTAAAACAAGCAATCTGCATGACGTGATGGTTTATTTTTAGAAGAGATAGAGAGAATGCAAGCGTGCGTGCAATGTATTTTCTGAAAAATGCTCGTTTTTATTGTTTTTAGTTGTTTTTTAGGATTACCATTTTATGAAAAAGCGAAAAGTGAAAACAACAATAAATGCGTAAATTACAGAATGACGTTATTTATTTATGATTTTTTCGATTCTTGAAACTACAGCCTTATAAACTAAAACTCTGTCGCTTTGGGCGAAGCGAAGAGAGACATTTACAAAAAGTGAGCCCTATAAAAACATACATTTCACTTGGGCAGGGTGAAAGGTTAAAACAAAGACGGCAATTACTTAGACTTATGAACGACTTTCGGGACATCGATAGCAACCCATTGGCGACGAACTCCTCGGTGAATCACAAAGTTTGGTACCTTCTTTCTTGGTTTGTCCTCAGAAATGACGCTGATTTCTGGTGGAGCAGGATCGTTGGAGTCTTCCTCCCAGGTAGAGTTGTCGTAGACGAACTCTTCTGTTGTATCATGCACAGTGTTTTCATTCTTAGATGGATATCCCCATCCAGTTAGCTGGATGTCTTCGAGCCTGATATGAGAGCTTTTAGGAGCAGTGTACTTGACCAAGAAGTCGTACTTGCCACTCGGCTGTCCTAAGGTGTCCCATACATCCGTGGAACTGGAGGAGTCATCCTTCTCGATGGCGTTGACCTCTGGAAAAGCATAGTTGATAAACTCTTATCCTGCAATCTTTGCAGATTCATCGTTGTGTTGGATATTTTATGAATGCCCTGAGTAATGATCCCATGATTTTGTGGGGACGCAGGCATGGTTGTCAAACTCGCGGGTAGACTCGTAAACTCGTACGAGTTTACTAGTCTAGGAAGCAAAAATGAATAGACTCACATGTAGAATCGTTTTTTGATAGACTCAATTAGATTCTGGTAGACTCGCACAAACTCATACAGACTCGCGAGTCTATGGTGAGTTTACGAGTCTATAATATTTTTTTAATTTTGTTTTTTCTAAACCCAAAAAAGGCCCAAACTCCCAAAATATTTTATTTTATTAATAAAAAACTTTTTTTGCTTGTATAGGAATTAGAAAGTCTCTCTCCTAGTATCTTGTTTCATCAAAGTTTCTTCATCCCTTCATCGACGACATGCGTTTGTTCTGTCTCTTAGTTTGTTTGCGTTCGTTCCTGTAAATCAATTCTTCATTGTGTAAGTATTTTTGTATATGTTTCATTAGGATGTTTCTCTTGCATATTCTCTTGCGTAAAGAAAATGTGCAAAATGAAGTTAATATTGAGAAAATTAATGTTATTATTAACAATGTTATGGAAGTTGATCTTGTTGTTACTAATGTCGTGCAAAGTGGCGGTGGTGGTGGAAATGTTGAATTAGGTGGAAGTGGAACATCCAGAAATCCAACTTTGGTTAGTGATGAAGAAGATGTTTGATATGGGGCAGAGTTTGATGATAATACTCAAGATACCAATGATGATGATGGTGATGATATTGGTGGTGACGATTTCACTTGAGCTTTGGATGTTTAAATCCATTAGCATATTTTTTTAATGATTTTTTTTGCTTTATATAAAAACCAATTAAGAAGAAATTAGTACATTAAGTCTTTAACTACATACTTTACTATTTTGTTTATTTTGTTATTGAGTTTTTTTGTTAAGAAATTTGTTATGGAGAATGAAATTTAAATTTTGATGTTAAACGGTGTTCTATTATATATATTTGTATCATATATGAGACATTTACAAGTTTAAAAATATATGTGTATGTCATGTATGTGTCACATAAAGGTTTTTGAAAGTCGTTTTTAAATTTCATAGACTCGTACGAGTTTGCGAGTCGAGTCTGTGAGTCGAGTCAATGGACCCTTTACGAGTTTGAGTAGACTCGCAAGTTTGAGAACCTTGGACGCAGGTATTCTTTTCAATGTTGTTCAGCTGATATGCATCATTGGGCTGACTCTTTTGTCCCAAGTCTTCTGGGTACGGCTGCCAGATAGGAAAGTCATCCATTGGGTCATAATAGTCATAGTCAAAATTGTCTTTCAACAGAGTGTCCTCCTCTAATGAGTTGGGTGGAGCACGACATCCTTCCGGATCACAATCTTCGTACATCATCTTGACATCTAATCTTGGTATATATCTCGGACTCTGCGTGGGATAGCAAAATGGCATATGCGTTTCTTCCTGAGACATATAACTGTCCTCGTTGAGATAGGACTTCCAATCTTCATCTGTATCGGAGGAGTCTCCCTCATTGATGGTATGTACCTTTTGAGACACTGGGTGAAGGAAGCCTCCACTGTGGAAGAAGTCCTGAATGGGATGAAAACTTTCATCGTTAGTAGCAGTCTGGGTACAGGTTGAGGAAAAACCAAGACCTTTATTTGTCTTGTTATTAGTAGGAATGACAAGCTATCCCCGCCTTTTTGCATGGTTACTCTCGATCACTTTGAGAGCATCTTTGTAGGAGGAAATCGATGTCCCTCTTTCTGATTGATTCTCATTGCTCATCGAAAGTGCTTGAAACTGAGTTCCAACAACCTCCTGTGGTCCTACACAGGAAAACGATGATAAGTTGCTTACGATTAAGGCATGTTCTCCGTATTCTATGACTAGCTTGTCATTCTTGACGAACTTCAGCTTCTGGTGAAGTGTCGAAGTGACTGACCCAGCCTCGTGTATCCAAGGTCTTCCTAATAAACAGTTATATGCTGCCCGGATGTCCATGACCTGGAAAGTGACTTGGAAAGTGTGAGGACCGATGGTTATGGGAAGATCAACTTCGCCAATAACTGTTTTTTGGGATCCGTTAAAGGCTTTGACGATGACCTCGCTGCCTCTCATCGGGGATCCTTGAAATGATAGTCGCATCAGAGTTGATTTTGGCATAACATTCAGAGTTGATCCTGTATCGACCAGTACGCTGGCTAAAGCATCGTCCTGGTAGTTGACTGTAATGTTAAGCACCATGTTGTGATTCTTGCCTTCTTCTGGCAGTTCTTCATCACTGAATCCTAAATTGTTGCAGGAAGTGATGTTGAAGATGATGCTGTCGAATTGTCTTATTGTTACATCTTGTTCCACAAAGGCCTATTCTAAGATTTTCTGTAGGGCTTCCTTGTGAGCTTCGGAATTGAGCAAGAGAGATAACACAGAGATTCTCGAAGGAGTTTGCAATAGTTGGTCTATAATGTTGTACTCGCTCTTCTGGATGAGCTTCAGCATCTCATCATTGTTCTTTGAAAGGTCGGGATTACTGGACAGACCGACTGGTTGATTAGGAACTTCTGTTTGAGGTTCCTTTTCCTTGGTAGGTTCTCCAACTCCTCTGTTGAAGATCTGGCCGCTCCGTGTTACTCGACTGATGTCGGCAATGTTTACGACGGATGGTAATGGAGTTTCCTTTCCATTCTCGATTGTTGTTGCACCGTACTTGTAAGGGATAGCTTTATCAGATTTGTACGGTATTGGTCCCGACAGATAGATAACCACAGGAGCCTTTTGATTTTTCTGACCATCGTAGCCGGCCTCAATTGGTTCGAGGTTGAGAATCTTTCTACTATCAAGAGGAACTCTTGATTCATGTAGTAGAGGGATTATGGCGCATACGTCTTTGGTCCTTTCATGATCTGAGATTAAGACAACATTTTTACTTTGATCAGGAAGATAGTCTTGCATTACATTGATCGAACCAGAACTTGAACATGGTCGAATCTCTTTTTGGTCCAACTGATTTCGAAGAGCTGACCGTACAAGATAACATCCTTGGTTGTTTTCTGAGCAAACTCTACAGCGCTCATAGTTGTGTGGTGGCACCCGGCCACGTCCGCTTTGTATGCAGTGCAACTTCACTAGATCTGTTTCCATCGAGTGAACATCCTGACTTTGATGCCTAGTAGGATTCCCGTCAGTCATACTGACTTGTTATGTGTCTTCATCTAGGTAGATGGAAGCCACCAGTGGTTCAACAGGTGTTGAAGTGTTCTTTGGACAAATGCACATCCTTGGTCGTCTTTACGACACACTTTACAAGTCTGATAATCATGTGAAGCCAGAAAACCGAGCCGGACTTGCTTAGCGTGTAATTCCACCAGATTGGTATTCATCAAGCGAATATCAAAGATTTGAATCATATTAACTTAATGGCTACTTCTATCACGGTAATCCTGGATTCATCCGAGATCCATATGACGCTGGAGGGCCTCTTGTACAAAAGAGCATCCCTGATTGTTTATTGAGCAGATCGGACAGGAATTGTAATTGTGTCATGGCAGATCATGATGTTGGCTTTGCCTTGAGTGCATTGCCACCAAGTTGACATTCATCATTAGAATGTTGTGGTTCTGAACAATGTTGGGATTTGCGTGAGCCATGTTGACCACACGGATTCGATGATCTTGGATTCATCCGAGATCCATCTGTTCTTGTAGAGCTGATTGCACTACGGAATATCCTTGATTATTCTTTGTGCAGATATCACACTAGTGATAATCATGAGACGGTACATGACCGTATCCGCTCTGTCTGTAATGCATCTTGGCCAGATTGGTTCCTAATAGGAGTACATTATGAATTTGATAGTTGTGGTTAGATTCTTCCTCTATAAAATTTACTGCAGTTTTCTCATGTTGAGGCAACGGGTTCGTCTAAACATTTAGATTTGTATCCTTGAAAGATAATACCCCGTTCCTGGAAAGCTTCTGTACATTGGACTTGAAGCTGAGACAGTTTTCAATGTTGTGCCCCGGTCCTTCTTAATGGTAAGGGCAAGTTTGATCCGCTTTGAACCAAAAAGGCAAATTTTCTGGTACTGTAAGAGAAGACCTAGTTTGGACGTGTCCCTTTTCCAGTAGCTGTTGATTCTCTGTCTGAGTTAACATCTTTCGAGCGTACATCACCAAATGACTTTGAGGGCAAGAGTTGCCCCTGTATTTTTCAAAGTCAGGCACCTTGAATTTGTGCGGGATTTTCACATTGGGGACTAGACAAAGGTCTGCGGCGTCCTTTTCGAATAAATCCTGACCGTGAATGGCATGCAGTTCCTTCTGTATTTCCAAGAATTGTTCCTGGAATTCATTCATTTTGTCGTACATATCTTCATTTCTACCAGAGATTATTTGTGGAATCTATCCTTTCGGAACAGTGTGTACCACAGGTTGTGGTATAGTCATTATGGCGGTGACTCTTGGTGCTTCCATATCCCAAAGTTTGTAACTTTCAGGAGTTGTTGTCATGACTCTTGCATCTTTACTTTTCTGAAGTTTGTAACCTTCAGGCCCAGCGGTTCCTGCTGCAGTTTCCGGGTCTTCCGTGACCAGCGGAATATATCCTTCAGGGATAAAGTTAATAGGCATGCCCCAGGAACGATCTTTAGGCATGTTGTACTGAAGATCATACGTCTCCACTATGGGCGTAGATGTGATCTCCGAGATCACAGTCCTTTGTTGTTGTCTCTGAGTTGCTGCCAGAGATTGCATGTCACTGTGAAGTTTCCTCAGATCTTCTTTCAGAGCGTCGATTTCTTCTCTCAGCTCTCTGTTTTCTTCCTCGAGATCATCCATTTTCTTTTGTCGATTGGCCCGAGTATTGTACGAATGAGACAGTTTGACTCTAGAATCGTGACACATACGTGAGATTCGAAGGTAATAAGAATGCGTTATATGAGAATGATGAATGATATGCAATGATATATATTAAATAATTTTTAATCAAAAAGAAACTTCAACAAATGGATTGCAAATATCACACAGTGGGGAGACCCCGTTTTATTGAATTTGAAAGATTGCGAAAAGGGAAATACAGTATTTTACAAAGTGATGTATAAGAAATGTTTGAACTTATGGATCCTGAGTCCTCTCTGAGGAGAACTCAGATGCTGGTTTTGGTATTTTCCTTTTCTTTGACCGGGGCTCTTTAGCCGTTGTCGGGTTGTCAGTCCTTTGTCAAGTGAAATGAGCGAGCAAATTTATTCGGTCATCTTGATTTTCTACAGCATGCTGCTCTAGTATCTTAATCAGAGCATCCTTTTCTTTTAACAGTTCCTGAATTTTGGTACACTCTACATTGAGAATTCAGTATTTGTTCTTCCAAGAGTTTTTTTCCTAATGAACATTGTTGAGAGCGACCTGGAGTTTTTTCGTATCAGACATAAAATAAAGGACAGATTCCTTTAGCGGAAGAACTTCTTGACGACGATAAGGCATCCTCAGCTTTAGGGTTTGTACCCAGTGGAGATAAGGTTCCACAGAGACACAATCTGGTTTTCCTAGAGACTCTCTTCCTTTCCGGTGAACATGTTTCCAGGCATGCACTATTTCTGTCTTTAGTGCTGTCGTACCCTAATTTTGACCCTAAGATTCCCGCGTTTCTCTTTGCATAACATCCTAGGTCAATCATATACGCATAACTAACCTTTTGTTTAGACTTTGTTTGTTTGCTTTCGTTTGTGAAGTTTGTAGAAAGTTCCAAGGGTCGTAGAGACCGTTGGGTGCTCATTAAGGATTTAGTCCCTTGCGATTTCCGTTTGATTTCCTTTAGAGGATGGATCATCACCATTTTCATTGATTGCGAGTTCATATTCAAGCTACGTTCAGATTGTAGAATTTCCCATTTTTCAAAGTGAAGGTTTTAAGAATACACAAGGAGGATTCAAATCAACCAATTTAAACTCGAATATCCAACTTTTGCCTATGGTTCACTTAGAGTACAAGATGAAAGAATGACGAGTTACAAATCAAATTCGTTTCTAAGGACAGATAGAAAAGTGTCAACTTTTTTCAAGAAGAGGTGTCATTTGCTTGGTAATATAAAATATAAAGGTTTCAATGCCACTTCAAAAGATTCAATATCATCATCGGAATTCTTGGCAGCGTGATAATTTCTCTTCAAAAACGATCATCGTCAATTATGAGAGTGCAAGTTTACAAGGACACGAGTGTTAACTACAGAGTCTTACCCAAATACAAAATGCAAAAAAAAACTAAAAAAGGGAAATACAAACTTTGGCTATAAAGATAATATACTATGGCCTATTCCTTGCTACTACTTCCAATTCTCTGCATTTAGCTGCATCCGTTAGCAGTAGAGTCTGTGTGATGACTTGGATTAATGTCCAAAGGATCGGCACGTCGAAGCCTCCATGGGTCTAAATGCTAAGATCATGTCTCTCCATGTACCAAAATCAAAAGCAGACAAATCAAAGCCAACATCAAGTTGCTACGAGTAATAATTTGTAATGCCATGAGCTGCACCTGCAAGCGGCGTAGTTACTGGTAGCATGATGTGGTTTCCCTCTCATTTTCTTTGGTTCTCTGAATTCATCCGTTGAAGCTCCATTTACAACTGCGTAAACTGAAGTAATCAAACAAGTTTATATCAATTACCAATTGAAGTCAACCAACTCAAGGATTAAATTAAATAAGCTAAGTTATGTTATGTACCTTAGTGTTCTTGGCATCAGATGAAATTCCAATTCCACTTAGTAATGGAGAATTAAATTCTAGCTCACCTATCATAGAACACGACGAACATTAGCGCATATGATAGAGCATGAATGAACAACAACATCTCATAGATCATTCCAATAATTAAATAATCGTGGCAAACCTTTTTCAGTTACAATCAAGCAATTCCAAAACAAGTACAACACACCTGTTAGTGTCAATTGTTGATTCGGCATAGACGATCTTAACGCATACAATGTACAATGTGATTTCATGCAAAGGTTGGCCCTCATTATTTCTATGGGTTGGAAATATCGAGGCTGTAATTTACGGAGTAATAAGGAAATTGCAGAGAATTGGATGTGTTAAAGAAATAATCGGCAAATTGGCAAGCATGATCACACATTAAAGACATGTTTGAATTAGGTGGAAACCTTGACATCTACAAATCCTAAATTCTAGCTCTCACTCCAGACCAAAGTTAAGGATAATAATTAAAAAGCTTGTATTTCACCATCAGCCCATCAACCCTCGTTGATACTTTATCAATGTGGCAAACAACAGTTCGATCAGTTTCCAAACCAAAACATGACAGACAAGACATGAGCCAGAATTAGAACGGGAAAAATACTTATCTTGGCTGGAGACGCTGATACGCAAGTTGCCTTTACAATTCCGCCCTAATCTCCCCCCCCAATCAATCTGTGTGGTTAGATAGCCTTGCTGCAGTGTGATGTCAGTGTTATTGTCGAGCGACTTTTACAATTAAGGGAATGGAAGAGAAACGTGGCAACTGATAACCCTGAATCGAATGGAAACAGTGCTGTGAATCACTTTGCAAATTTGAGCTTCAGGGACTGAAAATGCAAAGGATTCCTAAAAAAATATTAGCAATGACAATACCACAAGGTTATTGGATGAAAGACTTACCAAAAGATGATGGAAGGGTGACCCCAATTCATGATTTTAACACAAAGAATTCTCAGCCGTGAGATTCCAAGCAAAACCCTACACAATTCAAAAATAAAATGATACAATCAACACAGGCCTAATGAGTAAATGGATTATCTAGCAAGGTTTCCAAAAACAAAATTATTGAGTTAGAAAAGAATAGAGCATATCCTAAACGGGCTGAACCAAAAAGGAAAGAATCGTAAAAGTTTAAGGCCTCGGATTCTGAAATCAGAAAGTTTTCATCATGTTTCAATTGAAGTTATGGGCAATATCCCAAAGGGATACCGCCAACATAACTTTCCAAAAGCGAAAGTACACGATTCAAACAGGGCAACGGTCAGATCATAATATTTTCCAAATTGGAGCATATCAATCAGCATTTAAACTTTCCGAATCAGGCAACAAAATCAAATCAGCAAGGATTGACATATCACGTTTCAATGCAGCATTCAAAGATTTCAAAAAATAAAAAACTTCACACTCATCATTGGCCTATAAATAGAAGAGAAATCAGAGAGAACGACGAAAAAAAATCATAGAGGAATGGAAGAGGTAAACATCACGGCAACCAAAATCACAGGTTCCGTCACCAAATTCAAAAGAAAATCCAGAAACATACGAAACCCATCATCAGAAATCCAGAAAGAAGAAGAATTAAAGGACAACGCAAAGCAATCGAAACACGCAAGGAGGTAAGGAGAAAGAGCCATCCCTGAATGAGGATCCGCGAAGCCGATCGCTACCATCGTCGGCCCACTTCTTTTTCTTTTTGCTCTTTGCTTTAAATCATGTATATCTGTAATATGTAACTGTAAACTCATAGTGAAATCGGGGTATCGGGATTGCTGGGGTCAGGGTTTTTTTTTTGCTGCGTGATTTGTTTGATCGTGAGAAGTGTGAGCGAGCGGCGGCGATTAGGGTTTTCAAAACCCTAATTTATTTTGAGGGAAAGGAGAACGAAAGAGTGGGAGAGATGAGAGAACCATGCGTTTCTTTTTTAGTGTTAAGTTTATCGCGTACACGCATGCACACACCACAGTCGGTGCACCCTCCATCGTCTCCGTTAGATTACAAATCACACATCCAATGGCTATGATCTGAGGGTCCGCGATGGACCCTCTCCCACTTGTGCGCATAGGATCTCTCCGTTTAGTATTCCGTTTTATTTAATTTAACCTTTTTTTATAACTCATAAAGATTCCCCTTTTTTAAAAATAATAATTAGATTTTGCTAAATAACCTTTTTTAATAAATATAATTTCTTTATACTCTAAAAATATCACTTTTTAATAAAATATAGTCTAAAATTTATTAATTAAAAACTTAGTAAAACCTTTTAAAATAAAAAATCCTTTTACTAGGATATTAAAATTAAAATCCTTTTTTAAATAATTTCATATTAATAAATTTTTCTTTTCCTTAAATAATTAAAATTTGTTTTATAACAAAAAATAAATATAGAACTTCTTAACCCTTTTTATAAAAATATAACTTCTTTCTTATATCTAAAATATCACTCTTTTATAAAGTATAACCTAAAAAAAAAGAATTAATTATACAGAATCAACAAAACCCTTTTTTTTAAATTTAGTAAAACCTTACTTTTAATAATAATAAAAAAAAATTTATTTATTAAAATATTAAAAATAATCCATTCTTTTAATTAATAAGATAAGAACCGCTAATAAAAATTTTCTCTGAAAATAATAATAACTTTAATATAATAACTTTTAAAATAAAGAAAATATAATAAACCTAAGATTCTCCTTTTTAAAATTATCAATTTCTTAAGCGTTCCTTTAGAATCCCTCATCGCGCTTAATCGTAAGTTTGTGTGATAATTTTAGTACCTTAACTTTTGTTTGATATCCTACCTTACTTATGCATTCTGTGTGTTTACTATTGTATATGATGTATGCATGTTTTTTTGTCAAACCTTTCAAAACATAAAAATCTTGATCCAACGTCGAGCCATTTTCTACCCCTTGTAAGTCGATTGCTTTCGAGCATCGCCATCAACCTTTGGTCACTAGACACAAGACTATCCCACTTTGCTAGCACCTCGCTAAATCTAATAATTAATCGCATTAATATCCAAGGGAAAATCCCATGCATGATAATCAAATTATTGTGCATGGTGCATTTCATTTGCATTATACCTCCCCATAGGTTTTATACCCTTAAGATAAGAATTAATTAGACAACTTTAGGATAGACTTCCTAAGTTAGTCCCCCTTAAAATCAATCAAACATCTTTAGCTCACCTAATTCTCCATACAAGAGAATTAGATGTGAATCATCTCAAAGAAGGGACATACAATCCCATACCCCACAAAATACAAACAATTTCAAAAAAAACTGTGGTGGTTTTCTTAAGATGATGACTCATCTTCTCTCCTAAACCTTTAAACAACTTTAGAATCCTTTATGGAGGAACTACATGTGCTCTGATTCCTTCCCGACAGGATATGTAGGCACAAGATGCGATATCTTGTCGAGCACACCTAGGAGTAGAATTCTAGGTCTCCTACCCTTAAACCCTTAGCAAACAACAAATAACATAAATAAAACAAGAGGTTCCTGTAGAGTACTACAGATATCTAGGGTGCTAACACCTTCCCTAGGTATAACCAACCCCCGGATTTTAGAATCTTAGTTTGCATTTGCATTGCATTGCGGGTAATTCGATCTTTCTCCCTTCCCTTGGATAAATCAAAGACGGTGGTGAAATAAAAGAAATGCGATTCAAGTTAATATAAGCTTGGTATCCAATTCTCACCGTGACAAGTGCCCTGTCATTTTCTCCTTCCTTGAAGAAAAGACCTTCCAGATGAACATTACGCGGGATATGCCTCATCGGGTATCCGAGTTGACGG
Source organism: Lathyrus tuberosus (assembly GCA_022829125.1). Classification (NCBI taxonomy): domain Eukaryota; kingdom Viridiplantae; phylum Streptophyta; class Magnoliopsida; order Fabales; family Fabaceae; genus Lathyrus; species Lathyrus tuberosus. The sequence continues at coordinate 1,295,041 of JALAZF010000390.1, forward strand.
CGAACTAAAATTGGATGATAGTTGATTCCTCATTTAGTTCCTATGAGGGGTACATTAGGGAAGTTTCCACATTTGTCAATGATCCTTATCCCATCATAGATTCGATTGTACCGATCTATGTCAGAGTTGGTAAGAGACATAATCCTTTGTAACCAACGTAGAGTACTCTTATGATCCCAAAAAGCAGCAGACTTGGGTAAATGGGAAGTGAACCATTTGTATAGAAGGGGTACACAGCATGTGATCATTCCTCTGCTGTACAAATTCCTTAAGTGTACAGAATGATAAGCATATGCGAGCAAGGTCGGTACGGGGTTTCCAATCAGAAATATCTTAATGGCATTGGTATCGACGAAGTTATCGATGTTGGGAAAAAGGAATAACCCGTATGTGAGTAGAACAAAGATATCTTCAAAAGCAGTAATGTTTCCTATACTGGCAAAGTATAGGGCTTTCTCTACCAAAAACTTGGCCGATAAACCTTGGATTCCTTCCTTAGTGGTCATGTGAGTCCTGACTTCTGACTCGTCCAAATAGATCGCTCTTGCAATGGTTTGATCCTTTGGAATTTCTTCCAGTCTAGAAAAGGGAGCTTGGTCAGTGATGGGTAAATCAGTCAAGTGAGAGTATTCCTCTAGTGTTGGTGCTCATTGCTAATCAGAGAATGTGAAACAGTGATAAACCAGATCGTAGAACTGAATTAGCGTAGACAGGATTCCTTCAACTACATAGACCCTTAATAGAGACAGCAGTCCTCTCTGTACTTAGCTCTGAAAGCATCAGGGTTGGTGATCATCCTTGCCAACCCCCTTAAATCCTCTAGTTTTGGAGCTTTGAAGGTGTACTTGTGCGTCTTCCTTCTACTGAAATCCATAACGCAATCTTTCTCTCTGATATTTGCAATCATTGTTTTAGTTTAATTTGAAAAAAAGAGAGAAGAGAAAAGAAGATTTTTTTCTTTGTTTAAGAGTTTTTTAGATGAATGCATGAATGTAGCACATAAGAACATTGAAAAAACATGGGTTCAAGGGTTCAACGTCATGAGCATGGAGTCATGGCTCTACCCATCCCCAAAGTTTGTATTCTGGGGAATTTTTGTACCTGTAGAACGGGTTAAAAAGTTCCCAAAATCATTGACCCCCCTAGGGATAACAATAGCAAGCTGGTTCACCCGAGCGAGCTGTAGCATCCTAGGGTAATCTCAATTGAGTGTAGTATCGCGTGTCAACTATTTCCGATAGCTACCGCACTACCAAATGGCAACATGGTTACTGTCTACTAAATTCTCAGTTTCACGGATACCACATTGGGATAATCTGCCTTCACAACGGAGTCGTTAAGCATTGAATCCGCAAAGGGTATCTCCACTGATTTGATGGTCTACCGGGATAACTTATTCGGGATTCACTCCCTATAAGACCACCCGTCTATGCCATGACCTATCTTAGGTATCACTCAAACTTTTCACATGCGACATCACTCGCATTCCCATTGACAGAAAAATAAACACAGATATCAATTAGGAAAAGCGATATATATATATATATATATATATATATATATATATATATATATATATAGTATAATTCCTAAAACTAACATCCTAGATATCTTAGGAATTCTAATCCTAGTCCTATACAGAAAAATTGACTCCCCAGCAGAGTCGCCATTTTCCTGTTGGAAAATGGGGACATATGATGACTAAGGTAAAACAGATCCTAATGGCACTCCCCAGCAGAGTCGCCATTTTCCTGTAGCGTGCGATTTTTGTCGGTGATGCAACCACCTTATCGCAAATGGGTTCCTCCTCATCGTAATGGTAGGAGGGGGTGCTACTTTCTGATTTCTTATTTATCCCGTGAAGCTGGAAGGGAAAGGGAAGCTATCTAAAACTAACCTTTCACGCAATGTTTAACTGAACAAATGCTTAAGAGAGATTCGGAGAGTTCGGGGTCAGGTTATACAATGGGGAGTTGTCAATTACCCATCCTATATGTGGTTATTCACAAGTTGTTAGCAATAGGTTCTACTTTTATACTTGATGATGTTTATCTGTTGTGGGTTGGGAAAGTTTGGGAATGTTGAGAGAGAGAGAGAGAGAGAGAGAGTTTTTTGATGATTTTGGTGAGGTACTGGACCTTAGTTTTGATGGGTGTGAAGGTACTGGACCTAGAGTTTTTGATTAGTGTGAAGGTACTGGACCTAGAGTTTTTTATTGGTATGCTCGCTAAGATTTCGTAATCTTATGCCTACGTATTCCCGTTTAAAGAAACAGGGAAATAAGAGCAATTGTAGTTCCTCCTATTCTATGGGAGGAAAAAGATGTTTTGGTGTCTTGTTCAAAACCCAAGATTGAAGCTAAAAGGTTTATTTGTGTCTTGTTGAAAGCCCAAGATTGAAGCTAAAAGGTTTGACTGAGAGACAATTTGTCATCTCTAAAGGGAGACATCGTGTCTATTTATCACAACTGTTGGGTGACTGTAAAGGAAAATTACTTTAACTGGGATATGAGAATCCAGCAATGCCATAATTTCTTTTATGAGGGATTTTTCCTGAAAGAGAAAACTTTAACTCAGTTTAGAGCAATGCCATTTTTCCTTAGGAGTTTTCATGCTAAGAGAGGGACAGTGGCGTGGATGTAAATAATCCAGAGGCTTGCCGCTTACAGCAATTAGATGAAAGAGAGGATTTGCTAGGATAAGAGATGGACGACAGCTTGGATTTTTTAATAAACAAGTGTGCCACTTACAGCAGTTATCTGGGATTAGGGTTTGTTTTGAAGTGTTTGTTTTGATGTATGATAACACAGAGAAAGGTCTTCCTACAGAGAGATTTTTGGTTTCCTCTGAGGGGATGTTGATTTTTGTGTGCCTTGATCAAAGCCCAAGGTTGAAGCTAAGAGATTGATTGACTCCACTGGGGAAGTCCTTATACAAAGCCTAAGAGGAGGCTAGAAAAGACTGACTCAACAAGAGAGTGTTTATCTGTCTTGTACAAAGCCCAAGATTGAGGCTAAAAAGAGACTGACTCTTTTGGGGATATCATTATACAAGGCCTAAGAGGAGGCTAAAAGTTGACTTTTCCGGGGGAATATTTTTTACTGTCTTGTACAAAGCCCAAGATTGAGGCTAAAAGGGGAAACTGACTCTATAGGTGAGTGGTTTTATCTGTCTTGTACAAAGCCCAAGATTGAGGCTAAAAGAAGATTGACTCTGCTGGAGAGATTTATACGGTGTCTTGTACAAAGCCCAGGATTGAGGCTGAAAAGAAACTGACTCTATGGGAAATAAATCTTTATCTGTCTTGTACAAAGCCCAAGATTGAGGCTAAAGTGCGACTGACTCAACAAGAGAGTGTTTTATTTGGTGTCTTGTACAAAGCCCAAGATTGAGCCTGAAAGGTAGTTGATTGACTCAGTTGAGGATTTTTAGGTGTCTTGTACAAAGCCCAAGATTGAGGCTGACGTTACTAGGAGAATCATTATACAAAGCCAAAGAGGAGGCTGAAAAGCAGATTGATTCTGCTTAAGGATATTATCTCTCAAAGCCTAAAAGAAGGTTGGGATGAGTTGACTTTGCTGGGGAACATATTTGTCCCAAGCTTAAGAGGAGGTTATGAAGATTTTGACTTTACTGGAGAAAGTTTATATATGTCTCATACAAAGCCCAAGATTTAGGCTAAAAAGAATGACTCAACAAGAGGGTGTTTTTGTTTTGTACCACTGACTCAACAAGAGAATATGGAAAGGTGATTGACTCAACAAGATAGTCCTTTGTTTGTCTTGTACAAAGCCCAAGATTGACGCTAAAATGGGTTAACTTAACAAGAGAGTATTGAAGAAGTGATGGTCTCAATAAGAGATTACTTTTGAGGCTAACTCTGCTTAGGAAAGTCATTATACAAAGCCTAAGAGGAGGCTGGTAAAGTTTGACTCAACAAGAGAGTGCTGAAAAAGTGATTGACTCAACAAGAGAGCCTGAAAGGGATGATTGACTCAACAAGAGAGTATTTTTCAAGCCAACTCAGCTGGGAAAATCATTATATAAAGCCTAAGAGGAGGCTGGCTTCTGCTAAGGATTATTGAGATCCAGAGGCAGGTCCAAGTCGGGGAATCAACTCTTGCTGAGGGTTTATAGAAGAGTTGAGGTATCAGATGCCTTGAGGTTCTGATTTGGGATAGTGTTATACTGATGATAAGCTGACCCTTGGCTGGGGAAATTAAGGAGGGAAGACTGAGTTTTAGATCCTGTGAGGATTTTAACTCTATTAGAGATTGGTCAAATGACTAGGGTTTCTCCTGTGTTTTCAGGGAACTTGAGAATGTCTTTGAGATCCCCGAGGGGATTAGACTGTCCAAGTCTACTGGTATGAAAGTTTTTATCTTTGTATGATGCCTAAGAGGAGGCTGGTGCTTTAAGGGATGAGAATCAACCCTTAAATTGGTCTGAGGTTTTGACTCTTTGAAATGACTGCTCTAACAAAGGATGACTAAGTTCTGTCTTATACCTTTAAGAGGTCTTCAGGGTCCTTGTATTAAGCCCAAGAGAAGGCATGAGAACTTCTAAGAAGCCGGAGGGTCCTTGTATAAAGCTCAAGAGGAGGCGGGGATGCTTTTAGGAAGCCTGTGGGTCCAAACCTAAGAAGAGTTCAAGAAAAGTTTCACCGGGAATAATCTTTTCTTTAGTGAACAGTTCTAGGGTTTAAAGAAATTCAAGAGAGGTTTCACCGGGAATTAATCCTCTCTGGGGAAATGATCTTTTTTGACAATTTCTAATAGTGACAGTCTAAGAAAAGTTTCACCGGGAATAATTCCTTTCTCTTTGTTCCATATTGTTTAAGCCCAAGAGAAGGCAAGACTGTATCTGGAATTCCTACGGGGAACTAGTTTTGACTGTATTGAAAGAGTGACCAACTGGCTTTACCTAGTTCTATACCTAGTTGTCGGGGAAAACTTTAAGCAGATATACAACTATATATATAGTTGATATATGACAAGTATTTAAAAGGATATGAAAGAAGGACTTACAGGTGAGCAAGCTTTCAGGAAAATAGTTATATATATGTAAGCATGTAAATGAAAGCTCATAAAAACTTACAGGCGAGCAAGCTTCCATTGTAACAGCTGTATGGTTAGTTATTCAAGAAATTTAATAAAGTATGAGTTTGAACCTAAATCAAAAGGGAAGTTATTTTGAAAAAAAGACTGGGGCTTATACTCAAAGAGAGGCCCAGATATAACAGTGATCGCACCGTTGTTCTGAAAATTGTATCGGGACTTATACAATGACTGAGGCCAAAAAAGGTTTTCTGTACAAAGAGATAGGTCTTGCACTCTATTAAGAGGCCCAAAGTGTTTGAAAAAGAAAAGAAATGGGACTTACAACACAAGGGTAGGCCCAGATGATTTTGTTTGAAAACGGCGATCGCGCCGAGATTTTTGAAATCGTATCGGGACTTATACAATGGCTGAGGCCCAAAAAGGTTTTTTTACAAAGGGATGGGACTTACACTCTATCAAGAGGCCCAAAAGTTTATTTTTGTACAAGTGATGGGGCTTACAACTCTAGGAGAGGCCCAAGTTATTTCGTTGAAATGGCGACCATCACGTCGAGATTTTTGAAAACAAAGTGGGTCTTATACAATGACTGAGGCCCAAAAAGGTTTTCAAAATAGGTTGGGTCTACACTCTATTAGAGCCCCAAAGTGTATTTTAAAAATGAAAGATGGGTCTTACAACACAAGGGGAGGCCCATATGGTTTTTGTTTAAAAGGCGACGACCGCGCTGAGATTTTAAAATTGTATCAGGACTTATACAATGACTGAGGCCCAAAATAATTTAATTTACAACAAGGATTGGGTCTTACACTCTATTAGAGGCCCAAAAAGGTTTGAAAAGGTTTGTTAGGGTGATAGTGATCAAAACCCTAATTTTTGGTTTTTAAAATGTATTTTAATTGAATAAAAATTCAATTAAAATAATCAAACATGTGAAAAAAGGTTGTGATCTTGGATTTATATTTGGGAAATCATTTTCATTCATGGGATGATTTAAAAATCATTTGAATTTTGCAAAACCAAGAGAAAGAAATATTTTTAATGTTTAAAAACAAATAAAAATATAATTCTTTACAAAAATATCAAATATATGAAATAAATAATATTTTTGTAAAATTTTCATGGAATAAAATATTTTAATATTTTTGTGAATTTTCAAAAAAAGAATCAATAAAAAATAATTAAAATTGAGAGAGAAATTAATTTTTGAGTTAATTAACAAAAACATGAAAATATTGAAAATATAGAAAAAATGAGAGAGTAGTAAAAAAGGTCTGGGTGGGGTTTGAACACATGACCTTACAACCAAATACACATGCGCGCTACCACTAGGGTGGTGATACATCCGTGTATCAAAACCACCTCATGTGCATATATGGGGTGCCAAGTTTTCAGGCCTGACCAAGGCAAGGCAAGGCAAGTTTTGGCAATTTACGTGAAGCCTCTAACTTTCTCATTTCTCCATGGATTTGGACAAAATTTAGGTGCATCTGGCCTAGAATTTCATAAGGAATCCAATGGTACAGTTGGAATTTTCATAAAGTGTCCCAATTTTAAAACACGATAGTGATTTTAAAATAGGCCTAGATTTGCATGTTCTATGTTATCTCATGGTACAGGCAAGAATTACATGACAAATTGGTTCAAACACAACATATACAACATCTATGAGATGTTTATGATTAGTGGACATCAAAGGAATCCATAATTCAAAGAGTTCAAGTTGTGATGCACTTACCTCTTGGAGCTTCTTGTGCTAACTGTCAAGTTCCTTGTGCCAGAAGTGATCCAATGCTTTGAACAATCTCAATTGATCCCTTAGAAGCTTTTAGGATGATTAGAACCAGCTGGAATCTTCAGGAACAAGTTTTGGCTCTTTCTTGCAAAAGGGGCAAAAGTGACCAATATGGCAACTCTCTCAAATGGTGTTCCAGATGAGGGGAACCAATTGGGACAGTTTAAGGATGATATTTGGAGTGTGTTTGAGGCCTTGTTTGGTTTTGGAAGTGACTAAATCAAGGCATGGCTTGGAAAATGCAAAAAAGTCCAATTTTGAGGTTTTGGAAGTAGATTTTCTGATTTTGGTGTTTTAGGTCACAAGTGAGTGTTTGGACAGCTTAGATATAACATATTGGATGTGTTTGGATCATGAGCTATGGTGGAATTGCTCTCTAACTCAAAAACTCATAGATGACTTGCAAAAGAAGGCATTTTGGCCTAAAGAGAGAGATTTTGAGGAAAACATCAGTTGTATTGCTTTGGTGTACTTAAACTGATCACAATTGGGCTTTATTTATAGTGTGTCAAGTTTTGTTTGGCATCAATAGTGAATGGCAGCTGCAGCGGGCCTTTGGCCAATGTTGAGCAAAAGGAATCTCAAGTCTCCTCTAGCCATTGACTTAAGGTTAGGGCACAAGCCTATGGTCCTTTGATTCAGAGCTTATTCTTAACTCATTCAGTTAGGAATGTGTCAGTCCATGCCACCTTGGTGTATCCATTGAATGCTTGGAGACAAAATTGAAGTCTTGGCACCTTTTTAGCCTTTTTAGGTTTGTTATGGCTAAGTGTAGATTATTGGACTTTGGTGGCTTGGGGATCAGATCATTCTCCTTTTGTTTTATCCTCAGATGTGTCCAAATGGATGACAAGGCTTAGAGTTGTCCAAATTTGTCAAATCGAGCAAATGCACAAAATCTGCCTTGCCTAGGACAGTTGGAAATGGTGATTTTGAGGGATTCATATCTCCCTGCTCAGGTTGAGTTATGGGAGGCTCTTATGCTTTTTAGAAAGCCCTCATATGATACAAAACATGTGTGATCATAGTTTGTTTTGAAACTATTTGGATCCAACTAAAAAATCCTCATGAACATTGATGTTCAAGGCTGGTAACTTAGGCAGATTTTCACTAAGTGTTGGAAAAAGTGTCATTTTCATGTTTTTGTGATTTTGATCAATCCATAACTTAAAATCCATGAAGAATTGGAGTCTGAGGTAGTTGAAGCTTTTGTAGAGTGTAGCAAGATCTACAAATCCAGCTTTGGATTACCCAAAATGGTTGCTTGGATCTCAAGTTATGATCCTTGGAAGTTGGTACCAAAATCACTTTTGTTCCATAACTTAGAAAACTTTTGGTTTCTTATGGTTGCCCCTTTTGCAAGAAACCTGACTTTTCTTGATTTTTCTTAATGAATGGTGATCAATACCATACATTAATATTATTTTTGACTTAGGGGAACCATATTTGTGAAAAATTCCAAAAAGTGCACAGTTGACTTTTTATCGGATGAAATCCAAACTGTGCGATCCTTTGTGAAATCAAGTCCTTGACCTAAATCAAACCTAATGGATGGATTCCATAGGTGTTATAGGGTGTATTTAATCATGTCCCAAGGTTTGGGAGCATGTCTTGGTTAAACGTCAAAGGTATAGTTGACTTTTTTCTTCAAAACCCTAATTGTGGTCCAGATGAAATTGAAATTTGTGAATCAAGCTTCTTGGATCAATACATTGTTGTAAATGGATAAATGTGGTGTATTGGAGGCCCTCAAATCATGTCTTGAGGTCTTGGCTCATGCTTTTTCCAAAAAGTTAACTTAGGGGTGAATTAGGTCAAGAAACTCTAATTCCTGATTTTTGGTAAATGCATCCCCTGATGCTAATTTGACTTGATGATTGGGTCTATGAGGTCCCTTAGAGTATCTTGGGTTGTGCTTTGAAGCATTGGCTCATGCCCAGATGAAGATTCAAATCTGGAGGCCCTGGTCGACCAAAACCCTAATTTGGTGACACTGTCGATCTTGAGGATTGATCCACTTGGAATGTTGCCACTTTGTGCTTGATTCTTGATGTGGGAGTCCTCTTGATCCCTTATGGGTGTTTGAGAGGGTTAGGCAAGTTGAAGAGCATGTCATTTCTTGATTGATCTTTTGTCTAAGTGCTCTGAGAGGGCTTGAAACCCTAAGTCTTGGTTATGGTGAATGCTCAACCATCTTTGAGGAGATTGATGAAGGTACATCCATATTGTGATGATGACTTGCACAATGTGAAGGTGCGAGAAAGACACAAGAAAGGGGGGTTTGAATTACGTATTTACTCTTTTTGTAACTTTTTGCATCTTGTTAAAGAGATACTCAAGAGCCTTCAATGTTCGTTGAGAGATTCTGATCTCTTAACTATGGAGCATGAGAACCATATAGGTTCTGATCATAAGATATGATACTCAGAACTTGCAGTGCGGAAGCTTATCAGAGATAGGCTGCAAGGTTCTGACTTTGCTTAATATGAGGTTCTGATATTCAATGCATAAACATAAATAGAGATACTAAGCAAGAGAGTAAAAGACACACGATATATCCTGGTTCACCATGCGGGCTAATCCAGTCCACCCTCCTCAGGTGATTTCGCCTTGAACACAAGGACTTAATCCACTATAATCAAACCATGATTACAATTGCACGGGCCCCGCCGGTGACTAACAACTTGCACAACCGCACTATGACTAACAATCCAATGAACCGTTCAGGGATCCAGACCCACTGCTGGGATTTCACAGCTAGCCGTTCAGGGATTCATCACAATGAATATAACGCTACTGACCATATTTCAGGATTTTCCACAATGACCCTCGGCCACTGTCATCTCAAGTATCTGATCACCACGTAATCTACTCAAGGGCCTCAACTCACAGCTGAACCGTTCAGGGATCCCTTCAAGATATAACGTTCACTTGAGGAGTCTCAATTCATTTAGTCGAATTGGCAAACTGGAGATTACAAATTGTGCTTCTTAATAAGCATGTTTCTCCTAAGTTCAAGTACAGAGAACACATAAGTGTTCAAGCAAGTTTTGAGCAATCAGCTCCTTGCTTTCCTAAGAAACTACAAATATGTATATAGATATTACAATTGTTGACATCTTGTAGATCTTCTTCTTCTTCGTCTTCAGGTTAAGCAAGCTTTGAGCAGCAACTCCTTGCTTCAGATCTTCAATGTAGTCTTGACGAGAAGGTAGGTTGATGACTTAACAGATCTTCAACGTTGTCTTCTTCATCAACAACTTATGTTCTTGATTGTTGTTGTGTTGAATTGTCCTCTTGGGTTTCAACAACAATTACCATTAGTGAAATACCGATAGCTTTGAATATGTTAAGTGTTACAACGAGAACTCATCGTTGTTGCTATCTTCACAATGACTTGGTCAATTTTTTAGATGAACATTCAGTTCGTGATTCTACAAGTGATCGACACATCAGAAGCAAAAACTCTTTCCATTAAATAGCCCGTAGAAATATAGTCGTTAGAGAATACTGTTGGCAGTTTGGAAAAGAGACGTTGTGATATAATGAGTTGTACTGACACATCTTGTTTTTGCAGAGGAAGAAGTGACCGGACATATTTTCTTGGGCAGTGTGTACATTTAACTCACAATGGTAATATTTAGACTTCAAAACTTCAGTGGCTTCTGATGTTAATTTGATGAAGCATGAGTAGAGTCTTCTTAGCAGAATATCTGATGCTTCAAGTCTTCCGTCGATTAAAGAATTCCATTAGGAATCAGTCTTCAGAACTTCAACACTTGGTCTTTAAGAACATTATTCTTTTCTGCTTCAATTCTTCCGAATCTTCAGAGCCTATCTTCAGAGTCTTCAGAACTTCTTATTTGAAACCTTGATCTTCAGAACTCATCAGTCTTTAGATTCTTTTTGTACTTGGTCTTCAGCGCCTTCAGCAATCAGAACTTCAAGTCATAGAAGTCTTCCGCACTTTGGTTCTTTTTAGAGTGTACTTCTTCAGAAGCTTCGCTATCTTCAGAATCTCAATCACTTTCAGAGAGCATCTACAAGAGCATTGCAACAGCAATCTTGGCATCCTTGGATCTGGCTGATCATGACTAGATAAAGAAGCGTTCTTGCTTCTCGCGACTTTAGTCACACACAGTAACTTTGCATATGTATATATTCACTCATAGTACATCTAGCTGGTGTATGTTGGTTCTGATATCTTCAGTTCTTATGATCTGCACACAACACACGTTAGACCATAAAATGGTTCTTTCACAAATACTTATTGTTATCATCAAAACATAGATTGACTTGTAGAGACATTTCTTGCTCTCACAATCTCCCCCTTTTTGATGATGACAAAACCAAGTATTTTGATTGAACATTTTATACAAGGTAATCACCAAAACAAACAAATTCAGAGTTTGGAACAGCAGCTCCCCCTGAATGAGTTATCCTCAAAGCTTTATCTGAGATCATCTAGGATTTTATGTAATCCAAAGATATACAGAATAACAACTTGAGTTGTCAGAACAGGAATAGAAAAGAGTTACTTCTCTATCATGTCTTTTAGTAAAACGAGGAGTCTTTAGCATCTGGACTAGTTCATCAGAACTTCCATCTTTAGATCTTCAGAACTCAGTTTTCTTTGTTGTCGTATCAGAGCTTGTTTATCTTCAGAGACATCTGAAGCATTTCTACTTTTCAGCAGATTCCATTAAGCACAAGATCAGATTTTAAACACCAATGTAGATCATGTCTGAGACGGAAAAACTTCAAGTTACTCTCAGCAAAGTTCAGCAGGAGAAGAGGTCTTGGAGGAACAAGTACCGTATTCTCAATGTGGAGTGTAGAAAAATACAGCAGCTATTAAGATAAAAAGATGCTCTGATTGAGATTTTAGAGCAACATGCTGTAGAAAATCAGGATGACCAAAGGAATTTGCTCGCTCCTTTCACTTGGCAGAGGAATAACAACCCGACAACGGCCCAAGAGCCCCGGTCAAAGAAGAGGAAAGTACCAGAACTAGCACTTGAGCTCTCCTCAGAGAGGACTCAGGATCCATTAGTTTAGGTTTCCTTTTTCAGCACTTCGTAATCTACTGTATTTCCATTTTCGTAATCTTTTGAATTCAAGAAAACGGGGTTTCCCCACTGTTTGATATTTGCAATCTAATTGTCGAAGTTTACTTTGAATAAACAAAAATAATTAATAATCATTGCATTCATCATTCTCATAAACACATTCTTCTTACCTACGAATCTCACGTTTGTGTCTCAGTTCTAGAGTCAAACTGTCTCATTCGTACAATACTCGGGCCAATCGTCAGAAAAAGATGGATGATCTCGAGGAAGAGAACAGAGAGTTGAGAGAAGAGATCGACACTCTGAAAGTGGAACTGAGAAAGCTTCATAACGACATGCAAGCTCCAGCAGAAGCTCAAATGCAGTAACAAAGGACTGTGATCTCAGAGATCGTATCAACGCCCATAGTGGAAAAGTTTGATCCTAGGTACAAAATGTCGAAAGATCGTCCCTGGGACATGCCACTCAACTATATCCTGGAAGGATATATTCCGCCGATCATGGAAGATCCGAAAAATACAGCAGGAGCTGCTGGGCCTGAAGGTTACAAACTTCGGGAAAGCGAAGATGCCAGGGGCCTGACAACAACTCCTGAAGGTTACAAACTTTGGGAGACACCGAGAGTCTCGGCCATAATGACTATACCACCGCCCGTGGTACACACTGTCCCAGAAGGACAGATTCCACCGATACCTTCTGGTGGGAACGACAACATGTTCGACAGAATGAATGAATTCCAGGAACAGTTCCTGGAAATGCATAACGAACTGTAAGCCCTTCGTGTTCAGGATCTATTTGGAAAGGACGCCGCGGACCTCTGCTTAGTCCCCAATGTGAAAGTTCCACACAAGTTCCAGGTACCCGACTTTGAAAAGTACAAGGGTAACTCTTGCCCTCAGAGCTATTTGGTGATGTACATTCGGCGAATGTCGGCTCAGACAAAGAACCAAGAGCTACTGATTCACTACTTTCAGGATAGTTTAACTGGTGCCGCATTAAAATGGTACATGGGGTTAAGCCACGCCACGATCGGCACTTTCAGAGATCTTGGCGTTGCCTTCGTTCAGCAGTACAAATATAACCAGGACATGGCACCGGACAAAGATCAACTCAGATCAATGTCACAAAAGGACAAGGAAACCTTTAAAGAATACGCTCAGAGATGGCGTGAAATTGCCGCTCAAATTTTTCCACCTCTGGAGGAAAAGGAGATGACAAAGATCTTCTTAAAGACCTTGAGCTCATTTTACTACGACAGAATGGTTGCCAGTGCGCCCAGTGACTTCACCGAGATGGTGGGCATGAGAGTTCGTCTTAAGGAAGCTGTCTGAGAAGGACGCCTAGTTAAAGACGCTGGATCATCAAGTAGTACAAAACGATACGGTAGTGCTCTCCCTAAGAAAAAAGAGCAAGATATTGGGAATATCTCTCTCGGAAAGCAAAGGCGACGTTACCAACCAGTAGTAGCTGTAACTCCTGCTATCAACCCTGCTCCTGTTCCTACGTATCAACCTCAAGTTGCTCAGAGCCAACCTAATCAACAACAATATTAGCAAAAGACACAACAACCTCTTCAGCAGGCTCGTCCTCCATACAACAACAACCATGCAACACGACCACCAGGGTTTGATCCTATACCCATGTTGTACGCAGAACTGTTTCCATTATTACTGGTCAAGGGGCACGTCCAAACCAGGTCTCCTCTTACAGTACCGAAAAATTCTCCTTTTTGGTTCAAAGTGGATCAAACTTGCCCTTACCATCAAGGAGGATCAGGGCATAACATAGAAAACTGTCTCAGTTTCAAATACGACGTACAAAAGCTTGTTAGGAGCGGGGTCTTTTCTTTCAAAGATACGAATCCGAATGTTCTCGCAAACCCGTTGCCTCAACACGAGAAAACTGCAGTCAATTTGATAGAGGGAGAATCTAATCTCAGCTATCAAATTCATGATGTACTCTTATTAAGGGCCAACTTGGTCAAGATGCATTGTAGACAGAGTGAATATGGCCATGTACCACCTCATAATTATCACCAGTGTGATATCTGCTCTAAGAACAATCAAGGATGTTCTGTGGTGCAATCAGCTCTACAGGAACAATTGGATCTCGGATGGATACAAGAGCATCGAGTTCGTGGAGTCAACATGACATATACAAATTCCAACATCATTCAGAACCACGACATCCGTGCAATGAATGTTAACTTGGTGGCGATGCACTCAAGGTAAAGCCAGTATCATAATCTACCGCGACACGATTATAATTCCTGTCTGACTTGCTCGGTAAACAAACAGGGATGCTTTTTTGTACAAGAGGCCCTCCAGCGTCAGACGGATCTTGGATGGATCTGGGACTACCGTGATATAAATCCCTATCAGATCAACATGATTCAAATCTTCGATATTCGTTTGATGAATACCAGCTTGGTGGAGTTACACGCCAAGCAGGTTCAACTTAGTTTTCTCACTTCTCACGATTATCTGAACTGTAAAGGATGCAGTGAGAGTAACCAAGGGTGCGCTCTCGTTCAGAGAAATTTACAACACTTATTAAACCACTGGTGGCTTCCAATTTATCTGGATGAAGACACGCAATATATCAGTGTGCTTAATGGAAACCCTACTCGGCGTCAAAGTCAGGATGTCCGATCTATGGAAACAAACCTGGTAAGGTTGCACTGCATTCAAAGTGGGTGTGGCTAGGTGCCACCACACAACTATGAACATTGTAGAGTCTGCTCGGAGAGTAACCAAGGATGTTACCTTGTGCGGGCAGCCCTTCAAGGTCAGTTGGATTGTAAAGAGATTCACCCGTGTCTGAGTCCCGAGCCAATCAACTGGACGCCGGACTACTTCACTGATCAAATCAAAGATGTGGTTGTAATCTCTGATCATCAACGGAACAAGGATGTTTGTACCATCATCCCTCTACTGGACAAATCAAAGGTTCTTAGCCAGGAACTGATTGAAGTTACTTACGATAGTTAGAAAAATCAGAAGGCTCCTGTAATTATCTATCTATCGGGACCATTACCGTATGAAACAGCTAAGGCGGTCCCTTACAAATACGGTGCAACAATAATTAAGAATGGAAAGGAAATTCCATTACCCTCCGTCGTGAATATTACAGACATCAGTCGAGTAACACGGAGCCGTTGAATCTTCAACCGAGGAGTTGGAGAACCTAACAAAGAAAAGGAACCTCAAACAGAAGTTCTCGATCAACCAGTCGGTCAATCCAGTAATCCCAACCTTTCAAAAAACAATGATAAGATTCTGAAGCTCATCCAAAGGAGTGAATACAACATTGTTGTTCAGCTGTTACAAACTCCTTCAAATATCTCTGTGCTATCACTTTTACTAAGTTCTGAAGCCCACAGAGAGGCTCTACAGAAAGTCTTAGAGCAGGACTTTGTGGAACAGGATGTGTTAATACGACAGTTTGATAGCATCATCTCTAACATCACTTCCTGCAACAACTTAGGATTCAATGATGAGGATTTTCCAGAGGAGGGCAAACGCCACAACATGGCGCTCAATATCACAGTTAACTGCCAGGACGATGCTTTAGCCAGTGTACTGGTAGACACGAGATCGGCCATCAACGTTATGCCTAAGTCCACTTCAGTGCGACTATCATTCAAAGGATCCCCGATGAGGGGCAGTGAGGTTATCGTCAAAGCCTTTGACAGATCTCAGAAAGCAGTTATCGGCGAAGTCGACCTTCCCATAACTATCGGTCCTCACACTTTCCTAATCACTTTCCAGGTCATGGACGTCCGGGCAGTGTACAGCTGTTTATTAGGAAGACCTGGGATACACCAGGCTGGGGCAGTCACTTCGATGCTGCACCAGAAACTGAAGTTCGTCAAGAACGATCAACCCGTCACGGTCTGTGGAGAACAAGCCTTGCTCGTGAGTAACTTATCATCGTCTACTTGCGTAGAACCCGAGGAGGTTATTGGAACTCAGTTCCAAGCACTGTCGGTGAGCAATGAGAATTAATCGGAGAAAGGAACCTCAATTTCCTCGTACAAAGATGCTCTCGAGGCGATCAAAAGTAACAATACAAAAGGATGGGGACAGCTTATCATTCCTACTGATAACAAAACAAAGAAGGGTCTTGGTTTTTCTCAACCTGCACCCAGATAACTGCTAACGATGAAAGTCTTCATCCCATTCAGGACTTCTTCCACTGTGGAGGTTTCCTTCACCCAGTGCCTCAAACAGTCCATACTATCAACGAGGGAGATCCCTTCGATACGGATGAGGAATGGAAGTCCTATCTCAACGAGGACGGTTATATGTCTCAGGAAGAGGTGCCTACGCCATTTTGCTATCCCGCACAGAGTCCGAGATTTATACCCAAGTCAGACGTCGAAATGATATATGGAGATTGTGATCTGGAAGGATGTCGTGCTCCACCAAACTCATTAGAGGAGGATACTCTGATGAAAGACAACTTTGACCACGACTATTATGGCCCAATGGATGGCCTGCCTATCTGGGAAACGTATCCAGGAGACTTGGGGCAAGAAAATCAGTCGAACAATGAAAATCAGCTGAGCATCATTGAACAAAACACCTGTGTCCCCACCATGATATGGGATCAACATTCAGGTCATTCAGAACCTATCCAGTACGACGATGAATTGGAAAAGCTTGCCAGACTAGAATTCATCAACTATGCTTTTCCTGAGGTCAACGTCATCGAGAGAGATGACCCATCCAGTTCCAAAGAAGTGTGGGACACCTTAGGACAACCAAGTGGAAAATTTGACTTCATGGTCAAATACACCGCTCCTGAAAGCTCTCGTATCAGGTTTGAAAATATCTAGCCAACTGGATGGGAAGATATACCTGAGAGCACAAATACTATGCAAAATACAACTGAGGAATCCTCCTACGACAACTCTGCCTGGGAGACAGATTCCAATGATCCTGCTCCGCGAGAAATCAGCGTTATTTCTTAAGACAAATCAAGGAAAGTACCAGACTTTGTGATTCACTAAGGAGTTCGCCGCCAATGGGTTGCTGTCGATGTTCCGACGATTGTTCATAAGTCAAAGTAATTGCCGTCTTTAACCTTTCACCATGCCTAGGTGAAACGGATGTTTTGATAGGGCTCACTTTCTGTAAATTTCCCTCTTCGCTTCGCCCAAAGCGATAGAGTTTTGTTTTATAGGGATGTAGTTTCAAGAATCGACTTGTTCATAAATAAAATAACGCCGTTATGTAATTTCCGCATTAATTGCTATTTTCTCTTTTTGCTTTTCTCAGAAAATGGTAATCCTAAAAAACAAATAATAATAAACAAGCAATTTTTCAAAAAAAAAATACACTGTACACACTCTTGCATTCTCTCTATCTCTTCTAAAACACAAATCATCACGTCATGCAGATTGCTTATTTTAAACCCCGTTGAAACATACGATCTGATGCCTTCTCCGACTTTGAGTTCCTAGTATTTGGGGCTGAAGAAAAAGTTGACAACGAAATTCCATAAGAGAACTCCCGATTACTCCGACAAGAGGAGAGGTCCATTAAACCTCACAAAGAGCCGTTGGAAACGATCAACGTGGGTTTAGAAAAAAAGAGAAAATAAATCAGGATTAGGGCACTGCTCAGTCCAACTGCCAAAGAGAGTTTGACAAAGCTTCTCAGAGAATTTCCCGATGTGTTTGCTTGGTCCTACCAGGACATGCCAGGGTTGGATACTAGCATCGTGAAACATCATTTACCATTGAAATCGGAATGTTCGCCAGTAAAATAGAGGTTGAGACGGACTCACCCGGACATGGCCGTCAAAATCAAAGAGGAGGTACAAAAACAGATTGACGCGGGTTTCCTCGCCATGTCAGAATATACTCAATGGTTAGCCAATATCGTACTCGTTCCAAAAAAGGACAGAAAAGTCAGAATGTGTGTCGATTACAGAGATTTGAACAAGGCTAGTCCAAAGGATGACTTTCCTTTGCCGCACATTGACATGCTAGTAGACAGTACAGCAAAGTTCAAAGTTTTTCCTTCATGGATGGATTCTCGGGCTATAATCAAATCAAAATGGCGCCGAAAGACATGGAGAAAACTTCCTTCATCACCCCATGGGGTACCTTTTGTTATAAGGTAATGCCGTTCGGTTTGAAGAACGTCGGGGCAACCTATCAAAGGGCCATGACTTCTCTGTTTCATGACATGATAGACAAGGAAATCGAGGTATATGTCGATGACATGATTGCCAAATCTAAGACAGAAGAGGAGCATGTGACCCACCTGTCAAAACTATTCAAGCGGTTGAGAAAGTACAAACTCCGCTTGAATCCCAACAAGTGCACATTCGGTGTCCATTCAGGGAAACTTTTAGGGTTCATCGTCAGCCAAAAAGGAATTGAGGTTGATCCTGACAAGGTCAAGGCCGTTCAAGAAATGCATTCTCCAAAAATTGAAAAACAAGTCAGAGGATTCCTAGGACGTTTGAACTACATCTCCAAATTCATATTCCTTATGACCGCAACATGTGCGCCAATTTTCAAATTACTCAAAAAGAATCAGGATTGCGTTTGGACAGAGGACTGTCAAACTGCCTTCGACAGTATTAAGGAATACCTGTTGAACCCACCGATTCTATCACCTCCAGTGGAAGGAAGGCCATTAATAATTTACTTAACAGTCTTGGAAGACTCCATGGGTTGCGTGCTTGGTCAACAAGACGAAACAAAAAGGAAGGAGTATGCCATCTATTATTTGAGCAAGAAATTCACCGACTGCGAGACTCGGAACACTATGCTTGAGAAAACTTGAAGGGCCAGAACCAGGTTTCCAGTGGGAACTTATCTTCGACGGAGCTGTCAATCATTACAGAAATGGAATTGGGGAAATCATCATAACACCTCAAGGTACCCACATTCCATTCACTGCCAAACTTACATTCAAGTGTACAAACAACGAGGTCGAATACGAAGCTTGTATTATGGGTCTCGAAGAAGCGATCGACTTAAGGATCAAGAACTTGGATGTATATGGCGACTCAGCTCTGGTTATCAATCAGATCAAAGGAGATTGGAACACATACCAATCAGGACTGATTCCTTACAAGGATTATGCAAGAAGGTTGCTACCTTTCTTCAACAAAATTGAGTTTCATCATATCCCTCGTGAAGAGAATCACATGGCTGATGCCTTAGCCACCCTCTCTTCCATGATTAGTGTAGGTCAATGGAACGACTTACCTAAGATAGACATAATGCGCCTTGAACTTCCCACTTATATATTCACGATTGAAGTAGTCATAGATGACAAACCTTGGTATCACGATATCAAATGCTTCCTTCAAAAACAAGAGTACCCACCTGGGGCACTAAGGAAGGATAGGAAAACCCTTAGAAGGCTGGCAGGCAGTTTCTTCCTGAGCAGTGACATACTCTATAAGAGACATTTCGACATGGTCTTGCTCCGATGCGTAGACAGACCAGAAGCAGACATGCTGATAAAAGAAATTCACGAAGAATCATTTGGCACTCATGCCAACGGACACACAATGGCGAGAAAAATTCTAAGAGCAGGGTACAATTGGCTGACCATGGAATCCGACTGCTACAAGTACGTGAGGAGGTGTCACAAGTGTCAGATATACTCCGACAAAATCCATGTACCGCCAATGCATCTCAAAGTTCTTTCTTCCCCATGTCCTTTTTCCATATGGGGAATCGACATGATTAGCATGATTGAACCTAAGGCTTCAAACGGACATCAGTTCATCCTGGTAGCCATTGACTATTTCACCAAGTGGGTCAAATCAGCGTCATACGCTAATGTAACCGACAAGTGGTGGTCCAATTTATCAAAAACAATATCATCTGCCGTTATGGTGTTCCGAGCCAGATCACTACAGATAATGGATATAACTTGAACAAGATGATGAAAGAGTTGTGTGCTAAGTTCAAGATCGAACACCATAACTCATCTCCCTACCGACCTAAGATTAACGGAGCGGTAGAAGCGGCTAACAAGAACATCAAGAAGATCGTTCAAAAGATGGTTGTAACCTACAAAGACTGGCACGAAATGCTACCTTTTTCTCTTCACGGTTATCGTACATCTGTCTGCACTTCAACAGGGGCAACCCCTTTCTCTCTAGTATATGGAATGGAGGCAGTGCTCCCCATAGAAGTAGAGATTCCATCAATCCGAGTATTGATGGAAGCTCAGCTTATAGAAGCTGAATGGTGTCAAAGTTGACACGACGAATTAAACCTGATCGAAGAGAAGCAAATCACGGCACTATGCCACGGTCAGTTGTATCAACAAAGAATGAAGAAGGCGTTCGAAAAAAAGGTCTGACCTCGCGTATTCAGGAAAGGAGACCTTGTGCTCAAAAAGATACAATCATTTCTCGCTGATTCCCGGGGTAAATGGACTCCGAATTATGACGGCCCCTATATGGTCAAGAAAGCATTCTCAGGCGGTGCCTTGAGACTCGCGACCATGGATGGAGAAGAATTTGCCTACCCCACGAATGTTGACGTAGTCAAGAAATACTTCGCCCAAATAAAAAAAACGTCTCGGTGGATTGAAAACCCAAAAGGGCGGTCCAGGCAAAAATTAGAGACACAAAGCAAAAAGTCTTCCCGGTGGATTGGAAATCTCAAAGTACAATCCAGGCAAAAGTTAGGGATAATGGCAAGTAACTATGTTCAACAGGGGCAAGTCCCTCAGCAACAGTCATGCCATCCGTCAGGAAAACTCCAATCAAGGTTATCTTCGACAGAAGCTCAGGATACCCAGAATTCAAAGTTGATAGAAGGATAGTGGTCGTTATGTTTCAATATAGCCCTTTTCTCTTAAATTACCATTTTCTAACTTTGTAAATACTCTATGGAATCACGCGCTTGGCTGATTTCCATCCTATCAATAAAATTTGAGCCCTTGTGCTTTTGTTTGCAGTTCTTATTTGTTTTAGCTTTACAGAACGACGTTTTTAACATGATTAACGATTCTTGAAATAAAACAAAAATGAATTTACTTGTTAAACTTTTTCTGCTTTTAAAATAAATATGGCAATTCTTTTGACTGTTGAACATCGAAAGAACAGCAATCGCTTCTCCAGAAGTAAGCGAGCTTCAAAGTGAAGAATCAAAGTACTCCTTCTAAACCAGTGCGCCTAAATGAAGGATCAGTTATGTCAGATGCGGATACTTCATTTGACATCCCCGACAGAGTTCTTATCTCCTAAGCCCGACCAACAGTATTCCCCGCAGGGATTATCTCTCCTAAGCAAGGCAGGATTGCTATCTTGAATCGAAGATACTTTTCGTCCCCCGCAGTGGCCGAGTATCCAGTCATGTTCATCTTCTAATCTGTATGCCATGTCAGTTTTGTCAGCATATACATACATACGTCATGCATTATTATTTTACATGCATATTCATATCACATCACTATCACTCCAGTCGGTCTTATCCCCTAGTGATAAAAGTCCTCTCAATCGAGTTGTCAGATCTTTCCTCATCAGGAAGTGAATCATCTAAGTAATCTCTCTCCCGTTTATCTCTGGATTAGAGACGGTCTTTGACCACTTTGATAACTTGAACCTCTGAGAAACAAGAAAACTTTCAACAAATATCACTCTTTGCCATTGAAGATGATATATTCGCTTTCCTGGATTAAGGAAAATCCCCAGAGAAAGCCCCTCAAAATTGGGGTACATCGTATGGCATTTCTCTGAAAAGACCTCAGGAAAAGTATGATGTAACACCCCCAAACGGAAACAGTCTCTCAAGAGACTCGCTTTCCCCAGTAGAGTCGACAAATGGCATCTCCAAACAGAGAAGTTTGTGTACCTCTACAACTCAGACAACTGGGTTCCCCAGCAACTCTGACATCAAAAGTTTTTCTGTCAAATGGCATCTCCCCAGGAAAATTCGGCGAGAAGTTTAAGGAAAATTGCTACACATAGCCTCCCTTGTCGATAAAGTTTATTGACAAAAGAAACTTAGACCAGTTCCTTGGCAGGAAACCAGGAACGAGGGGAAGTTTACATCAGAAACTTAGACCAGTTCCTTGGTAGGAAACCAGGATCGAGGGGAAGTTTACATCAGAAACTTAGACCAGTTCCTTGGTAGGAAACCAAATCGAGGGGAAGTTTATTTAAGAAAACTGAGACCAGTTCCTTGGCTGAAGACCAGGATCGAGGGGAAGTTTTTACCTTTTCTAAGCATCATTGCTTAGCATAAAAAGAAGGATGTGGGAACTACCGTTCATAACCACCGTCAAAATTTTGGGTATTCCGATATTTAATCCTCTTGCCCCCCGAATGCCCGAATACCTTCCCCATTCACACCTTCGGGTCCAAGAAGGTTAAATAGGGGCATCTGTTATACCCCAAATTTTGACCACTAAGATTCCCATCATTGTGCAAATCATCATCACAATATGGATGAACTTTCATACTCATTAGTCTCCCCAAAGATGGGTGAGCATTCTCTACACTCAAAGAATTAGGGTTCCAAGCCCTCTCAGAGCATTTAGACAAAGGATCAATCAAGGAATGACATGATCTTCAACTTGTATAACCTCTCAAATATCCACAAAGGATCAAGAAGTCTCCCACATCAAGAATCAAGCATAAAGATGCAACATTCCAAGTGGATCAAGCCTCAAGTTCATCTAATACAAAGTCAACTGACGCAGAAAGTCAAAGTTTGACTTTTGGTCAACTTTGAGCTTCACAAGCCATTACTCAAGAAAATATGATGGATAATTTAATTTCATCAAATTTAAATCAAGAAATCATGGAAAATTGCAAAATTGATCAAATTGAAGGAAACTTAGAACTTTTTTCTAAGTTAAAATCATGTTCAAGTGCACAACTTTTCAAGGTTGTAACTATTGGTCCAAGCATCCATTGATTTTGCTTAAGGGCTACTTTTAAAGAGGGTATTTAATACTTCAACATTGTAGAAGGAATCAACTCAAAATATCATAAGGATTGAAAGATATAAGTGATCAAAGTTGGGAATTCTTAAAGTCAAATGTTCCGACATTTCATAGGACATCATTATTATTTTTCCAGCAAGAATGTCCCAACTTCAAGGATGTTTTTCTCCATGATCCAAGTTGATTCAAGCCAAACCTTGAACATCAAAGTTGAAGTACATAATCTCACCTTTCCAAAAAGTCCTAGAAAGCTCATTTATCATTCTCGAGCAGAAAGTTGTGGTCTCTGCAAAAGGCATTGATAAAACAGAATTTTCATGACAGCTTTTAGGACAGATTTGATCACACAAGTTCATGGTCATTTTTGACAACTTTACAAGTCTTATCTTCACAAACCTTGAACATCAAAGTTGAAGTACGTTATCTCAGCTTTCCAGAAAGTTATAGAACGTCCATTTATCATACTCGAGCAGGAAGTTATGGACTTTACAGTAAGGCTTGCTGCAGCTATTTTTTAGGACAGATTTTGTGCACTTTTTCTTGTGCCACACAATTTTCAAGCTTTGTCACCATGCAGGACAAGCATCAAAGGTGCAATTCACTTCAACTCAAAATATCATAGTGGATTAAAAGAGATAAGTGATTAGAGTTTGGAATTGTTAATGTTCAAAGTTGTCAAATGTTTCAACATTTCATAGGACATCATTAATATTTTTCCAGCAAGAATGTCTCAACTTCAAGGATGTTTTTCTCCATGATCCAAGTTGAACCAAGTCTAGGGTCAAACATCAAAGTTGAAGTATGTCATCTCAGCTTTCCATAAAGTCCTGGAACAGCCATTTATCATTCTTGAGCAAGGAGTTATGGATTTTATAACAAGGCTTGCTGCAGCTGATTTTTAAGACAGGTTTTAGGACAGATTTGCACATTTCTTGTGCCACACGAATTTTTAAGCCTTGTCATCATTTTGGACATATCTGAGGATCAAATCCAAGGGGGATGATCTGATCTCCAAGCCTCCAAAGTCCTTGGAACCAAAAATAGCATGCCAAACCTAGAAAACCCTAAAAGAGGGACAAAACTCCAATTTTGTTTTGGAGCAATTAATGGATGCACCAAGATGGTATGGACTGAGCTTCTTCCAACTGAATTCAGTCAAGATTCATCCAACAACAAGGGAACCAGCAGCCTGTGCCCTAACCTCTAGTCAATGGCTAGAGGAGACTTGGATTCTCATTGATCAACATTGGCCAAACTTCTGCAGCAGTTGACATTCACTATTGCTTGCAAAACAAACTTGCTCTACTATAAATAGAGCTCATTTGTGCTCAGTTTGAGTACACCAAAGCCATCAAATAGATGCTTTCCTCAAAATCACTTCTTTCACTCCAAAATGCCTTCTTTAGCAAGGTAATTATGATTTTTTGAGTTAGAGAGCATTTCCACCACAGCTCATGATCCAAACACATCTAATATGTCATATCTAAGCTGTCCAAACTCTCATAAGTGACCTGTAACACCAAAATCACAAAGTCACCTCTCAAAACCTCAAAATTGGACTTTTTTGAATTTTTCAAGCCATGTCTTGATTAAGTCACTTTTCAAACCAGATAAAGCCTCAAACACACTCCAAATATCATCCTTGAACTGTCCCAAATGGTCCCCCCATCTGGAACACCATTTGAGGGAGTTGGCATTTTGGCCACTTTTGCCCATTTTGCAAGAAAGAGCTCAAACTTGCTCCAGAGGTTTCTAGCTGATTCCAACCATCGTAAAAGCTTCCAAGAGGTCATTTGAGGGTGTCCAAATCCTCAAATCATTTCTGGAACAAAGCACTTGGTAGGTTGCACAAAATCTCCAAAAAAGAGGTAAGCTTCACAACTTGATTTCTTTGAATCATGCTTTCCTTTGATGTCCACATACATGCATCATATTGAACAATTCTTGAAGCAAAAATGTAGTCCTTAATGTGTATGTTGTGATCCTCCTACTATTTGCACTTTAACATGTTTATATGTGGAGTTTATGTTGTTTTAAAATCTATGTGCAGTTCTGGTTTTTTGCTTCGTGCATTACGAACATTAAGTTTCAGTATGTATGAGTAGTACCATTGGATTCCTTGCGAAAAATCAGTCAAGATAGGTTCTTACAGATTTTAATTTCGTTAAAAATTGAGAGAGTTATGCGTGTTGGAAGTTTGACGAGAAAAGATGTCGAAAACTACATGTGCAGTTCTGGTTTTTTGCATCGTACATTCTGTAAATTAAGTTTCAGTATATATGAGTGATACCATTGGATTCCTTGCAAAAACTCAGTCAAGATAGGTTCTTACGGATTTTAATTTCGTTAAAAATTGAGAGAGTTATGAGTGTTGGAAGTTTGATAAAAAAAATGTTGAAAACTAAAAGAGATGTCGAATGTGATGTTGTGACATCTTTCCTCTTTTTTCTTATTTTATCTTCAAAACTCAACTATTCTTTACATAGCAAAAATCATCATTTTCCAATTTTGTTTTACACACTTCTTATTCATACTCCATAATATTTTAATCCACAAAAAATCACAAAAAAATATTAATATTTGATATATTTTTAATATATTCAAAAATATTGTTTTAAATTGTTTTAAATGCTTTTAAAATGATTTTTTTTTCTTGATTTTTAAAACCAAAATGATTTTAAATATTTATGTGGATAAAATATTTTTTTATAAACCTTAATCATTGTTTATAACATGATTAATGATTTTATTTGATATTTTTATCATTTTTTTACTTGATTTTTCTTTGAAAAATGCCTTTAAAAAATGAAATTAGGGTTTCTTTGATTTTCACCCAAACAAATCTTTTTCAAACACTTTTGGGCCTCTAATAGAGTGTAAGACCCAACCCTTTTTTTGAAACCAAAATAATTTTGGGCCTCAGTCATTGTATAAGACCCACAATGTTTTCAAAGAACTTGGCGCAATCGCCTTTTCAAAAATAATCAATTGGGCCTCTCCTTGAGTTGTAAGCCCCATCACTTGTACAAAAACCTTATGGGCCTCTAATAGAGTGTAAGACCCAATCCCCTTTTAACTAAAACAATTTTGGGCCTCAGATATTGTATAAGTCCCTCTGTGTTAAAAGAAGAAAAATATCGGCGCGATCGCCGTTTTCAAAACAAATAACCCTGGGCCTCTCCTTGAGCTGTAAGCCCCACCACTTGTATAAAAATAAACCTTTGGGCCTCTTGAGAGAGTATAAGACCCATCCCTTTGTACAGAAAACCTTTTTTGGGTCTCACATGATGTATAAGTCCCTCTGTACAGTTTTCAAAACAACGGTGCGATCGTCGTTAAAACCTTGGGCCTCTCCTTGAGCTGTAAGCCCCAACAATCTTTTCAAAGCACTTTCTCCTTTGATTTTGAATATAATATTGTTATCAAAGCTTTCTTTGTTGAACAAACTAACCAAACAGCATGGAAGCTCTACAACCGAGTAAGTGTTTACCCGCTTTCTTTATCCGCTTTCATATATATATAACTGTATTGTGGGGCTGCTCACTGTAAGTCTTCTTTCACAAACTTTTATATACTTGTCAAATATCCACTGTGTAATACTAGTATAGTTATTTAGAGTTTTCCCCGGCAACTACACCTAGCACTAGGTAAAGCCCTGTTGGTCACTCTTAAATACAAACAAAACTAGATCCCCATAGGATTACCAGACACAGTCTTTCCTCCTCTTGGGGTTAAGCAATATGGAGATGTGAAAGGTAGCATTCTCGGTGAACCCTTTCTCAGACTGTCACCCTTAGAAACTGTCAAAGAAACTCTAACTCCCCAGAGATGACCTTTTCTCCGTGAATGGTATCTCTTGAGTTTCTTCCAAATTCTCGGACTTTCCTGGCTTGATCTATTCTCGGTGAATGGCATTTCTTGAACTTCTCGGGGTTTGGGGACCCACAGGCTTCTTAAAAGCATCCCCGCCTCCTCTTGGACGTTGTACAAGGACCCTTCGGCTTCTTAAAAGCTATCATGCCTTCTCTTGGGCTTAGTACAAGGACCCAGAGACCTCAACAGGTATAGGAATAGAACCTAGTCATCAATTTGCTAGAGCTGTCTTTCTGAGTCAAGTGTCAGACCTGTTAATGGGTTGACCTTCATCCCTTAACATACATGCCTTCTCTTGGGCATCATACAAAGATTATTCACTACCTGAGAATCGATTTCTCAAAACACCAGTAGACTTGGACAGTCTCAATACCCTTTGGATTTCCTATTTCCTTAAAGAACAAGAAATAACCCCGATCCTCTGATCAGTACCAAAGTACAGCCTTACCTTTAATCAGTCCCTTTATAAGAACTGATTTTCTCTTTTATACTGGACCTATCACTAAACTGAAACAGTCACCAGCACAATAGCCTCCTCTTAGGCTTTGTATAATGATCCTTCCTTAGTGAAGTTAGCCTCCTCTTGGGCTTTGTACAATGATTCTCCCCAGCGGAACTAACTTTTACACACTCTCTTGTTGAGTATAAAAGACTCTCTTGTTGAGTCAATCACCTTTCAGCCTCCATCTCAGGCTTCGTACGAGATACAAAAACACTCTCTTGTTGAGTATAAAAGACTCTCTTGTTGAGTCAAACCTTTAGCCTCCATCTCGGGCTTCGTACAAGATACAAAAACACTCTCTTGTTAAGTATAAAAGACTCTCTTGTTGAGTCAAACCTTCAGCCTCCATCTCGGGCTTCGTACGAGATACAAAAACACTCTCTTGTTGAGTATAAAAGACTTTCTTGTTGAGTCAAACCTTTAGCCTCCATCTCGGGCTTCGTACGAGATACAAAATTACTCTCTTGTTGAGTATAAAAGACTCTCTTGTTGAGTCAATCGCCTTTTACCCTCCAACTCGGGCTTTGTACGGGATACAAATCACTCTCTTGTTGAGTATAAAAGACTCTCTTGTTGAGTCAAACCTTTAGCCTCGGTCTCGGGCTTCGTACGAGATACAAAAACACTCTCATGTTGAGTATAAAAGACTCTCTTGTTGAGTCAATCCACCTTTTAGCCTCTCTCTCGAGCTTCGTACGAGATACATAAAAGCACTCTCTTGTTGAGTCAACCCTTTTAGCCTCTCTCTCGAGCTTCGTACGAGACACATAAAAACACCCTCTTGTTGGGTCAATAGCCTCCTCTTAGGTTTTGTATAAGGAAAACCCCGGTCGATTCAATCAACCTTTTAGCATCAAAATCTGTGCCTTGCTCACAGTATACAAACATCAACAACTCCTTTTCCCCCATCTAATTGCTGTAAGCGGCAAGCCTCTGGATTTTTACATCCACGCCACTGTCCCTCTTTTAGCATGAGAAATTCCTAAGGAAAGATGGCATTGCTCTAAACTGAGTTAAAGTCTTCTCCTTTAGGTTATAAACTCTCATAAAGGAAATTATGGCATTGCTGGATTCACATATCCCAGTTAAAGTAATTCTCCTTTATAACCTGTCACGCAACAGTTGTGACAAACAGACCAAATACCCCTCTTTAAGAGATGACAAAGTCAAAACCCTTTAGCTTCAAATCTTGGGCTTCGAACAAGATACAAATAGACCCTTCAGCTTCACATCTTGGGCTTTGAACAAGATACAAATCACCTTCAGCTTCACGTCTTGGGCTTTGAACAAGACACCAAAACGACCTTTTTTTCCTCCCATAGAATAGGAGGAACTACGATCGCTCTGATTTCCCTGTTTCGTTAAACGGGAATATGTAGGCAATTGATTGGAAGAATCTTAGCGAGCACACTAATTAAAAACATCAAATCCAGTACCTATCCAAAATCCCCCATGAATAGTCCCGTCATTTCATTCTTAACAAAATAAGCAGAGAGATGCCCACAATCTAAACCGCATCTATAAACCAATAATCATTTGTTTAAACTCAGTATGCAATCAGGGTTAATAGGAGACATCTATTTCCCTTCCTTAGACAGCTTAATAGGATAAAAAATTAATCGACCTGTAGTACCCCGGAGCGATAGTGCTTAAGAACCACGTCCAAAATCGTTCGCTACATACTTCTATGGGGAGCACTGCCTTTATACCATATACTAGAGAGAAAGGGGTTGCCCCTGTTGAAGTGCGGACAGATGTGCAATAACCGTGAAGAGCAAAGGGTAGCATCTCATGCCAGTCTTTGTAGGTTACAACCATCTTCTGAACGATTTTCTTGATGTTCTTGTTAGCCGCTTCTACCGCTACATTCATTTTAGGTCGGTAGGGAGATGAGTTATGGTGTTCGATCTTGAACTCAGCGCACAACTCTTTCATCATCTTGTTGTTCAAATTAGATCCATTATCAGTAATGATCTGGCTTGGAACACCATAACGGCAGATGAGATTGTTTTTGATAAAGCGGACTACCACTTGTCTGGTTACATTGGTGTATGATATTGCTTCGACCCACTTGGTGAAGTAGTCAATGGCTACCAAGATGAACCGATGTCCGTTTGAAGCTTTGGGTTCAATCATGCCAATTGTGTCGATTCCCCATATGGAAAAAGGCCATGGGGAAGAAAGTACTTTGAGATGCGTTGGCGGTACATGGATCTTGTCAGTGTATATCTGACACTTGTGACACTTACTCATGTACTTGTAGCAGTCGGATTCCATGGTCAACCAATAGTACCCTGCTCTTAGAATTTTCTCAACATAGTGTGTCCGTTGGCATGAGTTCCAAAAGATCCTTCGTGAATTTCTTTTATCAGCATGTTTACTTCTGGTCTGTCTACGCATCGGAGCAAGACAATGTCAAAGTTTCTCTTATAGAGTGTATCACCGCTCAGAAAGAAGCTGCCTGCCAATCTTCTGAGAGTTTTCCTGTCTTTTCTAGATGCCCCAGGTGGGTACTCTTGTTTCTGAAGGAAGCATTTGATATCGTGATACCAAGGTTTATCGTCAATGACTACTTCGGTCGTGAAGATGTAAGCGGGCCGTTCCAGGCGCATTATGTCGATCTTAGGTATGTCGTTCCATTGACCTATACTAGTCATGGAAGAGAGAGTGGCTAATGCATCAACCATTTGATTCTCTTCACGAGGGATGTGATGAAACTTGGTTCTGTTAAAGAATGGTAACAACCTTCTCGCGTAATCTTTGTAAGGAATCAGTCCTGATTGGTATGTGTTCCAATCTTCTTTGATCTGATTGATAACCAGGGCTGAGTCTCCATACATGTAACACCCCACTTTCCCATTTTATAAAAATAAAAGTAATACGGATAAAATTAGAGTTTTCAACTTTTACAAGTAGGATGCTACACCAAATAAAATCAACAATAAAACTCCTTTGTATTAGATGAAGTAAAATAGCGGAATAATCATTTCATAAGTTCACGGTACACTTGCCAAAATACTCCAAAACTCCACATAAACTCGTGGTCCTCAAAATATTGAATTCAAAAGAGATACGTAACAAAATTCAATGAAGAATAACAATTAATAAAATCTCCAAAATTTCCCGTGTTACGTATCAGAGCCACTCCTACGACTCGACCAAGCAACACGCACTCCAAGCAACTCAAGTACCTAGATTATCTGTACTTCCGAAGAAGCACAGACACAACAACAACAAAGGGGTGAGAACTACATTTAATAATAATCGGAAAATGACACATGATAAGAGTAGTTGCTCACACACAATCATACAATCACATAAGCACGACCTACTTGTCACTTTCAATCATAATTCAATCAACATAAAATGATAATGCAATGCGACTCAACAATAGACACAATGCATGTGGTACCAACAATCGCCATGGTTCATTCAATCGAACCCGGATAAATCACATACACCTCTACTTGGCAATGATTTATCCCACCACTCTCCATATTGGAGTTTGGATGAATCACATACACTCCTCCTGAGCAATGATCCATCACCACCAACACACCATGAATGCATGACATCAATATGCATATAATTCATGTATAATCACACTCATACATTGCCACGATCCTCCTGATCACAATCAATACATAACACCACAGAAAACACCGCACACGACGCTAATTAGCTGATTACTAATTAATTCACCAAAATTATTAAATTAATTATTTTTATCACCAATCCTACATTTTTCAAGGTCTGACATCTATCCCCAACCTCTCAAACCAAAAGAAACAACTTCGGACGTGAAAACAGGAAAGAAATCGCGAAACGGCAAAATTCTGCACTCTCACTGGCCATACGCGTATTGCCCTGGGCCATACGCGTATTGGCCATCTCGCTCTCCCATCCATACGCGTATTGCCCCACTTGATACGCGCATGGACAGAGACCTGTTTTTCCATCAAAATTCCATTTCAGATCTCGTTACGCGTAACGCCCTTCTTATGCGTAATGCCAAGCTTCCATATGCGTACTGTTACGCGTACGGGCAGAGGGCCGTGCCAAGCCTCCTTTTGGACCTCCCATACGCGTATTGACCATAGCCATACGCGTATTGCCCTACCTGATACGCATATGGCCAGATCTATTACGCAAATGCAATTCCCCACACCAGTCTGGGTTCTGCTACGGGATCCTCACTTTTCCACTCCAATTCAGTCCTAAACTTATTTCTACACTAGTTTTAGGTCCTATTCTTCATCTTACTTCTTTTACCTATCATTACTAGTCAAATTTATGGTTCTTGGATCTAATTTTGGTCACTCAACCTGCGCCAAAACTCAGATCTGCAACATTCATATTCATACAGTACCAGCAACACCAAAATATCAAACAATCAGAATTGCAATGATTTAATTCACACAATTTTCATCATAGATTCACATATGTATCACATAATCATAATGCGGCATAAATTCATACGAATTCCTACGGGGTTAAGGACTCCCCACTACCCTTTCATGATTACATTGCCAATATTAAACCCATTCTCCCCCTTACCTCGAATTTCTTGATCAAATTCCTGCGAAATTGATGAAGATGGGTGCCCTAGCTCTTCCTTGTTCTTCCTTCTCTAACTCTTTCTTTTCCAAAATCTTATTATGGCTAACTCTCCCACTAACCCTAACTAATCTCAACTTAATTACTAAACTGCCCCTTAATTCCTCCCTTAGCCCATTATCAAATTAATTAAATCAGATTTTAATTTAAAATAATAATAATAAGGATAATAATAATAATAATAATAATATTACTAATAAAATAAGTTCCATATCACTATTAATGGATACACCCCCACCTTATCACTATTAACATTACCCTTTCGTACTCAGACCCCCCCCCCCCCCCAAACAAGGCCAACCAATTGAAAATAAAACACGACGATTAAATAATTTAAATTAGGGTATTACAATACACATCCAAGTTCTTAATCCTTAAGTCAATTTCTTCTTCAAGACCAATGATACAAGCTTCGTATTCGACCTCGTTGTTTGTGCACTTGAATGTCAGTTTGGCAGTGAAAGGAATGTGGGTACCCTGAGATGTTATGATGATTGCCCCAATTCTGTTTCCATAATTGTTAACAGCTCTGTCAAAGATTAGTCCCCATTGGGAACCTGGTTCTGGCCCTTCACAGGGTAGCGGTTCATCGCAATCTTTCATTTTCAAATACATGACAGCTTCATCTGGGAAGTCAAATCTGACTGATTCCTAATCGTCAATCGGTTGATGAGCCAAGTGATCAACTAAAATACTTCCTTTGATGGCTTTCTGAGCATGGTACTCTATGTCGTATTCTGATAACAACATCTGCCACCGGGAAATCCTTCCCATGAGAGCAGGCTTTTCGAAGACGTACTTGATTGGATCTATTTCGGAGATTAACCAAGTAGTGTGACAAATCATGTACTGGCGAAGACATTTGGCTGCCTAAGCCAGAGCACAGCAAGTTTTCTCAAGCATAGTATACCATGTTTCATAATCGGTAAACTTCTTGCTCAGATAGTAGATGGCAGACTCTTTTCTTTTTGTTTCGTCTTGTTGGCCAAGTACACAACCCATGGAGTCTTCCAAGACTGTTAAATAGATGATCAGTGGTCTTCCTTCCACTAGAGGTGATAGAATTGGTGAGTTCAATAGGTATTCCTGTATACTGTCGAAGGCGGTTTGGCAATCTTCTGTCCATACGCAGTCCTGATTTTTTTTTGAGTAATTTGAAGATTGGCGCGCATGTCGAGGTCATGAGGAATATAAATCTGGAAATGTAATTCTAACATCCCAGGAATCCTCTGATTTCTTTCTTTGTCTTTGGAGAAGGCATTTCTTGAATGGCCTTGACCTTGTCAGGATCAACCTCAATTCCTTTCTGGCTGACGATGAAACCTAAAAGTTTCCCTGAGCAGACACCGAACGTGCATTTGTTGGGATTCAAATGGAGTTTGTACTTTCTCAGACGCTCGAATAACTTTGACAGGTGGGTCACATGCTGCTCTTCTGTTTTAGATTTGGCAATCATATCATCGACGTATACTTCGATTGCTTTGTGTATCATGTCGTGAAATAGAGTAGTCATGGTCCTTTGATAGGTTGCCCCGACGTTCTTCAAACTGAACGGCATTAGCTTGTAACAAAAGGTGCCCCATGGGGTGATAAAGGAAGTTTTCTCCATGTCTTCTGACGCCATTTTTATCTGATTATAGCCCGAGAATCCATCCATGAAGGAGAAGACTTTGAACTTTGATGTACTGTCTACCAGCATGTCTATGTGTGGCAAGGAAATCATCCTTTGGACTAGCTTTGTTCAAATCCCTGTAATCTACACACATTCAGACTTTTTCGTCCTTTTTCAGAACTGGTACTATGTTGGCTAGCCATTGAGGATATTCTTAGGTGGCGAGGAAACCCGCGCCAATCTGTTTCTGTACTTCCTCTTTGATTTTGATGGCCATGTCTGGATAAGTCCGTCTCAGCCTTTGTTTCACCGGCGGACATTCTAATCTTAACGGTAGATGATGTTCCACGATGCTGTGTCCAACCCTGGCATGTACTGATAGGACCAAGCAAAAACATCTGGAAACTCTTTGAGAAGCTCTATCAAGCTTTCTTTGACAGTCGGACTGAGCAGTGCCCCAATCTTGACTTCTTTTCTCTCTTCTTCAGAAACTAAGTTGACTGTTTCCAACGGATCTTTGCGAGGTTCAATGGACCTTTCCTCTTGTCTAAGTAACCGGTAGATCTCTTCTTCAGCCTCAAATACCAGGAATTCAAAGTTGGGAGAAGGCATTGGATCGTATGTTTCAATGGGGTTTAAAACAAGCAATCTGCATGACGTGATGGTTTATTTTTAGAAGAGATAGAGAGAATGCAAGCGTGTGTGCAGTGTATTTTCTGAAAAATGCTCGTTTTTATTGTTTTGAGTTGTTTTTTAGGATTACCATTTTCTGAAAAAGCGAAAAGTGAAAACAACAATAAATGCGTAAATTACATAATGACGTTATTTATTTATGATTTTTTCGATTCTTGAAACTACAGCCTTATAAACTAAAACTCTGTCGCTTTGGGCGAAGCGAAGAGAGACATTTACAAAAAGTGAGCCCTATAAAAACATACATTTCACTTGGGCAGGGTGAAAGGTTAAAACAAAGACGGCAATTACTTAGACTTATGAACGACTTTCGGGACATCGATAGCAACCCATTGGTGACGAACTCCTCGGTGAATCACAAAGTTTGGTACCTTCTTTCTTGGTTTGTCCTCAGAAATGACGCTGATTTCTGGTGGAGCAGGATCGTTGGAGTCTTCCTCCCAGGCAGAGTTGTCGTAGACAAACTCTTCTATTGTATCATGCACAGTGTTTTCATTCTTAGATGGATCTCCCCATCCAGTTGGCTGGATGTCTTCGAGCCTGATATGAGAGCTTTCAGGAGCAATGTACTTGACCAAGAAGTCATACTTGCCACTCGGTTGTCCTAAGGTGTCCCATACATCCATGGAACTGGAGGAGTCATCCTTCTCGATGAAGTTGACCTCTGGAAAAGCATAGTTGATAAACTCTTATCCTGCAATCTTTGCAGATTCATCGTTGTGTTGGATATTTTATGAATGCCCTGAGTAATGATCCCATGATTTTGTGGGGACGCAGGCATGGTTGTCAAACTCGCGGGTAGACTCGTAAACTCGTACAAGTTTACTAGTCTAGGAAGCAAAAACGAATAGACTCATATGTAGAATCGTTTTTTGATAGACTCGATTAGATTCGGGTAGACTCGCACAAACTCATACAGACTCGCGAGTCTATGGCGAGTTTACGAGTCTATAATATTTTTTTAATTTTGTTTTTTCTAAACCCAAAAAAGGCCCAAACTCCCAAAATATTTTATTTTATTAATAAAAAACTTTTTTTACTTGTATAGGAATTAGAAAGTCTCTCTCCTAGTATCTTGTTTCATCAAAGTTTCTTCATCCCTTCATCGACGACATGTGTTTGTTCTGTCTCTTAGTTTGTTTGCGTTCGTTCCTGTAAATCAATTCTTCATTGTGTAAGTATTTTTGTATATGTTTCATTAGGATGTTTCTCTTGCATATTCTCTTGCGTAAAGAAAATGTGCAAAATGAAGTTAATATTGAGAAAATTAATGTTATTATTAACAATGTTATGGAAGTTGATCTTGTTGTTACTAATGTCGTGCAAAGTGGCGGTGGTGGTGGAAATGTTGAATTAGGTGGAAGTGGAACATCCAGAAATCCAACTTTGGTTAGTGATGAAGAAGATGTTTGATATGGGGCAGAGTTTGATGATAATACTCAAGATACCAATGATGATGATGGTGATGATATTGGTGGTGACGATTTCACTTGAGCTTTGGATGTTTAAATCCATTAGCATATTTTTTTTAATGATTTTTTTTGCTTTATATAAAAACCAATTAAGAAGAAATTAGTACATTAAGTCTTTAACTACATACTTTACTATTTTGTTTATTTTGTTATTGAGTTTTTTTGTTAAGAAATTTGTTATGGAGAATGAAATTTAAATTTTGATGTTAAACGGTGTTCTATTATATATATTTGTATCATATATGAGACATTTACAAGTTTAAAAATATATGTGTATGTCATGTATGTGTCACATAAAGGTTTTTGAAAGTCGTTTTTAAATTTCATAGACTCGTACGAGTTTGCGAGTCGAGTCTGCGAGTCGAGTCAATGGACCCTTTACGAGTTTGAGTAGACTCGCGAGTTTGAGAACCTTGGACGCAGGTATTCTTTTCAATGATGTTCAGCTGATATGCATCATTGGGCTGACTCTTTTGTCCCAAGTCTTCTGGGTACGGCTGCGAAATAGGCAAGTCATCCATTGGGTCATAATAGTCATAGTCAAAGTTGTCTTTCAACCGAGTGTCCTCCTCTACTGAGTTGGGTGGAGCACGGCATCCTTCCGGATCACAATCTCCGAACATCATCTTGACATCTAATCTTGGTATATATCTCGGACTCTGCGTGGGATAGCAAAATGGTATATGCGTTTCTTCCTGAGACATATAACTGTCCTCGTTGAGATAGGACTTCCACTCTTCATCTGTATCGAAGGAGTCTCCCTCATTGATGGTATGTACCTCTTAAGACACTTGGTGAAGGAAGCCTCCACTGTGGAAGAAGTCCTGAATGGGATGAAAACTTTCATCGTTAGTAGCAGTCTGGGTACAGGTTGAGGAAAAACCAAGACCTTTATTTGTCTTGTTATTAGTAGGAATGACAAGCTATCCCCGCCTTTTTGCATGGTTACTCTCGATCACTTTAAGAGCATCTTTGTAGGAGGAAATTGATGTCCCTCTTTCTGATTGATTCTCATTGCTCATCGAAAGTGCTTGAAACTGAGTTCCAACAACATCCTGTGGTCCTACACAGGAAAACGATGATAAGTTGCTTACGATTAAGGCATGTTCTTCGTATTCTGTGACTAGCTTGTCATTCTTGACGAACTTCAGCTTCTGGTGAAGTTTCGAAGTGACTGGCCCAACCTCGTGTATCCATGGTCTTCCTAATAAACAGTTGTATGCTGCCCGGATGTCCATGACCTGGAAAATGACTTGGAAAGTGTGAGGACCGATGGTTATGGGAAGATCAACTTCGCCAATAACTGTTTTTCGGGATCTGTTAAAGGCTTTGATGATGACCTCGCTGCCTCTCATCGGGGATCCTTGAAATGATAGTCGCATCAGAGTTGATTTTGGCATAACATTCAGAGCTGATCCTGTATCGACCAGTACGCTGGCTAAAGCATCGTCCTGGTAGTTGACTGTAATGTTAAGCGCCATGTTGTGATTCTTGCCTTCTTCTGGCAGTTCTTCATCACTGAATCCTAAATTGTTGTAGGAAGTGATGTTGAAGATGATGCTGTCGAATTGTCTTATTGTTACATCTTGTTCCACAAAGGCCTATTCTAAGATTTTCTGTAGGGCTTCCTTGTGAGCTTCAGAATTGAGCAAGAGAGATAACACAGAGATTCTCGAAGGAGTTTGCAATAGTTGGTCTATAATGTTGTACTCGCTCTTCTGGATGAGCTTCAGCATCTCATCATTGTTCTTTGAAAGGTCGGGATTACTGGACAGACCTACTAGTTGATTAGGAACTTTTGTTTGAGGTTCCTTTTCCTTGGTAGGTTCTCCAACTCCTCTGTTGAAGATCCGGCCGCTCCGTGTTACTCGACTGATGTCGGCAATGTTTACGACGGAGGGTAATGGAGTTTCCTTTCCATTCTCGATTGTTGTTGCACCGTACTTGTAAGGGATAGCTTTATCAGATTTGTACGGTATTGGTCCCGGCAGATAGATAACCACAGGAGCCTTTTGATTTTTCTAACCATTGTAGCCGGCCTCAATTGGTTCGAGGTTGAGAATCTTTCTACTATCAAGAGGAACTCTTGATTCATGTAGTAGAGGGATTATGGCGCATACGTCTTTGGTCCTTTCATGATCTGAGATTAAGACAACGTTTTTGCTTTGATCAGGAAGATAGTCTTGCATTACATTGATCGAACCAGAACTTGAACATGGTCGAATCTCTTTTTGGTCCAACTAATTTCGAAGAGCTGACCGTACAAGATAACATCCTTGGTTGTTTTCTGAGCAAACTCTACAGCGCTCATAGTTGTGTGGTGGCACCCGGCCACGTCCGCTTTGTATGCAGTGCAACTTCACTAGATTTGTTTCCATCGAGCGAACATCCTGACTTTGATGCCTAGTAGGATTCCCGTCAGTCATACTGACTTGTTATGTGTCTTCATCTAGGTAGATCGGAAGCCACCAGTGGTTCAACAGGTGTTGAAGTGTTCTTTGGATAAATGCACATCCTTGGTCGTCTTTACGACACACTTTACAAGTCTGATAATCATGTGAAGCCAGAAAACCGAGCCGGACTTGCTTAGCGTGTAATTCCACCAGATTGGTATTCATCAAGCGAATATCAAAGATTTGAATCATATTAACTTGATGGCTACTTCTATCACGGTAATCCTGGATTCATCCGAGATCCATATGACGCTGGAGGGCCTCTTGTACAAAAGAGCATCCCTGATTGTTTATTGAGCAGATCGGACAGGAATTGTAATCGTGTCGTGGCAAATCATGATGTTGGCTTTGCCTTGAGTGCATTGCCACCAAGTTGACATTCATCATTAGAATGTTGTGGTTCTGAACAATGTTGGGATTTGCGTGAGCCATATTAACCTCACGGATTCGATGATCTTGGATTCATCCGAGATCCATCTGTTCTTGTAGAGCTGATTGCACTACAAAATATCCTTGATTATTCTTTATGCAGATATCACACTAGTGATAATCATGAGACGGTACATGACCGTATCTGCTCTGTCTGCAATGCATCTTGGCCAGATTGGTTCCTAATAGGAGTACATCATGAATTTGATAGTTGTGGTTAGATTCTTCCTCTATAAAATTTACTGCAGTTTTCTCATGTTGAGGCAACGGGTTCGTCTAAACATTTAGATTTGTATCCTTGAAAGATAATACCCCATTCCTAGAAAGCTTCTGTACATTGGACTTGAAGTTGAGACAGTTTTCAATGTTGTGCCCCGGTCCTTCTTAATGGTAAGGGCAAGTTTGATCCGCTTTGAACCAAAAAGGCGAATTTTCTGGTACTGTAAGAGAAGACCTAGTTTGGACGTGCCCCTTTTCCAGTAAGAGCAGAAACAGTTCTGCGTACAACATTGGTATAGGGTCAAACCCTGGTGGTTGTGTTATACGGTTGTTGTTATTGTACTGAGGACGAGCCTGCTGAAGAGGCTGTTGTGTCCTTTGCTGATATTGTTGTTGATTTGGTTGACTTTGAGCAACCTGAGGTTGATACGTTGCAGTCGGCGCAGGGTTGATAGCAGGAGTTACCGCTCCTACTGGTTAATACCTTCGCCTTTGCTTTCTGAGAGAGATATAACTAATATCTTGCTCTTTTTTCTTTGGGAAAGCACTACCGTATCGTTTGGTACTGCTAGCTGGTTCTGCACCTTTGACCAGACGTCCTTCTCGGACTGCTTCTTCAAGGCGTACCCCCATGTTCACCATTTCAGTAAAGTCGCTGGGCGCACTGGCGACCATTCGGTCGTAGTAGAATGAGCTCAAGGTCTTCAAAAAGATCTTTGTCATCTCTTTTTCCTCAAGAGGGGGATAAATCTGGGCAGCAATTTCACGCCATCTCTGAGCATATTCCTTAAAAGTTTCCTTGTCTTTCTGCGACATTGCTCTGAGTTGATCTCTATCTGGTGCCATATCCAGGTTATACTTATATTGTTGAACGAAGGCAGTGCCAAGATCTCTGAAAGTGATGATCTTGGCACTGTTTAAACCCATGTACCATTTGAGTGCGGCACCGGTTAAACTATCTTGGAAGTAATGGATCAGTAGCTATTGATTCTCTGTCTGAGTTAACATCTTTCGAGCGTACATCACCAAATGACTTTGAGGGCAAGAGTTGCCCCTGTATTTTTCAAAGTCAGGCACCTTGAATTTGTGCGGGATTTTCACATTAGGGACTAGACAAAGGTCTGCGGCGTCCTTTTCGAATAAATCCTGACCGTGAATGGCATGCAGTTCCTTCTGTATTTCCAAGAATTGTTCCTGGAATTCATTCATTTTGTCGTACATATCTTCATTTCTACCAGAGATTATTTGTGGAATTTGTCCTTTCGGAACAGTGTGTACCACAGGTTGTGGTATAGTCATTACGACGGTGACTCTTGGTGCTTCCATATCCCAAAGTTTGTAACTTTCAGGAGTTGTTGTCATAACTCTTGCATCTTCGCTTTTCTGAAGTTTGTAACCTTCAGGCCCAGTAGTTCCTGCTGCAGTTTCTGGGTCTTCTGTGACCAGCGGAATATATCCTTCAGGGATAAAGTTAATAGGCATGCCCCAGGAACGATCTTTAGGCATGTTGTACTGAGGATCATACGTCTCCACTATGGGCGTAGATGTGATCTCCGAGATCACAGTCCTTTGTTGTTGTCTCTGAGTTGCTGCCATAGATTGCATGTCACTGTGAAGTTTCCTCAGATCTTCTTTCAGAGCGTCGATTTCTTCTCTCAGCTCTCTGTTCTCTTCCTCGAGATCATCCATTTTCTTTTGTCGATTGCCCTGAGTATTGTACGAATGAGACAGTTTGACTCTAGAATCGTGACACATACGTGAGATTCGAAGGTAAGAAGAATGCGTTATATGAGAATGATGAATGATATGCAATGATATATATTAAATAATTTTTAATCAAAAAGAAACTTCAACAAATGGATTGCACATATCACGCAGTGGGGAGATCCCGTTTTATTGAATTTGAAAGATTGCGAAAAGGGAAATACAGTATTTTACAAAGTGATGTATAAGAAATGTTTGAACTTATGGATCCTGAGTCCTCTCTGAGGAGAACTCAGATGCTGGTTCTGGTATTTTCCTTTTCTTTGACCGAGGCTCTTTAGCCGTTGTCGGGTTGTCAGTCCTTTGTCAAGTGAAAGGAGCGAGCAAATTTCTTCGGTCATCTTTATTTTCTACAACATGCTGCTCTAGTATCTTAATCAGAGCATCCTTTTCTTTTAACAGTTCCTGAATTTTGGTACACTCTACATTGAGAATGCAGTATTTGTTCTTCCAAGAGTTTTTTTCCCGTTGAACATTGTTGAGAGCGACCTGGAGTTTTTTCGTATCAGACATAAAATAAAGGACAGATTCCTTTAGCGGAAGAACTTCTTGACGACGATAAGGCATCCTCAGCTTTAGGGCTCTAGTTTGTACCCAATGGAGATAAGGTTCCACAGAGACACAATCTGGTTTTCCTAGAGACTCTCTTCCTTTCCGGTGAACATGTTTCCAGGCATGCACTATTTCTGTCTTTAGTGCTGTCGCACCCTAATTTTGACCCTAAGATTCCCGCGTTTCTCTTTGCATAACATCCTTGGTCAATCATATACGCATAACTAACCTTTTGTTTAGACTTTGTTTGTTTGCTTTCGTTTGTGAAGTTTGTAGAAAGTTCCAAGGGTCGTAGAGACCGTTGGGTACTCATTAAGGCTTTAGTCCCTTGCGATTTCCGTTTGATTTCCTTTAGAGGATGGATCATCACCATTTTCATTGATTGCGAGTTCATATTCAAGCTACGTTCAGATTGTAGAATTTCCCATTTTTCAAAGTGAAGGTTTTAAGAATACACAAGGAGGATTCAAATCAACCAATTTAAACTCGAATATCCAACTTTTGCCTATGGTTCACTTAGAGTACAAGATGAAAGAATGACGAGTTACAAATCAAATTCGTTTCTAAGGACAGATAGAAAAGTGTCAACTTTTTTCAAGAAGAGGTGTCATTTGCTTGGTAATATAAAATATAAAGGTTTCAATGCCACTTCAAAAGATTCAATATCATCATCGGAATTCTTGGCAGCGTGATAATTTCTCTTCAAAAATGATCATCGTCAATTATGAGAGTGCAAGTTTACAAGGACACGAGTGTTAACTACAGAGTCTTACCCAAATACAAAATACAAAAAAAAACTAAAAAAGGGAAACACAAACTTTGGCTATAATGATAATATACTATGGCCTATTCCTTGCTACTACTACCAATTCTCTGCATTTAGCTGCAGCCGTTAGCAGTAGAGTCTGTGTGATGACTTGGATTAATGTCCAAAGGATCGGCACGTCGAAGCCTCCATGGGTCGAAATGCTAAGATCATGTCTCTCCATGTACCAAAATCAAAAGCATATAAATCAAAGCCAACATCAAGTTGCTACGAGTAATAATTTGTAATGCCATGATCTGCACCTGCAAGCGGGGTAGTTACTGGTAGCATGACGTGGTTTCCCTCTCATTTTCTTTGGTTCTCTGAATTCATCCTTTGAAGCTCCATTTACAACTGCGTAGACTGAAGTAATCAAACAAGTTTATATCAATTACCAATTGAAGTCAACCAACTCAAGGATTAAATTAAATAAGCTAAGTTATGTTATGTACCTTAGTGTTCTTGGCATCAGATGAAATTCCAATTCCACTTAGTAATGGAGAATTAAATTCTAGCTCACCTGTCATAGAACACGAAGAACATTATCGCATATGATAGAGCATGAATGAACAACAATATCTCATAGATCATTCCAATAATTAAATAATCGTGGCAAACCTTTGTCAGTTACAATCAAGCAATTCCAAAACAAGTACAACACACCTGTTAGTGTCAATTGTTGATTCGGCATAGACGATCTTAACGCATACAATGTACAATGTGATTTCATGCAAAGGCTGGCCCTTATTATTTCTATGGGTTGGAAATATCGAGGCTGTAATTTACGGAGTAATAAGGAAATTGCAGAGAATTGGATGTGTTAAAGAAATAATCGGCAAATTGGCAAGCATGATCACACATTAAAGACATGTTTGAATCAGGTGGAAACCTTGGCATCTACAAATCCTAAATTCTAGCTCACACTCCAGACCAAAGTCAAGGATAATAATTAAAAAGCTTGTATTTCACCATCAGCCCATCAACCCTCGTTGATACTTTATCAATGTGGCGAACAACAGTTCGATCAGTTTCCAAACCAAAACATGACAGACAAGACATGAGCCAGAATTAGAACGGGAAAAATACTTATCTTGGCTGGAGATGCTGATACGCAAGTTGCCTTTACAATTCCACCCTAATCTCCCCCCAATCAATCTGTGTGGTTAGATAGCCTTGCTGCAGTGTGATGTCAGTGTTATTGTCGAGCGACTTCTATAATTAAGGGAATGGAAGAGAAACGTGGCAACTGATAACCCTGCATCGAATGGAAACAGTGCTATGAATCACTTTGCAAATTTGAGCTTCAGGGACTGAAAATGCAAAGGATTCCTAAAAAAATATTAGCAATGACAATACCACAAGGTTATTGGATGAAAGACTTACCAAAAGATGATGGAAGGGTGACCCCAATTCATGATTTTAACACAAAGAATTCTCAGCCGTGAGATTCCAAGTAAAACCCTACACAATTCAAAAATAAAATGATATAATCAACACAGGCCCAATGAGTAAATGGATTATCTAGCAAGGTTTCCAAAAACAAAATTATTGAGTTAGAAAAGAATAGAGCGTATCCTAAACGGGCTGAACCAAAAAGGAAAGAATCGTAAAAGTTTAAGGCCTCAGATTCTGAAATCAGAAAGTTTTCATCATGTTTCAATTGAAGTTGTGGGCAATATCCCAAAGGGATACCGCCAACATAACTTTCCAAAAGCGGAAGTACACAATTCAAACAGGGCAACGGTCAGATCAGAATATTTTCCAAATCGGAGCATATCAATCAGCATTTAAACTTTCTGAATCAGGCAACAAAATCAAATTAGCAAGGATTGACATATCACGTTTCAATGCAGCATTCAAAGATTTCAAAAAATAAAAAACTTCACACTCATCATTGGCCTATAAATAGAAGAGAAATCAGAGAGAACGACGAAAAAAAATCATAGAGGAATGGAAGAGGTAAACATCACGACAACCAAAATCACAGGTTCCGTCACCAAATTCAAAAGAAAATCCAGAAACATACGAAACCCATCATCATAAATCCAGAAAGAAGAAGAATTAAAGGACAACGCAAAGCAATCGAAACACGCAAGGAGGTAAGGAGAAAGAGCCATCCCTGAATGAGGATCCGCGAAGCCGATCGCTACCATCGTCGGTCCACTTCTTTTTCTTTTTGCTCTTTGCTTTAAATCATGTATATCTGTAATATGTAACTGTAAACTCATAGTGAAATCGGGGTATCGGGATTGCTGGGGTCAGGGTTTTTTTTTGCTGCGTGATTTGTTTGATCGTGAGAAGTGTGAGCGAGCGGCGACGATTAGGGTTTTCAAAACCCTAATT
This sequence comes from Lathyrus tuberosus, assembly GCA_022829125.1. Lineage (NCBI taxonomy): Eukaryota > Viridiplantae > Streptophyta > Magnoliopsida > Fabales > Fabaceae > Lathyrus > Lathyrus tuberosus. The sequence goes on from JALAZF010000390.1 coordinate 1,339,232, forward strand.
GATTTTGAGGGAAAGGAGAACGAAAGAGTGGGAGAGATGAGAGAACCATGCGTTTCTTTTTTAGTGTTAAGTTTATCGCGTACACGCATGCACACACCACAGTCGGTGCACCCTCCATCATCTCCGTTAGATTACAAATCACACATCCAATGGCTATGATCTGAGGGTCCGCGATGGACCCTCTCCCACTTGTGCGCATAGGATCTCTCCGTTTAGTATTCCGTTTTATTTAATTTAACCTTTTTTTATAACTCATAAAGATTCCCCTTTTTTTAAAATAATAATTAGATTTTGCTAAATAACCTTTTTTAATAAATATAATTTCTTTATACTCTAAAAATATCACTTTTTAATAAAATATAGTCTAAAATTTATTAATTAAAAACTTAGTAAAACCTTTTAAAATAAAAAAATCATTTTACTAGGATATTAAAATTAAAATCCTTTTTTAAATAATTTCATATTAATAAATTTTTCTTTTCCTTAAATAATTAAAATTTGTTTTATAACAAAAAATAAATATAGAACTTCTTAACCCTTTTTATAAAAATATAACTTCTTTCTTATATCTAAACTATCACTCTTTTATAAAGTATAACCTAAAAAAAAGAATTAATTATACAGAATCAACAAAACCCTTTTTTTTAAATTTAGTAAAACCTTACTTTTAATAATAATAAAAAAAAATTATTTATTAAAATATTAAAAATAATCCCTTCTTTTAATTAATAAGATAAGAACCGCTAATAAAAATTTTCTCTGAAAATAATAATAACTTTAATATAATAACTTTTAAAATAAAGAAAATATAATAAACCTAAGATTCTCCTTTTTAAAATTATCAATTTCTTAACCGTTCCTTTAGAATCCCTCATCGCGCTTAATCGTAAGTTTGTGTGATAATTTTAGTACCTTAACTTTTGTTTGATATCCTACCTTACTTATGCATTTTGTGTGTTTACTATTGTATATGATGTATGCATGTTTTTTTGTCAAACCTTTCAAAACATAAAAATCTCGATCCAACGTCGAGCCATTTTCTACCCCTTGTAAGTCGATTGCTTTCGAGCATCGCCATCAACCTTTGGTCACTAGACACAAGACTAGCCCACTTTGCTAGCACCCTCGCTAAATCTAATAATTAATCGCATTAATATCCAAGGGAAAATCCCATGCATGATAATCAAATTATTGTGCATGGTGCATTTCATTTGCATTATACCTCCCCATAGGTTTTATACCCTTAAGATAAGAATTAATTAGACAACTTTAGGATAGACTTCCTAAGTTAGTCCCCCTTAAAATCAATCAAACATCTTTAGCTCACCTAATTCTCCATACAAGGGAATTAGATGTGAATCATCTCAAAGAAGGGACATACAATCCCATAACCCACAAAATACAAACAATTTCAAAAAAAACTATGGTGGTTTTCTTAAGATGATGACTCATCTTCTCTCCTAAACCTTTAAACAACTTTAGAATCCTTTAGGGAGGAACTATATGTGCTCTGATTCCTTCCCGACAGGATATGTAGGCACAAGATGCGATATCTTGTCGAGCACACCTAGGAGTAGAATTCTAGGTCTCCTACCCTTAAACCCTTAGCAAACAACAAAAAAAAACAAATAACATAAATAAAACAAGAGGTTCCTGTAGAGTACTACAGATATCTAGGGTGCTAACACCTTCCCTAGGTATAACCAACCCCCGGATTTTAGAATCTTAGTTTGCATTTGCATTGCATTGCGGGTAATTCAATCTTTCTCCCTTCCCTTGGATAAATCAAAGACGGTGGTGAAATAAAAGAAATGTGATTCAATTTAATATAAGCTTGGTATCCAATTCTCACCGTGACAAGTGCCCTGTCATTTTCTCCTTCCTTGAAGAAAAGACCTTCCAGATGAACATTACGCGGGATATGCCTCATCGGGTATCCGAGTTGACGGCGAACTAAAATTGGATGATAGTTGATTCCTCATTTAGTTCCTATGAGGGGTACATTAGGGAAGTTTCCACATTTGTCAATGATCCTTATCCCATCATAGATTCGATTGTACCGATCTATGTCAGAGTTGGTAAGAGACATAATCCTTTGTAACCAACGTAGAGTACTCTTATGATCCCAAAAAGCTGCAGACTTGGGTAAATGGGAAGTGAACCATTTGTATAGAAGGGATACACAGCATGTGATCATTTCTCTGTTGTACAAATTCCTTAAGTATACAGAATGATAAGCATCTGCGAGCAAGGTCGGTACGGGGTTTCTAATCAGAAATATCTTAATGGCATTGGTATCGACGAAGTTATCGATGTTGGGAAAAAGGAATAACCCATATGTGAGTAGAACAAAGATATCTTCAAAAGCAGTAATGTTTCCATACTGGCAAAGTATAGGGCTTTCTCTACCAAAAACTTGGCCGATAAACCTTGGATTCCTTCCTTAGTGGTCATGTGAGTCCTGACTTCTGACTCGTCCAAATAGATCGCTCTTGCAATGGTTTGATCCTTTGGAATTTCTTCCAGTCCAGAAAAGGGAGCTTGGTCAGTGATTGGTAAATCAGTCAGGTGAGAGTATTCCTCTAGTGTTGGTGCTAATTGATAATCTGAGAATGTGAAACAGTGATAAACCAGATCGTAGAACTGAATTAGCGTAGACAGGATTCCTTCAACTACATAGACCCTTAATAGAGACAGCAGTCCTCTCTGTACTTAGCTCTGAAAGCATCAGGGTTGGTGATCATCCTTGCCAACCCCCTTAAATCCTCTAGTTTTGGAGCTTTAAAGGTGTACTTGTGCGTCTTCCTTCTACTGAAATCCATAACGCAATCTTTCTATCTAATATTTGCAATCATTGTTTTAGTTTAATTTGAAAAAAAAAAAGAAGAGAAAAGAAGATTTTTTTCTTTGTTTAAGAGTTTTTTAGATGAATGCATGAATGCAGCACATAAGAACATTGAAAAAACATGGGTTCAAGGGTTCAACGTCACGAGCATGGAGTCATGGCTCTACCCATCCCCAAAGTTTGTATTCTGGGGAATTTTTGTACCTGTAGAACGGGTTAAAAAGTTCCCAAAATCATTGACCCCCCTAGGGATAACAACAGCAAGCTGGTTCACCCGAGCGAGTTGTAGCATCCTAGGGTAATCTCAATTGAGTGTAGTATCGTGTGTCAACTATTTCCGATAGCTACCGCACTACCAAATGGCAACATGGTTACTGTCTACTAAATTCTCAATTTCACGGATACCACATTGGGATAATCTGCCTTCACAACGGAGTCGTTAAGCATTGAATCCGCAAAGGGTATCTCCACTGATTTGATGGTCTACCGGGACAACTTATTCGGGATTCACTCCCTATAAGACCACCCGTCTATGCCATCACCTATCTTAGGTATCACTCAAACTTTTCACATGCGACATCACTCGCATTCCCATTGACAGAAAAATAAACACAGATATCAAGTAGGAAAAGCGATATATATATATATATATATATATATATATATATATATATATATATATATATATATATATATATATATATATATAGTATAATTCCTAAAACTAGCATCCTAGACATCTTAGGAAATCTAATCCTAGTCCTATACAGACAAATTGACTCCCCAGCAAAGTCGCCATTTTCCTGTTGGAAAATGGGGACAAATGATGACTAAGGTAAAACAGATCCTAATGTCACTCCCCAGCAGAGTCGCCATTTTCCTATAGCGTACGATTTTTGTCGGTGATGCGACCACCTTATCGCAAATGGGTTCCTCCTCATCGCAATGGTAGGAGGGGGTGCTACTTTCTGATTTCTTATTTATCCCGTGAAGCTGGAAGGGAAAGGGAAGCTATCTAAAACTAACCTTTCACGCAATGTTTAACTGAACAAACGCTTAAGAGAGATTCAGAGAGTTCGGGGTCAGGTTATACAATGGGGAGTTGTCAATTACCCATCCTATATGTGGTTATTCACAAGCTGTTAGCAATAGGTTCTACTTTTATACTTGATGATGTTTATCTGTTGTGGGTTGGGAAAGTTTGGGAATGTTGAGAGAGAGAGAGAGTTTTTTTTATGATTTTGGTGAGGTACTGGACCTTAGTTTTGATTAGTGTGAAGGTATTGGACCTAGAGTTTTTTATTAGTTTGAAGGTACTGGACCTAGAGTTTTTGATTGGTATGCTCGCTAAGATTTCGTAATCTTATGCCTACGTATTCCCGTTTAAAGAAACAGGGAAATCAGAGCAATCGTAGTTCCTCCTATTCTATGGGAGGAAAAATATGTTTTGGTGTCTTGTTCAAAGCCCAAGATTGAAGCTAAAAGGTTTATTTGTGTCTTATTCAAAGCCCAAGATTGAAGCTAAAAGGTTTGACTGAGAGACAATTTGCCATCTCTAAAGGGAGACATCGTGTCTATTTATCACAACTGTTGGGTGACTGTAAAGGAAAATTACTTTAACTGGGATATGAGAATCCAGCAATGCCATTATTTCTTTTATGAGGGATTTTTCCTGAAGGAGAAAACTTTAACTTAGTTTAGAGCAATGCCATTTTTCCTTAGGAGTTTTCATGCTAAGAGAGGGACAGTGGCGTGGATGTAAATAATCCAGAGGCTTGCCGCTTACTGCAATTAGATGAAAGAGAGGATTTGCTAGGATAAGAGATGGACGACAGCTTGAATTTTTTAATAAACAAGTGTGCCACTTACATCAGTTATCTGGGATTAGGGTTTGTTTTGAAGTGTTTGTTTTGATGTATGATAACACAGAGAAAGGTCTTCCTACAGAGAGATTTTTGGTTTCCTCTGAGGGGATGTTGATTTTTGTGTGCCTTGATCAAAGCCCAAGGTTGAAGCTAAGAGATTGATTGACTCCACTGGGGAAGTCCTTATACAAAACCTAAGAGGAGGCTAGAAAAGACTGACTCAACAATAGAGGGTTTATCTGTCTTGTACAAAGCCCAAGATTGAGGCTAAAAAGAGACTGACTCTTTTGGGGATATCATTATACAAAGCCTAAGAGGAGGCTAAAAGTTGACTTTTCCGGGGGAATATTTTTTACTGTCTTGTACAAAGCCCAAGATTGAGGCTAAAAGGGGAAACTGACTCTATAGGTGAGAGGTTTTATCTGTCTTGTACAAAGCCAAAGAAGATTGACTCTGCTGGAGAGATTTATACGGTGTCTTGTACAAAGCCCAGGATTGAGGCTGAAAAGAAACTGACTCTGTGGGAAAGAAATCTTTATCTGTCTTGTACAAAGCCCAAGATTGAGGCTAAAGTGCGACTGACTCAACAAGAGAGTGTTTTATTTGGTGTCTTGTACAAAGCCCAAGATTGAGCCTGAAAGGTAGTTGATTGACTCAGTTGAGAATTTTTAGGTGTCTTGTACAAAGCCCAAGATTGAGGCTGACGTTACTAGGAAAATCATTATACAAAGCCTAAGAGGAGGCTGAAAAGCAGATTGATTCTGCTTAGGGATATTATCTCTCAAAGCCTAAAAGAAGGTTGGGATGAGTTGACTTTGCTGGGGAAAATATTTGTACCAAGCTTAAGAGGAGGTTATGAAGATTTTGACTTTACTGGAGAAAGTTTATATATGTCTCGTACAAAGCCCAAGATTGAGGCTAAAAAGAATGACTCAACAAGAGGGTGTTTTTGTTTTGTACCACTGACTAAACAAGAGAGTATGGAAAGGTGATTGACTCAACAAGAGAGTCCTTTGTTTGTCTTGTACAAAGCCCAAGATTGACGCTAAAATGGGTTAACTCAACAAGAGAGTATTGAAGAAGTGATGGTCTCAACAAGAGATTGCTTTTGAGGCTAACTCTGCTTAGGAAAGTCATTATACAAAGCCTAAGAGGAGGCTGGTAAAGTTTGACTCAACAAGAGAGTGCTGAAAAAGTGATTGACTCAACAAGAGAGCCTGAAAGGGATGATTGACTCAACAAGAGAGTCTTTTTGAAGCCAACTCAGCTGGGAAAATCATTATATAAAGCCTAAGAGGAGGCTGGCTTCTGCTGAGGATTATTGAGATCCAGAGGCAGGTCCAAGTCGGGGAATCAACTCTTGCTGAGGGTTTATAGAAGAGTTGAGGTATCAGATGCCTTGAGGTTCTGATTTGGAATAGTGTTATACTGATGATAAGCTGACCCTTGGCTGGGGAAATTAAGGAGGGAAGACTGAGTTTTAGATCCTGTGAGGATTTTAACTCTATTAGAGATTGGTCAAATGACTAGGGTTTCTCCTGTGTTTTCAGGGAACTTGAGAATGTCTTTGAGATCCCCGAGGGGATTAGACTGTCCAAGTCTACTGGTATGAAAGTTTTTATCTTTGTACGATGCCTAAGAGGAGGCTGGTGCTTTAAGGGATGAGAATCAACCCTTAAATTGGTCTGAGGTTTTGACTCTTTGAAACGACTGCTCTAACAAAGGATGACTAAGTTCTGTCTTATACCTTTAAGAGGTCTTCAGGGTCCTTGTATTAAGCCCAAGAGAAGGCATGAGAACTTATAAGAAGTCGGAGGGTCCTTGTACAAAGCTCAAGAGGAGGCGGGGATGCTTTTAGGAAGCCTGTGGGTCCAAACCTAAGAAGAGTTCAAGAAAAGTTTCACCGGGAATAATCTTTTCTTTAGTGAACAGTTCTAGGGTTTAAAGAAATTCAAGAGAGGTTTCACCGGGAATTAATCCTCTCTGGGGAAATGAACTTCTTTGACAATTTCTAATAGTGACAGTCTAAGAAAAGTTTCACCGGGAATAATTCCTTTCTCATTGTTCCATATTGTTTAAGCCCAAGAGAAGGCAAGACTGTATCTGGAATTCCTACGGGGAACTAGTTTTGACTGTATTGAAAGAGTGACCAACTGGCTTTACCTAGTTCTATACCTAGTTGCCGGGGAAAACTTTAAGCAGATATACAACTATATATATAGTTGATATATGACAAGTATTTAAAAGGATATGAAAGAAGGACTTACAGGTGAGCAAGCTTTCAGGAAAATAGTTATATATATGTAAGCATGTAAATGAAAGCTCATAAAAACTTACAGGCGAGCAAGCTTCCATTGTAACAGCTGTATGATTAGTTATTCAAGAAATTTAATAAAGTATGAGTTTGAACCTAAATCAAAAGGGAAGTTATTTTGAAAAGAAGACTGGGGCTTATACTCAAGGAGAGGCCCAGATATAACAGTGATCGCACCGTTGTTCTGAAAATTGTATCGGGACTTATACAATGACTGAGGCCAAAAAAGGTTTTCTGTACAAAGAGATAGGTCTTACACTCTATTAAGAGGCCCAAAGTGTTTGAAAAAGAAAAGAAATGGGACTTACAACACAAGGGTAGGCCCAGATGATTTTGTTTGAAAACGGCGATCGCGCCGAGATTTTTGAAATCGTATCGGGACTTATACAATGACTGAGGCCCAAAAAGGTTTATTTACAAAGGGATGGGACTTACACTCTATCAAGAGGCCCAAAAGTATATTTTTGTACAAGTGATGGGGCTTACAACTCTAGGAGAGGCCCAAGTTATTTCGTTGAAAAGGCGACCATCGCGTCGAGATTTTTGAAAACAAAATGGGTCTTATACAATGACTGAGGCCCAAAAAGGTTTTCAAAAGGGGTTGGGTCTTACACTCTATTAGAGTCCCAAAGTGTATTTTAAAAACGAAAGATGGGTCTTACAACACAAGGGGAGGCCCATATGGTTTTTGTTTAAAAGGCGACGACCGCGCCGAGATTTTAAAATAGTATCAGGACTTATACAATGACTGAGGCCCAAAATAATTTAATTTACAACAAGGATTGGGTCTTACACTCTATTAGAGGCCCAAAAAGGTTTGAAAAGGTTTGTTAGGGTGATAGTGATCAAAACCCTAATTTTTGGTTTTTAAAATGTATTTTAATTGAATAAAAATTCAATTAAAATAATCAAACATGTGAAAAAAGGTTGTGATCTTGGATTTATATTTGGGAAATCATTTTCATTCATGGGATGATTTAAAAATCATTTGAATTTTGCAAAACCAAGAGAAAGAAATATTTTTAATGTTTAAAAACAAATAAAAATATAATTCTTTACAAAAATATCAAATATATGAAATAAATAATATTTTTGTAAAATTTTCATGGAATAAAATATTTTAATATTTTTGTGAATTTTCAAAAAAAGAATCAATAAAAAATAATTAAAATTGAGAGAGAAATTAATTTTTGAGTTAATTAACAAAAACATGAAAATATTGAAAAAATAGAAAAAAATGAGAGAGTAGTAAAAAAGGTCTGGGTGGGGTTTGAACACATGACCTTACAACCAAATACACATGCGCGCTACCACTAGGGTGGTGATACATCCGTGTATCAAAACCACCTCATGTGCATATATGGGGTGCCAAGTTTTCAGGCCTGACCAAGGCAAGGCAAGGCAAGTTTTGGCAATTTACGTGAAGCCTCTAACTTTCTCATTTCTCCATGGATTTGGACAAAATTTAGGTGCATCTGGACTAGAATTTCACAAGGAATCCAATGGTACAGTTTGAATTTTCATAAAGTGTCCCAATTTTAAAACACGATAGTGATTTTAAAATAGGCCTAGATTTGCATATTCTATGTTATCTCATGGTACAGGCAAGAATTACATGAAAAATTGGTTCAAACACAACATATACAACATCTATGAGATGTTTATGATTAGTGGACATCAAAGGAATCCATAATTCAAAGAGTTCAAGTTGTGATGCACTTACCTCTTTGAGCTTCTTGTGCTAACTGTCAAGTTCCTTGTGCCAGAAGTGATCCAATGCTTTGAACACTCTTAATTGATCCCTTAGAAGCTTTTAGGATGATTAGAACCAGCTGGAATCTTCAGGAACAAGTTTTGGCTCTTTCTTGCAAAAGGGGCAAAAGTGACCAATATGGCAACTCTCTCAAATGGTGTTCCAGATGAGGGGAACCAATTGGGACAGTTTAAGGATGATATTTGGAGTGTGTTTGAGGCCTTGTTTGGTTTTGGAAGTGACTAAATCAAGGCATGGCTTGGAAAATACAAAAAAAGTCCAATTTTGAGGTTTTGGAAGTAGATTTTCTGATTTTGGTGTTTCAGGTCACAAGTGAGTGTTTGGACAGCTTAGATATAACATATTGGATATGTTTGGATCATGAGCTATGGTGGAATTGCTCTCTAACTCAAAAACTCAGAGATGACTTGCAAAAGAAGGCATTTTGGCCTAAAGAGAGAGATTTTGAGGAAAACATCAGTTGTATTGCTTTGGTGTACTTAAACTAATCACAATTGGGCTCTATTTATAGTGTGTCAAGTTTTGTTTGGCATCAATAGTGAATGGCAGCTGCAGCAGGCCTTTGGCCAATGTTGAGCAAAAGGAATCTCAAGTCTCCTCTAGCCATTGACTTAAGGTTAGGGTACAGGCCTATGGTCCTTTGATTCAGAGCTTATTCTTAACTCATTCAGTTAGGAATGTGTCAGTCCACGCCACCTTGGTGTATCCATTGAATGCTTGGAGACAAAATTGGAGTATTGGCACCTTTTTAGCCTTTTTAGGTTTGTTATGGCTAAGTGTAGATTATTGGACTTTGGTGGCTTGGGGATCAGATCATTATCCTTTTGTTTTATCCTCAGATGTGTCCAAATGGATGACAAGACTTGGAGTTGTCCAAATTTGTCAAATCGAGCAAATGCACAAAATCTGCCTTGCCTAGGACAGTTGGAAATGGTGATTTTGAGGGATTCATATCTCCCTGCTCAGGTTGAGTTATGGGAGGCTCTTATGCTTTTTAGAAAGCCCTCATATGATACAAAACATGTGTGATCATAGTTTGTTTTGAAACTATTTGGATCCAACTAAAAAATCCTCATGAACATTGATGTTCAAGGCTGGTAACTTAGGCAGATTTTCACTAAGTGTTGGAAAAAGTGTCATTTTCATGTTTTTGTGATTTTGATCAATCCATAACTTAAAATCCATGAAGAATTGGAGTCTGAGGTAGTTGAAGCTTTTGTAGAGTGTAGCAAGATCTACAAATCCAGCTTTGGATTACCCAAAATGGTTGCTTGGATCTCAAGTTATGATCCTTGGAAGTTGGTACCAAAATCACTTTTGTTCCATAACTTAGAAAACTTTTGGTTTCTTATGGTTACCCCTTTTGCAAGAAACCTGACTTTTCTTGATTTTTCTTAATGAATGGTGATCAATACCATACATTAATATTATTTTTGACTTAGGGGAACCATATTTGTGAAAAATTCCAAAAAGTGCACAGTTGACTTTTTATTGGATGAAATCCAAACTGTGCGATCCTTTGTGAAATCAAGTCCTTGACCTAAATCAAACCTAATGGATGGATTCCATAGGTGTTATAGGGTGTATTGAATCATGTCCCAAGGTTTGGGAGCATGTCTTGGTTAAACGTCAAAGGTAAAGTTGACTTTTTTCTTCAAAGCCCTAATTGTGGTCCAGATGAAATTGAAACTTGTGAATCAAGCTTCTTGGATCAATACATTGTTGTAAATGGATCAATGTGGTGTATTGGAGGCCCTCAAATCATGTCTTGAGGTCTTGGCTCATGCTTTTTCTGAAAAGTCAACTTAGGGGTGAATTAGGTCAAGAAACTCTAATTCCTGATTTTTGGTAAATGCATCCCCTGATTCTAATTTAACTTGATGATTGGGTCCATGAGGTCCCTTAGAGTATCTTGGGTTGTTCTTTGAAGCATTGGCTCATGCCTAGATGAAGATTCCCATCTGGAGGCCCTGGTCGACCAAAACCCTAATTTGGTGACACTGTCGATCTTGAGGCTTGATCCACTTGGAATGTTGCCACTTTGTGCTTGATTCTTGATGTGGGAGTCCTCTTGATCCCTTATGGGTGTTTGAGAGGGTTAGGAAAGTTGAAGAGCATGTCATTTCTTGATTGATCTTTTGTCTAAGTGCTCTGAGAGGGCTTGAAACCCTAAGTCTTGGTTATGGTGAATGCTCAACCATCTTTGAGGAGATTGATGAAGGTACATCAATATTGTGATGATGACTTGCACAATGTGAAGGTGCGAGAAAGACACAAGAAAGGGGGGTTTGAATTATGTATTTACTCTTTTTGTAACTTTTTGCATCTTGTTAAAGAGATACTCAAGAGCCTTCAATGTTCGTTGAGAGATTCTGATCTCTTAACTATGGAGCATGAGAACCATATTGGTTCTGATCATAAGATATGATACTCAAAACTTGCAGTGCGGAAGCTTATCAGAGATAGGCTGCAAGCTTCTGACTTTTCTTAATATGAGGTTCTGATATTCAATGCATAAACATAAATAGAGATACTAAGCAAGAGAGTAAAGGACACACGATATATCCTGGTTCACCACGCGGGCTAATCCAGTCCACCCTCCTCGGGTGATTTCGCCTTGAACACAAGGACTTAATCCACTATAATCAAATCATGATTACACTTGCACGGGCCACGCCGGTGACTAACAACTTGCATAACCGCACTATGACTAACAATCCAATGAACCATTCAGGGATCCAGACCCACTGCTGGGATTTCACAGCTAGCCGTTCAGGGATTCATCACAATGAATATAAGACTACTGACCATATTTCAGGATTTTCCACAATGACCCTCAGCCATTGTCATCTCAAGTATCTGATCACCACGTAATCTACTCAAGGGCCTCAACTCACAGCTGAACCGTTCAGGGATCCCTTCAGGATATAATGTTCACTTGAGGAGTCTCAATTCATTTAGTCGAATTGGCAAACTGGAGATTACAAATTGTGCTTCTTAATAAGCATGTTTCTCCTAAGTTCAAGTACAGAGAACACATAAGTGTTCAAGCAAGTTTTGAGCAATCAGCTCCTTGCTTTCCTAAGAAACTACAAATATGTATATAGATATTACAATTGTTGATATCTTGTAGATCTTCTTCTTCTTCGTCTTCAGGTTGAGCAAGCTTTGAGCAGCAACTCCTTGCTTTAGATCTTCAATGTAGTCTTGACGATAAGGTAGGTTGTTGACTTGACAGATCTTCAATGTTGTCTTCTTCATCAACAACTTATGTTCTTGATTGTTGTTGTTGTGTTGAATTGTCCTCTTGGGTTTCAACAACAATTGCCATTAGTGAAATACCGATAGCTTTGAATATGTTAAGTGTTACAACGAGAACTCATCGTTGTTGCTATCTTCACAATGACTTGGTCAATTTTTTAGATGAACATTCAGTTCGTGATTCTACAAGTGATCGACACATCAGAAGCAAAAACTCTTTCCATTAAATAGCCTGTAGAAATATAGTCGTTAGAGAATACTGTTGGCAGTTTGGAAAAGAGACGTTGTGATATAATGAGTTGTACTGACACATCTTCTTTTTGCAGAGGAAGAAGTGACCGGACATATTTTCTTGGGCAGTGTGTACATTTAACTCACAATGGTAATATTTAGACTTCAAAACTTCATTGGCTTCTGATGTTAATTTGATGAAGCATGAGTAGAATCTTCTTAGCAGAATATCTGATGCTTCAAGTCTTCCGTCGATTGAAGAATTCCATTAGGAATCAGTCTTCAGAACTTCAACACTTGGTCTTTAAGAACGTTATTCTTTTCTGCTTCAAGTCTTCCAAATCTTCAGAGCCTATCTTCAGAGTCTTCAGAACTTCTTATTTGAAACCTTGATCTTCAGAACTCATCAGTCTTCAGATTCTTTTTGCACTTGGTCTTCAGCGCCTTCAGCCATCAGAACTTCAAGTCATAGAAGTCTTCTGCACTTTGGTTCTTTTTAGAGTGTACTTCTTCAGAAGCTTCGCTATCTTCAGAATCTCAATCACTTTCAGAGAGCATCCACAAGAGCATTGCAACAGCAATCTTGGCATCCTTGGATCTGGCTGATCATGACTAGATAAAGAAGCGTTCTTGCTTCTCGCGACTTTAGTCACACATAGTAACTTTGCATATGTATATATTCACTCATAGTACATCTAGCTGGTGTATGTTGGTTCTGATATCTTCAGTTCTTATGATCTGCACACAACACACGTTAGACCATAAAATGGTTCTTTCATAAATACTTATTGTTATCATCAAAACATAGATTGACTTGTAGAGACATTTCTTGCTCTCACAATCTCCCCCTTTTTGATGATGACAAAACCAAGTATTTTGATTGAACATTTTATACAAGGTAATCACCAAAACAAACAAATTCAGAGTTTGGAACAGCAGCTCCCCCTGAATGAGTTATCCTCAAAGCTTTATCTGAGATCATCTAGGATTTTATGTAATCCAAAGATATACAGAATAACAACTTGAGTTGTCAGAACAGGAATAGAAAAGAGTTACTTCTCTATCATGTCTTTTAGTAAAACGAGGAGTCTTTAGCATCTGGACTAGTTCATCAGAACTTCCATCTTCAGATCTTTAGAACTCAATTTTCTTTGTTGTCGTATCAGAGCTTGTTTATCTTCAGAGACGTCTGAAGCATTTTCTACTTTTCAGCAGATTCCATTAAGCACAAGATCAGAACAGTTCTTGACTGATAGTCGTAGCCTTGCTATCTATCAGAGACAGACACTGTTTTTAAAGGAAACTCCCCCTGAGTTTCAGACTTTGTGAAGATTTGAGATTTTGCAATTTGATCTTCAGGGCAGTCTCCCCCTAATTCCTATACGTCAGATATTGGGATCTTCAGAATTATAATTCTGGATGATAAGATTTTAAACACTAATGTAGATCATGACTGTTTTGACTTTTGAACACAGGTCTCCATCTCAGAACCTTGTTAAAGTCATACTTAGTAATTTATCAAAGCTTGATTTTTGATTAGATACCAATTGAAGGTTAATATTAAAGTGATCAATCAACGCTTGATTCTAAATCTGATACTCATGATTTAATTTTGATATGTTACCATGTGATGTGTTGAGTCTTATACCAGAGTATGTTGAGTCTGATACTAAGTGAAGAATTTCTTCTCATACGCTTAAGAGGTAATTCATTAGAGTGCTGATATTGATACCAATGAAGGTATTTTGACAGTAATCCACAGCTTTTGCTCTGATTGATGAGTCTGATACTGATCTTTGTGTACTGAGTCTGATTACCAATTGTTGATTTAGTCTGATACTAGATCGTTTTCATTTCCAATAGTTCTTGGTAAACATCAGAACGGTTTCTTTCTTGGATCTTCAATCTGGATCTTAAGACAGTTCTTGACTTCTGATTTGCACAGATCTTCTGAGTGAGCATCTTGAGATGTAGACTTTGTCTTGACTGCTTTCAGAGTTTTCTTACTTCTTTTCTGAGCTAAGTGAGATAAGGATTGCGATAAATCTGATTCTTCCAGCTTAACCTGTTTCTTAGAATGCCTAGTGAGCTTGTTTAGAGTTCCTCGGATAACATCAAACAACAAACGTTAGTAGCAACACATTTTTATAAGAGTACTTTGTTTGAGTTCTGCATTCTTTCAGATTTCCTTCTTTCAATCAAAATCATCATTATATTTCTCCCCCTTTTTTACATCATCAAAAAGTGTCAGGGCATATGAGCAATTAAGCATATAATCTCTTATATACAATTTCCTTTATTTCTCCTATTTTAGTATATTAAATATTTGACGTGATAAGGAGCATAGAGACATAGAGTCATTTAAGCATTTAGAAGCACACTGACTTATTTTAGTGAAACACATCTATAATCAGTATGTATTTAATTGAAGGATAATAGATGGAAGCTAATTGTGAAGGACATGAACCGGTGTTCAGGTACCTTAGAGGCAATTAGGTTTGTTTTACTAAATTTTTTTTCATTATGGCAAGATTAATCTGAAGGACAATTATAAACAACCAGAATTCATTAAAAAGATTAACTGCATTTAAGCATAGATTAAATTAAAGAGTAAAAAATAGATTGCATTAGGGAAAGATTTAAGCAAAAGCACATAGATAAAAATATAGATTGTATTACTGACGGACTTTATCAAAACATACAAATCTAGACTAGACGACACTGATTCTTATAGGTTAAACTGAGAGGAGCTTGGGGAGGATGAGGAAAGCCTTTCAGAGTTATCTGAGCTTGAGGGAAGTGAAGTTTCTTTTGTTTGAGTCATTGCAAGCTTCTTGTGTTTTACTATTTCTTCTGAGATCCATTCATGGAACTCGTTCCAGACATTTCTTACTTACATAGGGTTTACACAAGAACTAGAAGCATCGACAAGGGTTTGAATCCTTGAGATTGCATTGTCTTTGAACGATGCAAGAATGCTATTCGTGGTTCTTAATCTCTTGGACGAATGTTCTTCCTTAATAACCGCTTTTCTTCCTACCTTCCAGTCTGAGAGTTCTTGAAGAACATCAGTGATATTTTTCATGTTAATCCAAACACTGATATCTTCGTCCTTGATTTTTCTCAGATACTTTCTGAATTATGCCTCATTGAATGTAGCAAATTTTGGTAAGCCTATAACCGGAACTCTGGGGGTTAGAGCCAGTTCTCTAAAACGTGAATTATCTAAACTTGCGTCTTCCTTCAAAAGGTTCTTAAAACTAAGAATCTTTCCAGCGCTTTTAAGCAGCTTCCAAGATTCTCCTTCATTAATTAGAATGTCGTCAACTAATCCTGATTCAACTAAAATGTCTGAGATAAGTCTTCCATAGGGAATGAGACCACATTCATGGTCAGAGCAGGTTCTGAAGCTTCTGATTGCATCCTTGAGAAGCTTGAAGAGGATTGAGGGAATGTGCATCTTAATTCCTTTTAGTAGAAGGAATAAAACACATTTTTGAGTATCGTTCAGCTGTTCTGAAGAAAGGTGATGGAAAACATTCTCTTGCAGAATTTTGAACCAGACTTGAAGTGAGTTTTTCAAGTTTGAGAAGGCTTGGTTTTCAGGTAAGGCTTTATCTTTGAAGATAGAGGATATCACCTTAGCCTCATTCTCTTCATTGAGTAAGTTTCTGGAGATTCTGAATCCGTCATTTTCATTCAGCAAGAGATCTGCGATAGTCTTTTCAGAGATGAAGATTTTTCTTCCGAAAATGAAAGAGACAATGAGATTTTTGGATGTAGTTACATGAATCCAGAAGTCTTTGATTAGATGACCATAGGTTGGTCTTTCCAACATTTTGAAGTAGTTTTTCCAATCTTGGGTTTCCAATGAAGGAGTAATGTCACATCCATTTGATTTCAGATTGTTGAAGTTAACTATAGTTTTTGACAGAACTTTGAGATTGTTAACTGGGATTTGTGTGGTTGTGGGATTTGAAGCATTTTGTGAGACAAAAGCCATTTTGGAGAAGGTAATTAGGATGAAGATTTGGATGAGTAAGAGATGTGTAGCTATCTTATGCTTTTATAGATGGGAAATAAGGTGAATTCAGTGGAGAGTCTGAAACGGCACCGATTTATTTCCCTAGAAGCACTAAGTGGCGTGGGATAGAAGGTTAATGATTAATTCCTTTAATCAAGAATCATAACCCTAAAAAGTAGTGACGGGGCCGCTACTTAATTATGACCGGCAAGAGTTTTTATAATTTCTGGTTAATCCTAAGTCTTTTTGTCAAAAATACCTAATTACTGGTAAATAATTAATAAGATTTAATCAAGGGTATCGTGAACTAAAGTTAGTCATAAAAGCATTTCTCACTTAGGATACTTCAGTAATTGGGCCAGAGAATACATATCAAGTTTAGATCATAAGGACATACAAAGAGGGATCCAAAAAGAAACTTGTAATCTTAAGAAAAACTTAACTCCTATCTAGACAAAGAAGATTATAGGTTGACAGAATTCAGGAAGTATCTTCTCAGTCATTCCATTTCTTCTGCAATGACTAACCACTCCTTGAAGATCAAGAATGCGAGAGATGACCCTGCAATAGGGAACTTGGTAGATTGTGTCTTCCCTTGACAGGCTAATTTCTTCCTTTAGATGGTTGTACATGGATTGAGGTAGGTTTATTTTGATCCTAGATACTAAAAAGAAAATAAACAATCTCTCCATGTCCGATAACCATCCTCCTCCTCTTTCTCTCGGTCTAAAATTTGTTACCATCAGATTGTACCAATCTTTAGCAACTGGAGTGAGAGTGCAAGGTTGAGTGGGATGCCCGTCTATTTTGAAAATGACGTACAGATACTGTCGAAGCTATGGTTGTTGAAATTTATTTCCACAGTCACACCATCTTCGACACACCTAATGGCTTTAGCTATGATGGTGGGGTTGATCAAGACTAGACATCCAACAACTACAGACAAAATAGTGTTTTTGCCATAGTCATATTCAAGTACACATGTATTTGCCCAAAACTCAGTTACAAGAGAAGGGAAGACAGGTCCAACAAGCATGTCGAAGTAGTTTTCCCAATTCTGAAATAAGATACCTGAGAGAATGCTAGTTTTGTTGAGTTGTGGTAAGAGGTTTAGATCCAATGTGAATTCCTTTAGAAGCTCTAGATCGGAAATTTCTCCTCTGATATTGTGTGAAGACATTTCAAGCAGGAAACGAAGAAGGGAGTTCTAACCTACTAGATAGTGATTCTTCCTAGAAGGGGAGTAGGGTTATGAGGAGAACTTATGAGTGATGGTTATTTATCACGTTTGGAACACACGAGGTCATCATTTCCTAGACAAGCTATGAATAGCTGTGACGGTCAGTTGACAAGACATATGATAGACTTAAGTTGCCGTATGCCTAAGGTTAGAGATAAGGTAGCTGACACATGCATAATTATGATTGTCTTGGAAATCATACATACTTGAAAATCTTACCATAATTTAAAAAATTAATGAGTAGGACCATACCTTAGGAATGCTTAACCTTTTTGAAGATAGCATTTCTTTCTGACTCTGCCTATTTCCGAGTAAGCTGTAGATGTTTCTTGGGTTCTTCTAGATACGCTTGTCTTCTGACTTCGAAAGACAAAGAATATTTTCTTGGAAAGTGATTCTGGTTGAATTATAGCTTTCTCTCTTTTCCTGTTCAACCTTGTCCGTCAGTTCTCTAATAACCGAGATTAGGACTTAACAAGATCAGAGTAACCGCTCCATCTGAACTTAGCCAATTACATGCAATCCTTTTGGTAAGGCAATGTAACAAATATTCTGAAAGAAAAATTAACACTCATATGCGTGGGAGTAGTACTGAGTGAATAGTAAGTTCCATTTGATGACCCCATTCTTAAGCAACAGATTACAACTGTTTTTAATTGCTTCTCACTTCTCATTTCCTTGATCCATAGAACCTGTTTAGTTCCGATACAGTTCTTAAGATATGGATCTGAATCTTAAACGACAAACTTTGAGAATTGGTTGAGTTCTTCTTTCATAGCTTGAATTTAGTTTGCGTTTGTGAGAGTTTCTTGTCTTTGAAAGATGATTGATTTCACAAGATTAGTGAGAACCTTTGAGAGGTTATTCAAGGAGGAATTGACATATCAACATCTGAATTTGTTCCTCAAGGTTGTTTTAGAACTTGTTCAGAACCAAAACATCATCATGCCCCATGTGTACATCACTAGACATGGTTTGTATGAACCTTCTTGTTCTCACAATGCTGATCAACTTATTTGGAGTTGTTTACACATATCTATGAGTTAACTGATTTCTTCAAAAGAACATCATTAACGTCATCTTTTAAAACATCAGTTAGAGAACCTAGATGTCTGGATTGATAGCTTCTAATTTCATAGCTCAAGTGGTTCTGAGAACACTTGATATGGCAAAAATTAGATTATCGACATTTTGTTCTACAAGGATAATCTCAAGTTGTTGAAGCTTGGTTACTGAATCAGTTAATCGCTTAAGAGTTTGTTCAGAATCAAGTATTTACTAAATCTTTGGGATTCAGTTCTTCATTGAATCTTTGAACATTTCAGATTCTGACATTGAATCATTTCTAATAATTTGAATTTTTCAAAATTTGATTTTAACAGATTCCTTTCTGAAATTCAAAGTCTTAGAACAACAATCTTTTTATCTTTACATGAAGAGGTTCTGAATGAGTTTCAAACGAGAAAGTCAAGGGTGGACCTAATCTGTTTCTTGAAAACATCTCAGAAACTCATAAAGAATTAATCTTCAGCAAACAAGATTTCTTGCTTTCTGATGATTCATCTTTTAATCATATACGTGGTTTTATCCATATGTATTTTCCAGGTTGAGCATTCAACAGATACAGTTTCTTATCTGATGAATTTATCTTATCAGCTGATTCTTCAATGTTTAATGAGACTTCATCTAGAGTCAGTGAGTTGCTCAAGAAGTAATCAGATTGATTACAATTTTGTACACAGTCAACTGCTAAACTGTTACAGAAATTGTAAGTGGATTTCAATCTCACCAAGAGTACTTCTACGCACCACATCTGGATCTTTTTCTGACACTGTTAAGTGTTTGATGTAAATCAATAACAGAACCAGAGCTCTGATACCAATTGAAGGTACGAGAAAGACACAAGAAAAGGGGGTTTGAATTGTGTATTTACTCTTTTTGTAACTTTTTGCATCTTGTTAAAGAGATACTCAAGAACCTTCAATGTTCATTGAGAGATTCTGATATCTTAATTATGGAGCATGAGAACCATATAGGTTCTGATTATAAGATACGATACTCAGAACTTGCAGTGCGGAAGCTTATCAGAGATAGGCTGCAAGGTTCTGACTTTGCTTAATATGAGGTTCTGATATTCAATGCATAAACATAAATAGAGATACTAAGCAAGAGAGTAAAGGACACATGATATATCCTGGTTCACCACGCAGGCTAATCCAGTCCACCCTCCTCAGGTGATTTCGCCTTGAACACAAGGACTTAATCCACTATAATCAAATCATGATTACACTTGCACGGGCCACGCCGGAGACTAACAACTTGCACAACCGCACTGTGACTAACAATCCAATGAACCGTTTAGGGATCCAACAGGATATAACGTTCATTGACTAAGTAGACCCACTACTAGGATTTCACAGCTAGCCGTTCAGGGATTCATCACAATGAATATAACGCTACTGACCATATTTCAGGATTTTCCACAATGACCCTCAGCCATTGTCATCTCAAGTATCTGATCACCACGTTATCTACTCAAGGGCCTCAACTCACAGCTGAACCGTTCAGGGATCCCTTCAGGATATAACGTTCACTTGAGGAGTCTCAATTCATTTAGTCGAATTGGCAAACTGGAGATTACAAATTGTGCTTCTTAATAAGCATGTTTCTCCTAAGTTCAAGTACAGAGAACACATAAGTGTTCAAGCAAGTTTTGAGCAATCAACTCCTTGCTTTCCTAAGAAACTACAAAGATGTATATAGATATTACAATTGTTGACATCTTGTAGATCTTCTTCTTCTTCGTCTTCAGGTTGAGCAAGCTTTGAGCAGCAACTCCTTGCTTCAGATCTTCAATGTAGTCTTGACGAGAAGGTAGGTTGATGACTTGACAGATCTTCAATGTTGTCTTCTTCATGAATAACTTATGTTCTTGATTGTTGTTATTGTGTTGAATTGTCTTCTTGGGTTTCAACAATAATTGCCATTAGTGAAATATCGATAGCTTTGAATATGTTAAGTGATACAACGAGAACTCATCATTGTTGCTATCTTCACAATGACTTGGTAAATTTTGTAGATGAACATTCAGTTCGTGATTCTACAAGTGATCGACACATCAGAAGCAAAAACTCTTTCCATTAAATAGCCCGTAGAAATATAGCCGTTAGAGAATACTGTTGGCAGTTTGGAAAAGAGACGTTGTGATATAATGAGTTGTACTGACACATCTTCTTTTTGCAGAGGAAGAAATGAATGGACATCTTGTCTTGGGCAGTGTGTACATTTAACTCACAACGGTAATATTTAGACTTCAAAACTTCAGTGGCTTCTGATGTTAATTTGATGAATCATGAGTAGAGTCTTCTTAGCAGAATATCTGATGCTTCAAGTCTTCCGTCGATTGAAGAAGTCCATTAGGAATCAGTCTTCAGAACTTCAGCACTTGGTCTTTAAGAACGTTATTCTTTTCTGCTTCAAGTCTTCCGAATCTTCAGAGCCTGTCTTCAGAGTCTTCAGAACTTCTTATTTGAAACCTTGATCTTCAGAACTCGTCAGTCTTCAGATTCTTTCTGTACTTGGTCTTCATCGCCTTCAGCCATCAGAACTTCAAGTCATAGGAATCTTCCGCACTTTGGTTCTTTTTAGAGTGTACTTCTTCAGAAGCTTCACTATCTTCAGAATCTCAATCACTTTCAGAGAGCATCCACAAGAGCATTACAACAGCAATCTTGGCATCCTTGGATCTAGCTGATCATGACTAAATAAAGAGCGTTCTTGCTTCTCGCGACTTTAGTCACACACAGTAACTTCACATATGTATATATTCACTCATAGTACATCTAGCTGGTGTATGTTGGTTCTGATATCTTCAGTTCTTATGATCTGCACACAACACATGTTAGACCATAAAATGGTTCTTTCACAAATACTTATTGTTATCATCAAAACATAGATTGACTTGTAGAGACATTTCTTGCTCTCACACAATGATGGGAAATCTTGGTGGTCAAAATTTGGGGTATGACACAAGGGTATGAAATAATATGACAACAAATGATATATATAAAAATTAGAAAGCAAGTAAGATAACAGAAAAATAAATGCAAAGCAAGGCCTAGACCTCTTAGGAAATCTAATCCTAAAACTCCCCAGCAGAGTCGCCATTTTTCTATAGCGTGCAGCTTTTTTCGGTGACGCGACCACCTTACTGCAGACGGTTTGGGTGCTACTTTCTGATTTCTGTATTTATCCTATGAAGCTAGTTAAGGAAGGGGAAGATATCTTAAACTAACCCTGCACACAAATGTTTTCTTTAACAAATGCTAAGAGATTGGGGATCGGGGTCTGGTTATACAAAAGGAAGCTATTAGCACCCAATGTATCTATGGTTATCCATAGGAACCTTCTTTTGCATATATTTCTGTTAACTTAAAATGTTTTCTTGTGTTTTTCTTTTATGGATTGGGAAAGTTTCTCCTTTAGGAGTGTTGAGAGAATATTTTTGCTGTTTTTCGGGTTTTCTGTTGTTTTGGGGAAGGTACTAGACCTAAGATTTTTGATTTGTGTGCTCGCTAAGATTTTGCAATCTTATACCTACGTATTCCCGTAAAGAGATTTGGGAAATCAGAGCAATCGTAGTTCCTCCTATTTCTATGGGAGGAAAGATATTTTGGTGTCTTGTTTAAAGCCCAAGATTGAAGCTATTAGAGTATTTGTGTCTTGTTTAAAGCCCAAGATTGAAGCTAAAGGGGTGACTGAGAGAGAATTTGTCATCTCTAAAGGGAGATATCTCACCTATTCATCATAAATATTTGGTGATTGATTATAAAGGGGAATTACTTTAACTGGGATATGTAGAATCCAGCAATGCCATAATTTCCTTTATATGAAGGAAGAAGCTTTAACTCAGTGTAGAGCAATGCCACTTTTTCCTTATGAGTCTTTCATGCTAAGAGAGGTACAATGGCTTGGATATATGGAATCCAGAGGCTTGCCACTTATAGCTGTTAGATGAAAGAGGAGTTTTGACCAGGATAAGAGAAGGACTCCAGCTTGGATTTTGAATCAACAAGTGTGCCACTTACAGCAATCATCTAGAAAAAGGTTTTGATTATTTGTTTGATATGTGATGTATAGAAGAGGTATCTTCCTACAGAGTGGACTCATGGTCTCATCTGAGGGGATGTTGATTTTTGTGTGCCTTGTTCAGAGCCCAAGGTTGAAGCTGAAGGAAACTGACTCCACTGGGGAGGTTTTATATGTCTTGTACAAAGCCCAAGATTGAGGCTGACTAGGGGAATTTCTTATATGAAGCCTAAGAGGAGGTTGTCTCTTGCTGAGGATTTATTGAAATCCTGGAGCAGGTCCAAATTGTATAGGGGAATCTAAAAGGATTTACTCTTACTGGGAATCAGGGAAGGGTTGAAGGGTTGAGTTTAAAACCCTTATAAGGTTTTGACTCTGCTAGAGAATGGTGTATTGGTGAAATGATCAGGGTTTTTTCCTATGCTTTGAGGGTCTTTGTGTGAGATCCAAGAGGAGATGAGACTTTCCAAGTCTTATTTGTATGAAGCCCCAGAAGAGGCTGAGACTGTCCTAGTCTCTCAAGAAATGGTAGTCTGGTATAGAGAGTGATCTTTGTATGATGCCCAATAGGAGGTTGGTTGTTTAAGGGATGAAGATCAACCTTTAGACTGGTATAATGTTCTGAAAATTTGAATCTCCTAGGGAGTGAACTAGTAGAGATGACTAATTTTTACCTTATGCTTTTAGGAAGCCTTTGGGTCCTTGTACTAAGCCCAAGGGGAGGCTGGGGAACTTCTAAGAAGCCTGTTGGTCCTTGTACTAAGCCCAAGAGGAGGCTGGGGATACTTCTAGGAAGCCTGTGGGTCCAAGCCTAAGAAAAGTTCAAGAAAGGTTTCACCGGGAATTAATCCTTTCTTTGTTGAACAATTCTATGGTTTGAAGAAATTCAAAAGAGGTTTCACCGGGAATTAATCCTCTATGGGGGAAATGAATTTCTTGTATACATACATTTCTAAGTTTTGACAGTCTTGAGAAAAGTTTCACCGGGAATAATGTCTTTCTCTGTTTCATATTGAATAAGCCTAAGAGGAGGTAGACTGTATTGAGGGAATTTCCTATGAGGGAACTACTTTGACTAAGTTAGAAAGTAACCTCTGGTTTGACTCTAGACAAATATGCACAAGTGTATATATATATATATATATATATATATATATATATATATATATATATATATATATATATATATATATATATATATATATATATAAGTGAATTGACAAGTATATAAACAAATATGCAATGAATTGAAAAGATGTTGGGTCTTACACTCTAAGAAGAGGCCCAAGTGTGTTGTGATTAGTTGTATTGACTATAACTGTATGATTAGGGTTTTAAGGAATTAAAGAAAGTTTTGAGAAAACTTTGAATTTTAATTTGAATTAAAAATAAGTTGTTTGAAAAGAAAAGAATGTTCGGGGCTTATAACTCAAAGAGAGGCCCAAGTGGTCTAGGAGCAGTTTCACCGGGAATAATGCTCCTCTTAGTACTAGTTTTAAAACAGACAGATGATTTTGAAAATAGAGGTATGGGGCTTACGACTCAAGGAGGGGCCCATGGAGGTTGTTTATTTTTTAAAACAAAGTTTATGTACAAAAGTTTGGGGCTTATACTCAAGGAGAGACCCAGATGACTTATTTGAAAACATTGATCGCACTGCGATACCGAAAGACGTTGTGGGACTTATACTATAGCAGAGGCCCAAAAATGTTTTTGTACATAGAGGGGTTGGGTCTTACACTCTAATAGAGGCCCAAAAGTGTTTGTGAAGAAAGAAATAATGGGGCTTATAATCAAGGAGAGGCCCAGCTGATTTATTTAAAAAGGCGACGATCGCGTCGCGATTTTGAAAACCACAGAGGGACTTATACAATGACTGAGGCCCAAAATATTTATTTACAAAAGGATGGGTCTTACACTCTACAAAGAGGCCCAAAAGGTTATTTTTATACAAGAGTTGGGGCTTATAGCTCAAGGAGATGCCCAGATGAAAAACAGCGACCGCACTGTTTATTTTGAAAACCGTATCGGGACTTATACAATGACTGAGGCCCAAAAACATGTATTTACAAAGGGGATGGGTCTTACACTCTACAAAGAGGCCCAAAAGTGTTTCAAATGAAGTTTAAAAAATTAAAATCAAGGAAAAACCCTAATTTTAATTAAAAATATAATTTTTCAAAGAAAATTAAATAAAAAATGATATAAAATATCAAAAACATTTAAAAACAAGTTGTGAGTTTTGAAAAATCATGTTATGTTTATATGAAAGTGTGAAATTCACTTGAATTTGAAAAATCAAGAGGAAAATTTCATTAAAAATGTTTAAAAATAATTAAAATGAAATTCTTTACACAAATTCAAACTATATTAAATAAATAATATAAATTTGATTTTTTTGTAGAAAAAAATATTTTAACATTTTTGTGAATTAAAAAAAAAAAGAACCAATAAAAAATGATTAAAATTGAGGAAGAAATTAATTTTTGAAATCAATTAAGAAAATAACTTAAAAATTCAAAAATTCAAAAAATTTGAAAAATGCGCCAACGGTCATCTTCTTCTTCCCCGTGCCCGCGCCATGGATGATTTGCAAAACATCACTTTTCTCTCTGATTACTCAATGATTTTGCACAATTCAAACATCAATCTCACTCGTTTTTTAACAAGGATTCTAATGGTACCAATTAATTGCATTTATTTTCAGTGTGGAGTGAGAAATCAATTGATGAACACATGAACCCTAATTTCTGCAAGAACACTATAACATCCTATACACGATATCTACAAAGCAATTGATTGAGGGGAAACACTCTACATAAGTGCATAAACATGTTTGTAACTTGAAAACACATTTATGATGCATGGATCATAGAGTTTGATAGTTTAGGCTTACCTCTTGCAAGAAGAAATCGAATTGTGTGTTGGAGGTGTTACAGATGTTGTTTGATAACTTGGACAACTTCAATGGACCTTATGTGAGGTGTTTGTAAGCTTGGAATGGATTGAAACAACCTGGATCACCTTGTGGCAACTCAACTGCAAATAGGCCTAAGTTTGATTTTGAGCTTTGTGATTCTGAGGTTACAGATGTGTGGGAAGTGTTTGGATAGCTCACATATGATGTATATGATGTGTCTACACCATTGGTTTTGATAGAATTACTTCCTATTGAAAAATTCGCATGTTACTTGAAAAGGAAGCAATTTCTGGTTTTCGAGAGTGAAATGAAGAAGAGCATGTGTTGTTATGCTTTGGTGTACTCAAACTGATCAGAAAGGATCCCTATTTATAGTAGAGCAAGTTTGTTTTGGGAGAAATAGTGATTGGCAGCTGATCATGGTGTGTAGCTTGTAGCCATTGACTTGGATGTTCCAAAGTGCCAAGTCAACTATAGCTTGACTCTATTCAATTTCTACAGGTTTGAATGCTCAGAGTTTGGACTGAATCTTGACTGTTTTGGATTATTATGGCCTGGTTTATGACACCTCAATGCATTGCATTAATGTAACCTTGCCAAAATTGAATTTCAAAGTTCCTGTCATGATGGTTTTGCACATGCCAAGTTGAATTCTTGACTTCTTGATCAAGAAATAAGTGAGTCATCAGAAGTTTTGTGTTTTTGGAAGATGACAAAGTTGCCAAAATGGCAAGACTTGAGTGAAAAAATCGTGTGGCACAGGTTATGTTTTCATGCTTTTGTATAGGCAAGGTGAAAAATGCCATTTTTAGAGGCCTATAACTCCTTGCTCAAGTTGAATCATGGGAGGCTCTTGTAATTCTTAGAAATCCCCTATTTAATAATTCAACTTTGATGTTTAACTTTGGTCTTGAATCATTTCCCAAGGTTTGAGATCATGTATTGGTCAAAAGTCAAAGGTAGGGTTGACTTTTTCTCAGAAACCATAGTTTGTGGTCCAGGTGAATTTGAATCTTTGTATTTCTCATGAACCAAGTTCTTTGTGTTAATTTAAACTTGTAAGAGGATCAATGTAACATATTTGAGGTCTTCAAAACATTCCTTGAGGTCTTGGCTCATGTCTTGTCCAAAAAGTCAACTTAGGGGTGAATTAGGTCAAGAAACCGTAATTCTTGATTTTTGATGAATGCATCCCCTGAGGCTATTTTGAACTTATTATTGGATCCATGAGGTCCCTTTGAGCTTCTTGGAGTATGTTTTGAAGTATTAGCTCATGCCCAGATGAAAATTTTCCTCTAGAGGCCTTGGTCGACCAAAACCCTAATTTGGTGACATTGATGATCTTGAGGCCTGATCAACTTAAGATGTTGCATTTTCAAGCTTGATTCTTGATGTGGGAAACCTATTGATCCTTCATGGATGTTTGAGAGGCTTGACAAGTTGAGGATCATGTCCATTTTTTATTGATCTTTTGTCTGAGTACTCTGAGAGGGCTCAAAACCCTAATTCTTGATTAGAGTGAATGCTCAACAATCTTTGAGAGGATTGATGAGGCGTGAAGGTACATCCATATTGTGGTGATAATTTGCACAATGATGGGAAGTATTATGGTCAAAATTTAGGGTATGACAGACTTTTTAGGTCATTGGGAACCAGATGACTACTAAACATTGGTCAAAATTTAGGGTACGATAGCTGCCCATATTTAATCGGCTTCGAATCAAAATGATGATGTTAACGAGCTTACCTTATTTTGAACAGGAGCAGATTAAATACAAGAGGAACCCTAATTTTGACCGCGGAATTTTATAGGTGCAGACCAATCTATGATGCTTCGTTAATATCCCAATATCCCATGTATAATATCCCTAGTTACGGAAGTCGGACTGGATCCTGGTGATCCTTTGATCCCGTGTTGATTTGATAGAACCCCGATGACATTTCCTAGTGTAACCCCTACTGGTAAACCCTCGACAAAAATTGTCTGATGGAAACCCTCTATGCTGGATATAAATCCGGTAAAACCCCTTTTGTAAAACCCTTAGATAAAACCCTATCACTAGGAAAGAAGAAAACGTTGCCGCTGTGTCTATGGATGAACTATTTATTATCTTGTGTTTTCCAATCTAGGCCTATTAATGTTGCGACCTTTATGTTCGCTAACATGGATAGGATTGCACATGCCACCCAAGGACCCATCCTGATAGGCGGTCTCGTTACCATGATAGTTGATGCCATTGGTCTTAGAATACCACTGTCAACATTAGCCCCTTTAGGAGGTATATGAGCAATGAATGTAGTCTTTTGTTTCAACCACCTTTTCCAACAAAACCTAGTGCCGAATGTGTTCGAATTACTAATAGACAACCAAGTGGTACACCATTTCACCTTGCCTAATCATGAGAGGACCAGTGTGCACAATAGAGATAACTAGCTGTATGACTTAGAAGGTCAGAACGAGTCACCTACACCACCTGAGACCCCTCAAGCTTATGAGTACCACTCCGATCCTCTTCCTGATGTTCCTTCACTTGCATCTGCTTCCCCAACCACACCTCCTGTAGACCATACTGATGCATTAGACACCCTTCGGACTGAAGTTGTTACCCTTAGGGACGATGTTACCACTATTCGGCGAAATTTTTATGGCTTTATGGACGTGGCCAACGAGCAGTTTGACTGCATCTATTAAGAAGTGCATTTCATGAGAAGACTCTTCGAGCCTGATGCACATCGAAGTGGCTGATCTGTTGTTGAATCTTACTGCATTCCTTCCCTATGCTTGAACATTGAGGACGTTGCTCCATCTAAGTGTAGGGGAAGGAAAGTATTTTACTGCTTTTCTAAGTTTGGGATTTCCCGCTAACTAATTTAGGATTTCCCCGCTTTCTTTAATTTTAGCAGTTAATTTTTGAATTTTTTTGTCGAGATGAAGACGTAAAACATAGCGCTATGCGGGAGGCAACCCACAGTTTTTCATTTTTCGTAATGCAAATTTTTCAGTTATCCCTAATTATTCATTTAATGTTCAATTTTTCTTACTTTTTATTTTTATTTTTGTTATTTCTTTTCATTTTTAAAATTGCAATACCTCCATACTCTGAAAACTTATGTGCCCAAAGTCCGTGGGGTTCGCCACAAGTCTAATGGCGTTCGCCATAAGCATAACTTTTGAAACAACATAATTTAAAGTATGTGGCATTCGCCACAGACCTAATGGAGATCGCTATTGACATACCAGTGGCAGACACGATCTTTAAATTGTTTTTCACACGATTTTTGATATTCTAATATCCAAATCCATTGCATACACTTGCTCTTTCAACTTCCCACATTCCCACTATCTCACAAACTTCAAACTTGCATTAATCCATTTATAAACACTCATTAACTACCATATTTATCTCACATTCTTCTCCACTTCTCACATTCCTTTCCAAAACTCAATTTCACTTCCAAACCTCTCTACCATGCCTCCTTGAGTAGCAAGATCAACAAGGATAGAGAGAGAGGTATGGAAAGATTTTTTGACGTGCGGTAAACCCGACAAGGTATGCCGACGATTCTACTTTACATATTTTGGGTCTGATAGATAGTGCTAATTGGATAATAGGGAACTTAGGAATGACACATTTCTGCACTTTAGGCAGCCCTACTTACGTTAGACTCACACTTGAGTTCTTAAGCTCGTTCGGTTACTACACGCCGATAGTGAGGCAAAACACTGTAAGTAGAGTGAAGTTTAGAATGTTTAATAGAGAATATGAATTTAGCCAAGACCGCATTGTCGACTTGCTGAACTTCCCTCATGGAGATGGTTTAGCACGCGAGGGACCCTTGGAAGGAGATTGGCATATTGAAGTGTTCCGCTTTTAGGAACAAATAACTGGTGAGGCCATCACCGACTGGGAAGGCCTCAAATCCATTGCAATTCACAACCCGTCATTCGTTACTTACATCGCATTTTAGCAAACACTTTATTTGGCCGGGTGAATAACGAAAAGGTGAATTCTAAGGAGCTCTTTTCATGTATAGCACACTTACACAGGCCCAAGTCAACCCGACTCCGTTTATGCTTACACACATGAAGTATGTTATTACTAGAGGCTCCGACCACATTTGCATAGGAGGGCTGATCACATCAATAACATGTGTTTTGGGCCTTGACAGAGAGCTTCCGACCCTTGAGCCCCTCGATACATCCGTCCTAGATTTAGAGACCTCTCGATCTATGCACCTGGTTAAGGCTAGACGGTAGGTATTGTTTAATGATTAACAATTATACTATCCGAAGCGTTATTCTACCTTGTTCTGCATGCACTAATGTGCGACATCGGAACAATTGGCTTTATGATCCGGCTGCCCCTGAGTCTGGTCATCCTGCCTACATTGACATTCCCATGCAAGATATCGAGGATGAACCTACTGACAATGAGTTCGACCATATGAAGCGAGACGCTCCCACCCATTCGACTGGCCCTTACACATACCACACATGGTTTTTTTGATGTTTTTGCAGGTACCTCCGGACATCAGTCTCGTGAGGAATACGACTACACCACGATTAGGACCGTACTTGATGATCTCCTTAGCGAGCTACGTCACCAGAACGATGTAGACGTTAAGCGCAACTAGTTGCTTAGAGACATACAGAGGCAGAAGGACGACATGATGGCTACTATCCACCAGATACATGAGCAATAGCATGATTATGTTGGACGCACAAAGCATAACATGGCGGACCTGATCGAGGAGATGTCATGATTGCGTGTGGGGATGACGGATTTGCTAGAGTGCATGCAGCACGTGGGTGTGCCACATCTTTAGCATGGTAGAGGCGGTTTTGGACAAGGCCGAGGCCGCTACTGAGCTCACCATCTAGGTTCTTTTACTCATTTACCTTGTATCAAAACATTGAGGACAATGTTTGGTTCAAGTGTGGGGGAGGAGTTTTTATCGCTTTATCTTTACTTGCTTTCTAGTTAGATTTCCCTTTCTTAGTTTAATTTATGTTTTTAAAATTTCATTTGTTTTCAGTATTTTGTCGAGTCCTTTATGCGTGGTTTTCATTGTTTCTTAATTTTCCCTTTTCTTGAGCCATAACAAAAATTTTGACTCTGAAATTCAGTGCACCTTTTGAAAGTTTTAGGTTATAGATGAAGTTTAGGATAAATTGTGGAGACTTGGGAAAAATCCACAAAATCGATATTGTTCTAACACCTTATGTCTCCCGATTATGGAGATCGATTTGAGTACTTTGTATACCATAGCCTTAAGTTCTCACCCTTTATTAGTCCTTAAGTAGTTTATTGAGCAGTCAACATCATCCTAAGCACACACTAAGTAGGAAGTCGATGCAAATCAGTGTATGATCTCAGGTTTAAAAAGGAAGTTAAAAAGAAAAAAATATGAATGAAAAGAAATGTTCATTCTAAGTTTGGTGATTCTCACCCGATCACTTAGCCCAACGATGCAAATTCTTTTATTTGTTGATGCTTATGCTTACGTGCAAGAAAAATGAGATCATAAACACTAACAGGTTATCCTACCATGAGTGTGTAAGGATAACGAGCTTAATGTGATTGCGCTGGAATGAAAAGGGACAAAAAAGGGATGAGTGAGTTAGGCCTAGGTATAATGTCATGATTCGAATTTGTTTGTATAGGAGGGAGGCTTAAGAACACACAACCGCGAAATTGTGTTCCTCCGATATCCTTAATGTGTAAGCAAGTACCTATAAAAACAATTTTAGCCGAAGTGGAGTTTATAGCCTAGAATGAGTATCTGTATGCATTGTTTTTCACGAGTCTCGATTTTACATGCTACAAGTTTCACAAAGTTTTTTCATGTGTGTAGCAGTTTTTCTCGGATCTACAGACAAACCAGTGAAATCATTTCTTTTGTCAAAATATTCAGAAAACTTAAAATAAAATTTTCCATATTTTTATTTTATTTTTATCATTTTTTAAGTTGTAAATTTTAGTTCATTTAATTTATTTAATCCCATTTAAATTGATTAAAGCTTCTAGAAGGGGCAACTTTGACATTTTAAATTAAGTGTGTTTCTTTGATTTAGTCTAGATCGTTGATTCGAGTTTAATCAAAGACCCGCATGCATTATCCTCACTTTTCCCTATTGACCAATCATAAATTAGTATTTTATTTTATTTTATTTTATTTGTTTAATTAATAAAATCTGAAGAAAAAAATATTTCCTCATTTTAATTAAGTGACATGTGTCCTTCTTCAAATGGCTGATTGTTGAAAGTTTGTGTCACCTTATCCAATCAGTGGGTGACACTTGGTTTTGTGTGTTGGCGAGAATTAAAAAAAAAGACAAATTCTTAGGTACCTATGATAAGTAGTTGGGTATCGGTCCCTTTAGTGGAAATTGAAAAAAAATTAATTTATTTTTAAATAAAAAATATATAAGAAATGACATGACATCAAATGTGATTCTTTCATTGAATGAGGGTACCGATACCCAACTAAATTTCAGGGTACCAGAGTATTCACCTTAGAAAAAAAGGAGAGTCAATTGATTAATTGGAATCAAAACGCGGGCAGATCACAGATAACCAATTTTTTTGGTAAATTCTTATCTACCCGCTTAAAAAAGTTGGGTAACTTTACCCAACTTAATTGTCAAATTTTGAATGGTCCATGTGTCCATTTTATTATATTATTAGCAATAGGTGCTACTATTTTATAATTATAAGTTTGTCCCAAATACATTAAATATGAATTATCATTTCCAATTCAATGATTATTCACTCTTTTACAATTTATATCATTTTCAAGTTCAACTTATGTTCACTCTTTCACGTTTCACCTAACGTTTCACCATCTTTTTTCTTTTATATCAAATTTATAAAAATTTAATTTTTGATATTCTTAAATGTATATAAAATATATAAAAATAAACTTTAATATATTTATTATATTTAAATATAAATTAATATTATTAAAATATATAATTTTAAAATTACATTATATTTAAATTTATAATTTTTTATTAAAAAATTAATTTAATTAAAACTAAATTTGAGATCTGAGTTGACCCAAATTTTTAATTAATTAAAGATCATAAGTCAATTTCATACTCATATTAATTCAAATATTTAATCAAGTTGAGTTTTAATATGAAACTCTAATTTTTATTAACAATAAAGAAATAAATAAATTTTATTATTAATAATAGTAAAATTAATGACTATTTTATAATTGTTCATTGTTAAATATTAACAATATATTTTTAAGTTACAAAGCCCAAATTTAATCAAGTGAATATTGTAAATTGATCTTAAAAAAATAAATACTTTTGAATTCGTATTTTTCTAAAATACAATAATAGATTTACAATCTTTAAAAAATAAATTATCACTATCACCTATTATAAAAATCATAAGTTTTATTTTATTTTAATATTATTAAACTTATTTTAAAAAATATTAAAAGAAATTATCACTCGATTTATTTTAATATTATTAAAGTGATCTTAAAAAAATATTAAAACATTGTTGTGAACACATCCATTATCCTAATTTAAATTATATCATGTGTATATACCATTATTACCATCAAACAGGTTTTAAGGTTTATAAATCAATTGTATTAGACTAATTTTTTTACAAACAAAGTATCATTTCATTTATTATTTTAGAAGACAATTATGAAAATTATGAAAATTAAAAAAAAAATCCTTTTATCCCACATTTAATATTTTAAAAAAATAAATATTTTTCTATTTAATTTTCATATTAAATATTGATATATTTTCATTATCATAAATAAAATATAAAATAACTGGAGCACTAACTTACACAATAAAAATTACATTAAAAAAATTAAAAATTAAAAATATTTTAATATAATTTTTTGATAATGTGATAGATATAATAGAATAAATGTAACAAAAATAAATAAATATTTTTGAAAAATTATATAAGTTTTTTTCCAATAAAAAAACGATATATAATTAAATTATATATTAAAGTAGTATAAATTTTTATTATTAAGAAAATAACTATCACATAAAAAAAGCATCTATTTTGTATACCAAAATGCTAATGGTGATTTTTAAGCTTCAATTTTTATATGGAGCCCAGCAAATAAAATCTATTCATTAATGCGTTGGAAACATAATGAATGAATTTGTAATTATAAAAAATTATACAGTAATAATTAAAAATACAATTTTCGTAATGATATGTCAAATAATTTAATTTTACACCGATATACTTCGGCTAAGTTAAATGGGTAAAATTACCCACTTTTTATTATGGGTAATGAAGTTGCCATCAATTTTTTTTCATTCTATTATTTGCTTGGAAAATGAACTCTCCGTGGGAAAAAAAAACTAAACCCCACTTCCACTTCATCTGACAAAAAAGGTCCTTCCCCAATAGGAGCTCTCTCTCTCTCAAAAAATTTTCCTTTTGAAAAGGAAGAACGTTCTCACTTTTTCCTTCAACCAGTCTTCGTTCTTCTTCTTCACTGAAATCAATCCACCCTTTCTTTTTTCTTCTTCCGCCACTCAGTTCATCTCCACTACCAACCTTCACAACCGATCAATAACCGTCGTGATATACTCCCTCTGATCTGCAATCCAAACACAGCCCATTTCACTCTTCCACTCACCATAACAATCGCCCTTCCACCTCCATCAAAACTGCATAACCCTCTCAACCATCACGTTCAACTTGGTAACTATCAATTCAACAACAACAAAATTCAACTTGCATCAGAACTACCATCTTCCAATTTTCAGTTTCGAATCTTCTCCCTTACACGCGCTTGAAGAGAGAAAAGAGAAACAAAAGCTTGTTGTTCCATCACCATCAAGATCTCCTTCATCAACAACTTCACGATTTAAATTCAGTGGTTTTGTTTGGTTTTGTTTGGATGATGTGTTGTTGATTTTCAGGTTCAATCACTGGGTCGACGATTTGGTTCGAATAGAGTTGTTTAGATATTTGTGTGTTGTTGTTGTTACTTGTTCCGCTGCGAAGATGTTGAAGAAGATATTGCCATGATCGTTGTCATTGTTGAACATTGAAAGCAGTACAACCTGTTCAGAACTAGAGCAGCGGGAGTTAGCCGTGAAATAGCAGAACCTCTCTAATTTCCAGAAAAAATTTATACAACGGCCATTATTACAACATATACGACATTGCTATAATTTCCCATATTTGTTCCACCATAGTCAACATCTCTAGCAACATCACAAAACCGTGAAAGTATCAACAACAACGCAACTTTTTTCTTTCAATCGATCTTGATTCCTCAACTTTGTTTTTGTCTGTTTCGAATTCGCGAAGTTGGTTTTCTATTTTGTTTGGATTGTTGTCTGTGGTTGATTTATGTGTAGGTTGTGAGTCTGATTCAGGACTTGGAAACGATTGTGTTATTGTCGTGACGGTTCCGTTACCGATTACACAACAATGACGCAATGCAGTAGTGTATACATTCCATGGGGTAATATTTCAATTATGAATTTTTGTTGAGATTGTGTTGCTTACATTAATATATGTTGTAGTTTAAACTTTCGATACAACTTTGAATTGATCTTGATTGTTTCGTTTTGTGTCACTTAATTTTTTATGTATTGAGTTTCTGCATAATAAGTTACCATTGTGAGCATGTGTTCTGAAGTTGGCATATCGTTGCCTATAAGCTATTATTCGGGTTACTTTTTTATTGCAATTCATTCTATGTTGTTTAAATACCCTGGGTTGTTTCGTTTTGTGTTATAGTAGTTTTTATTTGGTTTTTACTCTTTGGTAAAAATTATGTAAAGGGGTTGGTATTTGGGTACTGATTGAATAGGTTTCTTTTGTTTGTGTAAGTCTATTGTGTCAATTATCAATTATGTGGATTTCGTTTTGATTTTGGTTTCACTCCATTGCATATGGACTTTGTATTGAGACTCATAGTATATTATAAATAATTTGCAAGCTTGTAGCATTATAAATAATATTGGTTTGCTGTTGCTTTTGTTTAATTTCATTGCTTCTTTTAATCGGATTTTTAATCCATGGATTCGACAACTCTATATCGTTATGCTGCTAAACTCCAATACATTGATAGATATTTCGCCGCGATATGATATTTGTGTATGACATTTCTCATGTTGTCATTACACACAAACCGACTTTGAGCACATTTCGGTTAATTCGCTTCGTTTAGTTTTCACTCGATCTTGTTATTCCATTTTCCTTTTTAATTAAATTAATTCATTGATTAAATTTTGTTTAATTAGTTAATTTTGATTAATTAATTTTAATTAACTTGATTATTCGTTTTAATTGAATAATTTTGATAATTAATCTTAATTACCCTAATTAATTGATTTAGTCAAACTTTAATCGATTAATTTTGTGTATTCAAAATCGATTCAAAATCATATCAAACCATTTTTAAAAGGATCAAATAATTCTCGACTCAATGTCGAGTCCATTTTAACAACTTTTGTAAGTCGATTGCTTTTAGCATCGTCATCAACCTCACATAGCTTACTCTTGGGCTTTCTTACAGTGAGACCTTTTTTATGTACGTACACTTATTTGTTTGCGTTTGTTTGATTGTGCTTACTTTAATCGTTTCATAATCTCATATCCCCATTCAACAAGTGTACCCCATTCCCATGACATGTTAACCGCTTTCCTAACTCAAGAATGAAGTCGAACCTAAAGCATTCTTGATCCATACATCAACCTTTCCCTATCACCATTTAAACCACTTTCATAATCAATTCTCAAACCTCAATCCAACATAAAGTTCTTTTTCACAATCGATTCAAACCCAATTCATTTTTATAATTACTTAAACGAAAAGAAGTGGTCTAGAGCCTTCTATTCCCTTCTCGAATGTTTGGATACGAGTAGCCTTACTCAGTCATTCAAGTATTCGTCGTTCATTAAGATATTTAAACCTTTACTTAAACATCATTTTATTAAATATGAAAAAGAGAATGGTCTCGAGCCTTCAATTCTTCTCCTCAATTGTTTGGGTACGAGTTGTCTTACTAGATTAGTCAAGCAATTGTCATCTCTTAAAAGACTTCTAATCTTATTCACCGTAAACATTTTCTTAAATCAACCTTAGTCAAACCTATTTTCTTAAATACTTAGATGAAAAAGAAAGTGGTCTAGAGCCTTCTATTCCCTTTCTCGAATACTAGGATATGAGTTGCCTTACTCGACTATTCGAGTATTCATCATCCAATTAAAACAATCTAACTATATTCAAATCCTTTTGCAATTAAGGATGAAAAGGGAGATGGTATGGAGCCTTCGATTCCTCTCCTCGAGTACTTTGATACGAGTTTCCTTACTCGACCATTCGAGTATTCGTCATCCAACAAAACACTTAAGACACCAAACCTCTTTTTCTCGCCCCCGTGCGATCAAATACCTTTTGTAAAAGAACATTGTTTAATCCCTTCTAATGTGCATACAAACTAGTGCTTAAGCCTCCACCGAGAGTAGACAATCCAATGTTTAGGCCTTATAATGTGATCTAAACACTTGTTCATTAAAAAACACAAACCAACAAACCATAGTCCCCCGAACTACGATGCTCTGATTTCCTTATTGCACTATGAGGATACGTAGGCACGAGACTGTGAGATCTTGGCAAGCACCCTAATAAAAAACCAACCATTTCCCATTAGCAAGTAATCCTAGATAAAACCCTTTTGCAATCCTTTTTCTTTTCCCTTTCGCATTTTTAGCTTAGAAGAAAACATTTAGCTTGAGTTAACATTCAATCACAAATTAGACTAAGAGGTTCCTGTTGAGTACAACGGATGTGAGGGGTGCTAATATCTTCCTCTTGCATAATCGACTCCCGAACCCGAATTTATTTGCAATGACAATTTTCTTTTCTTAAAGGTTTTATCGATATTTTCCTTTTCCGTCATTGGAATAAACAAAGTTTGGTAGCGACTCTGTTCGAACTAATTTTTCTGCGTCCATTGCAAAGGATCATATTTTTTGAGGTACGACACAGACTCAATTCTTAGGAAAGCACCCTTCGTGCATGTTTTCCTTGTCAGACCCAGTGATTAGGCAAACACCTATTTCTTGTAGGTCTGGATCCATAGATCTAGGCAAAATCCTACAACTCTACATTGCTAATCACCATTTATTGGTTAACGCCACACTTTTTGGTTCAGGTACACTGTCCTATGAACAACACAATTTTGGTCCAAACAATAATTTCACCGCAACACTTTTTCAATTCAAGCAACTCTTTCTTTTTCAATTCAATTCTAGCAACTGTTTCTTTTTCAATTCAATTCAAGAAACTCTTTATTTTTCTTTTTTATCACACAAGCCTTTTCAAAAATAATTTTCTTTTCTTTCCATAAAAGAACTGTTATAACTCATTCCTTAGCAGTCAGACTAAAAGCTTAGAGCATCCGAACGAGGATCAAAATCAGCTAACGTCAACACTTCTAGGATACGATTATAATTGTTCCCTAAAATCAACCAACAAACACTTATTTTCTACCCATGAACTACGAAGCTCTGATTTTCTCATTGCACCATAACAAAACGTAGAAACAGGATCTCAAAATCTTGGCGAGCACATTAATAAAAAAATTAATTTTCCCCCTTTTGCAAGTAACCTTTAGACAATAAAACCTATCCGCGCAAATAACAATCAAAACGGTTCTGGTTGAGTACAACGGATGTGAGGGATACTAATACCTTCCTCTCGCATAACCGTTCTTTACCCGTTTCTCTTTCCCTTGGGTTTTATCAATATTTTTCCTTTCCTTTTGGAATAAATAAAGTTTTATGGCGACTTTATTGTATTTTCGAGCGTGCGATACGCTCGGGTATTTTTCGCGTCGCGACAATAGTCAATATCAGTATCATGCAGCAGGTCAAAGTATGTAAGTCGCCTTGGTATCTGTCTATCTCTATATGGCTTCTAGAACTGTGCAAGTTCACCTTCGAAAAAAGGACCACATTCAGAAGCTCCACCTTCAAAAGCTCCACCTTCCGAGGAAAGAACACCTTTAAAGGCTGGATCACCTTCAGAGGTTATGTTACCTTTAGAGTCAGAGTCAGAATCACCTTTAGAGTCAGAGTCATCTTCAGATTTAGACTTGCCTTTAGATTAAGAATCAACTTCATATTCAAACTCACCTTCAGAGTCAGAATCACCTTTAGAGGAAAAATCTCCTTCAAAAGCACAATCTCCTTCAAAGGTAGAATCTCCTTCAGAGGCAGAATCAGACTCTAGTGTTGACATTGCACTAGAGTTGGATTGAGACTTGCTCAAATCCCATGTTTCTGATTCCTTCACTATGACATCTTTTCTAACTTCAACTTTGTTAGTGATTGGGAAATAAAGCTTATAAGCACTGTATGTGGTAACCTATAAGCAACATGAATTTGCTTTTGTCATCCAATTTTCTTCTAGTAGTGTATGGTATATGTTTGTAACATAGAGAACCAAACACCTTGAAATGGATGACACTTTGCTTTCTTCCAGTCCACTTCTCAATAGGAAATATTTCATTTAACTTGTTTATGGGACAACTATTGAGCACATATGCTGACGTGGCAATTGTTTCACCCCACAATTGCTTAGGTATATTCTTCTCCTTCAACATGCTCCTTGTCATGTCAAGCAGAGTTCTATTTCTCCTTTTAACAAGACCATTATGTTGTGGAGTGTATAGAGTAGTCGCCTCATGCTCAATACCATGTTCCTCACAAAACTTCTTAAACTCTGTTGAGTTGAACTCACCTCTACCATCGGTTCTAAGGATCTTCAATATTTGTCCACTTTAATTTTCATCCTTCACTTTGAACTTCTTCAACTCAGCAAACACCTCATGTTTGAACTTAATGAGTGCTACCCATGTCATTCTTATAAACTCATCCACAAATGATACAAAGTACTTGTTCCCTATAAGTGAAGGTACCTCAAAAGGCCCACATACATCAGAATGCATCACACCTAAAGCATGAGTTGCTCTTGGAGACATTTCTGATGAGAATGGAAATCTTGGTTGCGCCTATCATGAATATACCACATGATTTCTCTATAGATACAATTTTAGGAATTCCATGTACCAGATTCTTTGAACTCGGATGCCCTAAGCTTTTATAGTTCAGATGCCCCAATCTCTTGTGCCACAACTCACCTTGCCCTTCATCATTTCTAGCACTAAGGCATTTAGTGTCTATTATTGTAGCATTCACTTTGAATGTCTTATTTTCCCAGTTCAAACTGCATAATCAGCTTCTGATTATAGTTATACAACTTCAAGAGATTATCCAGGAACATACTAGACATCTTTAATCAGTACATTTTTTCCATTGTTTAATGTCACTCTGACATTTCCCATTCCTTTAGCATTCAGATACTCATCATCAATACATCTGATCTTGGTCCTTTTATCAGAGCCAAAATCAACCAGCCATTGTTGGTTTCCAATTAGGTGATTTGAGCAATCAGTGTTCAAATACCACCACTCAGATGCCATTAATAGCATACGTTCATCATCAGAATCTCATATGGATATGTTGGCTTCGTCAACCTTACTAACCTTATTTGAATAGAAATCAGCAGCAAAATGGTTGAACTTGTGGCAATTGTAGCATTGAACCTTTCTCCTATCAAACTTCTCATTTCCCTTACGGACATTCTTATGTTTCTTCTCTTTAGAGTTGGAGAGTTCTGACTTCTGAACACCATAACCATACTTTTTCTTGTTCACTTACCATGCTTGCTTCTGGTTCTTTTTGACAAAAGAAGTTTTCCAAGTCTGAGCTTTCACAGCCTGTTCTGACTCCCTTTTAAAGTTTCTTTCAGTCATAAGTGTAACACCCTAAATTTATTAGAATATTTATTTAATTTATTTAAATATAATATTTGTGAATTTTCGGTGAATTTTGGGGGTTTGTGTCGATGTCAGTATTTTGGTGGAGTTTTTGGTTATTTTAATTAAATAATAATATATAATATGAATATATTGGTATTATTATTAATTTAAAATAACATTAAAGGAATTAAGGGCAAGATGGACTTTTGAGGAGGATTAGTGAGGGTAAATTGACGAAAACCCATTTTGGAAGCCCAAGAGTTTAACAAAAAGGAATTGGGAGGAATAGGATTCATTTTTTTAGATCGTGAAAATAAGGAGAAAGTGCAGAGCTCTGAGGAAAAAGGAAAAGGCGAGGATTCGTGAAGGTTTCCAAAGGCTCAATAGAGAAAAGCTCCGGATCGACAATCTAAGGTATAGGGAGTATTGCCTTTCATTGTTTTCAATATAGGAAGTGATGTGTTTAAAGTGGATTTTTTGAGGTTTTTGGGGTTTTTGAAGGGTTTGAGTTATTGATGATTTAGGGGTATTTTTAAGGATCGATGATGGATTATTGAGGGTTGAATTGATTTGGGTAAAAATAAGCCTTCGAGGCTAAACCTTTTGATGATATATGGGATCTTGTATGAGAAAATGATTTATGGGGTTTATGGGAACCTTGAGATTTTATGAAGGTTTAGGTGATTTTGAATTAGGATAGAGGAATTAATCAACCTAAATGTCGTAGGTTTTATGCCTTTGAGTGTCATGATGCTTTAGGACTATTTTGGAGATGTTTTGGGGAGAATTGAGGTTGAACCCATAGGGATTTGGTGGACTGAAGTGCTACTGAAGCGTATCAGCGATTGCAGAAATTGCTAGTTCGTAGGGCGAACAACTCATTCGCAAGACGAATGTTCGCCCAGGTTCGCAAAGCAAGCAACACAGCGAATGCGCGATGAGTGTGTGATGGTACTGAGATGACTCTGGGAGGTGACTTTTAGGGCTCGCAAGGCGAACGTCTCAGCGAAGGCCTTCGCCTAGCGAATAGAAGCAACGAGGAGAGGCAGAAAGGGGAACTCTCTGGTTTTTGTATGGGGATGGAGATTCGCTGGCAGCTTCGCAAAGTGAACGCCAAAGCGAATAGGTTCGCAAGGCAAACTCAGTAGCGAACCCTGCTGTTTGCGAAATTTTGTTTATGATTTCTGTGATGTTCTGATGTTTCGGTGCTGTGATTTTCTGATGATTTACCATGGTGATATTGATGTTAATGATGATTATGACTTGATGACTTCGTGATGTTTTGACGTATATTTGATGACATGATTAACATGATATTTGATGAATGATGATGCACATAATGATTTTATTAACGATGATGATTATTGACGTTGTGTATCAGGCATTCATAGCATATTTTGATGATGATGTTAGGACTTCGGTCCAGTGACGATGAGGTTAGACTTTGGTCTATTGTGGCTTCCATCCCATTGTGTGAATGTGAAGTGGTTTATGACGTGCTCCGGTTCTTGTGTGGAACCGATCCTAATGACGGGGATCTTTGGAGGGTGATGGCGTAAGGATTGTGATGATTAGTACCACATGCATGAGTCTTGTTGTGCATTGCATTTATGTGGCTTATTATTGTGATTTATGATGTCGTGCTTTGATGGTTGCATGTGTTGACTCTGATGATGTTGTATATGATGATGACGCCATTTTTATGCATATCCTATTTTATTTTGATTATAATGAATTGTATTACTCACCTTGCCTATTTGAATGTTTCCTCCACGTGGGTAATGTGCAGGTGATCAGGATTAGTCGTGGATGCTTCGAGGAACTTTTAAAGTATTATTTGCTTTTGGTCGAAGTAGAGGGTCTTGCTCTGATAGTGTAACATCGGGTTGGGTCGTTGAGTCGAACCATGTTGAGTTTTATTTGGCTGTTATTTTTTTGTTATTTTTATGATTATGGTTTTGTTTCAAAAACCCTTTAGTGGATTTTGGGGTTATGGTGGATCTGCTGCTCTTTGAGGCATTTTTGAGTTATTTTGAGGAAAAACCCGTTGTTTACGGAGCAACTTTTGTTGATTTGATTTTATTGAGAAATGTGCACCCTTTGAGGTGATGCTAATTTATTTAATGGTTTTATGTTTAATCCACTGCAATATTTGTGGGGTAGAAAAGGGTGTTACATTAGTGGTATCAGAGCAGGTCGGTCGGTCCGACCAGGTTTTTACGTGATGTCAGTCCCCTGTCGGTCGATAAGTGTGTGTACACTGTCGATGTTTTAGTTCTTCTAACCTTGTTGGTGGTGTGCAGGATGGCTGAAAGAAATGATCGTGCTATTGTTGATGCTTTGGAATCAGTTGTTAATGTGGTGGCGCAACCCAATCCGAATGGTGGAGTTCCAGATGAGTTTCGTGCTTTGGGGGAGTTCAAGATGAGTTCCGCCGGAGTTTGAGGGTACTCACGATCCAGCAAGTGCACACAAGTGGTTGAAGGCGATTGAGAAGATCTTCCGAGGGATGGGATGTACTGACGCGCATGAAGTTCAGTTTGGAACTCATATGCTGTCAGAGGAGGTTGGGGATTGGTGGGATAACACCCGTCAGAGACTGGAAGGTGTTGGCACTGTGATAACCCTGACAGTGTTCAAGCAGGAATTTCTGGGAAAGTATTATCTAGAGGATGCTTGTGGTAAGAGAGACGTGGAATTCCTGGAGCTAAAGCAAGGAGATATGACTGTTGCAGAGTATGCTGCGAAGTTCGAGAAGCTGGTGAAGTTCTGTCCTCACTACAACTGTGTTGATGTTGAGATGTTCAAGTGCCTCAAGTTCGAGAATGGGCTGAGACCAGAGATTAAGCAGGGTATTGGGTATCAACAGATCCGTAGGTA
The DNA here is from genome assembly GCA_022829125.1 of Lathyrus tuberosus. Classification (NCBI taxonomy): domain Eukaryota; kingdom Viridiplantae; phylum Streptophyta; class Magnoliopsida; order Fabales; family Fabaceae; genus Lathyrus; species Lathyrus tuberosus. The sequence goes on from JALAZF010000390.1 coordinate 1,382,522, forward strand.
TGCTGAGTTGCTGGACAAGACCAGAATCTACGTTGAGGATAGTCGAGCTTGATCTGCTCACTACAAGCAGTTGAGTGAGAAGAAAGGGCAGTATAGGGGGAAACCTTATACGACTTCAAAAGACAAAGGGAAGCAGAATGCTTTAGATGGGAAAAAGAGAAGTGGGGGAGCAGATCCCGCTTCTGGGAAGTGTTATAGGTGTGGCGAGCAAGGTCACCGTGCTGATGTTAGTACTAATAGTGTGTTGAGGTGCGACAGGTGTGGCAAGAAGGGTCATAGAACTACTGATTACAAGGATGATGGTCTAACTTGTTTCAATTGTGGTGAGAAGGGTCACATCAATACCAAGTGTCAGAAAACGAAGAAGACGACTACTGCTGCTCAGACAAGTGGCAGAGTGTTTGCTTTGAGTGGTGCAGAAGTGCCAGAGAAGGACAACCTAATTCGAGGTACTTGTTTTATTAATGATGTTAAGTTGGTTGCTATTATTGATACTTGTGCTACTCATTATTTTGTTTCGCTTGAATGTGCTAATAAGTTGGGTTTGAAGTTGTCTGATATGAATGGTAGTATGCTAATAGAGACTCCTGCTAATGGTTCTGTTACTACTACCTTTGTGTGTTTGAGATGTCCTTTGACGATTTTTGGGAAGAGTTTTGTGATGGATTTGGTGTGTTTACCCTTGCACCAAATCGATGTAATCCTTGGAATGAACTGGTTGGAGTTCAACCATGTTCGTATTAATTGTTATACTAAGACAATGGAGTTTCCTGAGTTTGGTGATAGTGGGGAGTTGAGGTTCTTGTCGGCGAAGCAAGTAGACGAACTTGTGGAAGATGAAGCCTTGGTGTCTGCAATGTTTACACCATTGCAGATTGATCATGAAGCTGCAAGTGTCGACTTACCTATTGTATGTGAATTTCCAGATGTGTTTCTAGATGACATCAGTGATTTGCCTCCAGAGCGTGAAGTAGAGTTTGCAGTGGACTTAATACCAGGTACGAGTCCAGTGTTGATGGCTCCTTATCGGATGTCAGCTTCTGAGTTAAGTGAATTGAAGAAATAGCTGGAAGAATTGCTCGAGAAGAGGTTTGTTCGACCAAGTGTTGAAGGTGTGAAAAACACAAGAAAGGGGGGTTTGAATTGGGTTTTCAAAATAAAATCATTTCTTTATACTAATTCCCTTTAACAATACTTTCACTTATGAGTAATAATCTTAATGAAGCTAGAAAAAGATAACACAGTATGTTTATACTAGTTCACTTGAGAATTCCTCAAGTTAATCTAGTCCACCCGCCAAGGTGATTTTGCCTCTCTCAATCGAGGTCTTATTCCACTAATCAATTAGATTAATACAATGCACAAGCCAAACTGCTAGTGACTAACAACAACCTCTAAAACTCTCAAGTTCTAGACTTCTCAAGAAATCCAACCTTACCGGTCTTTCTCAAGAAACAACCTCTAAGACAACACGTCTTAGACTTCTCAAGAAATCCAACCTTACATGTCTTTCTTAAGGAATACAAACCTAAGTTTGAATGAGTTTCGTTTACAGAATAGTGCTTCTTATACAAGCTGAAATGTAAACAAGTTTTGATCTAAATGACTTAAGAAGGATATTAGTAAGAGAGTATTTTTGCAGTGAGCTTTCGTGTGTTATATATCTTTCTTCAAGTCTTCAAGTCTTTATATAGCCGAGTAAAATATGACCGTTGAAAAGTAATCATAGCTATTTAGACTGATGGCGGCTTGATAGAGACGTGGGGACAGATAATACTTTTGTGTCCTGTCTTGTCAAGATATCTTCATTTGTACTATTTGCACTGTTTCCAAGATATCTTCGTTTGTACTATTATACAGTTGTACTTTGTTGCTTAGTCTTCTAACCTTCTTAACTTCATAGGCTTCTGCGAGCATGAGTAAGAAGGGAAACGTAGCTTGGTTCTTAAGATCTTCAAGTCTTGAAGTCCTCAGAACTGCGTCTTTAGAGTCTTCAGCAATTGGTCTTCAGAACCTTGTTCACTTAGAACGTTGTCTTCATATCTTCAGAGGCTTCTGATGGTATTTAGTTGAAGCATGAGTAGAGACTATAGTTGGGTCTTCAGAACCTTTATCTAGAGAGCGTAAGTCTTCAGCATCTAAACTTCGTTCATCAGAACCTCTGACTTCAGATCTTCAGAACTTGTTCTCTTTACATATTATATCAGAGTCTTACAATCTTCAGATTCTCCTGAAGCAATTACTGCTATTTAGCAGATCAAGTGTAGCGCATAGACGAAATATTCTCTTTTAACAACATATCCACGCCATTTAACGGAAGCAGAACCTGTTTGTTAGATTCTAAAAAATAAAAAACATTAGACTCACAAAATTGTTCATACAAACATACTTGTTTGATATAATCAAAACTTAGAGGTATTAATGCAGAACCAATCTTGTTCTCACAATCTCCCCCTTTTTGATGATGACAAAACTATGTATTTTGATGATGCAATTTTGTACATAACACAAGGGTAATCGAAAAAAGAAGGTTAAGGAATACTTATCCTTCGCATGAGATACTCCCCCTGAATCTCAGACTGGGTGAGGATTAAATATCCTGACTTGTGAATTTTTCGGGATGGACTCCTCCTGATTCCAAAAGGTCAGATATTGAAATCTTCATAATCTTGATTCAATTATAAACTTGATCCTTCAGAGTTTGACATGAACTCAGGTCTTCATCTCAGAAATTTTATCAAAACTCAAGGACTTGAACTATCAGAGCCATCAGAGTTCTGATTTGCTGATTTTTTATTTCTTTATCAACTTTATGATGTTTAATCAGATAAGAATTCCTGAAAAGAATGACAAAGAAAAACATCTAATAGAAATAACAATTTATTGGTTAGACTGGAAACATCTTGTTTTTCAGAGATTGACTATGAGAACCAAAATATCACATTCACATATTCACATTCATTACTTCTCCCTCTTTTTGTCATTATCAAAAAGATTTGTAGTCCTAGGGTGAAAAACTAAGTCCTAAATCCTAAAATCATAGAGCCAAAAGAAACAAAGAAAAACTTAGGTGCTTCCAGAGGACATCTTGTCCAGAATCTTTTGAAGCAAGCTCTGAACATTTGCATTGACAGCCTTTTGTTCTACAAAATTTTCTCTGAAAATTTGTTGTTCTTCTCTAATTTCTTTAATTGCGTTTTCCAAATGTACCACAGTAGGTTCAGACGTGGAAACAACTAAGGCATCTTGCTTAGCTTTTTCTAAAGCTTCAGCTTCTTGTGCCAGTCTGGCTTCCTCTTCTGCTAGAAGTCTCGCTTCTTCAGCAACTTTTTCTTCAGCTTCTTTCTGCTTCGCAACCAAAAGCTTGAATTCCTTTATCCGCTCTTCAGCTTCTGCTCTTTCCTTTGCCTACTGAACTCCAGCAGTTTTGGTGGCGTCTGAGAAGCTTGTAATTCTTACGAATTCAAAATCTAACCATTTCTGAAAGGTTTTCCAAGAATTCTCAAGCTCTAGAGGCTTTACACTTGTGCTTACTTCTGCTCTTAATTTTGCAACCTTTTTTAACGCCTTGTTACGAAACTGTCCAATGCATTCTTCAAAGGTTATTGGAAAGGGTATGTCATAGATGACCAAGGCAAGGTCTGTCTCAGCAGAGTTAGTTTTAAACCGTGTTGGTTGAGATGAAACAATCTCAGTATGAACAGGTTCAGATGTTGGTTGATCAGTAAGAGACGATAACTCAAAGATATATGAGACCGTGAGAGGTTCAGATGTGATGATTTCTAGAGATTTAGAGATGGTTTCCTCAGATCCTGGTTCAATGTTGAGGGTATGAGAATCAGAGAGTAGGTTCAGAGAACCTTGTTCATTTGGTTGAATGAGTGAAGAGGTTATTGTCGAGGTGTAGGTGGGAATGGCTTCAGATGAAATAGGTGTACTGATTGATGGAATGGGAAATGGTTTAATAGTGGTAGTTGGAGGAGGAATCAAAAAAGATGGTGGTTTAAACATTACTTGTGGATTGGAGGTAGGAATAAAAATAGTTTGAAATGATGATGATGATGCAGTAACAGTCTTAGTAACATCCATTGAAATAGAGGAATTGGTAGCATACTTACTAGATTTCTCAAGAGGAAGAGAGTGCATAGTGGAACTCTTGGAAGATTCAGACTTGTCATCCTTCTTCTTTTTCTTAAGCTCATAATCTTCTTCGGTGTGCTTCCTCTTACTTCTGGTAACATATTGAGGTTTAGGAGCGACATCTTCAATTCTGAAGTTGGACATGTCATGTCCTTCTTCTCTTATCATAGCAACAAATGAAGTAATTGTTTGTATATGATCGCCTCTGTGATATATAGGATAATTCTCCACTGGAATTCTATTTTTAATCACAGTGTCATGAGAGATAGACAAAGATTTTACTTCAGCATTCTTGATCATTTTCATATGCTTAAGATTCATGGCATTAAAGGCTTCTCCTATGCTTGGAGTCAAGTATTCTGTATATCTGGCTTCTTTAACTAGATAATCCACTAAGCCACTTTCAACAAAGATATCAGAGAGCAATCTTCCGAAGGGAATATAAGTTGGAATCTTCTTTTCTGGCGAAGCTGTTGTTCTTGTCTTGCGCACCATATCCCTTGGATAGTAAAACAGAATAGATGGTAGACATATTTTTTCATTTTTGGGCAAATAGTACAACATGTACTTTTGATTTGCATTGAAGTAGTCCGCAACATTCTTTGACGATCTAGGATTGATACAACCAAGAATAATCTTGTTCCAGATTCTCAGATTATCACGCAAGTCCTTGCTTTTATATTCTTTTTTCCCAGATTGATAATTTGTAAAAATTGCTTTGTTGATGATAGAGTCAGATTTTTCGATCTTCCCATACACTCGCTTGCCTTCCAAGAACTTCATTCCTAGCAGATCCAAGATTGACCTCTCGGAGATAACAACCCTATTTTCCATAACAAAGGAGACAACATGAAGATCGTCAGTGTTAGCCTGCCTCCAGAAGTCTTTTACCAGTGCTTCATAGGTAGGACCTCTAAGTCTGTCAAAATAACTTTTCCAACCTTGAGTGTTTAGTTGATCATGAAGGTTAAACCCATTATCACAAAGATTGTTAAAGTCGACATCTAGTTCCTTGAGAACATTTAGATCGTCTGCATGAAGAACACAAGTAACTGCGGCATCTCTTTGAGTTACATGGTTTTCATCAATTTTAGGAGGTGACGATGAACTTGAAGCGATAATTGCGGTGGTTGTAGAAATTTTAGAAGGCGCAATAGATGAAGATGGTAATTCTTTTGAGGGATTCAGTGCCGCTTCCATTTGTTCGGCGAAGCGAATGGTTTCTTGTTGAATGTTGTTCATCATGATGATGGTTGAGATTGATGAAGATGAATGAGTGATTTGAGAGAGAGAGAGAGAGAGAGAGAGAGAGAGAGAGAGAGAGAGAGAGAGAGAGAGAGAGAAGCGATTTAGGGTTTTAGGGTTTCTATTCATGTGGTAGTGGAAATAAGACAGTGTGAGTGGGTATATAGAAGGTTTTTGAAAATGAAGGATTAAACACATTACTGGGGATTAGTGAATGTAATCATGGTTTAAGTCAATTCCAAGAAAATTGTTGTTCATTGTGTTTATTAAGTAGATATAATGATTTAGGTATAATCGAGATTACACACAATAGTCCTTTTCTAATTAAGTGACACATTTTAATGTTCTCAGAATCTGGACAACCCAGGGTTTCCATCAGATCAGAGACACTTCTGACCGAAGTAGGTTCTGATGGCTGAGATTAGACAGATACTTACTCTGATTGAACACATCTGATTCTGATGCACTCTTATTCTGGACAATAATACATTTTCAGATGCTTCAGAATAATTTGAAATCTATCTTCAGCTAAGGGTTTTGTACAAATATCAGCCCATTAATGGTTTGTATCAATAAATTTTAAACACAAAATTCCCTTCTGAACATAGTCTCTGATAAAATGATGTTTTATTTCTATGTGTTTAGCCCTAGAATGTAAGATGGGGTTCTTACTTAAACAGATAGCAGCAGTATTATCACAGAAGATAGGAACCTTACTCTCGTGTATCTGATAATCTTCTAGCTGATTCTTCATCCAGAGCATCTGCGTACTGCGTAAGGAAGCAGATATGTATTCTGCTTCTGCTGTTGAGAGAGCAATTGTTGATTGCCTCTTGCTTGACCATGAGATCATATTTTTCCCTAGAAACTGACAGTTTCCAGATGTGCTTTTTCTTTCCAATCTGTCTCCAGCATAGTCTGCATCACAGTAACCAGATAGAGTGTACTCTGATGCTTTCTCATACATCAAGCCAAGGTTAGTAGTTCCTTTCAGATACCTTAGAATTCTTTTAACAGCAGTTAAATGAGATTCTCTAGGATCTGATTGAAATCTAGCACACAGATGGACGCTGAATAAAATATCAAGTCTAGAAGTAGTTAAATATAAAAGAGAGCCTATCATACCACGATACATCTTCTGACAAACTTTACCACTTACTTCTTCTTTTTCCATGACGCATGTTGGATGCATTGGAGTCTTTGCTATTTTACTATCTATCATGTTGAATTTCTTTATAAGTTCTTTAGTGTACTTACTTTGATGAATGTAAGTAGCCTCTGGTTTCTGATCAATTTGAATTCCCAGGAAGAACTTTAACTCACCTTTCAGACTCATTTCGTACTCTGCTTGCATTAACTTTGAAAACTCCTCGCATAGAGAGGGATTAACAGAACCAAAAATAATATCGTCAACGTAAATTTGAACTATAAGAATATCATTTTTGTACGATTTACAGAAGAGAGTGGTGTCAACTTTTCCTCTGGTGAAGTTATTTTCTAAAATAAAATTGCTCAACCTGTCGTACCAAGCTCTGGGAGCTTGCTTCAGACCATAGAGAGATTTTTTGAGTTTAAAAACAAAGTATAACTTTTCTGAGTTTTCAAAACCAGGAGGTTGTTTGACATTAACTTCTTCTGAAATATAGCCATTAAAAAATGAACTCTTAACATCCATCTGGTATAGGGTGATGTTATGATTTACTGAAAAGAAAATTAGCAAGGGTATGGCTTCTAGTCTGGCGACTGGAGCAAAGGTTTCATTGTAATATATCCCTTCTTGTTGACTGTAACCTTGTACAACAAGTCGTGCCTTGTTTCTGACAACTTCTCCTTTTTAATTGAGCTTGTTTCTGAATACCCATTTAGTTCCAATTATATGGACACCTTTAGGCTTTGGAACAAGATCCCATACATCATTCTTTGAAAATTGGTTAAGTTCTTCTTCCATTGCCAGAACCCAGTCCTTGTCCATAAGAGCTTCATCAACTGTCGTTAGCTCAATTAAAGACACCAATCCCAGAAGCGTTTCTTCAGAAGGTTTGAACGCTGATCTGGTTCTGATGGGAGCATCCTTGTTACCCAGAATTAGTTCTTCAGGGTGTGAAGTTGAGACTCTCCTCTTCTTTTGTTGTGGAGTATCAGACGATACATCAATAATATCGGAAGTAGGAACTTCTGGAGCTTTAACTTCTTCTGCCTTTTCTTTAGGTTCTGAAAAGCTTATTCCCAAATCTGTAAACTTTTCAACTAGCTTTGACTTTTCAGGGTCAAGCTTATCATCGAATCTAACATGAATTGATTCTTCCACAATCCGTGATTCTGTGTTATAAACTCTGTAGCCTTTTGAGTGTTCAGAGTATCCTAACAACAGGCACTTCTGTGCTTTGGGATCAAACTTGGCAAGATTCTCTTTAGTGTTTAACATAAAACAAATGCATCAAAAAGGATGAAAATAAGAAATGTTGGGAATTTTATTCTTCCACAATTCATAAGGAGTTTCACTCAAAATAGGTCTTATGGAGATTCTATTTTGAATATAACATGTTGTGTTAACTGCCTGAAAAATCATGAGATATCCCATGTGAATCAAAAAGTTTTTCAAAATCTTTGTTTTCAAATTCTCCACCATGATCACTTCTGACTTTGACGATTTTGCAATTCTTTTCGTTTTGCACTTGGGTGCAGAAGGAAGCAAACACAGAATGTGACTCATCCTTGTGTCTTAAGAATTTTACCCATGTCCAACGACTGTAATCATCAACGATGACTAGACCGTATTTCTTACCATTGAGAGAAGCAGTTTTTACTGGTCCAAAAAGATCAATGTGAAGAAGTTCTAATGGTCTAGAGGTAGAAACAATATTCTTTGCTTTAAAAGAAGTTTTTGAAAACTTGTCTTTCTAACATGCTTCACAAAGAGCATCTGAAGAGTATTTTAGATTTGGTAAACCTCTGACAAGTCCAAGCTTGTTCAGCTGAGAGATTCTTCTCAAGCTAACATGACCCAGACGTCTGTGCCAGACCCATTGCTCTTTATTTACAGATAGAAGACACTTTACATTCTGATGTTTTAAATCTGATAATTTAATTTTGCAAGTATTGTTCTTCCTCTTACCATTGAATAGAACAGATCCATCCTTTTGACTAATAGCCTTACAGGACGTTTGATTGAAAATAACATCATAACCATTGTCACTAAGTTGGCTAATTGACAACAGATTATGCATTAGACCTTCAACTAAAAGAACATTATTAATAGAAGGAAGTTTACCATTACCAACAGTTCCAGAGCCAATGATTCTTCCCTTTTGGTTTCCTCTGAAACCGACGACACCTCCAGGCTTAAGTTTCAAATCTTAGAACATATGCCTTTCTCCCGTCATGTGTCGCGAGCATCCAATGTCCATGTACCATGACTGGTATTTCAGTGGCGCCATTAAGGATATCTGCAACATAAATTATCTTATTTTTAGGTACCCATTTTGTGGGTCCTTTCTCATTAGTCTTTCCAGAGGTTCTGACACCTTTGGATTTTCGTGCAGTAGGATAATAATGTGGTATTTGTGCATGATTTTTAGGTTTGGAAGTTTTCTTCCGTGTCTCTGTTTGTGGTGGAACAGACTTGGAACCTTCTGGTTCTGAACATTTCAGTTTAGTTTCAGCAAGTACAAAATGTTTAGACAGAGCTATTAGCTTAATATTCTTAGTTTCATCATATGGTTGTGATGGTCCTGAATATCCCAGACCTCTACTTCCATTTCTGCTAACTCCATAGATCATTGAAGCCATTTTGCTTCTATCTATGCTCTTAGCAAGGAAGTGCTGAAATGCTCTATCATATCTGACCACTTCATTAGTGTCAATTATGTCAGAAGTGATCTCTTCTTCTAACTTAGAGACTTTACTTTTTAAAGCAGCATTTGATTTTTCTAAGAAGAATAATTTTTTGTTTAATTCAGAAATAGTTTGCTTGCTCTTAGTAAGGTCCTCTGAAGGAACCACAAAAGTCTTTTTTAGAGTTTTTTATTTTCTTAGAAGAAGTTGATACCTTTCCATAAGTTCAGATAATCCTATTTCAAGTTCAGAACGAGATAAGGAAGAAATTACCTCTCTGTCATCATCAGAGTCTGATTCTTCATCAAGTATTAGTTCTCCTTCTGATAAGGCTTCGCTCGTGCTGGTCTTAGCCATAAATGCCACGTTGGCATGTTCTCCATCATAATCTTCTTCTTCTGACTCTGAATCATCCCATGTTACCATAAGACCCTTTTTAGCTTTCTTAAGTCTTCCATCTTTCTTGAACTTTGGACAATCATTCTAGATATATCCAGGCTCCTTGCATTCAAAACATGTAACTTCTTTTCCATAAGCTTTATTTTGACCATATGTAGACTCAGATCTACCTTTAGTTCTTCTTGGTCCTCTGAACTTATTCTTTCTGTATTTCCACAGTTGGCTTATCTTCCTTGAAATGAGAGATAGTTCATTTTCGTCTGAATCTCCTTCAGATTTTTCTGATTCTTCCTCTGCTTGATAAGCTTTTTTCTTCTCAGACTTAGCCTTTAGAGCAATAGATTTACCTTTCTTCTGAGGTTTATCTTCTTGAAGTTCTATTTCATGACTCCTTAAAGAACTGATTAGTTCCTCAAGACTTATGTTGTTCAAATCCTTTGCTAGTTTCAAGGCAGTTACCATTGGTCTCCATTTAACAGGCAAACTTCTGATAATCTTCTTGACGTGATCAGCAGTAGAGTAACCTTTGTCCAGAACTCTGAGTCCTGCAACAAGCATCTGGAATCTTGAGAACATAGTTTCCACAGATTCATCATCTTCCATTCTGAAGACTTCATATTTCTGGATTAGGGCAAGAGCCTTTGTCTCCTTGACTTGAGCATTGCCTTCATGAGTCATTCAGAGAGAGTCAAAAATAAACTTTGCAGTCTCTTTATTTGTAATCTTTTCATATTCCATATATGAAATTGCATTTAACAGAATCGTTCTTGCTCTGTGATGATTCTTGTAGATATTCTTCTGAGCATCTGTCAATGCACTTCTGACAATCATTTTGCCTTCAGAGTCTACTGGGTAACTGTAGCCATCAACTACCAGATCCCATAGTCTAAGTTAAAAGCCAAAAAGTAACTTTCAATTCTATCTTTCCAATAGTCAAACTTTTCCCCATCAAAGATAGGACGTTTTGCACTATATGAATCTCTTTCATTAGTAGCAACATTTTGTTCAGGTGTAGTAATTGTTTTTCACACTTGGATCGGTACTGAACACTGTTAAATGCTTGATAAAAATTCAACCTTTTTATCACCTCATAACTGGAGCTCTGATGCTAATTGAAGGTGTGAAAAACACAAGAAATGGGGGTTTGAATTGGGTTTTCAAAATAAAATCGTTTCTTTATACTAATCCCCTTTACCAATACTTTCACTTATGAGTAATAATCTTAATGAAGCTAGAAAGAAATAACACAGTATGTTTATACTAGTTCACTTGAGAATTCCTCAAGTTAATCTAGTCCACCCGCCAAGGTGATTTTGCCTCTCTCAATCGAGGTCTTAATCCACTAATCAATCAAATTAATACAATGCACAAGCCAAACTGCTGGTGACTAACAACAACCTCTAAAACTCTCAAGTTCTAAACTTCTCAAGAAATCCAACCTTACCGATCTTTCTCAAGGAACAACCTCTAAGACAATACGTCTTAGACTTCTCAAGAAATCCAACCTTACAGGTCTTTCTTAAGGAATACAAACCTAAGTTTGAATGATTTTCATTTACAGAATAGTACTTCTTATATAAGTTGAAATGTAAACAAGTTTTGATCTAAATGACTTAAGAAAGATATTAGTAAGAGAGTATTTTTGCAGTGAGTTTTCGTCTGTTATATATCTTTCTTCAAGTCTTCAAGTCTTTATGTAGCCGAGTAAAATATGACCATTGAAAAGTAATCATAGCTATTTAGACTGATGGCGGCTTGATAGAGACGAGGGGACAGATAATACATTTGTGTCCTATCTTGTCAAGATATCTTCATTTCTAATGTTTGCACTGTTTCCAAGATATCTTCGTTTGTACTGTTGTATAGTTGTACTTTGTTGCTTAGTCTTCTAATCTTCTTAACTTCATAGGCTTCTACGAGCATGAGTAAGAAGGTAACACATAGCTTGGTTCTTAAGATCATCAAGTCTTGGAGTCCTCAGAACTGCGTCTTTAGAGTCTTCAGCACTTAGTCTTCAGAACCTTGTTCTTTTAGAACGTTGTCTTCATATCTTCATAGGTTTCTGATGGTATTTAGTTGAAGCATGAGTAGAGACTGTAGTTGGGTCTTCAGAACCTTTATCTAGAGAGCGTAAGTCTTCAGCATCTGAACTTTGTTCATCAGAACCTCTGACTTCAGATCTTCAGAACTTGTTCTCTTGACATATTATATCAGAGTCTTGCAATCTTCAGATTCTCCTGAAGCAATTACTGCTATTTAGCAGATCAAGTGTAGCGCATAGACGAAATATTATCTTTTAACAACATATCCATGCCATTTAACGGAAGCAGAACCTGTTTGTTAGATTCTCAAAAATAACAAACATTAGACTCACAAAATTGTTCATACAAACATACTTGTTTGATATCATCAAAACTCAGAGGTATTAATGCAGAACAAAATCTTGTTCTCACAAGTGTTTCTCCGTGGGGTGCTCCTGTGTTATTAGTGAAGAAGAAGGACAGAAGTATGAGGTTGTGTGTTGATTATCGGCAGTTGAATAAAGTGACTATCAAGAATAAGTATCCACTTCTGAGAATGGACGACTTGATGGATTAATTAGTGGGTTCCTGTGTGTTTAGCAAGATTGATTTGAGGTCAGGTTACCATCAGATTTGTGTTAAGCCTGACGACATTCCGAAGACCTCTTTCAGAACGAGGTATGGTCACTATGAATACACTGTGATGTCGTTCGGTGTGTCCAATGCACCTGGTGTGTTCATGGAGTATATGAATCGGATTTTTCATGAGTATCTGGATCAGTTTGTGGTGGTTTTCATCGATGACATCCTGATATATTTTAAGTTTGAAGAAGAACATGTCGAGCATTTGAGAACTGTGTTGCAAGTATTGAAGGAAAAAAAGTTGTATGCAAAGCTGTCGAAGTGTGAGTTTTGGTTGAAATAAGTGAGTTTCCTTGGCCATGTGATTTCGAGTGGTGGAATTGATGTAGATCCTTCCAAGATTGATGATGTGTTACAGTGGGAGACTCTGAAGTCTGCTACTGAGATACGAAGTTTTCTGGGATTGGCGGGTGTCATACCCTAAATTTTGACCACTAATATTTCCCATCATTGTGCAAATCATCATCACAATATGGATGGGCCATCATACCTCATTAGTCTCCCCAAAGATGGGTGAGCATCCACTACAATCAAACTTAGGGTTTCAAGCCCTCTCAGAGCCTTAGACAAAGGATCAATCAAGGAATGACTTGATCTTCAACTTGTCTAACTTCTCAAACACCTATAAAGGATCAACAGGACTCCCACATCAAGAATCAAGCACAAAGTTGCAACATTCCAAATGGATTAAGCCTCAAGATCGCCAGTGTCACCAAATTAGGGTTTTGGTCGACTGGGGCCTCTAGATGGAAATTTTCCTCTGGGCATGAGCCAAAGGCTTCAAATCACAACCTAAGATGCTCCAAGGGACATCATGAACCCAATCATCAATTCAATTTTGCCTCAGGGGATGCATTCATAAAAAAATCAGGAATTAGGGTTTCTTGACCTAATTCACCCCCAAGTTGACTTTTGGGACAAAAAATGAGCCAAGACCTCAAGAGAGGATTTTAGGGTCTCTAACACACTACATTGATCCATTTACAACAATGGATTGATCCAAAAAGTTTGATCAACAAGTTTCAAATCCATCAGAACCACAATTAGGGTTTCGCGGGAAAAGTCAACTGTGCCTTTGACTTTTGACCAAGACATGCTCCTAAGCCTTGGGACATGATTCAAAACACCTTATAACACATATGAAATTAATCCATCAAGTTTGATTTAGGTCAAGGACTTAATTTCATAGAGGATCACACAGTTTGGAGTTCATCTGACAAAAAGTCAACTATGCACAAAAGTCAACTTTGACTTTTTGAGATTTTTCACAATTATGGTTCTTTGACCCTAAAATGATGTTAATATATGATTGGGATCATCATTCATCAAGAAAAATCAAGAAAAGTGGGATAACTTGTAAAAGGGGTAACCATAAAAAACTTAGAAATTTTCTAAGTTATGGAACCAAGTGGCTAGGGTACCAACTTCCAAGGATCATAACTTGAGATCCAAGCAACCATTTGGGCTGATCCAAAGATGGATTTGTAGCTCTCATGGCATACTTTAAAAGTGTCAACTACACCTCATTCCAATTCATCATATATTTTGAGTTATGGTTGGATCAAAATGGCTGAAAACATGAAATGCCACTTTTTCCAACACTTAGTGAAATTTTCACTAAGTCAGAATCTGTCTTGTTTCTTTTTTCAAAAGTAGGGGGATTTTACACTTGGATCCAAAAAGTATCAAGACAAACTATGATCACACATGTGTTGTATCATATAAGTGCTTTCCAAAATGGCCAAGAACTCCATGAAACTCCACTTAAGCCATGAGATATGACAATGACAATGTGCCTTGCTGCAAACTGTCATGGCAAGGAAGATTTGTGTATTTTGCTCGATTTGAGCAAATTTTGCAAATGACAAATAAGTTTATCCATCTGAACACCTTAGGGGGAGACCAAGGAGGGACAAACACTGATCCATCAGCCTCCCAAGTCCTTAGAACCAAAAGTAGCATGCCAAACCTAAAAATGCCTAAAAGAGGGACAAGACTCCAATTTTGGTTTGGAGCATTTAATGGATGCACCAAGGTGGCATGGACTGAGCCCTTTCCAACTGAATTCAGTTAAGGCTTATCCAAGAACTAGGGAACCAGCAGCCTGTGCTCTAACCTCTAGTCAATGGCTAGAGGAGACTTGGATTCCTATTGATTGACATTTGCCAAACCTCTGCTGCAGTTGCCATTCACTATTGATGCCAAAACAAACTTGCTCTACTATAAATAGACCTCATTTGTGCCCAGTTTGAGTACACCAAAGCCATCAAACAGATGCTTTCCTCAAAATCTCTTTCTCTAGGAAAAAATGTATTCTTTAGCAAGGTAACTCTGAGTTTTTGAGTTAGAGAGCAATTTTATCCCAGCTCAAGATCCAAACACATCCAATATGTCATATCTAAGCTGTCCAAACTCTCACAAGTGACCTGTAACACCAAAATCACAAAGTCCCATCTCAAAACCTCAAAATTGAACTTTTTTACATTTTTCAAGCCATGTCTTGATTCAGTCACTTTTAAAACTAGATAAAACCTCAAACACACTCCAAATATCATCCTTGAACTGTCCCAAATGGTTCCACACATCTGGAACATCATTTGAGAGAGTTCTATTTTGGCCACTTTTGCCCCTTTTGCAAGAAAGGGAAAATTTCCATTCATGAGGTTTCCAACTGATTCTAAACATCCTAAAAGCTTCTAAGGGATCATTTGAGAGTGTTCAAAGCATCAAAACATTTCTGGAACAAGGCACTTGACAGATTGCCCAAAAAGCTCCTAAAGAGGTAAGCATCTCAACTTGAACTCTTTAAAATATGCCTTGCTTTGAGGTCCACTGATCATGCACATCTCATACATGTTATATGTGTTGTGTTTGAACCAATTCATCATGTAATTCATGGTTGTACCAAGAGGTAGCACAAAAAATGTACATTATAGCCTATTTCAAAACCACTATCGGGTTTTGAGGAGGATTGATTTTCTGGAAAAACCACCACCACCATTGGATTCCTTAGGAAATTCTAGGCCAGATGCATATAAATTTTGTCTCCATCCATGGAGAAATGAGGAAGTTATGGCCTTCACGTTTCTGACCAAAAACCTTGCCTTGCCTTGCCTTGCCATGGCCAGGCCAAGAACAAGGCAAGCCTTGTATATTTGTGTCTGGGGTTTGATACACGAATGTATCACCACCCCAGTGGTAAGGCGCGCACACTGCACACAAGAGGTCTGGGGTTCGAATCTCCCTCGCCCCAGACCCCTTTTTAATGGTTTTTTCACTTTTTTTATTATTTTTCATATTATTTTTAATGATTTAAAAAATTAATAACTTCCTCAATTTTAATTATTTTTTATTGGTTCTTTTTGCAAAAAAATCACAAAAATGTTGAAATATTTTATTCCACAAAAAAATCAAATTTATATTATTTATTTAATATAATTAGTATTTTTGTGAATAAATTATTTTTTAATTATTTTTTAAACATATAAAAGTGAATATTTATTTTGAAAATAAAAAACAAATGAGTTCTAAATCATCTTGTGATTAAAACCTCATTTTTCAAACCTTAAACAAAAATCACAAGTGGTTTATCCAAACTTATTTGGTATTTTTATCATTTTTTTTATTTTCTTTAAATATTTACATTTAAAGGAAAAACAAAATTAGGGTTTCTTTGATTTTCACCCTCACAAATCTTTTTAAAACTCTTTAGGCCTCTAATAGAGTGTAAGACCCAACCCCTTTGTAAATACATCACCTTTTGGGCCTCAGTCATTGTATAAGTCCCACTGTATTTTCAAAAACAACGACGCGATCGTCGCCTTTTTAACAAAATCAACTGGGTCTCTCCTCGAGCTATAAGTCCCAATTCTTTTTCTTAAAACTCTTTGGGCCTCTAATAGAGTGTAAGACCCAACCCTTTTTTAAACCAAAATAATTTGGGCCTCAGTGTATTGTATAAGTCCCGATACCGTCAAAAAGTTCGGCACGACCGTCGCCTTTTTAACAAAAATCACCTTGGGCCTCTCCTTGAGCTGTAAGCCCTACCACTTGTACAAAAAATAAATTATTAGGCCTCTAATAGAGTGTAAGACCCAATCCCCTTTTAACCAAAACCTTTTTATCACTCAGACATTGTATAAGTCCCTCTGCGTTAAAAGAAAAACCTCGGCGCGATCGCCGTTGCCAAACAAATCATCTGGGCCTCCCCTCGTGTTGTAAGCCCCATTCCTTTTCTCTTCAAAATCTTTGGGCCTCTAATAGAGTGTAAGACCCACCCCCTTGTACATAAAAACTTTTTGGGCCTCACATATTGTATAAGTCCCTCTGTACAAACAACGGTGCGATCATCGTTAAAACTTGGGCCTCTCCTTGAGCTGTAAGCCCCCAATAATATTTTCAAACCACTTTCTCCTTTGATTTTGAATTCAAATATATGTTGTTATAAAAAATTTATTTGTTGAACAACTAACCAAACAGCATGGAAGCTCTACAACGGGTAAGTGTTTATCCACTTTCATTTACCGCTTTCATATATATATGACTGTATTGTGGGGCTGCTTCACTGTAAGTCTTCTTTCACATCCTTTTATATACTTGTCACATATCCATTGTGTAATACTAGTATAGTTATTTAGAGTTTTCCTCGGCAACTACGTCTAGAACTAGGTAAAGCCATGTTGGTCACTCTTAAATACAAACAAAACTAGATCCCCCGTAGGATTCCAGGTACAGTCTTCCCTCCTCTTGGGGTAAAACAATATGGAACAAAGAGAAAGGCAGTATTCTCGGTGAACCTTTTCTCAAACTGTCACCCTTAGAAATTGTCAGAGAAAATCTAACTCCCCAAGGATGATCTTTTCTCCGTGAATGACATCTCTTGAGTTTCTTCCAAATTCTCGAACTTTCCTAGAATGATCTCTTCTCTGTGAATTGAATTTCTTAAACTTCTCTTGGTTTGGGGACCCACAGGCTTCCTAAAAGCATCCCCGCCTCCTCTTGGGCGTTGTACAAGGATCATTCGGCTTCTTAGAAGTTCTCATGCCTTCTCTTGGGCTTAATACAAGGACCCTGACGACCTCTTTCCCGCATCAAAACTTCGGCCGTTGTAGGGTTGATACTCATCCCTTAATGGCTGTGCCTCCTCTTGGGCATTATACAAAAGATAAAACTCCAGACTTGGACAGTCTAAGACCCTTGAGTCTCAAAGACATTCTCAAGTTCCTTTCCAACATAGGAAGAAACCCCGGTCTCTCCCATGAGAATTCCCCAGACTTGGACCCGCTTCAGGATCTCCCGAATCCACAGCGGTAAGGCAACCTACTCTTGGGCTTTGTACAAATGATTCTTCCTAGCAGAGCTAACCTTTTCGGACTCTCTTGTTGAGTCAATAACTTTTTAGCCTCCGTCTTGGGCTTTGTACAAGACATATAAAAAACCACTCTCTTGTTGAGTATAAAAGACTCTCTTGTCGAGTCAATCACTTTTTAGCCTCCGTTTTGGGCTTTGTACAAGATATATATAAATCACTCTCTTGTTGAGTATAAAAGACTCTCTTGTTGAGTCAATCCCACTTTTAGCCTCCGTATTGGGCTTTGTACTAGACATATAAAACACTCCCTTGTCGAGTATAACAGACTCTCTTGTTGAGTCAATCTCCTTTTAGCCTTCATCTCGGGCTTCGTACGAGATAGAAAAACACTCTCTTGTTGAGTATAAAAGACTCTCTTGTTGAGTCAACCTCCTTTCAGCCTCAATCTCGGGCTTCATACGAGATAGAAAAACACTTTCTCGTTGAGTATAAAATACTCTCTAGTTGAGTCAATCTCCTTTTAGCCTCTATCTCGGGCTTCGTACGAGACATCAAAACACTCTCTTGTTGAGTATAAAAGACTCTCTTTTTGAGTCAATCTCCTTTTAGCCTCCATCTCGGGCTTCGTACGAGATAGAAAAACACTCTCTTGTTGAGTATAACAGACTCTCTTGTTGAGTCAATCTCCTTTTAGCCTCCATCTCGAGCTTCGTACGAGATAGAAAAACACTCTCTTGTTGAGTATAAAAGACTCTCTTGTTGAGTCAACCACTTGTAGCCTCTATCTCGGGCTTCATACGAGACAGAAAACACTCTCTTATTGAGTATAAAAGACTCTCTTGTTGAGTCAAACAACCTTCAGACTCTCTTGTTGAGTCAATCACCTATTCAAGACTCTCTTGTTGAGTCAACCCTTTTTAGCTTCCGTCTTGGGCTTTATACAGGACAGATAAAAGTACTCTCTTGTTGACTCAAACATTTTCAGCCTCCATTTTGGGCTTTATACAAGATATATTCTCCCCAACGGAGTCAAATTCCTTTTTAGCCTTAATCTTGGACTTTGTACAAGACAGAAAGAACATTTTTCTCAGAAAAGTCAAACTTCCCGCCTCCTATTAGGCTTTGTATAAAGAAAACCCCGGTTGAGTCAATCAACCTTTTAGCATCAAAGTTGTGCCTTGCTCACAGCATACAAACATCAACAACTCCTCTTTAGAGATGACAAGTTCTCTCTCAGTCAAACCCTTTAGCTTCACATCTTGGGCTTTGAACAAGATACAAATCACCTTTAGCTTCACGTCTTGGGCTTTGAACAAGACACCAAAACAACCTTTTTCCTCCCATAGAATAGGAGGAACTACGATCGCTCTGATTTCCCTGTTTCGTTAAACGAGAATACGTAGGCATAAGATTGCAAAATCTTAGCGAGCATACTAATAAAAAAACCCAAAATCCCGTACCTTCAGACATCAATCGAAAAACATCAGACCTAACATCTTACCAATAGCCTAGACACTTGTATTCTTAAGAAAATAACCCTAAGAAGAACCCCCATCTTGATAGCATCTGTAAACCAACCATTTTGACTGTTTAATCTCAGTATGCAAGCAGGGTTAATTGGAGACATCTATTTCGCTTCCTTAATCAGCTCAACAGGATAAAAAATGAATCGAACTATAGTACCAAAGCGATAGTGATTCGAAACCACAAAAATCGCGCTACACCAAAGTGGCGTCCACAGTGGAAGGCATTCTTTCTAGCCTCTTTTAGGGTGAGAGATTTAAATTCAACAAAATTTTACAGAAATGGCGACTCTGTTGGGGAGTCATTGTCTGTATAGGATCATAAGACTAGAGGTCTAGGATGATTAAGACAAATATATATACTACTTTTCCTAATTGATATCTGTGTTTATTTTTCTGCTAATGGGAATGCGTGTGATGCCGCATGTGGAAAGATTGAGTATACACCTAAAATAGGGGATGGCATTATACGGGTAATCTTACGGGGAGTGAATCCCAGTTAAGAGTCCTCGGTCGACCATCAGACTCAGTGGAGACTCCCTTTGCAGATACATTGCCTATATGACTTCAGTTGTTGAAAGTAGTGTGGTCGATTGGGTTATCTGAGAAGCTGAGGTTTTTAGTAGACTGAAACCATTTTATAGTACGGAAGCTATCGGGAATAGTTGTCACGGGATACTACCCTCATTTGAGATCACTCTAAGATATATAAGCTCGCTGGCGATCCGCTTGTTGTTGTTATCCCAAGAGGGGTCAATGATTTTGCGGACAGGTACAAAAAATCACCAGCATAAATCTTTGGGGATGGGTAGAGCCTTGACTTCATGACACCGACCCTTTGACCCCATGTTTTTTCTATGTTTTTGTGTGCTGCATTCATACATTTATTTAAAAAACATTTAAACAAAGAAAAATCTTCTCCACTAGTCTCTCCTTTTCAAATTAAACTAAGACAATGATTGCAAATGTCAGATAAAGAGATTGTACTAATGGATTTCGGTATAAGGAAAACTCATAAGTACACCTTCAAGGTTTTAAAACTAGAGGATTTAAGAGATCTGGCGAGAATGATCACCAACCCCGAGGCTTTCAGAGCCAAGCATGGAGGACTGCTATCTCTGTTAAGGGTTCATGTAATCGAAGGAATCCTGTCTACACTCATCCAGTTCTACGATCCGGACTATCACTGTTTCACATTCCCGGATTATAAGCTAGCACCAACACTGGAGGAGTACTCTCACCTGACTGATTTGCATATTACTGACCAAGCTCCCTTTTCTGGACTGGAAGAAATTCCAAAGGATCAAACCATTGCAAGAGCAATCTACTTGGACAAGTCAGAAGTCAGGACTCACATGACCCTAAGGGGGGAATCTAGGGTTTGCCAGCCCAGTTCTTGACAAAGAAAGCTCTATACTTTGCTAGTATAGGGAACGTGGCCGTTTTCGAGAGCATCTTTGTTTTGCTCACCTACGGGTTATTTTTGTTTCCCAACATCGATAACTTTGTAGATATCAATGGCATTAAGGTTTTTCTTATTGGAAACCCTGTACCGACCTTGCTCGCAGATGTTTATCATTCGGTACACTTAAGGAATTTGTACAGCGGAGGAATGATCACATGTTGTGTATCCCTGCTATACAAGTGGTTCACTTCCCACTTACCCAAGTCTGCTGCATTTTGGGATCAAAAGAATACTTTACGTTGGTCGCAGAGAATCATGTCTCTTACCAACTCTGACATCGATTGGTACAATCGAATCTATGACGGAATCAGGATCATTGGCCGTTGTGGAAATTTCCCAAATTTACCCCTTATAGGAACTAAGGGAGGAATCAACTATCATCCAGTGTTAGTTCGTCGTCAATTTGGATACCCGATGAGGCATGTCCTGCGTAATGCTCATCTGGAAGGTATTTTATTCAATGGAGAAAATGACAGGGCACTAAAGACAGAAATAGTGCATGCCTGGAAATACGTTCATAGGAAAGGAAGAGAGTCTCTAGGAAAACCAGACTGTGTCTCGGTGGAGCCTTATCTCCACTGGGTACAAACTAGAGCTCTCAAACTGAGGACGCCTTACCCTCGTCAGGAAGTTCTTCCATTAAGGGACTCGGTCCTTTATTTTATGTCTGAGACGGAAAAACTTCAGGTTACTCTCAACAAAGTTCAGCAGGAGAAGAGGTCTTGGAGGAACAAGTACCGTATTCTCAATGTGGAGTGTAAGAAAATACAACACCTATTGAAAGATAAAGATGCTCTGATTGAGATTTTAGAGCAACATGTTGTAGAAAATTAGGATGACCAAAGGAATTTGCTCGCTCCTTTCACTTGGCAAAGAAATGACGACCCGACAACGGTCCAAGAGCCCCGGTCAAAGAAAAGGAAAGTACCGGAACCAGCACCTGAGCTCCCCTTAGAGAGGACTCGAGACCCATAAGTTTAGATTTCCTTTTACAGCACTTTGTAAATTACTGTATTTCCATTTTCGCAATCTTTGAATTCAATAAAACGGGGTTTCCCCACTGTTTGATATTTGCAATCCAATTGTTGAAGTTTATTTTGATTAAACAAAAATTAATTAAAAAATAATCATTGCATAAAATTCGTAACGCATTCTTCTTACCTACGAATCTCACCTTTGCGTCTCGATTCTAGAATCAAACTGTCTCATTCGTACAATACTCAGGCCAATCTTCAGAAAAAATGGATGATCTCGAGGAAGAGAACTGAGGGTTGAGGGAGGAGATCGACACTCTGAAAGAGGATCTGAGAAAGCTTCATAACGAAATGCAAGCTCTAGCAGAAGCTCAGATGCAACAACAAAGGATTGTGATCTCAAAGATCACATCAACGCCCATAGTGGAAAAGTATGATCCTAGATACAAAATGCCGAAAGATCGTCACTGGGGCATGCCACTCAACTATATCCCGGAAGGATATATTCCGCCGATCACTGAAGATCTGGAAACTTCAGCAAGAGCCGCTGGGCCTGAAGGTTACAAACTTCGGGAAAGCCAAGAAGCCAGGGGCATGACAACAACTCCTGAAGGTTACAAACTTCGGGAGGCACCGAGAGTC
The DNA here is from genome assembly GCA_022829125.1 of Lathyrus tuberosus. NCBI lineage: Eukaryota > Viridiplantae > Streptophyta > Magnoliopsida > Fabales > Fabaceae > Lathyrus > Lathyrus tuberosus. Next base: position 1,404,718 of record JALAZF010000390.1, read on the forward strand.
TCGGCCATAATGACTATACCACTGCCCGTGGTACACACTTTCCCAGAAGGACAGATTCCACAGATACCTTCTGGTGGAAACAAAAGTATGCTCGACAGAATGAATGAGTTCCAGGAACAATTCCTGGAGATGCAGAAAGAACTGCAAGCCCTTCACGGCCAGGATTTATTTGGAAAGGACGCCGCAGACCTTTGTTTGGTCCCCAATGTGAAAGTTCCGCACAAGTTCCAGGTACCCGATTTTGAAAAGTACAAGGGTAACTCTTGCCCTCAAAGCCACTTGGTGATGTACGCTCGGCGAATGTCAGCTCAGACAAAGAACCAGGAGCTACTAATACACTACTTTCAGGATAGTTTAACCGGTGCTGCACTCAAATGGTACATGGGTTTAAACCGCACTAAGATCGGCACTTTTAGAGATCTTGGCACCACCTTTGTTCAACAATATAAGTATAACCTGGACATGGCACCAGACAAAGATTAACTCAGATCAATGTCACAGAAGGACAAGGAAACTTTTAAGGAGTACGCTCAGAGATGGCGTGAAATTGCCGCTCAGATTTGTCCACCTCTTGAGGAAAAAGAGATGACAAAGATCTTCTTAAAAACCTTAAGCTCATTTTACTATGACAGAATGGTTGCTAGTACACCCAGTGACTTCACCGAGATGGTGGGCATGGGAGTTCGTCTTGAGGAAGCACTCCGAGAAGGACGTTTAGTTAAAGACGCTGGATCATCAAGTAATACAAAATGATACGGTAGTGCTCTCCCTAAGAAAAAAGAGCAAGATATTGGGAATATCTCTCTCGGAAAGCAAAGACGGTGATACCAACCAGTAGCAGCCGTAACTCCTACTATCAACCCCGCGCCTGTTCCTACGTATCAACCTCAGGTTACTCAGAGCCAGCCAAATCAACAACAATATCAGCAAAGGACACAACAGCCTCTTCAACAGGCTCGTCCTCCATATAAAAATAATCGTACAACGCGACCACCAAGGTTCGACCATATACCGATGTTATACGTAGAATTGCTTCCACTCTTACTGGTCAAGGGACACGTCCAAACCAGGTCTCCTCTTACAGTACCAGAGAATCTTCCTTTTTGGTTTAAGGCAGATCAGGATTGCCCTTACCACCAAGGAGGACCAGGGCCTAACATAGAAAACTGTCTCAGTTTCAAATCCGATGTACAAAAGCTTGTTAGGAGCGGGGTCTTATCTTTCAAAGATACGAATTCGAATGTTCTCACAAACCCGCTGCCTCAACATAAGAAAGCTGCAATGAATTTGATAAAGGGAGAATCTAACAACAGCTATCAAATTCATGATATACTCTTATTAAGGGCCAACTTGGTCAAGATGCATTGTAGACAGAGTGGATATGGCCATGTGCCACCTCAAAATTATCACCAGTGTGATATCTGCTATAAAAATAATCAGGGATGTTCTGTGGTGCAATCAGATCTACAGGAATAGTTGGATCTCAGATGGATCCAAGAGCATCGAGTTCGTGGAGTTAACATGACTTATACAAATTCTAACGTCATTTAGAACCACGAAATCCGTGCGATGAATGCCAACCTGGTGGCAATGCACTCAAGGCAAAGCCAGTATCATAATCTACCACGGCATGATTACAAATCCTGTCTGACTTGCTCGGTAAACAAACAGGGATGCTCTTTTGTACAAGAGGCCCTTCAGCGTCAGATAGATCTTGGATGGATTCAGGACTACCATGATAGAAATCCTTATCCGATCAACATGATTCAAATCTTTGATATTCATTTGATGAATACCAGCTTGGTGGAGTTGCACGCCAAGCAAGTCCAACTCGGTTTTCTCACTTCACATGATTATCTGAACTGTACTATATGTCGGGAGAGTGACCAAGGATGTGCCCTCATTGAAAAAACCTTACAACACTTGTTAAACCACTGTTGGCTTCTAATCTATATGGATGAAGACACGCAACAAATCAGTGTGACAAACGGGAACCCTACTAGGCATCAAAGTCAGGATGTCCGATCTATAGAAATAGATCTAGTGAGGTTACACTGCATTCAAAGCGGGTGTGGCCAGGTTCCACCACAGAACTACGAGCATTGTAGAGTCTGCTCGGAAAATAATCAAGGATGCTACCTCGTGCGAGTAGCCTTTTAGAGTCAGTTAGACCGCAAAGAGATTCAACAATATTCAGTTTTGGGGTCTATCAACTGGACGCCAGACTATTTTGCTGATCAAATTAAGGATGTTGTCGTGATCTCTGATCGCGAAAGGACCAAAGATATTTGTACCATCATCCCTCTCCTTGACGAATCGAAGGTTCCTAAACAGGGACTGATTGAAGTTACTTACGACAGTCAGAAAAATCAGAAGGCCCCTGTAGTTATCTATCTACCAGGACCAGTACCATATGACTCGGCTAAGACGATCCCTTATAAATACGGTGCAACAACAGTTGAGAATGGAAAGGAAATTCCATTACCCTCCGTCGTGAATATTGCAGACATCAGTCGAGTAACACAGAGTGGTCGAGTCTTTAACCGAGGAGTTGGAGAACCTACCAGAGAAAAGGAACTTCAAACAGAAGTTCCTAATCCACCACTCGGTCCATCCAGTGATCCCGACCTTTCAAAGAACCATGATGAGATGTTGAAGCTCATCCAAAGGAGTGAATACAACATTGTTGATCAACTTTTACAAACTCCTTCAAAGATATATGTGTTATCTCTTTTACTCAGTTCTGAATCCCACAGAGAGGCTCTACAGAAAGTCTTAAAATAGGCCTTTGTGGAACAGGATGTGTCAATATGACAATTCAACAGTATCGTCTCTAACATCACTTCCTGCAACAACTTAGGGTTTAGTAATGAGGAATTGCCAGAAGAAGGCAAAAGCCACAACATGGCGCTCAATATCACAGTCAACTGCCAGGACGATGCTTTAGCCAACGTACTGGTAGACACCGGATCGGCTCTCAACGTCATGCTGAAGTCCACTCTAATGCGACTATCATTTAAAGGATCTCCGATGAGAGGCAGTGAGGTCGTCGTCAAAGCATTTGACGGGTCTAGAAAAACAGTTATCGGTGAAGTCGACCTTCCCATAACCATCGGTCCTCACACTTTCCAAGTCACTTTCCAGGTCATGGACATCCGGGAAGCATACAACTGTTTGTTAGGAAGACCTTGGATACACGAGGCTAAGGCAGTCACTTCGACGCTGCACCAGAAACTGAAGTTCGTCAAGAACGATCAACTCGTCACGGTCTGTGGAGAACAAGCCTTGATCATGAGTAACCTATCATTGTCCACTTGTGTGGATCCCGAGGAGGTTGTTGGAATGCAGTTCCAGGCACTTTCGGTGAGCAATGAAAATCAGTCAGAAAAAGGAACACCAATTTCCTCATACAAAGATGCTCTCAAAGTAATCGAGAGTAACAACGCAAAAGGATGGGGACAACTTGTCATTCCTATTGATAATAAAACAAAGAAGGGTCTTAGTTTTTTTGCAACCTGTACCCAGACTGCCGCTAACAGTGAAAGTCTTCATCCCATTCAGAACTTCTTCCATAGTGGAGGTTTCCTTCACCCAGTGTCACAAGAAGTACATACCATAAACGAGGGAGATTCCCCCGATACAGATGAAGAATGGAAGTCCTATCTTAACGAGACGGTTATATGTCTCAGGAAGAGGTGCCTACGCCCTTTTGCTATCCTGCACCGAGTCCAAGATTTATACCGAGGTCAGACGTCGAAATGATATACGGAGATTGTGATCCGAAAGGATGTCGTGCTCCACCAAATTCATTAGAGGAGGACACTCTGATGAAAGACAACTTTGACCATGAATATTATGGCCCGATGGATGGTCGGCCTATCTGGCAGCCGTACCCAGGAGACTTGGGGCAAGAAAATCAGCCGAACAATGAAAATCAGCTGAGCATCATTGAAAAGAATACCTGCATCCCCACCATGTCATAGGATCAACACTCAGGTCATTCAGAAAATATCCAGTGCGACGATGAATTTGCAAAGTTTCCAGGACTAGAATTCATCAACTATGCTTTTCCCGAGGTCAGCGTCATCGAGAGATGACTCCTCCAGTTCCAAAGAAGTGTGGGACACCTTGGGACAACCGAGTGACAAATACGACTTCATGGTCAAATACATCGCGCCCGAAAGCTCTCATATCAGGCTCGAAGACATCCAATCAATTGGATGGGGAGATATACCTGAGAGCACAAATACTAGGCAAAATACAACTGAGGAATCCTCTTTCGACAACTTTGCCTGGGAGACAGGTTCCAATGATCCCGCTCCACCAGAAATCAGCGTTATTTTTGAAGACAAATCAAGGAAGGTACCAGACTTTGTGATTCACCGAGGAGTTCGCCGCCAATGGGTTGCAGTCGATGTTCTGAAGATTGTTCATAAGTCAAAGTAATAGCCATCTTTGTTTTAACCTTTCACCCTACCCAGGTGAAACGAATGTTTTGATAGGGCTCACTTTCTGTAAATACCTCTTCGCTTCGTCCAAAGCAATAGAGTTTTGTTTTATAGGGCTGTAGTTTCAAGAATCGACAAAATCATAAATAAAATAACGTCGTTCTGTAATTTCCGCATTAATTGTTGTTTTCTCTTTTCATTTTTCAGAAAATGGTAATCCTAAAAAACAATTCAAATAATAAAAACAAGCAGTAAAAAAAATACACTGCACACACTCTTGCATTTTCTTTATCTCTTCTAAACACAAATCATCACGTCATGCAGATTGCTTATTTTAAACCTCGTTGAAACATATGATCTGATGCCTTCTCCCAACTTTGAATTCCCGGTATTTGAGGCTGAAGAAGAAGATGATGAAGAAATTCCAGAGGAGATCTCCCGATTACTCAGACAAGAGGAAAGGTCCATTAAACCTCACAAAGAGCAGTTGGAAACGGTCAACTTGGGCTCAAAGAAAGAGAAAAAAGAGGCTAAGATTGGGGCCCTACTCAATTCAGCTGTCAAAGAAAGTTTGATAAAGCTTCTCAAAGAATTTCCTGATGTATTTGCTTGGTCCTATCAGGACATGCCAGGGTTGGATACCAGCATCGTGGAACATCATCTACCATTGAGATTAGAATGTCCGCCAGTAAAACAAAGGTTAAGACGGACTCATCCGGATATGGCCATCAAAATCAAAGAGGAGGTACAGAAACAGATTGACGCAGGTTTCCTCGCCACATCAGAATATCCTCAATGGTTAGCCAACATAGTACCAGTTTCAAAAAAGGACAGAAATGTCAGAATGTGTGTAGATTACAGGGATCTAAACAAGGCTAGTCCAAAAGACGGCTTTCCTTTACCACACATTGACATGCTGGTTGACAGTACAACAAAGTTCAAAGTCTTCTCCTTCATGGATGGATTCTCAAGCTATAATCAAATCAAAATGGCACCGAAAGACATGGAGAAAACTTCCTTCATCACCCCATGAGGTACCTTTTGTTAAAGGTAATGTCGTTCGGTTTGAAGAACGCTGGGGCAACCTATCAAAGGGCCATGACTACTCTGTTTCATGACATGATACACAAGGAAATCGAGGTATATGTCGATGACATGATTGCCAAATCTAGAACAGAAGAGGAGCATGTGACCCACCTGGCAAAACTATTCGAGTGGTTGAGAAAATACAGACTCCGCTTGAATCCCAACTAATGCATATTCGGTGTCTGTTCAGGGAAACTTTTAGGGTTCATCGTCAGCCCGAAAGGAATTGAGGTTGATCCTGACAAGGTCAAGGCCATTCAAGAAATGCCTTCTCCAAAAACTGAAAAATAAATTAGGGGATTCCTGGGACGTCTGAATTACATTTCCAGATTTATATTCCTCATGACCGCGACATGTGCGCCGATTTCCAAATTACTCAAAAAGAATCAGGATTGCGTTTGGACAGAAGATTGCCAAACCGCCTTCGACAGTTTCAAGGAATACCAGTTGAACCCACCGATTCTATCACCTTCAGTGGAAGGAAGACCACTGATCATTTACGTAACAGTCTTGGAAGACTCAATGGGTTGTGTACTTGGCCAACAAGACGAAACCAAAAGGAAAGAGTCTGTCATTTACTATTTAAGCAAGAAGTTCACCGACTGCGAAACTCGGTACACTATGCTTGAGAAAAATTGTTGTACTCTGGCTTGGGCAGCCAAACGTCTTCGCCAGTATATGATTCGTCACACTACTTGGTTAATCTCCGAAATGGATCCAATCAAGTACGTCTTTGAAAAGCCTGCTCTCACGGGAAGGATTTCCCGTTGGCAGATGTTGTTATCCGAATACGACATTGAGTAACATGCTCAGAAAGCCGTCAAAGGAAGTATTTTAGCCGATCATTTGGCTCATCAACTGATTGACGATCAGGAATCAGTCAGATTTGACTTCCCAGACGAAGATGTCATGTATCTAAAAATGAAAGACTGCGATGAACCACTACCCAGTGAAGGGCCAGAACTAGGATCCCAATGGGGATTAATTTTTGATGGAGCTGTCAATCATTATGGAAACGGAATTGGGGCAATCATCATAACACCTCAGGGTACCCACATTCCTTTCACCGCTAGACTTACGTTCAAGTGCACAAACAACGAGGCCGAATACGAAGCTTGTATCATAAGTCTCGAAGAAGCGATCGACTTAAGGATCAAGAACTTGGATGTATACGGTGACTCAGCCTTGGTTATCAATCAGATCAAAGGAGATTGGAACACATACCAATCAGGATTGATTCCTTACAAAGATTACGCGAGAAGGTTATTACTATTCTTCAACAGAATTGAGTTTCATCATATCCCTCGTGAAGAGAATCACATGGCTGATGCATTAGCCACCCTCTCTTCCATGATTAGTGTAGGTCAATGGAACGACTTACCTAAGATTGACATAATGCGCCTTGAACAGCCCGTTTACATCTTCACGATTGAAGCAGTCATAGACGACAAACCTTGGTATCACGATATCAAATGCTTCCTTCAAAAACAAGAGTATCCACCTGGGGCATCCAGAAAGGACCGAAAAACCCTCAGAAGACTGGCTAGAAACTTCTTTCTGAGCGGTGATACACTCTATAAGAGAAATTTCGACATGGTCTTGCTCCGATGTGTAGACAGACCAGAGGCAGACACGCTGATAAAAGAAATCCATGAAGGATCCTTTGGCACTCGTGCCAACGGACACACAATGGCGAGAAAAATTCTAAGAGCAGGGTACTACTGGTTGACCATGGAATCTGACTGCTGCAAGTACATGAGGAAGTGTCACAAGTGTCAGATATACTCAGACAAAATCTATGTACCGCCAACACATCTCAAAGTTCTTTCTTCCCCATGGCCTTTTTCCATATGGGGAATCGACATGATCGGCATGATCGAACCTAAGGCTTCAAACGGACATTAGTTCATCCTGGTAGCCATTGATTACTTCATTAAGTGGGTCGAAGCAGCGTCATACGCCAATGTAACCCGAAAAGTGGTGGTCTGATTCGTCAAAAACAATATCATCTGCCTTATGGTGTTCCGAGCCAGATCATTACTGATAATGGATCTTACTTGAACAACAAGATGATGAAAGAGTTGTGCGTTGAGTTTAAGATCGAACACCATAACTCCTCTCCCTACCGACCTAAGATGAACGGAGCGGTAGAAGTGGCTAACAAGAACATCAAGAAGATCGTTCAAAAGATGGTTGTAACCTTTAAAGACTGGCACGAGATGCTACCCTTTGCTCTTCACGATTATCGTACATATGTCTGCACTTCAACAGAGGCAACCCCTTTCTCTCTAGTATATGGCATGGAAGCAGTTCTCCCCATAGAAGTAGAGATCCCATCAATCCGGGTATTGATGGAAGCTAAGCTAACAGAAGCTGAATGGTGTCAAAGTCGACACGATGAGCTGAATCTGATCGAAGAGAAATGAATGATGGCACTATTCCATGGTCAATTATATCAGCAAAGGATGAAGAAGGTGTTCGACAAAATGGTCCAACCTCGCGTCTTCAAGAAAGGAGACCTTGTGCTAAAAAAGATACAATCATTCCTCACTAATTCCCGGGGCAAATGGACTCCGAATTATGACAGCCCTTATAAGGTCAAGAAAGCCTTCTCAGGCGGCGCCTTGAGACTCGCAACCATGGACGGAGAGGAATTTTCCTATCCCACGAATGTTGATGTAGTCAAGAAATACTTCGCCTAAATAAAATAAAAGAAAAAAAACGTCTCAGTGGATAGAAAACCCGAAAGGGCAGTCCAGGCAAAAATTATAGACACAATCAAAAATCATCCCGGTGGATTGGGAAATCTCAAAGTACAATCCAGGAAAAAGTTAAGGATAATGGCAAGTAACTACGTCTGACAAGGTTGAATCCCTCAGCAGTCATGCCATCCATCAGGAAAACTCCAGTCAAGGTCATCTTCGACAGAAGCTCAGGATGTCCAGAATTCAAAGTTGGTAGAAGGATAGCGGTCGTCATGTTTCAATGTAGCCCTTTTTCCCTTAAATTACCATTTTCTAACTTTGTAAATACTCTATGGAATTACGTGCTTGGCTGATTTCCATCCTATCAATAAAATTTGAGCCCTAGTGCTTTTGTTTGCAATTCTCATTTGTTTTAGCTTTACAGAATGACGTTTTAACATGATTAACAATTTTTGAAATAAAACAAAAATGAATTTACTTGTCAAACTTTTTCTGCTTTTAAAACAAATATGGAAATTTCTCTTAACTGTTGAACATTGAAAGAACATCGATCGTTTCTCCATAAGCAATTGAGCTTCAAAGTGCATAATCAAAGTACTCCTTTTTAGCCAGTACACCTGAATGAAGGATAAACTATGTCAGAGACTAGGTTTCGTCTGACACCCCCAGCAGAGTTCTCATCTCCTAAGCCCGACCAACATAGCTCCCAACAGAGACTATCCCTCCTAAGCAAGGCCGAATTGCTATTTTCTGAACCAGCGATACTTTTCATCTCCCGCTATGCTCGAGTATCCAGTCGTGTTTATCCACTAGTCTATATGTCGCGTCAGTTTTGTCAGCTTATACATACATACATCATGCATTATTGATTTACATTCATATTCATATTGCATCACTATCACTTTAGTCGGTCTTGGTCCCTAGTGATAAACGTCTTTTCAACCGAGTTGTCAGTTCTTTCCTCGTCAGGAAAGGTGGCGTATGACCAACCGCTCCTCCACTTTGCTGCTGAATTGAAGTGGGTCCCTTGACCACTTTGATATCTTGAACCTCTGAAAGGCCAGAGAACCTTCAGCCAACGTCACTCTTCGCCATTGAAGATGATGTCTTCGCTTTCCCGGATTAAGGAAAATCCCCAGAGAAAGCCTCTTAATCAGAGATTCGGCAATGCAACCATTTTTCTCCAAAAAATTTCACTGACGAAAAGGTCATCAGTACCTCAAAATTGGATTACATCATATGGCATTTCTCCGAGAAGATCCCGAGAAAAGTATGATGTAACACCCCCAAGCGACAGTAGTCTCTCAAGAGACTCATTTTCCCCCAGTAGAGTCAACGAATGGCATCTCCAACAGAGAAGTTTGTACACCTCTACAACTCAGACAGCTGGGTTTCCCAGCAACTCTGACATCAGATCTTTTTCCTTCAAATGGCATCTCCCCAGGAAAATTTGGCGAGAAGTTTGAGGAAAACTGCTACAAACAGCGTTCCTTGTCAAGAAAGTTTATTGACAAAAGAAACTAAGACCAGTTCCTTGGTAGGAAACCAGGATCGAGGGGAGGTTTATTTCAGAAACTGAGACCAGTTCCTTAGTAGGAAACCAGGATCGAGGGGAAGTTTATGTCAGCAACTAAGACCAGTTCCTTGGTAGGAAACCAGGATCGAGGGAAAGTTTATTTCAGCAACTAAGACCAGTTCCTTGGCTGAAGACCAGGATCGAGGGGAAGTTTACCTTTTCTAAGCATCATTGCTTAGAAAAAGAAGTAGGATGGGCAAACTGCCATGCATAACCACCATCAAAATTTCGGGTATTCCGATATTTAATCCTCTTGCACCTCGAATGCCCGAATATCTTCGCCATTCACACCTTCGGGTCTAAGAAGATTAAATAGGGGCATCTGGCATACCCCAAATTTTGACCACTAAGATTCCCCATCATTGTGCAAATCATCATCACAATATGGATGGACCATCATACCTCATTAGTCTCCCCAAAGATGGGTGAGCATCCACTACAACCAAACTTAGGGTTTCAAGCCCTCTCAGAGCCTTAGATAAAGGATCAATCAAGGAATAACTTGATCTTTAACTTGTCTAACTTCTCAAACCCCAATAAAGGATCAAGAGGACTCCCACATCAAGAATCAAGCACAAAGTTGCAACATTCTAAGTGGATTAAGCCTCAAGATTTCCAGTGTCACCAAATTAAGGTTTTGGTCGACTAGGGCCTCCAGATGGAAATTTTCCTCTGGGCATGAACCAAAGGCTTCAAAGCACAACCTAAGATGCTCCAAGGCACAACATGAACCCAATCATCAAGTTAATTTTGCCTCAGGGGATGCATTCATAAAAAATCAGGAATTAGGGTTTCTTGACCTAATTCACCCCTAAGTTGACTTTTGGGACAAAACATGAGCCAAGACCTCAAGAGAGGATTTGAGGGTCTCTAACACACTACATTGATCCATTTGCAACAATGGATTGATCCAAAAAGCTTGATCAACAAGTTTCAAATCCATCAGAACCACAATTAGGGTTTCGCGGGAAAAGTCAACTGTGCCTTTGACTTTTGACCAAGACATGCTCCCAAGCCTTGGGAAATGATTCAATACACCCTATAACACCTATGAAATCAATCCATCAAGTTTTATTTAGGTCAAGGACTTGATTTCATAGAGGATCGCACAGTTTAGAGTTCATCTGACAAAAAGTCAACTGTGCACAAAAGTCAACTTTGACTTTTTGAGATTTTTCATAATTATGGATCTTTGACCCTAAAATGATGTTAATATGTGTAATACCTTAAAATTTGACCTCTTATCTCTCTCCAATAATTGGCTTATGTTTCATTCATTTGCATTTCATAATAGGTCATACTAAAATCATACACATCATTGGTTGCAAGGCATGGGATCAGTGGTCCCAAGGTATGGACAGTTCAAAGTCAAAGGATAAAAATAAAACTTATCCAAATAAGTCACAAGGGCTCCTCATATCCCAATTCATCTCATTTGAGTCCCCAAGGTATCACAAGATGAGAATTCAATAGAATATTGAAGGAAGTCACATTCTCTTAACTAATGCAAACTAGGGTTTTGGAATTCTGAAGTATAACACCCCAATGGGCAAGATCTTTGAGCTTTTATCATTTCCAAATGGAATATCTCATCTTCTTTAGAGAGGATACACATCATACTCAGAGGAATTTGGATTTGGAGGATGTGCTGATTTCTCCTAGACTGAGGGTTCAAAATTAGGGTTTGCCATAAAATCAGTTTATTTCTGATTTTTTGGGCAAGACTTGATTCTATGGTATTCTACATGTCCTCAAGGGTCTAAGGATGAAGAATTGTCCATCAATTTGATTTGGAAGGGTTTCAATTGATCAATTGATTGAGAATCAGGAGAATTGGGAAAAAATCATCTGTGCAGAGGAAAAAGTCAACTCTTGACTTTTTAAGGTCAAAGTCATGATCCTCATGTCAAATATGATCATTGGTGAAGATTTGATCAAGAAATAATAAGAGATTCATCAAAAATCAAGAAATGTGCAAAGTTGCCAAAAATAGAAACTAGGGTTTCTATTTATGGCAAGTTTTGGCAAGGTGAGAGGTCAACTTCAGAGCATTCTTTCTCCATTTTCCCAGCGCCAAATTGAAAATTTTGGGAGGCCTATCAAACGTTCACATTTCAAGCTTCAAAACCATACCAAGAATATCCCCATTGGATCAAAATTGAGAGAGATATGATGGATCAAAGTGAAGAGAAATCATGGAAAATGGCAAGTCATGACCAGCCAATGCGCCATAATTTCCACAAACACTTGGTGTGCATGTTGTGCCTAAGTTCATGGTAAAATTTATCAATGATAGATACTCCAAATGGAAAAGAGTTCAACATGACTTTTGTTCATTTCCATATCCCCTTCAACTTTAGTGTTGGACATTTTTTCATTTGGTTAATCCTTTGAGAGATATGGTGGCTCAAAATGGGTAACCTCTCGCTGATATTTTCATAAGCGCATGAGCTGGTCAAGCCAGGTCAGGCTGTCCTGCTACACCAGTTATGCATACCCATCTTCTTGATCATTTTTAGACATCTTAGAGGTTCTATTTGTAATTGTCTTGAACATAAACCTTGCTCTACTCCATGTTTTCTTTCCAAAGAGCCATTAAACTCACCATTTCACCCTATGGTTATGGAGATTCCTTCATCCAAAGTTCACCTCATGATGGCTGCTTTTCTTCATTACCAAGCAAACCAAACCAAGACAGACATTGTTCTTTTCTTACTTTTACATGCGCATGATTCACATACATCATCCCTTCATACATAACATTACCGTAACAAGTTAAACATGTCCCTTACACACACTGCATGACCATCTACTTGTTACTATATATATTCAAACACAAAAGAAAGAAGAAAAAAAACTTGCAGAACAAGCCATGTTGCTCAATACCCTTCATCATCACCTTACATTCACTTCACCACCACAATAACACTCCATGATCTCTCCACACTTAAACAAAAACCACACAACTCATGTATAACTAACTTGAATCACTCACTCAGTTGACTCACTCACCCTAATCAGAGTTCTAACTGTTAACCAAGGTGGTTAACAGTTAACTCAAGGTATATAAGGCTCCCTCTAACAGAATTGAGAGGACGACACTTCATTCTACACACTTCTCTGAAATTTCCACCTTCTTTCTCTCAATCTTTTTTCTCTTTCTCTCAAAGATTTACTCATTCTCTTTGCAATTTTCTCCTCCATTCTTCATCAACAAGCATCAATGGAATAGAGTTTGATCTGGTTTAGCATCACACTTCAATTTTCTTCATCTTTTTAAATTGGATTTGCAAGAACAAGATCTTCCATAGCCTTTATTTGGCTGATTTGAAGCTCAAGAAAAAGGAATCTCACCTCTGGTTTTCTAGTGCTCAAAGTTTCATCAATAACACAGGTTTTGTTTCAATATTTTCTCTTGCATTTTATGCTAATTTCACTTGTTTTTGAATGATTGAAGCTCAGTAGGAGCAATGTGACCTCTGGCTAGTTGATAGGCACCTTAGGTGCTTAGTTAAAAATCTTAGGGCAAACTTGTTGGCTACGATTCTCTCTATATGTGTGTTGTTTATGATTTTTGATGCTAGATTCATGATCTACTAGTTGAGAGGAACGTTTTGATATAAGGTTTGTGTGTTTCTGGTCACCTGAAACTTTGTCCACGGCGGAGGATCACCGGAGAAGATGGCCGGAGTCTTCTCCAGCCACCTGAGTTGATGAACTCACATAAACCCTAGCCTGGGTCCAGTTTAAGTCATGGTCGTTAGATGCTTTTGATCCAAGGGACTATAACATGCCAGCACATTAATGAACCACACTCCCCTCACGTGCTTCTAATTTCTGAATTAATTTGAATTTGGTGTTTACATGTGGTTGTATCATCATATCTTATCATGAGCATACAATGTGGTTTGTTGGATGTGTGAAGTCGAGCTTCTCTATGGTTAAAAATTGTTTTGATGAAGACAAATCTCTTAGTAGCAAAAAGTGACAAAGAATGCAAAGATGCTATTCAAGATAAAAGAATTATGTTCAAGACTTAGTATTCAAGAAATTCACATTTCATGAAGGTATAATGACAATTCTAATCAAATACTAAAGTCTTAGATGCTCAATTAAACAAACATCACTGCATACTTCCTTATTTGATCATGACTTGTTTAGAATAATCATTTTTCCTTTTTAACTAATGCAAATCGATTTGCATGGAGGTACAATCGATTTGCACCGTTGTTTGCTGAATTTTTTCAAACTTTTTCATAGTGCAATCGATTTGCATTTGGGTCCAATTGATTGCATGCTGTTGTGTTTTGAATTTTTTGTTACGTTAAGCATAGTGCAATCGATTTGCACATAGGTGCAATCGATTTGCACCTGGACAGATTTGAAAAATCATCATTTTTCATAACACCTCTTCATGCCTCTCTTCATGGAACCTTTTCATTATGCATTGGCATTTGTTCATGAAATTTTTACAGTTTTTACCTTGGTTCATAAGGGTGTTATGTGCATATAAATACAGAAATTTTCAAATCATATTTTTCACCTTTTTCAACAAAACTTTTAAAGTCTCACATATTCACACTTCAAGTTTATTAAGCTTTCACTTAAGAACTTTTATGCACATTTTCATATCATCTAACCAAAAAGTACTTGAGCAATCTAAACACTTTATTGTTTGTGAATAATTGTTGTTGAAAGAGAAGATCAGTCTTGTGATTGATAAAGCATCAAGATTCCATCTATCAAAATTCTTACAAAATTCAGATTTATATCTTTGTATGATATCTTAATTTCAGAATTGTTGGAATTAAGTTCAGTTGATTGTTATCCTTGTTATCCGGATTGTGGATACAAGAGGTCCATTGTGAGAGATTAGTTCTCGGTTGGACTTTAAGTTTGTAAAATCCAAGAGGGTGTTCTTGGTAGTTGATAGTTAGTGACTTGTATAGAAAGACTAGGAAGAGTCTTGTCTTGTCCAAAACTATAGTAAATTCTCTTTCATGTTGAAAGGGGAGTGGAGTACTCTCGGGCTGTGAGGGGAACCACTATACGTCTCGGTGTTCTTTACTTTCCGCATTTATCGCATTTCATCACTTAGAAATCTTTAGGAAAGTAATAACTCAAAATCCTCAAAAATCGGGATAATTCTCTAAGAACCTTATTCACCCCCCCCCCCCCCTCTTAGGCTCATTTATAACTTACAATTGGTATCAAAGCCTGGTTAGGTAACCTGTTCCGACAAGATCCAGCATGGCTTCCGCAAGCACGAACCCGGTTTTCAAAGACGGTGGAAGTAGTAACAAGCCCCCACTTTTCTCTAGAGAGTATTTTGATTTTTGGAAGATTCGTATGAGAGCACATCTTGAAGCACAAGGAGAAGGTATATGGGAAACTGTTGAAAATGGTCCACACCAACCAATGAGTGTTGTAAACAATGTTACAACTCCAAAGATTAAAACTGCTTATAATGAAGATGATAGAAAGAAAGTGCTCGATGAAAAGAAAGCTATTAATATTCTTCAAAGTGCATTAAGTATGGATGAATTTTTCCGAGTTTCACAATGTAAATCTGCTAAAGAAATATGGGATACTTTTGTAGAAACACATGAAGGAACGGCTGAAGTTAAAAGATCCAGATTAAACACATTAAGTCAAGAATATGAAAAGTTCCCAATGCAGCCCGGAGAAACCATTGTTTCATTACAGAAAAGATTTGTTTATTTGACTAACCACTTAGTAGCCCTTGGTAAAACATTCTCAAATGATGAACTAAATCTCAAAATTCTAAGATCTTTGACAAGAGAATGGCAACCAAAAGTAACGGCAATATCGGAAAAGAAAAGCCTCTCTACGATGACTTCCACATCTCTATATGGTAAACTTCAAGAACATGAGTTAGAACTTGGACAACTTGAAAAACATGAACTTCAAGACAAGAAATCTAAAGGTATTGCTTTAAAGGTAGATGCAAAAGGAAAACAAAATGACGACTCATCGGAGGAAGACGAAAATTTCATGCTTCTAGTAAAAAGACTTGGAAAATTCTTTGGAAATAAAGATAAGTCCTTTTATGCTAAAAGGAAGAAACACTTTAAGAAAAAGGATACTTCAACTTCTTCTCAAGACATTACATGTTATGAATGTGGGAAGCAAGGTCATATAAAACTCGAATGTCCACAACATGCGAAGAAAGGAAGTTTTAAAGGCAAGAAGGAATCAAAAAATAAGAAGGCATACATTGCATGGGAAGACAACGAAATTAGTTCATCATCCGACTCGGAGAGCGATGAAAGCGCAAAACTAGCACTTATGGATACACATAACTCCGAAGATGAAAATGACGAGGTTAGTACTAAATTTTCTCTTTATGATAATGATGCACAAGAAGCCATAAATGAACTCTTAAATGAATGTAAGGTCTTATGTAAAACAATTTCTTCACAAAAAAGACAAATAACATCTTTAGAAGAAAAAGTCGATGTTATGGAAAAAGAGTCAAAAGATGAAAAACAAAAGAGAGCAAGTGAAGAAAAACAAGAGTTGGTGTGTAAAAATTGTGAATCGATTTCATTCCAAATTGTTCAATTAAAAAGAGTCCTAGAAAGATATGAGAAAGGACAAATTGGTTTAGAAGCGGTCCTTAGTCAACAAAGATATTCGAATGATAAAAGTGGACTTGGTTACTCTAAATTTTCTAAACCAAGTTCTAGTAAAACAATCTTTGTTAAGGCTAGTGACCAAACTTCTAAGGAGAAAGTGAACAAACCTAAAATTGTGCATCCTTATCCTAAAAAGAAAAGAACTCCCATTAAGAAGAGATTTCCTAAAAAGAAATCATATGTTCCTAGATATAAAAGCAATTTTGTTCCTACTTGTTTTTATTGTGGTATTATTAGCCATACACCTAATGCTTGCTATGTAAGAAACTTTAGTGTTGCAAGTGGGCATTATGTGTGGGTAAAGAAAGGTACTAATTATGAAGGACCCAAGGCTATTTGGGTACCTAACAAAACATAATTTGTTTTGTAGGTTTGCTTGAAGACCACTTCAAATCTATGGTATCTTGATAGTGGTTGTTCGAAGCATATGACCGGAGATTTAAACAAATTTTCAAGTCTAGTGCTTAAGGCCAAGGGTTATGTTACTTATGGAGATAACAATAAAGGAAAGATTCTTGGCGTAGGCAATGTTGGTTCACCACCTTTCACAACAATTGAAGATGTGCTTTATGTTGAAGGCTTAAAGCATAATCTTATTAGCATAAGCCAACTTTGTGACAAAGATTCAAAATCAAGTTCACTAAAGATGAATGTTTGATAGAAGACGAAGTCACTAATGAGGTATTGCTTAAAGGTAATAGAATTAACAATATTTTTATGATTTCCCTTGATGACACTTCTTTGAAGGTTAAATGTCTTATGGCAAGCATTAATGATTCATGGCTTTGGCACAAAAGGATTGCTCACATTCATATGGAGCATTTGAATAAATTAATTAAGCATGATTTAGTTATTGGTTTACCAAAGATAAAATATGTCAAAGATAAATTGTGTGATGCATGTCAAAAGGGGAAACAAACCAAGTCAACTTTCAAATCTAAAGATGTGGTGTCCACTTCAAGGCCACTACAATTGTTGCATATGGACTTATTTGGTCCATCAAGAACAAGAAGCTTCGAAGGTAATGTATATGCTTTAGTTATTGTTAATGATTTCTCTAGATATACTTGGACTTTCTTTTTAGTGCAGAAAAGTGATGCATTTAAGGCGTTCAAGAAATATGCAAAGCAAATTCAAAATGAGAAGTCACTTTCAATTGCCTCCATAAGAAGCGACCATGGTGGAGAATTTCAAAATGCTTCCTTTGAAGAATTTTGTGAAGAACATGGAATATCTCACAACTTCTCGGCACCAAGGACTCCTCAACAAAATGGAGTGGTGGAGAGAAAGAATAGGTCATTGGTGGAACTTGCAAGAACAATACTTAACGATTCAAATCTTCCAAAATACTTTTGGGCGGATGCGGTGAGCACGGCATGTTTTGTAAGTAATCGTGTTAACATTAGACCTATTCTAAAGAAGACCCCCTATTAACTTTTCAAAGGGAGGAAACCAAACATTGCTTACTTTCACATTTTTGGATGCAAATGTTTTGTCTTAAACAATGATAAAGACAATCTCGGTAAGTTCGATGAAAAATCGGATGAAGGTATATTTCTTGGTTATTCACTTACAAGTAAGGCTTATAGAATTTATAATAAAAGAACTTTAACAATTGAAGAATATATGCATGTTAAGTTTGATGAATCTAACCCCTCCAAAGAGGATATTGTTTTGTGTGATAATGATGATGAAATTGTAGAAATTCCCCAAGAAGATACTTCAAGAGAAAATCAAGAGGAATTCCAAGAAGAACCGATTCAACAAGAGACAAACTTAAATAATCTACCTAAAGAATGGAGGACTCATAGAGATCATCCTATTGACAAACTTATTGGTGATATTAGTCAAGGTGTAGCAACAAGGTTAAATCTTAAAGATGCTTGCTTGAATATGGCGTTTGTCTCACAAATTGAACCTTCCAAAGTTAGTGAAGCCTTAAGTGACGATCATTGGATTATTGCTATGCAAGAAGAGTTAAACCAATTCGAAAGGAATCAAGTTTGGGAACTTGTTCCTAGACCAAGTAATAAATACATCATCGGTACCAAATGGGTGTTTTAGAACAAACTTGATGAGAATGGGATAATTATTCGAAACAAGGCAAGATTGGTGGGTCAAGGTTACAATCAAGAGGAAGGCATTGATTTTGAGGAAACATTCGCTCCAGTTGCAAGGTTAAAAGCTATCCGTTTATTACTTGCTTATGCATGTTCATTAAATTTTCAGCTTTATCAAATGGATGTCAAAAGCGCATTCTTGAATGGCTACATCAATGAAGAAGTCTATGTCAAACAACCCCCGGGCTTTGAAGACTTCAAGAATCCTTCACATGTCTTCAAATTAAAGAAAGCTCTTTATGGCTTAAAGCAAGCACCAAGAGCATGGTATGATCGTCTTAGCAATTTTCTTTGTGAAAAGGGTTTTGTAAAAGGCAAAGTTGACAAGACATTGTTCATTACGAAAGCAAAAGGTAATACCTTGTTAGTTCAAGTCTATGTTGACGACATCATATTCGGTTCAACGAACGAAGATCTTTGTAAATAATTCTCATTGATGATGCAAGGAGAGTTTGAAATGTCAATGATGGGAAAAATGAATTACTTCCTTGGACTTCATATCAAACAACTAAAGGACGGTATATTCATCAACCAATCCAAGTATTGCAAAGAATTGTTGAAAAGATTCGACATGGATAGTTGCAAGGCTATGGCTACACCAATGGGATCCAGAACCTATGTTGATCAAGATGAATCGGGCGCTTCCATTGATATTACAAAGTATCGAGGTATGATTGGTTCTTTATTATATTTGACGGCAAGCCGTCTTGACATAACGTTTAGTGTGTGTTTATGTGCCCGTTTTCAAGCAAATCCAAAGGAGTCACATCTCACCGCTGTGAAAAGAATCATGAAGTATCTCAAGGGAACGACGAACGTTGGTCTATGGTATCTAAAAGGTAGTATATGTAATTTAGTTGGTTATTCTGACGCGGATTATGCAGGTTGCAAAACTGATAGAAAAAGCACGAGTGGAACATGTCACATTTTAGGAAATGCCTTAGTTTCATGGTCCTGTAAGAAACAAGTGTGTGTTGCTCTTAGTACGGCTGAAGCAGAATACATAGCAGCGGGTAGTTGTTGTGCGTAAAATCTTTGGCTAAAGCAATAATTAAGTGATTATGGAATCAATCTTGGATGCATACCACTTCGATGCGACAATACAAGTGCCATCAATATTACAAAGAATTCGGTCATGCACTCAAGAACCAAACACATAGACATTCGAAATCATTTTCTACGTGATCATGTACTAAAAGGAGATGTTGAAGTCACATTTATGGATACACATAATCAACTCATAGACATCTTCACGAAACCGCTTGCAAAAGAAGCGTTTTACAAGATTTGAAGGGAACTTGGAATTCTAGACGAAAAAGACACATAAAACGTTCATCATATGGTATGGTTCATCAAACAACAAAGGTGCACAAATGTCTTTATCTTATTTAGTTTATGGCATTTATTTTATGGCATCTCTACTTCTACTCCCTTCTTATATATGTTTAATTTTTGTTATATGTTTTTAAACATGTTGGTAATATGGTTTGATACATGTTTTTCATGTTATTTTACAAATTTCACTAAAAGCAATCTATTGCACTCTTTCTCAAATCGATTGCTCACTGTAAAAAATAGTTTTTTTTACGTGTTACCTTGATCCAATCGATTGGACCCTTGATCCAATCGATTGCTCACTGTAAGTTTTGTTTTTTTTATTGTTTTTACCTTGTCCAATCGATTGCTTACACATGCAAATCGATTGAAGTCTGTTCGTGTTGTGTTTTCACGCGTTTTTTAGTTATGTGCAATCGATTGCACTATAATGCAAATTGATTTGCACCTGTAGCATAGTCAAAATCGCTTTTATTTTATTTTTTATTGGGTTTGATCCATTCAATTGTCAAGTCCTTATCCATCATTTTCAATCACTTGTTCTTTCAACTTTTCAGATTTGATTCCTACCTAACCTAACCTATGAGATTCCTTTCTTGACCAAAATTTACTCATCTTTATTACCCTATTCATTTCCCATAACCACTCACCTTAACTTTTCTCACCAAACTCCAACAAAAGAATCTCTATTCCAACTTTCAATATCAGATTTTATCACTTCCCACATAGTCATTTTCGTTTTCCTACAAACCCTCTCACAAAAATATCCAAAACTTCATCCTTCTACTTCATCTTCTCCATTTCTCATCAACCATTAACCATGGCTTCAAGGTTGAAAAGGAAGGTCTCTGCTGCAGAAAAAGAAAAAGGAAAGGCTTCCTCATCCTCCAACGTTCCTCCTCTTTACCAAGAACTCACAAATGAGCAAATTGAGAGGTATGAAAATTTCTTTCAAAGAAAGATTGTCCTAACTCCAAAATATGGTGATCTATCTACTTTTCCTGAGAGATGTTTTAATTTTCAAGATACTCTAGAATCTTTGAAATTAGGCTCAGTCATAGCTTCCTCTGGACCTTATTATCCAGACCTAGTGAGAATGTTCTACTGTAATATGGTTATAGAGAATGGAAAGTTTGTTACATCTGTTTTAGGAAAGAAAATTGTTTTGACATCAAAAATCCTTGGAAAAATTTTAGATATTCCTTATTCCGGTAGTCTCTTATACGATCCAGAGGATGAAGATTGGAATGATTATAAGAAAAAAGAGTTTTACTACAGTATTGGTAGGATGTCAGAAACAGAATTTTATGCACATCGTGTAAGATCTCTAGGCGGAATTGAACCATCTCGAGGATCATGGTCGGCTGGAATTTTCTATATTGATGATCGCTTGCTTCACTATTTTTTTGCATATGTGTTGTTTCCAAGAAACAGTAACCATTGCACCGTTACGGATGTGGAGATGCAAGTTTTGTATGCCATCAAAAATAATATACAAGTTAATTGGGCTCGGCTGATTTAAAATCACATGTTGGCTCATACTCATAAGTCAAAATCTCTACCATATGCATGGTTCATTACTCGTATCTTGGAACACTTCAAGGTTGTGTTTTATGGTATTGATTGTTTTTTAATGGACACAAATATTCACAAGATCACAATAAGGAATGTGGATAATCGGATGGGTGTGCACTATGATTCGGAGTCTCAAACTATTTCCTTTATTAGTAATGATGGTGAAGAAAATGAAGCTAATGGGGAAAATCATGAAAGTGATGAAGATGTTCTTCCTTCATTTGGTGTGGATGGTCCCTCTAACCAAGCCCTTTTTGACTACATGACAACACAATTTGCCAATCTTAACTCAACCATCCATGAGCATTGGACTTCCGCGAACAATCAAATTGCTCAAAACCAAGAGAATACCACCAACCAAATAAATAGGGTCCAAACCGACATTAACCAACAATTTTCATATCTCTACTCACATCTCCATATTCCTCCTTATGATCCTAATAACTCGGCTGCCCCGATTCCGTTAGTTACACCTATCCAACGTCATTCTCCGTTTCAAGGTCCTAACTTCTTCAACCTCAACACCAACAATGATATGGATCAATCTTAATATGTTTTACTTTTATATGTTTTTAGATTTAAAGTTTATGTTGTCATTATTCAATGTTATGTAAGGTACTTAGTACCACAACTCTTTTGTCTTGTTTATGTTAATTTTGCATGTGTGTTTTAAATATTCCATAACTGTAATGTTTTCAAAGTTATGCTTGTATGGTTTCAAATTGTACTCTTTTACTCTTTAATTCTTCTATCTTTCACCCATCTTTCCCTTCTTTTTGATAATGTCAAAGGGGGAGAAAGGTGTTATGCTTGAATGCTTGTATATTTCCTTGTTTTTAAGATTTTAAATAGGTACTAAATTTTCAAAGGCTCCTTCAAGATGATCAAATCAAACTATTTCTAAGCTTCACATCTAAAGGGGGAGTTATGCATCTTAGGGGGAGAAATTCTTTTCCAGAAATTACAAAGCATCAAAGGAGATTTTGTTTGTCATCATCAAAAAGGTGGAGAATGTGAAGTCAAGCTTCTCTATGGTTAAAAATTGTTTTGATGAAGACAAATCTCTTAGTAGCAAAAAGTGACAAAGAATGCAAAGATGCTATTCAAGATAAAAGAATTATGTTCAAGACTTAGTATTCAAGAAATTCACATTTCATGAAGGTATAATGACAATTCTAATCAAATACTAAAGTCTTAGATGCTCAATTAAACAAACATCACTGCATACTTCCTTATTTGATCATGACTTGTTTAGAATAATCATTTTTCCTTTTTAACTAATGCAAATCGATTTGCATGGAGGTACAATCGATTTGCCCCTGTTGTTTGCTAAATTTTTTCAAACTTTTTCATAGTGCAATCGATTTGTATTTGGGTCCAATCGATTGCATGCTGTTGTGTTTTGAATTTTTTGTTACGTTAAGCATAGTGCAATCGATTTGCACATAGGTGCAATCGATTTGCACCTGGACAGATTTGAAAAATCATCATTTTTCATAACACCTCTTCATGCCTCTCTTCATGGAACCATTTCATTATGCATTGGCATTTGTTCATGAAATTTTTACAGTCTTTACCTTGGTTCATAAGGGTGTTATGTGCATATAAATACAAAAAATTTCAAATCATATTTTTCACCTTTTTCAACAAAACTTTTAAAGTCTCACATATTCACACTTCAAGTTTATTAAGCTTTCACTCAAGAACTTTTATGCACATTTTCATATCATCTAACCAGAAAGTACTTGAGCAATCTAAACACTTTATTGTTTGTGAATAATTGTTGTTGAAAGAGAATATCAGTCTTGTGATTGATAAAACATCAAGATTCCATCTACAAAATTCTTACAAAATTCAGATTTATATCTTTGTATGATATCTTAATTTCAGAATTGTTGGAATTAAGTTCAGTTTATTGTTATCCTTGTTATCCGGATTGTGGATACAAGAGGTCCATTGTGAGAGATTAGTTCTCGGTTGGACTTTAAGTTTGTAAAATCCAAGAGGGTGTTCTTGGTAGTTGATAGTTAGTGACTTGTATAGAAAGACTATGAAGAGTCTTGTCTTGTCCAAAACTATAGTAAATTCTCTTTCATGTTGAAAGGGGAGTGGAGTACTCTCGGGCTGTGAGGGGAACCAATATACGTCTCGGTGTTCTTTACTTTCCGCATTTACCGCATTTCATCACTTAGAAATCTTTAGGAAAGTAATAACTCAAAATCCTCAAAAATTGGGATAATTCTCTAAGAACCTAATTCACCCCCCCCCCCCCCCCTCTTAGGCTCATTTATAACTTACAGGATGTGTGTACTTTCTTGATGATCATGTGCTGACTCCATCCAAGGGATGAGATTAAGTCATTGGATTGACTGAAGTCCACAACATACACCTCATCTGAGAGCGTGTAATTGGACTGGGCCTTTTTGCTATACGCACCCCCTGACTATTTCCCTTTCATTTTTATAAGGTTATTTTTGAACTAGCTTTTTGCTATTGTAGCACCCCCTTAACTATTTCCCTTTCATTTTTATTTTCTTCTTCCTATTTGTTTGGTTTTTAATTTTTAAAAATACATTTGAGCATCCAAAAATTCCATAAAAATTCATGAAGCACCTAAAAACATTTAGATAATTTTTGATTGTTTTTATTTCTGATTTCATCATATTTTTCCATATTTTCATGAATTTCCATTTAATTTCTTTTGTGTGAGCATTAAATCATGACCTATGCTTCATTTTGATTTTGTTTGACATAATTATGCACTGAATTTTTTCCTAATAATTGGTGCATGCATTTATGATATGTTGAGGCATGCTATACATTTTTTGTGAATTTTTCTAGTCGTTTCTTGTTGACATTTGAGTGAGGTCTTTGATCCAATTGTTTGTGTTTTGTATGACATTATGAGGCATGTTTGTGCATGTTTGGTAATGAGTTTGAGCCATCCTTTTGAAGTATGTTTGCCCTATGATTGCACCTTAATTCACTTGTCTTTTCTTAATTTCCTCATCATCTAAGCATGACCTTTTGGATTGTTTGAAAGCATGTTTGTTTGTGTGGATGCTCGAGGACTTGTGCTAGGGTTTGATGATTGATTATTTGCCACTATTCTTGACACCTATTGAGACCTTTTGATACATGTTGTGTGAATATTATAGGTCACTTTACTCATGTTATAAGTCATTCTTGATGCATCATTGTATGGTTTATGTGTACATGTTTTGACTTGAAGTATCTTGTGTAATTGTGCATTCTTACTTGATCTTCTTTGATCACATGTGTATACCAACTCTTGCATGATCTTGCACACTCACTCCAACATGATTACACTTCTATTTGCAATCATTCTTGACCTTATTCCATGAATTCTAACTTCATCTTGCATGTTCCAAACTTCATGAACACATGAGAACTTGTTTGACCTAACTTGAACATGTTTGCTATTAATCATCAATGTGTTTCAATATGATACTTGTTTGGAAATTGTGCTTCCATTCTTGACTCTTGACTTTTAAACATCATGTTAAATGTCTTGAGCCACTGACTTGCATTCATATGGCATGATTATTCATTTTCCATTTTCATTTCCTACTTGCATTACAAGTATGCTTCATTGTTAGAACTTGGATGATGTTTGCTCACACTTTTTCCTGCTTGTTCAATACTTGCATTCATGAATCATATGCTACATTAGTGACATATTGACGCATTCTTAAATGTCCTTCACTTCTGACTTTGATGTTTACATGTGCATTCATTCATGTTTGTGAACCATATGCATTCATTTTGCATAGTTAATGTACAACTTGCATTTGTGTGAACTTTTGGTGCATGTGTCAACCTAGTTTGACTTTGTTTGATACTTTAACATTAGTGGAGATCCTTAAGACATACCTACTGACTTGTTTTGGTTCTTAACCATTAAGACCCTTCCCTTTTGGTTTAAACATTGTTTGGTTTTTAAGTTGTCTTCCTAAAACAACTAGTATTGTTTTGTTTAACTTCTTTCACTTGAATTCATTACTTGTGATTGATTATATACTAACCTTTTGTGTAGGGTCAGAGGTAAGGTACTTGAACATGTGGATGATTATCCATGTTCATCTCTTCTTTCATCTCTCATCTCTTTTACTTATCTTTCTCTTTTGTGAATAGCATGATATAATGCTTGATTGTGTAGAACTTTCTCACATCCCTTAGGGATCCTAGCTCATCCTTAATTTTTTATTAAGGTGCGGTAGGATAAGCATTAGATAGTGTTATCCCTCTCTCTCCTTTAGACTTAGGTGGTTCTTACGCCCCACACAACCATAGGACTTCCATGCATGAGAACATTAGCATAACTAGTCCCCCACTTAGACTTTTTCCTTTCTTCCTTTTGAGTCTCTTTCTCATCTCATAACTTCTTCAAAGCACTTAATAAAGTATAACATGTATTGCACATAAGCCTTGCATGTGGGAAGTGGAGAGTGAGGGATTTTCCTTCACTTTCCTAGAGTGTTTAGCATACGTCCCGTCTTGGGTCGATTTGCGACGCATTCGATCCTATGTCATAGGCTTTAGTGCAATATGCGTTGTAAACACAAAATAATCAAAACACTTCTTCTTAAAAGACAAAAACAAACAATTCTCTTCTTATCTTCCTCAATCCATTCATAAAGGATGCGTCACTCCCGTTCTACCGCAAATAGGTAAATGCCTAAGACTCCGTACAACGAGCTGCGACACCTAACTGCTGGAACGCGAACCTTGGCGTCTTCTGTTAAAAAACACAAACAAAGCAAAGCATCCCTAGTGAGGGGAACTACGTCGCTCCGATTCTCGCGTGCGAGCGAGATATGTAGGCAGGAGATCGTGCGAGATCTCTCCGAGCACAATCCTTTTAATCTTCCCCAAGCCGTAGTCCAAACTACGTTGACTCTGACTTTCCCATTGCACGAGGGAATACGTAGGCCTAGGACTCCGACGATGTCCTATCGAGTCACTTCTTTTTCTTTTTTCCCCCGTTTCTTTGTTCTTCTTCGTTTCCCGTTCTTTTCCTTTCCAGTAGCAGTGGAGCTCCAGACGACGACACCCTTTGATCGAGACAACCAGCATGGATCCCATCGAGTACGATGGACGCGTGGGGGTGCTAATACCTTCCCCTCGCGTAACCGACTCCCTTACCCGTTTCTCTTGGTTGCAAGACCATGCTTTTTCCTTCCCTTCAGGTTTACGCAGTGTTTCCTTTCCCTCTCTTGGGATAAATACACATTGTTGGTGACTCTATTTCGACGCCACTTTCGCGTTTGTACTTGGATGAAAATCCCGGGAGCGACAGCTGGCGACTCTGCTGGGGACTCTGGTTCCCTAAGCGAGTCAATCCTAGCGCTTGTTTATTTTTTATTATAGGGTGTTTTAACTGTTTGCTTTACTCTTTTTTATTTATGGCATTGTTGTATGTTTATTGTTTTATTACATTTACTTGCTTTCCATTTACTATTGCCATATATATTGTACTGTGCTGGACTGTGCTGGATTTTTCTGTTTGGTGGGATTGGTGATCTGAGAGATATGCCCATTACACAGGCTTGAGAGTACATGTAGTATTAGAGTGGAAAGTAGTGTGGCCTATGTAGCGTCTTGGTACGTATGGTTTACACAAAATCCACACCCAGACGAGGTTTTCTTGGGAGATGTTCTGATTTGCGCGTCTTGTGCATTTCGGGGTGTTAACTTAGAAAGTTGTCGACTCTGGTGACCATTACCGAGGACTCAGTTGCGGCACTCCTCCCGAGATGTGATAATGGCAGACCAGAAATGGCAAACCCATTACGCATTCTTGATCTGAGGACCCAATGCTGGGAACTTGCTATAGGATATCTTTTTTGAGGGGAATCAGTTGAGGCCTCCTCGATTGATGATGATGCCAAACCAAAAATGGTGAACGTATCATCATTTCTCGACCTGAGACTCCGTGATATTGAGGATCCTTGCCTTTCTAGTACCCACATGTGAGAATGGGCGGGTGTTTGCAGGTTTGCAGGTAACCATAACCTCCCACATACCCGGTTTTCTTGTATTATCACATAAAAGGGAATATTCATCCTACTAGAGTCAGACGGTTCTTGTTCACAATTCTATGTTGTTCTCCGATCTACACTGACACTATTCACAGTCCAGCACAGACACATGACACTCTGATACCATGCCTTTTGCATTGCATTGTCATATCATAACATTCATGTTTATCATTTCCAGGTGCTCATTTTACCTCTGATCCCAGTCAATGGGCTCAACTGAGATGAATGTTAAGAGGAAGAATAATGTCGCTTACAGATTTCCAGAGCCAACTTTAGACCTACTTCACAAGGTGATAGCCATGGCTGACCCGGGTGTTCTTATCCTCTTCCAAAAGAAATATGGGAGATTGGTGAAAATGGTCCGTAACATTACAAAGTATAAGCATGACGCTCTCCACACATTATTGCAGTTCTATGAGCCATCGTTGAGATGCTTTGTCTTTCCGGAGTATATCTTGATGCCTACGTTGGAGGAGTTTTCATTCATCCTGGATATCTCAGTCAAATCAACAGTGCCATTCTTTTCTAGAGATCATCCTAGCATAGAAGAAATTGCAACTGCCCTACAGGTGGAACAATCAGTGCTGAAGATAAATGTTGCTAGTAAGAATGGAGTTAAGGGTTTTCACTTGGAATTTCTAACCAACCAAGCTCAAGAGTGCACCAACACCAAGAATTGGGCAGTCTACAATTCCATCCTGGCCTTGTGTATCTACGGTATCGTCTTATTTCCTAACCAACACTACTTTATGGATATGTACGCAGTAAGGGTTTTTGTCTTGAAAAATCTGGTTCCTACTCTGTTGGGTGATTTCTACCACTCAATGCATTTCAAGAATGAGAGGAGAAGGGGAGGACAGGTCAACTGCTGCACTCCACTCTTATCTAACTGGTTTTTGAAGCATTTACCTCACATTGGCGCCTTTGTAGGCACGAAGGATTCTCTAAAGTGGTCTAAACGAATAATGGGGTTGGATGCTGATAATATTGTTTTGTTTGACCATCGGTTGCGAGGAATATAGATCATTACCAGCTGTGGGAATTTTCCGAATATGCCTTTGATCGACAGGAAAGGGGGAATTAATTATAATCCTATCCTGGCTATCAGGCAATTCGGATATGCCTCAAGGAACCCTCCTGAAGACCAACATATGGAAGAGTCCTTGTTCTTTAATGGGATTGAAGATACAGAGGTGCTAAGGAAGGTCGTGCACGCTTGGGGGCACATCCATAGGACTGGGAAGACTATTTTTTGGAAAAGGTGATTGCAGAGCCTATCCGCAGTATACAGAGTGGATCCAGAGGAAGGTTGAAGAAGTTCTCTTACCTTTTTCACGGGAGGCACCTTTGTATCCAGTGATGCCGGAACAACCTGCGATAGTGGCCATTGAGGAATTCAAAAAATTTCAGAATCTGGTGAAAGGGCTCCAGGAAGATAATTCTGATATGAGCAGCCGGCTTCAAGTCGCATTACATACCAACAAGGAATTGGAACGCAAAGCCCAAGATGCAGAAAATATCTTAACAGCAAGAGAAAAAGATTTTACTGAAAGGGCCCGGCATTACTAGAAAGTTAATATGGCTGTTAAAACTTCTGCTCAAACTT
This sequence comes from Lathyrus tuberosus, assembly GCA_022829125.1. NCBI lineage: Eukaryota > Viridiplantae > Streptophyta > Magnoliopsida > Fabales > Fabaceae > Lathyrus > Lathyrus tuberosus. Next base: position 1,433,890 of record JALAZF010000390.1, read on the forward strand.
ATAAGCAGACTAAACAGTCTTTGGCCCAAACAAAAGCCACGCTCACCAAACTTCAGCAAGCATGGGACAAAGTTAGAATCGAGAATGCAGAGCTGCGAGAGCAACTAAAAAGCAAAGACGATAAACTCCAGAGAGTGCATGAACAACGAAGAAAGCATCGTGAAGACTCCGGTAAAAGCCAAGAGCAGTTGAAGAAGGTTAGAGATGAGGTGAAAGCTTCCAAGAAGGAACTTGAAGATGCTGTAGCAGAGATGGAACAGCTCAAAATGCGAATTGGTGTGAAAAAGCCTAAGCAGGTGAGTGATGACGAGGCTCTTTAGATGCACATGGATTCATTAGCCGAAGCTCTGAAGAAGAGGGACGTTTTGATCAAAGAAATGATTGAAAGGCCAAACCATCAGCGCACCAGAATACTCTTTGAAGAAATCAAGTATTCTAGTGAGAAGCTGAAAGATTTGGAGCTGAATGATTCATAGTTCTCATTCCATTTTCCTAATGCAGTTCTTGTTGATGTACTGTGGTTACCATCAGGCCTGTTGATGGAACCATTCTCTTGACGTATTTCCAAATTATAAACTCGTTGTAGAATACTTCAGCATGTATTGGCTTTATTGAAATGAATGGTTTATTCAAAAATGGTTCCTTGGCAGTGTTCTATTCACCAGCACATTATCACATCACATTTCTTCTCAAAGAATTTCTCTCAACAATATTTGTATATTGCTCAGCTTCTTGTGATTAAGACTAGAATCAGGGTGAAATGCGCTGGAAATGAAAGACATGGCATATGCATACATTTCATAACATATCATTTTGCATAACAGGTACTCGTCCCAAGGAGTTTCTAACCTTTATTTGGTTGCAGGCAGAATAGCTGATCTCAACATTCATCGCTACGCGACTCGAAAAAATGAAGCCAGAATCATGGAACAGGTGTAGGCAGAACTCACTGAAATGAGGACCCGTATGGAGCAGTTTATGAACCTTATGCAGGGCATAGCCCAGGGGCAGCAAGATTTGAGAACTGCAGTTCAAAGGTTGGAAGTGGAAATCCTCAATGTTAATCCTCCTGGCAGAGCGGCAGTTGATCCTCCTGGCGGAGCTCCTGGTGGCATTGGCCATATTAATCATCAACATGTGGAGGACCATCAAGATGATCAGTTCTCTGTGCTGAATGCTGACATGGGGGTTCATAATGATGGTAATGACAGAAGGTATGAAGAGTTGGCTGAAAAGGTAAGAGCCATGGAATGTCAAAACTCCATGGGAATTGATGTTGCTGACATGGGGTTGGTGCAAGGGGTGAGGATCCCTCCAAAGTTTAAGCCTCCAACCTTCGACAAGTATAATGGTAGTACCTATCCTAAGACCCACATTCAGGCATATTTCAGGAAGATTTCTGCATATTCTGACAATGAAAAACTGTGGATGTACTTCTTTCAGGATAGTCTGTTAGGAGCCTCGTTAGAATGATAAATGAAGCTGGAGAGGGCATATATCAGAAATTGGAAAGACTTAGGTGATGCTTTCTTGAAACAGTATCAGTATAACATTGACATGGCCCCTAATCGTACCCAATTGCAGAATATGACACAGGATCTGAAGGAAGGTTTCAAACAATACGCCCAAAGGTGGCGTGAGCTAGTAGCTCGAGTACAACCCCAGATGATGGAAAGGGAAATGGTTGATATGTTCATGAATACTTTACGGGGCCCATATCTGGATCGTTTGGCCGGATGTCCATCCACTGGGTTCTCTGACATTGTGATAGCAGGAGAGAGAATTGAAAATCTATTGAAATCGGGGAAAATTCAAGATGGAAGCGGGGCATGCTCTTCCAATGCAAAAAGGCTTTTTGGGAATGGCTCGAAGAAACGTGAAGGTGAAACTAGTGCTGCCTATGGACATGGGGGCGAAGGTAAAGGACGTCAGGGCTCGTACCATCAAGCATCAGCTGTAACTATTCCGGTTCCAACTGCCGAATCTCAGCCACAGTCTCAAAGACAATACCAACCGAGGTAGAGATTGAGTGATCGCCACTTTGACCCTTTACCTATGACATATGCCCAAATGTTGCATAATTTGCTCCGCTTAAAGTTGGTACAGTTGAGAACCCTGGCACCACCAGCAGGCAAGCTACCTTATGGCTATGATGCAAATGTGAAGTGTGAATTCCATTCAGGCGCGCCCGACCACCATATAGAGAACTGCAAACCTTTTAAGCACGTAGTTCAGGACCTGGTTGATTCGAAAGCTATTAACTTCGCTCCTAATCCCAATGTGATTCAAAATCCCATGCCCCCGCATGGCGGACCAAAGGTCAATGCAATAGAGGAATGCAGAGGCTTGAATCTGGTAACAGATGTTAATCATGTCAGAACACCTTTGGCAATGGTGAAAGGGCGTTTGTTGAAAGGGGACGTGCTCCCTGGATGTTTGGAAAATTGTTCAGAACGTTTGACCGCGATGAACTGCTGTTATGAATTGAGGAAGTGCCTTCAGATGATGATTGATGAGGGTCATTTACAGTTTGATCAGATGGGGAAGAAGGGTGATACGGTTTCAATAGTCACTATCTACTTTACTCCAGCAGAGATTCCTGTGCCGGCACCTATGCAGATCCCTGCGCGTGAACAGGTAGCCCGTGTGACTATAACTATTCTAGGTCCTATGCCATACGAAAGTACAAAAGCAATCCCATGGCATTACGGAGCTGATGTCTATTATCAAGGGCAGAAACAGGAAGTAGAGGCTCCCAAGGAAACTGGCTCAAGTGTGGAGAATATAGGAGGAATGGGTGGTTTTACCCGTAGTGGAAGGCTCTTTGCCCCACAGACGCTCCGAAATGATGATGCTGAAGCTTTGGCGAAAGCCAAGGGAAAGCAAGTAGTAAACGATGAGCCTGTGCAAAGGACGGAGCCCGGTAATTCCTTTGAAAAAGATGTTGAAGAGTTTATGAGGATTATTCGTAAGAGTGACCATAAAATAATGGATCACCTGCATCAAACTCCTTCCAAAATCTCTATCTTGTCACTACTGTTGTGTTTCGAGGCACATCGCAATACCCTGCTGAAGATCCTGAATATGGCGTATGTTCCACAGGAGATATCGGTGAACCAGCTCGAGGGTGTTATTTGCCATGTCAATGCCAGTAACGGGTTAGGGTTTACTGATTTTGATCTAAGGCCGGAGGGAAGAAATCATAACAAAGCTCTCCACATCTCCATGGAGTGCAAGGGTGCAGTCTTGTACCATGTGTTGGTAGATACGGGCTCATCTTTGAATGTACTACCAAAGAAAGCTTTGGCAAAGTTGGATGTTGAAGGGGTTGTGCTCCGACCATGTGATTTAGTTATGCGCGCTTTTGACGGCTCCAAAAGATCAATTTTTGGGGAGGTAGAGTTGCCTGTGAAGATTGGACCCCAGGTGTTTAATACGGTTTTCTATGTGATGGATATCCAGCCGGCTTATAGCTGCTTGCTAGGGCGCCCATGGATACATGCTGCAGGGGCAGTATCGTCAACGCTCCATCAGAAGACAAAGTTTGTCATGAACGGTCAGGTGGTCACAGTATGTGGAGAGGAGGATATATTTGTCAGTCATTTATTGTCATTAAAATATGTGGAGATGGACGGCGAGATCCATAAAACTCTTTGTCAAGCATTCAAAGCAGTGAGTATTGAAAATGACCCTCCTTCCAGTGAAACAAAAGCGGGGACTTCTATAGTTTCTTACAAACAGGCTCTTGAAGTAGTACAGTCAGGCCATGTTGAAGGTTGGGGTCAGTTGATTGAGTTTCCTTTTAAGGAAGACAAGTGGAGGATTGGTTACCATCCTATTCAAGCTTCGCAGTCAAAAGGCCAAGAGCGTCAAGGGCCTATCTCTTTTTCTAGTGGGGGGATCATCAATCATGGTCAAATCTTTGCTGCAAACGAAGATGATGGGGACAGCGAATGTGATATAGATAATTGGGTGCGCCCATGTGTCCCAGGGCAAGAGCTGAATAATTGGTTCTCTGAAGACCTCATCCAAGTCACCCTGCAGAAAGAGTAATTTTCTTTGTTTTTTCATGTTGCATGTAAAATCCTATGCCCTGCCCAAGGCTTAGCGATTTCATTGTAGGGCCACATTTGTTTCATATGCAAGTTTATCATCAATAAAATGACGTTTTTTGTATTCAAAAATTGTGTTCCCTGTCTTTCATTTTACACTTTTCATTTTATTTCAAATAAAAATGGCAATGTTTTTCTCCATAGTTTGTTTTCTTTCTTTTCAAAAAGCTCTTTCTAAAATAAAGCATGAACTATCATTCATGCAGAAACAATCCTACGGATCCAGTTGATAACAGCCCTGCTATGGCTCGATATAACTTTGATAATCCAATTTACTAAGCTGAAGAGGGGGGTGAGGAAGACTGCGAACTTCCCGATGAATTGGCCAGATTATTGAAACTGGAGGAAAGAGCTATTCAGCCTCATCAAGAGTCGTTAGAAGTTATCAACCTTGGCACCGAGGATGCGAGAACGTGAAGAAAAAGATGATTGATATGCTACGTGAATATGTTGATATGTTTGCCTGGTCTTATCAAGATATGCCAGGATTAGATACCAATATTGTCGTGCACAGGTTGCCTCTCAAAGAAGGTTGTTCCCCCGTCAAACAGAAGCTCAGAAGAACTAAACCGGAAATGTCCATTAAGATCAAAGAGGAGGTGCAGAAACAGTTGGATGCAGGTTTCTTGGTCGTCACCAGCTATCCACCATGGGTTGCGAATATTGTCCCGGTACCTAAGAAAGATGGTAAGGTCCGGATGTGTGTTGACTACCGTGATTTTAATCGAGCAAGTCCGAAAGATGATTTTCCATTACCTCACATTGATGTGTTGGTAGATAATACAGCTCAATTATCGGTATTTCCCTTCATGGATGGCTTTTCCGGTTATAATCAGATTAAAATGGCACCGGAAGACATGGAGAAAACAACGTTTATTACCCCATGGGGCACGTTCTGCTATAAGGTGATGCCTTTTGGTTTGAAAAACACAGGGGCAACTTATCAGTGTGCTATGGTGACACTTTTTCATGACATGATTCATAAAGAGATTGAGGTTTATGTTGATGATATGATTGCTAAGTCGCAGACTGAGGAAGAACACATGGTGAATCTGAAAAAGATTTTTGAACGACTGAGACAATTCAGACTGAGGCTGAACCCGAATAAGTGTACTTTCGTGTAACGCCCCGATTTGTTTAATTTTATTTATTTATTTCATTTATGTGAATTTTGTGAAATGTGGGAATTTATTGTATTTTACCTGCTAATTGAGTTAATTGACTAATTTCCCTAATAGGTAAAATATTTGCAATCATTTATAATTCTTTTCAACTTTTATTTCTCGAAATATATTTCATCGCTGTTTATGTTTTATCGCGTTTTGAGAGCGTTTGCGAGATATTTGAGCGGAGGGGTATTTTGGTCTTTTGCTTGGTTATTTTTCATAAAAAGAACATAGAGATTAGAAAGAGAGAAAAATAGAAAGAAAGAAAAAGAGAAGAAGGAAAAGAGAAAGAAAAGAGGAGAAAGAGGAAAATCGACATATCTCCGTTTCAAGCACGATTAATCGGGTAAGGGTGTGAAACTCGATTATCTTATACTTGTGTATGATTATGTATGTATGTATTTGTGTAATATTTGGTTGAAATTGAGTATAGAACTAAAACCATAATATGTTGAGATTTGTTGGGATTTGATACAATTTGTGTCGGAAATCATGTTTTAATGTTCCTAATTGCTGAGACATGTTAGGTAGATGTTGTTGTGCAATCTATTGGTAATTTTCTGGAGTTTAGATGAGATTTGGAGAGGATTTGGGGTAGAATTCGTAACAGAAATTATGCAGGAAAATTCTGGGTTTTCGCTGCCCATACGCGTATCAGGCAAGGCAATACGCGTATGGCAAGGAAGGATTGTAGGCATTACGCATATGGGAGTGGGCAATACGCGTATGGAGTGAGGCAATACGCGTATTGGATTTTTAGTGGAATTTTTGGGGAAAATTAGTCTCTTCCCATACGCGTATCAATTTGGGCAATACGCGTATGGCTTAGGGCATTACGCGTATGTCCAGCGAGGGTGCAGAATTTTGTCATTTCGCGATTCCTTTTCTTTTTAATTCCATAACTTGTGTTCCGATTATCCGTTTTGAACATTCTTGGTATCGTTGGAAAGCTATTGAGATGTACTTTCTTATTAAAATGGTTTTGAGATTGTTGGCCGATTTAATTATGTCAGGAATTTGGAAATGTGTCGTTTTGTCGACTTTTACTGATATAATTGTGTGTAATTGATGTGTTATTATGCAACATGCCTTTGATATATAACATGTAGCTTGTGTGCTATTATATGATGTGAATACATGTGATAAAATGTTGTGATGATGGTTTGTGGCCTTATGGAAAATAAATGCATTGTTTTGGGCTTGATTGCACAGCATGATTATTGTTGATTGAGATGATTCATATTGTTGATCTGTGAAGATGTATTTGATTGTCATGAGTCCTTGTATGCCAAGCATCATGATATGCATCTTGTGATATCGTGTGCCCTAGTGGGTGTGAGCGACAAAACGGTTCCAGAGGGAATCCGCTATAACATCGTGTGCCTTATACAAAAAGGACCTAAAACGATGATTATAGACGATCGTGTGCCTTATACAAAGAGGACCTAAAGCGATCGGATCGTGTACCTTATACAAAGAAGACCTAAAGCGATCCATAAACGTCGTGTGCCTTATACAAAGAGGACCTAAAGCGACGGGGAACATCGTTTGCCCGACGGGGAGTTACTCTAAGTAATAAGTGATGATTCCAATAGTTCCTGAGTGAACTAATGATGAGATTGATGGATGGATGGTACCGCATTTGCATAGAGTCGTTGTGTCGGTCTCTTTGCATTTGCATAAATCATGAATGGATTGATTATGTGTGGAAAATCATGAATGGATTGATTATGTGTGGAAAATCATGAATGGATTGATTATGTGTGGTAAATTGTGAATTGATTGAATATGTGTTGAGATTTATGTTTGAATTGTTGAATTGGTGTGCATATGTGATAAATGCATTGGTTGTGGATGATATGTTTTATGCATAGACATATGCTATGTGATGTGGTGGTGTGTTTCCATATGCTATAACCTTGGTATGCCTTATGTGTGAATATGTGATTGAGTGGGTATAATTGATATATGCTATGTGTATTAGTGTGTGATGTTTGTGGTGAGAATGTTTTATATGTGTAATTTTGTGTTATTATATAATTGTATGCAATTATATTATGATTGTGTTTCTCACCCTTCTGCTGTGGTTTGTTTCTCTATGAGGCAATTGCAGATTAGTAGTCTTGGAGGCTTTTGTGAAGATTAGTTCTCCATCCGTTTGTCAGTCTGTCTGCTCTGATACGTAACACGGGAGTCGAGGAACGATGTAGATATATATGTATACATTTGTTGAATATATTTTGTATTACTTTTGTACGAATCTTTTGATGTTATAAAATAATTTATTTTGTAAAACAAGTCAGTTATGGATCTTTCTGCTTTATTCCATAATTGAACTTTCCTATTATATGGAAAAAGTTTCCCTTTGGGGTTATTCCATTTTGTGTTATGTATCAAATTTATGAGCAGGGATTGTGTTTTCTTCCCTTAACTGTGGCATCCTTGTTCCTGTCGGAAAAATAAATTTTTATTTTACTCTGATTTTATTATGTATTATTTATTCGCGGTGGGAATTGGGGTGTTACAATAGTGGTATCAGAGCAGGTCGGTCCGTCCGGCCAAGTTGTTGAGTCAGTTGGTGTGACCGTTGAATGTGTGTGAAACACTGTCAGTACTTTCTGGTTTCCTAATCCTTTGTCTTCAGGTGTGAGAATGAGATAAGTGGGGGAGAAGCTGGTGTTTCTCCAAGTTGCTTCAAGTGTGGAGCATTGGCTCAGTGTGCCGTTGGTTGCAAGAGTGTAAGTGTTGTTTGGACAGTGTTGTTCCCGATTCCGGAGGGGATTCGGAGGTAAGGTTTATGTCAACTAAGGATTTGTGCACAAGATGCAAGAAATGCTATTATAGTTTGGTAAAGATGGTTTATGCCACATCATGATTGTCGGCTGTCTATTGACAAATTGAGGAACTAATCACCCTTAATCTCTTGTTGATAGTAGACGGGAATTATGTTGGATGGAATAGACGTGTCTTTCCGGCTTTGATAGTGTGTGCAATGAATTGTTTGGAATTAAGAAAATGATTATGGATTATTTTGTTGAGTCGATGAAGATTCTTATATCGGAAGATGAGGCGGATTAGAGGTTTTGGTATGTTGGTTAAGTTGGGAAGTCATTGAGAGAGAATGATTGGGTATTATTAATGGCTGCTTCTCAGAGAGTTGAAAGTGAACTTAAATTGGACGAAGGTGAATAGTTGTGGTTTATATCTGCTAAGTAAGTAGAAAACTCTTAGTAGATGGGACTAAGATGTTTGTTATGTTTGTGTTGATAGTGTTCTGGAGATTGGCAGAAAGGCCACGGTGTGGGCTGCGAGTTGTGAGTGATTCCAGATGTGGTTCCGGATGGAATATTGGATGTTAGCATTAGAATTACTCAGATTGAAAGAGCGGTTGGAAGATTTACTGGAAAAGGGATTTGTGAGACCAAGTGTGTCGTCTTAGAGAGCTCTAGTATTGTTAGTAACAAAAAGGAAGGATGATTGAACAGAATAACAAGCATGATGTGTATGATGGTATTGAGACTATGGAAAGCAAAACTTAGAGTTCTGGTGAGGTTTGGGGTCTTTCGAGTTTTAGAGCATTAATGGAAATCTTGAGAAAACCCTAGGTGTGGATGTAATATTTGAGAGTTCTTTTTGGTTGGTTGTTGCTACATGTTGGGATTTATGGAATTTGGACTATTAAGAGAAGAAATTGTGTATGGACTACTAATAGTTGAATAAGGTAACGATTGAGAATAAGTACCCACTTTCATGAATAGCTAACTGGAATTGGTTTGGGTGAGTTTGAGTGAAATCACAATTGTTTGGAATGTTTGATAAGAGTGGTGAATTGTGTGAGTTGAGGCTTTGATTGACGTAATGTGACTGGTTATGTTTGTTATTGTCGGGATAGGCTGTTATTTACTCGGTTAAGCTTGTAGGTGAGTAACCAGTTATCCAGTGAGAAATTTTGCAAAAGCTTTAAGAATTTTATATCTTTTGGAATTTGGTTGGGCATTACAACGTACAATAATGTTATTTGGTGTTAGTAATGCGTCTGTAATGTTTATGGAGTAGATGAATCGTATCTTCCATATTTATTTGGATGAGTTCGTAGTGGCTTTGATTGAGGATATTCGGATCTGTTATAAACTCAGAGAAAGAACAGGTAGAGTGTTTGAGATTTGAATTATAAGTGTTGAAAAGATACGAAATTTTATGCTAAGTTATTCAAGTGAGAATTTGGGTTGAAAAAGGTTAGTTTTCTTGGATGTGTTATGTCAGATGAAAGTATGGTTATGGATCCATCGGAAGTAGATGCAGTTCTACAATGAGAGGCTCCGAAGTTGGTTAAGGAGATTAGAATCTTTTTGTACTTTAGTTGGTTATTACCGAAGGTTATGGAAGGCTTTTCCAAGTTAGCGTTTCCGTTACTTCGATTGACTTGCAAAGGGTGAGTCGTTTGTTTTGGATGTTCGTTGTGAGTAAGTTTTGGTGAGCTAAAGTAGAAGTTGGCTATGGCTTCAGTTTTGATTCTGTGTGATCCTAATAAACCGTTTGTGTGGTATTGTGATGTGTCTTTGATGAGTTAGTCAGTGTGTTAAGGCAAGAGGGTAAAGTCGTGGCTTATGCTTTACGACAATTGAGGATTCATAGAAGGATCTATACTATTTTGGATTTAGAATTGGTTGTGGTTGTATTGTGTTGGAATATTTGGAGGTATTATCTTTACGGTTCTAGGTTCGAAGTGTTTAGTAATCACAAGAGTTTAGAGTACTTGTTTGGTCTGAAGGAATGGTTAGAATTCGTGACGAGTTATGAATTTGGCTTGGATTATCCTTCGAGAAAAGTTAATGTCGTGCGTGATGAGTTAAGTTGGAAGTTTTATACATGGTTGTTTTGATGGTCAGAGAATTAAAATTATTTAAGCAGTTCAGAGGCTTGTGTCTGGTGTGTGAGATAACCCAGGAGAGTGTGTGGTTAGGGATATTAAAGTGAACAGTGATTTTTGGCAGAGGTGAGAAAGAGTTAGACTTTGGACGTGAGATTGGTAGACTTGATGGTTTCAAGTAATCAGAGTGCGCAGCGGAAGCGTGATGTGGCATATTTTGTATTTACGTGTGAGACTTGTAAGAGTTCATAAGTTGAACATTGGAAACATGTAGGAATAATGAGACAATTGGACGTTTCAAAATGGAAGTGTTAGGCGAAAGGTTTAAATATTATTCATGGCTACTATGTAGATGGATGTTTTGGTTACATGTTCGATTGGGGAATCGTAACATTGTTGCGATATTGTTGTGTGACAAGGATGTTGGTATTGTGGGTATGTAGAGGTTGTTAAAATGATGTTGGGTCGTGGAACTTGTGTTCTTGTTTGTGTTGTTGCCTCGTTCCTATTGTGTTGGGTCGAGTGCGAGTAGCTAATTCCTTGTGGTGAATTAGAGGAGTGTTACTTACGGTGATGGTAACGATCTTGTGGTGTTTCGGTTCAAGAGTGAACCTGTGTGTGTTCGTAACTTGGGTATTCTTTGAGTTGTGAGTTAGTCGTCAAGTGCATTATATGGGCTTTGCATCTTGTCGTTTTAGTTGTCGTTGTTGTCGTGTCGTTGTTGTGGTTGCTGTTAGCAAGGTGGTTTGTCAGTTTGTGTTATTCGTGGTATGCCTTTGGTTGGCAGGTTGGTTTGTTAGTCGGCTGCGAGAGTCGTATCCCGAGTTGTTCATATCAGTATATTTTCGAGGACGAAAATGTCTAAGTGGGGGAGAGTTGTAACGCTCCGATTTGTTTAATTGTATTTATTTATTTCATTTATGTGAATTTTGTGAAATGTGGGAATTTATTGTATTTTACCTGCTAATTGAGTTAATTGACTAATTTCCCTGATAGGTAAAATATTTGCAATAATTTATAATTCTTTTCAACTTTTATTTCCCGAAATATATTTCATCGCTGTTTATGTTTTATCGCGTTTTGAGAGCGTTTGCGAGATATTTGAGCGGAGGGGTATTTTGGTCTTTTGCTTGGTTATTTTTCATAAAAAGAACATAGAGATTAGAAAGAGAGAAAAATAGAAAGAAAGAAAAAGAGAAGAAGGAAAAGAGAAAGAAAAGAGGAGAAAGAGGAAAACCGATATATCTCCGTTTCAAGCACGATTAATCGGGTAAGGGTGTGAAACTCGATTATCTTATACTTGTGTATGATTATGTATGTATGTATTTGTGTGAAATTTGGTTGAAATTGAGTATAGAACTAAAACCATAATATGTTGAGATTTGTTGGGATTTGATACAATTTGTGTCGGAAATCATGTTTTAATGTTCCTAATTGCTGAGACATGTTAGGTAGATGTTGTTGTGCAATCTATTGGTAATTTTCTGGTGTTTAGATGAGATTTGGAGAGGATTTGGGGTAGAATTCGTAACATAAATTATGCAGGAAAATTATGGGTTTTCGCTGCCCATGCGCGTATCAGGCAAGGCAATACGCGTATTGGGTTGGGCAATACGCGTATGGCAAGGAAGGATTGTAGGCATTATGCGTATGGGAGTGGGCAATACGCGTATGGAATGAGGCAATACGCGTATTGGATTATTAGTGGAATTTTTGGGGAAAATTAGTCTCTGCCCATACACGTATCAATTTGGGCAATACGCGTATGGATGGGCAAGTGAACAAGGCAATACGCGTATGGCTCAGGGCATTACGCGTATGTCTAGCGAGGGTGCAGAATTTTGTCATTTCGCGATTCCTTTTGTTTTTAATTCCATAACTTGTGTTCCGATTATCCGTTTTGAACATTCTGGGTATCGTTGGAAAGCTATTGAGATGTACTTTCTTATTAAAATGGTTTTGAGATTGTTGGCCGATTTAATTATGTCAGGAATTTGGAAATGTGTCTTTTTGTCAACTTCTACTGATAAAATTGTGTGTAATTGATGTGTTATTATGCAACATGCCTTTGATATATAACGTGTAGCTTGTGTGCTGTAATATGATGTGAATTCATGTGATGAAGTGTTGTGATGATGGTTTGTGGCCTTATGGAAAATAAATGCATTGTTTTGGGCTTGATTGCAGAGCATGATTATTGTTGATTGAGATGATTCATATTGTTGATCTGTGAAGATGCATTTGATTGCCATGAGTCCTTGTATGCCAAGCATCATGATATGCATCTTGTGATGTCGTGTGCCCTAGTGGGTGTGAGCGATGAAACGGTTCCAGAGGGAATCTGCTATAACATCGTGTGCCTTATACAAAGAGGACCTAAAGCGATGATTATAGACGATCGTGTGCCTTATACAAAAAGGACCTAAAGCGATCGGATCGTGTGCCTTATACAAAGAGGACCTAAAGCGATCCATAAACGTCGTGTGCCTTATACAAAGAGGACCTAAAGCGACGGGGAACAATGTTTGCCCGACGGGGAGTTAAACTAAGTAACAAGCGATGATTCCAATAGTTCCTGAGTGAACTAATGATGAGATTGATGGATGGATGGTACCGCATTTGCATAGAGTCGTTGTGTCGGTCTCTTTGCATTTGCATAAATCATGAATGGATTGATTATGTGTGGAAAATCATGAATGGATTGATTATGTGTGGAAAATCATGAATGGATTGATTATGTGTGGGAAATTGTGAATTGATTGAGTATGTGTTGAGATTTATGTTTGAATTGGTGAATTGGTGTGCATATGTGATAAATGCATTGGTTGTGGATGATATGTTTTATGCATAGACATATGCTATGTGATGTGGTGGTGTGTTTCCATATGCTATAACCTTGGTATGCCTTATGTGTGAATATGTGATTGAGTGGGTATAATTGATATATGCTATGTGTATTAGTGTGTGATGTTTGTGGTGAGAATGTTTTATATGTGTAATTTTGTGTTATTATATAATTGTATGCAATTATATTATGATTGTGTTTCTCACCCTTCTGCTGTGGTTTGTTGCTCTATGAGGCAATTGCAGATTAGTAGTCTTGGAGGCTTTTGTGAAGATTAGTTCTCCATCCGTTTGTCAGTCTGTCTGCTTTGATACGTAACACGGGAGTCGGGGAACGCTGTAGATATATATGTATACGTTTGTTGAATATATTTTGTATTACTTTTGTACGAATCTTTTGATGTTATAAAATAATTTATTTTGTAAAACAAGTCAGTTATGGATCTTTCTGCTTTATTCCATAATTGAACTTTCCTATTATATGGAAAAAGTTTCCCTTTGAGGTTATTCCATTTTGTGTTATGTATCAAATTTATGAGCAGGGATTGTGTTTTCTTCCCTTAATTGTGGCATCCTTGTTCCTGTCGGAAAAATAAATTTTTATTTTACTCTGATTTAATTATGTATTATTTATTCGCGGTGGGAATTGTGGTGTTACATTTCGGGGTGAGATCTAGTAAGCTGTTGGGCTTTATTGTCAGTGAAAGAGGAATCGAGGTTGATCCAGCAAAAGTAAAAGCAATACAAGATATGCCCGAGCCAAGAACAGAAAAGCAAGTTCGTGGTTTCTTAGGGAGGTTGAACTACATTGCTAGATTCATATCTCATCTTACAGCCACTTGCGAGCCAATATTCAAATTATTGAGAAAAGATCAATCAATTCGTTGGAATAATGATTGCCAAAGGGCATTTGATAAAATAAAAGAGTATTTGCAGAAGCCTCCGATTCTTATGCCTCAAGTTCCAGGGAGACCACTGATAATGTATTTGTCGGTACGTGAAAACTCAATGTGTTGTGTTCTCGGTCAACACGACGAGACAGGTAGGAAAGTGCATGCCATTTACTACTTGAGCAAGAAGTTTACAGATTGTGAGTCTAGATACTTAATGCTTGAGAAGACATGTTGCGCACTTGCATGGGCTGCTAAGCGTTTGAGACAATATATGCTGACTCATACATCCTTATTGATATCAAAGATGGATTCAGTCAAGTACATTTTTGAAAAGCCAGCTCTCACCGGAAGGGTTGCCCGTTGGCAGATGGAGTTGACAGAGTATGACATATAATATACTTCCCAAAAAGCCATAAAGGGTAGTATTCTGTCTGACTATCTTGTTGAGCAACCAATTGATGATTATCAGCCAATGAAGTTTGAGTTCCCTGATGAAGACATCATGTATTTGAAAATGAAAGATTGTGACGAGTCACCAGTTGATAAAGGACCAGATCCTGATGACAAGTGGAAATTGATGTTTGATGGGGTTGTTAATGTGAATGGTAGTGGCGTTGGGGCAGTGCTCATAACTCCAAAAGGTTCCCATATACCTTTCACTGCCAGACTGGCTTTTGATGTCACCAACAATGAAGCCGAATACGAAGCCTGCATTATGGGTATTGAAGAAGCCATTGATTTAAGGGTCAAGACTCTTGATGTATTTGGGGACTCTACTCTAGTGATCAATCAGGTCAACAGAGATTGGCACACCCATCAACCCAACTTGATCCCTTACAGAGATTATACGAGAAGACTGTTGACTTTCTTCAAAACACTAAAGTTGTATCATGTACCTCGTGATGAGAATCAAATGGCAGATGCTTTGGCAACGTTATCTTCTATGATTCAAGTGAATTGGTGGAATCATATACCCAAAATTGATGTGATGCGGCTTTATAGACCTGTTCATGTGTTTGTAGTCGATACAGCGACCGATGATAAACCTTGGTATCATGATATCAAGCATTTCTTGGAGAGTCAAGAGTATCCGACTCGGGCATCCAATAGTGACATGAAGACTCTGAGAAGGTTAGCAGGCAGTTTCTTCTTGAATGAAGATGGCATATTATACAAAAGAAATTTTGACATGGTCTTGCTCAGATGCGTGGATAGACACGAAGCAGACATGTTAATGCAAGAAGTGCACGAAGGTTCTTTCGGTGCCCATGCTGGTGGACATGCCATGGCCAAGAAATTGTTGCGAGCTGGTTATTACTGGATGACCATGGAGGCTGATTGTTTCAAATATGCTCGAAAATGCCACAAGTTCCAGATTTATGCGGATAAAGTGCATGTGCCACCGAATCCTTTAAACGTGATGAGTTCCCCTTGGCCCTTTGCCATGTGGGGCATTGATATGATTGGGAAGATTGAGCCCACCGCCTCTAATGGACATCATTTTATTCTGGTGGCCATTGATTACTTCACCAAGTGGGTGGAAGCTGCTTCGTTTGCAAATGTCACCAAGCAGGTTGTTGCCCGGTTTATCAAGAAAGAGATTATTTGTCGTTACGGGGTGCCCGAAAGGATCGTCACTGATAATGGTTCTAATCTTAATAATAAAATGATGCAAGAGTTGTGCCAGAGCTTTAAGATTGAACATCACAATTTTTCTCCGTATCGCCCAAAGATGAATGGTGCCGTCGAGGCAGCCAATAAAAATATCAAGAAGATTGTGCAAAAGATGGTCGTGACGTACAAGGATTGGCATGAGATGTTGCCTTTCGCTTTGCATGGGTACCGTACATCAGTACGCACGTCTAATGGGGCAACCCCGTTTTCTCTTGTGTATGGTATGGAAGCGGTCTTACCGGTTGAAGTGGAGATTCCTTCTCTGAGGGTCATGATAGATATCAAGCTTGATGAGGCTAAATGGGTTCGAACGAGGTTTAATGAGTTAAGTCTCATAGAAGAGAGGAATTGGCAGCAGTATGCCATGAGCAACTGTAACGCCCCGTTTAGTCCGATTTATTTAATCGAGTCGATTTAATTATTTTCGTTTTTATATTATTTTTTTCTTGAATTTTATTTGACAATATATTATTTTTCATCGTTATTATGTTTTATCGCGTTTTGAGAGCGTTTGCGGGATATTTGAGCTGAGGGGTAAAATGGTCATTTTGAGGGGTTAGATATTTTAGAAAAAAAATAGATATTTTTATAAATAGAGATTTGAGAGAAAAAGAGAGAAAAAGAGAGAAAAGAAAGAGAAAGGAAAGAAAGGAAGAGGAAGGAAAAGAGAAGGAGAGGAAAACTTATGGAAGAAGAAATCATCCGTTCAAGCGCGATTAATTGGGTAAGGGCGAGAAGTTTCGATTATATCATGCTTGTGTATGAATATGTATGTGTGTATTTGAATGTTTACTTGTTTTTCATAGTTTTTCAATTCTAGGTTGAAATGAGAAAAATGAATAGAAATTGATGTTTTCACGGTTGGAAATCGATATGAATCACGTAGTATGATCGTATTATATGTATGAACATTGTTGATACTTATTTTGATTGATTGAAAACGTTTTGGTTGAGAAAAGTTGAATTTTGGGGTTTGGAAGCCATGAGGAGCGCATAAACAGAATTCTGGTTCTGGTGCGATTTGCCAGGCGAATCAGAATTCGCAAGGAGAATCAGGTCTTGTCGTAGCTTCGCCAGGCGAAGTGCTGGCGAAGAGGGATTCGCCAAGCGAAATTCTAATTCGCCAGGAAAAATTCAAGAGACAGAACTTGGTTCAGCTACTGGAACTTTTGGATGTTCAAAAATGACGTTTCGCCGCAGCTTCGCCAGGCGAAATTCTAATTCGCCAGGCAAATCTGGCAGTTTTTCAATAAATTATTTTCTTTGAAAATTCATAACTTTTGATCCGTAACTTAGATCGAGACGTTCTTAGTACCGTTGGAAGGCTAATGAGGTGTTCTTTCTTATAAAAATGGTTTTTAGATTAGTGGCCAATTTAATTATGTCGGGAATTTGGAAACGTGTCATTTTGTCGACTTTTACCGTCGTAATTGTGTGCGATTGATGTGTTATCATGCGATATGCTTTTGATATATAACGTATAGCTTCTGTGTTGTTATATGATGTGAATATATATGATGAGAGGTTGTGATGATGGTTTGTGGTTTTATGGAAAAATAAATGCATTGTTTCGGGTTAAACTTCAATGCATGATTATTGATGTTGAGATGGTTCACATGGTTATATGTATATGCATTTGATTGTCATGAGTCATTAGTATCCCATACTTCATGAATATGCACCATGTGATGTCGTGTGCCCTTGTGGGGTGTGAGCGACGAAATGATTCCAGAGGGAATTTGCTGTAACGATCGTGTTCCTTATACAAAGAGGACCTAAAACGACATTATAGACGATCGTGTGCCTTATACAAAGAGGACCTAAAGCGATCGAATCGTGTTCCTTATACAAAGAGGACCTAAAGCGATCCATAAATGTCGTGAGCCTTATACAAAGAGGACTTAAAGTGACGGGGAACATCGTTTGCCCGACGGGGAGTTACACTAAGTAACAAGCGATGATTCCAATAATTCCTGAGTGAATTAATGATGATGAGAATGATGGATGGAATGGTACTGCATTGCATAGAGTCGTTGTGTCGGTCTCTGTGCATTTGCATAAATCATGAATGGATTGATTATGTGTGGGAAATTGTGAATGGATTGATTATGTGTGGGAAATTGTGAATTGATTGATTATGTGTTGAGCTCGTGATAGCATTGGTGATTTGATATGCATTCGTGATAAATGTATGGATTATGGATTATATGTTTTATGAATGGGCATATGCTATGTTTTGTGGAGATGTTATACATTACAAAGATTGTTTGGATCATCGTTGGTATGCGGTGTATGAATATAGGTGATGTGGTGGTGTGTCCATATGTTATAACTTTGGTATACATCATGTGTGAATATGTTATTATGTTGGTATAATTGATATATGCTATGTTTTTGGATTATTAGGAATATGTTATGTATCGGTGACATGCTATAAGTGTTAGCATGCGATTGTATGGGTGAGTTGATTTATACATGTGATTAAATAGGTTTTGGCATATTATTATGCAATCTTGATTTAGTTGTTATTTCTCACCCTTCTGCTGGAATATGCTTTTTATGGCATAATGCAGATTAGCCGTTGTGGAGGCAAGTGGAAGAGTTAGATCTTCATTTTGCTTATATATTTGGTGTCTGCTCTGATACGTAACACGGGAGTCGGGGGGCGCTTTTGTTATTTATGTTTATATATGTGAACGTATATATTTTGATAACTTGTATGTATATTTTGATGTTATGAAACAACTTATTTTGTAAAACAAGTCAGTTATGGATCTTTCCGCTTTATTCCATAATTGAACTTTCCTTTTGTTGGAAAAAGTTTCCCTTTTATGTTTATTTCATTTTGTGTTATGTATCAAATTTATGAATAGGGATTGTGTTTCCTTTCTTTAAATGTGGCATCCTTGTTTCTGTCTAAGAATAAATTTTTATTCACTCTGATTTATTTATGTATTATTTATCCGTGATGGGAATTGGGGTGTTACATAAGTGGTATCAGAGCAGGTCGGTCTGTCCGGCCAAGTTGTTGAGTCTGTGTGGCATGACAGTTGAATACTGTCGATGTTGTTTGTCCCTTAGTACGTGATATGTGTGTGAAACACTGTCAGTGCTTTCTGGTTTCTAACCCTTTGTCTTCATGACTGAGAATGAGATAAGTGGGGGAGAAGCTTGTGCTTCTCTAAGTTGCTTCAGGTGTGGAGCATTGGCTCAGTGTTCCGTTGGTTGCAAGAGTGTAAGTGTTGTTTGGACAATGTTGTTCCCGATTCCGGAGGGAATGCGGAGGTAAGGTTTATGTCAACTAAGGATTTGTGCCTTAGGTAGTTTTGTGCACAAGATGCAAGAAATGCTATTATAGTTTGGTAAAGACGATTTATGCCCCATCATGATTGTCGACGGTCTATTGACAAATTGAGAAACTGATCACCCTTAATCTCTTGTTAATAGTAGACGGAATTATGTTGGATGGAATAGACGTGTCTTTCCAACTTTGATAGTATGTTTTGTGAATTGTTTGGAGCTAAGCCAGTGAGTACAGATTGTTTTGTTGAGTCGATGAAGATTCTAATATCGGAAGATGAGACGGATTAGAGGTTTTGGTATATTGGTCCAGTTGGGAAGTCATTGAGAGAGAACGATTGGGTATCGCTAATGGTTGTTCTCAGAGAGTAGAGTGTGAACTCAAATTTGACGAAGGTGAAGATTTGAGGTCAGGATCTGCTAAGTAAGTAGAAGAACTTTTAGGAAGTGAAACTCAGATGTTTGTCATGTTTGTGATGATAGTGTTCTGGAAATTGGCAGGAAAGCCACAATGATGGGCCGTCAGTTGTGCATGGTTTCAGATGTGTTTTTGGATGAAACATTAGTGTGTCGACTTGAAGAGGTCCAGCATGGTTGGTAAGGAAAAGGATAATAGCATGAGGTTGCGTGTTAATCAGTGAGTAGTATGGAAACTTGTGGTTGTGTTCTGGATAGCTTGAGTTTTGAATTGTGACGAATCGCGAACGATTTGAAGTTCCTTGATGGTATTACTTTTGTTATGGGTTGTATATGTTATGGTTGTGGAGTATATGAATTGTATCTTTCATACTTGTTTGGATAAGTTCATAGTGATGTTTATTGGATGATATTCTGATTTATTTTAAATCAAAGGATGAGTATGTAGAGCATTTGAGGATTGAGTTACAAGGGTTGAAAGAGAGGGAGCTTTCTACTAAATTATCAAAGTGAGAATTTTGATTGAAAGAGGTTAGTTTTATTGGTTATGTTATTTTCGATGATGGTATTGTTGTGTATCTATCCAAAATAGATGCAGTTCTACATTGAGAGACTCCAAAGTCGGTTAAGGAGATTAGAAACTTTTGGGCTTAGTTGGTTGTTACTGTAGGTTATGGAAGACTTTGCTAAGTTAGTACTTCTGTTATCTCAGTTGACTTGCAAAGGGTGAGTCGTTTGTTTTGGATGTTCGTTGTGAGTAAGTTTTGGTGAGCTGAAGTAGAGATTGACTATGGCTCCAATTTTGATTCTGCCTGATCCTAATAAATTATTTATGGAATATTGGGATGCGTCCTTGATGAGTGTAGTTAGTGTGTTAATGCGAGAGGGTAAAGTCATTTCTTATGCTTTACGACAATTGAGGATTCATGATTTCAAGATGGTTGCGGTTACTTTTGTGTTGAGAATCTTGAGGTATTATTTTGAGGGTTTTAGGTTCAAGGTGTTTGGTAATCACAAGGGTTTAGAGTACTTGTTTGGTCAGAAGGAATAAAGTAGGAGACAACGTGGATGGTTGGAATTCCTGATTAGTTATGACCTTGGCTCGAATTATCCTATTGGAAAAGTTAATGTCGTGCCTGATGAGTTAAGTCGAAAGTTTTTACATATGTCTGCTTTGATGGTTAAAGAGTGGGAACTTTTGGAAGAATTTAGAGATTTGAGTTGGTGTGTGAATTGACATCTGATAGTGTGAGGCTTGGTATGCTAAAGGTCAATAATGATTTTCTGTTGACCGTTAGCGAGAAACAGAGGCTGGATGTGAAATTTGTTGAATTAATGACGGTTGGAAATAAAGATGTGAATGGTGACTTTAAAGTGGATGATCAGGGTGTTTTGAGATTCCATGGTAGAATTTGTATTCCTGATGATTCGAAATTGAAAAAGATGATTTTAGAGGAAGGACACCGGAGTAGTTTGAGTATACATCCGGGAGCTAATAAAATGTATCAAGATTTGAAGAAGATCTTTTGATAGTCAGAGAATTAGAGTTGGTTGAGCAGTTCAGAGACTTGTGTCTGGTGTGTAAGCTAACACATCAGAGTTTGAGGTTGGGTATATTAAAAGTGAACAGTGAATTTTGGCGAATATGATAAAGAGTTAGACTTTAGACGTGGGATTGATAGTTTTGATGGTTACGAGTAATCAGAGTGCGCAACGGAAGCGTGATGTGGCACAATTTGTATATGCGTGTGTGACTGGTAAGAGTTCATAGGTTGAACATTATGAACATGTAGGATGATGAGACCATTGGACGTTTCAGAATGGAAGTGTTAGGTGAAAGGTTTAAATATTATTCATAGGCTACTATGTAGATGGATGTTTTGGTTATATGTTCGATTGGTGAATCGTAGCATTGTTGTAATAATGTTGTGTGACAAGGATGTTGGTATTGTGGTTATGTAGAGGTTGTTGAAACGATGTTGGGTCGTGGAACTTTATGTTCTTGTTTTTGTCATTGCCTCGTTTTTATCTGATGTTTCGAGTGCGAGTAGCTAATTCCTTGTAGGGAATTAGGGGAGTGTTACCTACGGTGATGGTAACGATCTTGTTGTGTTTCGGTTTAAGAGTGAACCTGTGTGTTCCTAACTTGGGTATTCTTTGAGTTGTGAGTTGGTCGTCAAGTGCATGGGCATTGCATCTTGTCATTGTCGTTATTACCGTTGTTGTGTCGTTGCAGTAGTTGTTGTTAGCAAGGGGGTTTGTTAGTTTTGTTATTCATGGTGTTGCCTTTAATGGTATGAGAGTGGGTTAGTTGGATACGAGAGTCGTATCCGGAGTTGTTTGCACCAAGTATATTTTCGAGGACGAAAATATCTAAGTGGGGGAGAATTGTAACGCCCTGTTTTGTCTGATTTATTTAATCGAGTCGATTTAATTATTTTTGTTTTTATATTATTTTATTCTTGACTTTTATTTGACAATATATTATTTTTCATCATTATTATGTTTTATCGCGTTTTGAGAGCGTTTGCGAGATAAATGAGCTGAGGGGTAAAATGGTCATTTTGAGGGGTTAGATATTTTAGAAAAAATTAGATATATTTATAAATAGAGATTTGAGAGAAAAAGAGAGAAAAGAAAGAGAAAGGAAAGAATGGAAGAGGAAGGAAAAGAGAAGGAGAGGAAAACTTATGGAAGAAGAAATCATCCGTTTAAGCGCGATTAATCGGGTAAGGGCGAGAAGTTTCGATTATATCATGCTTGTGTATGAATATGTATGTGTGTGTTTGAATGTCTACTTGTTTTTCATAGTTTTTCAATTCTAGGTTGAAATGAGAAAAATGAATAGAAATTGATGTTTTCATGGTTGGAAATCGATATGAATCACGTAGTATGATCGTATTATATGTATGAACATTGTTGATACTTGTTTTGATTGATTGAAAATGTTTTGGTTGGGAAAAGTTGAATTTTGGGGTTTGGAAGCCATGATTAGCGCAGAAATAGAATTCTGGTTCTGGTACGATTCGCCAGGCGAATCAGGTCTTGCCGCAGCTTCGCCAGGCGAAGTGCTGGCGAAAAGGGATTCGCCAGGCGGAATTCAAATTCGCCAGGCGAAACTCAAGAGACAGAACTTGGTTCAGCTACGGGAACTTTTGGATTTTCAAAAATGACGTTTCGCCGCAGCTTCGCCAGGCGAAGTGCTGGCGAAGAGGGATTCGCCAGGCGAAATTCTAATTCGCCAAGCGAATCTGGCAGTTTTTCAATAAATTATTTTCTTGGAAAATTCATAACTTTTGATCCGTAACTCGGATCGAGACGTTCTTAGTACCGTTGGAAGGCTAATGAGGTGTTCTTTCTTATAAAAATGATTTTGAGATTAGTGGCCAATTTAATTGTGTTGGGAATTTGGAAACGTGACATTTTGTCGACTTTTACCGTCGTAATTGTGTGCGATTGATGTGTTATCATGCGATATGCTTTTGATATATAACGTATAGCTTGTGTGCTGTTATATGATGTGAATATATATGATGAGAGGTTGTGATGATGGTTTGTGGTCTTATGGAAAAATAAATGCATTGTTTCGGGTTAAACTTCAATGCATGATTATTGATGTTGAGATGGTTCACATGGTTATATGTATATGCATTTGATTGTCATGAGTCATTAGTATGCCATACATCATGATTATGCACCATGTGATGTCGTGTGCCCTTGTGGGGTGTGAGCGAAGAAACGATTCCAGAGGGAATCTGCTGTAACGATCGTGTGCCTTATACAAAGAGGACCTAAAGCGACGTTACAGACGATCGTGTGCCTTATACAAAGAGGACCTAAAGCGATCGGATCGTGTGCCTTATACAAAGAGGACCTAAAGCGATCCATAAACGTCGTGAGCCTTATACAAAGAGGACCTAAAGCGATGGGGAACATCGTTTGCCCGACGGGGAGTTACACTAAGTAACAAGCGATGATTCCAATAATTCCTGAGTGAATTAATGATGATGAGAATGATGGATGGAATGGTACCGCATTGCATAGAGTCATTGTGTCAGTCTCTGTGCATTTACAAAAATCATGAATGGATTAATTATGTGTGGGAAATTGTGAATTGATTGATTATGTGTGGGAAATTGTGAATTGATTGATTATGTGTTGAGCTCGTGATAGCATTGGTGATTTGATATGCATTCGTGATAAATGTATTGATTATGGATGATATGTTTTATGAATGGGCATATGCTATGTTTTGTGGAGATGTTATACATTACAAAGATTGTTTGGATCATCGTTGGTATGCGGTGTATGAATATAGGTGATGTGGTGGTGTGTCCATATGTTATAACTTTGGTATACATCATGTGTGAATATGTTATTATGTTGGTATAATTGATATATGATATGTTATTGGATTATTAGGAATATGTTATGTATCAGTGACATGCTATAAGTGTTAGCATGCGATTGTATGGGTGAGTTGATTTATACATGTGATTAAATAGGTTTTGGCATATTATTATGCAATCTTGATTTAGTTGTTATTTCTCACCCTTCTGCTGGAATATGCTTTTTATGGCATAATGCAGATTAGCCGTCGTGGAGGCAAGTGGAAGAGTTAGATCTTTATTTTGCTTATATCTTTGGTGTCTGCTCTGATACGTAACACGGGAGTCGGGGGCGCTTTTGTTATTTATGTTTATTCCATAATTGAACTTTCCTTTTGTTGGAAAAAGTTTCCCTTTTATGTTTATTCCATTTTGTGTTATGTATCAAATTTATGAGCAGGGATTGTGTTTTCTTTCTTTAAATGTGGCATCCTTGTTTCTGTCTAAGAATAAATTTTTATTCACTATGATTTATTTATGTATTATTTAACCGCGATGGGAATTGGGGTGTTACAGCAACTGTATCAGAGAAGGATGAAACGGGCATTCAATCAGAAAGTGCGTCCTCAAAATTATCAGACAGGTGACTTGGTGTTGAAAAGGATTCTTCCTCCTAATACAGATCACAGGGGCAAATGGACTCCGAATTATGAAGGTCCATATGTTGTCAAGAAGCTTTTCTCGGGCGGAGCCTTGATGCTTACAACTATGGATGGTGAAGATTTTCCGTCGCCTGTGAACTCAGACGCAGTTAAAAAAATACTTCGCATAAATGGACTCGCTGGACAGTAAAAAGAGAGTCCAGGCAAAAAAGGGCATCCCAGCGGACCATAAAAGATAAAAAGAAGAAAAAAAAGAAAAAGGTTCGGGCAAAAATTAGGGATACAATTTTTAAAAAAAATGAGTACACCCGGTAAGTTGAAAACCCGAAAGGGCAACTTAGGCAAAAATGGGTATCCCGAAGGATTGAAAATCCGCAAAGGGAGATCCAGGAAAAAGAGGGATTTAAAAGCGAAAGGTTGCGATCTGAGTAACCTGTATCCCATCTCGTTTCAACAAGAGGTATTCTGAAGGATAGGAATCTGTCCAATCATCCCCCTCGAAAAGCGAAGCACTTGGAGAGTCTTGAAGACATATGAATCATAGCAGGATTGAAACTCAATGGATTTCCGTTTTCCACATTGCCGTTAGGATAGTTTCTTTTCTCTTTTAAGCAATTACCTCTTTCCAGGAATTGCCTCTTGATGTAAACGCCTATTTTCGGGCTTTTCAATCAATAAAATTTTCTTTATTCAGAATAGCCATTTCTTGTGTTTTCTTTTACAGTTTGTTTTGATTGCAAAAAACGTCCGAGTTTTTGATAAACGTTGCATTTGAAAACATCGAGGTTTTACAATGACATGCGCGAAAAAGAAAATAATTAAAATTGCTTTGAATGTCAGGTGCTCTTGGGTGATGAATTCAAAATTCATTGATACACTAGGGCATGTGTGCACACCCTTTTGTTGGCAGGTGTTAATGTTCGTTGGTTAGCCCATCAATGGCACATGATGTCTTCAGTGCCTTTTTCAGCAGGACTCAAATAAGAGTTCTCCCCAAGCAGAAACGGTTACATCAACAGGAAGTTTCTTCCTTGAGGTTGTTATCCCCAGCAGAGTTCCACGGTTCATCCCCAAATAGATTGCTTAAGGTGATACTTCCCCAGCAAAGTTATCATTTCCTACAGCAACCTCAATAGGTTTGTCAGGTCAGAGCCCAGATCAGGAGATCAGGTCAATTTGTCTTCCCCAGTATGGTTTGCGACCACGAAGTCAATCCAGCTTGTTATCCCCAGCGAAGTTTCCTTCTTTTCCTCAGCATTTATTTTGCTAAGGAACCTCCTTGCATTTTGCATATAGTAATCATTGCATCCTTAAAACGCGTAGCATTTCAATTTCGTATGGAGCATTACGCCATGGAAAAATTCAAACATATGCATGCGAAGCATAAGCCAGTTTTGGTACCTCGTGCGAGGGCCCAGAACTGTTTCTCTTCAATCACATCGTCGACAAAGCAAAAGAATGCCTCTTTCATTCCCCACCAGACATTTCAAAGCAGTACCAGGGTTTCACCACTTTTCTCCCCATAGAGTCCTATTACTCGGTTTGTAAATCTTTTGATCTTACGTCTTAACCGCGTTTTTTCGGAACCATTCCCGATAGGATCCCTTTAGCTATTCCCGACAGACGGCCTTTAAGTTTTAAACCTATCCGTTCTTGACAGACCCATTTACCATTCCCGATAGGTAACCCATAGGTTTTCAACTTTACCTGTTCTCGACAGGCGACCTTTGAGTTTTAAACCTAGCCATTCCCGACAGGTCCATTTTGTAACACCCCTTTCTATACCCCCAAATAATTAATTAAATCATTTAGGCACGTATTGAAAATTTTATCAGAGTATAATAGCAAACACGGCATAAAAAGGTATGTCACATTATGCTTGAAATTAAAACACATACAACACCTGCTCAAATGATATGCAACAGTGGGGTAACTTTCGACAATCAAGGATCTCAGTCCTTATACCCACATGTCAACATTTAGAATAAAAGCGGAAACATCTAAACATTGATTAAAAAAACATATATACATATATATATATATATCATACTCCAATAGTAGTCACCAATATCATTCATGTTTACATAAACATTCATCAGCTAGATACATGTACAAAAGTATCACAAAAGCTCATAAACACATCCTAGCTACCCGGTGCTACATATCAGAGCCAGACGACCAAAAAGGAAATGAAGTCACGCTTCACAAAAGACCACCAGATACCTAATCTGCAATGCCTCATAGAGCATCATAAAACAGCAGAAGGGTGAGAAATATTATCATAATAACGTTGCATATAATTATATATCTCAACATATAATACACATATACCACATTCTCACCACAACTCGTCACTATGCATATATATATATACATATAACACCAAGCATATACCATAAATCAAATACACGGCATAACAATCCGTAATTAACGCCTCCTTCACATAGGCATATTCATTCATGCTCAAATACATGTATCCCCAATACATCTCAATTCATCACCATTCATTCAACACAACACACATACATGTTTATTCACCAATGTATCATTACAAAGATACAACTCTTATCGCCATTCATCACATCTTACTCAATATACATCGCAAGGCATATATATATATATATATATATATATATATATATACAAAACCAAGCATATACATCACAATTCTTATCATTCAACATAAATACATATATTCAGGTTCCTTCATCAATGCACATATACAAAGATGACCAATGCAAATCATAGAGACCGACTCACGACTCTATGCAAATGCAATGCGGTACCGACTCAATCATCACTAGTTCACTCAGAAACTCTGCTGGAATCATCGCTCGTTACATAGAGTAACTCCCCGTCGGGCCTACGATGTTCCCCGTCGCTATAAACCATTATTTCAGGGCGTACGACGTTTATGGATTGCTTTCGACCACTATTTCAAGGCGCACAATCCGATTGCCATAGTCCACTATTTCAGGGCGCACAATCATTTGTGATTAATCGCTTCTACCATTATTTCAGGGCGTAAGACGATAAAACTGATTGTGATTAATCGCTTCTACCATTATTTCAGGGCGTAAGACGATAAAACTGATTGTGATTAATCGCTTCTACCATTATTTCAGGGCGTAAGACGATAAAACTGATTCATCTATGAATCTTCCAATGCAAGAATGCATATCATGATACTTGACACATTAATGACTCATGCCAACATCAAATGCTCATGCATTAACAATAATCATGTATTTCAAGTACATATAAAGTAATGCACACAATTGCCCAAAATGGCCACAAACACCAATATACCATTCCACAACATCAAATTCCCATCAAAGAATCATCACACAAGCCATCTCATAACATATCATAATATGTCTTACAATATTGAAAAATAACTCAAAATTCCATTATTCGGTTTTCCAAAAAAAAGTCGGCTAAAAGTCGGCCAAAAATAATATTTTCTATCATCATCAAAAAGTACTCATCTACAGCTTCGATTCGGTATAAAGAACTCTTAAATACGATAAACGGTTAACAAGATATGAATATTTCAAAATAACGCAAAAACATAAACCGGACGCCCGACACTATGAAACGGTTCGTAAAAAATGTACCGATTGGACCAAGTTCAGACCTCAAAACTATTTTTCCTAGAAAGTACATCTCGTTAGCTTTCTAACTCTTCAAACGGGGATCAAAACCGACTTACGGTTCAAGAGATATGAATTTCCGAAGTTTCCCCGACAAACCAGAATTTCTGCTTCAGCACAGTAGGTATCGATACATAGGCTTTATGTATCGATACATAAAGACCTCATGTATCGATCCCTAACTCGCATGTATCGATCCCTGCTGTAGTAAAAAATCCATTTTTCCCAATTTTCACAGTAGGGATCGATCCCTGGGATTATGTATCGATCCCTAACCCTGTTTTTCACAAAAAACCAGATTTTCTCAAAATACACCTTTGCTGTCCTTTTCCCGAATCTCCGAAAACTCGACTAAATCGAACATTTTCACCGAAACAAACATATACGCGCAACCACCAAATACATAAGAACAATTTAGAACACATAAACGAAATTTCTACGACGTTCGATTTTTCGATTAAATTTCAACCTTTCAAAAACCAGAATTTTTAAACTTCACCAAATCGAATAAAAAGCACGACATACGACGACCTAACCTTCCTCGATACAACTACGTAATTTATTTCGAATTCTAACCGTGAAAACATCGGTTTTTATCGATTTCCTATAATTCGACCTAAACGGAAACAACAACGGAAACATACCGAAAACTAACCGAAACATAACCAAACTTCATGAAACTTCAAACAGCAGCTCACATACATATAACCAACCAACACATGTATTTATACGACTTTTCGACCGTAAAAACATCGATTTCTATCGATTCCGTCAAATACGGCATAAACGGAAACATATGGAAAACAACCAAAACATCCACACAAAACACATACATAATCATACACAAAATTAGGATAACAATATTTCACACCCTTACCCGATTAAACCGATTCCTAGAAGTTGTTTTCTTTGATTCCTAGCTTTCCTCTTTTTCTTCTTCTCTTTCTCTTCTTTTCTTTTCTTCTCCTCTTTCTCTCTATTTTTCTGTTTTTCTTTCTTTTCTCTCTTTCTCATTCTCTACTATCTTTTCTCTCTCAAATATCTATTTCTTATATAAAGAAAAATATCTTAACACACGAAAAAGACCAAAATACCCCTACACTCAAAATCTCGCAAACGCTCTCACAACGCGATGAAACATAATCACGATGAAAAATAACATTTTTCTAAATAAAAGTCGAAAATATAATAATATAATAATAAAATAATCAAAATGACTCGATTATTTATATAAGACAAAACTGGGGCGTTACAACTCTCCCCCACTTAGAAATTTTCGTCCTCGAAAATATACTGAGACGAACAACCCCGGACACGACTCTCGCATCCGACTAACAAACCAACATGCCAACAAAAGGCACCCCACAAATAACACAACTGACAAACCACCTTGTTAACAGCAGATACAACAACAACACGACAACGACGACAACAACAACGACAAGATGCAAAGCCCATACAATGCACTTGACGAGCAACTCACAACTCAAGGAAAACCACGATACCAACACACAGGTTCACTCTAGAACCAAAACACAACAAGATCGTTACCATCACTGTAGGTAACACTCCCCTAATTCCCCATCATAGGAATTAGCTACACACACTCGAACCATCACCATGGAAACGAGGCAACAACACAAACAAGAACACAAGTTCCACGACTCAACATCATTCCAACAACCTCGACCAAACCAGGATACCAAACATCTTTGTCATACAACTAGTCACAAAAATGCTACGCTCCACCAATCGGACATAAAACCAAACATCCATCTACATAGTAGCCCATGGATAACATTTTAACCTTTCACCTAACACTTCCATACTGAAACATCCAATAGTCTTACCAATCTTACGTGCTTCCAATGTTTAACCTATGAACTCTTACAAGTCACACACGCATATACGAATCATGCCACATCGCGCTTCCGCTGCGCACTCTGATTACCCGAAACCATCAAAACTACCAATCTCACGTCTAAAGTCTAACTCTTTCTCATATTCGCCAAAACTCACTGTTCACTTTAATATACCCAACCTCGCACTCTACTGCATTATCTCTCACACCAGATACGAGTCCCTGAACTGCTCAAATAATTCTCATCCATCCAAACAGACATGTATAAAACCTTCGACTTAACTCATCAGGCACGACATTAACTTCACCAATGGGATAATTCCAACTAAAGTCGTAACTCATCACAAATTCCAACCATCCTCTCTATCTCATACTATATTCCTGCCGACCAAACAAGTACTCAAAATTCTTGTGATTACTAAACACTTCGAATCCATAACCAAAAAGATAATACCTCCAAATTATCCAACACAATACAACCGCAACCAATTCCAAATCCTGAATAATATAGATCTATTTATGAATCCTCGATGGTCGCAAAGCATAAGCCACGAATTTACTTTCTTGCATTAACACACTACCTAAACTCATCCAAGACACATCATAATACCTCACAAACGATTCATCAGGATCACACAGAATCAAAACTGAAGCCATAGACAACTTCTACTCCAGCTCACCAAAACTTACTCACAACGAACATCCAAACAAACGACTCACCCTTTGTAAGTCAACGGAGATACCAGAAGTACGAACTTAACAAAGTCTTCCATAACTTGTAATAACAACCAACTGAGTCCAAAAGTTTCTAATCTCCTTAACTAACTTCGGAGCCTCTCAATGTAGAACTACATCTACTTCCGATGGATCCATTAAGCATACTCTCATCTGAAATAACATTTCCAAGAAACTAGCCCTTTTCAGCCAAAATTCTCACTCGAATAACTTAGCATAAAACTTCGTCTCTTTTCAACACTTGTAATTCAAATCTCAAACACTTTACTCATTCTTCCTCTTAGTTTATAACAAATCCAAATATCCTCAATCGAAACCACTACGAACTTATCCAAATAAATATGGAAGATACGATTCCTTTACTCCACAAACATTACAGATTCCTTACTAACACCAAATAACATCACTGCACGTTGTAATACCCAAACAAATTCCAAAAGATATAAATTCTTAAAGCTTTTGCAAAACTTTCCACTGGGTAACTGGTTACTCACACACAAGCTTGACCGAGTACATACCAGCCTATCCCAATGATAACAACCATAACCAGTCACATTAAATCGATCAAAGCCTCTACTCACAAAATCCACCATTCTTATCAAACCTTCCAAACAATTGTAATTTCAATCAAACTCAACCAAACCATTCCAATCATCTATTCCCGAAAGTGGACACTTATTCTCAATCGTTACCTTATTCAATCGTCAGTAATCCATACACAATTTCTTCTCTTAACAGTCCAAATTCCGTAAATCCCCACATGTAGCAACAACCAACCAAAAAGAACTCTCAAATATTACATCCACACCTAAGGGTTTCCTCAAGATTTCCATTAATGCCCTAAAACTCCCAAGACTTCAAACTTCACCAGAACTCTAAGTTTGCTGTCCATAGTCTCAATACCATTATACTTGTTATTCCATTCCATCATCCTTCCTTTTGTTACCAACAATACTGGAGCTCTCTAAGACAACACCTTAATGTTCCATCCAAAAACACATCTGAAAACCATGCCCAACTGACGGCCCATCACTGCGACTTCCTGCCAATTCCCAGAACACTACCATCACAGACAAAACAAACGTCTTATTCCCATCTACTAAGAGTTTCCTACTTACTTAGCAGATATAAACCTCAACTATTCACCTTCGTCCAATTAAGTTTAATCTCTACTCTCTGTGAAACAGTCCTTAAATAAAACCCAATCATTCTCTCTCAATGACTTCCCAACTGGACTAACATAACAAAACCTCTAATCCATTTCATCTTCCGATATTAGCATCTTCATCGACTCATCAAAATAATCTGTAATCATCTCTTTAAATTCCAAACAACTCACTTCACACACTATCAAAGCCGGAAAGACCCGCCTATTCCATCCAACATAATTTCCGTCTGCTATCAACAAGAGATTAAGGGTGATCAGTTCCTCAATTTGCCAATAGACAGTCGACAATCATGATGGGGCATAAACCGTCTTTACCAAACTATAATAGCCTTTCTTGCATCCAATACACAAAACTATCCAAGGCACAAATCCTTAGTTAACATAAACCTTATCTCCGCATTTCTTACGGAATCGGGAACAACACTGTCCAAACAACACTTACAATCTTGCAATTCACAACACACTGAGCCAGCGCTCCACACCTGAAGCAACATGGAGAAGTACCAGCTTCTCCCCCACTTATCTCATTCTAACTCCTGAAAACAAAGGATTAGAAAACCAAAAAGCACTGACAGTGTTTCACACACATATCACGTACTAAGGGACAAACAACAACGACAGTATTCAACTGTCACACCAACAGACTCAACAACTGACTCAACACTGGCTCTGATACCACTTAATGTAACACCCCTTTCTATACCCCCAAATAATTAATTAAATCATTTAGGCACGTATTGAAAATTTTATCAGAGTATAATAGCAAACACGGCATAAAAAGGTATGTCACATTATGCTTGAAATTAAAACACATACAACACCTGCTCAAATGATATGCAACAGTGGGGTAACTTTCGACAATCAAGGATCTCAGTCCTTATACCCACATGTCAACATTTAGAATAAAAGCGGAAACATCTAAACATTGATTAAAAAAACATATATACATATATATATATATATATCATACTCCAATAGTAGTCACCAATATCATTCATGTTTACATAAACATTCATCAGCTAGATACATGTACAAAAGTATCACAAAAGCTCATAAACACATCCTAGCTACCCGGTGCTACATATCAGAGCCAGACGACCAAAAAGGAAATGAAGCCACGCTTCACAAAAGACCACCAGATACCTAATCTGCAATGCCTCATAGAGCATCATAAAACAACAGAAGGGTGAGAAATATTATCATAATAACGTTGCATATAATTATATATCTCAACATATAATACACATATACCACATTCTCACCACAACTCGTCACTATGCATATATATATACATATAACACCAAGCATATACCATAAATCAAATACACGGCATAACAATCCGTAATTAACGCCTCCTTCACATAGGCATATTCATTCATGCTCAAATACATGTATCCCCAATACATCTCAATTCATCACCATTCATTCAACACAACACACATACATGTTTATTCACCAATGTATCATTACAAAGATACAACTCTTATCGCCATTCATCACATCTTACTCAATATACATCGCAAGGCATATATATATATATATATATATATATATATATATATATATATATATATATATATACAAAACCAAGCATATACATCACAATTCTTATCATTCAACATAAATACATATATTCAGGTTCCTTCATCAATGCACATATACAAAGATGACCGATGCAAATCATAGAGACCGACTCACGACTCTATGCAAATGCAATGCGGTACCGACTCAATCATCACTAGTTCACTCAGAAACTCTGCTGGAATCATCGCTCGTTACATAGAGTAACTCCCCGTCGGGCCTACGATGTTCCCCGTCGCTATAAACCATTATTTCAGGGCGTACGACGTTTATGGATTGCTTTCGACCACTATTTCAAGGCGCACAATCCGATTGCCATAGTCCACTATTTCAGGGCGCACAATCATTTGTGATTAATCGCTTCTACCATTATTTCAGGGCGTAAGACGATAAAACTGATTGTGATTAATCGCTTCTACCATTATTTCAGGGCGTAAGACGATAAAACTGATTGTGATTAATCGCTTCTACCATTATTTCAGGGCGTAAGACGATAAAACTGATTCATCTATGAATCTTCTAATGCAAGAATGCATATCATGATACTTGACACATTAATGACTCATGCCAACATCAAATGCTCATGCATTAACAATAATCATGTATTTCAAGTACATATAAAGTAATGCACACAATTGCCCAAAATGGCCACAAACACCAATATACCATTCCACAACATCAAATTCCCATCAAAGAATCATCACACAAGCCATCTCATAACATATCATAATATGTCTTACAATATTGAAAAATAACTCAAAATTCCATTATTCGGTTTTCCAAAAAAAAGTCGGCTAAAAGTCGGCCAAAAATAATATTTTCTATCATCATCAAAAAGTACTCATCTACAGCTTCGATTCGGTATAAAGAACTCTTAAATACGATAAACGGTTAACAATATATGAATATTTCAAAATAACGCAAAAACATAAACCGGACGCCCGACACTACGAAACGGTTCGTAAAAACTGTACCGATTGGACCAAGTTCAGACCTCAAAACTATTTTTCCTAGAAAGTACATCTCGTTAGCTTTCTAACGCTTCAAACGGGGATCAAAACCGACTTACGGTTCAAGAGATATGAATTTCCGAAGTTTCCCCGACAAACCAGAATTTCTGCTTCAGCACAGTAGGTATCGATACATAGGCTTTATGTATCGATACATAAAGACCTCATGTATCGATCCCTAACTCGCATGTATCGATCCCTGCTGTAGTAAAAATTCCATTTTTCCCAATTTTCACAGTAGGGATCGATCCCTGGGATTATGTATCGATCCCTAACCCTGTTTTTCACAAAAAACCAGATTTTCTCAAAATACACCTTTGCTGTCCTTTTCCCGAATCTCCGAAAACTCGACTAAATCGAACATTTTCACCGAAACAAACATATACGCGCAACCACCAAATACATAAGAACAATTTAGAACACATAAACGAAATTTCTACGACGTTCGATTTTTCGATTAAATTTCAACCTTTCAAAAACCAGAATTTTTAAACTTCACCAAATCGAATAAAAAGCACGACATACGACGACCTAACCTTCCTCGATACAACTACGTAATTTATTTCGAATTCTAACCGTGAAAACATCGGTTTTTATCGATTTCCTATAATTCGACCTAAACGGAAACAACAACGGAAACATGCCGAAAACTAACCGAAACATAACCAAACTTCATGAAACTTCAAACAGCAGCTCACATACATATAACCAACCAACACATGTATTTATACGACTTTTCGACCGTAAAAACATCGATTTCTATCGATTCCGTCAAATACGGCATAAACGGAAACATATGGAAAACAACCAAAACATCCACACAAAACACATACATAATCATACACAAAATTAGGATAACAATATTTCACACCCTTACCCGATTAAACCGATTCCTAGAAGTTGTTTTCTTTGATTCCTAGCTTTCCTCTTTTTCTTCTTCTCTTTCTCTTCTTTTCTTTTCTTCTCCTCTTTCTCTCTATTTTTCTGTTTTTCTTTCTTTTCTCTCTTTCTCATTCTCTACTATCTTTTCTCTCTCAAATATCTATTTCTTATATAAAGAAAAATATCTTAACACACGAAAAAGACCAAAATACCCCTACACTCAAAATCTCGCAAACGCTCTCACAACGCGATGAAACATAATCACGATGAAAAATAACATTTTTCTAAATAAAAGTCGAAAATATAATAATATAATAATAAAATAATCAAAATGACTCGATTATTTATATAAGACAAAACCGGGGCGTTACAACTCTCCCCCACTTAGAAATTTTCGTCCTCGAAAATATACTGAGACGAACAACCCCGGACACGACTCTCGCATCCGACTAACAAACCAACATGCCAACAAAAGGCACCCCACAAATAACACAACTGACAAACCACCTTGTTAACAGCAGATACAACAACAACACGACAACGACGACAACAACAACGACAAGATGCAAAGCCCATACAATGCACTTGACGAGCAACTCACAACTCAAGGAAAACCACGATACCAACACACAGGTTCACTCTAGAACCAAAACACAACAAGATCGTTACCATCACTGTAGGTAACACTCCCCTAATTCCCCATCATAGGAATTAGCTACACACACTCGAACCATCACCATGGAAACGAGGCAACAACACAAACAAGAACACAAGTTCCACGACTCAACATCATTCCAACAACCTCGACCAAACCAGGATACCAAACATCTTTGTCATACAACTAGTCACAAAAATGCTACGCTCCACCAATCGGACATAAAACCAAACATCCATCTACATAGTAGCCCATGGATAACATTTTAACCTTTCACCTAACACTTCCATACTGAAACATCCAATAGTCTTACCAATCTTACGTGCTTCCAATGTTTAACCTATGAACTCTTACAAGTCACACACGCATATACGAATCATGCCACATCGCGCTTCCGCTGCGCACTCTGATTACCCGAAACCATCAAAACTACCAATCTCACGTCTAAAGTCTAACTCTTTCTCATATTCGCCAAAACTCACTGTTCACTTTAATATACCCAACCTCGCACTCTACTGCATTATCTCTCACACCAGATACGAGTCCCTGAACTGCTCAAATAATTCTCATCCATCCAAACAGACATGTATAAAACCTTCGACTTAACTCATCAGGCACGACATTAACTTCACCAATGGGATAATTCCAACTAAAGTCGTAACTCATCACAAATTCCAACCATCCTCTCTATCTCATACTATATTCCTGCCGACCAAACAAGTACTCAAAATTCTTGTGATTACTAAACACTTCGAATCCATAACCAAAAAGATAATACCTCCAAATTATCCAACACAATACAACCGCAACCAATTCCAAATCCTGAATAATATAGATCTATTTATGAATCCTCGATGGTCGCAAAGCATAAGCCACGAATTTACTTTCTTGCATTAACACACTACCTAAACTCATCCAAGACACATCATAATACCTCACAAACGGTTCATCAGGATCACACAGAATCAAAACTGAAGCCATAGACAACTTCTACTCCAGCTCACCAAAACTTACTCACAACGAACATCCAAACAAACGACTCACCCTTTGTAAGTCAACGGAGATACCAGAAGTACGAACTTAACAAAGTCTTCCATAACTTGTAATAACAACCAACTGAGTCCAAAAGTTTCTAATCTCCTTAACTAACTTCGGAGCCTCTCAATGTAGAACTACATCTACTTCCGATGGATCCATTAAGCATACTCTCATCTGAAATAACATTTCCAAGAAACTAGCCCTTTTCAGCCAAAATTCTCACTCGAATAACTTAGCATAAAACTTCGTCTCTTTTCAACACTTGTAATTCAAATCTCAAACACTTTACTCATTCTTCCTCTTAGTTTATAACAAATCCAAATATCCTCAATCGAAACCACTACGAACTTATCCAAATAAATATGGAAGATACGATTCCTTTACTCCACAAACATTACAGATTCCTTACTAACACCAAATAACATCACTGCACGTTGTAATACCCAAACAAATTCCAAAAGATATAAATTCTTAAAGCTTTTGCAAAACTTTCCACTGGGTAACTGGTTACTCACACACAAGCTTGACCGAGTACATACCAGCCTATCCCAATGATAACAACCATAACCAGTCACATTAAATCGATCAAAGCCTCTACTCACAAAATCCACCATTCTTATCAAACCTTCCAAACAATTGTAATTTCAATCAAACTCAACCAAACCATTCCAATCATCTATTCCCGAAAGTGGACACTTATTCTCAATCGTTACCTTATTCAATCGTCAGTAATCCATACACAATTTCTTCTCTTAACAGTCCAAATTCCGTAAATCCCCACATGTAGCAACAACCAACCAAAAAGAACTCTCAAATATTACATCCACACCTAAGGGTTTCCTCAAGATTTCCATTAATGCCCTAAAACTCCCAAGACTTCAAACTTCACCAGAACTCTAAGTTTGCTGTCCATAGTCTCAATACCATTATACTTGTTATTCCATTCCATCATCCTTCCTTTTGTTACCAACAATACTGGAGCTCTCTAAGACAACACCTTAATGTTCCATCCAAAAACACATCTGAAAACCATGCCCAACTGACGGCCCATCACTGCGACTTCCTGCCAATTCCCAGAACACTACCATCACAGACAAAACAAACGTCTTATTCCCATCTACTAAGAGTTTCCTACTTACTTAGCAGATATAAACCTCAACTATTCACCTTCGTCCAATTAAGTTTAATCTCTACTCTCTGTGAAACAGTCCTTAAATAAAACCCAATCATTCTCTCTCAATGACTTCCCAACTGGACTAACATAACAAAACCTCTAATCCATTTCATCTTCCGATATTAGCATCTTCATCGACTCATCAAAATAATCTGTAATCATCTCTTTAAATTCCAAACAACTCACTTCACACACTATCAAAGCCGGAAAGACCCGCCTATTCCATCCAACATAATTTCCGTCTGCTATCAACAAGAGATTAAGGGTGATCAGTTCCTCAATTTGCCAATAGACAGTCGACAATCATGATGGGGCATAAACCGTCTTTACCAAACTATAATAGCCTTTCTTGCATCCAATACACAAAACTATCCAAGGCACAAATCCTTAGTTAACATAAACCTTATCTCCGCATTTCTTACGGAATCGGGAACAACACTGTCCAAACAACACTTACAATCTTGCAATTCACAACACACTGAGCCAGCGCTCCACACCTGAAGCAACATGGAGAAGTACCAGCTTCTCCCCCACTTATCTCATTCTAACTCCTGAAAACAAAGGATTAGAAAACCAAAAAGCACTGACAGTGTTTCACACACATATCACGTACTAAGGGACAAACAACAACGACAGTATTCAACTGTCACACCAACAGACTCAACAACTGACTCAACACTGGCTCTGATACCACTTAATGTAACACCCCTTTCTATACCCCCAAATAATTAATTAAATCATTTAGGCACGTATTGAAAATTTTATCAGAGTATAATAGCAAACACGGCATAAAAAGGTATGTCACATTATGCTTGAAATTAAAACACATACAACACCTGCTCAAATGATATGCAACAGTGGGGTAACTTTCGACAATCAAGGATCTCAGTCCTTATACCCACATGTCAACATTTAGAATAAAAGCGGAAACATCTAAACATTGATTAAAAAAACATATATACATATATATATATATATATCATACTCCAATAGTAGTCACCAATATCATTCATGTTTACATAAACATTCATCAGCTAGATACATGTACAAAAGTATCACAAAAGCTCATAAACACATCCTAGCTACCCGGTGCTACATATCAGAGCCAGACGACCAAAAAGGAAATGAAGCCACGCTTCACAAAAGACCACCAGATACCTAATCTGCAATGCCTCATAGAGCATCATAAAACAACAGAAGGGTGAGAAATATTATCATAATAACGTTGCATATAATTATATATCTCAACATATAATACACATATACCACATTCTCACCACAACTCGTCACTATGCATATATATATACATATAACACCAAGCATATACCATAAATCAAATACACGGCATAACAATCCGTAATTAACGCCTCCTTCACATAGGCATATTCATTCATGCTCAAATACATGTATCCCCAATACATCTCAATTCATCACCATTCATTCAACACAACACACATACATGTTTATTCACCAATGTATCATTACAAAGATACAACTCTTATCGCCATTCATCACATCTTACTCAATATACATCGCAAGGCATATATATATATATATATATATATATATATATATATATATATATACAAAACCAAGCATATACATCACAATTCTTATCATTCAACATAAATACATATATTCAGGTTCCTTCATCAATGCACATATACAAAGATGACCGATGCAAATCATAGAGACCGACTCACGACTCTATGCAAATGCAATGCGGTACCGACTCAATCATCACTAGTTCACTCAGAAACTCTGCTGGAATCATCGCTCGTTACATAGAGTAACTCCCCGTCGGGCCTACGATGTTCCCCGTCGCTATAAACCATTATTTCAGGGCGTACGACGTTTATGGATTGCTTTCGACCACTATTTCAAGGCGCACAATCCGATTGCCATAGTCCACTATTTCAGGGCGCACAATCATTTGTGATTAATTGCTTCTACCATTATTTCAGGGCGTAAGACGATAAAACTGATTGTGATTAATCGCTTCTACCATTATTTCAGGGCGTAAGACGATAAAACTGATTGTGATTAATCGCTTCTACCATTATTTCAGGGCGTAAGACGATAAAACTGATTCATCTATGAATCTTCCAATGCAAGAATGCATATCATGATACTTGACACATTAATGACTCATGTCAACATCAAATGCTCATGCATTAACAATAATCATGTATTTCAAGTACATATAAAGTAATGCACACAATTGCCCAAAATGGCCACAAACACCAATATACCATTCCACAACATCAAATTCCCATCAAAGAATCATCACACAAGCCATCTCATAACATATCATAATATGTCTTACAATATTGAAAAATAACTCAAAATTCCATTATTCGGTTTTCCAAAAAAAAGTCGGCTAAAAGTCGGCCAAAAATAATATTTTCTATCATCATCAAAAAGTACTCATCTACAGCTTCGATTCGGTATAAAGAACTCTTAAATACGATAAACGGTTAACAAGATATGAATATTTCAAAATAACGCAAAAACATAAACCGGACGCCCGACACTACGAAACGGTTCGTAAAAACTGTACCGATTGGACCAAGTTCAGACCTCAAAACTATTTTTCCTAGAAAGTACATCTCGTTAGCTTTCCAACGCTTCAAACGGGGATCAAAACCGACTTACGGTTCAAGAGATATGAATTTCCGAAGTTTCCCCGACAAACCAGAATTTCTGCTTCAGCACAGTAGGTATCGATACATAGGCTTTATGTATCGATACATAAAGACCTCATGTATTGATCCCTAACTCGCATGTATCGATCCCTGCTGTAGTAAAAATTCCATTTTTCCCAATTTTCACAGTAGGGATCGATCCCTGGGATTATGTATCGATCCCTAACCCTGTTTTTCACAAAAAACCAGATTTTCTCAAAATACACCTTTGCTGTCCTTTTCCCGAATCTCCGAAAACTCGACTAAATCAAACATTTTCACCGAAACAAACATATACGCGCAACCACCAAATACATAAGAACAATTTAGAACACATAAACGAAATTTCTACGACGTTCGATTTTTCGATTAAATTTCAACCTTTCAAAAACCAGAATTTTTAAACTTCACCAAATCGAATAAAAAGCACGACATACGACGACCTAACCTTCCTCGATACAACTACGTAATTTATTTCGAATTCTAACCGTGAAAACATCGGTTTTTATCGATTTCCTATAATTCGACCTAAACGGAAACAACAACGGAAACATACCGAAAACTAACCGAAACATAACCAAACTTCATGAAACTTCAAACAGCAGCTCACATACATATAACCAACTAACACATGTATTTATACGACTTTTCGACCGTAAAAACATCGATTTCTATCGATTCCGTCAAATACGGCATAAACGGAAACATATGGAAAACAACCAAAACATCCACACAAAACACATACATAATCATACACAAAATTAGGATAACAATATTTCACACCCTTACCCGATTAAACCGATTCCTAGAAGTTGTTTTCTTTGATTCCTAGCTTTCCTCTTTTTCTTCTTCTCTTTCTCTTCTTTTCTTTTCTTCTCCTCTTTCTCTCTATTTTTCTGTTTTTCTTTCTTTTCTCTCTTTCTCATTCTCTACTATCTTTTCTCTCTCAAATATCTATTTCTTATATAAAGAAAAATATCTTAACACACGAAAAAGACCAAAATACCCCTACACTCAAAATCTCGCAAACGCTCTCACAACGCGATGAAACATAATCACGATGAAAAATAACATTTTTCTAAATAAAAGTCGAAAATATAATAATATAATAATAAAATAATCAAAATGACTCGATTATTTATATAAGACAAAACCGGGGCGTTACACATTTACCATTCCCGATAGGTAACCATAGGTTTGCAACTTTAGCCGTTCCCGACAGGCGACCTTTGAGTTTTAAACCTAGCCATTCCCGACTGGCCCATTTACCATTCCCGATAGGTAACCATAGGTTTTCAACTTTAGCCGTTCCCGACAGGCGATCTTTGAGTTACAAACCTAGTCGTTCCCAAGAGGCCCATTTACCATTCCCGATAGGTAACCATAGGTTTATAACTCTAGCCGTTCCTGACAGGCGACCTTTAAGTTTTAGACCTAGCCGTTCCCGACAGGCCCATTTACCATTCCCGATAGGTAACCCATAGGTTTTCAACCTTATCCGTTCCCAATAGGCGACCGTTAAGTTTTAGACCTAGCCGTTCCCGACAGGCCCATTACCATTCCCGATAGGTATATCATAGGTTTTCAACTTTAGCCGTTCCCGACAGGCCCTCTTTACCGTTCCCGACAGGCACACCTTAACCGTTCCCGACAGGCATACTATAAGTAAAACTTCAGTCGTTCCTGACAGGCGTCCTTTGGGTTTCATTTAGTCCAGGTTCTTTTTCACAAATACCTCTTCATCACCACTGCTTTGTTTGTCACACATATCTTTCCCTTTTGCCCATAGAGTGCAAATTTTCTGGTTATTTTTGTATTCAATCCCTATGTACCTTGAATTCCTGACAGCCGTTGCTCTCATCCATTCGGGTTCACAGTTGATTGAATAGGGGCAGCTGTAATACCTCAAAATTTGCCCTCTTATCTCTCTCCAATAATTGGCTTATGTTTCATTCATTTACATTTCATAATAGGTCATACTAAAATCATACACATCATTGGTTGCAAGGCATGGGATCAGTGGTCCCAAGGTATGGACAGTTCAAAGTCAAAGGATAAAAATCAAACTTCTCCAAATAAGTCACAAGGGCTCCTCATATCTCAATTCATCTCATTTGAGTCCCCAAGGTATCACAAGATGAGAATTCAACAGAAGATTGAAGGAAGTCACATTCTCCTAACCAGTGCAAACTAGGGTTTTGGAATTCTGAAGTATAACACCCCAATGGGCAAGATCTTTGAGCTTTTATCATTTCCAAATGGCATATCTCATATTTGTTAGAGAGGGTACACATCATACTCAGAGGAATTTGGATTTGGAGGATGTGCTGATTTCTCCTAGACTGAGGATTCAAAATTAGGGTTTGCCATAAAATAAGTTTATTTCTGATTTTTTGGGAAAGACTTGATTCTATGGTATTCTACATGTCCTCAAGGGTCTAAGGATGAAGAATTGTCCATCAATTTGATTTGAAAGGGTTTCAATTTATCAATTGATTGAGAATCAGGAGAATTGGGGAAAAATCAACTATGCAGAGGAAAAAGTCAACTCTTGACTTTTTGAGGTCAAATTTATGTTCCTCATGTCAAATATGGTCATTGGTGAAGATTTGATCAAGAAATAATAGGAGATTCATCAAAAATCAAGAAATGTGCAAAGTTGCCAAAAATAGAAACTAGGGTTTTTATTTATGGCAAGTTTTGGCAAGGTGAGAGGTCAACTTCAGAGCATTCTTTCTCCAATTTCCCAGCACCAAATTGAAAAGTTAGGGAGGCCTATCAAAAGTTCACATTTCAAGTTTCAAAACCATACCAAGAACATCCCCATTGGATCAAAATTGAGAGAGATATGATGGATCAAAGTGAAGAGAAATCAAGGCAAAATGGCAAGTCATGACCAGCCAATGCGCCATAATTTCCATAAACACTTGGTGTGCATGTTGTGCCTAAGTTCATGGTCAAATTTCTCAATGATAGAGACTCCAAATGGAAAAGAGTTCAACATGACTTTTGTTCATTTCCATATCCCCTTCAACTTTGGTGTTGGACATTTTTTCATTTGGTCATTCCTTTGAGAGATATGGTGGCTCAAAATGGGTAACCTCTCACAGATATTTTCACAAGCGCATGAGTTGGTCAGGCCAGGTCAGGCTAACCTGCTACACCAGTTATGCATACCCATCTTCTTGATCATTTTTAGACATCTTAGAGGTTCTATTTGTAATTGTCTTGAACATAAACCTTGCTCTACTCCATGTTTTCTTTCCAAAGAGCCATTAAACTCACCATTTCACCCTATGGTTATGGAGATTCCTTCATCCAAAGTTCACCTCATGATGGCTGCTTTTCTTCATTACCAAGCAAACCAAACCAAGACAGACATTGTTCTTTTATTACTTTTACATGCGCATGATTCACATGCATCATCCCTTCATACATAACATTACCCTAAAAAGTTAAACATGTCCCTTACACACACTGCATGACCATGTACTTGTTACTATATATATTCAAACACAAAAGAAAGAAGAAAAAAAACTTGCAGAGCAAGCCATGTTGCTCAATACCCTTCATCATCACCTTACATTCACTTCACCACCACCATAACACTCCATGATCTCTCACACTTAAACAAAAACCACACAACTCGTGTCTAACTAACTTGACTCACTCACTCAGTTGACTCACTCACCCTAATCAGAGTTCTAACTATTAACCAAGATGGTTAACAGTTAACTCAAGGTATATAAGGCTCCCTCTAACAGAATTGAGAGAACGACACTTCATTCTACACACTTCTCTGAAATTTCCACTTTCTTTCTCTCAATCTTTTCTCTCTTTCTCTCGAAGATTTACTCATTCTCTTT
The DNA here is from genome assembly GCA_022829125.1 of Lathyrus tuberosus. NCBI lineage: Eukaryota > Viridiplantae > Streptophyta > Magnoliopsida > Fabales > Fabaceae > Lathyrus > Lathyrus tuberosus. The sequence continues at coordinate 1,478,463 of JALAZF010000390.1, forward strand.
GTAATTTTCTCCTTCATTATTCATCAAGAAGCATCAATGGAATATAGTTTGATCTGGTTTAGCATCACACTTCAATTTTCTTCATCTTTTTCAACTGGATTTGCAAGCACAACAAGATCTTCCATAGCCTTTATTTCGCTGATTTGAAGCTCAAGCAAAAGGAATCCCACCTCTGGTTTTCTAGTGCTCAAAGTTTCATCAACAACACAGGTTTTGTTTCAATCTTTTCTCTTGCATTTTATGCTAATTTCACTTGTTTTTGCATGATTTAAGCTCAGTAGGAGCAATGTGACCTCTGGCTAGTTGATAGGCACCTTAGGTGCTTAGTTGAAAATCTTAGGGCAAACTTGTTGGCTTCGATTCTCTCTGTATGTGTGTTGTTTGTGATTTTTGATGCTAGATTCATGATCTACTAGTTGAGAGGAACATTTTGATATAAGGCTTGTGTGTTTCTGGTCACCTGAAACTTTGTCCACGACGGAGGATCACTGGAGAAGACGATTGGAGTCTTCTCCGGCCACCTGAGTTGATGAACTCACATAAACCCTAGCCTGAGTCTAGTTTAAGTCATGGCCGTTAGATGCTTTTGATCCAAGGGATGATAACATACCAGCACATTAATGAACCAAACTCCCCTCACGTGCTTCTAATTTCTGAATTAATTTGAATTTGGTGTTTACATGTGGTTGTATCATCATATCTTATCATGAGCACGCAATGTGGTTTGTTGGATGTGTGTACTTTCTTGATGATCATGTGCTGACTCCATCCAAGGGATGAGATTGAGTTAATGGATTGACTGAAGTCCATAACACACACCTCATCTGAGAGCGTGTAATTGGACTGGGCCTTTTTGCTATACGCACCCCATGACTATTTCCCTTTCATTTTTATAAGGCTATTTTTGAACTAGCTTTTTGCTAATGTAGCACCCCCTGACTATTTCCCTTTCATTTTTATTTTCTTCTTCCTATTTGTTTGGTTTTTAATTTTTAAAAATACATTTGAGCATCCAAAAATTCCACAAAAATTCATGAAGCACATAAAAACATTTAAATAATTTTTTATTGTTTTTATTTCTGATTTCATCATATTTTGCCATATTTTCATGAATTTACATTTAATTTCTTTTGTGTGAGCATTAAATCATGACCTATGCTTCATTTTGATTTTGTTTGACATAGTTGTGCACTGAAATGTTTCCTAATAATTGGTGCATGTATATATGATATGTTGAAGCATGCTATACATTTTTTGTCAATTTTTCTAGTCATTTCTTGTTGACTTTTGAGTGAGGTCTTTGAGCCAATTGTTTGTGTGTTTTGTATGACATTATGAGGCATATTTGTGCATGTTTAGTAATGAGTTTGAGCCATACTTTTGAAGTATGTGTGCCCTCTTATTGCACCTTAATTCACTTGTGTACATGTTTTGACTTGAAGTATCTGGTGTAATTGTGCATTCTTACTTGATCTTCTTTGATCACATGTGTATACCAACTCTTGCATGATCTTGCACACTCACTCCAACATGATTCCACTTCTGTTTGCAATCATTCTTGACCTTATGCCATGAATTCTAACTTCATCTTTCCTGTTCCAACCTTCATGAACACATGAGAACTTATTTGACCTAACTTGAACATGTTTGCTCTTAATCATCAATGTGCTTCAATATGATACTTGTTTGGACATTGTGCTTCCATTCATGACTCTTGACTTTTAAACATCATGTTAAATGTCTTGAGCTACTGACTTGCATTCATATGGCATGATTATTCATTTTCCATTTTCATTTCCTACTTGCATTACAAGTATGCTTCATTGTTAGAACTTGGATGATGTTTGCTCACACTTTTTCCTACTTGTTCAATACTTGCATTCATGAATCATATGCTACATTAGTGACATCTTGATGCATTCTTAAATGTCCTTCACTTCTGACTTTGATGTTTACATGTTCATTCATTCATGTTTGTGAACCATATGCATTCATTTTGCATAGTTAATGTACAACTTGCATTTGTGTTAACTTTTGGTGCATGTGTCAACCTAGTTTGACTTTGTTTGATACTTTAACATTAGTGGAGATCCTTAAGACATACCTATTGACTTGTGTTGGTTCTTAACCATTAAGACCCTTCCCTTTTGGTTTAAACATTGTTTGCTTTTTAAGCTGTCTTCCTAAAACAACTAGTATTGTTTTGTTTAGCTTCTTTCACTTGAATTCATTACTTGTGATTGATTATATACTAACCTTTTGTGTAGGGTCAGAGGTAAGGTACTTGAACATGTGGATGGTTATCCACGTTCATCTCTTCTTTCATCTCTCATCTCTTTTACTTATCTTTCTCTTTTGTGAATAGCATGATATAATGCTTGATTGTGTAGAACTTTCTCACATCCCTTAGGGATCCTAGCTCATCCTTAATTTTTAATTAAGGTGAGGTAGGATAAGCATTAGATAGTGTTATCCCTCTCTCTCCTTTAGACTTAGGTAGTTCTTATACCCCACACAACTATAGGACTTCCATGCATGAGAACATTAGCATAACTAGTCCCCCACTTAGACTTTTTCCTTTCTTCCTTTTGAGTCTCTTTCTCATCTCATAACTTCTTCAAAGCACTTAATAAAGTATAACATGTATTGCACATGAGCCTTGCATGTGGGAAGTGGAGAGTGAGGGATTTCCTTCACTTTCCTAGAGTGTTTAGCATATGTCCCGTCTTGGGTCGATTTGCGACGCATTCGATCCTATGTCATAAACTTTAGTGCAATATGCGTTGCAAACACAAAACAATCAAAACACTTCTTCTTAAAAGACAAAAACAAACAATTCTCTTCTTATCTTCCTCAATCCATTCATAAATGATGCGTCACTTCCGTTCTACCGCAAACAGGTAAAGGCCTAAGACTCCGTACAACGAGCTGCGACACCTAACTGCTGGAACGCGAACCTTGGCGTCTTCCTTTAAAAAACACAAACAAAGCAAAGCCATCCCTAGTGAGGGGAACTACGCCGCTCTAATTCTCGCGTGCGAGCGAGATACGTAGGCAGGAGATCATGTGAGATCTCTCCGAGCATAATCCTTTTAATCTTCCCCAAGCCGTAGTCCGAACTACGTTGACTCTGACTTTCCCATTGCACGAGGGAATACGTAGGCCTAGGACTCCGACGATGTCCTATCGAGTCACTTCTTTTTCTTTTCTCCCCTGTTTCATCGTTCTTCTTCGATTCCCGTTCTTTTCCTTTCCAGTAGCAGTGGAGCTCCAGACGACGACACCCTTTGATCGAGACAACCAGCGTGGATCCCATCGAGTACGATGGATGCGTGGGGGTGCTAATACCTTCCCCTCGCGTAACCGACTCCCTTACCTGTTTCTCTTGGTCGCAAGACCATGCTTTTGTCTTCCCTTCAGGTTTACGCAGTGTTTCCTTTCCCTCTCTTGGGATAAATACACATTGCTAGCGACTCTGTTTCGGCGCCACTTTCGTGTTTGTACTTGGATGAAAATCCCGGGAGCGACAATATGTGATTGGGATCATCATTCATCAAGAAAAATCAAGAAAAGTGGGATAACTTGTAAAAGGGGTAACCATAAAAAACTTAGAAATTTTCTAAGTTATGGAACAAAATTGCTAGGGTACCAACTTCCAAGGATCATAACTTGAGATCCAAGAAACCATTTGGGTTGATCCAAAGATGGATTTGTAGCTCTCATGGCATAGTTTAAAAGTGTCAACTACACCTCATTCCAATTCATCATAGATTTTGAGTTATGGTTGGATCAAAATGGCTGAAAACATGAAATGCCACTTTTTCCAACACTTAGTGAAATTTTCACTAAGTCAGAATCTGTCTTATTTTTTTTTTCCAAAATTGGGGGGATTTTTCACTTGGATCCAAAAAGTATCAAGACAAACTATGATCACACGTGTGTTGTATCATATAAGAGCTTTCCAAAATGGCCAAGAACTCCATGAAACTCCACTTAAGCCATGAGATATGACAATGACAATGTGCCTTGCTGCAAATTGTCATGGCAAGGCAGATTTGTGCATTTTACTCGATTTGAGCAAATTTTGCAAATAACAAACAAGTTTATCCATCTGAACACCTCAGGGGGAGACCAAGGAGGACAAAAACTGATCCATCAGCCTCCCAAGTCCTTGGAACCAAAAGTAGCATGCCAAACCTAGAAATGCCTAAAAGAGGGACAAGACTCCACTTTTGTTTTGGAGCATTTAATGGATGCACCAAGGTGGCATGGACTGAGCCCTTTCCAACTGAATTCAGTCAAGGCTTATCCAAGAACTAGGGAACCAGCAGCCTGTGCTCTAACCTCTAGTCAATGGCTAGAGGTGACTTGGATTCCTATTGATCAACATTTGCCAAACCTCTGTTGCAGTTTCCATTCACTATTGATGCTAAAACAAACTTGCTCTACTATAAATAGAGCTCATTTGTGCTCAGTTTGAGTACACCAAAGCCATCAAACAGATGCTTTCCTCAAAATCTCTTTCTCTAGGCAAAAATGCCTTCTTTAGCAAGGTAAATCTAAGTTCTTGAGTTAGAGAGCAATTTCATCACAACTCATGATCTAAACATATCCAATATGTCATATCTAAGCTGTCCAAACTCTCACAAGTGACCTGTAACACTAAAATCACAAAGTCCCCTCCCAAAACCTCAAAATTGGACTTTTTTACATTTTTCAAGCCATGTCTTGATTCAGTCACTTTTAAAACCAGATAAAACCTCAAACACACTCCAAATATCATCCTTGAATTGTTCCAAATGGTTTCCACACATCTGGAACATCATTTGAGAGAGTTGTTATTTTGGCCACTTTTGCCCCTTTTGCAAGAAAGGGCCAATTTCCATTCCTGAGGTTTCCAGCTGATTCCAATCATCCTAAAAGCTTCTAAGGGATCATTTGAAAGTGTTCAAAGCATCAAAACATTTCTGGAATAAGGCACTTGACAGATTATCCAAAAAGCTCCTAAAGAGGTAAGCATCTCAACTTGAACTCTTTAAAATATGCCTTGCTTTGAGGTCCACTGATCATGCACATCTCATACATGTTATATGTGTTGTGTTTGAACCAATTCATCATGTAATTCATGGTTGTACCAAGAGGTAGCACAGAAAATGCACATTATAGCCTATTTCAAAACCACTATCGGGTTTTGAGGAGGATTGATTTTCTGGAAAAAACCACCACCACCATTGGATTTCTTAGGAAATTCTAGGCCATATGCATATAAATTTTGTCCCCATCCATGGAGAAATGAGGAAGTTATGGCCTTCACGTTTCTGACCAAAAACCTTGCCTTGCCTTGCCTTGGCCAGGCCAAGAACAAGGCAAGCCTTGTATATTTGTGGCTGGGGTTTGATACATGGATGTATCACCACCCCAGTGGTAAGGCGTGCACACTGCACACAAGAGGTCTGGGGTTCAAATCCCCCTCACCCCAGGCCCCTTTTTAATGGTTTTTTCAGTTTTTTATTATTTTTCATATTATTTTTAATGATTTGAAAAATTAATAATTTCCTCAATTTTAATTATTTTTTATTGGTTCTTTTTGCAAAAAAATCACAAAAATGTTGAAATATTTTATTCCATAAAAAATCAAATTTATATTATTTATTTAATATACTTAGTATTTTTGTGAATAAATTCATTTTTAATTGTTTTTTAAACATTTAAAAGTGAATATTTATTTTGAAAATCAAAACCAAATGAGTTCTAAATCATCTTGTGATTAAAACCTCATTTTTCAAACCTCAAACAAAAATCACAAGTGGTTTATCCAAACTTATTTGGTATTTTTATCATTTTTTTATTTTCTTTAAATATTTACTTTTAAAGGAAAAACGAAATTAGGGTTTCTTTGATTTTCACCCTCACAAATATTTTTAAAACTCTTTGGGCCTCTAATAGAGTGTAAGACCCAGCCCCTTTGTAAATACACCACCTTTTGGGCCTCAGTCATTGTATAAGTCCCACTGTATTTTCAAAAACAACGGCGCGATCGTCGCCTTTTTAATAAAATCAACTGAGCCTCTCCTCGAGCTATAAGTCCCAATTCTTTTTCTTAAAAATCTTTGGGCCTCTAATAGAGTGTAAGACCCAACCCTTTTTTAAACCAAAATAATTTGGACCTCAGTGTATTGTATAAGTCTCGATACCGTTAAAAGGTTCGGCACGACCGTCGCCTTTTTAACAAAAATCACCTTGAGCCTCTCCTTGAGTTGTAAGCCCCACCACTTGTATAAAAAATAAATTATTGGGCCTCTAATAGAGTGTAAGACCCAATCTCCTTTTAACCAAAACCTTTTTGGGCCTCAGACATTGTATAAGTCCCTCTGCGTTAAAAGAAAAACCTCGGCGCGATCGTCGTTGCCAAACAAATCATCTGGGCCTCCCCTCGTGTTGTAAGCCCCATTCCTTTTCTTTTCAAAATTTTGGGCCTCTAATAGAGTGTAAGACCCACCCCCTTGTACATAAAAATTTTTTGGGCCTCACATATTGTATAAGTCCCTCTGTACAAACAACGGTGCGATCATCGTTAAAACTTGGGCCTCTCCTCGAGCTGTAAGCCCCAACAATCTTTTCAAAGCACTTTATCCTTTGATTTTGAATTCAAATATATGTTGTTATCAAAAATTTCTTTGTTGAACAACTAACCAAACAGCATGGAAGCTCTACAACTGGTAAGTGTTTATCCGCTTTCATTTACCGTTTTCATATGTATATAACTGTATTGTGGGGTTGCTTCACTGTAAGTCTTCTTTCACATCCTTTTATATACTTGTCACATATCCATTGTGTAATCTAGTATAGTTATTTAGAGTTTTCCCTGACAACTACGTCTAGAACTAGGTAAATCCATGTTGGTCACTCTTAAATACAAACAAAACTAGATCCCCCGTAGGATTCCAGATACATTCTTCCCTCCTCTTGGGGTTATACAATATCGAACAAAGAGAAAGGCAGTATTCTCGGTGAACCTTTTCTCAGACTGTCACCCTTAGAATTTGTCAAAGAAACTCTAACTCCCCAGAGATGATCTTTTCTCCATGAATGGCATCTCTTGAGTTTCTTCCAAATTCTCGAACTTTCCTGGAATGATCTCTTCTCGGTGAATTTCGTTTCTTGAACTTCTCTTGGTTTGGGGACCCACAGGCTTCCTAAAAGCATCCCCGCCACCTCTTGGGCGTTGTACCGGGACCCTTCGACTTCTTATAAGTTCTCGTGCCTTCTCTTGGGCTTAATACAAGGACCCTGACGACCTCTTAAAGGTTTAAGAGAGAACTTAGTCATCCTTTGCTAGAGCAGTCTTTCCCGCGTCAAAACTTCGGCCGTTGTAGGGTTGATACTCATCCCTTAATGTACGTGCCTCCTCTTGGGCATTATACAAAAGATAAAACTCCACACTTGGACAGTCTAAGACCCTTGAGTCTCAAAGACATTCTCAAGTTCCTTTCCAACATAGGAAGAAACCCAGGTATCTCCCATGAGAGTTCCCCACACTTGGATCCGCTTCAAGATCTCTAGAATCCACATCGGTAAGGCAGCCTCCTCTTGGGCTTTGTACAAATGATTCTTCCTAGCAGAGCTAACCTTTTCAGACTCTCTTGTTGAGTCAATCACTTTTTAGCCTCCGTCTTGGGCTTTGTACAAGACATATAAAAAACCACTCTCTTGTTGAGTATAAAAGACTCTCTTGTCGAGTCAATCACTTTTTAGCCTCCGTTTTGGGCTTTGTACAAGACATATATAAATCACTCTCTTGTTGAGTATAAAAGACTCTCTTGTTGAGTCAATCCCACTTTTAGCCTCCGTCTTGGGCTTTGTACTAGACATATAAAACACTCTCTTGTTGAGTATAACATACTCTCTTGTTGAGTCAATCTCCCTTTAGCCTCCATCTCGGGCTTCGTACGAGATAGAAAAACACTCTCTTGTTGAGTATAAAAGACTCTCTTGTTGAGTCAACCTCCTTTCAGCCTCAATCTCGGGCTTCGTACGAGATATAAAAACACTCTCTCATTGAGTATAAAAGACTCTCTTGTTGAGTCAATCTCCTTTTAGCCTCTATCTCAGGCTTCGTACGAGACAGCAAAACACTCTCTTGTTGAGTATAAAGAACTCTCTTGTTGAGTCAATCTCCTTTTAGCCTCCATCTCGGGCTTCGTACGAGATAGAAAAACACTCTCTTGTTGAGTATAACAGACTCTCTTGTTGAGTCAATCTCCTTTTAGCCTCCATCTCGGGCTTCGTACGAGATAGAAAAACACTCTCTTGTTGAGTATAAAAGACTCTCTTGTTGAGTCAACCACTTTTAGCCTCTATCTCAGGCTTCATACGAGATAGCAAAACACTCTCTTGTTGAGTATAAAAGACTCTCTTGTTGAGTCAAACAACCTTCAGACTCTCTTGTTGAGTCAATCTCCTGTTCAAGACTCTCTTGTTGAGTCAACTCTTTTTAGCTTCCATCTTGGCTTTATACAGGACAGATAAAAGTACTCTCTTGTTGAGTCAAACATTTTCAGCCTCCATTTTGGACTTTATACAAGATACATTCTCCCCAACAGAGTCAAATTCCCTTTTAGCCTCAATCTTGGGCTTTGTACAAGACAGAAAGAACATTTTTCTCGAAAAAGTCAAACTTCCCGCCTCCTCTTAGGCTTTGTATAAAGAAAACCCCGGTTGAGTCAATCAACCTTTTAGCATCAAAGTTGTGCCTTGCTCACAGCATACAAACATCAACAACTCCTCTTTAGAGATGACAAGTTCTCTCTCAGTCAAACCCTTTAGCTTCACATCTTGGGCTTTAAACAAGATACAAATCACCTTTAGCTTCACGTCTTGGGCTTTGAACAAGACACCAAAACAACCTTTTTCCTCCCATTGAATAGGAGGAACTACGATCGCTCTGATTTCCCTGTTTCGTTAAACGGGAATACGTAGGCATAAGATTGCAAAATCTTAGCGAGCATACTAATAAAAAAACCCAAAATCCCGTACCTTCAGACATCAATCGAAAAGCATCAGACCTAACATCTTACCAATAGCCTAGAACTTGTATTCTTAAGAAAATAACCCTAAGAAGAACCCCCCCCTCTTGATAGCATCTGTAAACCAACAGTTTTGACTATTTAACCTCAGTATGCAAGCAGGGTTAATTGGAGACATCTATTTTCCTTCCTTAATCAACTCAACATGATAAAAAATGAATCGAATTGTAGTTCCAAAGCGATAGTGATTCGAAACCACAAAAATCGCGCTATAGAAAAGTGGCGACCACAGTGGGAGGCATTCTTTCTCTCCTCTTTTAGGGTGAGAGATTTAAATTCAACAAAATGTCACAGAAATGGTGACTCTGCTCGGGAGCCATTGTCTGTATAGGATCATAAGACTAGAGGTCTAGGATGATTAAGACAAATACATATACTGCTTTTCCTAATTGATATCTGTGTTTATTTTTCTGCTAATGGGAATGTGTGTGATGCCGCATGTGGAAAGATTGAGTATACACCTAAGATAGGGGATGGCATTATACAGGTAATCTTACGGGGAGTGAATCCTAGTTAAGAGTCCCCGGTCGACCATCAGACTCAGTGGAGACTCCCTTTGCAGATACATTGCCTATGCGACTTCGGCTGTTGAAAGTAGTGTGGTCGATTGGGTTATCTGAGAAGCTGAGGTTTTTAGTAGACTGAAACCATTTTGTAGTGCGGAAGCTATTGGGAATAGTTGTCACGGGATACTACCCTCATTTGAGATCACTCTAAGATACATCAGCTCGCTGGTGATCCGCTTGTTGTTGTTATCCCAATAGGGGTCAATGATTTTGCGGACAGGTAAAAAAAATCACCAGTATAAACCCTTGGGGATGGGTATAGCCTTGACTTCATGACACCTACCATTTGACCCCATGTTTTTTCTATGTTTTTGTGTGCTGCATTCATACATTCATTTAAAAAACATTTAAATAAAGAAAAATCTTCTCTTCTAGTCTCTCTTTTTCAAATTAAACTAAGACAATGATTGCAAATGTCAGATAAAGAGACTGCACTAATGGATTTTGGTAGAAGGAAAACTCATAAGTACACCTTCAAGGTTTCAAAACTAAAGGATTTAAGAGGTCTGGCGAGAATGATCACCAACCCCGAGGCTTTCAGAGCCAAGTATGGAGGACTGCTATCTCTGTTAAGGGTTCATGCAATCGAAGGAATCCTGTCTACACTCATCCAGTTCTACGATCCGGTCTATCACTGTTTCAAATTCCCAGATTATCAGCTAGCACCAACACTGGAGGAGTACTCTCACCTGACTGATTTGCATATTACTGACCAAGCTCCCTTTTCTGGACTGGAAGAAATTACAAAGGATCAAACCATTGCAAGAGCAATCTATTTGGACGAGTCAGAAGTCAGGACTCACATGACCACTAAGGGGGGAATCCAGGGTTTGCCAGCCCAGTTCTTGACAAAGAAAGCTCTATACTTTGCTAGTATAGGGAACGTGGCCGCTTTCGAGAGCATCTTTGTTTTGCTCACCTACGGGTTATTTTTGTTTCCCAACATCGATAACTTTGTAGATATCAATGCCATTAAGGTTTTTCTGATTGGAAACCCTGTACCGACCTTGCTCGCAGATGCTTATCATTCAGTACACTTAAGGAATTTGTACAGCGGAAGAATGATCACATGTTATGTACCCCTGCTATACAAATGGTTCACTTCCCACTTACCCAAGTTTGTTGCATTTTGGGATCAAAAGAATACTTTAAGTTGGTCGCAGAGAATCATGTCTCTTGCCAACTCTGACATCGATTGGTACAATCGAATCTATGACAGAATCAGGATCATTGACCGTTGTGGAAATTTCCCAAATTTACCCCTTATAGGAACTAAGGGAGGAATTAACTATCATCTAGTGTTAGTTCGTCATCAATTTGGATACCTGATGAGGCATGTCCCGCGTAATGCTCATCTGGAAGGTCTTTTCTTCAAGGAAGGAGAAAATGACAGGGCACTAAAGACAGAAATAGTGCATGCCTGGAAACACATTCATAGGAAAGGAATAGAGTCTCTAGGAAAACCAGACTGTGTCTCGGTGGAGCCTTATCTCCACTGGGTACAAACTAGAGCTCTCAAGCTGAGGATGCCTTACCCTCGTCAGGAATTTCTTCCATTAAGGGACTCGGTCCTTTATTTTATGTCTGAGACGGAAAAACTCCAGGTTACTCTCAACAAAGTTCAGCAGGAGAAGAGGTCTTGGAGGAACCAGTACTGTATTCTCAATGTGGAGTGTAAGAAAATACAGCAACTATTGAAAGATAAAGATGCTCTGATTGAGATTTTAGAGCAACATGTTGTAGAAAATCAGGATGACCAAAGGAATTTGCTCGCTCCTTTCACTTGGCAAAGAAATGACGACCCGACAACAGCCCAAGAGCCCCGGTCAAAGAAAAGGAAAGTACCAGAACCAGCACCTGAGCTTCCCTCAGAGAGGACTCGGGGCCTATAAGTTTAGATTTCCTGTTACAGCACTTTGTAAATTATTGTATTTCAATTTCCGCAATCTTTGAATTCAATAAAACGGGGTTTCCCCACTGTTTGATATTTGCAATCCAATTGTTGAAGTTTATTTTGATTAAACAAAAATTAATTAAAAAATAATCATTGCATATCATTCGTAACACATTCTTCTTACCTACGAATCTCACATTAGCGTCTCGATTCTAGAGTCAAACTGTCTCATTCGTACAATACTCGGGCCAATCGTCAGAAAAAATGGATGATCTCGAGGAAGAGAACTGAGAGTTGAGGGAGGAGATCGACACTCTGAAGGAGGATCTGAGAAAGCTTCATAACGACATGCAAGCTCTAGTAGAAGCTCATATGCAACAACAAAGGATTGTGATCTCAGAGATCACATCAACGCCCATAGTGGAAAAGTATGACCCTAGGTACAAAGTGCCGAAAGATCGTCCTTGGGGCATGCCACTCAACTATATCCCGGAAGGATATATTCCGCCGATCACTGAAGATCCAGAAACTTCAGCAGGAGCCGTTGGGCCTGAAGGTTACAAACTTTGGGAAAGCGAAGATGCCAGGGGCATGACAGCAACTCCTGAAGGTTACAAACTTCGGGAGGCACCGAGAGTCTCGGCCATAATGACTATACCACCGCCCGTGGTACACACTGTCCCGAAATGACAGATTCCACAGACACCTTCTGGTGGAAATGAAAGTATGTTCGACAGAATGAATGAGTTCCAGGAACAATTCCTGGAGATTCAGAAAGAACTGCAAGCCCTTCGCGGTCAGGATTTATTTGGAAAGGACGCCGCAGACCTTTGTTTGGTCCCCAATGTGAAAGTTCCGCACAAGTTCCAGGTACCCGATTTTGAAAAGTACAAGGGTAACTCTTGCCCTCAAAGCCACTTGGTGATGTACGCTCGGTGAATGTTAGCTCAAACAAAGAACCAAGAGCTACTAATTCACTACTTTCAGGATAGTTTAACCGGTACCGCACTCAAATGGTACATGGGTTTAAACCGCACTAAGATCGACACTTTCAGAGATCTTGGTGCTGCCTTTGTTTAACAATATAAGTATAACCTGGACATGGCACCAGACAGAGATCAACTCAGATCAATGTCACAGAAGGATAAGGAAACCTTTAAGGAGTACGCTCAGAGATGGCGTGAAATTGCCGCTAAGATTTGTCCACCTCTTGAGGAAAAAGAGATGACAAAGATCTTCTTGAAAACCTTAAGCTTATTTTTCTACGACAGAATGGTTACCAGTGCGCCTAGTGACTTCACCGAGATGGTGGGCATGGGAGTTCCTCTTGAGGAAGCAGTTTGAGAAGGCGTTTAGTTAAAGACGCTGGATCATCAAGTAATACAAAACGATACGGTAGTGCTCTCCCTAAGAAAAAAGAGCAAGATGTTAGGAATATCTCTCTCGGAAAGCAAAGGCGACGATACCAACTAGTAACAACCGTAACTCCTGCTATCAACCCCGCGCCTGTTCCTACGTATCAACCTCAGGTTGCTCAGAGCCAACTGAATCAACAACAATATCAACAAAGGACACAACAGCCTCTTCAGCAGGCTCGTCCTCCATATAACAACAACCCTACAACGCGACCACCAGGGTTTGACCCTATACCGATGTTATACGTAGAATTGTTTCCACTCTTACTGGTCAAGGGACACATCCAAACCAGGTCTCCTCTTATAGTACCGGAGAATCCGCCTTTTTGGTTTAAGGCGGATCAGACTTGCCCTTACCACCAAGGAGGACCAGGGCATAACATAGAAAACTGACTCAGTTTCAAATCCGATGTGCAAAAGCTTGTTATGAGTGGGGTCTTATCTTTCAAAGATGCCAATCCGAATGTTCTCACAAATCTGCTGCCTCAACACGAGAAAGCTGCAGTGAATTCGATAGAGGGGGAATCTAACAACAGCTATCAAATTCATGATGTACTCTTATTAAGGGCCAACTTGGTCAAGATGCATTGTAGACAGAGTGGATATGGCCATGTGCCACCTCACAATTATCACCAGTGTGATATCTGCTCTAAAAATAATCAGGGATGTTCTGTGGTGCAATCAGCTCTACAGGAACAGTTGGATCTCAGATGGATCCAAGAGCATTGAGTTTGTGGAGTTAACATGACATACAAATTCTAACATCATTCAAAATCACGACATCCGTACGATGAATGCCAACCTGGTGGCAATGCACTCAAGGAAAAGCCAGTATCATAATTTGCCACGGCATGATTACAATTCCTGTCTGACTTGCTCGGTAAACAAATAGGGATGCTCATTTGTATAAAAGGCCCTCCAGCGTCATATGGATCTTGGATGGATTCAGGACTACCATGATAGAAATCCTTATCCGATCAACATGATTCAAATCTTCGATATTCGTTTGATGAATACCAGCTTGGTGGAGTTGTACGCCAAGCAAGTCCAACTCGGTTTTCTCTTCACATGATTATCTGAACTGTACAGTATGTCGAGAGAGCGACCAAGGATGCGCTCTCGTTCAAAAAACTTTATAACACTTGTTAAACCACTGTTGGCTTCCAATCTATATGGATGAAGACACGCAACAAATCAGTGTGACAAACGGGAACCCTACTAGGCATCAAAGTCAGGATGTCCGATCTATGGAAATAGATCTAGTGAGGTTACACTGCATTCAAAGCGGGTGTGGCCAGGTGCCACCATATAACTACGAGCATTGTAGAGTCTGCTCGGAAAATAATCAAGGATGCTACCTCGTGCAAGTAGCCATTCAGAGTCAGTTGGACCGCAAAGAGATTCAACAATATTCAGTTTCGGGGTCTATCAACTGGACGCCAGACTATTTCGCTGATTAAATTAAGGATGTTGTCGTGATCTCTGATCGCCAAAGAACCAAAGATGTTTGTACCATCATCCCTCTACTTGACTAATCAAAGGTTCCTAACCAGGGACTGATTGAAGTTACTTACGACAGTCAGAAAAATCAGAAGGCCCCTGTAGTTATCTATCTGTCGGGACCAGTACCGTATGACTCAGCTAAGACGATCCCTTACAAATACGGTGCAACAATAGTTGAGAATGGAAAGGAAATTCCATTACCCTCCATCGTGAATATTGCAGACATCAGTCGAGTAACACGGAGTGGTCGAATCTTCAACCGAGGAGTTGGAGAACCTACCAGAGAAAAGGAACTTCAAACAGAAGTTCCTAATCCACCACTCGGTCCATCCAGTGATCCCAACCTTTCAAAGAACCATGATTAGATGCTGAAGCTCATCCAAAGGAGTGAATACAACATTGTTGATCAATTGTTACAAACTCCTTCAAAGATCTCTGTGTTATCTCTTTTACTAAGTTCTGAAGCCCACAGAGAGGTTCTACAAAAAGTCTTAGAACAGGCCTTTGTGGAACGGGATGTGTCAATATGACAATTCGACAGTATCTTCTCTAACATCACTTCCTGCAACAACTTAGGGTTTAGTGATGAGGAATTTCCAGAAGAAGGCAAAAGCCACAACATGGCGCTCAATATCACAGTCAACTTCCAGGACAATGCTTTAGCCAGCGTACTGGTAGACACCGGATCGGCTCTCAACGTTATGCCGAAGTCCACTCTAATGCGACTATCATTAAAAGGATCTCCGATGAGAGGCAGTGTGGTCGTCGTCAAAGCATTTGACGGGTCTAGAAAAATAGTTATCGATGAAGTCGACCTTCCCATAACCATCGGTCCTCACACTTTCCAAGTCACTTTCTAGTTCATGGACATCCGGGCAGCATACAACTGTTTGTTAGGAAGACCTTGGATACATGAGGCTGGGGCAGTCACTACGACGCTGCACCAAAAATTGAAGTTCGTCAAGAACGATCAACTCGTCACGGTCTGTGGAGAACAAGCCTTGATCGTGAGTAACCTATCATTGTCTACTTGTGTGGAACCCGAGGAGGTTGTTGGAACGCAGTTCCAGGCACTTTCGGTGAGCAATGAAAATCAGTCAGAAAAAGGAACACCGATTTCCTCATACAAAGATGCTCTCAAAGTAATCGAGAGTAACAACGCAAAAGGATGGGGACAGCTTGTCATTCCTACTGATAATAAAACAAAGAAGGATTTTGGTTTTTCTACAACCTGTACCCAGACTGCCGCTAATAGTGAAAGTCTTCATCCCATTCAGAATTTCTTCTATAGTGGTGGTTTCCTTCACCCAGTGTCTCAAGAAGTACATACCATCAACGAGGGAGATTCCTCCGATACAGATGAAGAATAGAAGTCTTATCTTAACGAGGACGGTTATATGTCTTAGGAAGAGGTGCCTACACCCTTTTGCTATCCCGTACAGAGTCTGAGATTTATACCGAGGCAAGACATCGAAATGATATACGGAGATTGTGATCCGGAAGGATGTCGTGCTCTACTAAATTCATTAGAGAAAGACACTCTGATGAAAGACAACTTTGACCACGACTATTATGGCTCGATGGATGATCGACCTATCTGGCAGCCGTACCCAGGAGACTTGGGGCAAGAAAATCAGCCGAACAATGAAAATCAACTGAGCATCATTGAAAAGAATACATGTGTCCCCACCATGTCATGGGATCAACACTCAGGTCATTCAGAAAATATCCAGTGCGACGATGAATTTGCAAAGTTTGCAGGACTAGAATTCATCAACTATGCTTTTCCCGAGGTCAACGTCATCGAGAGAGATGACTCCTCCAGTTCCAAAGAAGTGTGGGACACCTTGGGACAGCCGAGTGGCAAATATGACTTCATGGTCAAATACACCGCGCCTGAAAGCTCTCATATCAGGCTCGAAGACATCCAGTCAACTGGATGGGGAGATATACCTGAGAGCACAAATACTATGCAAAATACAACTGAGGAATCCTCCTACGACAACTCTGCCTGGGAGACAAATTCCAATGATCCTGCTCCACCAGAAATCAGCGTTATTTCTGAAGGCAAATCAAGGAAGGTACCAGACTTTGTGATTCACCGAGGAGTTCGCCGCCAATGGGTTGCAGCCGATGTTTCAAAGATCGTTCATAAGTCAAAGTAATGGCCATCTTTGTTTTAACCTTTCACCTTGCCAAGGTGAAACAGATGTTTTGATAGGGCTCACTTTCTGTAAATACCTCTTCGCTTCGCCCAAAGCGACCGATTTTTGTTTTATAGGGCTGTAGTTTCAAGAATCGACAAAATCATAAATAAAATAACGTCGTTCTGTAATTTCTGCATTAATTGTTGTTTTCTCTTTTCTTTTTTCAGAAAATGGTAATCCTAAAAAATAATTCAAATAATAAAAACAAGCAGTAAAAAAATACACTGCACACACTCTTGCATTTTCTCTATCTCTTCTAAACACAAATCATCACGTCATGCAGATTGCTTATTTTAAACCCCGTTGAAACATACGATCTGATGCCTTCTCCCAACTTTGAATTCTCGGTATTTGAGGCTGAAGAAGAAGATGACGAAGAAATTCCAGAGGAGATCTCTTGATTACTCAGACAAGAGGAAAGGTCCATTAAACCTCACAAAGAGCCGTTGGAAACGGTCAACTTGGGCTCAGAGGAAGAGAGAAAAAAGGTCAAGATTGGGGCCCTACTCAGTCCAGCTGTCAAAGAAAGTTTAATAAAGCTTCTCAAAGAATTTCCCGATGTATTTGCTTGGTCCTATCAGGACATGCCAGGGTTGGGTACCAGCATTGTGGAACATCATCTACCATTGAGATCAGAATGTCCGCCAATAAAACAAAGGTTAAGATGGATTCATCCGGATATGGCCATCAAAATCAAAGAGGAGATACAGAAACAGATTGACGCGGGTTTCCTCGCCACATCAGAATATCCTCAATGGTTAGCCAACATAGTACCAGTTTCGAAAAAGGATGGAAAGGTCTGAATGTGTATAGATTACAGGAATCTAAACAAGGCTAGTCCAAAGGACGACTTTCCTTTACCACACATTGACATGCTGGTTGACAGTACAACAAAGTTCAAAGTCGTCTCCTTCATGGATGGATTCTCGGGCTATAATCAAATCAAAATGGCGCCGAAAGACATGGAGAAAACTTCCTTCATCACCCCATGGGGTACCTTTTGTTACAAGGTAATGTCGTTCGGTTGAAGAACGCCGGGGCGACCTATCAAAGGTCCATGACTACTCTGTTTCATGACATGATACACAAGGAAATCGAGGTATATGTCGATGACATGATTGCCAAATCTAGAACAGAAGAGGAGCATGTGACCCACCTGGAAAAACTATTCGAGCGGTTGAGAAAATACAGACTCCGCTTGAATCCCAACAAATGCACATTCGGTGTCTATTCAGGGAAACTTTTAGGGTTCATCGTCAGCCAGAAAGGAATTGAGGTTGATCCTGACAAGGTCAAGGCCATTCAAAAAATGCCTTCTCCAAAGACTGAAAAACAAGTCAGGGGATTCCTGGGACATCTGAATTACATTTCCAGATTTATATTCCTCATGACCGCGACATGTGCGCCGATTTCCAAATTACTCAAAAAGAATCAGGATTGCGTTTGGACAGAAGATTGCCAAACCACCTTCGACAGTATCAAGGAATACCTGTTGAACCCATCGATTCTATCACCTCCAGTGGAAGGAAGACCACTAATCATTTACTTAACAGTCTTGGAAGACTCAATGGGTTGTGTACTTGGCCAACAAGACAAAACCAAAAGGAAATAGTCTGCCATTTACTATTTGAGAAAAAAGTTCACCGACTGCGAAACTCAGTACACTATGCTTGAGAAAACTTGTTGTGCTCCGGCTTGGGCAGCCAAACGTCTTCGCCAGTATATGATTCGTCACACTACTTGGTTAATCTCCAAAATGGATCCAATCAAGTACGTCTTTGAAAAGCCTGCTCTCACGGGAAGGATTGCCCGTTGGCAGATGTTGTTATCCGAATACGACATCGAGTACCATGCTCAGAAAGCCGTCAAAGGAAGTATTTTAGCCGATCATTTGGCTCATCAACTGATTGACGATCAGGAATCAGTCAGATTTGACTTCCCAGACGAAGATATCATGTATCTAAAAATGAAAGACTGCGATGAACCACTACCCCGTGAAGGGCCAGAACCAGGATCCCAATGGGGATTAATTTTTGACGGAGCTGTCAATCATTATGGAAACAGAATTGGGGCAATCATCATAACACCTCAGGGTACCCACATTCCTTTCACCGCTAGACTTACGTTCAAGTGCACAAATAACGAGGCCGAATACGAAGCTTGTATCATGGGTCTTGAAGAAGCGATCGACTTAAGGATCAAGAACTTGGATGTATACGGTGACTCAGCCTTGGTTATCAATCAGATCAAAGGAGATTGGAACACATACCAATCAGGATTGATTCCTTACAAAGATTACGCGAGAAGGTTGTTACCATTCTTCAACAGAATTGAGTTTCATCATATCCCTCGTGAAGAGAATCACATGGTTGATGCATTAGCCACCCTCTCTTTCATGATTAGTGTAGGTCAATGGAACGACTTACCTAAGATTTACATAATGCGCCTTGAACGGCCCGCTTACATCTTCACGATTGTAGCAGTCGTAGAGGACAAACCTTGGTATCACGATATCAAATGCTTCCTTCAGAAACAAGAGTATCCACCTGGGGCATCCAGAAAGGACCGAAGACCAAAGTCTTAGCGAGCATACTAATAAAAAAACCCAAAATCCCGTACCTTCAGACATCAATCGAAAAGCATCAGACCTAACATCTTACCAATAGCCTAGATACTTGTATTCTTAAGAAAATAACCCTAAGAAGAACCCCACCTCTTGATAGCATCTATAAACCAACAGTTTTGACTGTTTAACCTCAATATGCAAGCAGGGTTAATTGGAGACATCTATTTCCCTTCCTTAATCAGCTCAACAGGATAAAAAATGAATTAAACTGTAGTACCAAAGCGATAGTGATTCAAAACCACAAAAATCGCGCTACAACGGGTTATTACCGCAAGTTTATCGAGGGCTTTTCTAAGTTGGCATTACCTTTGACTCAGTTTACTCGAAAGGGTCAAGCTTTTGTGTGGGATGTAGCTTGCGAAGAGAGTTTTGTGGAATTGAAGAAGAGGTTTACGACCGCTCCAGTGTTGATTTTGCCTAATACGAGTGAATCTTTTGTGGTGTATTGTGATGCGTCGAAGATGGGTCTTGGTGGAGTGCTGATGCAGAATGGTCAAGTTGTTGCATATGCTTCGAGACAATTGTGAGTTCATGAGAGGAATTATCCTACGCATGACTTGGAATTGGCCGCTGTGGTGTTTGTGTTGAAGATTTGGAGACATTATCTGTTTGGCTCTAAGTTTGAAGTGTTCAGTGATCATAAAAGTCTAAAGTACTTATTTGATCAGAAAGAATTGAATATGAGGCAGAGAAGGTGGTTAGAGTTGTTGAAGGATTTTGATTTTGATTTGAGTTATCATCCGGGTAAAGCAAATGTAGTGGCCGATGCATTGAGCAGAAAGTCATTGCATATGTCGATGCTTATGGTGAAAGAATTGGAATTAATTGAGTAATTCTGAGATTTGAGTTTGGTGTGTGAAGAGACTCCTGACAGTGTGAAGTTGGAAATGTTGAAGTTGACTAGTGGCATTCTAGAAGAGATTAGAGTGGGATAATGATCTGACTTGAAGTTAGTTGACTTGTTGACTTTGATCAACCAAGGTAACGGAGGGGAATTCTGAATTGACGAGAATGGTGTGATGATGTTCACAGACATGGTGTGTGTTCCAGATGTCCTAGATATTAAGAAGAGCATTCTTGAGGAAGGACATCGAAGTAGGTTGAGTATTCATCCCGGTGCTACGAAGATGTACCAGGATTTGAAGAAGCTGTTTTGGTGGCCAGGTATGAAGAAGGATATTGCGGAGTTTGTTTATGCGTGTTTGACTTGTCAGAAGTTGAAGATTGAGCATCAGAATCCTTTAGGTATGATGCAGTCGTTGAACATTCCAGAATGGAAGTAGGATAACATTTCCATGGATTTTGTGTCGGGATTATCGAGGACTGCTAAGGGAAATGATTCCATTTGGGTGATTGTGGATAGATTAACTAAATTGGCTCATTTCTTGCCGATGAAGATTAATCATTCTATGCAGAAGTTGGCCGAGATGTATATTGAGGAGATTGTGAAGTTACATGAGATACCTTCGAGTATTGTGTTGGATAGAGATCCGAGATTTACATCGAGGTTCTGGAAGAGCTTGCAAGAGGCTTTGGGTACTAAGTTAAGGATGAGTTTTGCCTATCATCTGCAGACGGACGATCAGACAGAAAGGACTATCCAATCCTTAGAGGATTTGCTGAGAGCTTGTGTGTTGGATCATGGAGGACCTTGGGATATCCATTTGTCGTTGATTGAGTTCACGTACAATAATAGTTTTCATGCTAGTATCAGAATGGCACCCTATGAAGCTTTGTATGGGAGGAGGTGTAGGACTCCTTTATGTTGGTATGAATCGGCCGAGAGTGTTGTACTCGGACCTGAGATTGTGCAAGAGACGACCAAGAAGATTAAGATGATCCAAGCAAGGATGAGAGCGTCGCAGAGTCGCCAGAAGAGCTATCATGATAAGAGGAGGAAGACACTAGAATTCCAAGAGGGAGATCACATGTTTTTTAGGGTGACGCCAATGACTGGTGTGGGTCGAGCTTTGAAGTATAGGAAGCTCACTCCACGTTTTGTTGATCCATATCAAATCTTGCAGAGAATAGGAGAGATAGCCTATCGAATTGCTTTACCGCCGTCACTTACGAATTTGCATGACGTGTTCCATGTGTCTCAGTTGAGGAAGTACATTCTGGATCCGTCTCATGTGATTCAGATGGATGATGTACAAGTGAGGGATAATCTGACAATGGACGCTTTACCTGTGCGGATTGACGGTCGAGAAATGAAGCAACTGCGGGGTAAAGACATAACTTTGGTGAAGGTGTTGTGGGGCGGACCAGCTGGCGAAAGTTGGACTTGGGAACGCGAAGATTAGATGAGAGAGTCGTATCCGACTCTATTTCTTTGAGGTAATTTTCGAGGGCGAAAATTCTGTAAGTGGGGGAGAGTTGTAACACCTCAAAATTATTAGAATATTTATTTAATTTATTTAAATATAATATTTGTAAATTTTCGGTGAATTTTGGGGGTTTGTGTCGATGTCAGTATTTTGGTGGAGTTTTTGGTTATTTTAATTAAATAATAATATATAATATGAATATATTGGTATTATTATTAATTTAAAATAATATTAGAGGAATTAAGGGCAAGATGGACTTTTGAGGAGGATTAGTGAGGGTAAATTGGGGAAAGCCCGTTTTGGAAGCCCAAGGGTTTAACAAAAAGGAATTGGGAGGAATAAGATTCATTTTGTTAGATCGTGAAAATAAGGAGAAAGTGCAGAGCTCTGAGGAAAAAGGAAAAGGCGAGGATTCGTGAAGGTTTCCAAAGGCTCAATAGAGAAAAGATCTGGATCGACAATCTAAGGTATGGGGAGTATTGTCTTTCATTGTTTTCAATATAGGAAGTGAGGTGTTTAAAGTGGATTTTTGAGGTTTTTGGGGTTTTTGAAGGGTTTATGAGTTATTGATGATTTAGGGGTATTTTTGAGGATCGATGACGGATTATTGAGGGTTGAATTAATTTGGGTAAAAATAAGTCTTCGAGGCTAAACCTTTTGATGATATATGGGATCTTGTATGAGAAAGGGATTTATGGGGTTTATGGAAACCTTGAGAGTTTGTGAAGGTTTAGGTGATTTTGAATTAGGATAGTGGAATTAATCGACCTAAATGTCGTAGGTTTTATGCCTTTGAGTGCCATGATGCTTTAGGACTGTTTTGGAGATGTTTTGGGGAGAATTGAGGTTGAACCCGTAGGGATTTGGTGGACTGAAGTGCTACTGATGCATAGCAGCGATTGCAGAAATCGTTAGTTCGCAAGGCGAATGTTTGCCCAGGCTCGCAAAGCGAGCAGTGCAACGAATGCGCGATGAGTGTGTGATGGTACTGAGATGACTCTAGGAGGTGACTTTTGGGGCTCGCAAGGCGAACGTCTCAGCGAAGGGCTTCGCCTAGTGAATAGAGGCAGCAAGAAGAGGCAGAAGGGGGAACTCTCTGGTTTTTGTATAGGGATGGGGATTCGCTGGCAGCTTCGCAAAGCGAACGCCAAAGCGAATAGGTTCGCAAGGTGAACTCAGTAGCGAACCCTGCTGTTCGCGAAATTTTGTTTATGATTTATGTTATGTTTTGATGTTTTGGTGCAGTGATTTTTTGATGATTTACCATGATGATATTGATGTTAATGATGATTATGACGTGATGACTTCGTGATGTTTTGGCGTATATTTGATGACATGATTAACATGATATTTGATGAATGATGATGCACATAATGATTTTATTGATGATGATGATTATTGACGTTGTGTATCATGCATTCACAACATATTTTGATGATGATGTTAGGACTTCGGTCCAGTGACGATGAGGTTAGACTTCGGTCTATTGTGGCTTCCATCCCATTGTGTGGATGTGAAGTGGTTTATGACGTGCTCCGGTTCTTGTGTGGAACTGATCCTAATGACGGGGATCTTTGGAGGGTGATGGCCTAAGTGTCCATCGATTGTGACGATTGGTACCACATGCATGAGTCTTGTTGTGCATTACATTTATGTGGCATATTGTTGTGGTTTATGATGTCGTGCTTTGATGGTTGCCTGTGATGACTCTGATGATGTTGTATATGATGATAATGCCATTTGTATGCATATCCTATTTTATATTGATTATAATGAATTGTATTACTCACCCTGCTTGTTTGAATGTTGCCTCCACGTGGGTAACGTGCAGGTGATCAGGATTAGCCGTGGAAGCTTCGAGGAACTTTTGAAGTATTATTTGCTTTTGGTCGATGTAGAGGGTCTTGCTCTGATAGTGTAACATCGGGTTGGGTCGTTGAGTCGAACCATGTTGAGTTTTATTTGGCTGTTATTTTGTTGTTATTTTTATGATTATGGTTTTGCTTCAAAAACCCTTTGGTGGAATTTTGTGGTTATGGTGAATCTGCTGCCCTTTGAGGCATTTTTGAGTTATTTTGAGGAAAAACTAGTTGTTTACGGAGCAACTTTTATTGATTTGATTTTATTGAGAAATGTGCACCCTTTGAGGTGATGCTGATTTATTTAATGATTTTATGTTTAATCCGTGCGATATTTGTGGGGTAGAAAAGGGTGTTACAATAAGCAACTATTCTGCCTCTAAACTACTCTAAAGCTCTTCAATTCTCATGGTGCTTGTGTCTTTAGAGTATTCTATGGCTATAACTATGTAATTAAACTGAGGAGTAAGTGATCTCAGTACCTTTTCAATGATTTATCTCATTCGTGACCACAATCACTCTGGAGATGTAATCAGGCATCTTCTCATTGTTCTTCATGTTAATATTCTCATATTTCTTGCGTAGAGACTGCAACTTGAACATCTTCACTGATGTGTCACCACCATAACACCACACTAGTGTGTCCCACGCTGCCTTTGTCGTCATCGAATCAGGAATTTTCTTAGACACTTCGTATCCACACACTGATTGATATAAAACAACACCTTCTAATCCTTCTTCCTCGTTTCACGTTGCGTATTTCTTTGCTCTTCTATTTCATTTTCTGGAACCGACGTGTAACCTTCATTGACGAGTTCAAGAACATCTTGAGCTCCAAATAACAAACGCATTTGAATCAACCACCAATTCCAATTCTTTTCGTTGAGTATTGGAAGCATTGTATTCAAGCTACCATTTTCGCCGTTCATCTTTGTTCTTGTACAAATCACTCAATTCTCATCAACACTTGTGTTTCGTAAAACCTGAGAATCAATATTTGTGGTTCTCTTCGTTTTCAAACTTCAATTCAATGCAAATTTCAGGAACGAAATCGATTACACACCTCACTACACTCGTGTTTCCCTATAAATGAAATCGGAGCTCTGGATTGTTGGAGTTCAACAATGAACCTCAATTGATGCACAAGAACTGAAGAAGATGAAGAAGAATTTAGAGAATAGAGAGAGAGGGAGAGAGAGAGAGAGAGAGAGAGAGAGAGAGAATGTATGTGTGTGTGTGTGTGAGTGAGAGAGAGAGAAAGAGAGAGAATGTGTGTGTGTGTGTGTGTGAGTGAGAGAGAGAGAGAGAGAGAGAATGTGTGTGTGTGTGTGTGTGTGTGTGTGTGTGTGAGAGAGAGAGAGAGAGGAGAGAGAGAGAGAGAGAGAGAGAGAGAAAGAGAGAGAGAGAGAGAGAGAGAGAGAGAGAGAGAGAGAAATCTATGTAACTAACTTTTCAACTATATCTCAAAATTACAATCTCCAACTAACTTTGGGTCTTATACAATAACCCAAATGATACTCAAACTCAAGTGAAATTTAAATTCAAACTCAAATGTAACTTGAATTTAAATTACATTACAACAAAGAACAGATAATATATATCTGGGTTTAAAAAAATTTAGATCTGGATTTAAAAAAAACTTAGATCTATCTGAGTATGAAAACTCAAAATAAGAAAGATTATCCAAAAAGATGATACATATAACATATATCTGGGTTTAAAATACTTAGATCTGGGTTTTAGTAATTTGATTTTTATTTATATTTTTTTAATTAAAATAAAATTATGGTTTAAACAAGAAAGAAGAAGAATAATTCAACATGCATGAGAAGAATAGAAGGGGAATAAAAGTTGAATAAGAGGAGAACAAATAGATGTTAATTTTTTATTTGATTTAGAAATGGTATTTTTTTATTAAAAAAAAGGCTTAAATAGTGTTTTCATTCCTGTAAGTCAGCAAGTTTTTGGTTTTCGTCCCTGTAATTTTTTTTTTGGTTTTAGTCCCTATATCTTACTTTTTGGTTGTTGTTTAGTCCCTAAACCCAAAATCCACAAGAAAATTCGAAGGTTTCTTGCGGATTTTCCTACAGATTTTCCTGCGGATTTTGGTTTTAAGGACTAAAACGAATGCGAATGCGAAATATAGGGACTAAACCAAAAAAAAAAATACAGGGACGAAAACTAAAAATACGCTAACTTACATGGACGAAAACACTATTTAAGCCAAAAAAAATCTTCATTCTGAATGCATCACGATTTTTAGAAAGATATGATTGGAGTATAAGGCCATTCAAAATTAGAGAATGAAAGAGTTAATTTAGGTAAGATAATTTTGTACATTCAAGTGTGACTTAGAGAAGCAAAGTGCATATCCCAAATTGTTTCGTGATGTTTTATTGCATAAATTACAAATTTTAAAGTCTGTGTAGAAATTTTCACATTTGATTGCAATAAATGATGCATATTTTTCAAATGTGAATCTTGATGCTTTTATTTTTCTTATGCTCTAGGGATTTTATTCTTTTAAATCTTTTACCAATTTAATTTATTTTTAGAGGTTTTTTTAATCAACGATATATTTTTATGGATTTTTTTTTTGTTTTTTTGATATTTTTAAAAAATGTTAATTATTAATGATATGTGATAACTTCTCGGCATGTGTACTGATAATGTCGTAGTAATAAAAAGATATCGATTTCACAGGAACTGCTATTTAACAAGACAATAGTTATGCAATTATAAAAGGTAACGAATGAGGGGGGTTGAGTTTGAATGCGAGATAAATAAAATTTGTTCTGAATTAATAAGAAAGCAGTCACGTTTTGTATAGAAACCCATATTTCTTCCTTGTTGATGTATAATGCATTACATGAACGAGAAAGTTATTATATTTCCATGGTGAATTAACACAATCACTCTACCCAATTCCTTGGTGTAAAGCTCACTAATTACCACTCGGGTCTCCTATCCCTATTCAACCAGCGTAAGTGAAATTAGGCGATGCACAGAACGTTAATTCAACTACCACTACTCGGGGCCTCTGTTGAAATGTATTTTAGGTGGGTGTTTTATCGTATCCACAGGGATTGCTCAGATATCTAGATGTTCGCCGTTCAATAGTCTAACGTTTTAAGTAAAGAGTTTTCAAAGAGTTCTTGTTTTGTAACATAAGTTGTAGCAAAGAGTAAATTAGGGCAAAGATGTTTTGTTGTAAGAAAAGCATGTCAAGATTAGATTTCGTTAACCCTTTTCATATATATCTGATTAATCAAGCATGTGAACTTAGTTTTGATCAATACAATCGTGTATCCTCGCGTATCCGTTTATGTCTAAAGCGACTTCGTGGGTATTATTATTTAAATTGTTAGATGATGTCTTGAACCAATAATCGAAACAATAAACATTAAGAATGATACAAAGCAAATATTTACTCCCAAATCTATGTCTAGAGTTTGGTTGTTAATAGATGAAGACATTAGATCAAGATTTGGAAAATCTATGTCTAGAGTGATTCAAACCATAAATACAACATTAAAAGCAAACAACTTCATCATATATTGATCATCAACCTTGTTCACATACAAAAGATCAAAAGAAATACATACAATCAAAGTTAACTACCTCTAATCTTGACAGAAAAGTGATTAGCTTATTATAATCTTGGTAGCTTGCTTTACAAGTTTCGGGAGGAGATGAATGAGCATCCACGTCGAAGAATCGAACTCAGATGCGAATCCAGCTTTTATTTGTAAAATATCACCCTTTGGTGAAGAAATCTCAGAAAATTAAGTTGTGGTGTGTAAGTGGGTTATGATCCCCAAAAAATAGTGAAAATTACTTATATAGTACTTTAGAATCTGTCATGTTCACACTGCGAACTGATTCTTCGCCTAGCGAACCCCAATTTAGGTACCTGAAGTGCCTATGAACAGTTAAACCACCCCTGATAAATATCTAAAGTTTGTTGTGCGAATGATTCCTCGCATTGCGAACTACCTCGCTTACAAGTTCGTACATCGAACTTATAGTCCTTTAGCTACTGCCTCAAGCCTGGGATGGTTCGCTGGCTCTTCGCTGACGCTTTGCCACAGCGAACATTTACTGGCTTGTTCGCCTAGCGAACTTACTGCCCTTTAGCTACTGTCTCTATTTTGAGAGCCTTCGCTGGTACTTCGCCCAATGTTCGCAAAGCGAACATTCGCTGGCAGTTCTCCCAGCGAACATGTTGATATTATTCTCTTCCTTTGGCTTCCTTGTCCAATTGCTTGTGTGTCACACTTTGATGCTTTTATGCCTAATTTCTGCACAATAACACACAAATCAAAGCAACCAAAGATATTTTCATACAATTGAAGAATAGCATGCTTTCATGGAGTAAATCCAACAAAACCACACAAAAGAGCTGAAAAATGCCAATAATTAATGATCCATTTAAAGCAAGTCTGACATCTAACAGTCTCCTATCCTTATTCAACCATCGTAAGTACAACAATTTCCCTAGTTCTAACACATAGACTAATGGTCAGTATTTCCTATGTGCCCGAGATTTTATTAAAAGAGGATCTCACATAAAAAAGCATTAAGCACAATAAGCAATTGAATATAAATATAACTCCAATTATTCATGCAATGACAAATTAAACATGTGTCCTAACAGGTTTAAAATAAGTTCATCATACAAAATCTAACTTCGAGATGTTTAGCTACTCATAACAATACAATCAAATACCGAGTAATTAAATGATGATGGCATCCGAAAATCCATGAAGAACGGGCCTCCAATGGCTTCCAATGCTCTCAAAATTGCCCTCTTGTTGCTCTTTACTGTCACTTTGAGTCTCAAAATGCAAAACCCTTGAAAAGATGTCAAAAACGCCCTTTTATACCATTCAAATCAATCAAGAACGCGTCAAAATAGGCCCAGAAAAAGGCTTATCGTATGCTTGAAAGCTTGCAACACGCGCGCGATGCTGATTTTTCTTTTCTATCACACGCGCGATGTTGCGCGTGATTATTCCAGTAGATGCAAGTTTTTGCTCCTTTTCACCTGATTTTCACTAAGTCCTTATTTCTTCATACTTAGTCATTTTTGCATCTTTCTTTGGCCTTTATTCTTCATTTTTGCTCCCCTTTAACTTATTTTGATCCATTTCTTCTACCGAAAACATGTAATGACAGAGTGTCATCACAACCCCAAACTTACTTTGTTGCTTGTCCTCAAGTAACTTGCCTGCAACTGAAAGTTTTAACAGAAAATAAAATGCTTACCCTCACTAATGAACATATCATTTATTTCTTTATTTTATTTCACCTGATCATCAATTTCGCTCCCCGCTTCAATCAAGATAAATCGGAAAAGTTCTTCCAACACAACATGTCTCTCATCTTACTATTATTTCACTCGCAATGACAAGGTAATCATACAATCAACATATAAAAGCATTTTACCATAAGTTTGCAAAATTTCTAAAAAAAATCAATCAAAGTCATCTAAACGCACACTTTTGGAGGACTTTTAAGGTTGTAATGGGGCTTATGTCAAGGTGGGATAATTTGAGAGAGAAGGCTTAAACCTTTGGAGTTAGGTACCTAGTTTTTGTATGTTATTCCTTTTCATATCCACTCTTGCTTAATTAAGCGGTACTAGAGATTAACATTTTATGGTCCTTATTATTCTTTTTCTCTCTTTTTTTAAGAAGTTATTTTTAACTTCTTATTTTCTAAAATTTTTTGAATTTTTTACCACATTTTCTCTAGTACCCTAGCCCCAAACTTAAACTTTGTTCATTTCCAAGAGCAGCCCCAAGCTTATTCTTCTTCATATGACAAAGGAACTAAATTTTTTACCTAACTCCAAAGAGAGTGTGAAAAGATTTAATCTTTCAAGTCAATTGCCTAATAAATGTGGGTATGTCACCGAAAGAAAGGGCTTAGGCTCAAAGTGGTTAGCAAATTATATAAACATAATATAAGGGGTAATTTTAAAAGGATCAGAGTTTACCACAAACAAGTTCTTCAGGGTGTATTCATCAAACCAATTGATTAAATCAAAGATAATACAAACTCTAGAAAATAAAAATTGTACGGATACTCTCATAAGAAGGAAAAGTAAACAACGGAATTTTTTGCTCAAACCTTACTAGCTGAGGTATCTGGAACTTCTGTGATTATCAATATTTTCTTGTGATTTTCTTTTTGTTCATCTAGTCACTAGTAAGGTAGCAACTTATTAACTACAAGAAACAACAATGACTAACTCATTTGTTAAGTAAAGCATTAGAGAAGTGGTACAAAAGAGAACCAAGTATTATAGCGACTACTCTAGATTGACTTGAGAGATTGATTTATAGGATGTAAAAGGAAATTGCGAAAAATCATACAAATTATGAAAACTCCACACTCACATGTCATTGGGGCAGAAAAAGTCTTGCATGTATTACATGGTGTTGTTGAAGTCTTGGTTTTGTTTGATCCACTATGCCCTCCTCTGATTGATGTTGATGCTCGAGAGAAGTAGCTTCGCTTTGGACCCATTCCCTGAAATGTAACACCCTAATTTTTAGTAATAATTTATTTTTATTATATTAATTAATTAATTGTGTGATTTTGTGTCTAATTAATTTAATTAGTTTATTTGAATTATTTGATCTATTTGAAATAATTGAATTAATTGATTTAATTGAATTATATGATTTATTTGAATTAATTGATTTATTGGATTTATTTGAATTATTTGATTTAATTATATTATTTGATTTATTTGATTTAATTTAATTACTTGATTTATTTGATTTACTTTATTTGGTGGAATATAATAGAATTGGTAAGAATAATTAATTTGGCCTAGATTGGGAGTGTGAATAATAAGTGTGAGAGTGTATTGAGTAAAGCCCATTAGAGTTATGAAAAGATTGTGGGATTTGATAAAATGAGAGAAAGAGATAGAATACGGTTAGAAGATAAAAAGAGGAAAAGAGGCTAAGGAGAGAAAGAGGAGAAGAGAAGAGGAACCTGGAGAACTCAAGAAATCCAAGAAAAAATTAAGGTAAGGGTGAGTTTTTATATGATTATTGGGATTGTTTGATAGTGTATAATAGGTAGAAACATGTTTAGGTTGAAACCCCTAAATTTTCATGATTTGATAATTGTTAGGTTTTAATGATAATCTTTGATATGAGATGATTAATTTTGTTTGGAGTTAATATATATTGGTTAAATTAAGAGAGCAACTTGTATATTTAATATACATTAGAAAATAAGAATTATGAAGTATTATCCTTTTTCCCAAATCAAGCTACTGTAGCGCACATCCTAATTGAATGAATATAATCCATTCTTTCATTATGTAGCTGTAGCGAAAAAGAAGAGAAAATGATAGAAAATGAAATTATGATACCTTTGTTTTATCATGGTTCCTTACTGTAGCGCATTAAATAATAATGAAAATATGACATTTCCTTTACTCCTTACACTGTAGCGAGAACAAGTATCATGAAATGAAATGAAATGTAACCTTTTGTTTTATTATGCACTGTAGCAAGAATCATGATAGGAATGTAATGAAAATCCTTTCCCACATGATAATGTAGCGCAGGAAAATAGGAAAGGCAATGAGACATTTTCTTTCTTTCACCTAATATTGTAGCTTTCAAGGAATAGTGAGAATGAAAACAATTTAATTCTTTTAAATACCAAACTGTAACGCATGATCACTAGCAATGAAAAGTGAAATTTTTTTTCATTTTATACTGTAGCGATAGAACTTTAGGCAATGGAAGTGTTACTTATATATTATTGTCCTGTAGCAAAGCCTTTAGGAAAATGAATATAATCATTTTTCCTTCCACCTACCTGTAGCGCATGTGCATAGGAGAAATAAATGTGACTTCCCCTGTCTAATTTTGTTCTCTTGAATGCTCAATCTACAATTTGACATTCATTGATGCGTTAAAATTTAGTATATAAAAATTATCAATTTAATATTCTTAGATTTGTTCCTTTGATGACACATTACCTATGTTGTAGGATATGGAAGATGTGAATGTTGGGTAATATTATGAAAATTTGTTTATTGAATGAAACATGTGTAGTGTTTGTTTTGTTTTAACAACTATTTGGTGTGAAAGTTCATATGAAGTTGTAAGACACGACATTGATCATGTACACGACTTTGGCTTGTAGACACGAGTAACAATTTAAGACATTAAGAGAATAAATGTGAATTTTCCAATTTAATGTTACTGTAGCAAAAGAAATGTTGGCACTTTACTAAAAAAACTAGAACTTTACTAAATATTAGAACTTTATTAACTATTGAAACTATATTAATTATTGGAACTTTTTTAGATACTAGGACTTTATTAAAATATTAAAATATTTATTTAAAATATTGAAGATTTATTAAATATTGAATATTGCACATTTATTAAATATTGACTATTTATTAAAATATTGATTATTTATTGAATATTGAATTATTTATTGAATATTGACTATTTATGAATATTGATTTTAATTATTAATGATGGATTAATTATTCTATGTTTAATTGGTGATGTGTGTTTTGTGAATTGAGGTTGGATTGTGTTGATAATTGTGTATGTGCAGGTGTGTGGTAATTCAAGTGTGATGAATTATTGAAGATATGCATGAATATTAAGATTTGACTATGGTCTTAATTGCATATGGTTGTTGAATTTGCACATGCATCATTTGTGTCAAGAGGCAATGCTTGTTAGTTCTGTGAAAGCTAGTGACTTATCCCAAACCTAGAGTGGGGTTTGAAAGCTTAGGGATTGGGTTTTTTAGTGTTATTGGTCTAGGGAACGGACCCGGTTTAATGTAAAAACCGAAGAAAAAAACAAGTGTTTGATACCACATGCATGAGTTGCATTTGAGTCTTGCATTGAGTCGCATTGGGTATATGTTTGTGTTATGAGCTTATGTGCAATATGTGAAATTGATGAACTGGAAAAATTATGGAATTGTGATTATGTATTTGGGAATAGTATGGCTACTTGATTTATAATATGTTGAAGAAGCTTTTTGAAGTGTGAGAATCATTATGATATGCTTGTATGTTATATATTATATATTATCTTATGATTTCGACAATTATGTGAATTCTCACCATTCTCTTGGAATGATGTTTTGTACGACATCACTCAGGTACTGAAGATTAGAGTTGCTTCTAGTGCGAGGTATCCATTGGAATAGCTTGCTTTAGTGTCCTTATTTATTTTGGGTCGGGTCGTGCTTTGATTATGTAACACTGGAGAACGTTTCGATTCATGTCTTGAGAGATACTTTTTGTACTCTACCTTATTTTGTCGTTGTTATTTGAATTATATAAAGTATTGGCTTTTATGCCTAAGTGATGATTATGAATCAGTTGATCACGAGATTTTCAATTATATTTATTTAATTGAAGTAATTCCGCTGCTACATGCTAAATGAAAGTATATGAAATGCATGAATTTATTTTAAGTGTTATTAAGCATGACAGGTGTATGTGTGATGTTTTGAATTATATGTGACACCCGTGTTTGAGATGCATGATGAATTACTCTGATTATATATATATATATATATATATATATATATCGCGGGGTTTAGAAGGGTGTTACATTAGTGGTATCAGAGCAGGTCAGTCCATCCAGCCAGGTTGTCTAATGTTGTTTGTTCCCTAGTATGCGGCATGTGTGTGAAAACACTGTCGGTACTCGTTTGTCTTTCTAATCTTTGTCTGCAGGAATGGGATTGAAACAAGTGAGGGAGAAGCTTGTGCTTCTCCAAGATGCTTCAAGTGTGGAGTGGTGGCTAAGTGTGTAGTTGAATGCTATTAAAGTTTGGTGAAGATGGTTTATGCCCCATCATGATTATCGACTGTCTATTGACAAATTGAGGAACTGATCACCCTTAATCTCTTGTTGATAGTAGACAGGATCGTCTTGGATGGAATAGACATGTCTTGCGAGCTTAGATGGTGTGTGCAGTGAATTGGTTTTTCGTTTTGTAACGTTTGCATAAAATTTAGAATTCAACGGTAAAAAGATTGGTTTTAGGGTTTTTGTAAAAACATGTCAAGATTAGTTTTCGGTAATCCGTTTTGTACGTATCAACTTGATCAAGCATGTGAACTCGTTAACAATACATATAACCACATATCCTCTCAACAAGTTTCTCTCGAACACTTGTTGTGGGATTCATCATATTGATCCTTTGTTGATCTCTCACACAAACTACCAATATGATAACATTTAAGTTCAATATTTATGAACATCAACATTTAAAACTATCTCTAGCCTTATGAATATTGATGGAATGAAACTTAGGTCAAGTTTAATACATTTCTCTCGAACATGAATTAAACAACATATAAACCATGTAAACAAAGTGTTTCTTCTATATATATCATCAACAAGGTTCACAAGCTTGCAATCAAAATCAATACATACAAAATAATGGATCACCTACCACTAATCTTGACACAAGAATGTGTTTAGCTACACATAGTCATGGTAGCTTGCTTCACAAGTTTTGTGAGGAGATGAAAGAGCATTCGCGTCGAATAACCGAGATCGGATGTGATTTCAGCTTCTCTATGTGAAAATTCACTCTTGGATGATCAAAACTCAGAAAATAAGATTATGGTGTGAAAAGGTGAAGTTATGATCCCAAGAAAACATAAAAATCTATTTATAATACACTTGAGATCAGCTACATTCGCACTGCGAATGAATCATTCGCCTAGCGAGTGAAGAAAATGGCACCTTAAGTGCCTTCTGAAAGTTAAACCGCCCTTGACTGTCTTCGTGGGTTCGCAAAGCGAACGTTTCATTCGCAAGGCGAATCACTCGCCAAAATATTCGCAAAGCAAATTTTGGGTCCTTTTGCCACTATCATATCCAAGGGTCCTTCGCCATGTGCTTCGCACAGCGAGTTGAGCAGCGAACATTCGTTGGAGTTCGCAAAGTGAATTCTGGTCCCTTTTGCCACTGTCCAAGTCTGGAGCTATTCGCTGGGAGCTTCGCTAGAAGAGCGAACCTTCGATGGTGAATTCGCCAGAGTTCGCAAAGCGAACCTGCTGTTGTTTTCCTCATTCTTTAGCAGCTTGTATCATCTCTTTGTGTCTTCTTTCTTTGATCAATTAGTGCACTTTTCTGCATAATAGCACACACATTAAAAGCACCAAAGGTATAAATACAATGTTTGAAGAACAACAACAATTCACTAATAAAATCATCAATTAAAACAAGAAAGTGTTGAAAAATGTCAAGTATTGAATACAAATATATAGCATGTTTGACATCTAACATACTCTACCTTATTTTGCTGTTGTTATTTGAATTATATGAAGTATTGGCTTTTATGCTTAAGTGATGATTATGAATCAGTTGATCACGAGATTTTCAATTATATTTATTTAATTGAAGTAATTCCGCTGCTACATGCTAAATGAAAGTCTATGAAAAACATGAATTTATTTTAAGTGCTATTAAGCATGACAGGTGTATGTGTGGTGTTTTGAATTATATGTGACACCCTTGTTTGAGATGCATGATGAATTACTCTGATTATATATATATATATATATATATATATATATATATATATATATATATATATATATATATATATATATATATATATATATATATTCCGCGAGGTTTAGAAAGGTGTTACATGAAACAACAACACTAGAAAGTGCAAAGAGATTAGGAAAAAAAATTAAGATTGGAGAGAGTTTTTAATATCTCTCTTTCTTAATTCAATCCCTTTCTCACGTCTTTGTCCTCCTACTCCTTAATACGACATGCTACACAATGAAAATAATTAATTGAAATAAACTGAAATTGAAAGTTGCAAATGAAATTAAAAAACTTATCTTATGGGTTGCCTCCCATTAAGAACCTTTTGATTTTTGTGTTGGGGCGACATATATGACAAGAAATTATCAACAGTCCACGACAACGGCGCCAAAAACTTGATGACTTCTTTAAGCGTCGCCTTGTTGAAATTATCAACAATCCACGACAACGGCACCAAAAACTTGATGATTTTTCGGCAAGTGTACCGATAATGTCGCAGTAATAAAAAGATATTGATTCCACAGGGATAACTATTTAACAAGACAATAGTTGTGCAATTATAAAAAGAAACGATTGGGGGGTTTGAGTTTGAACGCGAGAAAAATAAAAGTTGTTCTGAACTAATAAGAAAGCAATCAGGTTTTGTATAGAATCCCTTATTTCTCTCCTGTTGATGTCTAATGTATTACATGAATGAGAAAGTTATTATATTTCCATGGTGAATTGACACAACCATTCTACTCAATTCCTTGGTGTAAAGCTCACTAATTACTACTCGGGGTCTCTTATCCTTATTCAACCAGTGTAAGTGAAATTAGGCAACGCACAGAACGTTAATTCAACTGCCACTACTCATGGTCTTTTATCCCTATTCAACCAGCATAAGTACACCAATGACCCTAGTTCCAACACATAGAGTAATGGTCAGTATTCCCTACGTGCCAAGATCAGATTAAAAGAGGATCTCACATAAAAAGCATTAAGCATAATAAGCAATTTAATAAAAATATAACTCCAATTATTCATGCAATGACAAATTAAACATATGTCCCAACAGGTTTAAAATAAGTTCATCATACAAACCCTAACTTAGAGATGTTTAGCAACTCATAACGATAAAATCAAATACCAAGTGATTAAATGATGACTGCATCTAAAAATCCTTGAAGAACTGGCCTCCAATGGCTTCCAATGCTCTTAAATTCGCCCTTTTGGTGCTCTTTACCGTCACTTTCAGTGTCAAAACGCAGAACACTTGAAAAGATGCCAAAAACTCCCTTTTATACCAGAAAAATCAGTCCTAAATGTGTCACAGTATGCCCAGAAAATGACCTATTGCACGCGTGATAGCTTGTATCACGCGCGCGATACTGACTTTGATTTTCTATCACGCGGGCGATGGTGCACGTGATTATTCCAGTAGTTGTACGTTCTCCTTTTTTCACTTTATTTTCCCTAAGTCTTTATTTCTTCACACTTAGTCATTTTTGCATCTTTCTTTGGCCTTTATTCTTCATTTTTACTCTTCTATAACTTGTTTTGATCTGTTTCTTTGAGAGAAAATATGTAATGAAAGAGTGTCATCAATATGTCACTATTTAATAGAATCATATTATTCCATATCATCAAATTTTGTCCACGTTATTAAAAAATGACAAATTATCACACTTTTTTTATCAAAAATGGGAAAGGTGGACCGAAATTGTTTAAAAATAAAATAGGGGACTAATTTCATGAATTGATTTAAATAGGGGGATCAAAACTGTAGTTTAGTCAAAAATAATTAATTACATTACATGGATGGTGGCGGAGCGGGAATACCCGAACCCTTTTGGGACGGGTTTGGTTTTAGTTCTCCATTCTCGTTGGGGATCGAAACTGAGAACGTGGATTCAGATTTGGGTATAGGGGAGCTAAATATCATCTCTTACCCGTCTCGTTGTCATGTCTAATGTGGAGTCTATTCTTTTGACATCCAGTAATCTTTAACATATGTATGTGTTGGTCTCTTGGTGAATCTTAAAAAAAGTATTTCGCCCCCAACATGACTCATTTTGAAGGGCTATGAATATGTTTGATATATTGGATCAGCTCATTGAGAGTAGATTGTGTTATAGTCTAGATTCGATAGAACTTGTTTCGAATTGTAGTTCATCCAGGTGTGTTTGTTTCAAGGATTGAAATTAAATTTCTGGGAAAGTGAAATTGGAAATGCAGCAATCCCATGTTTGTTTCAAGTTTTTAAAATTTGTTCCCGGATTTTTTTTATTCCAAAAAATGTTGTTTGCACATAATTCTTAGCATACTTATTCCCATGAATAAAGGGTGGGAATCCAACATTTTCATAAAAATAAACTCAACTTCCTATAACTTTCCACTATTATTTACATATTATTATTTTTTATAATTTTTAAATTAAATAAATATGTAATCATTCTTAAAAAATTTAATTTTTATTCAAACATATAAGTGAAAATATTATTCCTAAAAATAATAAACCAAAAAAGATAATTTCAAAGAATATTTTTTTAAGTAAAAATACTATCTACGTCCTTAAGTTATTTTTTTTAACAAGTCGGACCTTTATGTTTTTTTAACAATGCTATTTGTGCCACATAAGCGTTTTTGAAACAGAATTTGCGAAAAAGATCAACGATAAACACGTTAGTTAAAATAAATGATCAAATTGTAGAAAAAAAAAAAAAAGATTTACTTATAATAATAAAATAATTTAAAAGACCCAATAGTATTTTTGTCTATTTTTTATAACTTTGGAACAACACAGTCCATGATAAAAATATCGTGATGAGGCAGATAATGGACTAAGTTGATCTTGTAGTCCACAATTAATATAGAGGAAATATTTGAATTAAGATACAAAAGATAATGCATTTATTGTTATTTGAGAACCGTATATGACCTTGGATCAAACAATAAAATCAGATTGTCAATTACTATTAAGAGATTGCATTAAAAAAAAACAGTTGAATTAAATGAGTATAAAGTACTTGTTTAACAAGATTCGATATTTTTTACGGCAAGATTTATTTATAGTTTTATAATATATACTCCCTCCGGTTATAATTATAAACTAAAATAACTATTTTTACACTAATTAAAAAAATTAGTTAAGCGTAATTAATTTTTTTGGTTTTAGAGTAAAAGTTACTATAATATCTTTAGTTATATTTGATGAATCAACTAACAACATTAAATGTTATTGAATTAAGTTAGGAGTATGGTTAAAACTCTATAAATTAATAATGTCAGGACCGGAGAAATTTGTTAATTTAGAGAGTTATTAATTTATCGATAAATTAATAATTATTAATTTAAAGAGTTTTTAAGATATTGCGGGTACTACCATTGAGAACAATGCAGAGGATGACGGCGAAGATGATACGGTGTCTTTGAAGCCTGTTACGTGAAAGGAAACATTTATGACATCGAACACTCTTCACAACTTTATGATACAATACAAAAATACAACACATGAGCTATTGGATGCAATAAGAAAAGTTAGAGATGAGTTCCAAATAGACTTGAACTTTAAAGAAAAATAGACAACTATTAAATCATATTTCAATAGAGTGTAATATATTTTTTTCAGTTTCTATGAATTATTAATTTATGATTTTCTTGGGACCGAAAATTATAAAGGGATCTCCCGAAAAATTATTATCTTATTATTTTATCGAGTTTTTCAATTTTTAACATTGGCTCAAGTCGGGATCGGACAAATTTATTATTTTAGAGAGTTTATTAATTTACCGAGTATTAATTTAAAGATTTTCTACTATATATTAGTAATACAAACATTAATTACTTTGAAAGTTAATAACTTTTGTTTATAATAATGACTAAAATTTAAAGTCTTTTTTTTTTTGTTTATAATAGTGACCGGAGGGAATAAATATTATTGTTTATAAATAAATAATTTAAGAAAAAATCAAAAACAATTAACTTAAATGGTCTTTAATAGACCATGAATAAAGAAATGATCACGAATGAAAATAAAATACACAATTCATAGAATATTAAAATGATTATATTTAATTTTTAAATTTTAAGAAATAAAAAAAAATAAATAAAAAATAAATAAATAAAAAAACAATTTTAGAATTTTCTCGAAGTGAGTCATCGACACGTTGATGGGCAATCTTCGAAATCTAATTTAGTGGGACCCATTTGATGTAATTTTCCTTCATCATTTGAGAAAAAAAAACTTATAAATTATAATTAAAAACAGAGGCAGTATTTATACATGTCCGCATCGATAACCTTTGTTATGTACTCTTAAACAGTGCTAGGAAGTTAAACAGCACAACTGCTACATATATAAGATAATACTCCTGTCCATTTTAACCCATCTCATGAATAAGTCACGTATTTAGAAAACATCAAAAACGAAATTTGCTACTTTCTTATCTTGCTTACAACACAAAGAAATAAAAAAAATTAACTGTTACACGGCAATAAAATAATCAAGACAAAATTTTTGTTTATAATGATGATTTGGACTTTTTTTGCCTTAAGCAAATTATGTAAAATAATCTAGACCACATATCATAAAACTAATTTACCATTAGAATAACTGAGAATTCGTAGATACAAACTTGAAGCACACTCTAGTATGCAGTACCAATGTGTAACAAAAACAAGGGGCTGGTTTAACAAGTTGCATGACTAAGAAACAAAAAGATCCCGGGTTTTGATTATTGTTTGTTGATTCCTCTATGTCTGCCAACTAAGGTGACTTTATCAATCACATAAAAAAGTGACAGCAACGTGCTCATGGATAAGGAAGGGACTAGATGACACATCAAACCTTTGTAATTTTATATACAAGTTGCATAAAAATGATGGTTTCCTAATTTTATACTCTTCTACCCATGTTGTATGTAATTGGATCGGTACAGTGATATTGATTGGCAATTTCGGTTGATACAACATTAGCAATTTCGGTTGATACAAGCAGGGACGGAGCTAGGAATTTTGTGTAGTGGGGTCAATATATATATATATATATATATATATATATATATATATAAGTTTAATTTTCAAATAAATAAATAATAAAGTATTAATATATTTTCACTCTTATTATAATATAAAATAAGTTCTAAATTTATAAAAATTGAAATTAAAAAATTTACAAGAAACAAATAATAGAAAGATCAACAACAATAGTGAAGAAACTAATAAAAGAGAAGCACTTTGCAACTTTAAAGTGGTTCGTTTGTACATGAAAAGAGTCAAAGAAAATTAATAGAAAAAAAAATCATTTTTTATTTAAAGCATTTATTTCATTTAATATATGAAACAAATCATTTAAAAAAAAGTAAGTGTAACGAATGATTGCATTTAAAATGTAGTGGGATGATATGTGAGAAATTAAATTATTCAATATTTATTAATCAAGTGGGGGCTATTAGAGAAACTTCTTCCTAATTTTTATTATATAGATATATTATTATTACTAATGCTAAAATTGTGGTAATTGTGGTGGGGGCATGAGCCCACTCTTAGAGACAAATAGCTCCGTCATACAAGTTATAACACTGGTTCGCAATTTTTATCGATACAAATCTTAAACACTAATTATAATTTACAGTCATCGCGATGTAAATTAACTATAATTTGTTCTTCATTTATTCTTCATCACAAAAAGATTTATTCTTCATCACAAAAAGATTTATGTACCTTCCACTTCCGATCCCGTTTAATCGCGCGCTTTAAAACCTTAGCAGAGAGTAATGCAATAGATTGAAATGTGTCATTCCAACAACAAATCTACATGTTAAAAAAGATTACATTTTGTTCATTATAATATACATAAATTTCACTTCACAAGTTTACCCTACAAATTATTTATCTGACAAGTCAAAAAGAAATCGAAAGGGTGAAAAATAAAAAAAATAATAATAATAAAAAAAAAATGAAATCATAAAATCAAGATGCAAA
This sequence comes from Lathyrus tuberosus, assembly GCA_022829125.1. Taxonomy (NCBI): domain Eukaryota; kingdom Viridiplantae; phylum Streptophyta; class Magnoliopsida; order Fabales; family Fabaceae; genus Lathyrus; species Lathyrus tuberosus. Next base: position 1,519,501 of record JALAZF010000390.1, read on the forward strand.
TCTTCAAAGTTTCTGATCTTCAAATAGCAAACAAGTACAAGGCTCTCGATCGAAACTTAAGCATATTTACGGTGGTTCTTATTCTTGCTACCTTCATCCAAATCTCAAACAAGAACCATTTCTAACAGTCCTCCACTCTAATCAGAAAAAAGGCATTACCATATTGCTCAACTTCAAAACTGGCACGATGTACCGAGCCTCTGTCTCTGCCTCTGGCCTAAAGTTATGGATTTCCTCTTGGCAAATGCTGGATACAGCAACTCTTGAAACTTTTCCAAAAACAATGTCCATTCATCCTCAGTCATGTTGTCAACCTTCACAAAGCTTATACTTGCAGGAAGCTGCTCATCCACACTCCTATGGCTAGATGATGTATTCACAGAGTAGCCACTTTCCGGTTTTTCTCCGGAGGGATTCTGCTTTTTTTCGGCTAACATGGTAGTTTTCAGCGATACAGTAATCTCCGGAATAGAAGGAACTTTTTCTTGAGCAGAGAAAGTACCATATTCCTGAGGAGAGTCTCCATCATTTCCCTCCTCTTCCTCTTCAATGCTCTCATCCAATTTGGAAAGTGGACTGCGGGTCTGTCGATTCCCAAGTGTATGCTGAAAAGTTGCTCTGAGGAGAGCATCGTCCATTGACAATGACATCTTTGGTGTGAAATCCGGTCCACCTTCATCACAGTCGATATCAAACAGGATTTCATCGTCTACCATCTCAGTCCTTGGAGATATTTCCTCCTTCTCAGCCAACACCTTCCTTGCCTCCAAACAAACAACCTCTAGATCACTAGGCTCCTCCTCGCCTCTGTGGAACTCACGAGTCATCATCTCGCCAATTTCAGCAAGACAAAGACCAGATTCGGCAGCCTCTTTGAGAAAAATAGTGCAGAGCACCAACACTCTCAGACAAGCCTCTCGAATCATTGGCAGCTCCATTCGAAGCATCTCGCAGTCGCGAACAGGGTCTAGATCACGAATGTAGGCAAGCTCTTCCTCAGAAAATGGAATCGAAGCTTGAGGCCAATGAATCCACTCAAAATAAGGATCCTCCAAAGTTTCTGGCAGGCAAAGACCATGATCAATAGGAATTAACTCCACCTGACCAAAAGTCCCAATGCCATCACCAAATTTTCTAACTAACAAGTTTCCAGCATGTCTATCTGTGTTAAGAATCCTAATATCTAATATCCCTATACGATGCACCGAAGCAACCGGGAAGCTCGACGTACCATGATCACTGGCATCAAAATCATGATGTATGAACTGCTGACATGATGCAATCTTGCTAACTTGTCTCTTTCTCCGAAAACAGTTCCCATTGACCTCATCATTGACATTAAAGATTGAGTGAGTAACCTTAACCAAGGCAGTAGGAGGCACATTTGCAAAATGATCATAGTCGAGAAGATAAGCCGCAACCTCCCTAAAACCCGTCTCCCCAACCCGAACAGATCGTTTCAATCCTGGCTGTCCAAGAGCTTTACCAACAAAACCCTTAGGATTATTTGGCGCAAAAGGCTCCTCATCTGTCGGTTTCACAATAGCAACACTATCCCCATTACTGTCCCTAAAATAATATGCACCTCCAAGCCCACCAGTAGCAGGGACCGGATCTATCCCCATATTAATCGCCTTCACAATGTCCATAACCATGTGTTTCATTATATCAAGACGTTTAGACTGTCCCAATATCTCGATAGGACCACTTTTATCCCTTTGTTGGATATCCCTTCCATTCGGAGACAAACAAGGAGTTGATGAACTTCTATGGATGAGATTCCTAGTGAGTAAAAGCGGTGAATCATTCCTAATAGCACTAAGGTCATTTTTCAAGACAATATCACCAAAAGTAAGAGAACTCTCTTCGACAGAGACATTAAGAGCAAGCTGCAACCTCCTCTTAACAGTATGTACATTATCACCTCGATCCAATTCCATGCCAAAAACACAACCCTTATCAGTTTGGATGAACACGCGTCTCCTACCAGCAGGCTGCCTCTGGCTCTGACTCTGACTCCCATGATACTCCCTCCCAAGAGGGCTCCTCATCAATGAAACTGCCATCTGGGTCTGAACAGGACTCTCTAGTTTCCGAGACATAAACAAACCCAGAAGGAACAAACCTTTTTCTTGTTCTTTCTCAAGCCAATAATACTAGAATCTTCTTCAACCCAATAATACTTATAGCAGACTCACAAATTTCACTTCAACCCAACAAACCCATTAAAGAAAAAAATCTGCAAAAATAAATATGATATTTTAGATTCAGTTAAATTCACTACTATATACACAATTAATACACTTTATCTATAAAAATCACACATTAATTAATAGATTTAAAGTAATTAAAACACATGCAACGGTCTCTGAACATTACAATTAAAACAAAAACCAAATGAGAGAAAAAAACACACTATAATTTGATCTGATTAACTGTTAAATTACTTTACATAATAACAAATAAAAAAAACTTAAAAATTAAATATACAGTGAAATTGAACCAGTGGATTAAGCTTGAGCTTGAGCTTCCAATTAAAACTCACCTTAACTTTAATCAATTAGAGATCGGGAAGATGACTCAAACGGCTTTGAAAAATAATAAGTAAAAGAGTGAACTGAGTCTGAATCTGCTCTTGAGACAACTCGTCGGAGTCACTCAAGGGATTTTAAGTAGAAGCAAAAACAATAAAGAAAAGATTTGCAATTGAAAGAAAAATGGAAACCTCTTCGGTTTTATATTTATGCTTCTCTTTCTTATCTATCTGTGTTCGGAATGTTCTTGCTTTAACTTGAATAAGTTAAGAAACTAACCATAGTTTAGAATTGACCATAATGGCCATCTGGTGCAGTCTTGGGTGAGGGGAAAGGAAAGGAAGAGTCTAGAATAGGGATAAAGACCCTTGGATTGCGCCGCGAGATTAACTATAGGATGACGTGGAGATAAAGTACTGGGTGTTTAGGGGGTCACCATTAAAGAAGGAGAGTTATCGAATTAGAATTAGAATTAGAGTGAGGGTTTTGTAATTTTTTGTAATGGTCTGCATTGCACGCTAGCACGTTATTTTCACGTTTTTTCTGAGATGATAAAACTATATTTGTTGCTATTAAAAGATAAATTTATTAGTAATGTTTTTTGAATTTATTGGATAAGGTTGCGTAAATCTCCATTTAAATTTTAAATTTATTTGAAAATAAATTAAGGTTGATTATTTTATTAATCTTTTATTTTAGTTTTCTATTTTTAAATAAGGAAGGCTGGTTAATTTATTAAAAAGTTAATAGATGTCTCTTAATTTAATTTATAAAAAATATGAATAATTATTTAAATTTTAATTCCGAATTTTCTAATAACTTTTTAGATTAATGGATCTCACACATCATTTTTAAAAATATAGAGTTTAATTTTAAAAATTGATAAAATAGAATGACTAAAATTGCAAATTTAAAAATAATAGAACTAGAATGTAAAATTTGCTAAAGAAATGATTTTAATAAAAAAAATTGCAATTAAGTTAATAAATTTAAAATGAGTTAACATTGAATAATTGAATGATGGGTTAATATATAATCACACTACACCATGTAAAATAAATATTTTTTATATCATATATAAAATAAATATTTTTTATATCATATATAAAACAAATATTACTCTTCTTGTCTAAAAATGCTTATAATTAAAAAAAAAATTAACATATTAGCGCACCCAAGACATATGGTAAGTAATTTTGATTTGAAAAAAAAAAATCTTTTTTAAATAATTGAATGTAAAATTTCAAATATAAAAAGGTTCATTGTTGCAGTTTTAATATCTTTTATAATATTATAATATTATATATTTTTACATAAAATAAATTAAATAACTTCTTTTAAAAATTTAAATTTTTTTTATTTTGCCATTATATTTTTGAATGATAAAAATATATGATTTTGATCAACAAAAATATAATAATATCAAAATATGTGATTTTTACTCTAATATTAAAATTATTATTTTTATTTATAAAAATTGAATTTAAAATACTTCATATTATTCTTGATTAAATCCTCCAAAAATTGTTTTTACAAAAATAAAATAAATGTTTTTATAAAAAATTTAAATTAAAGCGAAAAAATTACTTTTAATATAGAATCTAAGTGGTGCATTTTTTTATATAAATTTGATATTCCTCACATGTTTATGGGTCCTAAACCAAAACTAAGAAAATACTTCTAGAAAAAGCCAAAACTAAGAAAAGTAACTTATTTCATTTAACATAACTTGCCTTAATATATAATAATAATTTTACAAAATATCAATGAGTGTTTCTCACATGATCAAGAATGTGTCTCACATGATCTTTTAACACAACATTCTTTCATACTTATGAATGTGTTTCACATGATTTTGCATTATTAAATTAAATTCTGGCTTAAATAGATTTTTCGTCCCTGTAAGTTGGCGAGATTTTGGTTTTCGTCCCTGTATCTTTTTTTTTTCGTTTTTAGTCCCTGTATCTTACTTTTTGTTGGTGTTTAGTCCTTACAGAGGTTTCCTGCGGATTTTCTTGCAGATTTTCCTGCGGATTTTCCTGCGGAATTTGATTTTTAGGAAAATCCGCAGGAAAATCCGCAGGAAAATCCGCAGGAAACCTGCGGATTTTCCTGCGAATTTTGGCTTTAGGGACTAAACACCAGCAAAAAGTAAGATACAGGGACTAAAACCGAAAAAAAAAAGATACAGGGACGAAAACCAAAATCTCGCCAACTTACAGGGACGAAAAACCTATTTAAGCCTTAAATTCTAAAAATTATTGAATGTGTTTTGGATGTCATTTTGTAAAAACTACTAAGTTCGGTTCGGATTGGATTTTAAATTGATTTTTTTATAACCAATCCAAATCGAATCAAACCACATATATATATATTTTTATACTTATTTATTTTTTATTAGTGTGATATGATGTGTTAATTTATTATTAGATCATACTTTTTTTTAAAATATTGTTAGATCTGTTAAGACTGACTTCAATAATACATGTTTTATTTCTAGAAGTAGTTTTAAGAGATTTAAAATTGCAATTAACATTAGAAACTTTGTAGGTAATTCTACTAATAACGTCTATGTTGGCAACTCCAGGATTAAAGGCGTCATTTAGGCCTTGAACATATATGATTAATGAATATTTAGTGAATTCATCAGTTAAACTTATAGAGTAATTAGGATGGCAGTTAAAGTAAATGGACTATCAATAAGGTTAGATTCAAATATAGCAATAGTTGTGTTATGAAAATCTTTAATACGAGTATCGCGAAGGGCTAACAGAATAAGGGTGTTTAGCCCTAGTTTGTGTAAAGACTTTATAGCTATTTGAATTAATTCTAGATGGATATAGCAATATCCTTCTCTAACATGATTTTCTAACAGCTTTCTGTTTAATAAATTAATGATTTCATGTTTATTGCATATAGATGTATCAGATTTTGTAGTATGAATAATTTTTTTACTATAAAAATCAAATGTATTAATTTTATAAATTACTTTTAATTTAATGTCTGGCCTAGATCAGTTAACTAATCTATTTTCCATTTCTTGAATTTTCTGATTCTTGATTTTAGAAAAGGTTTAGAAAATTTTTCATGCATTAAAAATAGGTTTTTGTGTGAAAAACATATCTATGTGTCGACACATACATGCTATGTGCCGACACACGTGGATCATTTTTAAAGCCTGTAGGTTTTTGTGTCAGCTCATACGAGTTATGTGTCAGCACATGTAGGTTATTTTTAAAGCCTATAGTCTATGATTCGACGCATACGAGTTATGTGTCAGTACATATGAGTTATGTGTCAGCACGTGTAGGTCAATTTTAAAGCCTGTAGCTTTTGTTTGATGTGTCGCCTGTATGAGTCGACACAGGACCTATACAGGTCGACACATGACTTACATGGGTCGGCACATGCATTAAAAATCTTAAAAATTTTGCATTTTTTTTAAACCTCTTGCATTCATTTTTGCCTCCAACTTACATACATATATATACTTCATACATGCATCATTTCAAACCATGGTTGGTGAAAAACCAGATAGGAAACCAGGAATATACAAAGAGTTCTCTTAATCTTCAACCTATGGTCTATGCATACACACAAACAAATTACACATAATCATTCTTTGTTTGGGTGCCATCTAGAATCAAGTTGATAACGTCCGATTTAGGTTGTTAAATTGTAAATTAGGTTGAGAACCTTTGGGGGTTTCAAATAAGAAAAGCAAACTGGTGTTTTCCTTCAAGATCAATTGGGGATTTGAAGGTTTTAGACAAAATTACACAATTTGGATTCGATTGAGTGAAAGCTTTGAAGAACGGGGTTTCTTGCAAAGGAGTAGTGTGAGACGGTGGATCAAATTGGTAAACCTTGGGTGATAAAAATTCGTAATTTGGATTCGATCGAGTGAAAGCTTTGAAGAATGGGGTTTCTTGCAAAGGAGTAGCGTGAAACGGTGAATCAAATTGGTATTGTTAGGTGACTTAATCAAGTTCGGATCAATGGAAGAGAAAGTGTTAGAATCAACATCAAACATAGGGTTTTTGAGGTGTTATTGCTACATTTCTCTTGTAAAACTACATTTGCAAAGTAATATTGATTATCTCAATTCGAGTTCGAATTTAGGGCAGACGTGCCCATAGCGAGGCCGATTGGGGAACTTCCTAAACAAATCCTTGTGTACTCTCTCTCTCTCTCCTTCTCTCTCTCTCTCTCTCTATATATATATATATATGTATATAAATTGTTGAATTCGTAGATTGTGCAGTCAATACGTTTGTTAAACTTTTGTTGATAACATTTTGAAAACAATTTTGTTGTGTTGATTACAATCTATTAGATTGTAGTTGCTTTTATAAATCAACAAAACCATGGAAAAATCTAAATGAAATTGATTGCACACAAGGTGTTTGATAATTTGCCTCAATTGCATTTTTGTGTATTTTGTCATTGGAAATAAACTTTACTTTTTGTGTAGCATTCAAGTGATTGTTGTTAAAAGCATATTTATTGATTTGTTTATCATTATCATCTATTGGTTTTCAGATACGCATATCTGAAATTTTCGATAGTGATTCGGTTTAGACGATTTGATCCGAGTCACTTCTGCTAGCTGTTAAAATTTTCAAAATAGTTTTTATAAAGTGTTTTTAACTTGAGATCTATTCACCCTCCCCCTATAGATAAGTCACCTTCGTCTAACACTATCATGATAAACGAAGGAAAACACTTGGGTTCCAAGAGGGGGACCACATGTTTCTGAGAGTTACTCCAGTAATTGGTGTTGGTCGAGTGTTGAAGTCTCGAAAGCTCACTCAGTGTTTCATTGGTCCGTACCAGATTTTGCAGAGGATAAGAGAGATGGCTATAAAATTGCTTTATCGTCGTCGCTTGGTAACCCTCGTGATGTGTTTCACGTGTCTCAGTTGAGGAGTGTTAGCTGAGAGATTTCGACTAAGCAAGGAAAATAAAAAAGTGATGCTAAGGCCAACATGTAGGTCGATATGGTGAGAAAACCAAGGCGTAGGTCGACATACATAGAGGAGGCATCGACGGTCGACCCAAAAGCCACGTCGTCGGAGGATTTTTCGACTGATAGCCAAAGAACCCAAGTTGATAAGTCTTTGAGCGGGAAAATTTGAAACACTGAGAACGTGCGAAGTTAGAAAGATGGTGGGGTGACACGTGTCACAACCAGGGCCAATCTTGGGAAGCGAACAGTTATTTTTTCGTCCTATTTAAAGCAATAGTCATTTCCGTTTTAGGGGTCGCATTTGTACCATTGCAGAAGGGAAACACTCTGAGTACCAAGCGTTAAGAGAAACGAGTTTACTCTCACAAAAATGTATGATAGCGTCCACATTTCTTTCTTAAAGCAATTTACATAATCAAAATTTAAATTTATCTTGCAATTTACGTATCTGTTTTTCCCTTTTTGTTTGACTCATTAATTCGCCCCTTTTTATTTTTCAAGTCGTTTTCAATTCCCTCTAAATCAAAAGCCATTCTATCAAAAAGACTTACACTTCGACCAATCGTTCTAGGATTCTGTGGCCGATCCCGCAAGTAAACCTGCGATAGGAGGCCAGTGGTTGTTCGCGCGAGAATCGCGTGCGAACAAATTGGCACACCCGATGGGACCTATTTTGAGTTGAGTGTATGCATTTACGTAGTGGTAAGATGGTGACACCACGTCTGAACGAAGAACCGTCTTTGGCGGAAAGTACAGTTGTAACGTAAATAACTGACATTGGCTCTGGGACTGTGTCTACGGTTTCTACCGCCCATAGTGGGCCAACCGCGACACCACGTCGATCTGAACCAAGGCCGACGATGACAGGAACTACAGGGCAGCATGTGCCTAGTCTCACAATGCCCATACCTCGATCTTTTGGGATGCCGACAGAGTTTATGTCGAGTCTACATTCTAGTGGTCTGATGTTTGGGGAAAGTTCATCTCCAGTTTTCTTACCATACCAAGGATTAGGGCCTTTGGCAAACCAAGTTACTCGACCCCCAGGTTTCAATCTGTTATCCCAATCAATACCAACGTTCCATCGCGGTCATGAGACAACAGATGAATGAGATTAATCACGAAATGGTTCACATGTTGACTTAGCAAATGGGCACCATATTGAGACCATTAATACAAGATTTGACCTAGAGTTACCAATAATTGGCAACTCAGATGACACAGATAGGTGATTTCCTAGGCGCGCCTAGGACACCGGGTCGACAGACTACTCCGCCTCGACCGGAGACACCAATTCGTCAGGATGAGGTCTTCGACGAGATAATTGACCAACCCGATGAGGTTGAACAAACCCCTAGGGTGGCCCAAAGGCCTCCTGTTGTGATGGTTCATAGGAACCAAGATCTAGACCATGTGGTCAGACAAGTTCGACACGATGCCCTGGCTGACGAACCAAACTTAGAAGCCATGGTCGAACAAATCATGGTCCGAAATGGGGCAAATCCAGGCCTTCTACGGCCAACGTATACGTCCCCACTACCAGATTTTGTCTTGCAGACAGAATTACCTAGGGGTGGAAAGTGCCAAAGTTCACCAAGTTCGCCGGAGAAACTGAAGAGTCCACCGTCGAACACGTCGCCAGATATCAAACTGAAGTTGGTGACACAGCAAATAATGAGGACTTGAAAATGAAGTACTTTCTAAGTTCCCTCACGAAGAATGTGTTTACGTGGTTTACCATGTTGCCCCCACAGTCTGTCCATAACTGGGCACAATTAGAAAGATTGTTTCATGAACAGTTTTAAATGGGACAATAAAAAATTTGTCTGAATGAATTGGCCAGTGTCAAACGGAAGGCCACGGAGTCGGTGAACCAATATCTTAACAGGTTTAGACTTTTGAAAGCACGATGCTTTACTCAAGTCCCTGAACATGAGCTAGTCGAGATGGCAGCTGGCGGTTTAGACTATTCCATCAGGAAGAAGCTAAACATGCAATATGTCAGGGATATGGCACAGCTAGCAGACAGGGTCCGACAGGTCGAACGATTGAAGGCTGTAAAAACTCAGACTAACAGATACGGTAAGAAAGAAAAAGTTTCGTATGTAGCCGCTGACGAATATTCTTCTGACGACGAGGAACTCGTCGACGAAAGTGAAGTTAACGTGGCTGAATTCAAGCCAGGGCCTCGGTACACGTGCAAATTATTAAAACCATCAAGCGGGAAAAATCCCGTCGAAACTGGAAAAACAGATAAATACGTTGCTAAAACTTATACTTTTGATGTTTCTAAGTGTGACGAAATATTTGATTTATTATTTAAAGATGGTCAGATAATTGTTCCTCCTAGTTTGAAAGACCCCCCATTAGAACAAAAGAAGAAAAGGGATTTTGTAAATTTCATAATTTCCTTGGTCATAAAACAGCTCAATGTGTTCTTTTCAGGGATCTGGTGCAAAAAGGTTTGAAGGAAGGCCGACTTCAATTTGGTGAAAGGCCAAAGATGCAAGTTGATATGTGTCGTAACCCGAAATTTGACCTCTCTCTTTTTCTTTTTGCAAAAGCATGTGCATTAGCATCTTCGACATACGCATTCACACTTTTTTTTGTGTTTCTTATTGCAGGATCTGCAGGTTTTCCAAGCCCGATTAATTGCATCCTCTTAAGATTATTTCATCACTAAAACAAGCTCAAAATAAAGGTTTCTATGTTTATTCATCAAGACAAGAGGTGGAAAATCGAAATCGGGATTTCAGCATCTTTTTTTGGCAAATTTGTGGAAGTTTGGCTGAAGTAACCGGTTAGCACATATGCTGTAATCGGTTACTCAGTGCATTTTTCACCAAAAACGCAGTTTTCCAAGCAAGTAACTGGTTAGCACATATGCTGTAACCGGTTACTCTGTGCAAAATTTCAGTTTCAGCTGCATTTTTTGGGACAGTACCTTGCACACTCTTTGGTCTTTGGTTCTACTTGATTCTAGCTGCATGTGGAACATTCTAGACATCTCTAGACATTTCAAGACTATTCAATTCAATCCAAGTGCATTTACTCTAATGCTTCACTCTAAATTAAGTGCACCATGTTCCTTGTTTTGCAAGCATGTCAACCTTTGGATGTTTGAGTTCACTTTGGGATTGTTACCGAGTTGATCCTAACTAACCGAGTTAACCACCTTGACTCGGTGAGTCAAGTGTAACTAACTCCTAGCCTAGTTCCAAACCCAAAGCTGAGTCCAAAGCTAGCTCCAAACCTCTCACATTCCAAACCAAAAGTCTATATAAACAATGCTTCACTCATTTTTCAAGGCCCTCAATCATTTCTCAAATTTCTCACATTTCACTCTCAATTCTCTCTCATTTCTCTCCCCATTTTCTGCAACTTCTACATCTTCATCTTAATTTTCTTTCCAAAACCTCACCAAAAGCTCTTAACTCTTGAAGGATAATCACTTTTCACATTGAAAGTGATTATTTCTTCAGCTTAAACTCCATCAATCTTGCAATTCTACTTGGATTTCTGGAGTTATTTTAGCCTGTGGATTAATCTCAAGTATTTACTTCAACATTCAACGGTTCGAATTTGTATTTCAGAGTTTCAACGTATTTTTCTCGGTTTCGATACGGTTCGTCTATGAATTGAAGATTCCTCTGGTTTTCTTTGATTTTCTGCATCGAGATCACTTTGCAACATTCACCAAGCCAAATCTTCAGCTTGTGGGTTGGTGGATCTCACTAATTTTACTGTTTCAAGCATTTTCACATCATTCGCGATGTAGTTGATGATTTTGGTGTGTGGATTGATTTTGCATTGTTTGATCCATGATCTTGATGTGTTAATTGATTCTATCACTGCTTATTTGCTGTTTTCAAGTTCAATTTTCATGCACAAATTCATTTCCTAACATGTGATGATTGGCATAAGTGATTAAGTGTTGCAAATCACTGCCCCTGTTACAGTGGTAACCGGTTAACATATATGCTGTAACCGGTTACTCAGTGTTTTTTTCACTAAAAGCGCAGGTTTTCAAGCAATTAACCGGTTAGCACATATGCTGTAATCGGTTACTCAGTGCATTTTTTCACTAAAAGCGCAGGTTTTCAAGCAAGTAACCGGTTAGCACATATGCTATAACTGATTACCACTGTACAGAATGACCAACTTCTTGTTTTTTCAAGTGTGTTTGCTATGCTTTCTTCTTCTAACTTCCATGGATTGATCTACTTGATTTTTATGGATGTTTTTAGCATCATTTAACATTTGATTGAAGCATGTTCATGAAATTTCGATGAACTTTTCGATTATTCAATGTGTTCATATTTTTTGCATCATGTGAATATAATCATTCTTGCATTTCTCTTTGATCACCTAACATGGCTTTGTGTTGCATATTTGTTGATCATTTGGCACTGTTTTGTACTCCTTTTCTTTGTTTTGCATTAGGTTCATTCTTCATGGATGAGCTTAATCTTGTATGATCACTAATTCACACCTTTTGCTTTAATGATTTTCCATTCTCTTTGGAAAGTTATTAGCATTGTTTCCCCCTGATTAATTGATCGAAACCATGTTTCGATTAGTTGGTCTTTCCCTTTCCCTCTCTTTAGGCTTCCTTTAGAGCTTTTTCTCTCTTTCCCCCCGTGGAGTTGAAGATTCATACGACTTCCAACGCGCGACACTGGAGCACTGTACAACTTGGAGCTGCATTGCTGTCTGTTTCAATTTCTGCACTACACTCTGTGTGTTAGAGAAGGAATGAGAATGGAGAATTCCTACTCTCATTCTGACTACTTCAGGTAGGGGACGAATGACCCTGTGCTTGGCTTAGTCACCTCTATCTCCATATTGTAGCGTATCTTCTTCACCAGTCGAGTCAATTTTTGATCACTCCCATCTCTTTCAATCTATCCTTTTGATCAATCACCATCCTTCTTGGTTAAGATCATTATTCTTGTGCTAGCAAACTCTCTTTGTTACCACACTCTACCTTCTCTTTTGAGTTCAATCATTTCCTTTTGATTCCCTTGGGGGATCTCAATCTCTTTTCTACGGGTAATCACAGTCTGTCTGTTAAAACCGTAAATCCCCAGCAGTTGGCAACCTTCTCTTGGTTAATCACCCGCTTTTCTTTTCGGTTAATCACAGTTTTTTTCTGCTAACACCGAATCTTCAATGGTTAGGAACCTCCCTTGGTTCAATACCTTTTTTGTTGGTCAATCACTATTTATTCAGTCAATACCAACACCCCTTTTGTTGGGTCACAACCTTCTCTTAGTTCCACACCTTTTTCTTTTGGTTAATCACAGTTTTCTGTTAAAACCAACGCTTCTCTATCCCCACAGAGTTGCAATCTTTTCTCTCTTTGGTTAACCACTGTTTACCAGTTAATACACCGAAATCTCCTTAGAGTCAAACACCTTCTCTTGGTTCAATACTCTCTCCTTTTGGTTCATCATAGTCTATCTGTTGACACCGATTTCTTTCCCACACCAGATTTGTTTATCTCTTTTGCTTCGGTTAACCACTGCCAGTCAGTTAACATACCGAACCTTTTTTCTGTTAATCCCCATGTAGGGTCACTACCCTCTATTCCCTAGCATTGTCGCTTTGCTCTCTTTCCTCCCCAGTGGAGTCTCTATTATTCCTTTTGCTCTTTTATTTTCTTGGTTTTGACACCACTATCTCTCTTTTCCCTTGTTTTTTTTCTGTCTTAGTTCCACGAACTACAGAAGCTCTGATTCTGCATTCTTTCGAATGTATGATACGTAGGCATGAGATCGCGATGATCTTGGCGAGCACACTTCTACCCTTCTTTCCTTATCAATTTCTTCCTTCTTCTTTGTCCCCTGGTTCCTCTGAACTACGACGCTCTGATTTCCTCATTGCACTATGAGGGTACGTAAGCACGAGGGCCCCAATCCTCTGCGAGCACTTTCTTTCTTTCTTTTCTTTTTCCCTTTTCTTCTCTCTCCTCTTTCTTTTACCTAGAAGCCTTTAGATAGATAACCCATCTAAGCCTAGAAGCAAGCGAAATGGTTCCCGTCGAGTACGACGGATGCGTTAGGTGCTAGTACCTTCCTTTCGCATAACCGACCCCCGTTCCCGTTTCTCTTCCCCTTGGGTTTTATCGATATTTTCCCAGTTCTCCGGGACTAAATAAAGTTCGGTGGTGACTCTGTGTTATCTTTGAGCGTGCGATTTACTCAGGATGTAAACCAGCCATCTTCAGCTGGGGAGTTCTTGCGCTCGCAGGTTGAGGTCTTGCCTAGTTTTGTTTGTTTTCTTGCTTGCTTGGGTGTTTATCTTTTGTGCTTTACTTGCTTTATCTTATGCTTTATGTTTATTGATTGCATTTCTTTACTGCTTTGAATATTCATATGCTGTATATTCTGGATATCTGTTATTTTCTACTGTTGTTGGGATGGGTAGATATTATTAGAGAGAAAGGTCCTAACACCGGGCCTAGTATACACATAGGCTAGAACGTGGATAGTCGTGAGGCCTGCGTTTTGCGCGTTGGGATATCACGAGACCCATATCCCAGATCGTGATTCGCTTGAGAATACTTCCGTCATGTGAGAATTCATTACGGCGGGGGATTTTCACTCTGTGTCCTATAGTTTGGGCGACCTTTCTAGGGATCACCTTGTTGTGTCTAGATCACACCTGTGAGGGGGATGGGTTTTTGCAGGAAAACAAGCCACTTCATACCTTTGTTCTCTCACACACATCAGATTCTTCACCGACACATCAGATTATGTTGCACCGACACAGATTTATATGCAGATATCGGATTGTTCAGATTTGATTATTCAGACAGTGCTGGTTTCTTGTTGTTGTGTTGCATATCATATCATCATGTAAACTAATTTTTGCATGTGCATTTCCAGGTATTCAAAGACTTATCTTTCGTTGACATTATCATAGATATGAGTACTGGTTATCGTGGTATCTTCAGTTACAAGTTTGTGGAGCCTAAGCTGGGTAGTTTGAGAGGTTTGGCATCTTTGTTGGTTGGAGATCACAGAGGGGTTTTCATAGATACTTATGGTAATCTGTTGTCCATCCTCAACACTGAAGTCAACATCACTGCTATTCATACTCTGGTTCAGTTCTATGATCCGTCGTATAGGTGCTTCACATTTCAGGATTATCAGTTAGCACCTACACTTCAGGAGTATGCTTATATTCTGGGGGTTAAGATCAAGAAGCAAGTTCCTTATGTTTACACTAGTGGTTGTCCGAAGTTTCATCTTATTGCTGATGCACTTTGCATTAGTAAGAAGGATGTGGAGGATAATCTCAAGACCAAAGGGAAAGGTATTCGAGGGTTTGCTTCGAAGTTCTTGGTTGACAAGGCCACTTCTTTTACTAAGGATGGAAACTGGAAGGCTTTCAACGCCGTTCTTGCTCTACTGGTGTATGGGATTGTCTTGTTTCCGAACATGGAGGATTTCGTATATCAGACTGCCATTAGCATATTCTTGTCCAAGAACCCTGTTCCGACACTTCTTGCTGATACCTACCATTATATTCATTCCAGGAATGAAAAGAAGAAGGGAACCATTGTCTGTTGTGCTCCTCTGCTGTTCCGATGGTTCATGTCTCACCTTCCACAGAAGGGTCCTTTTGTTGAGAATAAGGGTAATCTCAAGCGGTCTCAACAAATCATGTCTCTCACTGCTGATGACATTTCTTGGTATTCTCGAGTCTTCGACGATACTATGATCATTCTTCATTGTGGGAAATTCTCCAATGTGCCTCTCTTGGGTACAAAGGGCGGAATTAACTATAATCCGAGAATGGCCTTCCGGCAGTTGGGATATCCTATGGTTGCCAAGCCAGATCCTGAAGTAGTGGAGAAGTTCATCTTTCATAAAGGGGTTGATGACATGGGTTTGCTGAAGAGGTTTAGTGCCGCTTGGACTCAGATTCATCTTGAGGGTAGAGCCGATTTGGGTAAGAAGAATTGCGTAGCCAAGGAAGCTTACACACTTTGGGTCAAAGAGCGCGTCAAAGAGATCTTGTTGCCATTTTCTTTCATGCCTTCTATGAGTGCCAAGCCTCCTAAACTTGCCATTGTTCCTCCGTCTGAAGTCGATCAACTCAAGCTGACCATTGAGAAGTTAAAGAAGGAGAATGATGATCTTCGTCTCAACCTTGGTAGAGTCACTTCCGAGAAGGATAGCCTGCAGATTGAGCTCCATCAAAAGCGCGAGCGTATGCTCAAAAAGGTGGAGGTTGAATAGAATAAGCGAAGGAAGGTGTGTGATGCTTTGAAGAGTACCTATGAGGGACTTACTTCAAAGAAGAGACAACTTGCCGATGCCCATTATTAAGCCTACAAAAATGAGTTGAGCTACAATAAGCAACTTGAAGAGCTTCGAGGGAAGTTATCTGAGTTCAAGACAAAGTGGCAAAGTGAGCAAGACCGTGCTAGTCAATTGGCAAAGGACTTTTCTCAGTGTCAAGCTAAGCTCGACAAAGTCTTCGGTGAGATTCAAAAGCTGTAAGATCAAGCACATCAAAGCAGAGAACAGATCATTCAGCTCAACACAGAGAATACTCATTGGGAGCAACAAAGCCGTCATCTGCAGAACCTATTGGATTAGAAAGAGGCCTTTTTTTAGGATATGCTTCAGGGACCCCACAATTCTTTTCTGCGTAACCTCATGAAGGATGCAAAGTATTGGAGTGAGAGGCACGACCGTCTAGCCCGATTTGCTGAGCATACATTGGAGGACTTACCAGGGTTGTTGAGAGATGCATATGATGATGTATTGCCACACCAGCTGCCTTGGGCTGTTTTCCACTTTTTGTCTGTTTGTAGGGTGGTATTTGATAGGATCCGTGCGGATTTTGTTGTAGCCTAAAAGGCAGATATTTGACTTGTACTCTACTTGTACTTCTTGCCTTTATTGTTGAATGAATGAATGAAGTTGCTTGCCAATTTTATCTTTCGCACCTTTACTTATATGCTTTATGATTATTGTCAACAAACATAAGTTTAAGAATTCTTGGAATTTAAAACTTTATTTTTGCATGCATATCATACATTCATTTGCACACATATGCACGACCCTTCATCCGAAATCGTTGCTCATCCTTGTTCGCCTTCTTTGTAGCAAGACGACGACTCAACATCGGTATTTCACTCGATCAAGCAAATCCATAATCATGGCAGACTTCGAAGCTGAGAATGCTGCTTACAAGGAAACTCTGGCTCAATTCCAAGGTCGGATGGATCAGTTCCAGACGAACATGGATGTAATCATGGAACTCCTTCATGCTCAGAGGGATGTTGCCGCTGCTGCCGCTATTGTTGCGACTGTCACTGATGCAACCATTGTCACTCCGGTTGTGACTGCTTCTCCTGCTGTTGTTGTTCCTTCTCCCGCTGCAGTTAAAGTGCCAGTTGAGCCTGTGAAGCAGCCTGCTGTTCATCCTTCGAATCCTCAGTCTGGTTTGAAACAGATGCCTGCTGGTTTTCTATGGGGCATGCCTCCGAATTACACTCCTCAGATTGCAAACAATAGTGCCTTTATACCATATCAACCTTATGTTGTGCCCATGCCTAATGGGAATGCTGCTACATATCTGTGGGGTATGTCTACTTCGGTTCCACCTCCAGTGGTGAGTGATGATCATGAGAATCTTCATGTTCAGACTCGTCAGACTCCTGGGTCGGTTGACGTTGAAATTACTGATGAAGAAGAGCATGTGTATAGGGGTCCTCCTTTCCAGGTTCCAGGCTCATCTCAAGCGGCTCAAACTGCTGTTCAGAATGTTCATCCTGGGATGTTCTATCCTAGAGCATCTTCCTCAGCTGCTGTGGTACCTCCTCCGAATTATCCATTTGGTGTTCAGATGGGTCAGAATGCTGGTCAGATGGTTAATCAGGGTTTGGTATATCCTTCTCAGTTTGCTACTCCGCAAGTGCACGCTCCTGCCGCATCTCAGGTGCCAAATCCTTAGATTCTTGTCAGACCCACTAATCAGAGTAGACTTGCTGACTACAAGTTGTTGGAAGATCATATCAGTGCTATTGAAGGGTTTTCTGCTTTTGGCATGGAGGCCAAGGACTTGTGTTTGGTTACAAATGTTGTGTTGCCGCAGAAATTCAAGATACCTGAGTTGCCAAAGTATAAAGGTTTGAGTTGCCCGCGTAGTCACATCACTATGTATTGCAGGAAGATGGCATCCTATATTGATAATGATGAATTGCTTGTTCATTGTTTTCAAGATAGTTTGTCTGGTGCTTCATTGGATTGGTACATGGGCTTGGAACGCAGCAAAATCCGTACTTGGAGGGATTTATCTGAAGCGTTCGTGAAACAATACAAATACAATCTTGATCTAGCGCCAACTAGATTGCAGTGGCAGAATCAGTCCCAACGCTCAGCTGAAACGTTCAAGGAATATGCACAAAGATGGTGTGATATGGCATCTCGTGTGCAACTTGCTCTCTCTGATAATGAGTTGGTTGACATCTTTATGGGTACCTTGCAAGGGTCATACTACGAGAAAATGGTGGGTAGTTCTTCATCGAACTTCGCTGATGTTGTAACCATTGGTGAACGGATTGAGAACAGGTTGAAGATTGGAAAGATTCCTGGAGCTGCTTCCCAGAAGCCAACTACTAGAAAGTCTCAGAACTGTCAGTCAAAGAAGAAAGAAGGTGAAGCCAACGCTGTGATAGCTCAAGTTACTCCTCAGTATCAAGCTCCCATGGCTCTCATGCCATACTATCCATATCCATACATTGTTGCTGCACAATATCAACAACTTCCATATCAGTATCATCCGCAACAACCAGTTCAGAATGCTCAGAATCAGCAACAACAGAATCAACAGAATATCAAAAATCAGCAGAATCAGAACTGTCAGAACAACAACAATCAAGGGAATCGTAAGCGTCCGAACTTTGACAGAATTCTGGTGTTGTATACTGAGTTGTTCCCTTATTTGATTCATCAAGGAGCAATTGTTCCCAAAGAGATTGCGCCTGCAATTCCTCCATTTGGCCCGAAGCATAATCCGAACGCATCTTGTGCCTATCATGCGGGATACATAGGACATGCGACTGAAGATTGTTTTGTTTTCAAAACCAAGGTTCAACAGCTCATCGACGAAAAGATTTTGACTTTTGCTGAGGAAGGTCCTAACATTCAGCACAATCCATTGCCCAATCAAAGTGGACCTACAGTGAACATGATTGAGGATAGTTCAAGGGCTGAATTGATCATGGATGTTGACGAGGTAAAGACTCCGATGACTATGGTTTTTAAGAGATTGAATGAACACGGGCTGTTGAAAGGGTTGCATGGTAAGTGTCATATTTGTGGCGATAATCCTAACCAGTGCCGAATACTGAAAGGTTGTGTCCAGATTTTGATGAACCGAGGTGAGGTCCAGTTTTCCAAAGCTAAGCCTGTCGAAGAGGTTGCTACTATCGAGCTGTTCACCATCGTCTATAGGAAGGTTCCCGTGGAATCTCCTAAGCAAAAAAAAGTACAACCTATTGTTGTTTCCCCGCCAAAACCATTTCCGTATCAGAATTCTAAGGAGGTACCTTGGAGATATGGGTCGACCGTGTTTTTTGGAGGTCAAGAGATAAGGTTTGCCGAATCTGAGATTGTAAATATTACAGCCGTTGGAGGTATGACTCGTAGTGGACGAGTGTTCGCTCTAAAAGTTACTGTAAAGCCTGTACAAGTTTTAACTGTTGTTTCTCCTAAGGAGACGCCTGCATCTGCAACCCCTGTTATTCAACAAGGGACATATTTTATCGCAATTCCAGTGCCGACTATTCCATTTGAGGATGTTTCAAAGAACAAGGAAACACTTGATGATCAAGAGTTTCTAAATTTGATCAAGAAGAGTGACTTTAAAATTGTGGATTAGCTGGGGCAGTTTCCCTCGAGGATCTCAATCTTGTCCTTACTCATGAGCTCGCCCGGGCACAGATCAGTTTTGTTGAAGGTTTTGAACAGTGCTCATGTTATGCATGATATATCTGCCGTCGAGTTTGATGATGTAGTGACTAACATAACCGCAAGTCGGTACTTGGGCTTTAATAAATCAGAATTGCCTCCTGAAGGAGCTACCCACAACAAGGCACTGCATATTTCTGTAACTTGTACAGACATTCTGTTATCTCGTGTTCTAGTGGATACCAGTTTTTTCCTCAATGTGATGCCTAAGGGCACATTGAGTCAATTACTGGTGGAAGGAAACGAGATAAGACCAAGCGGCTTAGTTGTCAGAGCCTTTGACGGTTCTCGAAGGCAGGTCATAGGAGAAGTGGATTTACCCATCAAAGTTGGGCCACATTTGTTCACCATTACTTTCCAGGTGATGGATATCAATCATGCATATAGTTGCCTACTGGTTCGTCCGTGGATCCACGCCGCAGGGGCAGTTACCTCCACTTTACATCAGAAGTTAAAATTCATGTTTGTCGATCAGCTGGTCATCGTCTGTGGTGAAGAGGATCTGATTGTAAGCGAATTATCATCTTTCCGATATGTCGAGACCGAGGAAGGCATAGCTGAGGTGTCGTTGCAGTGTCTCAAATTCGAAGATGTCAGCTCTGCTTCAACTAGTCAAAGTAGATTACCACAGATGACTTTAGCATCTGCTAAGAGTGCTAAAGAAACCATCGAGAGAGGTTCCTTGCCAGACCGGGGGCATGTGATTGAGGTGGTTGAAAAGCATAATCGTTTTGGATTGGGTTATCGTTCGAGTCGACGGTCTCGTGGTCAAAATCATTATAGTCCAATCCAGTTCAGTAGCGGGGGTTTCCAGAATGGTGACATCGTGGCAGCTATTGATGATGTTGGTCCTAGCAATCAGATTTCAAGCTTTGTGTGCAAGTGTCCGTCGGGTTTCAAGCTCAACAACTGGACATCTACCATGATTCCTGTGGTTTTCCCATATAACATGTAATGCATTTTGCTTTCTCGTTCCCTCGTCCTCGCCCGAGATGAGTGGATAGCTTGTAAAAGGCCTCACGTTTTTGCAATATTATGTGATCAATAAATAAAAGTTTTTTGCATTCAAAATCATGCTCTATTTTCTTTCTTTATTTTACTTTTCACAAACAAATGGCAAAAGTTTCTTTTATTTTTAACCTTTCAAAATAGCTCATTCTAAACATATTCATAAACATGCAGAACTAATAAAAGCATTGTTAACAACATGGCAAACATCCATTGTAATTCTGGGATTCCAATTAACCAAGCCGAAGAAGAGGATGAGGAAGATTGTGAATTATCTGCTGAACTAGCAAGGCTTCTTGAGCACGAGCATAGAGAGATTCAGCCACACAAAGAGCCAATGGAAGTTGTCAATCTTGGTACTGAGGAGGTCAGAAAAGAAGTCAAGGTTGGCGCATCCCTCGCAGAGCATGTACACGCCGAGTTGGTCAAGTTATTAAAAGAGTATGTTGATATCTTCGCATGGTCCTATCAAGATATGCCTGGGTTGGATACCAACATCGTTGAATATCACTTGCCACTCAAGCCCGGATGTCCTCCTGTCAAGCAGAAACTTAGAAGGACTAGACCCGACATGGCACTCAAAATCAGAGAAGAGGTAAAGAAGCAGCTTGATGCTGGGTTCCTAGCCACTTCCGAATATCCTGAATGGGTTGCCAACATTGTCCCAGTTCCAAAGAAAGACGAGAAAGTCAGAATGTGTGTGGATTATCGGGATCTCAACAAGGGAAGCCTAAAGGACGATTTTCCTTTGCCTCATATTGATGTCTTGGTAGACAACACGACACAAATCTCTGTCTTTTCATTTATGGACAACTTCTCAGGATATAATCAGATCAAGATGTCCCTAGATGATATGGAATAGACTACTTTCATCACGCCTTGGGGTACAAATTGCTACAAAGTCATGCCATTCAGTCTAAAGAATGCAGGGGCAACATACCAACGTGCCATAACAACCCTCTTTCACAATATGATCCATAAAGAGATTGAGGTTTACGTGGACGATATGATTGCCAAGTCCAAAATTAAAGATGATCACCTGGTCTATCTCAAGAAACTGTTTGACAGACTCCAAAAGTTTAGACTGTGGTTGAATCCTGCGAAGTGTACCTTCAGAGTTCAATCTGGTAAATTGTTGGGCTTTATTGTGAGTCAGAAGGGCATTGAAGTTGATCCTGACAAGGTTAGGGCAATTCAGAACATGCCGCCTCCCAGAACAGAAAAAGAAGTCCGTGGCTTTTTGTGCAGACTTAATTACATCTCAAGATTCATTTCTCACTTGACGGCTACCTGTGAACCGATATTTAAATTACTAAAGAAAAATTAATCGGATGAATGGAACAATGAGTGTCAAGAAGCATTTAATAAAATGAAACAATACTTGCAACACTACTATGAAAAACCCATTTAACAACGGTTGGAAATGACATATAATGACGGGGGTGAAGGCATTGTTATGTAGAGTGTTGTTGTATATGAGGTACGTACAATGACGGTCCGGGAACCGTTGTTGTATTCCAATTTGCGCGCACCATTTCACGACGGTTAGTTTAGTCAACCGTTGTGATATACTAAACTGTGATCTGGTTCGATTATCAGCAACAACATTTTTTATTTATATTAGCGTTTGACATACAACTACAGATAGGTTTATAACCGCTGCCAAAAACAGACTGTTTTAAATATAAAATTTATCTACGTATCAAATTATTCCCATAATTTATCCTGTCAAAACAGCTTCTGTTTACATGCAAACACAATATGTGCATCAAACACAATTCTTCCTATATTATATCCTTATAAATGAATCACATAATTTACATCAAAAGCTAAATAAATCAGAGAATTAAACTGCTAACATTGTTTAAATCAAAAGCTAATATTATTGATTTCATTATGTGCATCAAAACCCAAAACTATTGTTCACATTATGTGCATCAAAAGTAAAAAATATGTGCATCAAAAAATGTTGCTGATATATCATACAGCAGGAGCAGAACCCTTAAGCTGATTGTGGATATACGCCCAACGTTTACGAAGATCTACAAAGTCCTCAAGGGGGAATGAGGTTTCGTCGTTAAACATCTACATAAGAGCAAAAAATTGAAGATACATTATGCATGATAATAATTCAATAGTCAACTTATATATTAATATATGTAAACATTTTATGGCATATATTACCGTATCCCATGAATCAACAGTGCCGACAAGGACGATGTTTAACATATGTTTCATGATAAAATACCTACACTCGTAACTCCCGCGTTGTTTCCTCGTCTACAAATTACATGAATATAAAAACATGAATACAACCACACATGCATGAATGTAAATGAAATAAACAAGTAATCGGGCCACTTACTTTAGGAGCAAGGTATGTGGGCTTTTTTCTAACATTCCTCAATATATTAACTTGCTCCACAATACTGAACATTGAAAATTGAATTAAACATATTACATGATAAACTAATTACAATTAAGGCCAAAGAAAATGATATTAAACAAAGACACTTACGTTAATACAAGATCTTTCATTGGTTTGTGGAGTGGATCGTGCAAGGAACACAGTAATGTCACCGTATTTGTCATAAACGATATTACGATCAATTGCCAATGACCACTGAATGAACACGAGAATATATATATATTATTAGTTGTTACTAAAACAAAACTAAATATAGAATATAGAAATAAATTACAACAATACTAACCTACATAGGAATAGTACAAGGTAACATTCTTTTCCTCCGTCATTTAGCCGACTTTTCATGTACTTTTCTCTGATAGTTTTATCATTATACGCCCAAGCAATAAAAATTAGGTCCAAGATTCCATATGTACTTGATTTATTCAATTCTATACAAACACGGTGAATGTACCTAAATGGTCAAAGAAAATGAATAAATTAAGGGAGAAAATACAAAAAATTATAATGTTCTATAATGACATGTATATTCGACTATATACTTATGTGCACCAAAATTGCAAAATAGATAAGTCAAGCCACTTATATCCTGCGAGAAAATCCCTCACATCTTCAGGAGTGTAATACACTAAATCCAATTGTGGGCAATGTTCTAGCGTGAGGGGCTGCGCAAGGTCTGTTGTTGAAATGTAGTAGTATAAACTTGTTATTTCATTTAGACTAGGGTCCAATATCCCATTGCAGTTATCTACAGGTGGGGAGGGGGGGGGGGGGGGGCTGTACAATTACTCCCTTTTGTAGAAGCGTGATTTACGACACTTCTACTTGGAGTTTGATCTTCACCAACGCAACGACGATCTTCATTAGTTAGTTGTTCGAGACTTTTACTTAATCTCTACATCATAACATTCAGTTAGAACATAAAACAAAAAAAGCACAATATATTCAATTAGAACATATAATATATATCATACAAAAATAAGCGCGATTTACGACACATACCGAATACATCTCTTGTAACCTTTCCACTTCTTTCTCCCTTTTTTTCCTCTCCTCCTAAAATAGCCTCCTTTGCTCCGCCAATTGCTTCTCAACATTATCAATCTTTTGTCGTTGAGCAAGAAATTCAGCGGTTTCGGTGCTTCTTCTTTGAGATCCAAAGTATGACCTCAAGCCGACACCATCTCCAACACCACGGACATGGCCTCCATGCTCAGCTGTTCCGATAGCTTCGACTAATATGTCATGTCGTGCTTTCGGAACAAATGTTTCTTCATGGGCCGCCACAACCAAGTTATCCTACACAACATGAGCAACTTACATAAGTAAACGCATTTAAATAATAACTCATCATGAGCAAGTTACATAAGCAAACACATTTAAACAAAACATATACTTACAATTTTCTCAGCAACTACTCTTGAAGCCTCAGAGGTGTACTCTCCATTAGGTCTTAATCGAGCCCTATTCCATTTCTCATGTCTTGAAGGTGGAGATGGAATGTCACCATTTCCTCCTTCTTGTAGTTTTTCCTGCAGGATCCTCTTCTCAAGTTTCCTGTAACCCCCACGAGACAATCTATGGGGGTACATATTTTTTGACTTGTTCTGAATTCCCACTTTGCTTTTAGCCTGTTATTAACATAGTGAAAAATGTGTATGATTAGTATCTATAACTCATTAGCATAACATTATAGGTTACATAAGACTACTAGTACTAACCTTGAATTCCTCAAAACGGCGTTTCTTCACAAACTTGTGCCACACCTTCTTCGATAAAAAACTATACCGAATCCATGGAGGTTGAAGACCGCTCTTAGGCTTCGTAATGTAGTCAGCCATGAGTCGTGACTTAAATCCCCTCCAACGAACACCGGCATAAGTTATCCACTTTCTTTTCAATTTTGAGTCATCGATAAACTCAAAATTCAACTACATTAAACCAATATATAAGTATGAATTAGAAACTATAGGTAGTGATATCAAATATATGAAAATTATAGTATGAAATACCTTAACGTCTGTCCATATGATGTCTTTGACATTACCATCCACTTCTCTCCAATCATCAATCAGTATACTGACTTTGCTACGTGCAAGGAACGCAACATAACTCCTAAAAGTAGCGTAATGTGGACAATCCACTAATCTGTAGTGCGAATCAAACTCAATCGGAATTTTTGCACCAGATGAGTTGCAGACTGATGTGAACTGGGGCATCATTGTGACACCTCTTTGTGATCTTTTCGTTTGACTTTCAGTTGTTTGAGTTTCATTGGCTAACCTTTCATTTGTTTGAGTATCTTCGTTGGTTTCTGATGAAGAACTCGACAAGGTCGACATCTAAGTTCAAAAACAACAACAACAACATGAACAACAATGGCAAAAGAGTTTACTGTAGATGCATGGGGAAAATATTTTACGTACCCTAAACGTGACGACGAAGTAAACGATGTTGGTGTTGGTGTTGGTGTTGTTGTTGTCTTCCTTCCTTACGACAACGACGGTGACGATGATGACGACGGTGTTAGTATGTGCGTAATCTTCTATTTTCTTCACTATCGTGACGACGATGACGAAAATGACAACAAATGGATACTGATGATGCAAGCTTTGGTGGAATCGTGTATTGTTTCACAGTATTGAAGGTTAGGGTTTAGGGTTGAAATCGTGTAACGTTTCGTCTGGTTTCTATTTTCAATGGAATCGAAATAAGGATACTGAAGAGACAATGAGACTACCTAGTTTGGAGACTATTGAAACACTACTACGACGGTCAAGAATTTACACCGTTATGATATATTATTTACATAATGAAATTTCATATTAAAGCGCCAGAGTTATTTTTAGAATTAAAAATAAAAAAAAAACAAAATATATCACAACGGTGTATATAAACAACCGTAGTCATAACTTTTAATTTTTTTAATTAGAAGTAAATAAAAAAGTAAATGCGCGCTTTAACATAAAAGGAATAATATATGTGAATACGCTGAGGTTCGAACACATGAAAACTTAAAGGTATCACTACGGTTGATTTATCAACCGTTGTTATATACAGATAATCACCACAGTTGGTTTATCAACCGTTGTTATATACAGATAAGTTTTATTCAATAAACAAATAAAATACAACCGCGCCTTAGTTTAGATATGTCACAACGGTGTAGGGATGAAGCGTTGTGAGCATGGCGTCGTTGTTTACGCGTTTTGTAGTAGTGCAAGAACCACCGATCTTAGTACCGCCGGTTCCGGGTAGGCCTTTAATCATGTATCTCACTGTTCTCGATGAATTAATGGGATGTGTATTGGGTCAACATGATGACACTGGCAGAAAAGAACATACAATTTACTATCTGAGCAAGAAGTTCACTGATTGTGAGACCAGATACTCACTCTTAGAGAAAACTTGCTGTGCTCTGGTCTGGGCTGCGCGACGCCTACGACAATACATGATTTGCCATACTACTTTGTTGATATCCAAAATGGATCCGATAAAGTACATATTTGAAAAGCCTGCTGTCTCTAGAAGGATTGCTCGGTGGAAGATGCTGTTAACTGAGTATGATATCCAACATGTTACCCAGAAAGCAATAAAAGGGAGTGTCTTGTCTGACTACCTTGCTCATCAACTTGTAGAGGGTTATCAACAAATGAAGTTTGACTTTCTCGATGAGGATGTTCTGTTTATCAGAGGCTATGAGACTCCAGACCCTGACATAAGACCCGAACTAGGGGCGTTATGGACGCTCGTGTTTGACGGTGCCTCTAATTCTAAAGGTCGTGGAATCAGATCTATCCTCATCTCTCCAACAGGTTTTTACCTTCCCTTCACTGCCAGATTATGCTTTACATGCACCAACAATATGGATGAATACCTAGCATGTATCTATGGTATCGAAGCGGCAATTGACATGAAAATCAAGATTCTTGAGGTCTATGGAGATTCTGCCTTGGTCATCGGTCAAGTCAGAGGGAATTTTGTGACTCGGGATTCCAAGCTGGTTCCGTACCAACAACACATAGAGAAATTGATTCCTTACTTTGATGAGATCACTTTTCATCATATTCCTAGAGAGGAAAATCAATTAGCTGATGCTCTTGCAACTTTAGCATCCATGTTCAAGGTCAAGTGGAAAAATGAAGCTCCTCATATCCGCATTGATCATTTGAACGAACCAACGCACTGTTTAGTAATCGATGATGAGTCTGATGACAAGCCTTGGTTCTATGACATCAAGAGGTATCTAGAAAAACAGGAATATACCGAGGGTATTACTATCACTGACAAGAAAGCTCTTAGGCGGCTCTGCGCCAAGTTCTTCTTAAGTGGTGGTGTACTGTACAAGAGGAATTATGATTCCGTGTTGCTCAGATGCGTGGATAGACATGAAGCAAACACGATCATAAGGTCCATACATGAGGGCTGCGAGGGTGTACATGCTAAAGGTCCTGCTATGGCCAAAAAGATCCTTCGGGTTGGATATTACTGGACAACAATGGACGTAGATTGTTACAACTTTGCCAAAAGATGTCACAAATGCCAAATTTATGGAGACAAGATCCATGTGCCTCCAACTCCATTGAATGTTTTGACTTCACCTTGGCCATTCTCCATGTGGCATATAAATATGATTGGAATGATTGAACCGAAGGCTTCCAACGATCATTGATTCATTCTAGTTGCTATCGACTACTTCACCAAGTGGCTTGAAGCTGCTTCCTATGCAAACGTTACATGACAAGTGGTTGCTAGATTTATCAAGAAAGAGATAATCTGTCGCTATGGCATTGCTAGCAACATTATCACTGACAATGCAAGCAACCTTAACAACAAGATAATGAAGGAGTTGTGTCAATAATTTAATATCGAGCATCACATTTCTTCACCATATCGGCCCAAGATGAATGGCGCCGTTGAAGCAGCAAACAAAAACATCAAGAGGATTGTCCAGAAAATGGTCAAGACATACAAGAATTTGCATGAAATGCTTCCTTTTGTACTGCATGGATACAGAACTTCAGTCCGCACTTCTACTGAGGCAACTCCGTATTCACTTGTGTATGGTATGGAGGCTGTTCTGCCCATTGAAGTCGAGATTCCTTCGCTCAGAATTATCATGGAAGCAGGTCTTGACGAAGCAGAATGGGTTCAATCCATATATGATCAGCTGAATCTCATCGAAGAGAGGTGCCTTACAGCCATTTGTCATGGTTAATTGTATCAGAGACGCCTCAAGCGAGCCTTTGACAAGAAAGTTCTCCCTCGAACGTTCCATGAAGGCGAACACGTGCTCAAGAGGTATTCACCTGTTCACTCGGATCCACGTGGCAAGTGGACTCCCAATTACGAAGGACCCTTTATTGTCAAGAAGGCCTTCTCAGGCGGAGCCCTGATCCTCACCACCATGGATGGGGAGGAGTTGCCATCGCCCGTGAATTCCGATACAGTCAAAAAATATTATTCCTGAAAAATGGATAAGAGTGTGCTAGATTGACATCCGCAAGGACAATCTAGGCAAAAATGGACGTCCCGATGGACCAAAAAAAAAGATGTCCATGCAAAAGTTAGGGACAATGAAAAAAAAGTAATAATAGCCCGATAAGTTGAAAACCTGAAAGGGCGACTTAGGCAAAAATAGGTATCCCAGTGGACGAAAAAAAATGAAAAATGTCCAGGCAAAAATTAGGGATATAGGCATTGACTGTGAACATTTGAGCCTCTCTTCCTTATGGCTAGACCTCAGACGGTAACAGAGCAGTCGAATCATCATCAACTGGCGCAAGGCGTTGGAACCTAGACTTTCAGTGGATGGTAGCCAATGTTGTAATCAATGCAAAACATAATTTCCCTTTGCCATTTACTATTGTTTTTCAATTTTATTGCAAATTTCCTCATCAAGGATTTTTGCATCCTAGTACACATCTTATGTACATATTTTTCACATTCAATAAATTTGCATCATTCAATTTCTCAATTATTTTCTTTTCAGTATTTTGTTTGCAAATTAAACGATTATTTGTGATCACATAATACTATAAAGCGTTGAGAACAATAAAAAGCTAAATCAAACAGGAAAGCATTATGCATTGCATATTTTACTGGTTATACCCACAGGATAATCGGTAATATTCTTTTGCAAGACTTAATACCTGGCTTACATTATGATGGTCTCCCCACTAGAGCCATCATTTCTCCATCAGGTGCCGTTATGGTTCTTTGGAAAGGTTGGTCATTTCCTATTTCACCAGCAGATCCATAACGTTCCCAGTAGAGCGGCCGAATGATATACTTCAACCAGAGACTTGGTTGTTCTTTTCCCCAACATGGGTTGTGCATCATTCCCAACATTTATGCACCAGCAACAATACGACTTAATTCCTCGTCTTCCCGAAGCAGGGAAGATTCTCCGAGCCTTGTGAGTTCCCCAGACAGAGGCAATCATAACATCCACAACAGAAAGCTTGGAACTAGGATTTTCCTGGTTTCATCTCCCTGGCAAAGTCAGTCATGATGTGAAGATTGTCATGATTCTCTTATCCTCAGCAGCACCAATGGTAATAATCTATAAGTTTGAGACTTCTCGGTTTCTTCCCAGCGGAGTTGTCGCCATTCAGGGGCCTTTCTCCAACAGGATCAGTACTCTGTGGGTTCCCTCCCCAGTTGAAGATGTCGAGCTCGTTTAGCTACATTTTCTTCCTAACCGCCACACATTACCTCAACCTGCACTTTTGCATTGCATAATGTCAAGCATCAGGTAGATTGACCCATACATAGCATATGCATCGAGCATACCTCTATTTCTTTTGGCCTGATTCATCTCCCCTGCTGATATTCAGTTTCTTAATACTCTTCTTTTGTCGTCGTCGGCCAAATTTTCAAGCTACTCTTTTTTTTAATCCCCTTTTACCTCGAATCATCGAAAAAGCTAGCGCAATTAGTACATTCAGGTCCAAGTGGATTAAATAGGGGCAGCTGTCGTAACCCAAAATTTGACCTCTCTCTTTTGCTTTTTGCATAAGCATGTGCATTAGCATCGTCGACATACGCATTCGCACTTTTTTATGTGTTTCTTGTTGCAGGATCTGCAGGTTTTCCAAGCCCGATTAATTGCACCCTCTTAAGATTATTTCATCACCAAAACAAGCTCAAAATAAAGGCTTCCATGTTTATTCATCAAGACAAGAGGTGGAAAATCGAAATCGGGACTTCAACATCTTTTTTTGGCAAATTTGTGGAAGTTTGGCTGAAGTAACCGGTTAGCACATTTGATGTAACCGGTTACTCAGTGCATTTTTCACCAAAAACGCAGTTTTCCAAGCAAGTAACCGGTTAGCACATATGCTGTAACCGGTTACTCTGTGCAAAATTTAAGTTTCTGCTGCATTTTTTGGGACAGCAC
The DNA here is from genome assembly GCA_022829125.1 of Lathyrus tuberosus. Lineage (NCBI taxonomy): Eukaryota > Viridiplantae > Streptophyta > Magnoliopsida > Fabales > Fabaceae > Lathyrus > Lathyrus tuberosus. Next base: position 1,549,835 of record JALAZF010000390.1, read on the forward strand.
CTTGCACACTCATTGGTCTTTGGTTCTACTTGATTCTAGCTGCATGTGGAACATTCTAGACATCTCTAGACATTTCAAGACTATTCAATTCAATCCAAGTGCATTTACTCTAATGCTTCACTCTAAATTAAGTGCACCATGTTCCTTGTTTTGCAAGCATGTCAACCTTTGGATGTTTGAGTTCACTTTGGGATTGTTACCGAGTTGATCCTAACTAACCGAGTTAACCACCTTGACTCGGTGAGTCAAGTGTAACTAACTCCTAGCCTAGTTCCAAACCCAAAGCTGAGTCCAAAGCTAGCTCCAAACCTCTCACATTCCAAACCAAAAGTCTATATAAACAATGCTTCACTCATTTTTCAAGGCCCTTAATCATTTCTCAAATTTCTCACATTTCACTCTCAATTCTCTCTCATTTCTCTCCCCATTTTCTGCAACTTCTACATCTTCATCTTAATTTTCTTTCCAAAACCTCACCAAAAGCTCTTAATTCTTGAAGGATAATCACTTTTCACATTGAAAGTGATTATTTCTTGTTCTTAAACTCCATCAATCTTGCAATTCTACTTGGATTTCTGGAGTTATTTTAGCCTGTGGATTAATCTCAAGAATTTGCTTCAACATTCAACGGTTCGAATTTGTATTTCGGAGTTTCAACGTATTTTGCTCGGTTTCGATACGGTTCGTCTACGAATTGAAGATTCCTCTGGTTTTCTTTGATTTTCTGCATTGAGATCACTTTGCAACATTCACCAAGCCAAATCTCCGGCTTGTAGGTTGGTGGATCTCAATAATTTTAATGTTTCGAGCATTTTCGCATCATTCGCGATGTAGTCGATGATTTTGGTGTGTGGATTGATTTTGCATTGTTTGATCCATGATCTTGATGTGTTAATTGATTCTATAATTGCTTATCTGCTGTTGTCAAGTTCAATTTTCGTGCACAAATTCATTTCCTAGCATGTGATGATTGGCATAAGTGATTAAGTGTTGCAAATCACTTTTGAAAAAGCTGTTTTTGGTGTTATTTTTGCCCCTGTTACAGTGGTAACCAATTAGCATATATGCTGTAACCGATTACTCAGTGTTTTTTTTCCCACTAAAAACGCAGGTTTTCAAGCAAGTATTCGGTTATCACATATGCTGTAACCGGTTACTCAGTGCATTTTTTCACTAAAAGCGCAGGTTTTCAAGCAAGTAACCGGTTAGCACAGAAAAAAAAATCAACTTTAATAATTTTCAAGGTAAAATTAAATGCAAATTGCATTTAATTTGCTTTCTATCTCATCTTTTCTATAAACAACAACCAATTAGAATTGTTTTTACATTTTTCAAAACAAATTTTTTCAACAAAATCTTAGTCAAACTATTATGTTTTTTACTTTTCTTAATAAGTGTGTTTTTGAGTTTTTTTCTTATATTTTGGGACGGAGGGAGTATGCTGTAACCGGTTTCCACTGTACATAATGGCCAATTTCTTGTTTTTTAAAGTGTGTTTGCCATGCTTTCTTCTTCTAACTTCCATGGATTGATCTACTTGATTTTTATGGATGTTTTTAGCATCATTTAACATTTGATTGAAGCATGTTCATGAAATTTCGATGCACTTTTCGATTATTCAATGTGTTCATATTTTTTGCATCATGTGAATATAATCATTCTTGCATTTCTCTTTGATCACCTAACATGGCTTTGTGTTGCATATTTGTTGATCATTTGGCACTGTTTTGTACTCCCTTTCTTTGTTTTGCATTAGGTTCATTCTTCATGGATGAGCTTAATCTTGTATGATCACTAATTCATACCTTTTGCTTTAATGATTTTCCATTCTCTTTGGAAAGTTATTAGCATAGTTTCCCCTTGATTAATTGGTCGAAACCATGTTTCGATTAGTTGGTCCTTCCCTTTCCCTCTCTTTAGGCTTCCTTTAGAGCTTTTTCTCTCTTCCCCTTTGCGGAGTTGAAGATTCATACGACGTCCAACGCGCGACACTGGAGTACTGTACAACTTGGAGCTGCATTGCTGTCTGTTTCAATTTCTGCACTACACTCTGTGTGTTAGAGAAGGAATGAGAAGGGAGAATTCCTACTCTCATTCTGACTACTTCAGGTAGGGGACGAATGACCATGTGCTTGGTTTAGTCACCTCTATCTCCAGACTGTAGCGTATCTTCTTCCCCAGTTGAGTCGATTTTTTATCACTCCCATCTCTTTCAATCTATCCTTTTGATCAATCACCATCCTTCTTGGTTAAGATCATTATTCTTGTGCTAGCAAACTCTCTTTGTTACCACACTCTACCTTCTCTTTTGAGTTTAATCATTTCCTTTTGATTCCCTTGGGGGATCTCAATCTCTTTTCTGCGGGTAATCACAATCTGTCTGTTAAAATCGTAAATCCCCAGCAGTTGGCAACCTTCTCTTGGTTAATCACCCGCTTTTCTTTTTGGTTAATCATAGTTTTTTTTTCTGTTAACACCGAATCTTCAACGGTTAGCAACCTCCCTTGGTTCAATACCTTTTTTGTTGGTCAATTACTGTTTATTTAGTCAATACCAACACCCCTTTTGTTGGGTCACAACCTTCTCTTGGTTCCACACCCTTTTCTTTTGGTTAATCACAGTTTTCTGTTAAAACCAACGCTTCTCTATCCCCATAGAGTTGCAATCTTTTCTTTCTTCGGTTAACCAATGTTTACCAGTTAATACACCAAAATCTCCTTAGAGTCAAATAGCTTCTCTTGGTTCAGTACTCTCTCCTTTTGGTTCATCACAGTCTGACTGTTGACGCCGATTTCTTTCCCACACTAGATTTGTTTATCTCTTTTACTTCTGTTAACCACTGCCAGTCAGTTAACATACCAAACCTTTTTTCTTTTAATCCCCATGTAGGGTTACTACCCTCTATTCTCTAGCATTATCGCTTTGCTCTCTTTCCTCCCCAGTGGAGTTTCTGTTATTACTTTTGCTCTTTTATTTTCTTGGTTTTGACACCACTTTCTCTCTTTTCCCTTGTTTTTTTTCGTCTTAGTTCCACGAACTACGGAAGCTCTGATTCTGCATTCTTTCGAATGTATGATACGTAGGCATGAGATCGCGATGATCTTGGCGAGCACACTTCCACCCTTCTTTCCTTCTCCTTTCTTCCTTCTTCTCTGTCCCCTGGTTCCTCTGAACTACGACGCTCTGATTTCCTCATTGCACTATGAGGGTACGTAGGCACGAGGGCCCCAATCCTATGCGAGCACTTTCTTTCTTTCTTTTCTTTTTCCCCTTTCTTCTCTCTCCTCTTTCTTTTAGCTAGAAGCCTTTAGATAGATAACCCATCCAAGCCTAGAAGTAAGCAAAATGGTTCCCGTCGAGTACGGCGGATGCGTTAGGTGCTAGTACCTTCCTTTCGCATAACCGACCCCCGTTTCCGTTTCTCTTCCCCTTGGGTTTTATCGATATTTTCCCAGTCCTCCGGGACTAAATAAAGTTTGGTGGCGACTCTGTGTTATCTTTGAGTGTACGATTCACTTAGAATGTAAACCAGACATCTTCAATACGGACCCGCTGAAGGTCAAAGAGGCTTTGTACTCTGAGCTGTACGATTGTATGATGGTTGAGGCTACTGAGGGTCTCAACAAACAATTAACAACTGAATCTTTTGAATGTATGATGGTCGAAACTACTGACGGTTCTGACAAAAAGACTGAGGAAGAACTCGAGGCAGTTTACCCTTAAGCTGGTGAAAGCCTGGTGGATTTCCAAGAGAAATGCAGGGTAAGTGGGTCGAAGGCTGTTTTATGCCCAAGGTGTAATGCTGTCTTTGATGAAAAAGCTGCTGAGAAATACAAAGTTGGAAAAAAAGAGACGCCGCGAGGTGGTAAGCCACCTGTCCCAAGGTTTTTTATTCGACCAGAATAGTGCCCCTCGCCGAAACGAGGAGTACAAAAAGCTGTTCCAGCAGGCATGACCCAAGACCTTTGTGCCACCGTCAGACACTCCACAGGAGAAGTGGGTGCACTACTACAAAATGCGTAAACAACGACGCCATGGTCACAATGATTTATCCCTACACCGTTGTGACATATCTAAACTAAGGCGCGGTTGTATTTTATTTGTTTTTTGAATAAAAATTATCTGTATATAACAACGGTTGATAATCCAACCGTGGTGATACCATCAAGCTTTCATGTGTTCGAACCTCAGCGCCATCATATATATTATTCCTTTTATGTTAAGGCGCGCCTTTTATTTTTTATTTACTTTTAAATAAAAAAATTAAAAGTTATGATTACTGTTGTTTATTTACACCGTTGTGATATATTTTGTATGTTTTTTTTTTAATTTTTAATTCTAAATATAACTCTGGCGCTTTAATATGAAATTTCATTATGAAAGTAATATATCATAATGGTTTATGGTGTTGACCGTCGTAGTAGCTTTTCAATATACTCCAAGCTAGCTAGTTTCATTGTCTCTTCAATATCCTTTTTTCCATTGAAAATAGAAACTAGACGAAACGATACACGATTTCAACCCTAAACCCTAACGTTTAATACTATGAAACAATACACGATTTCAACCAAAGCTTGCATCATCAGTATCCATTCTTCACCGTGTTGTTGTCATTTTCGTCATCATCGTCACGATCGTTACGGAAGGAAGATTACACACCAACCAACACCGTCGTCATCATCTTCACCATCGAGAAGGAAGATAACAACAACACCGCCGTTGTCGTAAGGAAGAAAGACAACAACAACACCAACACCAACATCGTTTACTTAGTCATCACGTTTAGGGTACGTAAAATATTTTCCCCATGCATCTACAGTAAACTCATTTGCCATTGTTGTTCATGTTGTTGTTTATGTTCTTGTTGTTCATGTTGTTATTGTTTATGTTCTTGTTGTTCATGTTCTTGTTGTTCATGTTGTTGTTGTTATTTATGTTCTTGTTGTTCATGTTGTTGTTGTTGTTGTTGTTGTTTTTTTTTAACATAGATGTCGACCTTGTCGAGTTCTACATCAGGAAGTAGCAAAGATGCTCAAACGATTGAGTGTTCTACAAATACAACTCAAATGATTGATACTCAATCGAAAATATCACAAATAGGTGTCATAATGATGCCCCAATTCACATCAGTCCGCAACTCATCAGGTGTAAAAATTCTGATCGAGTTTGATTCGGTCTACAGATTAGTGGATTGTCCATATTACTCTACTTTTAAGAGTTATGTTGCGTTCCTTGCATGTAGCAAAGAGAGTATACTGATAGATGATTGAAGACAAGTGGATGTTAATGTCAAAGACAACATATGGACAGACGTTAAGGTATTACACACTATAATTTTCATATATTTGATATAACTACCTACAGTTTCTAATTCATGCTTATATATTGATTTAATGTAGTTGAATTTTGAGTTTACCGATGACTCAAAATTGAAAAAAAAATGGATAACTTATGTCGGTGTTCGTTGGAGGGTATTTAAGTCACAGCTCACGGCTGACTACATTACGAAGCCTAAGAGCGGTCTTCAACGTCCATGGATTCGGTATAGTTTTTTATCGAAGAAGGTGTGGCACAACTTTGTGAAGAAATGCCGTTCTGAGGAATTCAAGGTTAGTACTAGTCTTATGTAACCTATAATGTTATGCTAATGAGTTATAGATACTAATCATACATATTTTTCACTATGTTAATAACAGGCTAAAAGTGAAGTAGGAATTCAAAACAAGGCGAAAAACATGTACCCCCATAGATTGTCTCGTGGGGGTTACAGGAAACTTGAGAAGAGAATCATGCAGAAAAAACAACAAGAAGGAGGAGATGGTGACATCCCATCTCCACCGCCAAGACATGAGAAATGGAAGAGGGCTCGATTAAGACCTAATAGAGAGTACACCTCTGAGGCTTCAAGAGTAGTTGCTGAGAAAATTGTAAGTATATGTTTTGTTTTGCTTATGTTATTTAAATGCGTTTGCTTATGTAAGTTACTCATGTTGTGTAGGATAATTTGGTTGTGGCGGCCCGTGAAGGTACATTTGTTCCAGAAGCACGACACGACATATTAGTAGAAGCTATCGGAACAGTTGAGCATGGAGGTCGTGTCCGCGGTGTTGGAGAAGGTGTCGGCTTGAGGTCATACTTTGGATCTCAAAGAAGAAGCACCGAAACCACTGAATTTCATGCTCAACAACAAAAGATTGAGAATGTTGAGAAGCAATTGGAAGAACAAAGTAGGATTGTTGCACCCCAAAATTTTCCCTCACATCTTTGAGACAAATTGATTCAAGAAGCTTCCTCATACTCCTAGGAGTCTCAAAAGCTCAAGACTACTCAAGGATTGACCACACAAGCTCTCCCCCTAAACAATCAACCTACAACTAGGGTTTTATTTTTCTCAAAAGGAATTGAGCTCTCAATACCTCAGATGAACTTCATGGTTCTCTATGTGCTCTAGGGTATCCTCATGTCAAGTCTCAAGCCTTGCTTCACAAGTTTGCTCAGTCAATTGCTCAAATGATCAACAGTCGATTGTATTGGACCAAAAGTCAACTTTGACCAATTTACAGTCAAATGTCATAATTCCTTGCCAACATCAAGATTTTGAAGTCCCATTCATCATTTGATCAAGGGTTGATCATGATTCCTCAAGAAAATCAATATTTACTCAAAAGTCAAAAATTGCCAAATTAGGGTTTTCTTAAGGAAAAGTCAACCGAACTTTGACCACGTACAACCTTCACATACTTCATCAGAAATTCCTCAACCAAAGCTCATTTTGAAGTAAATTCAATTCTCTACAACTTTGTCTCTCTAAGCTTAAGGCCAAAAATGCCTCGTTTGAGAGATATGGACTAAAACTTTACAGGTCATTTTGAAAGTCAACAAAAAGACACTTTTTTCGTCAAAGCAATTTACACAAAAATAAAGACTTCAAATGAAAAAGTGATCAACACGAAAGTTGTAGGGGACATCTTGAGGGTTCCAAAAAGTCCAAGATCACCTTCATATGACAAAAATTGAGAGAGTTACGATTGGTGCAAGTTGAGCAAAATTTGAGAAATGCATGAAACCTACATGGAACATTTTTGAGCTTTTGGACCAATGGGCCTATCTTTTAAGGTTGAATCATGTTTATGACATGTTAAAGGACCTCAAAGTTCACTTTGGTATTACTTTGATTTTATTTTATTTTATTTTGATTTTATTCAAAGAAATAAACAAAATTAAATAAAACAAAATAAATGAAATAATGGTGGGCACATGGATCCTTTTAAATGGAGTTTCTAGAAGGTTAAAACATGTCATTCAAGGCCATCAAAACCCAAATAAAACCGTGGGAGAGAGTGAAGGAAACATGGTTTTCAAAAAATTAAAATGGATGGAAACATGTTCCTTGATCCTAGCTCTTCAATGATTCTTTGTCTATCATGTTTCTCCTATAAATACAAGGCTCAAACACAAGAGAAAAAGGGGGCAAAAGACTTCACAAAGGAAGGCTTCCAAATCACAAAATTCTTGAAAAAAAAAGAGGTGAAAATTCAAAACTCCATTTCCAATCATTCTCAATCCAAACCAAGGATTAAATACTCATCCCGAAGGTTCGATTCCCACCCCATGCAATTTCTTTTTAACTATTTTCTAATCCCTTTCTTTTATCATATTTCAATTAATTAATTTATTTCTTTTCGATTAAATTAAAACAACAAAAAAAAAATCATAAAATCATTAAAAGAATAAAAAATATAGTTTAGTTTATGTAATCATTTTTTAGACTTAGATTATTTTTATTAAAATTGATTTTTTTAGACTTAGGCTTATAATTAATTAATTTTTGTACAAATGAATTAGAAATTAGGTTTATTTATTTTAAAATTATTTCTCAAAAATAAAAAAAACGAATATTGACTTAGATATTTAGGACATTTAACTTGATTTTTAATATGTAATTGCTTTTCGTTTATCATTTATTTTCTTAGAATAAATGTATAGGTTTGTGCATAAATTGTAATAGTGTAGTTTACATTTCTTGTATGATTATATTATGTAACTGTTCATAAGCTTTGTAATAGTTTAGTTTACATTTCTGGCACGATTATATTATGTAACTGTCCATAAGCCTTGTAATAGTCTATGTTACATTTTCGCACGATTATATCATGTAACTGCCCATAAGCCATGTAATAGTGTAGGTATTTATTTTTCGCACTTATATTTTACTTGCTAGATAAATAGGCATGTATGGCAAGATCTAAAATCAAACGTTAGAATAACCTATAACTCAAGATAATATAATTGAATCAACGCACATTGCACACATTCACCTCTAGGGTAGCCTCTCTCTGTTGCCTTACGATTAAAACGGCCATGTCCCTCGAAAGTAGGGGTACTTTAGCAAAAGACGCTTACGAATAATATCATCATAGTGTAGCGAGCGATTTTGGATGCGGTTCTTAAGCGCTGGTCGCTCTCTGCGGTTGAGCTTAAACTACAAGTCGATTCATTTTTTATCCTATTGTGAGCTGAATAAGGAAGGGAAATAGATGTCTCCAATTAACCCTGCTTTGCATACTGAGTTTAAACAGCGGTCTGTTAGGTTACGAATGCTATCAATGTGGGGGGGCCTTTGTACTGGTTATTTGTATTTTCGCCAATACGGTTTTCTTTCTTTCTAGGACTTTCTAGCGGGGAACAAGGGTTAGGATGTTAGGACTGATGCTTTTTGATAGGTATGTGAGAGTATGGGATTTGGGTTTTTTGTTGATTGCGCTCGCTAAGATCTTTTCTTTCGATCTTATGCCTACGTATTCCCGTTTACCGAAACAGGGAAATTAGAGCGTTCGTAGTTCCTCCTATTCTACGGGAGGAAATGGGTGTTTTGGTGTCTTGTTCAAAGCCCAAGACGTGAAGCGAAAGGTGATTGGTATCTTGTTCAAAGCCCAAGATGTGAAGCTAAAGGGTCTATTTGTATCTTGTTCAAAGCCCAAGATATGAAGCTAAAAGGTGTTTGTCTTTAGAGAGAATTTGTCATCTCTAAAGAGGGTCTGTTTGTCACAATCGTTGGGTGACTGGTTATAAAGGAGAATTACTTTAACCGGGATACGCGGATCCTAGCAATGCCATAATTTCCTTTAAAGGGGATTTTGACCTGAAGGAGAAGACTTTAACTTAGTGTAGAGCAATGCTATCTTTCCTTAGGAATTTCTCATGCTAAAAGAGGGACAATGGCATGGATGTAGACGATCCAGAGGCTTGCTGCTTACAGCGATTAGATGAAGGGGAAAGAGTTGTTGATGTTTGTGTACTGTGAACGAGGCACAACTTTGATGCTAAAAGGTTGATTGGATCAACCAGTGGTTTTCTTATACAAAGCCTAAGAGGAGGCTATTTGTATCTCGTACAAAGCCCGAGAGAGAGGTGAGAAGATTTTGACCCGACGATGGAGTCTTTTGGTATTTCGTATAAAGCCCGAGATGAAGGCTATTTGACTCAACAAGAGAGTTTTTGGTATCTCGTACGAAGCCTGAGGTGGAGGCTGTTGTTTATTTGGCTCATTAAGAACCTTTTTGTATCTCGTATAAAGCCCGAGATGGAGGCGAAAGAGGTGATTGACTCAACGAGGGAGTCTCTTATGTGTCTCGTACAAAGCCCGAGAGAGAGGCTAAATGTTGTTTGACTCCGCTGGGGAGAATTTTGGTATCTCGTACGAAGCCCGAGATGGAGGCTAAACGTTTGCTTCGCTGGGAAGAATCATTGAACAAAGCCCAAGAGGAGGCTATGGTAACTGTTTCAGTTAAGTGACAGATCCAATATACTGATTTTAAAGGGAAAATCAGTTCTTATATGAGCAACACTGTACTCAGGGATTTGATTTGAGGATCAGGGATATTTCCTTCTCTTTGAGGAAACGGGAAATCCAAAGGGTATTGAGACTGTCCGAGTCTGCGGGTTTCCTTCCTATTTAACGAAGGGGTCACTTGAGAATGTCTTTGAGACTCAAGGAAGTTAGACTGTCCGTGTCTAAAGTTTTGTCTTTGGTACTATGCTTGGAGAAACAGTAGTAGACTCTTTGAAAGGACTGTTCTATGGAGATGATTAAGTTCTGTTCCTATACCTCTAGGAGGTCGTCGGGACAATTTGTACGAAGCCCAAGAGGAGGCTAGAAGCTTTTAAGAAGCCGACGGGTCCTTGTACTAAGCCCAAGAGGAGGCTATCATTCCCGGAGGAAGAGATCATTATACGAAGCCTAAGAGGAGGCTATGAATACTTCTAAGAAGCCGTAGGGTCCTTGTACGAAGCCCAAGAGGAGGCGGGGTTGCTTTTAGGAAGCCTGTGGGTCCTTGTACGATGCCCAAGAGGAGGCCGGTGCTTTTAAGAAGCCCGTGGGTCCCCAAACCCCGAGAAATTCAAGGCAAGCTATTCACAAGGAATAGGTCAAGTCAGGAAAGTTTGAGAATTTGGAAGAAACTCAAAGATGCCATTCACGGAGAAGACATTCATCTTTGGGAGTAGAGTTCCTTGACAATTCCTAATGAGGACAGCCGAAGAGAAGACTGTATCTGGTGATCCTATTGGGGATCTAGTTGTCTATTTCTATGAATAAACGAAACGGCGTCACCTAGTTCTAGACGTAGTTGCCGGGGAAACTCTAAATATCTATACTATTATTACATAGTTGATATGAGTTTATGAAAGAAGACTTACAGCGAAACAGCCCCACAATACAGTTATATATATATGAGTTTGTGAAAGGAGACTTACAGTGAAACAGCCCCACAATACAGTTATATACATATGAAAGCGGTAAATGAAAGCGGGTAAACACTTACTCGGTTGTAGAGCTTCCATGCTGTTTGGTTAGTTGTTCAACAAAGAAAGATTGAAAACAACAGTATATTCAAAATCAAAGGAGAAAGTGCTTTGAAAAAGAAAGATTTCGGGCTTACAGCTCAAGGAGAGGCCCAGGGTTTTATCAGTGAGCGCACTGTTGAATTTGTACAGGGGGACTTATATAAGTGACTGAGGCCCAAAAAGGTTTTCTGTACAAAGGGATGGGTCTTACACTCTCTCAAGAGGCCCAAGTGAGTTTTAAGAAAAGAAATGGATCTTACTACTCGAGAGTAGGCCCAATGGTTAATTTTGAAAAGGGCGACGATCGCACCGAGGTTTTGGAAACACCGTGGGACTTATACAAGTGACTGAGGCCCAAAATTTTGGTATTTACAAAGGGGTTGGGTCTTACACTTTATTAGAGGCCCAAAGAGTTTAAAGAAAAGAAATGGGGCTTACAACACGAGGGGAGGCCCATAGTCTTTATTTTCAAGATGAATATTCACTTTTAAAATGCTTAAAAACAATTAAAAATGAATTTATTCACAAAAATACCAACTATATTAAATAAATAATATAAATTTGATTTTTTTGTAGAATAAAATATTTTACTATTTTTGTGATTTTTCAGAAAAAGAACCAATAAAAAATAATCAAAATTGAAGGAGTTATTAATTTTCCAAATTATTAAAAAATAATAAGAAAATATAAAAAAGAGGGGTTGGGTCTTACACTCTATTAGAGGCCCAAAGTGTATTTTTGTACAAAAGATGGGGCTTACAACTCAGGGAGAGGCCCAAAATATTTTCAGTTTGAAAATGGCGATCGCGCAGAGATTTTTAACGTATCGGGACTTATACAATAGCTGAGGCCCAAAAATTGTTTTGGTTAAAAGGGGATTGGGTCTTACACTCTAATAGAGGCCCAAAAGTTTTGAATGGATCTTATAGCTTGAGGAGAGGCCCAAGGTTATTTCTTAAAAAGGCGACGATCGCGCCGTTTGTTTTTGACGGTATCGGGGCTTATACAATGAATGAGGCCCAAAAATGATTTGGTCAAAAAAGGATTGGGTCTTACACTCTATTAGAGGCCCAAAGTGTTTAAAAAAGATTTGTTAGGGTGAAAATCAAAGAAAACCCCAATTTCATTTTTTAGGCATTTTTTCAAGAAAAATTAAGTAAAAAATGATAAAAATATCAAATAAAATCATTAAATAATGATTAAAGTTTATGAAAAAAAATATTTTATCAACATAAATATTTAAAATCATTTTGGTTTTAAAAATCAAGAAAAAAAAAAGAAATCATTTTAAAAGCAAACAATTTAAAACACTATTTTTAAATATATTAAAAATAATACTTTTTTTTTGTGATTTTTTTGGATTAAAATATTATGGGGTACGAATTGGAAAACGATGATTTTTTGCTATGTACAAAAAATTGGTTGAGTTTTGAAAATAAAAAGTAAGAAAAAGAGAAAAGATATCAAAATATCATCTCCGACATTTCTTTTGGGGTAAAAACGAATACCGAAACTTTAATTTTCAACACGTTTTTATCAAATTTCAAACACTCATAACTCTCTCAATTTTTATCGGAATCAAAATCCGGAAGTACCTACCTGACCGATTTTTCGCAAGGAATCCGATGGTATTACTCACGTGCACGAAAAATCGACGCACAAAATGCAGAAAAAACTGCTATCGTTTTAAAAATATCGTTCCGCGCCGAATTTCCAACACGCGTAACTCTCTCGATTTTTATCGGAATCAAAATCCGGAAGTACCTACCTGACCGATTTTTCGCAAGGAATCCGATGGTATTACTCACGCACGCAGAAAATCGACGTATAAAACACAGAAATTAAAAAACAAAAACTGCTATCGATTAAAAACATCGTTCCGCGTTGAATTTCAAACACGCGTAACTCTCTCGATTTTTAACCGAATCAAGATTCGCAACAGCCTATCCTGACCGATTTTTCGCAAGGAATCCAAAGGTATCGCTCACGCACGCCGAAACTCAACGTACAAAACGCAGGGATAAAAAACCCAGAGCTGCTGTCGTTTAAAACATCGTTTCGCGTAAAATTTCCAACTCGCGTAACTCTCTCGATTTTTAACCGAATCAAGATCCGCAAGAGCCTATCTTGACCGATTTTTCGCAAGGAATCTAATGGTATCACTCACGCACACGGAAAATCGACACACAAAACGCAGAAATTAAAAAAATAAAAACTGCTATCGTTGTTAAAACATCGTTCCGCGTTGAATTTCAAACACGCGTAACTCTCTCGATTTTTAACCGAATCAAGATCCGCGAAAGCCTATCCTGACCGATTTTTCGTAAGGAATCCAATGGTATCGCTCACGTACGCCAAAACTCAATGTACAAAACGTAGCGATAAAAAAAACCAGAGCTGCTGCGTTGTTAAAAACACTGTTTCGCGTAAAATTTCCAACTAGCGTAACTCTCTCGATTTTTAACCGAATCAAGATCCGCAAGAGCCTATCTTGACCGATTTTTTGCAAGGAATCCAATGGTATCACTCACGCACACGGAAAATCGACACACAAAACGCAGAAATTAAAAAACAAAAACTGCTATCGTTGTTTTCGACGCCGTTTCGTGTAAAATTTCCAACGCGCGTAACTATCTCAATTTTCATCGGAATTGAAATCCGTAAAAACCTATCTTGACCGATTTTTCGCAAGGAATCCAATGGTATTATTCACGCACTCGGAAACTTACTGTACAAAGCGAAAAAAACAGAACCGCTATCGTTAATTCGACGCCGTTTCGCGTAAAATTTCCAACGCGCGTAACTCTCTCAATTTTCATCGGAATTGAAATCCGTAAAAACCTATCTTGACCGATTTTTCGCAAGGAATCCAATGGTGTTACTCATGCAAACTAAAACTTAATGTATAGAACACACCAATGAAAACAAGACAGAACTGTACATGGTTTCAAAACAACCAAAATTCCACATAAAAACATGTCATACACATTAAGGACTACATTTTTACCTCAAGAATTGTTCAAAATGATGCATGTATGTGGACAACAAAGGAAAGCATGATTCAAAAAATTCAAGTTGTGGATTTTACCTCTTTTTTGGAGATTTTGGGCAACCTTCCAAGTGCTTTGTTCCAGAAATGATTTGATGCTTTGGACAACCTCAAATGACCTCTTAGAAGCTTTTAGGATGGTTGGAATTGGCTGGAAACCTCTGGAGCAAGTTTGTGCACTTTCTCGCGAAATGGTCAAAAACGGCCAAAATGCCAACTCTCTCAAATGGTGTTCCAGATGTGTGGCACCATTTGGGATAGTTCAAGGATGATATTTAGAGTGTGTTTGAGGTTTTATCTGTCTTGGAAAGTGACTGAATCAAGACATGGCTTGAAAAATGCAAAAAAGTGTCATTTTGAGGTTTTGAGAGGTGACTTTGTGATGTTGTGATTACATGTCACTTTTGATGGTTTGCACAGCTTACATATGATATATATGAGGTGTGTGTGTGATTAGTTTAAGTGAAATTGCTCTCTAGCTCAAAAACTCATAATTTCCTTACTAATGAAGGCATTTTGGAGTGAAAGAGAGAATTTGAGAAAAGCATCTGTTTGATGGCTTTGGTGTACTCAAACTGAGCACAAATGAGCTCTATTTATAGTAGAGCAAGTTTGTTTTGGGATCCACAGTGAATGACAACTGCAGCAGGTGTTTGTTCCATGTTGGCCAATGGAAATGCAAGTCTCCTCTAGCCATTGACTAGAGGTTAGGGCACAGGCTGCTGGTTCCCTTGGTCTTGGATAAGTCTTGACTAATTTCAGATGAGAATGGTTCAGTACATGCCACCTCTAAGCATCCAATAAATGCTCCAAACCAAAATTGGAGTTTTGTCCCTCTTTTAGGGATTTCTAGGCTTTGGCATGCTTTTCTTTGTTCCTTGGACTTGGGAGATTCATGGATTAGATCATCCCACTTGGATTTGATCCTTAGATGTGTCCAAACTGATGACAAGGCTTGAAAATTCGTGTGGCACAAAAAATGTGCAAATCTGCCTTGTAAAATTCAGCTTCAGCAAGCCATTTTGTAAGATCCATAACTCCTTGCTCGAGTATGCTATATGGACGTTCTAGGACTTTTCGGAAAGCTTAGATGACGTACTTCAACTTTGATGTTTAACATTAGACCTGGTTCAACTTGGATCATGGAGAAAAATAGCCTTGAAGTTGGGACATTGTGCTGAAAAATGTCAATTTTAACTTTTTAGCCATTTTGATCCAAGCATAACTCAAAATCCTTAATGAATTGGACTTAGGTCTAGTTGAAGTTTTTGTAGAGGGTAATGAGGGCTACAAATCAAGCTTTTGATGGAGAAAAATGGCTTTGTGGTTTAGGAGTTATGATCCTCCAAAGTTGGTACCCTTGCCACTTTTTTTCATAACATAGAAAAATTTCTAAGTTTTTATGGTTACCCCTTTTACAAGTTATCCCACTTTCTTTTATTTTTCTTGATGAATGATGATTCCAATCACACATTAACATCATTTTAGGGTTAAAAAACCATTTTTATGAAAAATCTCAAAAAGTCAAAGTTTGACTTTTGTGCACAGTTGACTTTTTATCAGATGAATTCCAAACTGTGCGATTCTTCAGGAAATCATGTCCTTGACCTAAATCAAAATTGATGGACATGTTCCATGGGTGTTATAGGGTGTATTTAATCGTGTCCCACGGCTTGGGAGCATGTCCTGGTCAAAAGTCAAAGCTACAGTTGACTTTTCTCGCGAAACCCTAACTGTGGTTCAGATGAAAATGAAACTTGTTGCTCAAGCTTCTTGGGTCAATCCATTGTTGCAAATGGATCAACGTGGTATGTTGGAGACCCTCAAATCATGTCTTGAGGTCTTGGCTCATGATTTGTCCCAAAAGTCAACTCAGGGGTGAATTAGGTCAAGAAACCCTAATTCCTGATTTTTGATGTATGCATCCCCTGAGGCTAAATTGACTTGATGATGGGGTTTATGATGTTTCATGGAGCATTTTAGGTTATGATTTAAAGCATTGGCTCATGCCCAGAGGAAAATTTCCATCTGGAGGCCCTAGTCGACCAAACCCTAATTTGGTGACACTGGCGATCCTGAGGCTTGATCCGCCTAGAAGGGAGCAAACTTGTGCTTAATCCTTGAAGTGGGAGTCCTCTTGATCCTTTGTGGATATTTGAGAGGCTAGACAAGTTGAAGATCATGTCATTCCTTGATTGATCCTTTGTCTAAGAGCTCTGCGAGGGCTTGAAACCCTAAATCCTGTTTGTAGTGAATGCTCACCCACCTTTGGGGAGACTAATGAGGTACAAAGGTACATCCATATTGTGCTGATGATTTGCACAATGATGGGAAATCTTAGTGGTCAAAATTTGGGGTATGACAGATGCCCCTATTTAATCTTCTTGGACCCGAAGGTGTGAATGGCGAAGGTATTCGGGCATTCGGGGTGCAAGAGGATTAAATATCGGAATACCCGAAATTTTGATGGTGGTTATGAATGGTAGCTTACGCATTCATCTTCTTTAGCTAAGCGAAGATGCTTAGAAAAGGTAAACTTCCCCTCGATCCTGGTCTTCAGCCAAGGAGTTGGTCTCAGTTTTCTTTTGAAATAAACTTCCCCTCGATCCTGGTTTCCTACCAAGGAACTGGTCTTAGTTTCTTTTGTAAACTTCCCCTCGATCCTGGTTTCCTACCAAGGATCTGGTCTCGGTTTCTGATATAAACTTCCCCTCGATCCTGGTTTCCTACCAAGGACCTGGTCTTAGTTGCTGAAATAAACTTCCCCTCGATCCTGGTTTCCTACCAAGGAACTGGTCTCAGTTTCTTTTGTCAATAAACTTTCTTGACAAGGAACGCTATTAGTAGCGGTTTTCCTCAAACTTCTCGCCGAATTTTCCTGGGGAGATGCCATTTGAGTGGGAAAAGATTTGATGTCAGACTTGCTGGGGAACCCATTCGTCTGAATTATAGAGGTACACAAACTTCTCTATTTTGGAGACGCCATTTGTCGATTCTACTGGGGAAAGCGAGTCTCTTGAGAGACTGTTTTCGTTTGGGGGCTTACATCATACTTTTCTCGGGATCTTTCCGGAGAAATGCCATATGATGGGATCCAATTTTGAGGTGCCGATGACCTTTTCATCAGTGGTTTTTTTCGGAGAAAAACTGCCGTACCGCCGAATCTCTAATTAAGAGGCTTTCTCTGGGGATTTTCCTTAATCTGGGAAAGCAAGGATATCGTCTTCGATGGCGAAGAGCGACATTTGTTGAAAGTTTTCTTGTTTCTCAGAGGTTCAAGTTATCAAAGTGGTCAAGGACCGTCTCTAATCCAGAGATAAACGGGAGAGAGATTGCTTAGATGATTCACTTCCTAACAAGGAAAGATTTGACAACTCGATTGAGAGGACTTTTATCACTAGGGGACACGACCGACTAGAGTGATAGCGATGCAATACGAATGCGAATGCAAATAAAATGCATGATGTATGTATATTTATACGGACAAAATTGATGCAACATACCAACTAAAAGATGAACATGACTGGATACTCGGCCATCGCGGGGCGTGTAGAAATATCGCTGGTTCAAGATAGCAATTCTGCCTTGCTTAGGAGAAACGGTCCCTGTTGGGGGTGACGCTGGTCGGGCTTAGGAGATGAGAACTCGGCCGAAGATGTCAGACGAAACATGGTCTCTGACATTGCTGATCCTTCATTCAGGCGTACTGGTCTAGAAGGAGTACTTTGATTCTGCACTTTGAGGTTCGAACACCTTTGGAGACGCGATTGATGTTCTTTCGATGTTTAACAGTCAAAAGAAATTGCCATCTCTATTTTAAAAAAGCAGAAAAAGTTTTAACAAGTAAATTCATTTTTGTTTCATTTCAAGAATCGTTAATCATGTTAACAACGTCGTTCTGTAAAGCTAAAAAAAATAAGAATTACAAACAAAAACACAAGGGCTCAAATTTTATTGATAAGATGGAAATCAGCCAAACGCGTGATTCCAAAGAGTATTTACAAAGCTAGAAAATGGTAATTTACAGGGAAAAGGGCTACGTTGAAACATAACGACCACTATCCTTCTACCAACTTTGAATTCGGGACATCCTGAGCTTCTGTCGAAGATGACCTTGACTGGAGTTTTCCTCCGATGGATGCTGTAACTGCTGCTGAGGGACTTGCCTCTGTTGAACATAGTTACTTGCCATTATCCCTAATTTTTGCCTGGATTGTACTTTGATGTTTCCAATCCATCGGGATGGTTTTTTTCATGTCTCTAACTTTTGCCTGGACCGCCCTTTCGGGTTTTCAATCCACCGAGACTTTTTTTTTATTATTATTTTTTTTTAGTTTAGGCGAAGTATTTCTTGACTACATCAACATTCGTGGGGTAGGCAAATTCCTCTCCGTCCATGGTTACAAGTCTCAAGGCGCCGCCTGAGAAAGCTTTCGTGACCACATAGGGGCCATCATAATTTGGGGTCCATTTGCCCCGAGAGTCAGTGAGAAATGATTGTATCTTCTTGAGCACGAGGTCTCCTTTTCTGAAAACACGAGGTCGGACCTTTTTGTCGAACGCCCTCTTCATTCTTTGCTGATACAACTGACCGTGGCATAGTGCCATGATTCGCTTCTCTTCGATCAGGTTCAGTTCGTCGTGTCGACTTTGACACCATTCAGCTTCGGTGAGCTTAGCTTCCATCAATACCCGGATTGATGGGATCTCTACTTCTATGGGGAGAACTGCCTCCATGCCATATACTAGAGAGAAAGGGGTTCCCCCTGTTGAAGTGCGGATAGATGTTCGATAACCGTGAAGAGAAAAGGGTAGCATTTCGTGCCAATCTTTATAGGTTACAACCATCTTTTGAACGATCTTCTTGATGTTCTTGTTAGCCGCTTCTACCGCTCCGTTCATCTTGGGTCGGTTGGGAGATGAGTTATGGTGTTCGATCTTGAACTCTGCACACAACTCTTTCATCATCTTATTGTTCAAGTTAGATCCATTATCAGTAATGATCTCGCTTGGAACACCATAACAGCAGATGATATTGTTTTTGATAAATCGGACCACCACTTGTCGGGTTACATTGGCGTATGACGCTGCTTCGACCCACTTGGTGAAATAATCAATGGCTACAAGGATGAACCGATGTCCGTTTAAAGCCTTGGGCTCAATCATACCAATCATGTCGATTCCCCATATGAAAAAAGGCCACGGGGAAGAAAGAACTTTGAGATGTGATGGCGATACATGGATTTTGTCGGAGTATATCTGACACTTGTGACACCTCCTCATGTACTTGTAGCAGTCGGATTCCATGGTCAACCAGTAGTACCCTGCTCTCAGAATTTTTCTGGCCATTGTGTGTCCGTTGGCATGAGTGCCAAAGGATCCTTCATGAATTTCTTTCATAAGCATGTCTGCTTCTGGTCTGTCGACGCATCGGAGCAAGACCATGTCAAAATTTCTCTTATAAAGAGTGTCACCGCTCAGGAAGAAGTTTCCAGCCAATCTTCTGAGGGTCTTTCTATCTTTCCTGGATGCCCCAGGTGGGTACTCCTGTTTCTGAAGGAAGCATTTGATATCGTGATACCAAGGTCTGTCGTCTATGACTGCTTCAATCGTGAAGATGTAAGCGGGCCGTTCAAGGCGCATGATGTCGATCTTAGGTATGCCATTCCATTGACCTACACTAATCATGGAAGAGAGAGTGGCTAATGCATCAGCCATGTGATTCTCATCACGAGGGATGTGATGAAAGTCGACTCTGTTGAAGAAAGGTAACAACCTTCTTGCATAGTCTTTGTAAGGAATCAATCCTGATTGGTATGTGTTCCAATCTCCTTTTATCTAATTGATAACCAGGGCTGAGTCGCCATATACGTCCAAGTTTTTGATCCTTAAATCAATCGCTTCTTCGAGACCCATAATACAAGCTTCGTATTCGGCCTCGTTGTTCGTACATTTGAACGTAAGTCGAGCGGTGAAAGGAATGTGGGTACCCTGAGGGGTAACAATGATTGCCCCAATTCCGTTTCCATAATGATTGACTGCTCCGTCAAAGATAAGTCCCCACTGGGAACCTGGTTCTGGCCCTTCACTGGGTAGCGGTTCATCGCAATCTTTCATTTTTAGATACATGACATCTTCGTCTGGGAAGTCAAACCCGATTGATTCTTGATCGTCAATCGGTTGATGAGCCAAATGATCAGCTAAAATACTTCCCTTAACGGCTTTCTGAGCGTGGTACTCTATGTCATATTCTGATAACAGCATCTGCCAACGGGCAATCCTTCCCGTAAGAGCAGGCTTTTCGAAAACGTATTTGATTGGATCCATTTTGGAGACCAACCAAGTAGTATGACGAATCATGTACTGGCGAAGACGTTTGGCTGCCCAAGCCAAAGCGCAACAAGTTTTCTCAAGCATTGTGTACCGAGTCTCGCAGTCGGTGAATTTCTTGCTTAGATAGTAGATGGCAGACTCTTTCCTTTTAGTTTCGTCTTGTTGGCCAAGTACATATCCCATTGAGTCCTCTAGGACTGTGAGGTAAATGATCAATGGTCTTCCTTCCACTGGAGGTGATAGAATTGGAGGATTCAACAGATATTCCTTGATACTGTCGAAGGCGATTTGGCAATCTTCTGACCAAACGCAATCCTGGTTCTTTTTGAGTAACTTGAAGATCGGCGCGCATGTCGCGGTCATGAGGAATATGAATCTGGAGATGTAGTTCAAACGTCCCAGGAATCCTCTGACTTGTTTTTCAGTTTTCGGAGAAGGCATTTCTTGAATGGCCTTGACCTTGTCAGGATCAACTTCAATTCCTTTCTGGCTGACGATGAACCCTAGTAGTTTCCCTGAACGGACACCGAAGGTGCACTTGTTAGGATTCAAGCGGAGCTTGAATTTTCTTAGACGTTCGAACAATTTTGACAGATGTTCAACGTGCTCACTCTCTATTTTTGATTTTGCAATCATATCATCGACATACACTTCGATTTCCTTGTGTATCATGTCATGAAACAGAGTAGTCATGGCCCTTTGATAGGTTGCCCCGGCATTCTTCAAACCGAACGACATTACCTTGTAACAAAAGGTGCCCCATGGGGTAATGAATGAAGTTTTCTCCATGTCTTTCGGCGCCATTTTGATCTGGTTATAGCCCGAGAATCCATCCATGAAGGAGAATACTTTGAACTTTGCTGTGCTGTCAACCAGCATGTCAATGTGTGGTAAAGGAAAGCCGTCCTTTGGACTTGCCTTGTTTAGATCTCTGTAATCAACACACATTCTGACCCTTCCGTCCTTTTTGGGAACGGGTACGATGTTATCTAACCATTGAGGATATTCAGATGTGGCGAGGAAACCCGCGTCAATCTGTTTCTGTACCTCCTCTTTGATTTTGATAGCCATGTCCGGGTGAGTCCGTCTCAACCTTTGCTTTACTGGCGGACATTTTAATCTCAACGGTAAGTGATGTTCCACGATGCTGGTATCTAACCCTGGCATATCCTGATAAGACCAAGCGAATACATCGGGGAATTCTTTGAGAAGCTTTATCAAACTTTCTTTGACAGTTGGATTGAGCAGTGCCCCAATCCTGATTTCTTTTCTCTCTTGCTCTGAACCCAAGTTTACCGTTTCCAACGGTTCTTTGTGAGGTTCAATGGACCTTTCCTCTTGTCTGAGTAGTCGGGAGATCTCTTCAGGAATTTCGTTGTCATTTTCTTCTTCAGCCTCGAATACCGGGAACTCAAAGTTGGGAGAAGGCATCAGATCGTATGTTTCAACTGGGTTTAAAACAAGCAATCTGCATGACGTGATGATTCGTGTTTAGAAGAGATAGAGAAAATACAAGTGTGTGCAGTGTATTTATTTTACTGCTTGTTTTTATTTTTGAATTGTTTTTTAGGATTACCATTTTCTGAAAAGCAAAAAGAGAAAACAGCAATTAATGCAGAAATTACAGAACGACGTTATTTTATTAATGAACAAGTCGACTCTTGAAACTACAGCCCTATAAAACAAAACTCTGTCGCTTTGGGCAAAGCGAAGAGGGAAATTTACAGAAAGCGAGCCCTATCAAAACATCCGTTTCACCTGGGCAGGGTGAAAGGTTAAAGATGGCAATTACTTTGACTGATGAAAGACCTTCGGAACCTCGACGGCAACCCATTGGCGGCGAACTCCTCGGTGAATCACAAAGTCTGGCACCTTCCTTGATTTGTCTTCAGAAATGACGCTGATTTCTGGTGGAGCAGGATCATTGGAATCTGTCTCCCAAGCAGAGTTGTCGTAGAAGGATTCCTCTGTTGCATTTTGCAGAGCATTTGTGCTCTCAGCTGTATCTCCCCATCCAGTTGGCTGGATATCTTCGAGCCTGATACGAGAGCTTTCGGGAACGGTGTACTTAACCATATAGTCGTATTTTCCACTCGGTTGTCACAAGGTGTCCCACACTTCTTTAGAACTGGAGGAGTAATCCCTCTCGATACGTTGACCTCGGGAAAAGCATAGTTGATGAATTCAAGTCCTGCGAACGTTGCGAATTCATCTTCATGTTGAGTAGTTTCCGAATGACCTGAGTGTTGATCCCATGACATGGTGGGGACACAGGTATTCTGTTCAACGACGGTCAGCTGATTTTCATTGTTCGGCTGACTCTCTTGCCCCAAGTTTCCTGGGTAAGGCTGCCACATTGGCAGGCCATCCATCGGGCCATAGTAATTGTGATCAAAGTTTTCTTTCATCAGAGTGTCTTTCTCTAATGAATTTGGCGGAGCACGGCATCCTTCCGGATCACAATCTCCGTAGATCATTTTGACATCTGATCTTGGTATAAATCTCAGACTTTCTGTAGGAAAGCAAAAAGGCATAGGCACCTCTTCCTGAGACATATAACCGTCCTTGTTAAGGTAGGACTTCCATTCTTCATCTGTGTCAGAGGGATCTTCCTCATTGATAGCATGAACTGTCTGAGACACTGGGTGAAGAAAACCTCCACTGTGGAAGAAGTTTTAAAGGGGATAAAGACTTTCATCGTTGGCAGCTGTCTGGGTAC
Organism: Lathyrus tuberosus; assembly: GCA_022829125.1. Classification (NCBI taxonomy): domain Eukaryota; kingdom Viridiplantae; phylum Streptophyta; class Magnoliopsida; order Fabales; family Fabaceae; genus Lathyrus; species Lathyrus tuberosus. The sequence goes on from JALAZF010000390.1 coordinate 1,572,781, forward strand.
AGGTCGCAGAAAAACCAAGACCGTTCTTTGTTTTATTGTCAATGGGAATGACAAGCTGTCCCCATCCTGTCATATCGGTACTCTCGACCGCTTTGATAGCATCTTTGTATGAGGAAATCGAGGTTCCTCTTTGGGATTGATCGTCCTTGCTCACCGATAGCGCTTGGAACTGAGTTCCAATAACCTCCTCGGGTTCTATTCCAGTAGGTGATGACAAGTTACTCACAAGCAAGGCTTGTTCCCCACAAACCATGACAAGTTGGTTGTTCTTGACGAACTTTAGCTTTTGGTGGAGGGTCGAAGTGACCACTCCAGCCTGATGTATCCAAGGTCTTCCTAATAAACAACTGTATGTTGCCCGGATGTCCATGACCTGGAAAGTGACTTGGAAAGTATGAGGACCAATAGTTATGGGAAGATCAACTTCGCCGATAACTGTTTTTTTGGATCCGTCGAATGCTTTGACGACGACCTCACTGACCCTCATCGGAGGGCCTTTGAATGATAATTGCATCAAAGTGGACTTCGGCATAACATTCAGGGCTGACCCTGTGTCTACCAGTACGCTGGCTAAAGCACCGTCCTGGCAGTTAACTGTGATATTGAGCGCCATGTTATGACGGCGACCTTCTTCAGGTAATTCCTCATCACTAAATCCCAAGTTGTTACAGGAAATGATGTTAGAGACAATACTATCGAACTGTCTGATTGTTACATCCTGTTCCACAAAGGCTTGCTCCAAGACTTTCTGTAGAGCCTCCCTGTGGGCTTCTGAACTGAGTAACAGTGATAATACCTAGATCTTTGAAGGAGTCTGCAACAGTTGATCGACAATGTTGTATTCACTCCTTTGGATGAGCTTCAGCATCTCATCATCATTTTTCGAAAGGTCGGGATTACTGGATTGACCGATTGGTGGATCGGGAGCTTCTGTCTGAAGTTCCTTTTCTTTGTTAGGTTCCCCAACCCCTCGGTTGAAGATTCTACCATTCCGTGTTACACGACTGATGTCTACAATATTCACAACGGAGGGTAATGGAATTTCCTTTCCATCCTCGACTATTGTTGCACCGTATTTGTAAGGGATATCCTTAGTTGATTCATACGGTAGTGGTCCCGGTAGATAGATGACTATGGGAGCCTTCTGATTTTTCTGACCATCGTAAGTAATCTCGATCCGTTCCTGGTTGGGAACTTTAGATTCATCAAATAGAGGGATGATGGCAAAAACATCCCTGGTCTGGTGACGACCACAGATGGTGACAACATCCTCAACTTGATCGGCAAGGTAATTCGGCGTCCAGTTGATGCGTCCAGAACCCGGATATGGACGAATTTCTCCACGGTCCACCTGACCCTGAAGAGCTGCTCTCACCAGGTAACACCCTTGGTTACTTTCCGAACAGACGCTACAACGGTCATAATTGTGTGGTGGCACCTGGGCACGCCCACTTTGAATACAATGTAACCTCACTAGGTTAGCTTCCACAGATCGGACATCCTGACTTTGACGCCGAGTGGGATTCCTGTTACTGATACTAATCTGCTGAGTATCTTCGTCCATGTAGATTGGCATCCACCAATGATTTAACAAGTGCTGAAGTGCCTCCTGAACAAGGGTACAACCTCGATCGTTTTCGCAACCTGCTTTACAGTTTTGATAGTCATGTGACATTAAGAATCCAAGTCGGACCTGCTCAGCATGTAACTCTACCAGGTTGGTATTCAACACGCGAATGTCAAAGATCTGAACCATGTTGATCTGATAGGAATTCCTATCATGGTAGTCTTGGATCCATCCAAGATCCCTCTGACGCTGGAGGGCCTCTTGTATGAAAGAGCATCCCTGTTTGTTTACCGAGCAAATCAGACAGGAACTGTAATCATGTCGCGGTAGATTATGATACTGGCTTTGCCTTGAGTGCATCGCCACCAAGTTGACATTCATTGCACGGATGCCGTGGTTCTGAATGACGTTAGAATTCGTGTAAACCATGTTAACTCCACGAACTCGGTGCTCTTGGATCCATCTGAGATCCATCTGTTCCTGTAGAGCTGATTGCACTACCGAACATCCTTGGTTGTCTTTAGAACAGATATCACACTGGTGATAATTATGAGGTGGCACATGGCCATATCCACTCTGTCTACAATGCATCTTGACCAGATTGGTCTTTAACAAGAGTACATCATGAATTTGATAGACATTGTTAGTCTCTTTCTCAATCAGATTGACCGCAGCTTTCTCATGTTGAGGCAGCGGGTTCGTGAGAACATTGGGATTCGTATCTTTGAAAGATAAGAGCCCGCTCCTAACAAGCTTTTGCACGTCAGACTTGAAATTAAGACAAGTCTCAATGTTATGCCCTGAACCTCCTTGATGATAAGGGCATGTCTGATCCACCTTAAACTAAAAAGGCAGATTTTCTGGTATGGTAAGAGGAGACTTAGTCTGGATGCGCCCCTTAGCCAGTAGTAACGGAAATAATTCTGCGTACAACATGGGTATAGGATCAAACCCTGATGGTCGTGTTGTACGGTTGTTATTGTATGGAGGACGAGCCTGCTGAAGAGGCTGTTGTGTCCTTTGGTGATCAGGTTGGCTCTACGCAACCTGAGGTTGATACGTAGGAATAGGCGCAGGGCTGGTAGCAGGAGTCACAGCTGCTACTGGCTGATATCGACGCCTTTGCTTTCCGAGAGAGATATTCCCAATATCTTGCTCTTTTTTCTTAGGGAGAGCACTACCATATTTTTTAGTACTCGTCGATCCAGTGTCTTTTACCAAACGTCCTTCTCGGACGGCTTCCTCAAGACGTACACCCATGCCCACCATTTCGGTGAAATCACTGGGCGCACTGGCAACCATTCGGTCATAGTAAAATGAGCTTAAGGTCTTTAAGAAGATCTTTGTCATCTCTTTTTCTTCAAGAGGCAGACAAATTTGAGCGGCAATTTCACGCCACCTTTGAGCATACTCCTTAAAGGTTTCCTTGTCCTTTTGCGACATCGATCTGAGTTGATCTCTGTCGGGTGCCATGTCCAAATTGTATTTGTATTGTTGGACGAAGGCAGTACCAAGATCTCTGAAAGTGCTGATCGTAGCACGGTTTAAACCCATGTACCATTTTAATGCGGCACCGGTTAAACTATCCTGGAAGTAGTGAATCAGTAGGTCCTAATTCTCCGTCTGAGCTGACATCCGCCGAGCGTACATCACCAGATGGCTCTGAGGGCAAGAGTTACCCTTGTATTTTTCAAAGTCCGGCACTTGGAACTTGTGCGGGACTTTCACATTGGGGACCAAACAAAGGTCTGCGGTGTCCTTTCCGAATAAATCCTGACCGCGAATGGCTTGCATCTCTTTCTGCATTTCCAAGAACTGTTCCTGGAATTCCTCCATTCTGTCAAACATAGTTTCCTTCTTACCAGAAGGTGTCTGTGGAATCTGTCCTTCTGGGACAGTGTGCACCACAGGGGGTGGTACCGTGACTACGGCAGTGAGTCTTGGCGTTTCCCGAAGTTTGTAACCTTCAGGAGTCTTCAGTATGCCCCTGGCATCTTCGCTTTCCCGAAGTTTGTAACCTTCAGGCCCAGCGGCTTCTGTTGTGATTCCCTGATCTTCAGTGATCGGCGGAACATATCCTTCCGGGATATAGTTAACAGGCATGCCCCAAGGGCGATCTTTCGGTATCTGATACCTAGGATTATTCTTCTCCACTATGGGCATTGAAGTGATCTCTGAGATCACAGTTCTTTGTAGCTGAGCTTCTGCCATGGCTTGCATGTCGTTACTAAGCTTTCTCAAATCCTCTCTTAGAGTGTCGATCTCTTCTTTCAACTCTCTATTTTCTTCCTCAAGATCATCCATCTTTTTCTGACGATTGGCCCGAGTATTATACGAATGAGACAGTTTGACTCTAGAATCGAGACACAAACATGAGATTCGTAGGGAAGAAGAATACGCGATGTGAGAATGATGAATGCAATGATTATATTAATTGTTTTTTTGGTTTAATCAAAATAAACTTCGACAATTAGATTGAAAATATCAAACACTGGGGAAACCCCTTTTTATTGAATTCCAAAGGATTACATAAATGGAAATACAGTAGATTACAAAGTGCAGAAACAGAAACCTAAGCTAAAGGGTCCCGAGTCCTCTCTGAGGAGAAACCGGGTGCTGATTCTGATATCTTCCTTTTCTTTGACTGGGGCTCTGGGGCCGTTGTCGGGTTGTCATTCCTTTGCCAAGTGAAAGGAGTGAGCAAATTCCTTTGGTCGTCTTGATTCTCTACAGCATGTTGCTCCAAAATTTCAATCAGAGCGTCCTTCTCTTTTAGTAATTGCTGTATTTTGATGCACTCTACGTCGAGGGTGTGGTACTTGTTCTTCCAAGACCTCCTCTCCCGTTGAACTTTGTTGAGAGTAACCTGAAGCTTTTCAGTTTCCGTCATGAAGTACATGACAGATTCCCTTGGCGGAAGAATTCCGTAACGAGGATAAGGCATCTTTAGCTTGAGAGCTTTAGTTTGTACCCAATGGAGATAAGGCTACACCGAGACACAGTCCGGTTTTCCCAGAGGCTCTCGTCCTTTCTTATGAACGTGTTTCCAAGCATGCACTATTTCCGTCTTTAGTGCTCTGTCGTTTTCTCCTTCCTTGAAGAAAAGACCTTCTAGATGAGCGTTGCACGGAACAAGCCTCATCGGGTATCCAAATTGACGATGAACCAATACCGGGTGATAGTTGATTCCTCCTTTAGTTCCTATGAGGGGTACGTTGGGGAAGTTTCCACAACGATCAATGATTCTGATTCCATCATAGATCCCTTTACACCAATCTATATCAGAGTTGGTGAGAGACATGATCTTCTGCGACCAACGTAAGGCACTCTTGCAATCCCAAAAAGCAGCAGACTTGGGCAGGTGTGAGATAAACCATTTATAAAGCAGAGGTACACAACATGTGATCTCCCCTCCACTGTACAAATTTCCCAAGGGTATAGAATGATACGCATCTGCGAGCAAAGTCGGCACAGGGTTTCCAATGAGAAAAACCTTAATGGCGTTGATATCGACGAAGTTTTTGATGTTGGGAAACAAAAATAACCCGTAGGTGAGCAAGACAAAGACGCTTTCAAAAGCAGTCCTGTTCCCTATACTAGTAAAGTACAGAGCTTTCTTTGTCAAGAACTGGGCTGGCAAACCTTGGATGCCACCCTTAGTAGTTAGGTGAGTCCAAACTTCAGACTCGTCCAAATGAATTGCTCTTGCAATGATCTGATTCTTTGGAATTTCTTCCAGTCCAGAAAATGGAGCTCGATCTGTAATGTGTAGATCAATCAGACGAGAATACTCCTCCAGCGTTGGTGATAGCTGGTAATTCGGGAATGTGAAACAGTGATAAACAGGATCGTAGAACTGAATGAGCGCATCCATGATTCCCTCAATCACATGAACCCTTAACAGTGGTAGCAGACCTCCGTACTTGGCTCTGAAAGCCTCAGGGCTAGTGATCATCCTTGCTAGCCTTCTCAAATCCCCTAGTTTTGGAACCTTGAAGGTATACTGGTGAGTTCTCCTTCTACCGAAATCCATTAGCGTAATCCTCTTCTCTGATATTTGCAATCACAGTCTTAGTTTAATTTGAAAAACAGAGAGACTAGAAGAGAAGTTTTTTGAATGTTTTAATGTTTTATTAAATGAATGCATGAATGCAGCACACAAAAACATAGAAAGAACATGGGGTCAAAGGGTCGTTGTCATGAAGTCAAGGCTCTACCCATCCCCAAAGGTTTATACTAGGGTGATTTTTGTACCTGTAGTCATTATCATCAGCTCCTCCCAGGAAAGCAAAACAACAAGCGGATCGCCAGCGAGTTGTAGTGCAATCTTAGAGTAAGTGCCATTCACCGAGAATAGATCACCAGCCTCAAATGAGGGTAGTATCGCGTAACAACTATTTCTGATAGTTTCCGCACTACGAAAGGGTTTGGCTCCTCAGCTTCTCAGACTTAACAACCGGCCCATTGGCTAGAAGAGTGAATGGGTTGCGTTGGTCAGCCTCCACTGAGGTTGATGGTCGACCCCGTCGCCATCACTTATCTTAAGTGTATACTCAATCTTTCCACATACGGCATCACCCGCATTCCCATCAGCAGAAAAATAAACACGTATAGCAATTAGGAAAAGCAATATATATATATATATTTGTCCTAAACATCCTAGACCTTTAAAGCTATGAATCCTAAGTTCCTGACAGAAAATGGGTTCCCCGGCGGAAGCCCCAATCTGTGGTATCACACAAGAGGTAAAAAGGAAGAAATTTTTTGACAAAGACCTGCCCCACGGTGGGCGCCATTTTTCTGTAGCGAGCGATTTTGGACGCGGCTCTTAAGCGCTGGTCACTCTCTGCAGTTGAGCTTAAACTACATGTCGATTCATTTTTTATCCTATTGTGAGCTGAATAAGGAAGGGAAATAGATGTCTCCAATTAACCCTGCTTTGCATACTGAGTTTAAACAGCGGTCTGTTAGGTTACGAATGCTATCAATGTGGGGGGGCCTTTGTACTGGTTATTTGTATTTTCGCCAATACGGTTTTCTTTCTTTCTAGGACTTTCTAGCGGGGAACAAGGGTTAGGATGTTAGGACTGATGCTTTTTGATAGGTATGTGAGAGTATGGGATTTGGGTTTTTTGTTGATTACGCTCGCTAAGATCTTTTCTTTCGATCTTATGCCTACGTATTCCCGTTTACCGAAACAGGGAAATCAGAGCGTTCGTAGTTCCTCCTATTCTACGGGAGGAAATGGGTGTTTTGGTGTCTTGTTCAAAGCCCAAGACGTGAAGCGAAAGGTGATTGGTATCTTGTTCAAAGCCCAAGATGTGAAGCTAAAGGGTCTATTTGTATCTTGTTCAAAGCCCAAGATATGAAGCTAAAAGGTGTTTGTCTTTAGAGAGAATTTGTCATCTCTAAAGAGGGTCTGTTTGTCACAACCGTTGGGTGACTGGTTATAAAGGAGAATTACTTTAACTGGGATACGCGGATCCTAGCAATGCCATAATTTCCTTTAAAGGGGATTTTGACCTGAAGGAGAAGACTTTAACTCAGTGTAGAGCAATGCTATCTTTCCTTAGGAATTTCTCATGCTAAAAGAGGGACAGTTGCGTGGATGTAGACGATCCAGAGGCTTGCCGCTTACAACGATTAGATGAAGGGGAAGGAGTTGTTGATGTTTGTGTACTGTGAACGAGGCACAACTTTGATGCTAAAAGGTTGATTGGATCAACCAGTGGTTTTCTTATACAAAGCCTAAGAGGAGGCTATTTGTATCTCGTACAAAGCCCGAGAGAGAGGCGAGAAGGTTTTGACCCGACGATGGAGTCTTTTGGTATCTCGTATAAAGCCCGAGACGAAGGCTATTTGACTCAACAAGAGAGTTTTTGGTATCTCGTACGAAGCCCGAGGTGGAGGCTGTTGTTTATTTGGCTCATTAAGAACCTTTTTGTATCTCGTATAAAGCCTGAGATGGAGGCGAAAGAGGTGATTGACTCAACGAGGGAGTCTCTTATGTGTCTCGTACAAAGCCCGAGAGAGAGGCTAAATGTTGTTTGACTCCGCTGGGGAGAATTTTGGTATCTCGTACGAAGCTCGAGATGGAGGCTAAACGTTTGCTTCGCTGGGAAGAATCATTGAACAAAGCCCAAGAGGAGGCTATGGTAACTGTTTCAGTTAAGTGACAGATCCAATATACTGATTTTAAAGGGAAAATCAGTTCTTATATGAGCAACACTGTACTCAGGGATTTGATTTGAGGATCAGGGATATTTCCTTCTCTTTGAGGAAACGGGAAATCCAAAGGGTATTGAGACTGTCCGAGTCTGCGGGTTTCCTTCCTATTTAACGAAGGGGTCACTTGAGAATGTCTTTGAGACTCAAGGAAGTTAGACTGTCCGTGTCTAAAGTTTTGTCTTTGGTACTATGCTTGGAGAAATAGTAGTAGACTCTTTGAAAGGACTGTTCTATGGAGATGATTAAGTTCTGTTCCTATACCTCTAGGAGGTCGTCAGGACAATTTGTACGAAGCCCAAGAGGAGGCTAGAAGCTTTTAAGAAGCCGACGAGTCCTTGTACTAAGCCCAAGAGGAGGCTATCATTCCCGGAGGAAGAGATCATTATACGAAGCCTAAGAGGAGGCTATGAATACTTCTAAGAAGCCGTAGGGTCCTTGTACGAAGCCCAAGAGGAGGCGGGGTTGCTTTTAGGAAGCCTGTGGGTCCTTGTACGATGCCCAAGAGGAGGCCGGTGCTTTTAAGAAGCCCGTGGGTCCCCAAACCCCGAGAAATTCAAGGCAAGCTATTCACAAGGAATAGGTCAAGTCAGGAAAGTTCGAGAATTTGGAAGAAACTCAAAGATGCCATTCACGGAGAAGACATTCATCTTTGGGAGTAGAGTTCCTTGACAATTCCTAATGAGGACAGCCGAAGAGAAGACTGTATCTAGTGATCCTATTGGGGATCTAGTTGCTATTTCTATGAATAAACGAAACGGCGTCACCTAGTTCTAGACGTAGTTGCCGGGGAAACTCTAAATATCTATACTATTATTACATAGTTGATATGAGTTTATGAAAGAAGACTTACAGCGAAACAACCCCACAATACAGTTATATATATATGAGTTTGTGAAAGGAGACTTACAGTGAAACAGCCCCACAATACAGTTATATACATATGAAAGCGGGTAAACACTTACTCGGTTGTAGAGCTTCCATGCTGTTTGGTTAGTTGTTCATCAAAGAAAGATTGAAAACAACAGTATATTCAAAATCAAAGGAGAAAGTGCTTTGAAAAAGAAAGATTTGGGGCTTACAGCTCAAGGAGAGGCCCAGGGTTTTATCAGTGAGCGCACTGTTGAATTTGTACAGGGGGACTTATACAAGTGACTGAGGCCCAAAAAGGTTTTCTGTACAAAGGGATGGATCTTACACTCTCTCAAGAGGCCCAAGTGAGTTTTAAGAAAAGAAATGGGTCTTACTACTCGAGAGTAGGCCCAATGGTTAATTTTGAAAAGGGCGACGATCGCGCCGAGGTTTTGGAAACACCGTGGGACTTATACAAGTGACTAAGGCCCAAAATTTTGGTATTTACAAAGGGGTTGGGTCTTACACTCTATTAGAGGCCCAAAGAGTTTAAAGAAAAGAAATGGGGCTTACAACACGAGGGGAGACCCATAGTCTTTATTTTCAAGATGAATATTCACTTTTAAAATGCTTAAAAACAATTAAAAATGAATTTATTCACAAAAATACCAACTATATTAAATAAATAATATAAATTTGATTTTTTTGTAGAATAAAATATTTTACTATTTTTGTGATTTTTCAGAAAAAGAACCAATAAAAAATAATCAAAATTGAAGGAGTTATTAATTTTCCAAATTATTAAAAAATAATAAGAAAACATAAAAAAGAGGGGTTGGGTCTTACACTCTATTAGAGGCCCAAAGTGTATTTTTGTACAAAAGATGGGGCTTACAACTCAGGGAGAGGCCCAAAATATTTTCAGTTTGAAAATGGCGATCGCGCAGAGATTTTTAACGTATCGGGACTTATACAATAGCTGAGGCCCAAAAATTGTTTTGGTTAAAAGGGGATTGGGTCTTACACTCTAATAGAGGCCCAAAAGATTTGAGTGGGTCTTATAGCTCGAGGAGAGGCCCAATGTTATTTCTTAAAAAGGCGACGATCGCGCCGTTTGTTTTTGACGGTATCAGGGCTTATACAATGAATGAGGCCCAAAAATGATTTGGTCAAAAAAGGATTGGGTCTTACACTCTATTAGAGGCCCAAAGTGTTTAAAAAAGATTTGTTAGGGTGAAAATCAAAGAAAACCCCAATTTCATTTTTTAGGCATTTTTTCAAGAAAAATTAAGTAAAAAATGATAAAAATATCAAATAAAATCATTAAATAATGATTAAAGTTTATGAAAAAAAATATTTTATCAACATAAATATTTAAAATCATTTTGGTTTTAAAAATCAAGAAAAAAAAATCATTTTAAAAGCATTTAAAACAATTTAAAACACTATTTTTAAATATATTAAAAATAATACTTTTTTTTTGTGATTTTTTTGGATTAAAATATTATGGGGTACGAATTGGAAAACGATGATTTTTTGCTATGTACAAAAAATTGGTTGAGTTTTGAAAATAAAAAGTAAGAAAAAGAGGAAAGATATCAAAATATCATCTCCGACATTTCTTTTGGGGTAAAAACGAGTACCGAAACTTTAATTTTCAACACGTTTTTATCTAATTTCAAACACTCATAACTCTCTCAATTTTTATCGGAATCAAAATCCGGAAGTACCTACCTGACCGATTTTTCGCAAGGAATCCGATGCTATTACTCACGCGCACGGAAAATCGACGCACAAAATGCAGAAAAAACTGTTATCGTTTTGAAAATATCGTTTCGCGCCGAATTTCCAACACGCGTAACTCTCTCGATTTTTATCAGAATCAAAATACGGAAGTACCTACCTGACCGATTTTTCGCAAGGAATCCGATGGTATTACTCACGCACGCGGAAAATCGACGTATAAAACGCAGAAATTAAAAAACAAAAACTGCTATCGATTAAAAACATCGTTCCGCGTTGAATTTCAAACACGCCTAACTCTCTCGATTTTTAACCGAATCAAGATCCGCAAAAGCCTATCCTGACCGATTTTTCGCAAGGAATCCAATAGTATCGCTCACGCACGCCGAAACTCAACGTAAAAAACGCAGCGATAAAAAAACCAGAGCTGCTATCGTTTAAAACATCGTTTCGCGTAAAATTTCCAACTCGCGTAACTCTCTCGATTTTTAATCGAATCAAGATCCGCAAGAGCCTATCTTGACCGATTTTTCGAAAGGAATCCAATGGTATCACTCACGCACACGGAAAATCAACACACAAAACGTTGAAATTAAAAAATAAAAACTGCTATCGTTGTAAAAACATCATTCCGCGTTGAATTTCAAATACGCGTAACTCTCTCGATTTTTAACCGAATCAAGATCCACGAAAGCCTATCCTGACCGATTTTTTGTAAGGAATCCAATGGTATCGCTCACGCATGCCGAAACTCAACGTACAAAACGCAACGATAAAAAAAACCAGAGCTGCTGCGTTGTTAAAAACATCGTTTCGCGTAAAATTTCCAACTCGCATAACTCTCTCGATTTTTAACCGAATCAAGATCCGCAAGAGCCTATCTTGACCGATTTTTCGCAAGGAATCCAATGGTATCAGTCATGCACACGGAAAATTGACACACAAAACGCAGAAATTAAAAAACAAAAACTGCTATCGTTGTTTTCGACGCCGTTTCGCGTAAAATTTCCAACGCGCGTAACTCTCTCAATTTTCATCGGAATTGAAATCCGTAAAAACCTATCTTGACCGATTTTTCGCAAGGAATCCAATGGTGTTACTCATGCAAACTAAAACTTAATGTATAGAACACACCAATGAAAACAAGACAGAACTTTACATGGTTTCAAAACAACCAAAATTCCACATAAAAACATGTCAAAATGCAAACAGTGGGAGGATCACAACATACACATTAAGGACTACATTTTTACCTCAAGAATTGTTCAAAATGATGCATGTATGTGGACAACAAAGGAAAGCACGATTCAAAGAATTCAAGTTGTGGATTTTACCTCTTTTTTGGAGATTTTGGGCAACCTTCCAAGTGCTTTGTTCCAGAAATGATTTGATGCTTTGGACAACCTCAAATGACCTCTTAGAAGCTTTTAGGATGGTTGGAATTGGCTGGAAACCTCTGGAGCAAGTTTGTGCACTTTCTCGCGAAATGGTCAAAAACGGCCAAAATGCCAACTCTCTCAAATGGTGTTCCAGATGTGTGGCACCATTTGGGATAGTTCAAGGATGATATTTAGAGTGTGTTTGAGGTTTTATCTGGCTTGGAAAGTGAGTGAATCAAGACATGGCTTGAAAAATGCAAAAAAGTGTCATTTTGAGGTTTTGAGAGGTGACTTTGTGATGTTGTGATTACAGGTCACTTTTGATGGTTTGCACAACTTACATATGATATATATGAGGTGTGTGTGTGATTAGTTTGAGTGGAATTGCTCTCTAGCTCAAAAACTCATAATTTCCTTACTAATGAAGGCATTTTGGAGTGAAAGAGAGAATTTGAGGAAAGCATCTGTTTGATGGCTTTGGTGTACTCAAACTGAGCACAAATGAGCTCTATTTATAGTAGAGCAAGTTTGTTTTGGGATCCACAGTGAATGGCAACTGCAGCAGGTGTTTGTTCCATGTTGGCCAATGGAAATGCAAGTCTCCTTAGCCATTGACAAGAGGTTAGGGCACAGGCTGCTGGTTCCCTTGGTCTTGGATAAGTCTTGACTAATTTCAGATGAGAATGGCTCAGTACATGCCACCTCTAAGCATCCATTAAATGCTCCAAACCAAAATTGGAGTTTTGTCCCTCTTTTAGGGATTTCTAGGCTTTGGCATGCTTTTCTTTGTTCCTTGGACTTGGGAGGTTCATGGATCAGATCATCCCACTTGGATTTGATCCTTAGATGTGTCCAAACTGATGACAAGGCTTGAAAATTCGTGTGGCACAAAAAATGTGCAAATCTGCCTTGTAAAATTCAGCTTCAGCAAGCCATTTTGTAAGATACATAACTCCCTGCTCGAGTATGCTATATGGACGTTCTAGGACTTTTCGGAAAGCTTAGATGACGTACTTCAACTTTGATGTTTAACATTAGACTTGATTCAACTTGGATCATGGAGAAAAATAGCCTTGAAGTTGGGACATTGTGCTGAAAAATGTCAATTTTAACTTTTTAGCCATTTTGATCCAAGCATAACTCAAAATCCTTAATGAATTGGACTTAGGTCTAGTTGAAGTTTTTGTTGAGGGTAATGAGGGCTACAAATCAAGCTTTGGATGGAGAAAAATGGCTTTGTGTTTTAGGAGTTATGATCCTCCAAAGTTGGTACCCTTGCCACTTTTTTTCATAACTTAGAAAAATTTCTAAGTTTTTATGGTTACCCCTTTTACAAGTTATCCCACTTTCTTTGATTTTTCTTGATGAATGATGATTCCAATCACACATTAACATCATTTTAGGGTTAAAAAACCATTTTTATGAAAAATCTCAAAAAGTCAAAGTTTGACTTTTGGGCACAGTTGACTTTTTATCAGATGAATTCCAAACTGTGCGATTCTTCAGGAAATCATGTCCTTGACCTAAATCAAAATTGATGAACATGTTCCATGGGTGTTATAGGGTGTATTTAATCGTGTCCCACGGCTTGGGAGCATGTCCTGGTCAAAAGTCAAAGCTACAGTTGACTTTTCTCGCGAAACCCTAACTGTGGTTCAGATGAAAATGAAACTTGTTGCTCAAGCTTCTTGGGTCAATCCATTGTTGCAAATGGATCAACGTGGTATGTTGGAGACCCTCAAATCATGTCTTGAGGTCTTGGCTCATGATTTGTCCCAAAAGTCAACTCAGGGATGAATTAGGTCAAGAAACCCTAATTCCTGATTTTTGATGTATGCATCCCCTGAGGCTAAATTGACTTGATGATGGGGTTTATGATGTTTCATGGAGCATTTTAGGTTATGCTTTGAAGCATTGGCTTATGCCCAGAGGAAAATTTCCATCTGGAGGCCCTAGTCGACCAAACCCTAATTTGGTGACACTGGCGATCCTGAGGCTTGATCCGCCTAGAAGGGAGCAAACTTGTGCTTAATCCTTGAAGTGGGAGTCCTCTTGATCCTTTGTGGATATTTGAGAGGCTTACAAGTTGAATATCATGTCATTCCTTGATTGATCCTTTGTCTAAGAGCTCTGCGAGGGCTTGAAACCCTAAATCCTGTTTGTAGTGAATGTTCACCCACCTTTGGGGAGACTAATGAGGTACAAAGATACATCCATATTGTGCTGCTGATTTGCACAATGATGGGAAATCTTAGTGGTCAAAATTTGGGGTATGACACATAGTCCCTTTGATATAAAGATCATAGTCCCTCGATGACCCTTCGAGCTGCCTACAAAAAAGATGATCTTGTCCCTCGACGATCCTATGGAAAAATGATGATAGTCCCTTCGCATTGCTAAGGTATCCTTACATGTTGCCTTCTATGACTATTCGATGACCCTTCATTGTCCCTCAACATCCAATAGACAGTACTACCTACCCATTAATGGTATGGATAGTACTATCTCTCAAGGAAAATGATAAGTACAAGAAAGACCTTACAAATTAGGGGTAAGTAACTTTTAAATGCTTGCTCACAACTCAAAAACAAATACTTTTCATATCTCACTTTTCCAAAAATATTTTCAAAAAAAAAAAAACAAACACTTTGTATACATTCTTACACGAATTATTACAAAGTCAAACTTTTACAAAATATTTTCAAAACGTTCACACACATTCAAAAAGTAAGTAAAAAAGGTGAGCTAAGCATTTAAGAGCCCATGGATAACCATGGATACAAAGGGTGCTAATATCTTCCCTTTGTATAACTTACCCCCCGAACTCAAAATCTATCAAGGTCTTTCCTGTTCTTTTCAGCCTTTCCTTATTGGATAAAAGAAAAGTCGGTGGCGACTCTTGCTTACCGCAACATGTTTTGCGAAAACAAAACAAAAAAAAGTCAGTTCTCCCACCGTGTTACAGAACTGGCGACTTTGCTGGGGATATAATAAAAGAGGGGTTACCTTAGAGTTAGATCACTTTACCACTTGCTTAAAATTGTTTGACTTATGTGCTTTATTTTTAATGGGTTTTGTTTTGGGGTTACTTGTGTGAAAGGTCCTACACCCGGACCTAGTGATTCCTTAGGTAAGTGACAATAGATCATGGAGACTATACGGCATGTACCGATATGGTTGATATGATGGGCACAGTCTTTAGAACCCTAGTTAACTCATCTTTGGCCATTAGAAGGTAGCGAGATGGTCGACTTTGGATTTAGACCGAAGTTGGTTGATACTCGAGGCTATGCTCATTGAGATCAGACTTTCGGGATGTTTTGGTCGGCCACTCGAGTGTCACACTAAAATAAAGCCTTTGAGAAAGATCCGTGATATGAATCCTTTAGAACCCGATTACTATTTTAGGACAGGTTGAGCCAACTAAACCTCAGTGGGGAAGGGTACTTACCTTTGGACTTCATACAAGCCTTTAAACCTAAGGCTCTTGTATGACTTGTTTGTGTGTGCTACTTATTTACTATTAACATGTACATGACATCATAACATCATAACATATAATTTTCACTAACCATTTCAAGGACCAAGGAATCTATCTTTATTCGTCATTGCAGGTCATGGCTTCCGTTCCTAGAAATTTCATCCGAGTCAACTTTGTAAGGGTTCCTTCCCAGCTTAAAGAATTGGTCTCAAAGGTTCCCGATGGCTCTCGATTCACCAAAAGGAATGGTTTTCTACTCAACTTGGTTACCTCAAGTTTTGAAGAAGACATGATGAGAGTCCTATTCCAGTTCTTTGATCCTAAGCACCACTGTTTCACCTTCCCGGATTACCAATTGGTGCCCACGATGAAGGAGTTCTCTAAGCTACTTGGAATACTTATTCTCGATCAGATACCTTTTATCGGTCTAGAAGACGTTCCAAAGCCTGAAGTCATTGCAGCTTCTTTACATCTGAAGAGGTCAGACATTGTGTCCAATTGGGAAACAAGGAGTGGAGTCAAGGGGTTTCTTGCTAAGTTCCTGATTGAGAAGGCTCAATTGTTCCTAAACGCTATGAGTTACCATGCTTTTGAGGAAGTATTGGCTTTGTTGATCTATGGGTTGGTGTTGTTCCCTAATCCAGACCAACTCATATACGTGCACGCTATCAAAATATTTCTGACTCATAACCCAGTACCTACCTTGCTCGGAGAGATTCTGCACTCGCTTCACACTTGTACTATCAAGGAGCGAGGGACTCTCATGTGTTGCGTACCCTTACTATCCAGGTGGTTTATTTTGCACCTTCCCCGGTCAGTGTTGAAGAATGAACAAAGGTTACAGTGGTCTCGAAGGATAATGTCACTCTCCCATTCAGATATCTATTGGTGTGCCCGATCTCTTGAAGACTTCACTCTTATTGATCATTGTGGGGAATTCCCTAATGTGCCACTCCTTGGCATTAGGGGAGGCATCACCTATAATCCTTCGCTAGCTTTGCGCCAATTTGGTTATGCTCGAAGAGATAGTCCTCATGATATGCTTATTCAGGGTATTGTGTTCGATTATGAAGATGATCCCAAAGGTTACCGTCAAAGGTTTATACGCACGTGGAATAAGGTGTATAAGATTGAAAGCAAGACCTTGGGACAGAAGAGCTCTATTCCTTTGGAGCCTTACCTCAGATGGGTGCGCACTCATGCTCGAGATTTTATTATGCCATATCCAGCTGTTAGACCAGTGATTGTTGAACCTGAGTTTGAAGGAGGTGTTCCTCAAGTCATTCTCCATCCAGATATGCCTACCGATCTTGAAGAGCTGCAAAAGTCCTGGGTTCAGATGATAGAAGAAAGGGACACCTTTGAGACTCAGTTCTATGCTAGTGAGAAGAAGGTGTTGGAGTTGACGAAATTACTTCACGAGGAGCAGAGCATCAATGCTTACATCGACACAAAGAGGAAGCGCCCGTGGGAGAATTGTGTCTTGAGTCCTAGGTCTTAGGCGTTTTTGAATTTGCTTTTTGAAATTTCTTTTCATTGTAGCCCAAGAGGCATAAAAGAAAAAAAAAAGGAATTTTGAGTGTACTAATAAAAGTTTTCCTTTTGTTTCTGTTTGTTTGCAAAGATAAAGTCTAAAGTCCTTGAAATCATTGCATATGCATCTACATCTCATAATCATTGCATAGCAGGTTTCTAAGACAGGTTTCTCATCTTCTCACTGTTTATTTCAGAAGAAATGGCTCTCGAGCAAACCGTCAAAGATCTCTAGGCCCAGAACGCCCAGTTCCAAGAGCTGATCCTGAATTTGTCAAAGGGGCAAGAAGAACTAAAAGCACTTCAGACCAAGAAGAAGAAGAAAGCAAGAAAATCAACTGGCGTCATCAACATGGGGAGGAGATTTAAAGGTCCGGCTAAACAGGTCAAGGAAATTGGGATCCTAGTAGACCAAGATGATGAACTGGATGACAACTATGAAAGTGACAAACATGAGGAAAATAGTAACCACGGCACCGGTGGACACTCTGAAGAGGAGGATGATTATCTGGATGATCAGTATCCCCCTGGTGATAAGAAATACAAATTACTTGAAGAACGTCTAATGGCCATGGAGGTTCAGAAAGTACCTGGTTTGGATTTTGAGGACTTGGGCTTGGTTTCAGGAGTTGTCATTCCTCCTCGGTTCAAAATTCCCACGTTTGCTCAATATGACGGTGTGTCTTGCCCAAATCTGCATTTGAGATCTTATGTCCAAAAGATTCAGCCACGTACTACTGACAAAAAGTTGTGGATGCATTTTTTCCAAGAGAGTTTGTCTGGAGCTCAACTGGAGTGGTACTATCAACTTGAGAGTACCAATATTCGTACCTAGAATGATTTGGCTGAAGCTTTCTATCGGCAATACCAATATAACTCTGATTTGGCGCTAACTCGAATGCAACTCCAAAACATGTCCATGGGCCCTAATGAAAGTTTCAAAGAGTACGCCCAGAAATGGAGAGATCTTGCAGGCAGGGTTCAGCCTCCTTTAGCTGACAGAGAGTTGGTTGACATGTTCATGAGCACACTAACCGGTCTTTTCTATAGTCATCTACTTGGAAGTTCGTCATCCGGTTTCACCGAGCAGATATTGACAGGAGAACATGTTGAAAGTGGAATTCAAAGTGGTAAAATACAAGTGGCTACATCTTCAAACACTACAAAGAAGCCGCATAATGGGAAGAAGGAGTCTAATGTTGTGTACGGCCAGAAGGGTCGTAATAAGAATGACCGCAACCAATCTGTTGGGGCAGTTCTGATCTCTGCACCGGTGCCACAACAACAACAGGGTAGTCAGCGTAAGCAGGATGCACCCAGGAGACTGTTTACAAAGATCAACATGTCATTGGCTCAGGCGTTGCAGCATATGTTGAAGGCAGAATTGATTACTTTGAGGGATCCTCCTAGAAATCCTAATACTTTCGCTCCTACCTATAATCCCAATGCAAGGTGTGCATACCATTCTAATAGTCCTGGACATGATACGAATAGCTGTTGGGCACTGAAGAACAAGATTCAAGACATGATTGACGCTAAGGAGATTGAGTTTGATCCCCCTGAGACTCCTAATGTGATTACCGCTCCTATGCCGAATCATGACAAGATCGTTAATGTTATTGACGATGGTTCTTGTGTTTCTACCGTGGTTGACTTGATTGTTCCTCTATCAATTGTTAAGAAGAAGCTGTTGCAAGCCGATTTATTTCTGGGCTGTGTTGAAAATTATTATTATTGTGCATCTCAATCCAATGGTTGTGTGAAGCTGAAAGAAGGCATTCAACGTTTGATGGACGACCGTCCTATATTGTTTGAGAAGACTCCTTCTATGGAGGGCTTATGTGAAATTTTTTCCCGAGGTCTGAAGTTTGAGGACGTATATGTGGTTACTAATCCCAAAACTCCAGTGAGGATCACCTCTAAAGGTCCTGTGAAGATTACTGCCGAGCCTAGAGTGGCTCCCCCGATTATTACTACGCCCGGTCCGATTCCATATTCCTCCAGCAAGGCTATCCCTTGAAATTATGGTGCTGATGTTTACATTCATGGTGTCAAGCAAAAGCCTTTGACTGATGGAATTACTGAAGTTACTAATCCCGATGTCGACAATATCGTTGGGACTAGTAAGGTTACCTGAAGTGGAAGGATCTTCTCCCCAGAAATCTCTCCGAAGATTGTTACTACTCCAATTCGTATCTCTGCCTCCGAGCCAATTACTGAGACTCGAGGCAAAGAACCAATGATTGAGCCTGCCCAGATGGAGGCCCCGGGTGAAACTGCTATTGAAGATTCCTCCAAGCAAGAAATGGAGGAAGTGCAGAAAATTATCCGCAAGAGTGATTACAATGTTGTTGAACAGTTGGGGCACACCCCCTCCAAGATCTCTATGCTATCTCTGTTGTTGTGCTCCGAGGCCCATGCTAAAGCTTTGGTGAAGTTTTTGAAATCTGTGCACGTGCCACAAGAAATCTCTGTTGACCAGCTTGAAAATTATGTCGCTAGCCTGATAATTGATAATGGTCTAGGCTTTTCTGATACTGATCTGATTCCCGCCGGAAGGAACCACGATAAGGCCCTGCACATCACTATTGAGTGTAGGGGCACTACCCTATCTCAGGTATTGGTAGACAATGGTTCCTCATTGAATGTGTTGCCAAAGGCTGTTCTAGACAAACTCGACTATGAAGGGGTTGTGCTGAAACCTAGTGACGTCGTGGTAAGAGCCTTTGATGGTTCGAAGAGAATGGTACATGGAGAGGTTGATCTCCTGATCAGAGTGGGTTCTCAAGTCTTTGATTCTACTTTCTATGTAATGGATATTCGTCCTGCCTATTCCTGTTTACTTGGGCGCCCTTGGATACATGGGGCAGGCGCTGTGACTTCTACCTTACATCAGAAGTTGAAGTATCCCGCGAAAGGCAAGATTGTCACCGTCTGTGGTGAAGAAGAGTACATGGTTAGTCATTTGAATACCTTCAAGTATGTTGAGATGGATGGAGAATTCCTCGAGACTCCTTGTCAAACATTTGAATTGGCTCCTCAGACTGCTCCTATTGCTAAACCAGTTCCTACTATTCCCAAGGTTAATAGAGTGCCTCCTACAATGGCTTCCCTAAAGGATGCTAAAGCTGTGGTTGAAGAAGGTGGTTGTACCATTTGGGGTCAGCTTCCTGACATTCCTTACAAGTCTGACAAATTTTGTTTGGGCTTTACTTCATAGGCTCAGAGGGCTGTACGTCGTGCTCGTGCTATTCGTATCACCAACAAAGGAGTTCATAAAGATCAGGTCAACGTTGTGGAAGATGCTGATAGTGATTGTGACCTAGACAGTTGGATCTTTCCTACCATTGGCAGTGGGCTCAACAATTGGAAGACTGAAGACATTATTCCTATCTCCTTTAGTCAGGAGTAAATGCTATTTTCTGTTTTTCTTATTTTCGAAGTTTGGTTTTGTAATTTGAACAATAAAACTTTTAAGCCTTATGCCTTGCCCGGGGCACAATGGCCCATTTGTTAGGGTTGTCATTTCATCGCATATTTTCATTCAATAAATCAATGGACGTTTTGCATTCAAATTTTGTGCTCTTTGTCTTTTCTTTTACTTTATATTCATCAAAATAGCTATGTGTTCTTACACACACCCACGCGATAAACTGCAGATCCACATCCACTCTGGATCCCATTGATAACGGTTCTGCTATTGTCAATTATGACTTCGAAAATCCGATCTACCAAGCTGAGGACGAAGGTGAGGAAGATTGTGAAGTGCCTAGAGAGCTTGCTAGACTATTAAAGCTAGAAGAAAAGACCATGCAACCGCACGAAGAGCCAGTCGAGGTCGTAAATCTAGGTACTAAGGAGGATAAGAAAGAAATCAAGATAGGTGCTGGATTAGAAGACCGTGTCAAGAAAAGACTGATTCAGATGCTACGTGATTATGCTGAGATTTTTGCTTGGTCTTATGAAGATATGCCAGGACTTGATACCGATATCGTGGTTCACCGTTTACCGATGAAGGAAGGTTGTCCTCCGATAAAGCAGAAGGTTCGTCGTATGCACCTTGAGATGTCTGAAAAGATCAAAGCTGAGGTTATGAAGCAGTTCAATGCAGGTTTTCTAGCTGTCACATCATATCCTCAGTGGGTTGCAAATGTGGTACCAGTGCCTAAGAAGGATGGTAAAGTTTGTATGTGTGTGGACTATAGGGATCTGAACAGGGCAAACCCCAAAGATGACTTTCCTCTCCCACATATTGATGTTCTGGTAGACAACACTGCTCAGCATAAGGTATTCTCATTCATGGATGGTTTCTCAGGTTATAATCAAATCAAGATGGCACCTGAAGACATGGAGAAGACTACATTCGTTACACAGTGCGACACCTTTTGTTACAAGGTAATGCCATTTGGTTTGAAGAGCGCAGGGCCAACATACCAGCGCGCTATGGTTTCTTTATTCCATGATATGATCCATCACGAGATAGAGGTATACATTGATGATATGATAACCAAGTCTCAGAATGAAGAAGAGCACCTTGACCACCTACACAAGCTGTTTGAGAGGTTGAAGAAGTACAAGTTGAGATTGAATCCAAACAAATGCACCTTTGGGGTTAGATCCGGTAAATTTTTGGGTTTTGTCGTCAGTGGTAACGGTATTGAAGTCGACCCTGCAAAGGTAAAAGCTATACAAGATATGCCCGCTCCCTGTACTGAGAGAGAAGTCAAAGGTTTCTTGGGACGTTTGAACTATATTGCCAGATTTATCTCCCATTTGACCGCTACTTCTGAGCCAATCTTCAAATTACTGAGGAAAGATCAAGTAGTGAAGTGGAACGACGAATGTCAGATAGCTTTTGATAAGATCAAGGAGTATCTCCCAGAACCTCCGGTTCTGATGCCACCAGTTGAAGGAAAACATCTAATCATGTACTTAACAGTGCTAGAGAATTCAATGGGGTGTGTGTTGGGGCAACATAACGAGTCTAGTCGAAAAGAGCATGCAATATACTACCTTAGCAAAAAGTTTACCGACTGTGAAATAAGATATTCACTGCTTGAGAAAACTTGTTGCGCTTTGGGATGGGCTGCTCGTCGACTAAGATAGTATATGTTGACCCATACCACTTTATTGATCTCTAAGATGGATCCTATCAAATACATATTTGAGAAACCTGCTCTCTCCAGACGAATAGCAAGATGGCAGATGGTCTTGACAGAATATGACATCCAGTACACTACGTAGAAAGCAATCAAAGGAAGTGTACTAACTGATCATTTGGATTATCAAGCGGTGGATGACTATCAGTCTATGAATTTTGAGTTCCCAGATGAGAATATTATGCTTGTTACTGATTATGAAGAACCCGAACCATATGAAGGACCTGAACTGGGATCCCGATGGACTATGGTTTTTGATGGAGCTTCTAACGCACTTGGAAATGGTATTGGTGCTGTAATTATCTCTCCTAAGGGTTGCCATACGCCGTTTATTACTAGACTTTCTTTGGCTGTACCAACAATATGGCTGAATATGAAGCATGCATCATGGGTATCAAAGCTGCCATTGATATGAGGATCAAATTCTTGAATGTATATAGGGACTCAGCCCTAGTGATCAGTCAGATTAAAGGATAATGGGACACGAAGCATCCAAATCTCATTCCTTACCGAGAACATGTGTTGACTTTGATTCCATACTTTGAAGAAATCACTTTTGAGCATATTCCACGAGAAGAGAATCAGTTGGCAGACGCGTTAGCCACCATGTCATCTATGTTCAAAGTCAGAAGGGACAACAAGGCTCCTAGGATTACTATTGATAGACTAGACGAGCTGACATACTGTTATAAAGTTAATACTGATGGGGTAGAAGAGAAACCTTGGTTCCACGAAGTGAAAAGATATCTCGAAACTCAGGAATATCCTGAAGGGGCATCTATCAATGACAAGAAGTTTCTAAGGAGGTTCTCTGCCAAGTTCTTTCTGAGTAACATAATTTTGTACAAACGCAACCACGATTCAACCTTGCTTCGTTGTGTAGACAAGAAGGAAGCATAAAAGATTATGGAAGAGATGCATGACAGAATCTTTGGCACTCACTCCAGTGGGCATACAATGGCTAAGAATATTTTGAGAGCAGGTTACTAATGGTCTACCATGGAAACCGATTGCCATCATCACTCCAAAACTTGTCACAAGTGCCAGATCTATGCTGACAAAGTACATGTACCTCCGGTTCCGTTGAATATTCTGACTGCTCCTTGGCCTTTTGCAATGTGGGGCAATGATATGATAGGAGAGATTAAACCTACCGCTTCCAATGAACATTGTTTCATCCTTGTTGTTATCAATTACTTTACGAAGTGGGTGGAAGCAGCCTCGTTCGCTTTTGTTACCAAGAATGTTGTAGCTCGGTTCATCAAGCATAATCTTATCTGTCGGTATGGCACCCTGAAAGGATTATCATAGACAATGGTACTAATCTAAACAACACTATGATCACTGAACTCTGCACGTAGTTCAAGATTAAGCATCACAATTCTTCTCCATATCGACCAAAGATGAATGGTGCAGTGGAAGCCGCCAACAAGAATATTAAGAAGATCTTGCAAAAGATGACGGTGACATACAAAGATTGGCATGAGATGTTACCATTTGCTCTTCATGGTTATCGCACCTCAGTACGTACCTCAACAGGGGCAACCCCTTTCTTTTTAGTCTATGGTATGGAGGCAGTTTTACCTGTTGAAGTTCAGATTCCTTCCCTAAGGATTATGAAAGATGCAGACTTAGACGAAGACGAATAGGTTCAAACTCGACTTGATCAGATAAATTTGATTGATGAGAAGAGGCTCGCGGCTGTCTGTCATGGCCAGATGTATCAGAAGCGTATGATCAAGGCCTTTAACAAGAAAGTCAAGCACCAAGTGTACCAGGCCGATTATTTGGTAATAAAGCGTATCATACTACCACAGCGTGATCCCAGGGGCAAATGGACTCCCACATATGAAGGTCCATTTGTAATCAAGAAAATCTTTTCTGGCGGCGCTATGATGCTTACTACTATGGACGGTGAAGATTTCCCGCACCCTGTGAACGCGGACATAGTCAAAAGATACTACGCATAAAAAGAGACCCGCTAGGTTGACTGGCCTAGGCAAAAAATAAGGGCATCCCGGCGAACCAAAAGGGTTCGGGCAAAAATTAGGAATATATATACAAAAGAACTGTACACCCGGCAAGTCGAAAACCTGAAAAGGCGGCTTGGCCAAAAAAGGGTATCCCGGTGGACTGAAAACCTGAAAAGGCGGTCCAGGCAAAAGTTAGGGATTAAAGCGTACGACTATGTCCCGTTGGATCACTTATCTGCTTCCAGCTTAGTTTTGTTATCAATATCAAGTTCAAACGGCGTAGATCAATCCAATCATCTTCCTTCCGACAACAAGGGATGAGATGCTTGAAGATATAGTGGCAATAGCAGAGTTGAAACTCAATGGGATCATTTCCACATAGCTGTTTTTCGTTGTTTATCACTTTGTACCTTTTCAATTTTTACGACAATCTCCTCTTACTAGGATTTCTGTCTCCTTGTACAAAAATGCCTGTTTATAGGCCAATTTCAAAATCAATACAAGTCTACTTTCAAATTCAAAATTGTTTTTACTTGCCCTATTTTGTTTGCGTAAACGTCCAATGGGTACTTTGAATGAACATATGCACTTGAATATGATTGAAGTTTACCAAAAATATACGTGAAAACAGGAATAGCATTTACTAAGGACTCTAGGAGTTGGGATAATGTTCAAGATGTCCACGAACCCCCATAGAGCCAGTTTCATGGAAATATCCCCACAGAGCAATCTCCATGGAACTATCTCTATAGAGCTATCTTCACAAGCTCATCCCCAACATAGATATATTCCCCGACAGAATTAGTATGCCCTTAGACAGAAATTGGGGCATCTTCCAGCGGTTCACTTCCATATATTTGATGGACAGTTTGGCATGATCATCTTCCTCAATGGGTCCCCTAGCAGATAAGGAAGTTGATTATTTCCCCAGCATACAGCAGAAATTTCCTCAGCGTAGCCTATGAAATTCTAATCCCCATCAGAGATTATTCCCTCTTTGTAGTATACAGATTTCAATTCCCCGGCTGAGTTTATTCCTCTAACACTATAAGTTCACCAACAAAATTCTCTCCCCCAGCATAGTTGACGCTCATATCTGGAACCCGAGCAGATATTGCATCGGAGGATTATCCATCTCGTTTATCCCCAATCAGGGTACATGCATCCAAACTCTCCTTGAACGCTTTTATCCCCAAGCAGAAGTCGAAGATCCCCAGCAGATTATTACCAAACAGAAAAGCGGGAATTCCCAGTACAGTCGTCCCAAACAAAAGATGAAGAGTGATATTCTTCATTCCCAGCAATAGACAGGGATTTATTTTCCCCAGCCAGACGTTACTATTCAAAGCCACCGCTATCGTCAGCAACATTTACATCCATGCATCATGTACAGAATATCATAGCATATACATACAAAACATATAACATTCTCATTTATCTTGAGAGCATCATTACGCAATGCATTACATACATTATGACATTGCATAAAACTAACTTTGCCTTTTTCAGGTGAGTTCACAATCAGACAAACATTATCATCTTCTAGATATGGTGCAGAGATAATCGAGACAACGATTTAATTCTGACACTGATTCAAAGACAGATTCAATTATGATACTTCAACAGTTCAGAAATAATCAAGACAAATGATTTAATTCTGATACTTCAACAGTTCAAAGATAATCAAGACAGATGATTTAATTCTGACACTTAAACAGTTCAGAGATAATCAACCCAGATATTTAATTCTGATACTTCAACAGCTCAAAGATAATCAACCCAGAGATTTAATTCTAATACTCCAACAGTTCAGAGATAATCAGGACAGAGATTTAATTCTGACACTTATCCCAGAAGATTTTCCAAAAAAAAAAGGTTCAGAGATGATCGAGACGAAGATTTAATTCTGATACTTATTCCAGAATATGTTCCAGATTCAGTTCAGAGATGGTCAAGTATATTTTCCAGATACGGTTCAGATATGATCTAGAGATAGATTTCATTCTGATACTCATTCCAATACATCCTCAGATATAATTAAGGCGTAGATTCATTCTAACATTCCCCAACACATCTTCTAGATACAGTTGGACACGGACTCATTCTAGTATACTCCTCAGATACAGTCAAACCTAGACTCCTTATGATACTCCTGTCAACAGTTACTTTGGATGGCATCTATAAGCCCATCTCCATCCTGTCATCTTTCCGAATGGCATCTTTAAGCCCATTTAAGCAATACAATCAACCAACAACGTTACTTCGTGCACCCGTGAGTGCAAATTTCTGGGCACTTAAGTGTTCAATCCTCTTCCACCTTCAGATCACGAATGGCGGATGCGCCAATCTAACTCTTCAGGTTTAAGAAAATTGAACAGGGGCAGCTGTTGCACCCCAAAATTTGCCCTCACATCTTTGAGACAAATTGATTCAAGAAGCTTCCTCACACTCCTAGGAGTCTCAAAAGCTCAAGACTACTCAAGGATTGACCACACAAGCTCTCCCCTAAACAATCAACCTACAACTAGGGTTTTATTTTTCTCAAAAGGAATTGAGCTCTCAATACCTCAGATGGACTTCATGGTTCTCTATCTGCTCTAGGGTATCCTCATGTCAAGTCTCAAGCCTTGCTTCACAAGTTTGCTCTGTCAATTGCTCAAATGATCAACAGTCGATTGTATTGGACCAAAAGTCAACTTTGACCAATTTACAGTCAAACGTCATCATTTCTTGCCAACATCAAGATTTTGAAGTCCCATTCATCATTTGATCAAGGGTTGATCATGATTCCTCAAGAAAATCAAGATTTACTCAAAAGTCAAAAATTGCCAAATTAGGGTTTTCTTAAGGAAAAGTCAACTGAACTTTGACCACGCACAACTTTCACATACTTCATCAGAAATTCCTCAACCAAAGCTCATTTTGAAGGAAATTCAATTCTCTACAATTTTGTCTCTCTAAGCTCAAGGCCAAAAATGCCTCGTTTGAGAGATATGGACCAAAACTTTACAGGTCATTTTGAAAGTAAAAAAAAAGACACTTTTTTCGTCAAAGCAATTTACACAAAAATAAAAACTTCAAATGAAAAAGTGATCAACACGAAAGTTGTAGGGGACATCTTGAGGGTTCCAAAAAGTCCAAGATCACCTTCATATAACAAAAATTGAGAGAGTTACGATTGGTGCAAGTTGAGCAAAATTTGAGAAACGCATGAAACCTACATGGAACATTTTTGAGCTTTTGGACCAATGGGCCTATCTTTTAAGGTTGAATCATGTTTATGACATATTCAAGGACCTCAAAGTTCACTTTGGGATTATTTTGATTTTATTTTATTTTGATTTTGATTTTATTCAAAGAAATAAACAAAATTAAATAAAACTAAATAAATCAAATAATGGTGGGCACATGGATCCTTTTAAATGTAGTTTCTAGAAGGTTAAAACATGTCATTCAAGGCCATCAAAACCCAAATAAAACTGTGGGAGAGAGTGAAGGAAACATGGTTTTCAAAAAATTAAAATGGTTGGAAACATGTTCCTTGATCCTAGCTCTTCAATGATTCTTTGTCTACCATGTTTCTCCTATAAATACAAGGCTCAAACACAAGAGAAAAGGGGGGCAAGAGGCTTCACAAAGGAAGGCTTCCAAATCACAAAATTCTTGAAAAAAAAAAGAGGTGAAAATTCAAAACTCCATTTCCAATCATTCTGAATCCAAACCAAGGATTAAATACTCATCCTGAAGGTTCGATTCCCACCCCATGCAATTTCTTTTTAACTATTTTCTAATCCCTTTCTTTTATCATATTTCAATTAATTTATTTATTTCTTTTCTATTAAATTAAAACAACAAAAAAAATCATAAAATCGTTAAAAGAATAAAAAATATAGTTTAGTTTATGTAATCATTTTTTAGACTTAGATTATTTTTATTAAAATTAATTTTTTTAGACTTAGGCTTATAATTAATTAATTTTTGTACAAATGAATTAGAAATTAGGTTTATTTATTTTAAAATTATTTCTCAAAAATAAAATAAAAAACGAATATTGACTTAGATATTTAGGACATTTAACTTGATTTTTAATATGTAATTGCTTTTCGTTTATCATTTATTTTCTTAGAATAAATGTATAGGTTTGTGCATAAATTGTAATAGTGTAGTTTACATTTCTTTTATGATTATATTATGTAACTGTTCATAAGCTTTGTAATAGTGTAGTTTACATTTCTTGCACGATTATATTATGTAACTGTCCATAAGCCTTGTAATAGTCTATGTTACATTTTCGCACGATTATATCATGTAACTGCCCATAAGCCATATAATAGTGTAGGTATTTATTTTTCGCACTTATATTTTATTTGCTAGATAAATAGGCATGTATGGCAAGATCTAAAATCAAACGTTAGAATAACCTATAACTCAAGATAATATATTTGAATCAACGCACATTGCACACATTCACCTCTAGGGTAGCCTCTCTCTGTTGCCTTACGATTAAAACGGTCATGTCCCTCGAAAGTAGGGGTACTTTAGCAAAAGGCGCTTACGAATAATATCATCATAGTCCCTTTGATATAAAGATCATAGTCCCTCGATGACCATTCGAGCTGCCTACAAAAAAGATGATCTTGTCCCTCGACGACCCTATGGAAAAATGATGATAGTCCCTTCGCATTGCTAAGGTATCCTTACATGTTGCCTTCTATGACTATTCGATGACCCTTCGCTGTCCCTCAACATCCAATAGACAGTACTACCTACCCATTAATGGTATGGATAATACTATCTCTCAAGGAAAATGATAAGTACAAGAAAGTCCTTACAAATTAGGGGTAAGTAACTTTTAAATGCTTGCTCACAACTCAAAAACAAATACTTTTCATATCTCACTTTTCCAAAAATATTTTCAAAAAAAAAAAAAAAACAAACAAACACTTTGTATACATTCTTACACGAATTATTACAAAGTCAAACTTTTACAAAATATTATCAAAACGTTCACACACATTCAAAAAGTAAGTAAAAAAGGTGAGCTAAGCATTTAAGAGCCCATGGATAACCATGGATACAAAGGGTGCTAATACCTTCCCTTTGTATAACTTACCCCCCGAACTCAAAATCTATCAAGGTCTATCCTGTTCTTTTCAGCCTTTCCTTATTGGATAAAAGAAAAGTCGGTGGCGACTCTTGCTAACCGCAACATGTTTTGCGAAAACAAAACAAAAAAAAAAGTCAGTTCTCCCACCGTGTTACAAGGATGTTTAAAGAGGAGAGGGAAAAAAGGGAGAAAGACATGGAAAAGTTACAAGAGTTATATTCGGTATGTGCTTTACTTGAGATGTTAGTGTTTTATCGGAAATGTATGATATATATTGTGCTTATTTTTGCTTTATGTTCTAATTGAATGTTATGATGTAGAGATTAAGTGAAACCCTCGAACAACGAACAAATGAAGATCAACGTTACGTTGATGGTGATGATCAAACTCCAAGTAGAAGTGTTGTAAATCACGCTTCTACAAAAGGAAGTAATTGTACAGCCCCCCCCTTTAGATAACCGCAATGGGATATTGGACCCTAGTCCAAATGAAATACCCAATTTATACTTGTCCATTGCAACAACAAACCTTTCGCAACCTCTCCCGCTAGAACATTTCCCAGAATTGGATGTAGTGTATTACACTCTTGAAGATGTAAGGGATTTTCTCGCAGGATTTAAGTGTCTTGACATAGCGATTTTACAAGTTTGGTGCACGTAAGTATATAGTCGAATATACATGTCATTATAGAACATTATAATTTTTTGTATTTTCTCCCTTAATTTATTCATTTTCTTTGACCATTAAGGTACATTCACCGTGTTTGTATAGAGTTAAATAAATCAAGTACATATGGAATCTTGGAGCCAACTTATATTGGTTGGGCGTATAATGAAAAAAATATCATGGAAAAGTACTTGAAAGAACGACTAAATGAGGGAGGAAAAGAATGTTACCTTGCACCATTTCTCTGTAGGTAAGTATTGTTGTAATTTATTTATATATTCTATATTTAGTTTTGTTTTAGTAAAAACTTATATAATATATATATATATATATATATATATATATATATATATATATATATATATATTCTCGTGTTCATTCAGTGGTCATTGGCAATTGATCATAATATCATTTAGGACAAATACGGTGACATTACTGTGTTCCTTGCACACCCCACTCCACAAACCAATGAAAGATATTATTCTAACGTAAGTGTCTATGTTTAATATCATTTTCTTTGACATTAATTGTAATATATATATATATATATATATATATATATATATATATATATATATATATATATATATTCTCGTGTTCATTCAGTGGTCATTGGCAATTGATCATAATATCATTTAGGACAAATACGGTGACATTACTGTGTTCCTTGCACGCCCCACTCCACAAACCAATGAAAGATATTATTCTAACGTAAGTGTCTATGTTTAATATCATTTTCTTTGACATTAATTGTAATTAGTTTATCATGTAATATGTTTAATTCAATTTTCAATGTACAGTCTTGAGGAGCAAGTTAATATAGTGAGGAATGTTAGAAAAAAGCCCACATGGATTGCTCCTAAAGTAAGTGGCCTGATTACCTGTTTCTTTCATTTACATTCATGTGTGGTTATATTCATGTTGTTATATTCGTGTAACTTGTAGACGAGGAAATAACCCGAGAGTTACGAGTGTGGGTATTATGTCATGAAACACATGTTAAACATTGTCCTTGCCGGCATTGTTGATTCATGGGATAAGGTATATATGTCATAAAATGTTTACATATATTAATATATAAGTTGACTATTGAATTATTATCATGCATGATATTCAATTTTTTGTTCTTTCTTATGTAGATGTTTAACGACCAAACCCCATTCCCCGTTGAGGACTTTCTAGATCTTCGTAAACGTTGGGCGTATATCCACAATGCGCTTAAGGGTCCTCCTGCTGTTTGATATATCATCAACATTCCTCAGCATATTTTTTGATGCACATATTTTTGCCTTTTGATGCACATAATGTGAACAATAATTTTGGCTTTTGATGCACATACTGTGTTTGATGTACAAGATATTGTGTTTGATGCACATAATGAAATCAATAATATTGGCTTTTGATGCACGTATCGTATTTGATTTAAACAATGTTAGCTGTTAGCTTTTGATGTAAATTCTCTGATTCATTTATAGGATAAAATATAGGAAGAATTATGTTTGATGCACATATTGTGTTTGATGTAGACAAAAGCTGTTTTGACAGGATACAATATAGGAAGAATTTGATAAGAAGAGAATTTTTATATTTAAAATAGGCTGTTTTGACAGCGGTTATAAAACCTAACCGTAGTTGTATGTCAAACGCTAACCAGAATAATATAAATAAAAAATGTTGCTGAGAATCGAACCAGATCACCTTTAGTTATATCACAACGGTTGTGTAATCTAACCGTTCTGAAATGGTGCACGCTTTCTGGAATACAATAACGGTCCCAGGACCGTCATTGTACGTACCGCATTTACAACAACACTCTATATAACAGCGCCTTCTCCCGTGTCATTATATGTCATTTCCAACTGTTGTTAAATGAGTTTTTCATAGTAGTGGTGGAACCAGTGAGTCAGAAAGGGAGCAAAAGGCCGAAATAGAAGGTATTGGATTTGGAAAAGGAAGGAAAAGTCTCTGACAAGAGGGTCGAACCTAGGGGCTATGTGGTATCCCCCAACTATAAAGGGAATAATCCTATGACAAGGACTCAATGGAGGCGTTATTAACGAAATAAGAAAGTTGAGAAAGAGGCTTCGACTTCACAGTTGAAACCTGTCGGAACCTCTGGACAGAAACGACAATACCCAAAAGGAAGGTGGGTAGAGAAGGAAAAAGTCATGACAAATCAAACAATGGCAGTGACTGTGGAAGCTTCAGGAGAGAAGGGGGTGGTCTCGACCCAGAGCTCAAAATGTACATCTGTGATTGAAAGAAAGAAAGAACCAGAATATACTCCCCAGTTAGATGAGGAAGAACAAAGTATTCTCCCCAGTCAGACGAAGAGTATACCCCTTCATCGGATGGCGACTTCGACGAAGACACGTATGATGACACCAATTATGATACCTATGGCGAAGACTTCATCGTAAATTGTGGTATCGTGTTGATACTTCCAGCTGAGTATGATATGGTGTCGAAAGTTTGTGAAACGGAAGAGGATTTCGTGCCAGATAAAAATGCGGAAGACAAACCGCTATGTTACTATGTGATGAACAGTGGTGTGGTAGAGGGACAAACAACCATGTTTGAGAGGCCCAGTCCTGGGATAATGTACCATTTGAAACCACTATTCATAAAAGCAAAGGTTGACGGAGTGGCGGTTAACAAAGTGTTTGTGGATGGAGGGGCAACTGTCAATTTAATGCCTCATAATTTATTTAAAAAGATTGGGAAAACTGAGGCTGACCTCCGACAACACAACATGGTTCTATCCAATTACGAAGAAAAGACTAGCAACATCCTTGGGGTTGTACA
Organism: Lathyrus tuberosus; assembly: GCA_022829125.1. NCBI lineage: Eukaryota > Viridiplantae > Streptophyta > Magnoliopsida > Fabales > Fabaceae > Lathyrus > Lathyrus tuberosus. The sequence goes on from JALAZF010000390.1 coordinate 1,605,271, forward strand.
AGTTGACTTAGCAGTGGGTACAACTAATAGATCAACACTCTTTATGGTTATCAACTCAAAGGAAAATTTCAACTTGTTGTTGGGTCAGGAATGGATCCATGGAATAGGGGCAGTGCCGTCAACGTTACATCAGAGATTAAGCATCTGGAGAAAGGATGGCATTGTCGAAAACATTTAGGCTGATCAGAGTTATTATAAGATTGACGAAGCTAAGGGCAGTAAGAAGTCCTTTGATCAGCACCTAGCAAATATGGCTCCTTGTGATGACGGGTCGGGGTCTTATACCTCTATCGACACGGGTTGCATCTTGAATTTGGATCCCGACTACGGGTTTATTTGGGATGCTACCGACGAAAAAATGGAGTTTAGGAAAGATAATACACCCATGGGGTGGCCAGTAGTCAGTGAAAATGACTACTGAGTCACAAAACATGACTCGAATTTCAGCCTATTTGGATGAAAACAAAAGAAAATCGGCATTAAAAGCAGAAAAACAACAAAAGATAGCTAGTGAATCCGACCACAACGCACAAGTAAATGGCCCACAAGGCCAGACAACAGCTTCAGAAAGCCGGAGGCTTGATTGTATCTATGACAATGAGCCTTTGGGGTTTGAGAAAGACTCAACCAGTGAGCTGTAAAGAATGCAAGCGCAGGACCCACTCGAAGAGGTTGACTTAGGAGATGGGGTTGCAAAAAGACCTACCTATGTGAGCACCAAAGTTGGGTCGAAGATGAAGGCCAAGTTGATCGAGGTATTAAAGGAATACAGGGATTGCTTCGTCTGGGATTATGGTGAAATGCCTAGTCTGAGTCGAAGTGTGGTGGAGCATCGACTGCCAATTCAACCAGGTAAAAGAACAGTAAAGCAGCAGCCTCGACGATTTGCTCTAGAGGTTACTCTAAAGATCAAGAGAATGCTTAAAAGCCAGTTCATCAAAACTGCAAGGTACATTGAGTGGATAGAAAACATAGTGCCCGTTATCAAGAAAAATGGAACCCTTCGAGTCTGTATAGACTTTAGGGATTTGAACAACGCTACCCCAAAAGACTAGTATTTGATGCGTGTGGCATAAATGCTTGTCGACTCAGCTGCAGGTTTCGAATGTTTGAGTATGCTCGACGACTATTCCGACTATAATCAAATTCTCATAGCCGAAGAGGATGTCCCCAAAACTGCGTTTCGATGCCCTGGGGCTTTGGGAACATACGAATGGGTTGTAATGCCATTTGGTTTAAAAAAAGTTGAGGCAACCTATCAAAGAGCCATGAATGCTATATTCCATGATTTTATTGAGAATTTTATGCAGGTGTATATTGATGACATTGTGATAAAATCCTCATCGGAGAATGGACGACGTTCATTTGAAAGAATGAGAAAATATGGATTAAAAATGAATCCACTAAAATGTGCTTTTGGTGTTCACGCAAGGGATTTCCTGGGATTCGTGGTCCACAAGAAAGGCATCGAGATAAACCAGGACAAGACAAAAGCAGTCTTGGATCTCAAGCCTCCTTCAACAAAGAAGCAGCTCGAGTCTTTGTTGGGGAAGATAAACTTCTTGAGAAGGTTTATATCAAATCTAAGTGGCAAGACGAAGGTATTCTCGCCATTACTCAAAGCCAAAAAGGAAAGTGATTTCCATTGGGAACAGGAGCAACAGGAGGATTTCGACGCTATCAAAGAATATCTCACAAGGCCTCCCATTTTATTGCCACCTAGTATAAATAAAAATATGAAGTTGTACATTGATGTACGACCATAGGAAGCATGTTAGCACAAGAGGACAGTAGTGGCGTTGAAAGACCCATTTATTACCTTAGTCGAATGTTAATAAATTCTGAAACTAGGTGCGTTATGATTGAAAAATTGTGCCTATGCCTGTACTTCTCATGTATGAAATTAAAGCAATATATCAAACCAGTTGATGTTTATGTTTCGTCGCATTTTGATGTTATTAAGCATATGTTGTCTAAACCTATTCTGCATAGTCAAACTGGGAAATGGGCAGTAGCATTGACTGAGTTTTCCATGACATATGTCCCTCTAAGGGCTATGAAAGGTAAAATAGTGGCAGACTTTATTGTCGACCACGCAGTAGTCGAACCGTCGATATGTAGTGTCGACGTTGCCCTGTGGAAGTTATACTTCAATGGGTCGAGCCATAGAAACGGGGCAGGTATTTGAATTTTAATAGTATCCCCACAGGGTATTCCAACTAAATTCAAATGTAAGGTTGACGGAAAATGCTCCAATAACGAAGCAGAATATGAAGCGTTAATTACTGGCCTCAAAATACTTAAGGATTTGGGTGCCAAGAGAGTTGAAATAAAGGGCGATTCTGAACTGGTGGTTAAACAAATCACGAGAGAATATAAGTGCATCAAAGAGCATCTTTTGGTTTACTTCTCAATGGCGAAGCGACTTTTGGAACATTTTGAAGTTGTCAGCATTACGCACGTGCCCAAAATAGAAAATCAAGAGGCTAACGATTTAGCGCAGATTGCCTCCGGGTACAAGGTGTCAGAAGAAAAGTTGAAAGAATTCATTGAAATTAAGGAGAAAATGGTCTCAAACATGCTACCACCATCAAACTGGTCAATCCCAAAAGCTGGTGGGGCAAACGCCCCGACAGAAAGCTTAATCGAAAGTTTGGGAAGTTATGAAGTTTTTGCTATCAACAATCTATCACCGTCAGATTGGAGAAGACCAATCATCGAGTATTTGGAGAATTCGGTGGGCAACTCTGATAGGAAGACTAAGTACAGAGCTTTAAGTTACGTCTTGATGGGGAATGAGTTGCTAAAAAAGACTCCAGAAGGAGTATTGCTCAAGTGTCTGGGGGACACAGATGCATACCTAGCGATTTCTGAAGTAAATAGTGGGACATGTGGGGCTCAACATGCTGGCCATAAGATGAAATGGTTGTTGTTTTGACAAGGCGTCTATTGGCCAAGCATGCTCAAAGATTGCATGGACTTTGCAAAGAGATGCCAAGACTGTCAAAGACATGCAAACATTCAACACGTGTCAGCCAACGAACTACATACCATCGTCAAGCCATGACCCTTTCGTGGATGGGCATTGGATGTCATAGGGGAAATTCGACCAGCCTCGTCGAAACAACAGAAATTCATCCTTGTGGGTATAGACTACTTCACAAAATGGATAAAGACGATGCCTCTCGTGAAAGTAGATCAGTAGGCTGTGATCGAATTCATCCAGAATCATATTTTGTATAGATTCGGGATCCCTGAAACCATCACTACAGATCAAGATTCTGTATTCGTTGGCCAAAAAATGCAAGAGTTCGCAACAGAAACAGGTTTTAAATTGGTTACTTCGACACCATATTATGCTCAAGCAAATAGTCAGGTCGAGGCAGATAATAAAGTGGTAATTGGGCTCATTAAAAAGCACGTGACCAGAAAGCCAAAAAATTGGCACAAGACTTTAAATAAAATTTTATGGGCTTGTCGAACATCCCCCAAGGAGTCAACCAACTCAACTCCGTTTCGTTTGACATTCGGTCACGACGCTGTACTGCCAGCAGAAATATGTTTATAATCAGTTAGAGTGCAATGACAACATGAAATTCTGTCGGAGCAATACTGGGACATGATGTTGGACGAAATCGTGGACTTAGATGAAGAAAAGTTGGTAGCGTTAAATGTGTTATTACGCCAGAAGGCACGAGTTGCCAAGGCATATAATAAGAAGGTCAGAAAGAAGACCTTTGCAGTTAATGACTATGTGTGGAAAGCAATGTTGCCCATGGATCGACGGGATCGAACGCTAGGGAAATGGTCACCAAATTAGGAGGGACCATTCAAAGTAATCCAAGGGTTCAGCAACAATGTATACGAGGTTCATGGGGTAGGAATGGACCAACGAGTCTTAAGGGTAAATGGGAAATATTTGAAAAATATATAAACCTATGTTACAAGAGATTCAAATTAGAAAGTAACCTTTCATTAATAAGTGTCCAAAATAGGCTAGGAAGTCCAAGATGGCCTACAAAATATCCAAGTAAAGTTACAACAGTTCGACATGCAAATTAAGAGGAAGCAGGGAATCTAGACTTAAAGTCTTCAAAAAGGGTCTTCTCATGAACAACCTTGCTTTCGAGAAGGGCTTTACTTTTTCGCATTTGACCAATGGTATCCTTTATCTTGAGATCCACTTCGACGTGAGCAATCCCTTGGGCGACTTCTTGATCAATTGCCTCTTGAGCAGGCAAAGGTTCAGCAGAATCCAAATAGGCCTTTTGCTTTTCGACCTCAATGATTTTTCTTGTAAGTTCATCTATCTGAGCTTGGTAGTCAGATATCTGTTGGTCGAAAGCACGATGCTTATCAGAGCGATCTTGCTTTTTGGCCTCGAAGTCCCTAAGTTTCTTCTCACAAAGTGAACTGAGATACCACTCATGGCTCATCTCATTATTTTTTATCCTGATTTGAGCGTCGGCTTGTTTTCACATAGTTAGGTCCTTAGCCAGTTGTGTAAAGAAGGCCTCAAATTTAATTAAGTGCGTGGCCCTGGGAGTAGGAACTTGAAATTGGGCCAATTTATCCAATATTTTGAATACATCACAAGCCACAACAGCTTCCTCAGCGACGGCCGCCACAAATTCGTCCTCAAATAGGTATGTCTTCAATTGGAGGAGCTTGAGGGTGAAAGAAGCATCTACTTCTGGGGTTGGTATAGCCGTCGAACTAGCAGGTTGAACGTCTCCAGACTCTTGGTGAAGCTTGTGTAATGCCTTCAAAGTTGCTGCCGGATTTGTTTGTTTGGTAGCCAAAATCTCCTCTGGGGTAAGGACTTTGTCGACATTAGGCATAGGCATGTTGGAGCCACCTTCACCAGAAGCTATAAGGTTCGCGTCGACTTCAGCAGTGGTAGCAACAATCGAGGGATTTTCATTATCACCAGTGGTTACACAATCCTTCCCAGCCTCAGTGGTGGTGTGTTTAAGTTGAGGTGTTTTCGCCACTATATTCTCTTCTGTCGATGTCATTTGAAACTCGTCGACTGTTTGAGGACTAAACACGGTAGTTATCTGAGGTAGATTGATAATGGTAGCGGTTGCAGTATCATCCTTTTCAGCAGTGGTCGAAGCGGTCACAGTTTCCTGCAAGAAAAGTTTCAGTGAGAAAACATCCAAGTACCAGATGAATCAATAGAGCAAGGATGGTGAATACCTCAGCAGATTATTTTGGAGGGGGTGCTTCAGCCTTGATAGGCTTGAAGACTTCAGCAAGGTTTCTGGGGACAATAGGGTTCACGGTCGAAGCAACCATTTTTGAAGGCATTTTCTTGATTAGGGCCCTTTTCTTCTTCACTAATGGAGTAGCTTGAGGGGATGCTGGGACTTCAGTAGGAAAGATCCGGGATTGGGTACTTTCATCTGACACGTCTCCCTTAGAAGATGGGATTTTCTCAGAGGCCTCGCAAACAACAAAGTCAGATAAATAGCAGAGGCAAAGGCAAAGGAACGTGGAAACATGTTATACTTGTGGTTGCAGGATCTTCGGTTTCTTTGCAAGCCTGGTGGAGGTCGATGCAACAACTGGTTCCCGCTTTCGACTCTGGGAGATATACACAAATGGTTAGCTAAAGACAACTAATGAAATATAATTGAAGAGTTCAGGAGTTACCTTTTTTGGTGGGTCTTCAGTGGCATCAGCCTCTTGGGTATCCTCGACAGGCACAGTAACTGTCGGATGGGGAGCTTCGCCAACAAGGGCAGCAAAAGCATCGACCACATTTTCCAGGAAAAGGTCACGTGCAAAATTTGAGTTTGGTATTCTGACCACCAGACGTCGAAGTCTTCTGTAGTAAAGAAGGAGTGTTAGAACGCAAAGACAGGTAACTCAAGACGTAGTGTCGACCTAGCAAATTTAAGGCAAGCCTTGTGACCCACCAAGTTTAGTCGTCGACCAGCCTGCACAATGTCAGAAGAATACTTTACCAAAGACTTAGGCAGCATTTGGCTCAGGCCAAATTGACGGGCCACCAGGTTGGGCTGGTAGTTCATAAACCCATAACCTGTGTTCCCCGTCTCAATCCGAAAGGATAGCATGGTGGGAGTTAAAAATGCCCGCCATATGGAGTTCGACTACGCTGCTGCCTTGGGGAAACACCAGGGAACGGGTTCTTGAACCATGTCGGACCAAATTTTCGAGCCATAAAAGGTGCCATACTGGGGACAAAAGATGTGGTTTCCACAAACATATTAAGATACTTCATAAAGAGAGTTTTGTTGGGGGTTTCTTGGGTGGTCATCAGAGCGAGTCGAATGCCCTCTATGGGATGCTCTTTGTTTAAACGCTCCGTCATTGCAGAGGCAAGGTAGCTCAGTTTGTGCTCGAATGTGGCATTGAGCCAATGTTGGAACAACCACATAGGCCCTGAGATATTTAAAGCTTTGGTAGTCGCGTGGAGAAGTTTTAGCCGCAAGGCTGATATACCAAGGGAGTGATAAAGGGAGGGAAATAAAAGCTTACCCAAGGAAACCTATCGACCTTCGTGAATTTGGATCGCCAGGTTAATGTAACTTTTGGCTATTTACAGCGAGCCGGGCAGAATAGATAATACGACAACCACAGAGTCAGGAAAGCGATGTGTTCTTCGTCGGACACTTCTTTGGAGCCTTTGTTGTGATGGTCTTCGATATAGTTTTGGAAACCAGCACGCTTGAAGTCGAAGGTGTTAGTCGTTTCCAGAGTTGGGTCGAATGTTTTGCCCAAGGGAGAAAGGCCGGTGATGGCCGCCACATTGAAGAGGGTCGGCGTGAATATGCCGCAAGGGAGGTGGAATATATTGGTTGATCCTTCCCAAAAGTACATCGACGCCAGCAGCAAACAAGGGTTGACCTTGTGAGCATTCCTTGAGAGTTGAATGGCGTCGAAGATGCCAGCCATTTTCCACTGTTCCCGACGCTGGCCTTCGACCTTGTTGAGCCAAGAAATGTAGTCTTTATTGCTAGGTGTAGGCATTGATCGAAAGACTGTAGCTTTGGGCGCCATGAATTTGAGGTCCAAGGTGCCACCTTTCTCAAATGCGGGTGGTATGGTAGGAGCAAAACAGGGAAAGAACTCTTGAAGTTCTTGATGATTTGGTTTTTTATTCGGATATGGACCGTGAAAAGCGTGGAGCTTGCCAGCCACCGCGAGGGGGATAACCATTTGACGTTGCCAGTTTGCTACCACCACCTCATCAGCATATGACGGTTGAGGGAGAGGTCTAAGTGATTCTTTTTCAGAGAGAACAAAGGCAACGAGGTTGTTTCCAGTGGTGTGAGTAGCGAAATCAGTAGCAGTTGCAGAGGAAGCCATTAGAATGAAGGGTGAGTGAGCTTTTGAGAGCAAGAAATCTGGAAGCAGAGGAAGATATGGGAAAGAGGCGAAAATAAAACCAGATGTGTTTAGGGAGTATTTATAAAGAAACATATGCAACTGAAAGGCCAAGAACTGTTCAAATTCTGCAGTTAGTGGGGGTGGTTTCGAGACCCATAACTTAGGACGAGACTAGCCATCATGACGTTTCTTGGAAATTGTGGCGCAGAAATGTACCATCATCACGTCAGATTGCGAGTGACATGTGGAGGAGATTCGACAGAATACAAAATGCTGGTTATTGGGTCAAAATGAAAGCGCCGTTGAAATCTCGTAGGAAACCAAAACGCCAGGTTTCTCAGTCGACGCAGTGCTCAGTCAAAACTGGCCTTTGGGGGGGGGGGCAATTTGTTAGCTGAGAGATTTCGACTAAGCAAGGAAAATAAAGAAGTGATGCTAAGGCCAACATGTAGGTCGATATGGTGAGAAAATCAAGGCGTAGGTCGACATACATAGAGGAGGCATCGAAGGTCGACCCAAAAGCCATGTCGTTAGAGGATTTTTCGACTGATGGCCAAAGAACAAGCTGATAAGTCTTTGAGCGGGAAAATTTGAAACACTAAGAACGTGGGAAGTTAGAAAGATGGTGGGGGTGACACGTGTCAATACCAGGGCCAATCTTGGGAAGCAAACAGTTATTTTTCGTCCTATTTAAAGCAATAGTCATTTCCGTTTTAGGGGTCGCATTTGTAACATTGCGGAAGGGAAACACTCTGAGTACCAAGCGTTAAGATAAACGAGTTTACTCCCACAAAAATGTATGATAACGTCCACATTTCTTTCTTAAAGCAATTTACATAATTAAAATTTTAATTTATCTTGCAATTTACGTATCTGTTTTTCCCTTTTTGTTTGACTCATCGATTCGCACCTTTTTATTTTTCAAGTCGTTTTCAATTCCCTCTAAATCAAAAGCCATTTTATCAACAAGACTTACACTTCGACCAATCGTTCTGGGATTTTATGGCCGATCCCGCAAGTAAACCTGCGATAGGAGGTCAGCGGTTGTTCGTGCGAGAATCGCGTGCGAACAAGGAGATACATTTTGGATCCCTCTTATGTGATCCAAGTGGATGATGTACAAGTGAGAGACAACCTGACTATTGAGGCATCACCCATGTGTATAGAGGATCGGAAAGTGAAGCAGTTGCATGGTAAAGAGATTACCTTGGTGAAGGTAGCTTAGGGAGGACCAGCTTATGAAAATGTGACTTAGGAGTTTACGAGCCAGATGAGGGAGTCGTATCTGAATCTATTTACTTAAGGTATTTTTTAGGGTGAAAATTCTTTAAGTGAGGGAGAGTTGTAACACCACAGTTTTTAAAATTTGTATTTTATTTTATTTTATTTGATTTATTTGTATTTTAATTTAATTATTATGTGAGATAATTGAATTAATTTGGGGGTGTGTGACTGTGAAGTGGGGGTGAAGAGAGTAAGTAGATGTTAGTGGAGTTTATTTAGAATTATGGGAATTTATTTTAGTAATTAAAACAATACTATTTTATTATATTTATTTAATTAAAGTAAGTATTTAGAGAGTTTGGTGCAAATTGTGAATTAACAGAAATAGAGGGGAGGAATGAGTAGGAGTAATTGTTAGTAAGGTAGAGAATTATAAATACGACTAGATTACTGTCAGGATTTGCAACTATAAGTGGGTTTTGTTATCGTCTCCATAGGGATTTTTCTGATATTTGATGCTTGTCGTTCAATAGTTTATCGTTTTAAGAAAAAAGGTTTCAAAGTTTGGTTCATAAATTGTCACGATTTTTGTAGCAAAGCTTATAAATTCTAAAGTGTTTGATTAACAAAGTATATCAAAAGTAGTTTTCATCTACCCTAACTTATATGTATTGTTTCAATCTTGCATGTGAAGTCGAATCCGATTAATATCATCGCATATTCTTTCAACATCGTCTATCTCTAGAGCGGCATCATGAGAAATTCTGTATTCATCGCTACACAATCTCTGCATATAACAACCAATATAGTAAGCTTTAAGTTCAATATAAAGTAAATATCAACCATAGACCGATCTCTCCAATCTATAAATCAATAGATGAATGTTTTAGGTCAAGTTCCATGAAATCTATGTCTAGAGTTTTACAAAACAAATAATGGATCATTAAGAACAAAAATATTCATCATATATTAATCATCACCTATTCACATACAAGGCCAATCAAAAGAAATACATAAAGTTAAGGTAGATTACCTCTACCTTTGATACAAAGGAAATTAGCTACCCATATCCATGGCAGCTTGCTTTACAAGTCTTGAGAGAAGATGAATGAGCATCCACGTTGAAGAATTGAACTCGGATGTGAATCCAGCTTCTATTTGCAAAACATCACTCTTTGGTGAAGAAATGCTGAAAATGAGGTTCCATGTGAAAATAGGGGTTATAATCCCCAAAAAGTGTGAAAAGTACTTATATAGTACAACTAAAATCTGTCAAGTTCGCCCAACGAACTCATTCTTTGCCCAACGAACACTACTTTATGGCACTTGAAGTGCCTCTAAACAGTTAAAATGCCCCTGAGGAAATCACAAAGTTCGCTATACGAACACTTCTTCGCCAAGAGAGCTTCTTCGCTACAAGTTCGCAGCGAACTTATGGCCCTTTAGCTACTGCCTCAAATCTGGGATGGTTCGCTGGTCTTTCACTGTAACCCCGCCCAACGAACATTCACTTCAAGTTTTCCCAATGAACTTAGTGCCCTTTTCTTACTGCCATCATTCTGTGATGGTTCGCTGGGGCTTCGCCAGGAGCTCGCCCAACGAACAATTGTTGTTGTTCCTCGCTGGTTGTTCACCCAGTGAACATGCTAAATCTTCACATTTTCTTTGGATTCCTTGTCCAATTACTTGTGTCTCACATTTTGATGTTTTATGCCTAATTCCTGCACAATAACACACAAATCAAAGCAACCAAAGGTATTTGCAACATATTTGGAGAATAACATCAAAATATGGAATAACTCCAACAAAACATAACAAATGAGATGAAAAATGCCAATAAATATGGATCAAATTAAAGCATGTTTGACATTCAACAAACTCTCCCCAACTAGATGTTTACTTGTCCTCGAGTAAAGTATGTCTCTCATTTGAAAACAAGAGGATTTGCTCAAGCATTTAATTCAACCAATAATGGATTTATGGCTCAAATTAACAAACAAATTCGCACAAGAAATGTTCACCACTTCCTATAATCGAACAATGAAAAGAATTTAGTTTAAAAAAAAATATTATGCAATGCTTCAAATAACAACTAAATTCTCATGCTTGAATCACTCTAACACTCTTCTTCGAATAAGAATGAAGAAATTAACGCGTTTACAACCGCGGGACAATTTTACTAACCTGACAAACAATGCAAATACAATTCAATTCATACATTCATCTAATCAATCAATAATGAAATCATGGAAGCAAGAAGATCACTAAGGTCTTTAAAGGTTGTAGCCTGGTTAGGTTCACAACAAAGGGACATTTCTAAGGCCATGGATTCAAAGTTGCCAATGCAAAAGAAACATTCACTATACAAAGTTATGTACACACTACAACTTCATCCAACACTTTCTTTTCTCAATTGTTCACCCTTCCAACTTCCTTTATGCACATTATTCACTTTCTATTTTTTTTTCTCACTCAAACAAACATGCTTTTTCTTTTTCCTTTTCCCATTCATATTCACAATTTTCTTTTCAATGCTTGTTTGAAAATTTTCAAAATTTTTTAGTAACCTACCACTTTTCTTTTCACTCTCCCCAACTTGAATTCAACCAAACCTCAAGTGAATGCTCCTTGCTTTTTATGGCAAGGAAATCAATTTAAACAATTGTTCAAAGGTTCAAGAAAACTTTTTAGAATCCCACACAATTCAATGATGAACTAACTTTTAATTTATGTACAAACACCAACTTCATCACTAAATTAGGATCTAAACTATTAAGCTCAAAGGAGTTAGAAAATTCTCACTACTCACGGGTAAGTTACTTTTTTGGGATATGGTTGTGCTCAATATTAACAAATTCCTTGATCATTTCTAATGCTTCTACAAAATCAAAATAATCACAATATTAAGCATGAATCAAATGTATTAAACAAAATTTATCAATCATCCTATGCATATAGTAAACAATGGAGGTTTCTCACAAATTTGTGGCCATTGGAAACTAAGTGAAACAAGCATTCAAACAAAGTTGTAAAATGAAACAAAAAAACATTTGCACAAAGAAAAAAATTCTTAAGCATTCTAGCATCCTAGAAAGAGGTAACCATGTACCTTGTTTACATTTACATGATCAAAAACTATCATCACCATCCAAACTTGGGAGAATCTTCATTGGATACTTTTATCAAATAGCAACCAATCTAGAAGTTCTCACATTCAATCACCAAAGAAAGAAACATTAAATTACTATAACTGCACTCCTCTGTAGCGTGCGATTCTTGTCGGTGACGCGACCACCTTACCGCAATGGTTGGAATTAGGTGCTACTTTCTGATTTCTTATTTATCCTATGAAGCTGGAAAGGAAAGGGAACATATCTAAAAACTAACCTTGCACATAAATGTTTTCTTTAACAAATGCTAAGAGATCGGGGAACGAGGTCAGGTTATACAATTGGGAGCTATTAACACCTAGTGTATATATGGTTATCCATAGACCTTTTATTTCGTATTTCTCTGTTAATTTGAAATGTTTTCTTGTGTTTATCTGTTGTGGCTTGGGATAGTTTCTTCTTTGGGAGTGTTGAGAGAGTGTTTTTGTTGTTTTCTAGTTTTCCGTTGTTTTTGGGAAGGTACTGGACCTAAAGTTTTTTTGATTTGTGTGCTCGCTAAGATTTCACAATCTTATGCCTACGTATTCCCGTAAAGAGGTTCGGGAAATCAAAGTAATCGTAGCTCCTCCTGTTCTATGGGAGAAAAAATGTTTCGTGTCTTGTTCAAAGCCCAAGATTGAAGCTAGCTGAGTATTTGTGTCTTGTTCAAAGCCCAAGATTAAAGCTATCAGAGTATTTGTGTCTTGTTCAAAGCCCAAGATTGAAGCTAAAGGGTGAGTGAGAGAGAATTTGTCATCTCTAAAGGGAGAATATCTCACCTATTCATCATAAGAGTTGAGTAATTGGTTATAAGGGAAATTACTTTATCTGGGATATGTGAATCCAGCAATGTCATAATTTCCTTTATAAGGGTAAGGAAGAAAGTTTTAACTCAGTGTAGAGCAATGCCACTTTTTCCATATGAATCTTTCATGCTAAGAGAGGGACATTGGCTTGGATGTTAGGAATCCAGAGGCTTGCCACTTACATCTGTTAGATGAAAGATGAATTTTAGCCAGGATAAAGGAAGGACTCCAGCTTGGATTTTGAATCAACAAGTGTGCCACTTACTATAATTATCTAGGAAAAGGTTTTGATTGTTTGTTTTGATGTGATGTATAGAGGAAATGCCCTCCTGCAAAGTGGATTCATAGTCTCATCTGAGGGGATGTTGATTTTTGTTGTGCCTTGATCAAGGCCCAAGGTTGAAGCTAAAAGGTTGACTCTACTAGGGGAATTTTATATCTGTCTTGTACAAAGCCCAAGATTGAGGCTGAAAAGTGATTGACTCCACTGAGGAGTGTTTTATCTGTCTTGTACAAAGCCCAAGATTGAGGCTGACTGACTCCATTGGGGGAAATTCTTATATGAAGCCTAAGAGGAGGCTATCTCTTACTGAGGATTATTGAAATCCAAGAGCAGGTCCAAATTGTATTGGGGGGAACCATAGGGTTTTGCTCTTGCTGAGAATCAGGGAAGAGTTGAGATATCAGATGCCATGAGGTTTTGATTCTACTAGGGATATGTTGATGGTTAATTGACCCTAGTTGGGGATTTTTAAGGTGAAGCTTAAACCTTGTTGGGGGTCTAAGAGTTTAAAGTTGAGCTTGAAAACCAATAGAGGTTTTAACTCTGCTGGAAATTAGTATCTTGATGAAATAATCAGGGTTTTTCCTGTACTTTTAGGAAACTTGAGGGTTTCTTTGTGAGATTCCATAAGATATGAGACTTTCCAAGTCTACTTGTATGAAGCCCAAGAGGAGGCTAAGACTTTCCAAGTCTCTCAAGAAATGATAGGCTTTAGTATAGAGAGAGATCTTTGTATGATGCCCAAGAGGAGCCTGAAGGTTTAAGGGATGAAGATCAACCCTAAAATGGTTTGATGTTTGGGAATTCTGACTCTCCTGAGGATTGAACTAGAAAAGATGACTAATGTATGTCCTATACCTGTAGGAGGCCTTTGGGTCCTTGTACTAAACCCAAGAGGAGGCTGAGGAACTTCTAAGAAGCCTGTTGGTCCTTGTACTAAGCCCAAGAGGAGGCTGGGGATGCTTTTAGGAAACCTGTAGGTCCTTGTACTAAGCCCAAGAGGAGGCTGGGGAACTTCTAGGAAGCCTGTGGGTCCAAGCCTAAGAAAAGTTCAAGAAAGGTTTCACCAGGAATTAATCCTTTCTCTGCTGAACAGTTCTAAGGTTTGAAGAAATTCAAGAGAGGTTTCACCGGGAATTAATCCTCTATGGGGAAATGAATTTCTTGTACAAAATATATAATTTCTAAGTTTGAGAGTCTTGAGAAAAGTTTCACCGGGAATAATGCCTTTCTCTGTTCCATATTGTATAAGCCCAAGAGGAGGCAAGACTGTATAGGGAATTTCCTATGGGGGAACTAGTTTTGACTATGTTGAAAAGTAACCTTTGGTTTGATCTAAACCTAGACCTAACTGCTGGGGAAACTCTAAGCAAGATATGCACGAGTATATACAGACAATTATATTGACAGATATATAAACAAATATGCATTGAAAAAGATATGGGGACTTACTTTTTGAGAAGAAGCCCAAGCATAATGTGATCTGTTGTATTGACTACAACTGTATTGACTACAACTGTATTCCCTCTTTCAAGGTTTCAATAAATTGAAGAAAGTTTTGAAAACATATTGAATTTGAATTTGAATTGAAAGAAAGTTGTTTAAAAAGATTTGTTTAGGGCTTATAGCTCAAGGAGAGGCCCAAATGACTTATTTGATAACATTGATCGCACTGCGATACCGACAAACGTTGTGGGACTTATACTACAGCAAAGTTCCAAAAAATGTTTTTGTATAAAAAGGGGTTGGGTCTTACACTCTATTAGAGGACCAAAAGTGTTTGTGAAAAAAAGAAAAATGGGGCTTATACTCAAGGAGAGGCCCATATGATTTATTTGAAAAGGCGACGATCGCGCCATGATTTTGAAAACCACTGAGGAACTTATACAATGACTGAAGTCCAAAATTTTGTATTTAGAAAGGGGATGGGACTTACATTCTATTAGAGGCCCAAACGTGATTGAAAAAGAAGAAAAATGGGGCTTACAACTCAAGGAGAGGCCCAGATGAAAATTGTTTTGAAAATGGCGATCGCGCCGAGATTTTTAAAATCGTATCGGGACTTATAAAATGAATGAGGCCCAAAATCAATTATTTACAAAGGGATGAGACTTACACTCTACAAAGAGGCCCAAAAGTGATTTTGAAAAGAAGTTTGAAAAATTAAAATTAAGAGAAACCCTAAGTTGAATTAAAAAATTTAATTTTCAAAGGAAATTAAATATCAAATATCAAATATATTTAAAAATAAGTGGTAAGCTTTGAAAAATATTTTGAAAAATCATGTTTAATCACATGAAAGCTTGAAATCCAATTGGTTTTGAAAAATCAAGGTGAGAATTTCATTTAAAAATGTTTAAAAAAACAATAAAAATGAAATTATTTACAAAAATTCAAGATATATTAAATAAATAAAATAAATTTAACTTTTTTTTGTATAATAAAATAATTTAACATTTTTGTGACTTTTTTAAAAAATAACCAATCAAACATGATAAAAAATGAGAGAGAAATTAGTTTTGAGATTAATTAAGAAAATCATGAAAAATAAGAAAAATAACAAAAATGAGAGGGAACCAAAAAATGGTCTGGGTGGGTGTTGAACCCACGCCCTCCAACCAAACACACATGCGTTGCTACCAGCACTGGGGTGGTGATACATCCGTGTATCAAAACCACCCCATGAATACATAAGGGTAGCCTTATTTTCAGGTCAGGCCAAGGCAAAAATCAAGTTTTGTGGGATTTGCAAGAAGGATCATATCTCCCTCATTTCTCCATGAAATTGGATGAAATTTAGATGGATCCTACCTATAATTTCATGAGGAATCCAATGGTGGTTTCAGAATTTCCTAAAGAGCCTAAATTTAAAACCCGGTAGTAGTTTCAAAATACGCCAAAATTTGCAATTTTTATGCTATCTCTTCATACAAGCAACAATAGCATGGTAAATTGGTTCAAACACAACACATATGATATGTATGACATGTTCATGATCAATGGACATCAAAGCAATGCATATTTTAAAGAGTTTAAGTTGTTATGCACTTACCTCTTGAAGCTCCTTGTGCTATCTTGCAAAATGCTTGTGCCAGAAGTAATCTAATGCCTTAGAAACTCTTGATAGATCCTTTAGAAGCTTTTAGGATGACCAAAACCAGCTGGAAACCTCAGGAACTAGAACTGGCTCTTTCTTGTAAAAGTGGCAAAAGTGACCAAAATAGTAACTCACTCAAATGGTGTTATAGTTGAGGGAAACTTGTTGGGACAGTTTGAGGATGATATTTGTAGAGTATTTGAAGTGTTGTTTGGTTTTGAAAGTGACTGAATCAAAACATGACTTGAAAAATGCAGAAAAGTTAAAATTTGAGGTTTTGGAGGTTGACTTTCTGATTTTGGTGTTGTACAATGAGAATGAAGGTTTGAACACCTCCAATAGATGGTTTATGATGTGTTTGGATTGTTATTTGAGTGGTTTTTGCTTTGGTTTCAAGAATCCCCAAATTGCTCCATTGTGACTTGAAATTGAAGTAAGAGAGGGAGAGTGAGAAAATAAGGCTTTGGTATTGTTTTGGTGTGGTTTGAAACATCAGAAATTGCCTCTATTTATAATAGAGGAAGTTTGTTTTTGAAGGAATAGTGAATGGCAACTGGTTCACTCTATTATCCAATGGATATGCCCATGTATCACTTTCTTAAATGCCAAGGTACCAAGTCTTCTCTTAGCCATTGACTTGAGCTGGTCTTGGTAGCTTTAGGTCTTTTGAATTTTGAGTCAATATTGACTCAATTGGACTGATATGGCTTGGTTTATGACAGCTCTATATTCTATGTCAATGCCAAATGACGAAGTTGAAGTTTTGGATTTGAAACTTGAATGATCACATGCCAAAAGATTGGATTCTTGACTCAATGGTCCAAGTTTGAAAATATCAAGTGATTTATCAAGATTCCCTCTGATCTTGGAAGAGGACAAAGCTTTTAAGATTACAAAATTTGAAATGGAAATCGCGTGGTACAAGAAATGCACCAAATCTGCCTTGAAAACTAGTTTGAGCAAGGCATGTTGTGAGGTCCATAACTCCTTGTTCAAGTTGAATTAATGAGAGTTTTTGTACTCTTTGGAAAGCTTGTATATCCTACTTTAACTTTGATGTCCAACTTTGGTCTTGAAACATCTTGGATCATAATAAAAAATGGCCTCAAAGTTGGTGAAAAAGTGAAACATATTCTGACTTGAAAATTTCACTAAGTGTTGGAAAAGTGGTCATTTTCATGTTTTTGTGATTTTGGTCAATCCATAACTCAAAATCCATGAGGATTTGGAATCTGATGTATTTGACACTTTTGAAGTATGTAATGAGAGCTTTCATTTGAGATTTGGATGGAAGAAAAAGGCCTTGTGGTCTGGAAGTTATAACCTTGCAAAGTTGGTACCAAATTACTTTTCTTCCATAAGAAAATTTTAAGTTTCTTAAGGTTGCCCCTTTTGCAAGTAACCCCACTTTTCTATATTTTTCTTGATGGATGATGATCCAAACCATGAATTAACATTGTTTATGACTTAGGGACGCCATGATTGTCAAGAAATTCAAAAAGTCAAACTTGGTTTTTAGGCACAGTTGACTTTTTGTTAAATGAATTTCAAACTGTGTGATCCTCTATGAAATCAAGTCCTTGACCTAATTCAAACCTAATCGACGGATTCCATAGGTGTTTTAGGGTATCTTGAATCATACCCCAAGGTTTGGGAACATGTCTTGGTCAAAAGTCAGAGATACAGTTGACTTTTCATCAGAAAACCCTAATTGGTCCAGATGAATTTGAATCCTCGTACTGCTTATGAAGCAAGTTCTTTGGGTCAATCCAATCTTGTAATGGGTCAAAATTATGTATTGGAGATCTTCAAAACACTTCTTGAGGTCTTGGTTCATGAATTGCTCCGAAAGTCAACTTAGGGGTGAATTAGGTCAAGAAACCCTAATTCCTGATTTTTGATGGATGCATCCCCTGAGGTTATTTTAACTTGATGATTAGAATCATAAGGCCACTTTGAACTCCTTGAATCATGTTTTGAAGTATTACCTCATGCCTAGATGAAAATTTTCATCTGGAGGCCTTAGTCGACCAAAACCCTAATTTGGTGACACTGGCGATCTTGAGGCTTGATCCACTTAGAATGTTGCAACCTTGTGCTTGATTCTTGATGTGGGAGACCTCTTGATCCTTTATGGGTGTTTGAGAGGCTAGACAAGTTGAAGATCATGTCAATTAATGATTGATCCTTTGTCTGAGTGCTCTGAGGGCTTAAAAGCTTAATTCTTTGTTGTAGTGAATGCTCAACAATCCTTGAGAAGATTGATGAGGTATGATGGTACATCCATATTGGGGTGATGGTTTGCACAATGATGGGAAATCTTGTGGTCAAAATTTGGGGTATGACAGATGCCCCTATTTAATCTTGTTGGACCCAAAAGTGTGAATGGCGAAGATATTCAGACATTCAGGGTACAAGAGGATTAAATATCGGAACACCCAAAATTTTGAATGTGGTTGTGAATGGTAGCTGATTTGCTCGTCCATCTTCTTTCGCTAAGTAACGATTCTTAGAAATGGGTGAAACTTCCCCTCGATCCTGGTCTTCAGTCACGGAACTGGTCTCAGTTTTTTTTTTTGAAATAAACTTCCCCTCGATCCTGGTCTTCAGCCACGGAACTGGTCTCAGTTTCTTTTTAAATAAACTTCCCCTCGATCCTGGTCTTCAGCCATGGAACTGGTCTTAGTTTTTTCTTGTCTAGTTCCTTCCTTTACAAGGAACGCTATTTGTAGCGGTCTTCATCAAACTTCTCGCCGAGTTTTACTGGGGAGACGCCATTTGATGGAAAAATGATTTGATGTTAGACTTGCTGGGGAAACCCATTTGTCTGAACCGTAGAGGTGTGCAAACTTCTCTGTGGGAGATGTTATTTGTCGACCTACTGGGGAAAACGAGTCTCTTGAGAGACCGCTTTTTGTTTGGTGAGGTTACATCATACTTTCCTTCGAGACCTTTTTGAAGAAATGCCATGTGATGTAATCCAATTTTGAGGTGCTGATGACTTCATTTAAAATAATTTTTTTGGGGAGAAACTGCCGTATTGCCAAGAGTCTTCGATTGAGAGGCTTTCTCTGGGGATTTTTTTTAATCCGAGAAAGAAAAAATATCATCTTCAATGGTGAAGAGTGATGTTCCAAAGGCGTCTATCAAATGTCTTCTTGCCTTTTAGAGGTCCAAGTTATCAAAGTGGTCGAGGACAATCTCCAATCCAGAAATAAACTGGGGAGAGATTGCTCAGACGATACATTTCCGGACAAGGAAAGAAATGACAACTTTATTGATGAGAGGACATTATCACTTGGGGATGAAAATGACCAGAGTGATATTAATGCAACATATGTATGAATATGAATCAATCATGCATGATGTATGTATGTTTATGCTGACAAAACAGACGTGACATACAGACTGGTGAATGAACACAATTGGATACTTGACCACTGCAGGGGATAAAAAGTATCATTGGTTCAAGATAGCAATTCTTTCCTGTTTAGGAGGGGTATACCTACTGGGGAAAACAGACCGATTATCGGTTCCCGGAGGTAACACATCTACCGGTGATGTCAGATGGGGCATTACATCTGAAACAGTAAATCCTTCATTCAGGGTGTACTGGTTAAAATGAGTACTTTGATTCTGCATTTTTAGGTTTTAATCACTTCCGGAGAAGCTATCGATGTTCCTTCTTGTGTTCAGTAGTCAAAAGGAATTGCCATCTTTATTTTAAAAGCATAAGAAAATTTGAAAGTTTAGTTTTGAAAACAAAAGTAAGTTCGTTTTTGTTTCAAGAATGTTAATCATATAAACATGTCATTTTGCAAAGGAGAATAAATAAGAGTTGCAAACAAAAGCACTAGGGCTCAAATTTTATTAATAGAATGGTAATTAGCCAAGCGCGTGATCCCATAGAGCATTACAAAGTTTAGAAAATGCCAATTTAAAGGGAAAGGGGCTACATTGAAACATAACGACCACTATCTTCCCACCAACTTTGAATTCTGGACATTCTGAGCTTCTGTCGATGGTGACCTTGATTGAAGTTTTCCTGATAGATGATGCTGCCTCTGAGGAGTCAATATTGTCGGATATAGTTACTTGCCATATATCCCTAACTTTTACCTGGATTGTTTTTTCAGGTTTCCAATCCATCGGGATGATCATTGTTTATGTCTCTAATTTTTGCCTGGGCCGCTCTTTCGGGTTTATAATCCAACGAGACATTGTTTTTTCTTATTTAGGTGAAGTATTTCTTGACTACATCAACATTCGTGGGGTAGGTAAACTCCTCTCCATCCATGGTTGCGAGTCTTAGGGCACCACTTGAGAAGGCTTTCTTAACCACATAAGGGCCATCATAATTTGGAGTCCATTTGCCCCAGGAATTAGTGAGGAATGATTGTACCTTCTTGAGCATGAGATCTCCTTTCCTGAAGACACGGGGTCAGACTTTTTTGCCGAACGCTTCCTTCATTCTTTGTTGATATAGCTGACCGTGACATAAAGCCGTCATTCTCTTTTCTTCGATCAGATTCAGTTCATCGTATAGGCTTTAACCCCAATCAGCTTCTGTTAGTTCGGCTTCCATCAATACCCTTATTGATGGTATCTCTACTTCTATGGGGAGCACTGCTTCCATGCCATATACTAGAGAGAAAGGGGTTGCCCCTGTTGAAGTGCGAATGGATGTGTGATAACCGTGAATAGCAAAGGGTAGCATCTCATGCCAATCTTTGTTGGTTACAACCATCTTCTGAACGATCTTCTTGATATTCTTATTAGCTGCTTCTACTGCTCCATTCATCTTAGGCCGATAGGGAGATGAGTTATGGTGTTCAATTTTGAATTCAACACGCAACTCTTTCATCATCTTGTTGTTCAAGTTGGATATATTATCAGTAATGATCTGGCTCGGAACACCATAACGGCA
Source organism: Lathyrus tuberosus (assembly GCA_022829125.1). Lineage (NCBI taxonomy): Eukaryota > Viridiplantae > Streptophyta > Magnoliopsida > Fabales > Fabaceae > Lathyrus > Lathyrus tuberosus. The sequence goes on from JALAZF010000390.1 coordinate 1,626,116, forward strand.
GATGAGATTGTTTTTGATAAATTGGACCACCACTTGTCGGGTTACATTGGTGTATAACACTGCTTTGACCCACTTAATGAAGTAGTCAATGGCTGCCAAGATGAACTGATGTCCGTTCGAAGCCTAGGGTTCGATCATGCCAATCATGTCGATTCGCCATATAGAAAAAGGCCATGGAGAAGAAAGAATTTTGAGATGCGTTGGCGGTACATGGATTTTGTCTGCATATATTTGACACTTGTGACACCTCCTCATGTACTTGTAGCAATCAGATTCCATTGTTAGCCAATAATATCCTGCTCTCAGAATTCTTCTTGCCATCGTATGTCCATTGGCATGAGTGCCAAAGGATCCTTCGTGGATTTCTTTTATCAGCATGTTTGCTTCTTGTCGCTCTACGCATATGAGCAAAACCATGTTGAAGTTTCTCTTATAGATTGTATCACCGTCTAGGAAGAAGTTATCTGCCAGTCTTCTGAGAGTCTTCCTATCTTTTCTTGATGCCCCAGGTGGGTACTCTTGTTTTTTAAGGAAGCACTTGATATCATGATACCAAGGTTTGTCATCTATGACTGCTTCAATTGTGAAGATGTAAGCGGGCCTCTCAAGGCGCATTATGTCAATCTTAGGTACATTGTTCCATTGACCTACACTAATCATGGAGGATAGGGTGGCTAATGCATCAGCCATGTGATTTTCTTCACGAGGGATATGATGAAACTCAATTCTATTGAAGAATGGTAACAACCTTCTCGCGTAGTCTTTGTAAGGAATCAATCCCGATTGGTATGTGCTCCAGTCTCCTTTGATCTGATTGATAACCAGGGCTGAGACTCCATAGACATCTAAGTCTTGATAATCAAGTGAAGCCAGAAAACCAAGTCTGACCTGGTTAGCATGTAATTCCACTAGACTGGTATTCATCAAGCGTATGTCAAAGATTTGAACCATATTGACTTGATGGTTATTTCTTTCATGGTAGTCTCGGATCCATCCGAGATCCATTTGACGTTGGAGGGCCTCTTGTATAAAAGAGCATCCCTGGTTGTCGTTTGAGCAGATCGAACAAGTGCTGTAATCGTGTCGCGGCAGATTGTAATACTGAATTTGTCTTGAATGCAGTTGTCATACCCCAAATTTTGACCACCAAGATTTCCCATCATTATGCAAATACTCATCACAATATGGATGTACTTTCATGCCTCATCAATCTAATCAAATATGATTGAACATTCACCACAATCAAGGATTAGGGTTTTGAGCCCTCTTAGAGCACTTAGACTAAGGATCAAACAAGAAATGACATGATCTTCAACTTGTCTAACCTCTTAAACACCCATAAAGGATCAAGAGGACTCCCACATCAAGAATCAAGCACAAGATTGCAACATTCCAAGTGGATCAAGCCTCAAGATCGCCAGTGTCACCAAATTAGGGTTTTGGTCGACTGAGGCCTCTAGATGAAAATTTTTATCCGGGCATGAGTCAATGCTTCAAAGCATAACCCAAGATACTCCATGGGACCTCATGAACCCAATCATCAAGTTAATTTAACCTCAGGGGATGCAATTACCAAAAATCAGGAATTAGGGTTTCTTGACCTAATTCACCCCTAAGTTGACTTTTGATGCAATACATGAGCCAAGACCTCAAGACATGATTTGAGGGCCTCAAATACACCACATTGATCCATTTCCAACAATGGATTGATCCAAGAAGCTTGATTCACAAGTTTCAATTTCATCTGGACCATAATTAGGGTTTTGAAGGAAAAGTCAACTGTAGCTTTGACTTTTGATCAAGACATGCTCTCAAACCTTGGGACATGAATCAATACACCCTATAACACCTATGAAATCCATTCATTAGGTTTGATTTAGGTCAAGGACTTGATTTCACAAAGGATCGCACATTTGGATTTCATCTGATAAAAAGTCAACTGTGCACAAAATCAAGTTTGAATTTTTGGAATTATTCACAAATATGGTTCCCCTAAGTCAAAAATAATGTTAATGTATGATATTGATCATCATTCATCAAGAAAAATCAAGAAAAGTGAGGTTTCTTGCAAAAGGGGCTACCTTGAGAAACCAAAATTTTTCTAAGTTATGGAATAAAAGTGGTTTTGGTACAAACTTCCAAGGACCATAACTTGAGATCCAAGCAACCATTTTGGGTGATCCAAAGCTGGATTTGTACCATTGCGATAATCCTTGCGAGTCCGTTTTGTTTTACCCTTCCTGTTTCTATTTAGCAGTAGGCTTTAGATAACTCACCCTTTGACTAGATAACGAGCGTGGATCCCATCGAGTACGGTGTACGCGTGGGGGTGCTAATACCTTCCCCTCGTGTAACTGACTCCCGAGCCTAGACTATGGTTGCGATGAACATGTCTTCTCCCTTTTGAGGTTTCTTCGATCGTTTCCTTTCCCTGCGTCGGGATAAATAACGTTCGGTGGCGACTCTTCTGTTTGTTTCCGCCGGTTGTTTTTTTACAGTTGCGATAGCTGGCGACTCTGTTGGGGACTCTGGTTCCCTATGTGAGTTAATCCTAGCACTTGTTTGTTTTATTCATTGGGTGTTTATTTTTGTGCATTATTTGTTGTATATTACTATATTTTACCGCATTTATCGCATTTGATTATTGTTATCATATTGCTCTGCTGCTGTTGTGCTGTTGGGTGGGTTGTTCCATGAGAGATAAGCCCAATACCCAGGCTTGGGTATACACCTAGGATTAGAGTCGAAAGTAGTGTGACTTGTGTGGCATCTGGACAGACTTAGTATACACAAAAACTCCACATCCAGACGAGGTTTTCTTTGGTAATGTTCTATCCTGCGCGTTGGGGTAGACGATAGAACGTAACCTAGAGAGCTGTCGACTCTGGCGACCATTCCCCGAGAACTCAGTTGAGGCACTCCTCCCGAGAGGTAATAATGGTAGACCAGAAATGGAAAACCCATTATGCTTCTTGATCCGAGGACCCGAAGCTGAGAACTTACCATAGGATGACCTTTTTTAGGGGAATCAGTTGAGGCCTCCACGATTGATGATGATGCCAAACCAGAAATGGTGACCGTATCATCATTTATTAACCTAGGAGCCTGTGACGCTGAGGAACCTCGGTTTTTTAGAACCCACATGTGAGAGGGGCTGGGTGTTTACAGATTTGCAGGTAACTTTGACCTCCAACTTACCCGGTATTCTGGTTTTCTTATCAGTGTGGACTTATCATCCTGATATTTTGGATTCTGATTAGTCCGTTAGTATGGATTTCTGGTATTCTAGTCAGTGTGGAATCTGGGTCTTATTCAGTCAGCAGCACAACAGTTATTCAGAGTTTATGGAAGCTTTGATCCCATGTCTACTGCATTGCATTTGCATACACATCTGCATCATTTTGCATATCATTCTTCAACCGGCCAGAACTCTCATCCTGCCTTTGTCTGTGACCAGCCTGTTGATTCCCCGGTACTTGTTCTGAACAAGAGGGACTGTTGAAAGATGACAAAGTGTTTGAAGCTAGATAAAGTAAGGTCAAGTTGAAAGCAGTTGGTAGTTATGTCAGGGAACAACCTTCAGAATGCTGATCTCCCACCAGGTTTTACTGTGACGACTAATCCACTGTAAGGTTTTCTTCCTGATGAGGATCCTCCACAAGTGAACAACCTTACTCAAGCTTAGTCTATGCAGCTCTCTATCGAGAATCAGAATTTACATAAATAGTCTATTATCCAAAGTGAACATTCTTCCTCTCTTGATACTACGAACTATCAGAGTTTTGCAATCTCTATGCTGAATTCCCAAAGGGAGATCCCGATGATGAAAGCTAGGGATCCGAGAGCTATTGAGTTTGCTGAAAGATATCATGTATTGGATGAGAAACTCAAAGCCTTGGAAGTTCAAGATACTTTTGGTCTCGACGCTTCATACATGTGTCTGGTACCTGGCCTTGTAATACCTCCAAGTTTCAAAGCACCGAGGTTTGAGAAGTACAAGGGGATAGTTGCTCGAAGCAACATTTGGTGATGTTTTACAGAAGAATGACTTTATATGTTCATAATGATAAGCTAATGGTACACTATTTCTAGGACAGTCTGAGTGGGACATCATTGAGTTGGTACATGCAGTTAGAGAGTGGTCACATCCGATCATGGTTAGACTTAGCTAAGGCTTTTCTGAAGCAGTATGAATATAATCTTAACATGGCTCCCAGTCACATGCAGTTGCAAAGCTTGCCTCAAGGGAACAATGAATCCTTCAGAGGGTATGCTCAGAGGTGGAGATAATTAGCTTCCAGAGTGCAACCACCACTTTTAGACAAAGAATTGGTTGACCTATTCATGGATAATTTGCAAGGACCGCACCTGGATAAAATGATTGGTAGTGGGACATTAAACTTCTCTGATCTAGTGATAATTGGGGGAACGCATTGAATGTGGCTTAAAGAGTGGAAAAATTCAGGATGTCTCAAGCAGTTAGGATAATGAAATTGAATCCCTCAACAGTTCCCGAGAGGAAGAGGAGGATGAAATCAATGCAATCATGGTAGGTGTTGAGTATTCTCGGGGTGCACCGGTGAAATCTCTTGGTTCTTCATCTTCTCAACAATCATTTCCTAGGGCACCATATCATAAACCTTGGGTCGCTCCTCATGTAAATCAACGAGCCCATGGCCAAGGTTATCAGAATCAGCGCCAAAATTAGAGTAGGCCTCGCAACAACTTGGAAAGAAGGAATGGTCCCCTTCATCCAGTTACTATGTCGTACTGTCAACTTTTGCCACATCTGGTTCGAAACTCATTGGTAGAGCCCAAGACTCTAAATTATGTTCCAGAACCTTACCCACCTGGGTAATATCCCCATGTATAGTGTGGATATCATGGAGGATCCATGGGGTATTCAACTGAAGATTACAAAGCCTTCCAAGCCAAGGTACAACAGTTGATTAACAAGGGGTACATATCCTTTCTAGAGGGAAATTTGGTGGTGCATGTCAATCTCTCATTTGTTTGAGTTCGAGGACTTCAAGAGTCATCTCCTAAAGCCAGTGGTTCAGATAGGAAGACATCCTCAACATTGGAAATCCTTGGGAACTTTTATCCTTTGCATTTGTATTTTCTTTACTGTTAAGTGCTACTTGTTTGTTAAACATTGTTGTTTTGAATGGTAATATTAATGAAGTGTTTATGCATTTTCTGAATTAATCATGTTGCATTCGCTCATTTTTCTCATTTATTGCAAAGCACAGACACATACACCTCTTGTCCATTTTCTTTATCAAACTGCTGTTTTAGCAAAGATTTGAGGGAGGATGACGAAAACTGAATACCCATTATTGCTGATCGTATGCTTTCGGATAAAATCCTGCTGATGACGTACATGAATTGTTCCGAATCCCCTAAACACCGGAGAGATAAGGATTTAGTCCCTAGTTAGCCACTTCGAGCCTAGAAGTATGAGTTTCTTTCGGATTTTCAAACCCTTACATCTTCACCCGGGGTAGGGTAATTGCCAGTTAATTTGACAAAGCGTTCAAATTTCAAGAGGAGTGTCCCTAGTCGAGGACCAATCACATCATATCCCTCTCAAGAGGTCATACCTCACCAACCACAATGGTTATCTCTCAGCACAAGGGATGAGGCAGTCACAACCCTTTCGGAGAAATCAAGACAAACCAGTGTCACCCGACTTGTTTTAAAAAAAAGAAAGAAAAGAAAAAAGAAAGAAAGCCCGCTAAGTCGAAAACTTGAAAACAAGTGACTTAGGCAAAAATTAGGGCATCCCGCTGGACTTCAAAATCGAAAAATTTGAAAAAAATCAGTCCAGGCAAAAGTTAGGGAAAATAAAAGAATAAAAAACAAAAAATAAAGGATCAAAAGGAAAATCCTCGAGGAAGAAGCAAGTCGTGTGACTACAGATGCCAAAGACGAGAGGGGTAACTGTCACTCCAAAAACCTTAAGGGTTCCTTAACCATCATTCGTACCATTCAGTAAACTTTTGGAGGGTGAGCGCTTGTGCCAAATTAGCTGAACGTAGGATTGAAGATCATCACGAAGAAGGGGTGGGTAATACTCAAACTTTGAGCCTTTCATCCTCTGTTTCAATAACCGTGAACCATGCCATGATTCAACCCTTAAAAGACCTAATTGAGGCAGAGTTTATTCTGAAGGCAGTGCGTGCCTTCTACCACTAGGGTGGTGATACATCTGTGTATCAAACCCACCCTAGAAATACATAAGGCATGCCTTGTTTTAGGCCTGGGCAAGGCAAGGCAAGCCAACTTTTGGGCCAAAAACATAAAGGTTGTAACTTCCTCATTTCTCCATGGATTGGGACAAAATTTAGGTCTATCCTATCTAGAATTTCACAAGGAATAAAATGGTGGACTTGGTTTTTTCAGCTGAGGTACCTATTTAAAAACTCGATAGTGTTTTTGAAATAGGCCTATAATTGTATTTTCTATACTAACACATGGAACAGGCAAGAATTACATGGAAAATTGGTTCAAACACAACATCTATAACATGTATGAGATGTTTATGATCAGTGGACTTCAAAGCAATGCATAATTTAGAAAGTTCAAGTGATGATGCACTTACCTCTTGAAGCTCTGTAACACCCCAAAATTTGCCCTCTTGTTGTTGCCTAGCTTATGTTTCATTGCATTGCATTTACATCTCATTTCATCTCATAATCATACATTTGCATCGGGCTCCTGAGGCGTGGGATCTAGGTTTATGTGCAGGCTCAGGGGGTTCTCTCTTATTGTGAGACTCTCATCTTCATTCCGGGTTGAATTCTCATCAAGTGTATCTTCTACAAGCTTTCTCAAGAGTATCAGGTGGCTCAGGGTTCCTTATATTTTGTACGAATTGGTTGATATTCATCAATTGAAGATGGTGATTGGGGTTCATGGCAAAGGCATCTTGACATGAGATCCAGTTGTGGATTTATGTTATGGTCAGGATAAAGTTATTTTCTCAATTGCTTATTGTTCATTGCGTATAATACAAGTTAATGAGGAAGGAGATTGAAATTGATTCGAGTTGGAAGCTCATTAAGAATTTGAGTTTGAATTTGGATTGGGCAAGTGCTTTAAGATACTTGGAGTTCAGGATACAAGTTCATAAAACCATATTCGTATCCAATCCATATCAAGGGCCATTTTAAACCATGTCATTCCTAATTCATAAACCATGTTATACATTTTTAGCCAATCAACCATTATCCATTCTTGTCTAGCCAAGTTTTAATTCATTTGTTAATTCTAAATTCAATTTGGACATGGACAACCTAATCCCACATACTTGATGGAAGTTGGTTCTAGTGAATCCGCTGTGAAGAAATATGTTCTTAGGAAAAAGCCTCTTGAGAGATTATTGGCTACAGCTCATGCTATTGAAAGAGTTTTTGGTTCTCCAGGATATGGGCAATAATACCAAAGTTCCGGTTCCCCTAATTTTATATTTGTGCAATGATTCATCTGTTATTGGGATAGAATTTTATATTAGGGAGTATTTGGACGGACAGATATTCTTTGACCCAAATTAAATGGGCTATGGTCGGCATCTAAGCCAAAATCACGGTGATGGCATCTTTCAACAATTGGAGTGTAAGCCAACGTTACAAACTGGTTATCAACGCGAAGCACGATCCAAGATCGGTGGTCACAGCAGGCCCAAGCATGAATAATCATATGGCAGGATGGTTACCATATTGGGAAGCCATTGTTTGCGTTTTCACTTTTCAGCATATATTTATTTGAAAATGGCCAGAAAATTAGTTTCCTTTGACATGTAATGTGCACTACTACTAGTAATTTCAATAGCTAAAAAAAAGAGAGAGAACATGAATGCAGTAGGGTACCACGACAGTTCTCAGCGAGATACGAAAAGAAGGTAGTTAAATGCATATCAACCAAAGTAAAATAAAGAAAATAACAAAAGCGAATGAAAAAAGGTATAGCAGCAAAATAACAGCGAAAATGAGATTACACACTTGAACTTCATTTGAAAAGTAGGAAGCAACAGTTTGCTCACACCAGGAAAAATATAGCAGATCCTTAACGAAAAATCAATAACAGAAGTTCACCAATTCCTAACTGCTAACAAACTCTCTAACTGAAACTAACAGAACCAACTAACTCTCTCTCCCTCTTGAATTCTTCAATCCACACTTCATCATCAGAAAAACTCCTTCAAACTCCATTTTCAATACACAAAAACCTGCAGAAACTCACTTCATCTTCATCATCTCCAATTCACCATCATCCATCGGCTTCAACCTTTATTATTGTCGTATCTTCGCCGAATACGAACCTGCAAATCATCAACAACATCGCATCAACGAATCGCTCGACAATCCAACGTCACAACATCGCAAGAAACAAGAAAAAGATACAAGATTATACAGATCAAGAGAATCGAGAGAATGAGTAAGCATTACTTGCGAAATTGCAAGACGCGGATTCGGTAAGGGCTTCAAGTTAACTTATTAGCTTAATTCTTTGGATCCTTGTCAATTTCACGATTCAACCAGAAACTTCATTTTCTTGGAGTGCAATTCACCTTCGCACCATAACCGCTTCAACCAACTCGACTGGAACTAAACAATTGCAGCAAAGTCTCTTGAATACTTTTCTGCAACCTTCATCATCCTTAATAAGCTTCAATCACTCTCCATCATCTTCAATACCTGAAAATCATAAATCGCAACATCGATCATAACCATCTCAAGAGCGTTCACGGAAAGAAGAAGCAGAGCTTTCAAACAACGAAGAGAGAGATCGGAACGAGCTCCTGAATCGTCTCAGTGTTCTTCCATATGCAACTTGGTAATCTTCTGTTGAACTTCGTCTTGGTGATTCTCGTTTGCGATACGTGTTCTGGTTTTCGTATCTGTTGTTCGCGCGAATCGAATAGGAGGTAGATTTAGTTGGTTAGTGGAGTATTAAGAAGAAGGTGACGATGGAGAAAATGAAAGAGGGAACGACATTGAGTGAGGTTCCGGTGATGAGAAAGGAAGAAAGACGTTGATATGATGGTGAAGGAGATGGAAAGAGAAAGAAATCGATGGCCGAGGAGGAGGCGAGGGTTTGAGTGTTGAGATATGGTGACAACGGAATGTTGAAGACGACGGAAGTGAGTTTATGGTGATGACATTAATGGTTGAGAGGAAGAATGGGAATCAGCGGCGTATTGGAGAAGGGGACATGGAAATAAGTAATTAGGGTTCTTTTGGCTGAGGAGTTATGTGTATCATCCCCATCATGGATCGGGCTCAGAGCCCCCATACTTATCCTTCTCACACGCCTCAGTTCTTTCCCACACACCCTGGTACTGCCACGCACCCCTCTTTCGTTAATTTGACTTCAGTAATCTTTTTAATTTTTTGTTGTTTTTAAGAGATTAATTAGATTGTAATTAGATCTAGATTTCGATTTTGTTTGGTTTTTATCACAGGGATTAAGTCTTGTAATTAGAATAATGGATTTAGGATGATTAGGTTAGTCATTAATCTTAGTTAGGATTAGATTTTTTAGAGTTAATAACCATTGTAAAATTAGAATTTAGAATTAGTGCATAAAGTTAGAATCTGTTTTGGATTAAGAGATTAACCTAGACTTTTTGCTTGGTCCAATTGTTGATTAATTGTAGCATAATTTCAATTAACGTTTGTTTAGAAAACTAATTTCAATTTGATTTAGATATTGAATTTAGACCTTAATTCCAATAATTAGATCTAAAGTTCACTAATCGTTTAGTCTAATTGCTCATTAATTGATTTTTTACTTAAGTACACTAATCGAATTTTAGACTTAATTGTTCATTAATTGATATTGCTTAATCATAACCTAATTGATGTTTTTGCCTAATGGTTCACTAATTTTTTAGCTTAATCGCTTGATAATCTTTTTCGCTTAATCGCGCTATTTGATTTTTGCTTAATTGCCTTAATTTTTTTAGCTTAATTGAATAATTGTTTTTAGCAATGGCACTAATTGTTTTTTAGCCTAATTGGGTTCATTAATTGTTTTTGCCTTGATGGTCCACTAACTAGTTTTAGAATTAGAACTTTGAACTAATTGACATTGAGTTAGTTCTAACATCGATTAATCGTTTTAATAGTTCATTTGTTAACTATGTTAATAGTCCTTAATATGTTTTGCATTGATTTTTGGCTAATTGATTGTTTACATTTTAGTATTGATTTCAATCACTTCTTATTGACATTTCCTTTTGATCTTAGTTGCTCACTTTGGTTATTTCCATTTGAACTTTGACTAATCTTTGAGTTTATTTTGTAGTGTTTCACATTAAACATAGAAGTTGTTGTAGTATACACAGCTGCTATGCACAAAGGGTGCTGTAGAATGTTGATATCCTGGCTGGCTGCATATACACCCATTCTATTCTGGAAATAGTAGCTGTTATAGATTGTTTTTACTTGTTCCTATTTTTTACAGCTATGCAGGTGCTGGAGCGCTGTTGTTGCTGCTGTTTATGATTTATTGCCTTGTTTTATTATTTTCGAAGAGCATTTGGTTCCATGTCTTTCACGGATCCATTCCACTTTCTAACACCTTTGTTCATGCTAGGTTACTAGAAGCTTGTCGGTTTTCTTATAGTTTGCTTGCGTTGCTACGGATTGATATCCGTTCGGTATCACTTCTCTTCTCTTTTACTAATTCCGCATTTTTCCTTTTTATGCCATGAGAAGTAGGATTGGGAGTCCGTGCCACTTGGCCGGCAATGATGGAAGTCATCAAAGGAGGCTCTATTTTTTATTGTTTAATATTGTGCCTGAAGACCTCTATGAGGCATCCCATTCCCATTCCCCCCTGGCAAGACCTCCAAGAAGGCAATTGACGGAAGTTAGGGTTCGCAATCGACCCCCGTTATTCTAGTCGAGTCGTTCTTAGCTCTCATTACATGATTGAAGCTTTGAACTTTACCTGCTTCTGTTATCGAGTCGGTCAAGTGGAAGATAGGGTTCGCAACCAACCCCCACGCTTTTTCTTTAGCTCGCATTGACCAATGCTGATGCTTATGTGATCTGATTCACATCTTCCCCTTTTTTATTCTGCTCTCCATGGTTCTCGATACCATTGGGTGAGTACCCCTATTTCCCACAGCTAGCTTGTTTGCCTCGGTTGATATGACCCCTTGGCTAAAGCTTCCCCTTTTTACTTTGATTGTTTGACATGACTGCTTATTGACACTGTTTACTCTTTCATTGCTTTTAGTTCATTTTGTGATTGATTTATCATGTGTTTACTTGTCTGATGACATGATCCCTTAGGATTCCTCGCTCCACTTAATTTTGGATTAAGTCGGAGGTAGGAGAGACATTAGGATAACAATCCATGTATGCTAACATTAGGTAGAATTCCCTTTCTTACCTCAACCATAGGATCAATCTTTGCATGCTAACATTAGGACCTAGCTTCCCCTTAGCATTTTTCTTTCAAACCTTGAGTCTCTCTTTCTCATCTTATAATAAAAGTAAAAACACTTAATAAAGGCATAACAAATATTGTATTTAGGCCTTTCATGTGGAAACAAGGAAGTGAGGGGTCTTCTCTCATTTCCTTAGAATGTTTAGTATACGTCCCGTCTTGGGTCGATATGCGAGGCATTCGATCCCATGTGAAGGACTTAAATACAATACGAGTTACAAAACACAAAAACAATCAAAACATTTCTTTCTTAAAACACAAAAACAAACAATAACGTCTTCCCTTCGGGAATTCTCTTCTCATCTCACTCTTTCTCGACGTACGAACGTGCTTCTCCTCGTTCCCTTGCAAGACGGTAACACCTAAGTCTCCATACAGCGAGCTGCAACACCTGAGCTAGAACGTTAGCCGTTCCCTAAAAAACACAAATAATTCATCCCTAGTGAGGGGAACTACGTCGCTCTGATTCTCGCGTGCGAGCGAGATACGTAGGCAGGAGATCGTGCGATATCTCTCCGAGCACAACCTTTCTTTGTCACCTCTTTGTCTCTTTTTGACCCGTAGGTCAAACTACGACTGCTCTGATTTCCTCCTTCTGGTTAGATTGAGGATATGTAGGCACGAGACGATGATGTCTTGGCGAGCAACCTTCCCCTTTAGTTCACGTCCGAACTACGTTGACTCTGATTTTCCCATTCCCGAGGGAATACGTAGGCCTAGGACTCTGAGGACGTCCTATCGAGTCTTTTCTTTTCCTTTTCTTTCCCGTTTCTTCATTCTTTTCCGCACCTGTTCCTTTCGCTTTCTAGTAGCAGTGGATCTCCAGATGACGACACCCTTTGATCGAGACAAGCAAGCGTGGATCCCATCGAGTACGATGGATGCGTGGGGGTGCTAATACCTTCCCTTCGCGTAACCGACTCCCGAACCCAGTTCTCTTGGTCGCAAGACCATGCTTTATCCTTCCCTCAGGTTTATACAGTGTTTCCTTTCCCTCTCTTGGGATAAATACACATTGCTGGCGACTCTGTTTCGGTGCCACTTTCGCGTTTGTACCTGGAAGAAAATCCCGGGAGCGACAGCTGGCGACTCTGCTGGGAAGCGACCCCAAAATCTCTGGTTTCCTTAGTGAGTCAATCCTAGCGCTTATCTGTTTTTCTTTCATTTGGTGTTTGCCGTGGTGCTGTGTTTTGCTGTATTTACTGTTGTACCATATTGCTATTTACTGTATTACTGCTTTACTGTACTTTATTGTATTTATCTCATTTACTGCATTACATATCATTATTATGCTGGACTGTGCTGTTGTTTTCTATTTGGTGGGCAGGGTATTCTGAGAGATAAGCCCACTACCCAGGCTTGAGTATACACATAGGTATTAGAGTGGATAGTCATGACGCTTGCGTGGTGGTGACCACGTATTGTTGTTCATGAAACCCACAACCAGACGAGGTTCTATCAGGAGCTTTCTGCTACTGCATGTTATGCAGGCCAGTAGTTATTCTCTTGAGGAACTGTCGACTCTGGTGACCATTCCCGAGGACTCAATTGCGGCACTCCTCCCGAGATGTGACAGTGGCAGACCACCTTATATGGAAAACCCATTGCACATTCTCGATCTGAGGACCCAATGCTGGGAACTTGCTGTAGGATGCCTTTTTGAAAGAGAATTAGTGGAGGCACTCCTCAATTGGCGATAATACTGTACCCCGAGGGATGAATGTACTATTGCTTCTCGACCTTAGTGCCAGAAGCTGAGGACCTTTCATTTTGGAGAATCAGTTGAGGCCTCCTCGATTGATGATGATGCCAAACCAGAAATGGTGAACGTATCATCATTTCTCGACCTGAGAGCCCGGATACTGAACATCCTAGTACCCACATGTGAGAAGGGCGGGTTGTTTATAGGTTTGCAGGTAACCTTGACTTTCATCCTACCTGGTATTCTGGTTCTCTTATCAGTGTGGGCTCATCAGCCTGGTATTATGGCATCATGATTGGTCGGATATCCTGGTATTCTGATTAGAGCAGACACGTGAACTTATTCATTCATCGGCACAGCACAACACTTATTCAGACTACATGGAAGCTTTGATCCCATGTCTTATTGCATTCATATTATTGCATTGCATTTGCATTTTTGCATCATTCTGCATATCTTTCTCCAGGCCAGACCAGTGAGCTCATCCATCCGTTGCCTCGACCTGCAGTTGGTTTCCCGATTTTCGTATTGGACTTGAATCAATATTTTGGGGAGAATCATGAACTCGGAAGAGACGAATCAGCTTGTGACCAGGGCCGATGTTAAATTGATGAAAACTCATTTGGACCAACTAATGGAAGCTGTGGCCGCCATGACAAGGGGAGGGGCCAATATTTAGAGAATTGAGAATGTCATTCCACCTCTAATGAACAATGTTGCTCAAGCTCAGCCGGTGTGAATCCATTTTGAGAATCAAGTTATGCAAGGACGTCCTTTTGTCCGAGGTGGACATTTGTCTTCTCTCAATGATGCTGATTATAACAGTTTTGTATCCTCTGTGCCAGATGTCCAAGGGGTAGTTCCAATGATGAAGCCTAAGGATCCACGATATGTTGATGACGAAAAATACTATGTATTGGACGAGAAACTTAAAGCCCTGGAGAGGCGTGATACTCTTGAGTTGATTGCTTCGTTCATGTGTTTGGTGCCCGGCCTGGTAACGCCTCCAAAGTTCAAAACGCCGAAGTCTGAGCAATACAAAGGGAATGCTTGTCCAAAGCAACATTTGGTGATGTTTTGCCGAAGAATGACCTGTCCACAACGACAAACTCATGATTCAATGTTTCTAAGACAGTCTGAGTGGGGCATCAGTGTATTGGTATATGCAGTTAAAGAGTGGTTGCATCCAGTCATGGTCAGATTTACCCAATGCCTTCGTGAAGCAATACCACTATAATCTTGACATGGCTCATAGCCGAACGCATTTGCAAGACTAGTCTCAAGCAGATAATGAATCATTAAGAGGGTATGCTCAGAGATGGAGAGAGTTAGCTACTCGTGTTCAACCACCTCTTTCGGATTGAGAATTGGTAGATTAGTTCATGGATACCTTGCAAGGTGCGTACTTGGAAAAGATTATTGTCAATAGGGCGGCAAAATTTTCTGACCTGGTAATGGTGGGAGAACATATCGAGAGTCTGCTCAAGTATAGAAAAATGCAAGACGTCTCGAACTTCCAAGCTAATGAAAGTGCATCAGTTGTCAGTCCTCAGAATCAACGGTCATATCGCCGTCAGTCGCGTCAACACGCCTGACAAAGACCAAGAAAGTCGAGAGGCATTTCACTCAGTTGCCAATGTCGTACAGTCGGATGTTGCCAGATTTAATCAAAGGTGGATTAACATTGTCGAAGAAATTAAAGCCAGTGCCTTTTCCATTACCCACCAGGTTTTGATGTCAGCGCCCATTGTGACTACCATACTGGGGCACAGGTGCATTCAACTGAAGGTTGTAAGGTAGGTGGGTCCATCAGTCTAAGTTATGGAAGAAGGCACCGAGAGCAGTTGTGCAGGTGGTTATCAGAGTGACTTCAAAGAGCAATTCTGAAGACGGCTAACTCATTAGCGAATCATGCTTGGAAAATCCCAGTTCCTCGAAGTTGGCAATCATTATATTATGTCATTTCTTTGCATTCGTAGTTTCTTTCCTGTTAAAGTGCAAACTCATTTGTAAAACTTGTCTGTTTTTAATTGATAATGGTAATGAAATGAATATGCATGTTATGATTAAATCAAGTCGTGTTCACTCATATTTTTTATCGATATCATATTCTTGTTTAAGCAGGAGCCTAGGGAGGATGACGAAATCGAAGACGCAAAAACTTCTGATTGTATGCTTTTGGATAAAACCCTGTTGATGATGTACAGGCATTGTTTCAAATCCCCAAACACTGGAGATATAAGGGAGATAAACCCTCGTTGACCCCTTTGAGCCTTGAAGTAGGAGTTTCTTTTCGTATGAAAAAACCCTCAATCTTAACCTGGGGCAAGGTAGGTGTTAGTTAATTTGACCAAGCGTTCAAATTTCAAAAGGAGTGTGCATCTGAGGATCCATTACCTGCTACTCCACCGTCAAGAGGTCAAGAGATGTGAAACCACAATGGTTATCCATCAACAATCAAGGAGTAAGGCAGTCACAACCCTTTCAACAAAAGTCAAGACAAGCCAGTGTCACACGATTTGTTCCCGGAAAAAAAAGGGAATAAAAAAAGAGAAAAAGAAAAAAGCCCGCTAAGTCGAAACTTGAAAACAAGCGACTTAGGCAAAAGTCATGGTATCCCGCTGGACTTGAAAATCTAAAGATTCAAAAGAATCAGTCCAGGCAAAAATTAGGGATCAAGAATCAAAAGAATGAGAAAGCGAAAAACAAAGGCATTCCAAAAGAAAATCCTCGAGCAAGAACAAAGTCGTGTGACTACGAACAAAAGACAAAGGGGTGACTGTTACTCCAAAACCTCATTGGGTCTCAAACCATCATATGCATGGGTTCCTTAAAGATCACAAAATCTTTTTGAGAGGCGAACGCTTGTGCAAATTAGCTGAATGTAGGACTGGAAAACTTCACGAAGAGTGGGTGGGCTCCAATAAACTTTGAGCCATAAACCATTTTTCTCAAAACCGTGAACCAGGCCACGTTACAACCTTTAAAAGACCTAATTAAAGCAGGACTGTTTCGAAAGCATACTTCGGTTAATATCGCGTCAGTTCTGACTCCCAAGAGGATCTTTCTTACCATTCATGGTGGTATCGATGTGACATTCAGATAAGTGATTCGTTCACTACATGTCACCATATTTTTCCAGTGAACAGACTTGGATCTCAAAACTGTCATATGCATTGCATTAAAATTGCCATTTTCAAAACGATCAGTTTTACTTGCGAGTAAGTACAGGACATCAGGAAAGTTTCTACAATGGAAAGATTGATCAAGATGAGATGCAAACGCCAGAAGACTTCGTTGAGCAGGGGCAAGTCATTAAACGAACACGCCAAATGGGCAAGCCATTCCAAGATTCATCTAATCTGGGGTAATCACGTCGATAAATCTCTTCAATGTGTAGCCAAGCTGTGGCAGTCATGTTGAGAAAGTCTTTTCAGAGAGCGGTCAATCATAGGCAGTCACGTCGAGAAATCTCTAAAAGTTCAGCCAAACTGGGGGCAATCAAGTTGAGATCCGTTGAATCTCTCCAAAAGCATTCAAACTGGGGCAATTATGTCGAGATTCGATAAATCTCTCCACAAACGGGTAATATGGGGCAATCAACTCAATTTGACAAATCTCTCTAAGATCAGTCAGGGGCAAAATCACTGCAAGGATTATATTGAGGCAGACCACCTCAAGAGCACGAGAAGCTACCCTACTCCAAAAGACAGTTAATCAAAAGCACCTCTTCAAGATTCGGTATACTGGGGCAGAGTATTTCAAATCTTTACGAATCTTGTCGAGGCAAGTTCTTTCATGCACTATGCAGTTTGGGGCAGTTACGTCGAGATCTATAAATCTCTCAGAGAGTTTGAATACCCTGGGGTATTTTGAATGCCAGGTTTTCTGTAAAATCCTCTTGAGACGGTTTATCCCTATAGACCATGTGGTACGAGGCAAGTCGGGAGTTCGCTTGTGATATCTGGCATGTAGTCGATCAGTAGAAGTATGAAGCGCGAAAGTAGTTCCTAACATGGACTTTCTTTTCCTCGACAAGGCACCAGAGGGTATCGTTCCTCAGTGAGGTATTAGCGTTGCTAGTTGCCCCCGACAGAGATAGCCAAGACGGCATTGTCCTCGGCAAAGTATCCTCCCTAGCGAGAGACATAAGGTTTGGTTTCCCCAACCGGAGTTGGATTTGCCTTTCTCCAGCAAGAGTTCGAGTCCCTAGACAGGGTAGAGATGGTTTGATCCTCCCCTCCAAGCAGGTGGGCATCCTTTTACGAAGCTCCAATGATCGTTCCTCCCCAAGCAGAGACGGTTCCTTAGCAGGGAAGTACTTCCGAGAGGTGGTCATCCCCAGCGTATTTACAGAGCTTCATGATCCCCAGCAATATCGTCAAATGGTAGTACTGTAGCCAGCATGTTCAGAAAAAGATTCTCATTTCACTCTTTTGTCACAACTTTTACTGATTGAATCATCGTCTGGCCGACGGTCGCGCACGACGATTCGATATTAACAAGTCAGTTTCAAATGGGCAGGGTTGTATCTTATTAAGTCGATTCTCCTATTCAGTACTTCCAACAGCTACAAGCTTTTCTGTGTCGATAACGGTTGCAAATTCCCCAACAGAATGGCCTCGCAGCTAATGTTCAAGACTCAGTAAGTGTCCAGGAGTTTGGAGATGTCGAATCTTCTGTAAAATCCTTCTGGGACATTTTCTTCAAATCAGCCTGGTATCATGGGGCAAGAGCAAGAGGTTGACCCTCCCAAGCGTGGGGCATATTGAAAATTCCTCGGCAATAGGTGTTCCAGATCTATTATCCCCAGTAGAGTTTGAAGAGGCGTGGTCTTCTGTAAAATCCTCTCAAGGGACATTTCCAGCACGAGACACTCTGGAGTGGTTTTCCCCAGCAAAGTTTGTTGTAAGCTCATTATTCCCTAGCGGAGTTACCTTCCTTTCCGCAGCATCTCTTCTGCTGAGGACCTCTTTGCATTTTGCATATAGTATGCATAACATCCTCAAAAAGCATAGCATTCCATTGATATGGAGCATTACGGCAAAACTCAAACATATGCATGCGAACATAAGCCAGGTTCAACCATTTACCTGCAAGCCAGAGCAGTTAACAGACGAAACATTGTCACGCAACCTCAGCAAAGCTTCCAACACTTGGTCGTACAGGGTTAATTCAATACCCGTTCGCATTAACTTTGGACGTCCGTCCGTGTCTTTTTCAGCGCTCGTCCGTGTTCTTTTGACACTCGTCTGCGCCCTCTCGTATTTCCTCAATACTTCGTCCATATTGATTTTGAACACTCGTCCGTGTTCCTCTAACACTCGTCTGTGTTCGGTTTAACATTTCAATCCCCAGTAGAGTTATCTTTTGTTTTAACCTTGCAACACTCGTCCGTGTTGGAGCTTCCTATTTCAATACTCGTCTGTATTGATCCTTAACACTCGTCCGTGTTTGAACTTTAGCCAGTACTCGTCCGTATTGACTTTGGAGATACTCGTATGTATCCTATTAATCATCGTCCGATACTCGTCCGTATCGTTGACTTGGTCACTCGTCGTGTTCCTTTGATGATTGTCTGGTGCTCGTCTGCATTGTTGACCTTTTGACACTCGTCCATGTCCTTTTTCAACACTCGTCCGTGTTTGAACTTTAGCCAGTACTCGTCCGTATTGACTTTGGAGATACTCGTATGTATCCTATTAATCATCGTCCGATACTCGTCCGTATCGTTGACTTGGTCACTCATCGTGTTCCTTTGATGATTGTCTGGTGCTCGTCCACATTGTTGACCTTTTAACACTCGTCCGTGTCCCTTTTCAACACTCGTCCGTGTTTGAACTTTAGCCAGTACTCGTCCGTATTGACTTTGGAGATACTTGTATGTATCCTATTAATCATCGTCCGATACTCGTCCGTATCGTTGACTTGGTCACTCGCGTGTTCCTTTGATGATTGTCCGATGCTCGTCCGCATCGTTGACCTTTGACACTCGTCTGTGTCCTTTAAACACTCGTATGTGTTTTCTTTCAATACTCGTCCATATTGACCTTTGAGATACTCGTCCGTATCTTATTAATCATCGTCCGATACTCGTCCGTGTCGTCGACTTGGTCACTCGTTGTGTACCTTTGATGATTGTTCAATACCCGTCCATATTGACCTTTGACACTCGTCTGTGTCCTTTAAACACTCGTCCATGTTTTCTTTCAATACCCGTCCGTATTGACCTTTGACACCCGTCTGTGTCCTTTAAACACCCGTCCGTGTTTTCTTTCCATACTCGTCCGTATGGTCGTGGATACTCGTCCGTATCCCTATTTCGATACACGTCGTATCCCATATTCAGCGTGCAAATTTTATGGTTGTTTTGGTATTCAATCATAATTCACCTTGATTGTCTGAATATCCATTATTTCATCCTTATCAGCTTAATAGATGATTGAATAGGGGCAGCTGTAACACCCCAAAATTTTCCCTCTTGTTGTTGCCTAGCTTATGTTTCATTGCATTGCATTTACATCTCATTTCATCTCATAATCATACATTTGCATCGGGCTCTTGAGGCGTGGGATCAAGGTTTATGTGCAGGCTCAGGGGGTTCTCTCTTATTGTGAGACTCTCATCTTCATTTCGGGTTGAATTCTCATCAAGTGTATCTTCTTCAAGCTTTCTCAAGAGTATCAGGTGGCTCAGGGTTCCTTATATTTTGTACGAATTGGTTGATATTCATCAATTGAAGATGGTGATTGGGGTTCATGGCAAAGGCATCTTGACATGAGATCCAGTTGTGGATTTATGTTGTGGCCAGGACAAAGTTATTTTCTCAATTGCTTATTGTTCATTGCGTATAATACAAGTTAATGAGGAAGGAGATTAAAATTGATTCGAGTAGGAAGCTCATTGAGAATTTGAGTTTGAATTTGGATTGGGCAAGTGCTTTAAGATACTTGGAGTTCTGGATACAAGTTCATAAAACCATATTCGTATCCACTCCATACCAAGGACCATTTTAAACCATGTCATTCCTAATTCATAAACCATGTTATACATTTTTAGCCAATCAACCATTATCCATTCTTATCTAGCCAAGTTTTAATTCATTTGTTAATTCTAAATTCAATTTGGACATGGACAACCTAATCCCACATACTTGATGGAAGTTGGTTCTAGTGAATTCGCTGTGAAGAAATATGTTCTTAGGAAAAAGCCTCTTGAGAGATTATTGGCTACAACTCATGCTATTGAAAGAGTTTTTGGTTCTCCAGGATATGGGCAATAATACCAAAGTTCCGGTTCCCCTAATTTTATGTTTGTGCAATGATTCATCTGTTATTGGGATAGCATTTTATATTAGGGAGTATTTGGACGGACATATATTCTTTGACCCAAATTAAATGGGCTATGGTCGGCATCTAAGCCAAAATCACGGTGATGGCATCTTTCAACAATTTGAATAATAGCATGAAAACATGGAATAACTCCAACAAAACATAACAAATGAGATGAAGAATGCCAATAAATATCGATTGAATTAAAGCATGTTTGGCATTCAACAATTACCCTAATTATATAAGGTTGAGAGATAACTTAGGTTTAGGGAATTTTTCTATTAGTACGTGAAAAGAGAATTAGAGGCACAAGGGAGATAGAGGGTTAGAGCGTTGGAGAGAGTGAAAGAAAAATCAAAGACCATAATTTTGTTATTGTTGCAAGAAAATCCAGGTAAGAGGGAGAATTGATTTAATAATGACTATATGCTTGAGGGTAGAATGAAGGAGTCCTTAACTTCCATTAGGATTCTTTGAGTCTTGATAAAATTCTGATCTTGTGATGATTGAATTGATGTTTATGTTGTTATTAATATTAAATTTGTGCAGTGTGTTATGTATGAAATTTTGTTTTGGTTTGTGGAGCAAAGTTCACCATTGTTGTGTGTTTGAAGGTTTGAGAATAACATGAATATATGAAAACCATGAATTAAATGTATTGATTTAATAAAGTTGGGTGTTTTTGATGACTATATAATATGTATGTGCTGTTTTTGGTCGAATTTGTATGATTGAGATGGGAAAATTGGAGTTTTACAGTGAACTCCATTTAGTAGAACGAATTCTGCAAATTTCAAGGCGATGACGAGCGTCACCACCGTGACGGGTAACCCGTTATGCTGCACAGGCTTGTGTTTCAAGCCGGTCGTCACCTGAATGACGATCTGAATGTTTGGGGTTGGTGACGGGTGTCACTACTGTGATGGGTAACCCGTCATGAGTTTGCAGTGAATGCAGATACTTTTTGTGATGATGTTAAGTTGCCAATTTCGATTATTTTGACTTTTGTGGATGTATGGGGTACTATTATGCACTGTTAGTTATTGTTTAAATGATGTTTGGTATGACTTAACTATTAAACATGATTTTAATCGATTTTATAAAGTAATTGATGAATGATGAATATGTGCATACATGACGATGATGTTTGTTAATGGTTGCGAATTATAATGATAATATGATGTTGTATGAGCATGATTTTTGTTGCTGAATTATGAGTATGTTGTTGTGGGATGATAGTTCGGAAGGTGAACTACACCATTGAATTCCTCGTGAAAATCAAACAACTTTGGTGTTTGCATCATGTCATTTCATTGCATATTGAGAGAGTTAGCATTTGAAGATGATGAAGGTGATGATAAACATGAAGCTGAAGAACAACAATGGTGGTGGCGCCGTTTTTCAAAATAAAATGTATTTTTAATATATTATTATTTGCTTACAAGTCACCAACGACTTGGGCATTGCGTCATAATGGTTGTGTGTTTGGTTTGGAAGTGTGTTTGTGTGCAACGTCAGGGGTTCGAGTCCCCCTCACCCCAGACTTTTGCACTTTTATTTTTTTAACATTTTCTACTTGAAACAACATATATTATCTATTTCATGCGTTATTCATCACCACGCAGGCACCTGACTCAGTGGCTAAGGTTTTAAGCCCATCACATGGAGGGCGTGAGTTCAAGCCTCATAGAAGTAATTCCCTTTATTTTTATCACTATTTTTTATGGTTTTTTTTCACAACTTCATCCAATTATTTCACCAAGTAAAAATAATTATACTATCATACCCCAAATTTTACCCCTAGATTCCATCATCATTTTCATAACATTCTAGGCCTATAATTCATGCATAGCTAACCAAATTATCAAGATATTTCTTTGTGTTGCTTTGATCTGTGGATTAGGGTTTTGCACCAAGGAGATTTGGTTGATCCGTCAAAGTTTTGGATTGATCATCAATATATTAAGTTCTCATGATCAAGAGCTTCCCTACATCAACAATCAAGTGTTTTGTGGACTCATTACAAGTTTGTCAAACTTCAAATTCATCTGGTCCACAAACTAGCGTTTCTGATGAAAAGTCAACTGCATCTTTGACTTTTGACCAAGACATGATCTCAAGCATTGAGACATGATTCAAGACACTCAATTACACCATTGGGGTCCATCCATAATGTCCAAATAGCACAAGGGTTTGATTTCATTGAAGATCACAAAGTTCAAGTTCATCTGATACAAAAGTCAACCACTAACCAGACTAAGTTTGACTTTTGACTTTTTTTGGTCAAACATGGGTTTCTCAAGTCAAGAATGATGATAACATGTGATTGGGATCATGATTGATCAAGAGAAATCAATTAAAATGAGGTTACTTGCAAAGAGGGCAACAATGGAGAAATTAAAATTTTTCTAAGTCATGATATACAATGATTTTTGCTCATCTTGCCAAGGCCATAACTTCCAATCCAAGTAACAATTTTCTTTTATCCAAAGACCAATTTTAAGAGCTTGTTCCATACTACAACTTTGTCCTTGAGGATGATTTCCCAAAAAATGCATAGATTGAGAGATATGAAGCGATGAAGTTGGAGATTTATCACTTTTGAAACTTGGACACTTAGAAAAATTTCCAACAAAATCTGCCTTGTAAAAGTAGCCAACTTTGAAGCCATTTTTCACCATGATCCCTTTTTATTCAAGAAAAGTTGTCAACATGAAAGTTGTAGAGTATGTTTCAAGCTTTCCAAAGAGCTCAAAAACATAATTTTATCATGCTTGAGCTAGGAGATTCGACGAGATGAAGTTGGCACTTCAAACTTGAATTTTAGGTCATTTTGCAAGACATGAACTTGAAGCAAATCCATTTCAAATATGCAAATCCCTTGATTGCAGGTCCTATAACTTGCAAATCCATCCTTAATCAAAAGATTACACAAGTTTTTTGTGCATTGCACATTAATTTGAAGCATTATCCAAGAGTTTATGCCATTTATGGAGTGTTTGGCCAAAAAGATTACCCTTCCATTTGCATAAAGGAGCTTTAATCACAAGTCAACTTGTCTTGAGCTCCTACATTGTTTCTTCTGCTCTCAAACAATCTTTGATACTCAGAAGCAATCCCTCTAAAGTTCCAACCACCCTACAACAATTGTACTTTGCCTTGAAACTTCAAAATTCATGAAACTACCATTTGATTCCAACCAAACCAAGTTCCATAACTTTCTGTTTGCCTCTCATTCTCCCAAGTTTCTCTATAAATAAAAGACACCTCTAAGCCTCAAAACACACAAGAAATACACCTCAAAGCATTGCAAAACTCCTTTGCACCAGAATCACCCTTTCTCTCACTTTTTCAACCTCCATTGAAGTGAAAGTTGTGATTTCTCAAATTAGAGACTTTCCACTTCATTCAACCACCCAAACATCCTCAAAACAGTATTTAGAAGTGGTCTAACCACTTAGACAACTTCTGTATCATCCATATCATCATCTACCACTCTCACTTTCATATTTTGCAAAAAGGATCATGTGAGAGGTTCCAAGTCATTTCAAGCCAAACCAAAGACATCACTAGCTTGCTAGAGGATCAAGGAGGCTTATAGGATATTTATTTTGTTTCTGTAACTACATTGAAGAGGCATTGGACCTTACTCCAATAGGTGAGTGTTCTTGCACTTTGCGTGTTTTATACATTGAGTTTCAGTGTGTATAAATGGCATCATTAGATTCCTTGTAAAAATTTGAACAACTTTTGTTTTTACAACTTTGAATTTGATGGATAAATGAGAAAGATATAATGGAGGAAAGAATGAAGAAGAAGAACACGAGAGAGAAAAAGAGAGAGATGCGTGAGGTTGATGATGATGCTGAGGTGGCGCCATTTTCTCATTTTTAATTTCAGTCTTATTATTTAATTAAATGTTTGTGTTTTAATTAGCAGATGTATCACCACCCCTGTGATTAGAGCGTGCGTTTTCAAGGCTTTGTGTGTGAGCTTTGGGTCTGGGGTTCGAATCCCCCTCGCCCAGACCCTTTGGTTTATTTTATTTTTATTTCATTTTTCAACCTAAACTTAATATATTATTTTATGAATGCATCCAGTAAGCACAATGCGCGCATTGGCCCAATGGCTAGATTTTGGGCCTGCAACCATCAGGTCATGGGATCAAATCCCTTTGGCACCATCCCTATTTTTTTTTATCACTTGTGTTTTTTATGT
Organism: Lathyrus tuberosus; assembly: GCA_022829125.1. NCBI lineage: Eukaryota > Viridiplantae > Streptophyta > Magnoliopsida > Fabales > Fabaceae > Lathyrus > Lathyrus tuberosus. The sequence goes on from JALAZF010000390.1 coordinate 1,650,830, forward strand.
TTTCTTTCTCATTTTGATCCATTTATTTCACCACTCAAATTAATTCCTTTTGAGCTAATTTTTTTCACACATGTTATTTTTAATACCTATTTTGTGAATATGTCAAAAAATTCCAAAAAATATATTATTTTCATGCATTTTTACTTAGTCAAAGTAAGGCACTTTTTAGTGTGGTTTTAGGTCATTATTTGCTTTTCTTTGGCTTGTTCTTTGATTTTTCTTGGTCATGATGACTTGTATGAACATAATACACCATATGAGAACTTTGTTTGATGTTGATAGCATGAGCCTCTTGATTTTTGCTTAGGGTTTGACATATTTTAATGCATGATTCTAATGTTTATATGTCTTAAACTTTAAAGTTTGCCCTTATAACATTCTTTGAGCCTTTTCCATGATGCATGCTTGTTCTATCATGTCTAATTGAACCTTGATGCATGTTTGCCAATATTTTTGATTACCTTTGATCACATGTTCATAAATGTTTTTAAACTTTGATAACATGTCTTAGTATGATTCCTAAACTTGTATGCTTACCATGTTCAAACTCTCTTGTGATGCTTAAACTTTGATTGTGATCATGATGAACTTTAACATGTACCCTTGGTTATTACCTTGATGTTTTGAACCATGTCTTAAATTGTATTCATGATCAAGTGTTGTTATAACTTATCCATGATTGTTTGAACTCTTAAATTGTATTCATGATTAAGTGTTGTTATAACTTATCCATAATTTTTTGAACTCTTAGATTGTATTCATGATTAAGTGTTGGTAGTAAACCCTAATCCATGTCCCAACCATTAGTTCATGCTTATCCCAGTTATATACTTGAACTTATCATCCATGATTCACGTGTTTGATATTGTCATATCCATATTTGATTTGAATCCTTGTTTGATATTATTATATCCCTGCCTTGATTTACATGTTGACTGTGTTTCCATGACCATGATATTGTTATATCCTTCATGATGTTGTTGTTAAATGTTGTCACATTCTTTTACATGCTCATATGTTGTTACCTATGTGCTCATGTTGTATGCTTACTGTCGCATATGCAAAAATTAACTGGCAGAAAGGAACAGAAGAGTCGCCACTGAACGTTATTTATCCCGACGCAGGGAAAGGAAACGATCGAAGAAAACCTCAACAAAGGGAAAGGAATGGTCATCACAACCATAGTCTGGGTTCGGGAGTCGGTTACGCGAGAGAAAGGTATTAGCACCCTCTCGCATCCATCGTACTCGATGGGATCCACGCTTGTTGTTATCGATCAAAGGGTGTGGGTATCTGAAGCTCAACTGCTAACTGGAAACGGGGGAATGGAGAAACGGGGGGAGAAAATAAAAGGTGACTCGATAGGACATCGCCGTCCTAGGCCTACGTATTCCCTCGGGAGCGGGAAAGTCAGAGTCAACGTAGTTCGGAGGACTACGGGATTTTGGGGGAAGGTTGCTCGCCAAGACATCGCCGTCTCGTGCCTACGTATCCTCAATCTAACCAGAGAGAGAAAATTAGAGCCATCGTAGTTTGACCTACGGGTCGGTTTTGATTTGTTTGGGTTTTTTAATGGAAAACGCCAAGGTTTGCGTTCCAGCAGTTTTGGTGTCGCCGCTCGTTGTATGGAGTCTTATGCATTTACCTGTTTGCAGTAGAATGGAAGTGACGCTTCCCCTACAAGGGAATGTAAGAGATGAGAAGAAAATTGTTTGTTTTTGTCTTTTAAAAGAAGTGTTTTGATTTTTGTTTGTAGTATGCCTCGTGCTAAAGTCTATGACGTAGTAAGTACTTTGCGTAACGACTCACACGCCTCGCGCAACAAAGTATACTATGTACTTAAGGCTCATGGCACACGAAGCACACTTTTAATTATAAAGTGTTTTTGAGATTTTTCTTTATAGAGAGAAGAGACTCAAGGTGTAAAGCAAAATCTAAGGGGAGACTAATTGTAGTCCTAATGTTAGCATGCTTTTGTTGGTCCTAGGGATCTCGATCGCACTAGGGCGAGAGAAAAGGGGAAGTTAGTTGTTAGTGTGCTCGCCGAGATATCGCATCTCGTGCCTACGTATCCTCAGTCTGAAAAGAAAGAGGAATCAGAGCATCCATAGTTCACGCTACTATGGAACACAGGGAATGGTCTCGATCGCACTAGGGCGAGGGGAAAAAATGAGACTCACAGAAGGTCCAAGGGAAACTTGTCCCTACACGTCAGCATGTAATGATGGTCCTAAGGTCAGGATCAAGAAAGGGAATTCTGCTTAATGTTAGCATACATGGATTAGTCCTATGTTATGTTTTCTAACCTATCTAACTTGGACAAGTTAGAATAGGTATCCTAATGTGGAAGCAAAAGCTAAAACAACAATATAATGATATCACATATCAAAGTAGATCAATAAAAAAGATGTGAATGTGATCACATAAGTGTCAACATCGGTCGATGTGAGCTAATGACAATGAGCGGGGGTCAGTCGTGAACCCTACCTTCCACTTGACCGACTCGATAACAAGAGCAGGTGATGTTCAAAGCTTCAATCATGTAACGAGAGCTAAGAACGACTCCACTAGAATAACGGGGGTCAGTTACGAACCCTACCTTCTGTCAATTGCCTTCTTGGAGGTCTTACAAGGGGATACGGGAATGGGATGCCTCTTTGGAGGTCTTAGGCACAATATTAAATAAACACAATCAGAGTCTCTTTGGAGGACTTTAAAACAAATAAACAGCCTTGCCCACCTAAAGTAGGGACCCCCCAATCATGCATCTCTATTCCCACTTCTCATGGCATTTTGAAAGCGGTAAAGTCCGAGGGATATAAAGAGATGAGATGTCCTACCAAACGGATATAGATCCGTAGCAAAGCAACGCAAGCAAAAACAACGTAAGCACCTGTTAATGTTAATGAACAAACAAGTTAGAAATGAGCATTTACAAAGTAAACAAACTATGCCATTCTTGGAGATTTCCTTGAAGCACCTTGCCCAAATCAACAAATGAGTTAGAAATCACAAGGAAAAAGCAACAATAAAACAACTAAAGGAACAAAGCCTTAGTTGGTAAACACCTTTAGTTAAACCCTATCCACGTTAATGGACCAAAAGAACTCAAACAATTACAAACTATAGCAAAAGCTAAAGTCTACTTCAAAGTCAATTGTAAACTACAAAAGAAAGCCATTATAAGTTAGATGAATTGAATTAAAACATGAAAATGGACCAAGGTCAGAATTTGCACCCTTCATTGATGCATGAGAGTATCATTGAACTAACATAAAGATAGCACATGGATGCATTCATGAAGAGCAAACAAGTTATACACACTTGAGTTCACTAAGATGCAACATTTCAAATGCATTTAAGCAAAGAACAAATGAGTATGGATGTAGGAAATTAATAAAGCTCAAAGTCATAATTGAAATCAAGTTATGAACACCTAAAACATCCTACAATTATCAAGAAGTTTCAAGTTATCACATGTCTCAATCACTCAAGCAAAACTACCACAAGTTAACTTCAATCAATTCCTAAACTAGTGACTTGCAATACAAGTAATAAATGAAGTCATGAAGATGTAAATACACATGAGGCAAGTTTAGGTCAGTCGAGAAGGCACCCGCAAGTTATGTTCAAAGCTCACAATCAATGCACACAAGCGAAATTCAAAGGATTAAGCAAACTAGGCAAGTAAGTGTCAATTCCCTCTTAGGAGCCAAAGCAAACTTGATCATGCAAATAAGAATGGTAGGTCCAATTTAAATGAAAACAAACATTATAAGTCAGTACCTATGCTTCATAGCATCATGCTTACAAGTATCAAAAGGGATTGACAACAAGAGGTCTCAAAAGCACAAGTAGAATGCCACAAAGTTTATGCAAAATGGTGCTCAAAAAATACAAGCTTCCATGCACACTATGAACATACAAAAATGACTTGGAATGGATTATAGGTCCTCTAAATTGTGTCACATTCCAAGCATATAATATCAATATAAGTTTCCAAATCATGGCATAAATGCCTTCTCATCAAACATCTCACGAATACAACATGGGCACAAGCATGTTAATCATAATGAAAATGCATGGAAAAATGGTTATAAGCATTGGAAAAATGTGTGACTTAGAGCATAGTTGGATGAGGTCAGGGTCTAAACATGTCAAGAAGATGGGCTCAAATTTTGGCTTTTATCATGTTCAAATTAGTGCAAACAATTCACCTATGATCAATGACTATACATCCACAAGAGATTACCAAAAGTACACCTAAAAAGCCTCTAAAAAATCTCAAACAAATGTATAAGGTCCTTCAAAATGTCCACAAACAAAGTATCAAATTAGGTGCAAAAATTCAATTCACAACTAACTAAAAAAAATCAATTAGGAAGCATGTAATCAAGGGTATGATCATAGAAACATATTTTAATGTAAATTCAAGAAAAAATACCAAATCATACCAAAAATGGAATTAAAAATTTAGGAAAAATAATTAACATCTTCAGGTACACACCTGAATTTATTAATAATTTTCCTCAAACAGAAACTATTTTTTTAAAAATGAATTTCTAGCATGTATGAAAAAAAAAGAATTAATATACAAGAACTAAATCCAGGGGTGTAGTAGTAACAGGTATTCAGTTCATTTTAACTTGGGCTCAACCATTGGGGGTGCAAATAGAAATGGACTCAGGCCCAAGGAAATTCAGGGCCTGAGGGTGCACGATGGGCCTTCGCCCTCTAACAGTTAATCAAAACCGTATGATTGATCCTAAGAATCCTGTCCAATGGTCTAGATGCGTGTGTGCATGGTAACATACATGGGATTGCACGCATGGTATTGATGAGGGAAATCACAGGACGGTGACACGTGTCCACAGTGCGACACATGTCACCACCGGAGTGCTCTACACACCACCCTATCCTAATCCAAAATGAACACGGTTAACAAAAACTCAATATAACGTGAAGCACTCTCACTAACCTATCTCTCTCTCCTCTAACCCTTCCTTTCTCTGCAATTTACTCCAAGAACCCTAATTACTCTCTCTCCTCCTCTGGCCAACCACCTCCAAAATCAAAATACCCTACATGAACCACCCCTTAAATCTCACCCTCGTTACGAATCCGGAGCTAAAACTTCCTAAAATCCATCCAAATTACGGGATCGTAACCACCAGAAGAGGAACCAAACAAATACAGAGCATGATAATCCACAATGGACTCTAAGTCCAAAGCCACAACTAAAAAATGGAAAATGAGCTCGTACCTTGATGACGATGATGTTAACAACAGAATGCTAGGTAATCCGTTTCTTTCTGTTCTCACTTTCGTTAGCGAGCTCTTCTTCTATTCCATGAGTTTTTCCTTGTTCGTTCTTCTCCTTCCTCCTATCTTGAATCTTCCGTTCGATTGATAATGATGGTACGATTTTGTCACGATTTGTGATGCAGGCCTGAATTGTTGTTGTGAATTCTGACCTTCTTGTGACTGTTCTTGGATTTATTGCAAGTTATTGAATGAAGATGATGATGATTTCGTTGATTGTCTTTGAGTGTGTTGGTGATGTAGCGCGAGTTTTTGCGTGGTTGCGAAGCACTATCGCTTTGGCGTACTACATTTCGATTCAGTTTTTATCCTGTTAAGCTGATTAAGGAAGGGAAATAGATGTCTCAAATTAACCCTGGTTGCATACTGAGTTTAAACAAATGACTGTTGGTTTACAGATGCTATTAAGATTGTGGGTCTCTCTTAGGTTATTTTGTTAAAAAATAGAGTGCCTGGACTATTGGTGAGGTAAGATGTTAATGTGTTTAGATTTGATGCTTTTGGGTTGATTTAGTGGAGATAATGGGTTTTGGGTTTTGGATTAGTATGCTCGCTAAGATTTTTCCAATCTTATGCCTACGTATTCCCGTTTAACAAAACAGGGAAATCAGAGCGATCGTAGTTCCTCCTATTCTATGGGAGGAAAAAGGTTATTTTGGTGTCTTGTTCAAAGCCCAAGACGTGAAGCTAAATGTGGTTTGTATCTTGTTTAAAGCCCAAGATATGAAGTTAAATGTGGTTTGTTCAAAGCCCAAGATGTGAAGCTAAAGGGTTTGTATCTTATTCAAAACCCAAGATGTGAAGCTAAAGGGTTTTGATTTTAGAGAGAATTTGTCATCTCTAAAGGGGGATATTTGGTCTGTTTGTCACAACTGTTGGGTGACCGATTATAAAGGAGAATTACTTTAACTGGGATATGTGAATCCAACAATGCCATAATTTCCTTTATAGGGGATTTTTAACCTGAAGGAGAAGACTTTAACTCAGTTTAGAGCAATGCCATCTTTCCTTAGGAATTTCTCATGCTAAAAGAGGGACAGTGGCGTGGATGTAAATAATCCAGAGGCTTGCCGCTTACAATAATTAGATAAAGGAAAAGGAGTTGTTGATGTTTGTATCTTGTGAGCAAGGCACATATTTTGATGCTAAAAGTTTGATTGACTCAACCGGGGTTTTCTTATACAAAGCCTAAGAGGAGGCTATTGACCCAACAAGAGAGTGCTAACAAGTGACTGACTAAACAAGAGAGTGCTTTTATATGTGTCTTGTATGAAACCCAAGAGGGAGGCTAAAAGGTTTTGACTCCACATGAGGGTCTTTTATACTCAACAACAGAGTGATTTTGTATCTCGTATAAAGCCCGAGATGGTGACTGAGAGGGAAGTGACTCAACAAGAGAGTCTTTTATACTCAACAAGAGAGTGTTTTAGTATCTCGTACGAAGCCCGAGATGGAGGCTAAACATGTTTGACCCAACAAGAGAGTCTTTTATACTCAACAAGAGAGTGTAAAAAGGTTAGCTCCGCTGGGGAGAATCATTGTACAAAGCCCAAGAGGAGGCTATTGTGCTGGTGACTGTTTTAGTTTAGTGACAGGTCCAGTATGTTGGATAAAAGAGAAAATCAGTTCTTATAAAGGGAACGATTAAAGGTATTGTTGTGCTTTGGGATTGATCAGAGGACCAGGGTTACTTCCTTTTCTTTAAGGAAATGGAAAATCCAAAGGGTATTGAGACTGTCCAAGTCTACTGGTGTTTTGAGAAATCGATTCTCAGGAAGTGAATGATCTTTGTATGATGCCAAAGAGAAGGCTGGTATGTTAAGGGATGAAGGTCAACCCATTAACAGGTCTGACACTTGACTCAGAAAGACAACTCTAGCAAATTGATGACTAGGTTCTGTTCCTATACCTGTAGAGGTCTCTAGGTCCTTGTACTAAGCCCAAGAGAAGGCATGAGAGCTTTTAAGAAGCCGAAGGGTCCTTGTACAATGCCCAAAAGGAGGCGGGGATGCTTTTAAGAAGCCTGTGGGTCCCCAAACCAAGAGAAGTTCAAGAAATGCAATTCACCAAGAAGATATCATTTCATGAAGGTTCTAGGTTTGAAGAAACTCAAGAGATGCCATTCACCGAGAAAAGATCATCTCTGGGGAGTAGAGTTTCTTTGACAATTTCTAAGAGTGACAGTCTGAGAAAGGGTTCACTGGGAATGCTGCCTTTCACGTCTCCATATTGTTTAACCCCAAGAGGAGGGAAGACTGTGTCTGGTAATCCTATGGGGATCTGTTTTGTTTGTATTTAAGAGTGACCAACAAGGCTTTACCTAGTGCTAGACGTAGTTGCCGGGGAAAACTCTAAATAATTATACTAGTATTACACAGTTGATATTTGACAAGTATATAAAAGTTTGTGAAAGAAGACTTACAGTGAGTAGCCCCGCAATACATTTATATATATGACAGCGGATAAAGAAAGTGGGTAAACACTTACTTGGTTGTAGAGCTTCCATGCTGTTTGGTTAGTTGTTCAACAAAGAAAGCTTTGATAACAATATTCTAAATCAAAGGAGAAAGTGCTTTGAAAAGGTTGTTGGGGCTTACAGCTCAAGGAAAGGCCCAAGGATTTATCAGTGATTGCACTGTTGTTTGAAATTGTACAGGGACTTATACAAGTGACTGAGGCCAAAAAGGTTTTCTGTACAAAGGGATGGGTCTTACACTCTCTCAAGAGGCCCAAAGGTGTTTAAATGAAAAGGAATGAGGCTTATAACACGAGGGTAGGCCCAGATGATTTGTTTTTTGAATTGGCGATCGCGCCGAGATTTCTTTAACATACTGGGTCTTATACAATGCATTGAGGCCCAAAAAGTTTTGGTTAAAAAAGGGGGTTGGGTCTTACACTCTATTAGAGGCCCAATGATTTATTTTTGTACAAGTGGTGGGGCTTACATCTCAAGGAGAGGCCCAGATGATTTTGCTAAAAAAGGCGACGATCGCGCCATTGTTTTTGAAAATACAGTGGCACTTATACAATGACTGAGGCCCAAAAAGTGGTGTATTTACAATGGGGATGGGTCTTACACTCTAATAGAGGCCCATGAGTGTTTGAAAATGATTTGCGAGGGTGAAAATCAAAGAAACCCTAATTTTGTTTTCCTTTAAAAGTAAATATTTAAAGAAAATCAAATAAAATGATAAAAATACCAAATAAGTTTGAATAAACCACTTGTGATTTTTGTTTAAGGTTTGAAAAAAATGAGGTTTTAATCACAAGATGAATTAAACTCATTTGGTTTTGATTTTCAAAGTAAATATTCACTTTTAAATGTTTAAAAATAATTAAAAAGGAATTTATTCACAAAAATACTAATTATATTAAATAACTAATATAAATTTGATTTTTTTGTGGAAAAAAATATTTCAACATTTTTGAGATTTTTTCCAAAAAGAACCAATAAAAAATAATTAAAATTGAGAGAGTTATTAATTTTTCAAATCATTAAAAATAATAAGAAAAACAATAAAAAGTGGAAAAAATAGCAAAAAGAGGATCTGGGGCGAGGGGGATTCGAACCCCATACCTTTTGTGTATAGGGCGCGCGCCTTACCACAGGTGTGGTGATACATCCGTTGATTGAAATACAACCACAAATATACAAGGCTTGCCTTGTTTTTGGCCTGGCCCAAGGCAAGGCAAGACAAGATTTTGGTTAGAAACGTGAAGGACATAACTTTCTCATTTCTCCATGGATTGGGACAAAATTTAGGTCTATCCTGCCTAGAATTTCACAAGGAATTCAATGGTGGTGGTGCATGATCAGTGCCATCTCTTGGTACAAGCATGAATTACATGATAAATTGGTGCAAACACAACACATATAACATGTATAAGAGATGCATGATCAGTGGACATCAAAAGAAAGCATGATTCAAAGAATCCAAGTTGTGATGCTTACCTCTTTTTAGAGCTTTTGTGCAATCTGCCAAGGGCTTTGTTCCAGAAGTGATTTGATGCTTTGAACAACCTCAAATGATCCCTTAGAAGCTTTTAGGATAGTTGGAATCAGCTGGAAACCTCAGGAACAAGTTTGAGCTCTTTCTTGCAAAAGGGGCAAAAGTGGCCAAAATAACAACTCTCTCAAATGGTGTTCAAGATGGGGGGAACCATTTGGGATAGTTCAAGGATGATAGTTGGAGTGTGTTTGAGGTTTTATCTAGTTTGGAAAGTGACTGAATCAAGACATGGCTTAAAAAATGCACAAAAGTCCTATTTTTGAGGTTTTGAGAGGTGACTTTGTGATTTTGGTGTTACAGGTCACTTGTGAGAGTTTGGACATCTTAGATATGACATATTCGATGAGTTTGGATCATGAGCTGTGGTGGAATTGCCCTCTAACTCAAAAACTCAGAGTTACCTTGCTATAGAAGGTATTTTTGCCTAGAGAGAGATTTTGAGGAAAGCAAGTGTTGTAGTGCTTTTGTGTACTCAAACTGAACACAATTGAGCTCTATTTATAGTAGAGCAAGTTTGTTTTGCCTGCAATAGTGAATGGCAACTGCAGCAGAGGTTTGGCCAATGTTGATAAATGAGAATCCAAGTCTCCTCTAGCCATTGACTAGAGGTTAGGGCACAGGCTACTGGTTCCCTTGGTCTTGGATAAGTCTTGACTGAATTCAGTTGGAAATGGCTCAGTCCATGCCACCTTGGTGCATCCATTAAATGCTCCAAACCAAAATTGGAGTCTTGTCCCTCTTTTAGGCATTTCTAGGTTTGGCATGCTACTTTTGGTTCCAAAGACTTGGGAGGCTTATGGATCAGGGTTTATCCCTCCTTGGTCCCCCCTTGAGGTGTTCAGATGGATAGATTTACTCGCCCTTTGCAAAATTTGAGCAAATCGAGCAAAACTCCCAAATCTGCCTTGCCATGATAGTTTGCAGCAATGCATATTGGCATGGTCATATCTCATGGCCCAAGTGAAATTTGATGGAGTTCTTGGCCATTTTGGAAAGCCCTCATATGATACAACAAGTGTTTGATCATAGTTGGTTTTGATACTTTTTGGATCCAAGTGAAAAATGCCCCTACATTTGGAAAAAAGTAAGACAGATTCTGACTTAGTGAAAATTTCACTAAGTGTTGGAAAAAAGTGACATTTTCACTTCTTGTGATTTTGATCATTCCATAACTTAAAATCCATGAGGAATTGGAATGAGTTGTGTTTTAAGCTTTTGTAGAGTGCCATGAGAGCTACAAATCCAGCTTTGGATGGGGAAAAATTGCCTTGTGGTTTAGGAGTTATGATCCTCCAAAGTTGGTACCCTAGCCACTTTGTTCCATAACTTAGAAAATTTCTAAGTTTTTATGGTTACCCCTTTTACAAGTGAGCCCACTTTTCTTGATTTTTCTTGATGAATGATGATTCCAATCACACATTAACATCATTTTAGGGTTAAGGAACCATAATTGACCAAAAAATCAAAAAGTCAAACTTTGACTTTTGGGCCCAATTGACTTTTTATCAGATGAATTCCAAACTGTGCGATCCTCTATGAAATCAAGTCCTTGACCTAAATCAAACTTGATGGATTGATTTAAAAGGTGTTATAGGGTGTATTGAATCATGTCCCAAAGTTTGGGAGCATGCCCTAGTCAAAAGTCAAAGGTACAGTTGACTTCTTCCCGCGAAACCCTAATGTGGTTCTAATGAACCTGAAACTTGGGAACCAAGCTTCTTGGATCAATCCATTGTTGCAAATGGATCAATGTGGTTTATTAGAGACCCTTAAATCCTCTCTTGAGGTCTTGGCTCATGATTTGTCCCAAAAGTCAACTTGGGGGTGAATTAGGTCAAGAAACCCTAATTCCTGATTTTTGATGACTGCATCCCCTGAGGTCAAAATTGACTTGATGATTGGGTCCATGAGGTTCCATGGAGCATATTAGGTTATGCTTTGAAGCATTGGCTTATGCCCAGAGGAAAATTTCCATCTGGAGGCCTTGGTCGACCAAACCCTAATTTGGTGACACTAGCGATCTTAAGGCTTAATCCACCTGGAATACTGCAACATTGTGCTTAATTCTTACTGTGGGAGTCCTCTTGATCCATTGTGGATGTATGAGAGGTTAGAAAAATTGAATATCATTTCATTCCTTGATTGATCCTTTGCCTAAAAGCTCTGAGAGGGCTTGAAACCCTGAGTCTGATTGTAGTGGATGCTCACCCATATCTGGGGAGACTAATGAGGTATGATGGCCCGTCCATATTGTGATGATGATTTACCCAATGATGGGAAATCTTAGTGGTATGACAGGTGAAGGTTGAGAGGTAGCGATTATTGAATTTGCAGGTCATTGCGATTTGGTCAAAGCTTGAAGTGAATTGAAGGTTTTGTTGCGGTTGTTGAATTCATGGCCGTGGCAGAAAATTGAAGATGCTGTTGAAGAGAAGGTTTTGTTGCGGTTGTTGAATTCAAGGCCGTGGCAGAAAATTGAAGATGTTGTTGAAGAGAAGGTTTTGGCCGTGGATGAATGGAGATGAAGGTTGGAGCTCATTGATTGATGAAGAGGAGGTTGAACTTCTTGCCGTTAGAGAATTTTTCTGTTAGAGATGGTTGTTTCTGTTATGATCGTTGTAACAGTTAGAAAGTGTTAAGAAAAGTTGTTAGAAGAATATTAGGGAAAAAAGATGGATCCTCTTATCAAATTTGCAGTGAGTTTGTGTTATCAGTAAAAATGGAAAGAAAAAAAAATCTGTTAGATTTTTTCTCAACTGAAGTGCACTTTGTTATGTATCTATTTTTTCAATGAAAATTTCTGCTATGTAGTGAATTGGCTGCAGATGAATTCTTCTGCCGTGCTACTATGTATTTGGTTTTGTTATGAATTTTGTGGACTTAGTTATGAAGATCTGCATCGATGGAGTTTTCCTCTTACGGCTGCACACCCCTTTCCTCACGTTGGCATTTGATATGTGGATTAGGAATATGGTTAACGAGATATGAATGGATGAACATGAATTTAGTAACATTTGGATTAATGAGAAGATAGTTGGCTGTGGTTCATAAAAGTGAACTTAAAAATGGTGTGTTTTTATTCAAGACAATTGGAGATGAATTAAGTCTTTTTTGGTTTGAATTTGGATTTTAGACAATGGTTTTGGGGTTTGAAAATTAAAGTGGATATGGATTCCAACAAATGGATATGGATTGAGAACGTGACTTTTGGAATTGGATATTGAATTTGGATTTGGATATAGAAAATGATTATTTGTAAAGTGAATGGAAATGGATTTGAATTCTAAAATGGTCATTAAAAATGGTTTTAAAGTGGCTATGGTTTTTTTACAAATGGACATAGTTACTAAAACGGACAGTTGGACTAAAAATGGATGTTAGGAATTGAATAATGATTTACGGTTGAAATGGATATGGGCATGAATTGAATATGGATATGGTTAGAGGTTTAGATATTTGGGTGGGCTTCTGTCTTGAATTCCAAGTAATCCACGTGAACAATCCTAACGTGCTCCTTAGGAATGTTGATCCTTTTGAATGTCCTCAAACCAAATTTTAAATCCAAATCAAATTCACCTCCTTGTTGGACCTCCAATTCCAGTTTCAAATCCACATAAACCCGTATTACAAGCAACAAAAAATAAGCAATCGAGATAACAACAAGGTCCTAACCACAATATAAATCCACGACTGGATCTCATGTCGCGATGCCTTTGCTATGAATGCTAACCACCATCTTCAATTGATGAATATCAGCCAAGTCGCACAGAAGATAAGATAACATGATCCGATGCCTCAGAAGCCCAATGCAAATGAATGAATATGAGTTGACCTAATGAAAAATGCAGATGAATGTGAACATAAGCCATAAAAAGTTAGAAAAATGTAGGGTAAATTTTGGGGTGCTACACTTACATGTTATTGTTATGAACATACCTTGAATGAACATCTCAATATGCCTTGACACCTCAGTCTTGTTTGAAACACATTTCATGTACACATGTGGTTATGTATCATCCATGCTTATGTGTTTGCCTTGATTGTTATCATGTGATTTCTGATGTTGTCATCTCTTTACTCATGTGCTTATTTGTTTTTGTCCATTTGACTTTGTTAAGTCATTCATGTGTTGTTTTGATTGATATCATGTTTGAATGTCATCCTTTAGCATGATTACTTTGATATCATGTTTGAATATCATTCTTGTTCATATCATCCATTATCACCCATAAACTCTTTGTTTATTTTGACTTTGTCAAGTCATTCTCCTTTTCCTCTTCCTTTCTTTTGTTGCCTAAATCCAAAGGAAGGATCTTTTTTGTTGACTTTATGTCATAGGTAGCTTAGGCTTACCTTAACTATCCCTTTTGACTTTGTTAAGCCATTAACCTTTCAACTTAGTCTTAGGTTAGAGTTTGTAAACTCTTTGACTGTGTTATGTCATGTAAGTGTTATTGTTATAAACACTTACTTTCCCCTTAGAACGTTGATCACTATCAAGAGTTCTTCACCCTTATTAAGGTGAACTACAATTGCTCTGATTCCATCCTTGTTAGGATACGTAGGCAAATGACTGCGAAGTCTTGGCGAGCAAACAAGCAATAAAACCTCCTTAGGTTCTCAATCTCATAATACCAAAAATTAGAACATTTCCAAACATTAGCAAGAAAATTACCATAACACAAATACTTTCAAGAGGTTCCTATAAGATACTATAGATACTTAGGGTTCTAATACCTTCCCTTAGTATAACCAACCCCCGAACCTTTAGATCTCTTTGCATTGTTGTTACATTGCATAATTAGGGTTTTATTCGATCTTTTCCCTTTCCTTTGGATAAATTAAAGTTCGGTGGTGAACATTCAATGTTTTGTGATTCAAGTTAACATAATAGCTTGATATCCGATTCTCACTGCAACACACACCATTCATAAAAAGAGCAAAGATCAATTGGAAAAGAAAAACTGTGTTGCTTTCAATCCATACACTCAGTGGGTCAATACCCAAGCTTGTGAACTTAAGATGCCTTATCCTTTTGAGAGACCTTCATAGTATTTCCCTAATTTATCCTCTACAATCCCTATTGAGAATATGGAGGAGTATCAAGAACTCTTGACCAGGATAAAGCGTGAAAGAGACACTTGGGAAGATAAATTTCACACTTCAAGGGCTGAGAGAAGAAAGTTAAAGAGGCAACTAAAAGGAAAAGATGACTTGATAGAAATCTTGGAGCATCATGCTGTAGAAAGACAAGAAGAACAAGAGAATTTATTTTTCTCTAGTCATATTCCTCCTACCTCAGGCGCTTGGAAGAAGATCGTCGATCAGCTTACAATGGAAAATACATGACTGAAGAGGCAGAAGAAGAAGCAACAACGTGGGGCTAGATATTCATCAACAATATTTCCTTAGGACCCATGTACTTATCTTTTTCATTATTGTTTTAGATCTTTTTGAAGTTGTACTTTCATTGTTGTAATCCTTTAAGTACATTAAATAAAATAAGATCTTTTTAGTTATTCAAAGTGTTATCCATTTTTATGATATTTGCAACATAATTGTTAAAGTTCCTTGCAAACAAAGTCATTTGCATTTTGCACATCATACATCATTCAAACATTTTGCATTACAAGAAACTTACACATGTTCTCACTTTGAAGCCAAACTATCTCATTCGTATATTACTCGGGCCAGTGGTCAGAAGAAGATGGACGGACTTGAGCAGGAAAATAGGGAACTTAGAGATGAGGTCACTACTCTAAAGGAAAATATAGAAAGGCTCGGCAACATGATAGAAGCGATGACGACTGCTCAGAATCAGCCGTCAACTCCGATTCAAAGGACTGTCATCTCAGAAATTGTCTCCGCACCCGTAACTATCATACTTATTGGAATTCCATAATATATTATACCTCTCGGCTATCCTTGGGGCATGCCTCCCAACTTTATGCCAAAGGGTTACAGATCTCCGGCTCCTAAAGCTCCGAGAGTCACAATAGTCATAACAGTGCCACTTCCCGTGCTACATACTAATCCATACATTGAAGAAAAAATCTTCCATGCTCCTCCAAGTGAAATTATAGGAGTGGATGAAAGATGGGATGAATTCTAAGATCAGTTCTTAAATATACAGAGAGATATTAAAGCTCCAAGGACAAGCCTTGTTTAGAAAGAATGCAGCTGACCTATGTTTGGTTCCAAATTTCAAAATACCGCTCAAATTCAAGTTGTCTGACTTTGAAAAATACAAGGGAAATTCTTGCCCTCAAAGTCACTTAGTTATGTATGCACAAAAGATGTCTACACAGACAGACAATCATCAACTGCTGATCCATTACTTTCAGGATATTTTGACCGGTGTTGCACTCAAATGGTACATGGGATTAAACAGTACGAAAATCCATACTTTCAGTGATCTTGGCGAAGCCTTCGTAAAACAATACAAATACAACCTAGATATGGCTCCTGACAGAGATCAACTCAGGGCTATGTCTCAGAGGGAAAAAGAAACTTTCAAAGAGTATGCTCAGAGATGGCGTGAAGTCGCCGCCCAGATTTTCCCTCCCCTCGAGGAAAAGGAAATGACAAAGATTTACTTGAAAACTCTAAGTTCCTTCAATTATGATTGTATGATTGTTAGTGCTCTTAATGACTTTACTGAAATGGTACACATGGGAGTGCGACTGGAGGAAGTAGTCCGAGAGGGACGGTTGACTAAAGGGGCAGAATCATCCAAGAAACATGGAAGTGGGTTCCAAAAGAAAAAGGAACAAGACATCAACACTGTGTTACAAAGCCAGTTAAGACAAAGATATCAACAACGACAGGTAACAACCTCGTCTCTTGTTATCAACTCAGCGCCAGCTCCGGCCTACCAGCATCAACATCAACATCAACAACAACAACCATAGTATTCGCAACAATAACAATAGCCTCTTCAGCAGGCTCACCCGCAATCCAACAACAATAATCGTATTCAAAGGTCACCCGGTTTTGACCCTATACCAATGAAGTACACAGAGCTGTTCCCAGCATTATTGGAAAAAGGCCATATTCAAACCAAGTCACCTCATGTTCTCCCAAAAGACCATCCTTATTAGTTCAAAAGTGACCAGTTTGCCCCTATCATCAGGGAGCACCCGATCATGGTATCAAGAATTGTTTTAGCTTCAAAGTTGATGTTTAGAGACTTATCAAGAATGGAATTTTGTCTTTCAAAGACACTAATCCAGATGTTCAAATGAACCCACTACCTCAACATGGAGGAGCTTCTGTCAACATGGTCTATGGATGCCCAGGAAACTATAAGATCTATGACATCCGCTTATTAAATATGAACTTGGTGAAAATACATGCAAGACATAGCAGATAGGGTCTTGTAGATCAACATGATTATGCAGCGTGTAGAGTTTTTTCTGTAAACAATCAAGGATGCTACTTTGTACAAGCAGCTATACAAGAACAGATGGACCAAGGTTGGATCCAGGAATACATAATGAGGGATTACCAACCAATCAATATGGTACATGGTTGTCCAGGGGAGTATGTAGTTTATGACATCAGATATATCAGGGAGTCATTAGTCAAATTTCACAAATGCTTGTGCGGACTTGATTACTTTGGTCCCAATCACCATGATCATGCAGCTTGCAGAAAATTTTGTAGAAGCTGACGTAGTTGTTTTCTTATCCAAAATGAAGGATTGCTAGATCGAAGAACCATCACAATCTTCCATGAAAGGGAACCCAATGATTATGGAGTGGATGAGGATGCTTACACCATAAACCCTCAGTTTAATGAACCGGAGCACATGGAAATTCCATTTAATAGTAGAAGGATTCCTAGTGTTCCTAAGCTTGAACCAATAGAGATCACCTATGACAGTCGAAAGACCACCGTGACTCCTTTGGTAATTTATTTACCAGGTCCAGTTTCGTGCAAATCTGAGAAAGCCATACCTTACAAGTACGGTGCCACCATGGTTGAAAATGGGAATGAGTTGCCCTTACCATCAATTGTCAACACCGCTGATGTGAGCCGAGTCACCAGAAGTGGTCGTGTGTTCAGCAAAGAAGCTGAGGATGGGATTGTAAGAAAGGAGAAGCGAGTTGAGAATCCTTTCGAACAGATTGGTCAATCAAGTGACACTAATCGGATGAAGGATAATGATGAGATTTTAAAACTAATCAGAAAAGTGAGTACAACATTGTGAATCAGTTGTTAAACACACCTTCCAAAATATCCATACTATCCCTTTTAATGAGTTCTGAGGCTCACAGGGAAGCTCTACAGAAAGTCTTGGAGCAAGCTTTTGTAAACCACGATGTAACAGTGGGTCAATTAGGCAATATTGTTGCTAACATTACCATTTGCAATAACATGAGCTTCTGCGATGAAGATCTCCTAGAAGAGGGGAGAAATCATAACATGGGACTAAACATCTCGATCAATTGTATGAATGATGCCTTGTCAAGTGTTTTGGTGGACACTGGTTCATCATTGAATGTCATGCCAAAATCAACTCTTACAAGGTTATCCTTTCAAGGCACTCCTATGAGGGGCAGTGGAATTGTTGTCAAAGCCTTTGATGGATCCAAGAAGACAACTATTGGTGAAGTTGATCTCCACATAACTATTGGCCCCCATACATTTCAAATTACCTTCCAAGTGATAGATATCCAAGCGGAGTACAGTTGTTTGTTTGGTCGTCCTTGGATCCATGAACTAGCAGCAGTCACTTCAACGCTACATCAAAAGCTGAAGTTTGTGAAAAATTACAAGTTGGTTACCGTATGTGGTGAACGGGCTTTGATTGTAAGCAATCTGTCATCATTTTCTTACTTGGAACCCAAAGAGGTCATTGGCACTCAGTTCCAGGGATTTTTGTAAGTAACGAAGATAGTAAGAGAAAAGGGGCATCCATTTCCTCTTGTAAAAATGCAGTTCGAGTGGTAGAAAGTGGTACCACTAAAGGGTGGGGACATGTTATGATTCCTACCGATAACAAGACCAGAGGAGGCCTCGATTTTTCTCCATTATTCACAAAAAATGTAGGAAAGAATGAAGTCATCCGTCCCATTCAAGATATTTTCCGCAGCGGGGGTTACCCACCCAATTCCTCAAGAGGTTGACGCCATTGATGGAGATGACTCTGAAGACGATCCCTCATATCCTGAAGAAAAATGGAAGCATTACCTTAACAATTTTGGATACATATCGCAAGAGGAGGCACATACTCCATAATACTCTCCTCAGGAGAAATTCGAGGGTGTACTTGAGTCAGGTGACGAGATGGTTGTTGAAAATTACAACACTAAGAAACGTCTTTCTCGCCTTGTTCAAACAAAAAAGGATACTATTAGGAGAGATAATTTTGGCTACATCATGGATAATCCTGAGTATGATTCATCTATTCCTCCAGAAGTCTGGGAGCCTTACTTGGAAACTCTTGAGTATGATAGTTAGCTGGAAGAAGCCTACATACCATTCCATACTTCTCAACCCGTCGAGAAGGCAGTTGAAGACCACCTTTTTGATAGATCTGTAAAGATTGCTAAACGAGACTTTATTCATTCTACTATACGAGAAGTGAATGTCATAACTGAAGACAGTTCTGAAAAGGATCCATCCACTTACATTGCACCATCTAGAGTTCTACAAAGGCTACCCGATCATCCTTGGATCATGCCTCACAAATTCATACGAGCTGCTACAGTTCCTACTGATCTAGATGCCGAAGAAAAACCTAAGAAAGTGAAGAAGTTTTCCAAATACAAAGCTGCATTCCGTATGCCCAAAATAGATGAGTGGGAACCTTACTTGGGAGATCCCGGATACATGTCACCAGAGGACGCATATGTACCATTCCACGCCCCGCGATCCGTTGAAAAGGCACCTAAAGACCTCCTTTTTGATATATCTGCGAAGATTAAAGATTCTACTAACACGACTCTGCCAGAAGTTAGCACCATTGTTGAAGAAAATCCTGAGAGGGATTCACAAGGCTTCGTGACGCATGGAAGGGTTTCTTAAAATTGGATAGTTGTTGATGTTCCAACTTTTTTCCACATCTCTAAGTAATGTTTTCTCTTTGTTTTGTCTTCTCGCCCTGCCCAAGGCGAGAGATGTTTTATAGGGCCCCCTTTTTAAAATATTTCCTCTTTGCTCTGCCCAAGGAAAAAGATTTGTTTATCGGGATTTTGTTTCAAGAAATAATCGATCAATAATAAAGATGTTGTTTTCAATTCCATGCTATTGTTTTTACTTTTTGCTTTTTCGGAAAATGGTAACTTAAAAAAGAAAAAAATGATAAACACTTTTAATGTCTGCACGCACTCCGCATTTATCTATTTTTCTAAAATCTAGCATCAATCATATGTGCAGATTAAACATCAAAAACCCCATTGAAAAACATGACCCTATGCCCTCTCCCAACTTTGAGTTCCCAGTGTTCGAAGTTGAAGATGAAGATGAGGAAGAAATTTCAGATGAAATTTCCCGACTGCTTAAGCAAGAAGAAGCCTCTATTCAGCCATACAAGGAGCCGATAGAGGTGATCAACCTCGGTTCTAAAGAAGATAGAAAAGAGGTTAAGATTGGGGCACTGCTTAGTCCAGCTATTAAAATAAAAATGATAGAACTTCTCAAAGAATTCCCAGATGTGTTTGCTTGGTCCAACCAAGATATAGGGTTGGACACCGATATTGTGGAACACCACTTACCATTGAAGCCAGAATGTCTGCCAATCAAGCAAAAGTGGAGAAGAAATCGCCTAGATATGGCCATCAAAATTAAAGAAGAAGTGCAGAAGCAGATGACGCAGGGTTCCTTGCCACGTCAGAATACCCTCAGTGGTTGGCCAACATAGTGCCTGTTCCGAAAAAGGACGGAAAAGTCAGATTGTGTGTGGACTACCGAGACTAAAATAAATCTAGTCCAAAAGATGAATTTCCATTACCACATATTGACATGTTAGTCGACAGCACCGCCAAATTCAAAGTATTCTCCTTCATGGACGGTTCCTTTGGATATAATCAAATCAGAATGATACCTGAAGACATGGAAAAAACCTCATTCATTACACCATACGGAACATTTTGCTACAAAGTGATGCCTTTTGGTATAAAGAATATGGGTGCAACCTACCAAAGACCTATGACAAATATTTTTCAGACATGATGCACAAAGAAATTGAAGTATATGTCGATGACATGATTGCTAAGTCCATAACTGAAGAAGAACATGTGGAGTATTTGTTGAAGTTATTCCAGCGTTTGAGGAAATACAAACTCCATTTGAATCCTAAAAAATGTACCTTTGGTGTTCGTTCAGGGAAGCCCTTGGGCTTCATTGTCAGCCAAAAGGTAATTGAAGTTGATCCTAACAAAGTCAAAGCCATTCAGAAAATACTAGCACCAAAAACTAAGAAGCAAGTAAGAGGATTTCTGGGTCATTTAAACTACATCTCCAGGTTTATCTCTCATATGACCGCTACTTGTGGGCCGATATTCAAACTTCTTCGAAAAGACCAAAGTTGTATATGGACAGAAGATTGCTATAAGGCCTTTGACAACATTAAAGAGTATCTACTTGAGCCTCCTATCCTGATCCCTCCAGTGGAAGGAAGACCTTTGATCATATACTTAACCGTATTGGAAGATTCTATGGGCTGTATGCTTGGCCAATAGGATGAAACTAAAAGAAAATAGCACGTCATTTATTACTTAAGTAAGAAATTCACAGATTGTGAATCTCGTTACACTATGCTTGAAAAAAAATCTGTTGTGCCTTGGCTTGGGGTGCTAAGCGTCTCCGTCAATACATGATTTGTCATACTACTTGGTTGATCACCAAAATGGACCCGCTCAAGTATATCTTTGAAAAGGCCGCTTTAACCAGAAGGATTGCTCACTGAAAGATGCTTTTGTCAGAGTATGATGTTGAATACCATGCTAAAAAAGTCATCAAAGAGAGCATTTTAGCTGATCATTTGGCTCACTAACCAATTGATGACTATGAATCTATCAAATTTGACTTCCCAGATGAAGATGTAATGTATCTAAAAATGAAAGACTGTGATGAACCCTTGCCAGACGAAGGGCCAGAGCCAGGATTCCATTGGGGATTAATATTCGATGGAGTTGTCAACGCTTATGGAAATGGAATTGGGGCAATCATTGTTACACCTCGAGGCACCCAAATTCCTTTTACTGCAAGGTTGACATTCAAATGTACAAATAATGAAGCTGAATATGAAGCCTGCATCATGGGACTTGAAGAAGCTATTGATTTAAGGATCAAGATCTTGGAAGTCTATGGGGACTTGGCTTTGGTAGTAAATCAGATCAAAGGTGAATAGGAAACACGTCAACACAGATTGATTCCTTACAAAGATTACGCAAGGAGGTTGTCCACTTTCTTAAACAAAATTGAGTTTCATCACATTCCTCGTGAGGAAAATAACATGGTTGATGCACTGGTTACATTATCCTCCATGATCACCGTCGGCCAATGGAATGATGTACCTAAAATCGATGTTATACGCCTTGATAGGCTCGTTCACGTGTTTACAGTAGAAGAGATTGTCGATAATATACCATGGTACCATGACATCAAGTGCTTCCTTTAAAATCAAGAATACCCATTTGGGGCATCAAAGAGAGATAGGATGACTCTCAGAAGATTGACTGGCAACTTCTTCCTGAATGATGATGTGCTATACAAGAGAAACTTCGACATGGTCTTACTCAGATGCGTGGATAGACACGAAACAGACATGTTAATGGAAGAAATTCATGAAGGATCTTTTGGCACTCATGCCAATGGGCAAGTAATGGCAAAGAAAATATTAAGAGTAGGATACTATTAGCTGTCAATGGAATCTGATTGCTGCAAGTACGTGAAGAAGTATCACAAATGTCAGATTTATGCCGACAAAATTCATGTACCGTCGACTCTTCTCAATATTTTCTCCTCTCATGGCCCTTCTCTATGTGGGGGAATTGACATGATAAGCATGATCGAGCCCAAAGCTTCAAACGAACATTGTTTCATCCTTGTGGCCATTGATTATTTCACCAAATGGGTTGAAGAAGCATCTTACACTAATGTAACCATGCAAGTGGTGGTCCGGTTTATAAAGAACAATCTCATCTGCCGTTATTGTGTCCCAAGTAAGATCATTACTAATAATGGATCGAACTTGAACAACATAATGATGAAGGAATTATGTGCTGAATTCAAGATTGAACACCATAACTCTTTTCCCTACCGGCCTAAGATGAATGGAGCTGTTGAAGCAGCTAACAAAAATATCAAAAAGATCGTCTAGAAGATGGTAGTAACCTACAAAGATTGGCATGAGATGCTACCATTTGCTCTTCATGGATATCGTAGATCCGTTCGTACTTCAACAGGGGCAACCCCTTTCTCTTTGGTATACGGCATGGAAGCAGTGCTCCCCATAGAGGTTGAAATCCCATCAATGAGAGTCTTGATGGAAGCTAACTTTACAGAGGCTGAATGGTGTCAAAGCAGATACGATGAGCTGAATTTGATTGAAGAAAAAAGATTGACAACTTTATGTCATGGTCAACTATATCAACAAAGAATTAAGAAAGCTTTTGACAAAAAGGTTCGACCTCATGTATTCAGAGAGGGAGACCATGTGCTTAAGAAGATTCAATCATTTCTTACGGATTCTAGGGGCAAGTGGACTCCTAATTATGATGGCCCATACATTGTTAAGAAAACCTTCTCAGGCGGTGCTTTAATTCTCGCAACTATGGATGGGGAAGAGTTCACTCGTCTGACAAATGTCGATGCAGTCAAGAAATACTTTTCCTGATAAAATGAAAAGAACAGCTCGCTAAGTTGAAAACCCAAAAGGGCGGCTTAGGCAAAAAAAAAAGCGTCTCGGTGGATTGAAAACCCGAAAGGGCGGTCCAGGAAAAAATTAGAGACATAAACAGAAAATAATCCTCCCGGTAGATTGAAAACCTGAAAGGGCAATCTAGAAAAAAGTTAGGGATTAAGGCAAGTAACTACATCAGACCCGATTGGATCATTTAAAGAAGTTGCATCTATCAAAGAGTCCTCAATCAAGATCACCTTCGCCAGAAGCTCAAAGAACATTGGAAATTCAAAGTTGTTAGGGAGAATTTGGTCATTATATTTTAATGTAGCCCTTTCCCTTTAATTACCATTTTTCCACTTTGTAATAATCCATGAAATCACGCCATTTACGGGTTACCATTCTATCAATAAAATTTGAGCTTTGGCCCATCTGTTTCCAACTCTTATTTGATTTACATCTTGCAAAATGAAATTTTTACTTTGATAAAAATTCTTGAAACAAAAAGTTAAAATTTTTCTCTTTTCTTTTAAAATGTTTGTGTTTACTTTCCTTTGATTTGTGAACATAAGAAGGAATATCAATAGTTGGTCCAAGAACGATTAAACCTCGAAATACAGGATCAAATATTCTTGTTATTTGCCTTGAAAGGTGAAGGCTCTAAAGATTTGACTAAATTTTGGTAAAACATGGTGTTGAACAAGGTGTCCAAACATGAAGAAATTTGTTAAAAGTAAACATGTCAGACAAGATGTCATAGCTTGTGGACTCGACATCTTGGTCTGATATAGCAGGTTGTTGCAGATCTGGTCCAAGATTTAAGGTGCAATCAAAACATGGATAAAGGAATAACTAAACAGAGATTTCGAAGCCCATGGACTGTTGAAGATTATAAAAGGAAGACCAAGACCTAGGGCAGATAGTGAGACCTAGTTAGACCTTGTTTAGACTTTTGTAAAAATAGAAATAAGGTTTAAGGGTTTTGAGAGTCGTGTACTTTCTTGTTGTATAAGTCATCCTTTTTATCAGTTTGATACATTGTGGTAGACATAGTTTTACAGATTCAGAAACCTGTAGGTAATGAATTGTATATTGTTCTTGGATAAAGCTATTAAGCAAATTCAAGTGTTATTATTAGTCAAAAGTCTTGACTGAATATTTTATTGGAAGGGGTGTCTTTCAATTGAACAGTCTGATGCAGTTGCCGGAGGTTGTAACCATTAGATATCACTGAGGTGATTTAGGAATTGAGATGAGATTCTCTTATCTAGATAGGGTTTCTAGATAGAATTGCACTGGGTATGGAATTAAGTGATAAGTTACCGGAGGTTGTATACTTAGAATTAATACTACTGATAGTCAATTCATTCCTGGCTTGGTAGCCCCCAAATGTAGGTGTTGTTGTTCACCGAACTGGGTCAGCATATCTTGTGTTATTTATCATTTTGTTATGTTCAATTCAGTCTGCTCTTATGCTCAGAAGTATATGTCTTGATTGATGTTTAAACATATGTCATGACATTGTTTTTGAATCTGTAGTTTTTTTAGTGTTCTTATTTCTGTCCTTGTTCTGACAAGCAAAGATCAATGTCTCGACATCTTTCAGGACATATGAGATCTGCTACCAGAATTTCAATAGGTATCAGAGCAGACATCCTGTTCTATTTCTGGATGAGTTTTAGGGAAGATACTTTCTGGTCTTTGAACAAGGAAGGAGGTTGCATGATCAGTCCATTCATTGGTGTTGTGGGATAGGTTGTTCCAGAAAAACAACTACTGATGGTTGACTGATACTTTGTGAAGATTCTACCGTTGCTACTGATAATGATGCTATAGCTATGAATGGTGCCTTATAAGATGTTCTGACATCTTACCTGGTGAATGTTGAAGATGGTGTTAGTTTCTTTAGTTGTTCTTGTCACCTCTAGCTAGGAGTAATAGACAGGAGAATGCACTGTGATCTGGAGTCCTCTGAAGGATCTTTCTATGTTGATTGGTGTAATACCTCAAAATTTTCCCTCATATTTATACCCAATAGGTGCCTTATGCTTCATTCATTTGCATTTAGGTCATGAACATTACACATGCATCATTGGCTTTCTCAAGGCATGGTATCAAGGGTTCCTTCATCATTTATTGTGCAAACCAAGGAGAATGAGATGCATTCAGTCACTCAAGCCACAAACGCTTCTCATACTTCAAGACACCTCATATGGTTCATCATTTCATTAAGAGGCCGAGATGGACAAGAGAATGAAAGAGGATCACACTCCCCAAGTTGTTGATCTTCAACTAGAGTTTTGGATGTCCATGCTCGGGACACGCTCATAAGCAAGGATCTCGGGTCTTTAACATCATCTCATCACATACATCATCTTGGTTTAAGGAAATCTACAACATGGTCAAAGGAATTATGATTTGAAGAATCAGTCAACTTCTCCTGACTTCTGGGGACCAAACTAGGGTTTTGCCTAAAGTCAATTTATTTCTAATTTTTTGGGCAAGACTTGACCCCAAGTGTTCTATGTGTTCTCAAGTGTCTAAGATTGGAATATGAGCCATCATTGTCATTCACAGGGGTTTCAAATGGATAGTTGATTGAAAATCAGGAGAATTGGAAATAAAATCAACTACTCAAGGAAAAAGCCAACTCCTGACTTTTTAAAGTCAAAATCATGATCCTCATGTCAAATATGGTCTATGGGTGGAATTTGATCAAGAAACGTCCAAATAATTAAGAAAAATCAAAGATTGGTGAAAGTTTCCATTTTGGGAAAACTAGGGTTTTGAGAACTTTCCATTTTGGGAAAGTTTTCCTCAAGTTTCAGCCACCTTCAAGCCAAATTTTCTCCATACTACATGCCTCATTTGGAAATTTTTTTCAAACAAAAGTTGTAGTATGATCTCTCACCTTTCCAACCATGTAACGAACTCCTCATTTGGATTAATAGATCAAGAGTTATGGCCATTGGAAGGTGAGATGTTCAAGTTGTCTAACCATGAAAATCACTTAGAAAAATTTCACGAACTTTGAAGCTCGTGCATGGCCAGATTCAAGGCAAATTTTCACTACCTTTGAAACCTTATTTTTACTTGCCTTCAACATGGAAGTTGTAGTATCAAAGATTCCCTTCAAAATAAATACAAGAATCATAGCATTTGGATTAAAATTCATGGAGATCAATCACTCCAAAATCACCAAAAATCACTCTTTTGAAGCTCATGCAAAACTCTTGTCAAGTTTCTTGCATGGCAGCCTTGATACCCTTAATTCTAACCCCATTTCTTATCATGCTAGAGGCCTTGATTTCATTTGCCATGAACTTCAATGTTTTTCTATCAAACACCATCTTTAACATGCCACCAAAACCATCCAAATTGGTTCACTAACCATGAAGATATCTCACTTCAAACTTTGCTTCATGCCATGTTAACCATGCCTTGTCACCTCAAACCAAATTCATGCCAAGCCCTTGCGTTATTATTGCAGTATGCGTATCAACCTATGTCACAACAATTGCCTCATTAAATTAAACCATTTCTTACACCATTACATGCCATACCATGACATTTCTACTTATGGCCATGCTTGAAAAAATAAACTTAATGGACAAGGGAATTCTGTACCAGCTCATATCCTCATCATCAATACCATCCAATACATCATCATCATGCCATGATATACATCACACACATACACACACTAACTCGTGTGCAAAAAACAACACTTCTATAACCTTCACATTTTTCATTTTCCTTAATCACACCCTAGCCAACCATTAATCATGATTAACTCATCCTAACCAACTATATAACACTCCAACCCCCTCCATTTTTCAGTTAGAGAGAAAAAATACAGTTAGAGAGAGAGAAAGAGAGAGAAAGCTCTGAAAACAACGCAAATTCACCATTGAAGGAAAAACTTCAGAGCTTCAAAACCACTTCATCTTGAGAGTTTTTTGGCATTTGTCTTCACAATCATCATCACTATCATCTACTCTTGTCTCTGTATGCAAAATTCTGGAGCTGGAACCACCATAATCTCCAACCCGTTTTCATCATCTTCAAGATATTTTTGTGAAAATTACATCAAGAATCAAGGGATAAGCATTTAATTTGCTTTTCAGTAGATTCGAAGATCTTGCACGAAGTTTTTTGGTGTTTCTTGAAGTTAGAAGTTCATCTCAGGCAAGGTAAGCATCTTGGAACTTTATGGCATCATATTAGGGTTTGTATGTGATTAGAAGCATGTAGATAGGTTGCATATTGAAGTCCTATAACCATAGGCTCTGTTTGCTGGCTAGAAATTAGGAAAATGTGAGAGTTCAAGATCTCAAATCTTAAATTATTTTCTTCGATTCTCCATGTGTGTTGATTGTATGAGAATTATGAGGGCATATTTGGAATCAATGTGATTTTCTGAGTGGAAACATGTTAAGCTTTTGGATTTCTGGAACCTTGCACCTCCCTGCACGATGGTTTCCCACCGGAGAAGATGACCGGAGGTCCTTCTCCGGCCGCCTGTGTAAAACCCTAGCATTTTTAGGCCACCCCCATTGTTTTAATCTTGGCCGCTGATTATTTCTAATTCAACGCATGAAAACTCGCCAACGCATTAAAAACTCACATGATGATCACGTGCACACTTTCCCTTTTTTTTAATAATTTAAATCAATCTGAGAGGATGATGAGACGTGATCCTGGCCGTGCGAATTTTGATCCAAGGGCCATAGGCTTGCCAGCTTGTTTTTAACTTTAATCCTAAAATTTGATTAGTAATAGGATTTAATCATGGCCGTTGATGTAACTTGATCCTAAGGCCACTGTTGAGACACCGCATTAATGAATGTACTCCTTGGCACGTGGTCACTTCCCTCTCCTTTCCGTTCAATTTATATTATGATTGCAAAAACGTGTTTTTTTTCATTGGGCTTAAGGAAATTTCTAAACGTGCCCCCATTATTAAGGGCCCAAGGTTTCCTGAACTATCAATTTGCTAACGTTACACCCCATTGCTTTTTCTTAGGTTTTGAATTCCTTTTTTTCTATATGCGTTTGGAAATGGAATTTTAAAAATAAAATAAAAATGGTCTAAAAATTCAGAAATAATTCACACTTGACCTTGAAGGTTTTAATTAATTTTTAGTGAATTTTATTTTCATTTTTGGGCTGTTTTGATATTTTTCTTGAATTTTGGAAAGATATATGCTCATGTTGGTATATCTTGTGATACAAGTTTCAAAAAGTGATCTTCCCTTTATCTTTTGAATCTGATTTTTTGTGTACACTTACTTAGCCCATTTATTTTGAAATATATTGAGGTTCATTTTCCATTTTGATCATGAGTTTTAGTTTGCTCTTGAGTGCCATGTTTGAGGCTTTCTTTATATGATGACTTTTGGATAACATGCTTGATGTTGTGATTAGTTGAGTGCTTTTGGTGCATGATTTGGACACAATATTTTACATGTGATCACCTACTGCACTTGACATAACTTGGTTGATTTTCCATAATTTTTTGAAGCCTTTAGCTATTTTCCCTTGAATTTTGTTTGGTTGCCTAATTGTTTGATGATGCTTAGGATTAGGGTTGGCTTTGAGACCTCCATGAGACTTGCCTTAAAGTGAAGTCTTTGGTATGATTAGGCATACTCCATAGGACCTTTTGTGCCTTTATATGATGCTTTGACATAGGTGTTTGGACCATGATTCATATGTTCACTCTTAAGCCATTGTTGCATACCCGATGCTTGTCTAATGTTTGCCTAATTGCTTGGATTTTGAGGATGCATTTATGCAATCCATTAGGAATCTTTGGTTAATTGCTTTAAATTGTTAAGACATGAAGTAAAGACTTGTAATTTCATTTTATAGGTCATCATTGGATGTTTGAAAATGGTTTGAAACTTGCTTGAACATGACCTCAAATATGCACTAATTTTGGTCATTCTTTTTAGGTCTTGTGTACATACCTTGTGATCATTATTTTAACACTTAAACATGCAACATTATAGGTCCTTAAATACTAACTTAGGTACTCATACATGTGTATATGCTTCATGTGTTCCATCTTTACTTGACTTACAAGTTACAAGTCCTTAGAAAATGTTTGAAACTTGTTTTGTACATTACTTTTTTTTTACTTAAACAAGTCCATTAACATAGAACTTTTATGATGACTTGAGGTCATTATTATACATCTAAATGTGCATTCCCTTCTGACCTATACCATTCCCCAAGCATACTTTCATGATTATTTATGCCTTGTTTGATCAAACATGTTTGTTACATCTTAAGTGAACTACTTGTGTGTAGACTTGTGTAACTCTTAAAGATGCTTTAACATGGTACTTCTATGACAACTTAAGGTTATTCTCATACCTTGAACACATGTTTTAAATTCTTATCCATTTCATTTACATGTCCATCTCATACTTTGGTGCATCCTACAACCATATGTAATTGATTCATCCTAAGTGAAACATCTTTGTACAATATTTCCTAAACTTTTGAATGTGGTTTGGTATGAATGTCATGATCACTTATTCACATCTTAAACTTCATTTCTCATGGTGTACACTACTGACCTCATCTCATATATGTTCCTTAATTCAATTCATGTGACTTTTAGACACCAATTGTGCATAGTTTGTGAATGACATGTGTTTGAGAGTTAACTTAGGACACAACTTCAAATTGTTTGATCTTCCTTAAGATACTAACTTAGATAGGATTTAACTTGGTTTAGATACTGACCTATATAGGATCTTACCCTCTTAGGACCTATTTCACTTTGTTTGTGGTGTGACATTACATCTAGAGCCGTGGTAGGGCATCTACATTAGTTTTAGGACATAGTTTGCATAAACTTTCAACTATTCATTAGTTGAGCTTGCTTGCATAAACCTTTCAACCATTAATTGTTTGAGCTTGTGTGTAAGGTAAGTCTCTTTAATTGGATGTTTTCATTCTTATGCAACCTCCCTTTCATCTCATTTCTCTTTCTTCTTTGAATTATGGATTGATTCCACTTAATGTTTACTTGTACAATAACATGATCCCTTAGGACTCCTAGCTTGGTTTTAATTTTTGATTAAGACCAAAGTAGGATAGACATTAGGTAAGAAATCCTTTGCATTCTAACAAGTAGGTTAGTCCCCTCTTAACCTTAACCATAGGGCCACCATTGTATGATAACATGAGGACCTAGTCACCCTTAGTGTTTTCTTTCAACTTTGAGTCTTTTTTCCTCTCATCTCCAAACAAAAATAATAAAAATGTAATAAATACAACGAGCATTGTACTCCATGAGACTTAAGTACATGGGAAATGGAGGGTGGAGGGCTTCTCTTCACTTTCCTAGAGTGTTTAGCATGCGTCCCATCTTGGGTCGATTTGTGACGCATTCGATCCTATGTCATAGACTTTAGTGCAATACGAGTTTCAAACAATAAATCAAAACACTTTCTTCTAAAAAACAAAAACAAACATTCATCTTGCTTCAGGATTCTCTTCTCATCTCCCTCACTCCATTCGTAAAGGATGCGTCATTTCCGTTCTACCACAAACAGGTAAACGCATAAGACTCCGTACAATGAGCGGCAACACCTAAACTGCTGGAACGCGAAAGTTGGCGTCTCCCACTAAAAAAACACAAAACAACAAGACCCTGTTAGGTCAAACTACAATTGCTCTGACTTCCTCTTTCCGGTCCGATTGAGGATACGTAGGCATGAGACGCGATGTCTTGGCGAGCAACCTTCCCCCATAATCCCGTAGTCCGTCGAACTACGTTGACTCTGACTTTCCCACTCCCGAGGGAATACGTAGGCCTAGGATGTCGATGTCCTATTGAGTCACCTTTTCTCTTCTTTTCCCATTTTCCCCATTCCTTATACCATCCCAGTTAGCAGTTTAGCTTCAGACACCTACACCCTTTGATCGATAACAACAAGCATGGATCCTATCGAGTACGATGGACGCGATGGGGTGCTAATACCTTCCTCTTGCGTAACCGACTCGCGAACCCAGGCTATAGTTGCGATGACTATTCCTTTCCCTTTGTTGTGGTTTTCTTCTATCGTTTCCTTTCCCTGTGTCGGGATAAATAACGTTCAATGGCGACTCTTTTGTTCTTTTCCGCCGGTTAATTTTCGTAGATGCGACAATTGGGAGATAGTTTCAATCAGATAACATGAAGGGCAATAGGAGGAAAAGGTTGAGTTGAGGTCTTGTGTATCCATCGGATTTGATAAACACTTTATGTCATGTTTAAAGTTGCCAAAGATAATTGAGTTTTCTCTCAAGTCCACTCATAAAGGCACTTTTGAATGTGTTTGTTAAATAGAGTCAGAAGAGAAGATCATCAAGAAGATGCTTCAAGGACACTTGAAGTGTGACATGAGAATGTCATACCATTGAAGAGAGCCAAGCGTAATTTATTTTTGCTTCCAACACTTATATAAGATTGTCCTTGTTTAAGGATGTCCTATTAGATCTGTTGGAACTGAAGTAAATGTTGATAAATGTCAAAGCAGTGTGAAGATATTGGATCTTTGTCTTGGGAAGTGATTTTGTTTATCCAAAGATGTTACTAGTTTGTCTGGATATGTTCTTCTTAGGAAGATTTTTGTTTTGAAGATCTCTTCCTAAGTTGTGATGGATGTCTTATTTCTGGTTTTGGAGCTAGCCTTCTGTTTCTCCTCTGAAGGAGCCTGTGACCTAATCCATGCTAAAGGGGTGTGAAGACATCTCTACCAGATTTTGTGCATATAGATGTTAAGGAAACATGTCTAGGACATTTACCTTGACATCTTGGAGACTTTTCTGGTTTTTCAAAGCAGAATCTGAGTGATTGTTCAAATAGTTATGTCTATTTGGTTTGGTTCTGGCGTGGGATCTAATCATGTGTGGATGATCCCCTTGGAGAATTATGCTTGAAGGAGACTGTCATCAGGGTATTTGTTCCATCCCTTGAGTTATCCTGAAAAGGAATGGTTATTGGTTTTCATTCTTATGTACATGATGAAGGTTGTTTACTCAAACTTGATTTCATGATCAAATCTATGAGAACATGGAACTCGTGTTCTGTTATGGTGGAAAAGCCATTCGTGGGATATTGTCTGGAGGTTTAAGGGTTAGATCTTCAAGACTGTTTCAGGCATGTGTTATTTCATCATTTGGCTAGTCAAGTCAGTGATCAAATGTTCTGACATTGGACTGAACATCAGGATGCTCATGCTGTATGTAACACCCCAATTCTACCCATCAAATATTAATAAAAATCAGAGTACTTTAAAAATTCCAACAAAATCAGGATGTCACATTTTTCAACTTAAAAACAACAAACTACTTGTATTTCACTTATCATTTGATACATAACATTCGGCATACAACTGTCAACTTAAACTTCACTCACAACTTTATTCAGTTATTACAATTTTCAAATTAATATTATTCAACATTTAGTAATAACAACAACTTAGGAACAACTTCAAACAACTAGTAATAACAACTATTCATCAACTTATAATAACAACGACATAAACAAAACATTCCCCCCGAGTGCTACGTATCAGAGCATGACACCAACTCGAACTAACAGCAACTAAAGACTTCATAAAGCTACTTCGAACATCCAACTGCAATCTTGAGTACCTGCTCAATTACCCATAATAGGTAACATCATTACAGAAGGGGTGAGATGTCGAATAATATAACAAAAGTATGATAATTAATATGTTAGATAGAATCATACAATTTCACTACTATCCAACAACAACCACTTACCAATCACCCGCAATTTATAAACATACTTTATCAACTTATTACACACATCAACATTTACGACATAATCACATAATCAACATAATCAACTTCTTCAACATCAACATAGTCAACTTTATCAACATAATCATATAAGCAGCTTCATCGACATAATCCACATAAACAACTTAATCGACTTAATCAACATAAGACAACTTCATCAACTTGATCAACATAAACAACATAAATAATATAACACAGGATGCGACTCGACTATGCACATGCATGTGGTACCATTGGAGCAGAGCTCCCAACTTAAACATTGCCAGGTTATCGAGGCATTTCAATGTAATCAGGTGCCATCAAGGCCAACTTAATCAATGCCATCAAGGCCAACTTAAACATTGCCATCAAGGCCAACGCGGTGTGAGCATACAACCCCGACTCATGAATGCAATGTATGCGATAATTATCAAAGACATACAATTAACTACATCATCAACAGGAACAACCAGAACAACAACAATGAAAACAACAACTCAAACATGCATCAATAGCATCAACTTAACCCAACATTGGTTGTTCGACCTACAACTTAATCAACAACAACATATTTAACATCAGCAGGTTCAATTAACAACATATTCAACGTCCCATAAACAAGACAACAACAACACAACTCAAACAACATTGGTCATAAGACCTGTAACTTAAATAGTTCGCCCGTAAATCGGGACAATTCAACCTATTCAACTGTACCTGCAAATCAATTTAATCGACATAATTACCACAAAACAAACCAACCAAGAATACCTACTAATTTATATTAGTTATCCCGCCAATTTTCATTAAATTTCAGACAACTAATTTTTTGCTTAATTTGGCTAATCGGGACTGTTGTATAAATATTGTACTGCTACTTATAATTAAAGACTATATTATTTTTCTGCTATAATTGGACCAGATACAGACCTCAAAACCATTTTTCCTGGAAAGAACATCTCGTTAGCTTTCCAACACTTCGAACGGGGGTCAAAACCGACTTACGGTTCAAAAGATATGAATTTTTGAAGTTTTTCCAAAACAGAATTTTCTTCATAAAAACTGCTACGGGTTTCACTCAATTTTCCTCAAAATCTCATCTAAACATCACTATAATGCAAATTAAATACATAGCAACCCATATCTATCATGTATCAACAATTAGGAACCTCAAAACATGATTTCCAACACAAAAGTTTTGGATCCAAATCTCAAATCTCAACATATCAAATGTTGTAATTTTCCATCAAATTCACCCAAACATGTGAAATCATACAAATAAGCAAAATCATCTACTGGGAGCAAGACTATTTTTAATAGAAATAATATTTCGTTAGCTTTCCAACGCTTCGAACGGGGGTCAAAACCGACTTACGGATCAAAAGATATGAATTTTTGAAGTTTTTCCAAAATATAATTTTCTTCATAAAAACTGCTACGGGTTTGAGCAATTTCGCCCGAAAATCCGACCGATTCAATTATTTTCTTTGAAACAAACACATACTCATTCATACCAAACATATAGTAGTGATTTGGAACCATCAAACGCGAATTCTACGACTTTCGATTTCAATCCGAATCTTAAATGGGTCTCTAAACTATTACTAAAAATCAATTTCTAAACACACAAGATTCATTCAGTGCAATTTCAACACATACGATAGAATTTATATAACCCCAATCCTAAGTATCAACTATCATACTCCCGGTTATAAAATTCGAATCCCACCCTTACCTGGATTGAAGGCGGCTCGAATTTCCGATCAAATTTCTGGGACTAACGGCTACCGGCAGCATCCATCGTATCCTCTTTTCTTCAACCTCCTTCCAATGCTACGTAACCTAACCTCCTTTTCTCTTATTACTTGTAACTGCTATTCTTTTATTTCTTTTAACCAAATAATAATAATAATAATAATATTATTATTCCTTAATGGGCCTATTTCTTACCCTCTCAATTGCTAATCTCGACGAAATCCAAGCCCATTACCCAACATGCTCCAATAATCCATAATATCACTTATAATATTATTTCTTCGACTTTCCGACTAATATTCCGACTTAACGACTTAATTCTTCGAAACACAAAATTAACCGAAATAATAATTCGCGACCAACTACTTACTCCCGGCTTAATAGATTAATTCCGATTATCAACCAAATGGTCCAACAATTCAACTTAGTTAATTAAATAAGATAGTCTAATAAATAAATAATATTATTCTTAATATTATTCCTCCAATTTAACCGACTAAAATCCGACTTTAACTTAATAATCCCAATACGCCTCTTAAAATAATACCGACAAATCCAACTACTCCGATTAATTCTCAACTTCGTCTAAATCCAATAATTAAATCCTTCAATAATTTAATTAACTAATTAATTAAATTCAGGCATTACAACTCTCCCCCACTTAGAATATTTTCGTCCTCGAAAATTTTTCCGACACGACTATTCCAACAACTTCATCCTTCCGAGTAATCAAATCTCGTCCTCGCAAGGCGACTCCACATATAACACCAACAACGGTTCTTAACCTCAATGGCGACAACAACGTGAATACTACCCAAGTGATGCAATTGACAACTAACATCGCAACACAAGAAGTAACCAACTTAAGAATTTACCGGTTTAAGAACCAGAACACAACAACATAAGAATACCAACTTAAACACAACATCAACGTAACCAAATATCAACATCGGTACAATTCACGTCTGAACAACCGCAATACACTACGCGTTCGCTGCGCACTCTGATTACCCTCAAGGTACTAACTCTACTCAGTTGACCTCCAACTTCCAATCATCAAAATCAACATAATACCAAGGCTTTCGACTTAACTCTTCGGGATCTCCCCGTTAACACCACACATAAACTACAACTTTACTATCTTTTATCAACATAGTTCCCAAAATCACCTTAGGCGCATAACAACATTACAACAACATTTGACACCTGAGTCCACTTAAATTCAACAAGATAAATCATCTTTACCAACCAAAACTCCATTTTTACAAATCAACTTATAATTTAACTTCTTGTTCTACCTGTAACTCAACTCTCACATTATCCAGTCTCAACTGAAATTTTTTCCATACTACTCATCAATCAAACACAGCTCCGTGCCGTCATCCTTAAATTCAACTAATATCCTAATACATGAACTTGTATCAGCAAAAACAAACAACCTTCAAGCACTTGGCTTGACTTCGACCAATTCAACGTACATACTATACTAGTTGGCACGACACATCTATCCATCAATTATGACTCCGTCTACTACCAACAATGGATTAAGGGTGATCAGTTCCTCAATTTTTCAATAGGCAGCCGACAACCATAACGGTGAAATAAATCATCAGTACCCAACACAATAGCGTACTTCAACTTGTGCCCAAAGTTCGTAAGCATAATGCCCCGCCAACTCTCTAAGGCTTACCAACGTCTTCTTAGTCTCCCTAATTTCAACTTTGTCAACGATACAAAACGTCCAAAATCCAATACACATTCTCTTATACACGCTCATAGCACAAGCACAAGCACAACTATTAAATATTCTTCTAACATCGGAATTGCTACTACTTCAATTACTATCCAAATTGGTTCGCTCCAATTACAACTTTCATCCAAGTCAAGATTTCAACAATGCTAACCAACCAATCGTCTTTCTTTTATTCTCAGAACCTTTATAATCCACCTAGTTTCACACTTGGCCTCATTCAATCCACAACTCAACAATATTATCGCGGTCTCTCTTGATTTCGTTCTTCTCTCAACATCACCGTCTCGTAACATCGTCACTATAATCATTCTCATTCGACATAAATTGTAGCTCTATGCATTTTCCAACACCGTCACATCCTTTCTAATACCAACATTTTATTCCTTATCAATATATCGCACTCGGCTTCATCTTTCTCAATTTTCAGCAATAGTCGCTCAACTTCGAACACATTTTCCTCATCCAATACAGACCTCCTAAACACAAAATCATATTCCGAAATAAAGAGAATTTCGTGTAGATTCCAGAACTTCAAGAATCGCTCAAATCCGATTTACGAGTAAAGAGTTATCATCCTTACAATGGGACTGGTCCAGAATTCCCGTATGCAGAATTTTCCAACAATCAACATCAGACCCAAACATTAAAATGCACTTTTCTACCTCTTCAAAAACTTCCTGAAGACAAATCTTATATGCAAACTGTAGGGAATTTTGTAAGCTTTCCAAAAAATCTAGGATCGCTTCAATCTGAATCACGAGTAAAAAGTTATGCCTCTTTTACTGACAGCTGCTCCAAAATTGCAAAAATCAGAATTTGAGATCGATGAACATAAGTTCCATCTTTCTCTCTTGCTTCCAAAATTCACCAACATCCTTTCTTTTCATCCCACTACGAGAATCACTCGACTTTAATCCAACTATACTCAAGGCATATTAATCTACCGACTTAATCCACCAACTTAACATTTCCTTTGGGATAATTCCTTAATCTCAATCAATTCACCCTCCATAATATACATACACCTCGAACTCGACCGATACGAATTCATGAGTCCATACTCTCGCCGGTTCGCAACAACATCGCCTCGACAACATTTGCACTCTTACAATCAACATCACCTTGAACCAACTTCTACATACTAACAACACGTCCGGGAGACAAGCCTCTCCCCCACTTGTTTCAAACCAACACCTGCAGACAACAACTAGAAACTAACAAACAAGTACCGACAGTGTTTCACACACATGTCGAGTACTAAGGGAAAAACAGCATTAGACAACATTGGGCGGACAGACCGACCTGCTCTGATACCACTAATGTAACACCCCAATTCTACCCATCGAATATTAATAAAAATCAGAGTACTTTAAAAATTCCAACAAAATCAGGATGTCACATTTTTCAACTTAAAAACAACAAACTACTTGTATTTCACTTATCATTTGATACATAGCATTCGGCATACAACTGTCAACTTAAACTTCACTCACAACTTTATTCAGTTATTACAATTTTCAAATTAATATTATTCAACATTTAGTAATAACAACAACTTAGGAACAACTTCAAACAACTAGTAATAACAACTATTCATCAACTTATAATAACAACGACATAAACAAAACATTCCCCCCCCCCCCCCCCCCGAGTACTACGTATCAGAGCATGACACCAACTCGAACTAACAGCAACTAAAGACTTCATAAAGCTACTTCGAACATCCAACTGCAATCTTGAGTACCTGCTCAATTACCCATAATAGGTAACATCATTACAGAAGGGGTGAGATATCGAATAATATAACAAAAGTATGATAATTAATATGTTAGATAGAATCATACAATTTCACTACTATCCAACAACAACCACTTACCAATCACCCGCAATTTATAAACATACTTTATCAACTTATTACACACATCAACATTTACGACATAATCACATAATCAACATAATTAACTTCTTCAACATCAACATAGTCAACTTTATCAACATAATCATATAAGCAGCTTCATCGACATAATCCACATAAACAACTTAATCGACTTAATCAACATAAGACAACTTCATCAACTTGATCAACATAAACAACATAAATAATACGACACAGGATGTGACTCGACTATGCACATGCATGTGGTACCATTGGAGCAGAGCTCCCAACTTAAACATTGCCAGGTTATCGAGGCATTTCAACGTAATCAGGTGCCATTAAGGCCAACTTAATCAATGCCATCAAGGCCAACTTAAACATTGCCATCAAGGCCAACGCGGTGTGAGCATACAGCCCCGACTCATGAATGCAATGTATGCGACAATTATCAAAGGCATACAATCAACTACATCATCAACAGAAACAACCAGAACAACAACAACGAAAACAACAACTCAAACATGCATCAATAGCATCAACTTAACCCAACATTGGTTGTTCGACCTACAACTTAATCAACAACAACATATTTAACATCAACAGGTTCAATTAACAACATATTCAACGTCCCATAAATAAGACAACAACAACACAACTCAAACAACATTGGTCATAAGACCTGTAACTTAAATAGTTCGCCCGTAAATCGGGACAATTCAACCTCTTCAACTGTACCTGCAAATCAATTTAATTGACATAATTACCACAAAACAAACCAACCAAGAATACCTACTAATTTATATTAGTTATCCCGCCAATTTTCATTAAATTCCGGACAACTAATTTTCCGCTTAATTTGGCTAATCGGGACTGTTGTATAAATATTGTACTGCTACTTATAATTAAAGACTATATTATTTTTCTGCTATAATTGGACCAGATACAGACCTCAAAACCATTTTTCCTGGAAAGAACATCTCGTTAGCTTTCCAACATTTTGAACGGGGGTCAAAACCGACTTACGGATTAAAAGATATGAATTTTTGAAGTTTTTCCAAAACAGAATTTTCTTCATAAAAACTGCTACGGGTTTCACTCAATTTTCCTCAAAATCTCATCTAAACATCACTATAATGCAAATTAAATACATAGCAACCCATATCTATCATGTATCAACAATTAGGAACCTCAAAACATGATTTCCAACACAAAAGTTTTGGATCCAAATCTCAAATCTCAACATATCAAATGTTGTAATTTTTCATCAAATTCATCCAAACATGTGAAATCATACAAATAAGCAAAATCATCTACTGGGAGCAAGACTATTTTTAATAGAAAGAATATTTCGTTACCTTTCCAACGCTTCGAACGGGGTCAAAACCGACTTACGGATCAAAAGATATGAATTTTTGAAGTTTTTCCAAAACATAATTTTCTTCATAAAAACTGCTACGGGTTTGAGCAATTTCGCCCGAAAATCCGACCGATTCAATTATTTTCTTTGAAACAAACACATACTCATTCATACCAAACATATAGTAGTGATTTGGAACCATCAAACGCGAATTCTACGACTTTCGATTTCAATCCGAATCTTAAATGGGTCTCTAAACTATTACTAAAAATCAATTTCTAAACACACAAGATTCATTCAGTGCAATTTCAACACATACGATAGAATTTATATAACCCCAATCCTACGTATCAACTATCATACTCCAGGTTATAAAATTCGAATCCCACCCTTACCTGGATTGAAGGCGGCTCGAATTTCCGATCAAATTTCTGGGACTAACGGCTACCGGCAGCATCCATCGTATCCTCTTTTCTTCAACCTCCTTCCAATGCTACGTAACCTAACCTCCTTTTCTCTTATTACTTGTAACTGCTATTCTTTTATTTCTTTTAACCAAATAATAATAATAATAATAATATTATTATTCCTTAATGGGCCTATTTCTTACCCTCTCAATTGCTAATCTCGACGAAATCCAAGCCCATTACCCAACATGCTCCAATAATCCATAATATCACTTATAATATTATTTCTTCGACTTTTCGACTAATATTCCGACTTAACGACTTAATTCTTCGAAACACAAAATTAACCGAAATAATAATTCGCGACCAACTACTTACTCCCGGCTTAATAGATTAATTCCGATTATCAACCAAATGGTCCAACAAATCAACTTAGTTAATTAAATAAGATAGTCCAATAAATAAATAATATTATTCTTAATATTATTCCTCCGATTTAACCGACTAAAATCCGACTTTAACTTAATAATCCCAATACGACTCTTAAAATAATACCGACAAATCCAACTACTCCGATTAATTCTCAACTTCGTCTAAATCCAATAATTTAATTAACTAATTAATTAAATTCAGGTGTTACACTGTAGTCTTTTGTGTGCATTGGAGTTGTACCATCTTGTGTAGGCTGGTCTTCTTAGGAGTGGTTGCTCTCCAACTATACGGCTGTTTCCAAAGCCTATCTCAACCTTTTTGGATCATGCAATAGCTAAAAGCTCAATGGAGTTGCTAATTGCTTGGTG
Source organism: Lathyrus tuberosus (assembly GCA_022829125.1). Classification (NCBI taxonomy): domain Eukaryota; kingdom Viridiplantae; phylum Streptophyta; class Magnoliopsida; order Fabales; family Fabaceae; genus Lathyrus; species Lathyrus tuberosus. The sequence continues at coordinate 1,691,769 of JALAZF010000390.1, forward strand.
GTCTCATGTCTTCTTCTTGGAGTCTCATCTAAGATGTTTGATATGAGTGTTCCAGAGTTCTGTCTGGGGTAAGGGGGTGTTAGTATAGGAAGTTTCAGCCTTGTTTTTGCTTCCACATGATCAAGGACCTTGTGGAAGGTATTCTGATTGGTCACCTATGGAGAAAGGTGGTATTTGAGTGTGACTCAAGAAACTACCTGCTCAAGCCTGTTGCTCTATGCTTATGATGTCATCACCTGTTAAAACATTAGTCCTTGCTAGTACTAATGTAATTTATCTTGTGAAGGACTGTGCAAGGTGGAGTTTTGAAGGAAGGAAGACTGAAGGGCAGAGGAGAAGCAGACTTTGCTGAGAAGTCGTTTTAGAATAGGATGTCTGAACTTTGTGCTTCTGGGTTGAAGCTTCTTGAGGCTCGTGAGAGTTTATTTCTCTCTTTGGTATTCTGCCTTCTGTGATGGTCTATGATCTACTGCAGCTGTGACCCGTTGTGGTTCTCATGTATTCCTTGCAAAGGGAAGTGCATGGATAGTAAGTTCTATGGATATTGACTCTAGAACCAAAGTAGATGGTTCCTGTGATTGAGACTGATGTCTTGGTGGATATTGAAACATCATCTCAGTTGATTATCTCTCCAAAAAGGAAAGTTGTTTATCCATGGGAGATAATTTGGAGTTCATGACGTGGAGATACTGGCCAAGTATGAAGTGGAGTGTGGTGAGGATGTATGTCATGACTGTCAGTCCTTGTAAACTCTTATTGTATGCAAAAGAAGGATATCAGACCAAGTGTTCTGATCTCTGTGGTGCTCAGTCTATTGGAGAGGAGATGATCTTACGGCATGTATCCCAGAAGGAGATTGTACTAGCCTGAACCTTGTGAAGGGAGAAGGTTCAGGAATTGTTATGAAGAATGTGATTGGTATAAAACCAGGTGTACATGACATCATGCCTAACCAAAGAGTTATGAGAATTCGTGGATGTGAGCATGCCAGATTTGATTGGATTTATTATTCTCAAGAATAAGGTTGTCTATGGCTGTAAAATTCAAGAGGAATTTGTACAGTGTATGGATGTGTTCAGGGGGAGAGTGATTAATGGTGTTGTTTAGTCTCAATCCAAAGTTCTTTGGTTATGATACAAGGAGTGTGGTCCTGGTATTTTTCTCACTTATGAGCATGAAGATGCTCATGTGATTCTTGTGAGGATGTGATGTCAGCCAAGATGTCTTGACATCGTGGTGTGTTAATTTTGTGACTTTGTTAGCTCTGCTTGGGAGTTTGAATTGTTAAGGCTATTGACTTATTTCAACTATGTTCTTAATTCTTAGAAGAGTCTTGAGAAATAAGATTGGATATTGTCTGGGAGAATTTATTTTTCTCTACAGAATGAGTTAAGGTTTATGGGAGTCCTTGTTGGGAGATGTTGGACATAATGTATTAACATCTTGATCAACCCCTGGTTGAAAGGAGCATGCTGGGATTATTTCAAGGATCTGCGACAATGCCTTAGAGGCTATAAGCGAGACTAGACAAAGTCTAATCAGATGTCAGGACATTGTTTAGGACTAGTGGTTATTTCCAAGTAGATTTATTTGGACGGTGTTCCTTGGATAATGGAGAGCGTGCTTAAGAGAAGGCGTGTAAAACATGTATCTTGATACAAGCACATTCTTTGGACGGTTCTCCTTAAAGTTGAAACAATCAAATCTGATTTGGGCGGTGCACAGTCATTTATGATGAAGTTATCTACCTCAATTTATATCCTCATTCAATTATTCTTTAGTAACTTCTATGGACCGTTAATTCCTAGAGAAACTGCTTGGGTATTTAAAGGGGGTCGTTGCCTCTTTTGTCTCAGGTTGTCTCTTTTGGTGGGTTGTAAGGTTATGGCTTTTGTCCGGGTTTGGGTGAGTATTGTTTGGGTCTGGAACTGTGATGGTTTCGTTTGCCAATTTTTGGCTAAAAAGGGGGAGAAAGTTTTTGTGTCCATATCAGTTGTGTGGTGTTCCGTACAACACATGACTGACCTCCTTTTGCGGGTTAAGTTCATTCTTGTAATTGTTTTACAAGGATGTTGGATGGGATATTCTAACATCCTGTCCGTGTCTCAGTTTCTTTTCTGAGTCTTCTTTTTGTGTCTTGTGATCTGAGTTATGAACACAATTGTGTCTTGTGTTCTGAATTATTCAGAACTGGAGTTTGCTTCTCTAATCCCTGACCAGGATGATATATTAGGATTGGTTTTGAGGGGGAGTGTCGTGCATCTTCTTTGTCATGTACACCAGGAGAATGGATACACGACATACAACAGGTGGAGTGTTTTGTGTAAACCATCCATACAGCTGGACAAGAAGAATGAAAGCTTCCAGGAGTCACATTATTTTCTACTAGACTCGTCACAGGCCGGCTGAAATGACTTCAAGACTTTATACTCCTTCTGTCCGTGTCTTCCTGGGTTTATTGTGCAAAAGGTGTTTTAGCCAAAAAATTTCAAAAGGCGGAGATTGAAGGCTCTAAAGATTTGACTAAATTTTGGTAAAACATGGTGTTGAACAAGGTGTCCTAACATGAATAAATCTTTTAAAATCAAACATGTTAGACAAGATGTCCTAGATTGTGGACTCAACATCTTGGTCTGATATAGCAGGTTGTTACAGATCTGGTCCAAGATTTAAGGTGCAATCAGAACATGGATCAAGGAATAACTAAACAGAGATTTCTAAGCCAATGGATTGTTGAAGATTATAAAAGGAAGACCAAGACCTAGGGCAGATAATGAGACCTAGTTAGACCTTGTTTAGACTTTTGTAAAAATAGAAATAAGGGTTTAAGGTTTTGAGAGTCGTGTACTTTCTTGTTCTATAAGTCACCCTTTGTATTAGTTTGATACATTGTGGTTGACATAGTATTACAGATTCTGAAACCTGTAGGTAATGAAATATATATTGTTCTTGGATGAAGCTATTAAGGAAATTCAAGTGTTATTGTTAGTCAAGAGTCTTGACTGAATATTTTATTGGAATGGGTGTCTTTCAATTGAACAATCTGATGTAGTTGACAGAGGTTGTAACTGTTAGATATCATTGAGGTGATTTAGAAATTAAGATGGGTTTCTCTTATCTAGATAGAGTTTCTAGATAGAATTGCACTGGGTAGGGAATTAAGTGATAAGTTACCAGAGGTTGTATACTTAGAATTAATACTACTGATAGTGAATTCAGTCTTGGCTTGGTAGCCCCCAGATATAGGTGTTGTTGTTCACCGAACTGGGTCATCATATCTTGTGTTATTTATCATTCTGTTATGTTCAATTCAGTCTGGTCTTATGCTCAGAAGTATATGTCTTAATTTATGTTGAAACATCTGTCATGACATTGTTTTTGAATCTGCAGTTTTTTTAATGTTCTTGTTTCTGTCCTTGTTCTGACAAGCAGAGATCAATGTCTCGACGTCTCTCAGGACATCTAAGATCAGCTACCAGAATTTCAAAAGGTATCTCCACAATGATGGATCTATAACTCCATCCACAGCTTGATATGTTGGACATACAATCCCATATCTCCAGTGAAAATTTGGACCCGATGCTCTCTAGTAAAGAATTAAACCTGGTATCCCCCAGTTGAGTTTTTGAATGCAAGCTAAGTGTGGTTCTCTTTCCCCGACAGAACTCAGAGTTACTTTATCCCCATTTGAACAAGATAATGAGTTTAGAAGATTGTTTGGGTTATTTCCCCAAGTAAAGTATCTTCCTCTCCCTAGAGAGACTTAAGCCTTACAACAGGACTTTGTTCCATTGATGGCTCTCTTTGTTTTATCTCTAGTGATGTTTGTAGGAGACTGGCTGAATACCCAGTCATATTGTGATGTTTGATTCATCACCAATATATCTCTTTCGCCGGTTTTGTCAGCATAAAACATAACATGTGTCATACCCTAAATTTTAACCATAAGACTTCACATCATTGTGCAAGCCATCACCACAATTTGGATTTACCTAATCCTCCCAAATATTGTTGAGTATTCGCCTTAACCAAGAAATAAGGTTTTTGAGCCTCTCAGAGGGTTCAGACAAAGGATCAACCAAGAATTGACATGATCTTCAACTTGTCAAGCCTCTCAAACATCCATGAAGGATCAAGAGGTTTCCCTCATAAGAATCTAAACCAAGATTGCATCATTCCAAAGAGAAATTTTCATCTGGGCATGAGCCAATACTTCAATATTGATTTAAGAAGTGCAAAATAACCTCATGAGCCCATTCATAAGTTTAAAGTAGCCTCAGGGTATGCATCTATAAAAAATCAGGAATTAGGGTTTTGACCTAATTCAGTCCCTAGGCTGACTTTTGGAATAAGGCATGATTGAAAACTTCAAGATATGTTTTAAGGACCTCAAATACATCATATTGATCCATTCATAATATTGGATTGATTCAAAGAACTTGATTCCTAAGCAATACAAGGATTCAAATTCACCTGGACCACAAACTAGGGTTCTGAGAAAAAGTTAACCATACCTTTGATTTTTGAAGAAAGCATGATATCAAACCTTGGGACATGATTCAAGACACTAAAAAACACCTTTGGAATCCATCCATTAGGTTCAATTTAGCCCAAGGACTTGATTTCATAAAGGATCACAAAGTTCAAGTTTCATCTAATATAAAAAAGTCAACTGTGATCAAAACCAAGTTTGACTTTTAGGATTTTTTGGCAAACATGGCCTCTTTAAGTCAAGAACAATGTTAACTTGTGATTTGGATCATGATCAATCAAGAAAAATCAAGAAAAGTGAGGTTACTTGCAAAAAGGGCAACCTTGAGAAACTTAAAATTTCACTAAGTTATGGAATGAACATGGTTTTTACCCAACTTTGCAAGGCCATAACTTATGATCCAAGCAACCATTTTTCCCATCCAAAGCTCAAATGATAGATCTTCTTACATATAACAAGATTGCAAAGCAGAAGTACCTCCAAAAAATGCATAGATTTTAAGATATGAAGCATTGAAGTTAGGGTTTCATGAGATTTTGAACTTCGACACTTTGAATTTTTTTAGGCAGAATCTGCCTCATGTTTTGTCCAACTTTGGAGGAATTTTCCATTATGATCCAAGATGAATCAAGACCAAATGTAAACATCAAAGTTGAAGTATAATATACAAGCTTTCCAAAGAGTACAAGAACATCCATTGATTCAACTTGAGCAAGAAGTTATGAGCCTCACAACATGACATGATCAAGCTAATATTTCAAGACAGATTTTGTGCATTACTTGTGCCACACGTTTTCATCTTCAATTTTGTCATCTTACAAACTTTGTCCTTTTCCAAGATCAGAAGGAATCTTGATGAATCACTTGATGTTTTCAACTTTGGACCATTGAGTCAAAATCCAACTTAGCATGTGAAAATTCATCATTACCAAAAGCCTTGAAATTCAATTTTGTTAAGTTGCATTAATGTGATGCATAGAGGTGGCATGAATCAGGCACAAACCAGTCAAGATGAGTCAAGAAACATGAGTGTTCAAACCTGCAAATTTGGTTGAAGTCAAGATAAGAGAAGACTTTGGTACCTTGGTGTTGTACCCCAAATTTTACACTTAGATGCCATATCATCTTACACTTACATTTAGGGTTCAATCATCTGTGCATTGTTAACTAACTCATATCTTTGCTAGTTTGTTTCTTTTGTGAAAATCAGGATTGACACGGGAAAGAGGACAAGAACAATAAACCAAGTTCTCATGTGTTTCAAGATCACCAAGGCATTTGTGAATGTTGTTTGAAAAAAAGCTAAAAAAAAAAAGAAAAGAAGTTCATGGCACTGGCCACACTTTGGTGGCACTGGCCATGAAGTGAATAATGCCTGCCATGAGTAAAGTGAATAGTGCCTGCCATGGGAAAAGCATGGCACTTGCCACAAGAGGTGTGGCACCTGTCATGAAAGGTGTGGCACTTGCCACAAAGGGAGCATGGCGCCTGCCATGATGTTATATGGCGACTGCCACCATTTCCACAAGCTGAACCACTTAAAATAATTGTTTTTAATGCAAGTGGATGCAACTGAGAGAGTTTTCCACCAAAGCATGGCTCCTCTTTTCTCCTTGTAACTTGCACCTCTGCTTTAAATCCCATCAGCACATTAAACCAAACCAAACCCCAGAGTTCTTGAAGACTTTTGGACCAAGCCAGCTCACACGAGGGAAGTTGTCCAAAACGGAAAACTTGGCAAAATGAGAAATCTGACCATACCTTCACCCTCTTTTATTTTCCTATAAATAAGGCATTGCTCCTTAATGAAAAGGACACACCAGATTCACCTCAAAATATAGGCTGAATACTCGCCTTTTTTTCTCCCTCACTTACTCTTGAAGAAGCCCGTCCATTTTCTTTCCAGAACTTGTACCGGTAAAGAGGCAGTGGACCATCTCTACTAGGTAACACTCACTCCTTTTTTTATTCATTTTCAAAATACCATGATCATTGCTAATGTCTGATTCTTGAATAAATATTGCAATTCATTATGTGTGATTTTGTTTGATATATTGTGATTTTGATTCATGAATTTTGTTTGAGAACTGAATAATGAAAGGCTTTAGATGGTGCCTGCCATGCATCAAAAGGTACTAGCCATGATTATATGGTGCCTGCCATGGAAATATATGGCGCTGACCATGACTCTTATGGCACTGGCCATGGAAAGGTGGCGCTAGCCAAGAAAACCCCGATTGAGTCAATAAACCTTTTAGCATCAAATTTGTTCCTTGCTCACAGCATACAAACATCAACATTTCCTCTTTAGAGATGACAAATTCTCTCTCAGTCAAACCTTTAGCTTCATATCTTGGGCTTTAAACAAAACACAAACCACCTTTAGCTTCATGTTTTGGGCTTTTAACAAGACACCAAAACAATCTCTTTCCTCCCATAGAATAGGAGGAACTATGATCGCTCTGATTTCCCTGTTTCGTTAAATGGGAATACGTAGGCATAAGACTGCAAATCTTAGCGAGCATACTAATCAAAAACCCAAAATCCGGTACCTTCATATATCAATCAAGAAGCATCAGACCTAACATTTTACCAAAAGCCTAACAAATAGTCTAGACACTGTTTTTAAGCAAATAACCAAAGATAGACCGCCCCTTTTGATAGCATCTGTAAACCAACAGTTTTGACTGTTTAATCTCAGTATGCAAGCAGGGTTAATTGGAGACATCTATTTCCCCTCCTTAATCAGCTTCACAGGATAAAAAATCAATTGAACTGTAGTACCAAAGCGATAGTGATTCGAAACCACAAAAATCGCGCTACAGAAAAATGGCGACCATAGTGGAAGGCATTATTTCTTACCGTCTTAGGTAGAAAGCCTTAAATTCACCGAATACCACAGAAATGGCGACTCTGCTAGGGAGTCATTGTCTGTATAGGTTCATAAGACTAGAGGTCTAGGATGTTAGGACAAATATATATACTGCTTTTCCTAGTTGATATCCGTGTTTATTTTTCTGCTAATGGGAATGCGTGTGATGCCGCATCTGGAAAAATTGAGTATACACCTAAGATAAGTGATAGCATTATACGAGTAATCTTACGGGGAGTGAATCCCAGATAAGAGGTCCCGGTCGACCATCAAATCAGTGGAGATGCCCTTTGCGGATTCAATGCCTATACGACTTCGGTTGTTGAAAGCAGATTGTTCCATTGGGTTATCTAAGAAGCTGAAGATTTTAGTAGACTTAAACTATTTTGTAGTGTGGAAGCTATCGGAAATAGTTGTCATGCGATACTACCCTCATTTGAGACTACTCATAGATACTACAGCTCGCTGGTGATCCGCTTGCTGTCGTTATCCCAAGAAGGGTCAGTGATTTTGAGGACAGGTACAAAAAATCACCAGTATAAACCTTTGGGGATGGGTAGAGCCTTGACTTCATGACACCGACCCTTTGACCCCATGTTTTTTCTATGTTTTTGTGTGCTGCATTTATGCATTCATTTCATTAAAAAACATTAAACAAAGAAAAATCTTCTCTTCTAGTCTCTCTTTTTCAAATTAAACTAAGACAATGATTGCAAATGTCAGACAAAGAGATTGCTAATGGATTTCGCTAGAAGGAAGACTCATAAGTACACCTTCAAGGTTCCAAAATTAGAGGATTTAAGAGGTCTGGTGAGGATGATAACCAACCCTGAGGCTTTCTGTCTCTGTTAAGGGTCCATGTAATTGAAGGAATCCTGTCTACACTAATCCAGTTCTATGATTCAGTGTATCACTGTTTCACATTCCCTGATTATCAACTGGCACCAACACTGGAAGAGTACTCTCACCTGACTGATTTGCATATTACTGATCAAACTCCCTTTTCTGGACTGGAAGAGATTCCAAAGGATCAAACCCTTGCAAGAGCAATCTATTTGGATGAGTCGGAAGTCAGGACTCACATGACCACTAAGGGTGGAATTCAGGGTTTGCCAGCCCAGTTCTTAATCAAGAAAGCTCTGTACTTTGCTAGTATAGGGAATGTGGCCGCTTTCGAAAGCATCTTTGTTTTGCTTACCTACGGGTTATTTTTGTTTCTAACATCGATAACTTTGTAGATATCAATGCCATTAAGATTTTTCTAATTGGAAACCCTGTACCGACCTTGCTCGCAGATACTTATCATTCTGTACACTTAAGGAATTTGTATAGCGGAGGAATAATCACATGTTGTGTACCCCTGCTATACAAATGGTTCATTTCCCACTTGCCCAAGTCTGCTGCATTTTGGGATCAAAAAAGTATTTTAAGTTGGTCACAGAGAATCATGTCTCTTACCAACTCTGACATCGATTGGTACAATCGAATCTATGTCGGGATCAGAATCATTGACCGTTGTGGAAATTTCCCAAATGTACCCCTCATAGGAATTAAAGGAGGAATCAATTATCATCCAGTTTTGGTTCGTCGTCAATTTGGATACCCGATGAGGCATGTCCCGTGTAATGCTCATCTCGAAGGTCTTTTCTTCAAGGAAGGAGAAAATGACAGGGCACTAAAGACAGAAATAGTGCATGCCTGGAAACAGGTTCATAGGAAAGGAAGAAAGTCTCTAGGAAAACCGGACTGTGTCTCGGTGGAGCCTTATCTCCACTAGGTACAAACTAGAGCTCTCAAGCTGAGGATGCCTTACCCTCATCAGGAAGTTCTTCCATTAAGGGACCCTGTCCTTTACTTAATGTCTGATACGTAAAAACTTCAGGTGACTCTCAACAAAGTTCAACAGGAGAAGAGGTCTTGGAAGAACAAGTACCGAATTCTCAATGTGGAGTGTAAGAAAATTGAGATTTTAGAGCAACGCCCTGTAGAAAATCAAGAAGACCAAAGGAATTTGCTCGCTCCTTTCACTTGGAAAAGGAATGACAACCCGACAACGGCTCAAGAGCCCCGGTCAAAGAAAAGGAAAGCACCAGAACCTGCACCTGAGCTCTCCTCAGAGAGGACTCAGGGCCCATTAGTTTAGATTTCCTTTTACAGCACTATGTAAATTACTGTTTTCCATTCCGCAATCTTTGAATTCAATAAAACAGGGTTTCCCCACTGTTTGATAATTGCAATCCAATTACTGAAGTTTATTTTGATTAAACAAAAATTAATTAAAATATAATTATTGCATTCATCATTTTCATGTAACACATTCTTCTTACCTACGAATCTCACGTTTGCGTCTCGATTCTAGAGTCAAACTGTCTCATTCGTACAATACTCGGGCCAATCGACAGAAAAAGATGGATGATCTCGAGGAAGAGAACAAAGAGTTGAGGGAAGAGATCGACACTCTAAAAGAGGATCTGAGAAAGCTTCATAATGACATGTAAGCTCTAGCAGAAGCTCAGATGCAACAACAAAGGACTGTGATCTCAGAGATCACATCAACGCCCATAGTGGAAAGGTATGACCCTCGGTATACCATGCCTAAAGATTGTCCCTGGGGCATGCCACTCAACTATATCCCGGAAGGATATGTTCCGCCGATCACTGAAGATCAGGGAACCGCAGCAGAAACCGCTGGGCCTGAAGGTTACGAACTTCGGGAAAGCGAAGATGTCAGGGGCATGACGGCAACTCCTGAAGGTTACAAACTTCGGGAAAGGGAAGGACCTAGAGTCACCGCCATGATGGCTATACCACCACCCGTGGTACACACTGTCCCGGAAGCACAGATTCCACAGATACCTTCTGCTGGAAACGAAAGTATGGACGAGAGAATAAGGGAATTCCAAAAATAGTTCTTGGAGATGCAGAAGGAACAACAACCTATTCTCGGTTAGGATCTATTCAGAAAGGATGCCGCAGACCTTTGTTTGGTCCCTAATGTGAAAGTTCCGCACAAGTTCTAAGTAACCGAATTTGAAAAGTACAAGGGTAACTCATGCCCTCAAAGCCATTTGGTGATGTACGCTCGGCGAATGTCAACTCAGACAAAGAACCAAGAGCTACTGATCCACTATTTTCAGGATAGTTTAACCGGTGCCGCACTCAAATGGTACATGGGTTTAAACCGCACTAAGATCACAACTTTCAGAGATCTTGGCACTTCCTTCGTTCAATAATATAAGTATAACCTGGACATGGCACCGGAAAGAGATCAACTCAGAGCCATGTCACCGAAGGACAAGGAAACCTTTAAGGAGTACGCTCAGAGATGGCGTGAAATTGCCGTCCAGATTTTTCCACCTCTTGAGGAAAAAGAGATGACAAAAATATTCTTAAAAACCTTGATCTCATTTTACTACGACCGAATGGTCGCCAGTGCGCCCAGTGACTTCACCGAGATGGTAGGCATGGGTGTTCGTCTTGAGGAAGCAGTCCGAGAAGGACGTTTAGTTAAAGACGCTGGATCATCAAGTAGTACAAAACGATACGGTAGTGCTCTCCCTAAGAAGAAGGAGCAAGATATTGGAAATATCTCTCTCGGAAAGCAAAGGCGACGATACCAACCAGGAGCAGCTGTAACTCCTGCTATCAACTTTGCGCCTGTTCCTACGTATCAGCCTCAGGTTGCTCCAACTCAACCGAATCAACAACAATATCAGCAAAGGACACAATAGCCTCTTCAGCAGGCTCGTCCTCCATATAACATCAATCGTACAACGCGACCACCAGGGTTCGACCCTATACCAATGTTGTACGCAGAACTGTTTCCACAACTACTGGTCAAGGGGCATGTCCAGACCAGGTCTCCTCTTACAGTACCGGAAAATCCGCCTTTTTGGTTCAAAACGGATCAGACTTGCCTTTACCATCAAGGAGGACCAGGGCATAACATAGAAAACTGTCTCATTTTCAAATCCGATGTGCAAAAGCTTGTTAGAAGCGGGGTCTTATCTTTCAAAGATACGAATCTGAATGTTCTCACGAACCCGCTGCCTCAACACGAGAAAGTTGCGGTAAATTTGATAGAAGGAGAGTCTAACAACAGCTATCAAATTCATGATGTACTCTTATTGAGGGCCAACTTGGTCAAGATGCATTGTAGACAGAGCAGATACGGCCATGTGCCATCTCACAATTATCACCAGTGTGATATCTGCTCTAAAGACAATCAAGGATGTTATGTGGTGCAATTAGCTCTACAGGAACAATTGGATCTCGGATGGATCCAAGAGCACCGAGTTCGTGGAGTTAATATGACGTATGCAAATTCCAACATCATTCAGAACCACGACATCCGTACGATGAATGTCAACTTAGTGGCAATGCACTAAAGGCAAAGCCAACATCATAATTTGCCGCGGCACAATTACAATTCCTGTCTGATTTGCTCGGTAAACAATCAGGGATGCTCTTTTATACAAGAGGCCCTCCAGCGTCAGATGGATCTTGGATGGATCCAGGACTACCATGATAAAAATCCTTATCAGATCAACATGATTCAGATCTTCGATATTCGCTTGATGAATACCAGCTTGGTGGAGTTACACGCTAAGCAAGTCCAGCTCGGTTTTCTGACTTTGCATGAGTATCGAAACTGTATAGTATGCTGTGAGAGTGACCAAGGATGTGCTCTCGTTCAAAGAACTTTGCAACACTTGTTAAATCATTGGTGGCTTCCGATCTATCTAGACGAAGACATGCAACAAATCAATGTGACAAACGGGAACCCTACTAGACATCAAAGTCAAGGTGTCCGATCTATGGAAATAGACCTAGTAAGGTTACACTGCATTTAAAGTGGATGTGGCCAAGTGCCACCACATAACTATGAGCACTGTAGAGTCTGCTCGGAAAATAATCAAGGATGTTACCTCGTGCGAGCAGCCCTTCAAAGTCAGTTGGCTCCCAAGGAGATTCAACCATGTCCAAGTCCTGGATCAATCAACTGGACACCAGACTATTTCACTGATCAGATTAAGGATGTTGTCGTGATCTCTGATCACGAAAGGACCAAAGATGTTTGTACCATCATCCCTCTACTTGACGAATTGAAGGTTCTTAACCAGGAATTGATTGAAGTTACTTACAACAGTCAGAGAAATCAGAAGGCTCCTGTAGTTATCTATCTACTGAGACCGCTACCGTATGAATCAACTGACGATCCCTTACAAATACGGTGCAACAACAATTGAGAATGGAAGGGAAATTCCATTACCCTCCGCATGAATATTGCAGACATCAGTCAAGTAACACAGCGGTTGAATCTTCAACCGAGGAGTTAGAGAACCTAACAGAGAAAAGGAACCTCAAACGGAAGTTCCCAATCCACCAGTCGGTCAATCCAGTGATCCCAAACTTTCAAAGAATGATGATAAGATGTTGACGCTCATCCAGAGGAGTGAATACAACATTGTTGATCAGTTGTTACAAAATCCTTCAAAGATCTCTGTGTTATCACTTTTACTCAGTTCCGAAGCCCACAAAGAGGATCTACAGAAAGTCTTAGAGCAGGCCTTTATGGAACAAGATGTGTCGATAAGGCAATTCGACAGTATCATCTCTAACATCACCTCCTGCAACAACTTGGAGTTTAGCGATGAGGAATTGCCAGAAGAAGGCAAAAGTCACAACATGGCGCTCAATATCACAGTCAAATGTCAGGACGATGCTTTAGCCAGTGTACTGGTAGACACCGGATCGACTCTCAACGTTATGTCAAAGGATCTCCGATGAGAGGAAGTGAGGTCATCGTCAAAGCATTTGACGGATCCCAAAAAACAGTTATTGGCGAAGTTGACCTTCCCATAACTATCGGTCCTTACACTTTCCAAGTCACTTTCCAGGTCATGGACATCCGAGCAACATACAGCTGTTTGGTGGGAAGACCTTGGATACACGAGGCTGGGACGGTCACTTCGACACTTCACCAGAAGCTGAAGTTCATCAAGAATGACCAACTCGTCACGGTCTGTGGAGAACAAGCCTTGATCGTGAGTAACCTATCATTGTCCACTTGTATAGAACCCGAGGAGGTTGTTGGAACTCAGTTCCAGGCACTTTCGGTAAGCAGTGAGAATCAATTAGACAAGGGAACATCAATATCCTCATACAAAGATACTCTCGAGGTGATCAAAAGTAACAATGCAAAGGGATGGGGACAGCTTGTCATTCTTACGGATAATAAAACAAAGAAAGGTCTTGGTTTTTCTGCAACCTGTACCCAGACAGCTGCTAACGATGAAAGTCTTCATCCCACTCAGAACTTCTTCCACAGTGGAGGTTTCCTTCACCCAGTGTCTCAAGAAGTACATACCATCAACGAGGGAGATTCCTCCGACACAGATGAGGAATGGAAGTCCTATCTTAACAAGGACGGTTATATGTCTCAAGAAGAGGTGCATACACCATTTTTTATCCCGCACAGAGTTCGAGATTTATACCAAGGTCAGACGTCAAAATGATATACGGAGATTGTGATCCGAAAGGATGTCGTGCTCCACCAAACTCATTAGAGGAAGACACTCTGATGAAAGACAACTTTGACCACGACTATTATGGCCCGATGGATGGTCTGCCTATCTAGCAGCCGTACCCAGGAGACTGGGGGAAAGAAAATCAGCCGAACAATGAAAATCAGCTGAGCATCATTGGAAAAAATACCTACGTCCCCACCATGTCATGGGATCAACACTCAGGTCATTCAGAAAATATCCAGCATAACGAGGAATTTGCAAAGCTTGCCGGACTAGAGTTCATCAACTATGCCTTTCCTGAGGTCAACGTCATCGAAAGAGATGACTCCTCCAGTTCCAAAGAAGTATGGGACACTTTAGGACAACCAAGTGGTAAGTACGACTTCTTGGTCAAATACACTGCTCCTGAAAGCTCTCGTATCAGGCTCAAGGACATCCAGCCAATGGGATGAGGGGATTTTCCTGAGATCATAAATACTATGCAAAATACAACTGAGGAATCCTCCTACGACAACTCTGCCTGGGAGACAGATTCCAATGGTCCTGCTCCACCAGAAACCAACGTTATTTTTGAAGACAAATCAAGGAAGGTACCAGACATTGTGATTCACCGAGGAGTTCACCGCCAATGGGTTGCAGTCGATGTTCCGAAGATTGTTCATAAGTCAAAGTAATGGCCATCTTTGTTTTAACCTTTCACCCTGCCCAAGTGAAACAGATGTTTTTAAAGGGCTCACTTTCTGTAAATATCCCTCTTCGCTTCACCCAAAGCGACATAGTTTTGTTTTATAGGGCTGTAGTTTCAAGAATCAACAAGTTCATAAATAAAATAACGTCATTATGTAATTCCCGCATTAATTGTTGTTTTCTCTTTTTGGCTTTTTCAGAAAATGGTAATCCTAAAAAACAATTCAAATAATAAAAACAAGCAGTAAAAAAAATACACTGCACACACTCTTTCATTTCTCTCTATCTTTTCTAAAAAGCAATCATCACGTCATGTAGATTGCTTGTTTTAAACCCCATTGAAACATATGATCCGATGCCTTCTCCCAACTATGAATTCCCGGTATTTGAGGCTGAAGAAGAAGATGACGAAGACATTCCAGAGGAGATCTCCCGATTACTCAGACAAGAGGAAAGGTCCATTAAACCTCTCAAAGAGCCGTTGGAAAAGGTCAACTTGGGCTCAGAGGAAGAGAGAAAGGAGGTCAAGATTAGGGCCCTGCTCAGTCCGACTGTCAAAGAGAGTTAGATAAAGCTTCTCAAAGAGTTTCCCAATGTATTCGCTTGGTCCTATCAGGATATGCCAGGGTTGGATACCAGCATCGTGGAACAGCATCTACCATTAAGACCAGAAAGTCCGCCAGTAAAATAAAGGTTGAGACGGACTCATCCGGACATGGCCATCAAAATCAAAGAGGAAGTACAGAAACAGATTGACACAGGTTTCCTCGCCATATCAGAATATCCTTAATGGTTAGCCAACATAGTACCAGTTCTGAAAAAGGACTGAAAGGTCAGAATGTGCGTAGACTACAAAGATCTGAACAAAGCTAGTCCAAAGGATGACTTTCCCTTACCGCACATAAACATGTTGGTAGACAGTACAACAAAGTTTAAAGTTTTCTCCTTCATGGATGGATTCTCGGGCAATAATCAAATCAAAATGGTGCCGAAAGATATGGAGAAAACTTCCTTCATCACCCCATAGGGCACCTTTTGTTACAAGGTAATGTCGTTCGGTTTGAAGAACGTCGGGGCAACCTATCAACGGGCCATGACTACTCTGTTTCACGACATGATACACAAAGAAATCAAGGTATATGTCGATGATATGATTGCCAAATCTAAGACGGAAGAGGAGCATGTGACCCATCTGTCAAAGCTATTCTAGTGGTTGAGAAAGTACAAAAAGGAATTGAGGTTGATACTGACAAGGTCAAGGCCATTCAAGAAATGCCTTCTCCAAAGATGGAAAAACAAGTCTGAGGATTTTTGGGACGTTTGAACTACATTTCCAGATTTATATTCCTCATGACCGCGACGTGCGCACCGATTTTCAAATTACTCAAAAGAATCAGGACTGCATTTTGACAGAAGACTGCTAAACCGCCTTCGACGGTATCAAGAAATACCTGTTGAACCCACCGATTCTATCACCTCCAGTGGAGGGGATACCGTGGATCATATACCTAACAATCTGGAAGACTCCATGGGTTGTGTACTTGGCCAACAAGACGAATCCAAAAGGAAAAAGTCTACCATTTACTATTTAAGCAAAAATTAACTGACTGCGAGACTCGATATACTATGCTTGAGAAAACTTGTTGTACTTTGGCTTGGGCAGCCAAACTTCTTCGCCAGTATATGATTCGTCACACTACTTGGTTAATCTACGAAATGGATCCAATCAAGTATGTCTTTGAAAAGCCTGCTCTCACGGGAAGGATCGCCCATTGGGAGATGTTGTTATCAGAATACGACATCGAGTACCATGCTCAGAAAGCTGTTATAGGAAGTATTTTAGCCGATCATTTGGCTCATCAACCGATTGACGATCGAGAATCAGTCAGATTTGACTTCCCAGACGAAGATGTTATGTATCTAAAAATGAAAGATTGCGATGAACCGCTACCCAGTGAAGGGCCAGAACCAGATTCCCAATGGGGACTTATCTTTGACGAAGCTGTCAATCATTACGGAAATGGAATTGGGGCAATCATTATAACACCTCAGGGTACCCACATTCCTTTCACTGCCAGATTGACATTCAAGTGTACAAACAACGAGGCCGAATACGAAGCTTGTATCATGGGTCTTGAAGAAGCGATCGAATTACGGGTCAAGAACTTGGATGTATATGGCGACTCAACCCTGGTTATCAATTAGATCAAAGGAGATTGGAACACATACCAATCAAGACTGATTCCTTACAAAGACTACGCGAGAAGGCTATTACCCTTCTTCAACACAATCGAGTTTCATCACATCCCTCGTGAGGAAAATCACATGGCTGATGCATTAGCCACTCTCTCTTCCATGATTAGTGTAGGTCAATGGAACGACTTACCTAAGATTGACATAATGCGCCTTGAACGACCCGCTTACATCTTCGCGATTGAAGCAGTCATAGATGACAAACCTTGGTATCACGATATGAAATGCTTCCTTCAAAAACAAGAGTACCCTCCTGGGGCATTCAGAAAAGACAGAAAGACCCTCAGAAGGTTGGCAGGCAACTTCTTCCTGAGCGGTGATACACTCTATATGAGAAATTTCCACATGGTCTTGCTCTGCTGCGTAGAGAAACCAGAAGCAGACATGTTGATAAAAGAAATTCATGAAGGATCCTTTGGCACCCATGCCAACAGACATACAATGGCGAGGAAAATTCTGAGAGCAGGGTACTAATGGTTAACCATGGAATCCGATTGCCACAAGTACATGAGGAAGTGTCACAAGTGTCAGATATATTCAGACAAGATCCATGTACCGCCAACACATCTCAAAGTTCTCTCTTCCCCATGGCCTTTTTCCATATGGGGAATTGACATGATTGGCATGATCGAACCCAAGGCTTCGAACGGACATCGGTTCATCCTGGTAGCCATTGATTACTTTACCAAGTGGGTCGAAGCAGCGTCATTCGCTAATGTGACCCGACAAGTCGTGGTCCGCTTTATCAAAAACAATATCATTTTCCGTTATGGTGTTCCAGGCCAGATCATTACCGATAATGGATCCAACTTGAACAACAAGATAATGAAAGAGTTGTGCGCTGAGTTAAAGATCAAACACCATAACTCGTCTCCCTACCGGCCTAAGATGAACGGAGCGGTAGAAGCAGCTAACAAGAACATCAAGAAGTTTGTTCAGAAGATGGTTGTAACCTACAAAGACTGGCATGAAATGCTACCCTTTGCCCTTCACGGTAATCTCACATCTGTCCGCACTTCAACAGGGGCAACCCCTTTCTCTCTAGTATATGGCATGGAGGCAGTGCTTCCCATAGAAGTAGAGATCCCATGAATTCGGGTATTGATGGAAGCTAAGCTAACAGAGGCTGAATGGTGTCAAAGTCGACACGATGAACTAAATATGATCGAAGAAAAGCAAATAATGGCACTATGCCATGGTCAGTTATATCAGCAAAGAATGAAAAAGGCGTTCGACAAAAACGTCCGACCTCGCATCTTCAGAAAATGAGACCTCGTGCTCAAGAAGATACAATATTTTCTCACTGATTCCCGGGGCAAGTGGACTCCAATTATGACGGCCCCTATGTGGTCAAGAAAGCCTTCTCAGGCAGCGCCTTGAGACTCGCAACCATGGACGGAGAAAAATTTGCCTACCCCACAAATGTTGACGTAGTCAAGAAATACTTCGCCTAAATAAAAAAAAACATCTCGGTAGATTGAAAACCCGAAAGGGCGGTCCATGCAAAAATTAGAGACATAATCGAAAATCATCCCGATGGATTGGAAATCTCAAAGTACAATCCAGGCAAAAGTTAGGGATAATGGCAAGTAACTACTCCAACAAAGGGGCAAATCCCTCAGCGACAGTTACACCATCCGTCAGGAAAACTCCAGTCAAGGTCATCTTCGACAGAAGCTCAGGATGTCCAGAATTCAAAGTTGGTAGAAGGATAGCGGTCGTTATATTTCAATGTAGCCCTTTTCCCTTAAATTACCATTTTCTAACTTTGTAAATACTCCATGGGATCACGCGTTTGGCTGATTTCCATCCTATCAATAAAATTTGAGCCCTAGTGCTTTTGTTTGCAATTCTCATTTGTTTTAGCTTTACAGAATGACGTTTTAATGTGATTAACGATTCTTGAAATAAAACAAAAATGAATTTACTTGTCAAAAATTTTCTGCTTTTCAAAATAAAGATGGCATTTTCTTTTGACTGTTGAACATCGAAAGAACACTGACCACTTCTTCAGAAGTAATTGAGCTTCAAAGTGCAGAATCAAAGTACTCCTTCTAAAATAGTACGTCTGAACGAAGGATCAACTGTGTCAGAGACCAGGTTTCATCTGACATCCCCGGCAGAGTTCTTATCTCCTAAGCCCGACCAACGTTGTTCCCTGCAGGGACTATCTATCCTAAGCAAGGCATAATTGCTATTTTGAACCCAGTGGTACCTCTTCATTCCCCGCAGTGGCCGAGTATCCAGTCATGTTCATTTATTAGTCTGTATGTCGCGTCAGTTTTGTCAGCATAAACATACTTACATTATGCATTATTGATTCATATACATATTCATATTGCATTACTATCACTCCAGTCGGTCTTATCCCCTAGTGATAAAAGTCCTCTCAATCGAGTTGTCAGTTCTTTCCCCGTCATGAAATGTATTGTCTGAACAACCTCTCCTCCAGTTTATTTCTGGATTGAAATCGGTCTTTGACCACTTTGATAACTTGAACCTCTGAAAAGCCAGTGAGCTTTCGACAAACGTCACTCTACATCATTGTAGATGATATTTTCGCTTTCCCGGATTGACGAAGAAGAACCCCAGAGAAAGCCTCTTAATCAAATATTCAGCAATACAGCAATTCTCCTTCAGAAAATTCGCTGACCAAAAAAGGTCATCAGTACCTCAGGATTGGATTGCATCACATGGCATTCCTTCGAGAAGATCTCGAGGAAAAGTATGATGTAATATCCCCAAGCAGGAAACAGTCTCTCAAGAGACTTGTGTTCCCCCAATAGAGTCAGCAAATGGCGTCTCCAAACAGAGAAGTTTGTACACCTCTACAGCTCAGACAAATGAGTTTCCCCAGCAAGTCTGACATCAAAATCTTTTCCATCAAATGGTATCTCCCCAGTAAACCCGGCGAGAAGTTTGATGAAAACCACTACAAATAGCGTCCCTTGTCAAGAAACTTTATTGACAAAAGAAACTGAGACCAGTTCCTTGGTAGGAAACCAGGATCGAGGGGAAGTTTATTTCAGAAACTGAGACCAGTTCCTTGGCAGAAGACCAGGATCGAGGGGAAGTTTATTTCAGAAACCTAGACCAGTTCCTTGGTAGGCAACCAGGATCGAGGGGAAGTTTACATCGGAAACTGAGACCAGTTCCTTGGTAGGAAACCAGGATCGATGGGAAGTTTACATCAGAAACTGAGACCAGTTCCTTGGTAGGAAACCAGGATCAAGGGGAAGTTTTACCTTTTCTAAGCATCATCGCTTAGCAAAAGAAGATGAATGTGTAAGCTACCATTCATAACCACCAACAAAATTTCGGGTATTCCGATATTTAATCCTCTTGCACCCCAAATGCCCGAATACCTTCGTCGTTCACACCTTCGGGTCCAAGAAGATTAAATAGAGGCATCTGTCATACCCCAAAATTTGACCACTAAGATTTCCCATCATTGTGCACATCATCATCACAATATGGATGGACCATCATACCTCATTAGTCTCCCCAAATATGGGTGAGCATCCACTACAATCAAACTTAGGGTTTCAAGCCCTCTCAGAGCTCTTAGACAAAGGATCAATCAAGGAATGACATGATCTTCTACTTTTCTAAACCTCTCAAACATCCAAAATGGATCAAGAGGACTCCCACATCAAGGATCGAGCACAAGGCTGCAACATTCCAAGTGGATTAAGCCTCAAGATCGCCAGTATCACCAAATTAGGGTTTTGGTCGACCAGGGCCTCTAGATGGAAATTTTCCTCTGGGCATTAGCCAATGCTTCAAAGCATAACCCAAAATACTCTAAGGGACCTCATAAACCCAATCATCAAGTCAATTTGGCCTCAGGGGATGCATTAATAAAAAATCAGGAATTAAGGTTTCTTGACCTAATTCACCCCTAAGTTGACTTTTGGGACAAAACATGAGCCAAGACCTTAAGACATGATTTGAGGGTCCCTAATACGCTACATTGATCCATTTTCAACAATGGATTGATCCAAGAAGCTTGATTCACAAGTTTCAAGTTCATCAGAACCACAGTTAGGGTTTCGCGGAAAAAGTCAACTGTGCCTTTAACTTTTGACAAGGACATGCTCCCAAACCTTGGGACATGATTCAATACACCCTATAACACCTATGAAATAAATCCATCAAGTTTGATTTAGGTCAAGGACTTGATGTCATAGAGGATCGCACAGTTTGGAATTCATCTGATAAAAAGTCAATTGTGCCCAAAAGTCAAAGTTTGACTTTTTGATTTTTTTTCAATTATGGTTCCCTAACCCTAAAATGATGTTAATGTGTGATTGGAATCATCATTCATCAAGAAAAATTAAGAAAAGTGGGATAACTTGTAAAAGGGGTAACCATAAAAAAAAACTTACAAATTTTCTAAGTTATGGAACAAAGTGGCTAGGGTACCAACTTCCAAGGATCATAACTTGAGATCCAAACAACCATTTGGGCTGATCCAAAGATGGATTTGTAGCTCTCATGGCATACTTTAAAAGTGTCAACTACACCTCATTCCAATTCATCATGGATTTTGAGTTATGGTTGGATCAAAATGGCTGAAAACATGAAATTTCACTTTTTCCAACACTTAGTGAAATTTTCACTAAGTCAAAATTTGTTTCACTTTTTTCAAAATGTAGGGGCATTTTTCACTTGGATCAAAAAAGTTTCAAAACAAACTATGATCACACATGTGTTGTATCATATGAGGGCTTTCCAAAATGTCCAAGAACCCCATCAAATCCCATCTGAGCTAAGAGTTATGACAGTGGCAATATACCTTGCTGCAACTGTCATAACAAGGCAGATTTGTGCATTTTGCTCGATTTGAGCAATTTGTGCAAATGACAAACAAGTTTATCCATCTGAACACCTCAGGGAGAGACCAAGGAGGGACAAACACTGATCTATAAGCCTCCCAAGTCTTTGGAACTAAAAATAGCATGCCAAACCTAAAAAACCCTAAAGAGGGGACAAGACTCCAATTTTGTTTTGGAGCATTCAATGGATGCACCAAGGTGGCATGAACTGAGCCATTTCCAACTAAATGAGTCAAGGATGATCTCTGAACTAGGGAACCAAAGGCCTGTGCTCTAACCTCTAGTCAATGGCTAGAGGAAACTTGAGATTCCAAAATGCTCGAATTGGCCAAAGGTCTGCAGCAGCCTTCATTCACTATTGTTTGCAAAACAAACTTGCTCTACTATAAATAGAGCTCATTTGTGCTTAGTTTAAGTACACCAAAGCACTACAACACTTGCTTTCCTCAAAATCTCTTTCTCTAGGCAAAAATGCATTCTTTAGCAAGGTATCTCTGAGTTTTTGAGTTAGAGAGCAATTCCATCACAACTCATGATCTAAACACACTCCAAATATCATCCTTGAATTGTCCCAAATGGTTCTCCACATCTGGAACACCATTTGAGAGAGTTGCTATTTTGGTCACTTTTGCCCCTTTTGCAAGAAAGGGCCAGTTTCCATTATGAGGTTTCCAGCTGTTTCCAATCATCCTAAAAGCTTCCAAGAGATCATTTGAGGGTGTCCAAAGCATCAAATTATTTCTGGAACAAAGCACTTGACAGATTGCCCAAAAAGCTCCTAAAGAGGTAAGCATCACAACTTGAACTCTTTGAAATATGCATTGCTTTGAAGTCCACTGATTATACACATCTCATACATGTTATATATGTTATGTTTGGACCAATTCATCATGTAATTCATGCCTGCACCATGAGGTAGCACAGAAAATGCAAATGAAGGCCTATTTCAAAACCATTATCGGGTTTTAAAATGGGGACCTCATCTGAAAAAACCACCACCACCATTGGATTCCTTGTGAAATTCTAGGCAGAATAGACCTAACTTTTGTCCCAATCCATTGAGAAATGAGAAAGTTACAAGCTTCACGTTTTTGGCCAAAACCTTGCCTTGCCTTGCCTTGACCAGGCCAAAAACAAGGCAAGCCTTGTATATTTGTGGGTGGGCTTTGATACACAGATGTATCACCACCCTAGTGGTAAGAGGCGCACACTGCACACAAGAGGTCTGGGGTTCGAATCCCCCTCGCCCCAGACCCCTTTTTAAAGTTTTTTTCCATTTTTCTATTATTTTTCTTATTATTTTTAATGATTTGAAAAATTAATAACTCCCTCAATTTTAATTATTTTTTATTGGTTCTTTTTGCAAAAAATCACAAAAATGTTGGGATATTTTATTCCATAAAAAAAATCAAATTTATATTATTTATTTAATACAGTTGGTATTTTTATGAATAAATTCATTTTTAATTATTTTTACACATTTTAAAAGTGAATATTTATCTTGAAAAATAAAAGCCAAATGAGTTTTAATTCATCTTGTGATTAAAACCTCATTTTTCAAACCTTAACCAAACATCACAAGTTGTTTATTCAAGCTTATTTGGTATTTTATCATTTTTTATTGATTTTCTTTAAGAATTCACTTTTAAAAATGATGAAATTAGGGTTTTGATCGATTCCACCCTCATCAATCATTTTCAAACACTCATGGGCCACTATTAGAGTGTAAGACCCATCCCCTTTGTAAATACACCACTTTTTGGGCCTCAGTCATTGTATAAGTCCCGTTGTATTTTCAAAAACAACGGCGTGATCGTCGCCTTTTTAACAAAACCAACTGGGCCTACCCTCGTGTTATAAGCCCCATTTATTTTCTTTAAGTTTCTTTGGGCCTCTAATAGAGTGTAAGACCCAATCCTTTTTGAAACCAAAATAATTTGGGCCTCAGTGTATTGTATAAGTCCCGATACCGTCAAAAAAGTTCGGCACGATCGTCGCCTTTTTAACAAAAATCTTTGGGCCTCTCCTTGAGCTATAAGACCCATCTTTATTCATTTTCAAACTTTTTGGGCCTCTAATAGAGTGTAAGACCCATCCCCTTGTACATAAAAACAATTTTGGGCCCCACATATTGTATAAGTCCCTCTGTACAATTTTTAAAGCAATGGTGTGATCATCGTTAAAACTTGGGTCTCTCCTTGAGGTGTAAGCCCCAACAATCTCTTCAAATCACTTTCTCCTTTGATTTTGAATTCAAATATATGTTGTCATCAAAACTTTCTTTAATTTCTTTGTTGAACAACTAACAAAACAGCATGGAAGCTCTACAACGGGTAAGTGTTTATCCGCTTTCATTTACCGCTTTCATATGTATATAACTGTATTGTGGGGCTGTTTCACTGTAAGTCTTCTTTCACATCCTCTTATATACTTGTCACATATCCGCTGTGTAATACTAGTATAGTTATTTAGAGTTTTCCCCGACAACTACGTCTAGCACTAGGTAAAGCCTTGTTGGTCACTCTTAAATACAAACAAAACTAGATCCCCATAGGATTTCCAGATATAGTCTTCTCTTCTCTTGGGGTTAAACAATATGGAACAAAGAGAAAGGCAGTATTCTCGGTGAACCTTTTCTCAGACTGTCACCCTTAGAAATTGTCAAAGAAACTCTAACTCCCCAGAGATGATTTTTTTCTCCATGAATGGCATCTCTTGAGTTTCTTCCAAATTCTCAAACTTTCCTGGAATGATCTCTTCTCTTGGTTTGGGGACCCTTCGGCTTCTTAGAAGTTCTCATGCCTTCTCTTAGGCTTAATACAAGGACCCTGACGAGCTCTTAAAGGTATAAGACATAACTTAGTCATCCTTTGCTAGAGCAGTCTTTCCCGCGTCAAAAACTCCGACCGTTGTAGGGTTGATACTCATCCCTTAATGCCCACACCTCCTCTTGGGCATTGTACAAAAGATAAAACTCTAGACTTGGACAGTCTAAACATCTTGAGTCTCAAAGACATTCTCAAGTTCCCTTCAAACAATCACTACAACAAAAAAGCTATTTAATAGCGTTTTTTTTTTTGCTTTTTGATAGCGCTTAAAAGCGCTATTAACCAGCCTTCTATTGTAAATATTTTCGTTTGATAGCACTTTAAAAGCGCTATTATAGTACAGGTAATTAATAGCGTTTTTACAAAAGCGCTATTATAGTACCGGTATTTAATAGCGCTTTTCCAAAAGCGCTACAGAAGTAGACATTTTGTTTTGATTTTGATAGCACTTTCAAACAAAGCGCTATTATAAGGCACGTGTTTGATAGCGTTTTTTCATAAAAGTGCTATTATATTATGTTTCATTAATAGCGCTCTCTAGAAAACGCTATTGTAGTACACTTTTTTTTTTTACAAAATCATTCTTTTGATATTATATATATATATATATATATATATATATATATATATATATATATATATATATATATATATATATATATATATATTGCATTTTACGACATAAGAATTCATAAAAAATAATGATTATAACCAACTAAAATATTTGAAAATGAAATAAAACCACTTAATCAAGAACAAATGTGATACCATATATATCTACCACTGCCATAATAAACATCAATCTACACTACATAATAGTGGTAATTGATAACAAACAAATTAACAAACCATATTCAACGTTGATCTCAATGAAATTACGCTAAAACTTTTGCCACAAGTTATTAATTTGGTCCAACTAATAGTACTTCAAACCAAATTCCAAACAAAAAGTACAATCACTTAGCTAGACATATTCTCTAAACTAAAGAAAAACATCTAAAAAAACAAGAAAGGACAACAAAACAACATCAAGTAGTAACCACTTCACGCACCAAATCACTGTTACACCCAAAGATACAATCACTTTGCTAGCTAGCTAGGCAAAATAACTGCTTCTTGTTTTCCTGTATCATAGAAAGAATATTGATTATGTATTGTACATTAATCAGAAAACCGAAACCTGAAAGTGAAATTTTAATATATAATTAAAAGATACTGAAACATAAAGATCACCGAATCAAAATTACAATGGCACTAGTCGCTATTTTACTCGACCTTAGTACCTTGAGGGTATAAGGTTAAGCTCTTACCACTGAACTAACACTTCAAGTGTAATACTTAAGATAATTGAAATGTAACTATTTACCTTAGCAGCTTCAGCTGATGAACCTCTGGGAAGTGAACTTCCACCTGGTCCAGCTGCAAAGAAGCCAACATAGTTAAGCCGCTTAAAAATCAGAATGAGAGCAATTTAATTTAAATTGTGTTTTACAAAATTAAAAATTATATATATGCTTCTGATATAAAATTTTATGAATGAGAAGTTCATTCTATGATAACTTCCATAGCATTATACATTGCCCGGACAAGTTATTATTCCAACTATATTACTAATGCACATGTAGAAATTAGCCAAATTTAAGCAAACAAGGATGCAAAGTTTCTGCCCATAACACTACAAAACTACTCTGCACTACTGATAACTCTTAAGCTAGTAGACTATGCCACCATAAAGGCCTCAACATTGTATTTACCCCAGGAAAGCATTCATTTCGGATTGACTTTTAAAATACTTGTGTTTTCTTTAGCATGCTGTAGGAAATAGGAATACAAACCCTCGCCCACAATTGTATGTCTACACAATGACTTGCTTACTCATATTAATGCTCGTCTGTAAATGTAATAAGTAAATCTTCATTTGACATCCATTTATAGTTATGTTTAAGAAACACAGGAGGAGAAAAAATTACAAATTCAATGTTATTTAAGGTACCTCCATAGAATTTTTTGATGTAGAAACATCTTGTTCCTGTTCATTATGTCCATAGTCAAAACTGAGTTCCCCATCATCATTCTCATCATAACCATTGTCATCGTCGTCTTCATAATCACCTTCATCCCCGTCCTCCTCTTCCAGACCACTGAAGTGGTAGTCAATGTGTTGCTGTTCTGTAACAGAATTCACATGTGGTTCTACTGTCTCAAGAGACTTGGCTGCTTTCTTGAAGAAACATGTCTGTTTTGGGGTGTAACAGAATGCATGGGAATCATCAGCATAAAAAATTATAAATAACTTCTATGGAAATAGGGGATAAGACAAACGAACCTGAGCAGCATTGTGGCGTGCTGCCTGTGTTAGAAGACTACGTGATTGTCCTTGCTTCAGGGATTTCAATTGGAAAACAAACAATGTGGCCTCCTCATCATATTCATCGTGAGCAGTTTGCAACTGCTGCAATGTAAAAGTTTCTCCTTTGCCGCCTTTAGACCTACCTCTTTCTCTGTATTTTGTTACCATATAAGAACTACCCTTGCTAATTTTTAACAACAAGCACAAAGTGATCTATGACACTTACACATGACATGTACAAATAAATAGGACATATGTCTATAAATTTGATTGTGACGAAACAGAATTTTCTATTTGGAATTTTTAGAATGAAAGCAGCAACCGGAACATTAGCAATAAAGATTTGATTATTGTGAGAGAACAATGAACAGTTCCATACCCACGAACGGTGGAGCCACGTTAACAAATAAATCAATCAATACTTGTTTCAACTATTATTGCAAGTTTTGTTTTGAAGGCCAAAACATATAATGTTGTCATTCAAGCTAATGTTTTACTGTTAACCATTTATTAAATAAATAAATATATTATTATTATCAAGCTTAACTTCATATAGATAACTATGTTACAAACTCGGCCATAACGTTACTTATCTCAGCTAACTATAACTAAATGTTTTCGCATCAACTAACCTACTAATTTCAAGTTCATATTAACAATACAAACTCATACTAACAGCTCAATAAACATTCAAACATTCCATATTTCACTAACTGTCCTAAATTTTTTATCAAAGCTCACTCTAACTTTATTAGCAGTCCACTAACTAACTTAATAACCAAACAACATAATTGAAATCCAAGCCAAAAACAATTCAACACAACTCTACCCAAAGTTAATTGTTGAAAAAATTCTAACCAAATGCAATTCTGACATCAATGCCTATTGTGATTCAAGTTCTTGACCACCTATGCCATAAGCAATAACGTTTAATTTGTGGTTCCAAGATTAACAGGGGAGTAAATTCAGCAAGCAGACATATCACAAATTCTCACTAATAGTAGGTTCTGACTTTTATTTATCATTACTTTTAGCAGTTGAACCATTCCAATGAATAATATAACATGATAAAAAGCTCTATCAATTTTAATGTTTTTTCTAACTAGCATTTTGTTAAAATTTTCATCCATAACGATTCACTAACAACATTTCATAAGCATGCTCCAAGGTTTGAGTTACGCATCAACTAACTAATTCGAACTAACTTCCATGTTGAACAAAAAAATTAACATAAAAATCCTGCTACAGTAACTCAATCCACATTCACTAATTATTAACTAATGTACAACTAATTTCAAACTTCAATCTAACCGCATAATTACTCAAGCGTAACTAACTGAATTGCATTTAAAACTGCATCAAATTCATAACTAATTTGCATTTAAGCGCATATCAGAAACTAAAACTACAATAATTTAACATCTAAACTACAAGGTCACAACACAAATCATCAAGGGCAGTGGATTGACAAGTTGGGTTCACCTCATCTTGTTTGTTTCATAACAAACTAGCACCGTCATACTTCGTAACTAACCAAATTTCCGACACGTCCTCACTAATAATTTACTCTATAACAACATAACCATTTAATCACAGTAGGCAACTGACGCAAACAAATCTTTTGAAGTAAACAACTATAGCTAACTTCATTCAAATTTAAACTAACTATAACTAAATGTTTTCACATCAACTAACTTACTAATTAAAAGTTCATATTAACAATACAAACTCATACTAACAGCTCAATAAACATTCAAACATTCCATATTTCACTAACTGTCCAATTTTTTTTATCCAAGCTCATTCTAACCTTATTAGAAGTCCACTAACTAACTTAATATTCAAACAGTTTAATAATAGTTCCATGACAATCCAACATAGCTAGTTCATGAATAATTTCATAACAGATCAAATTTACTTCAGTGATTCATTAACTAACTCCAAAAATTAACATTGGCCATTTGATTCTAACAGACACGTTTGTCTCTAACATTCAATAACCAAAAAGAATAATTGAAATTTAAGCCAAAAACAATTCAACACAGCTCTAACCAAAGCAAATTGTTAACAAATTCTAACCAAATGCAATTCTAACATTAATGCCTATTGTGATTCAAGTTCTTGACAGCTTATGCCATAAGTAATAACATTCAATTTGTGGTTTCAATATTAACAAGGAAGTAAATTCAACAAGTAGATTCATCTTTGAAACTTACCGAGCTTCACCTCGACCGCTTGGAAATGCACTTTCCTTCTTAAATGCTGCTTTCCTTGTTCAGGTGTCTCTGTGCAAGGATACTGATGGAACCATGATAGATACTTGTAGATTTCTTTTGGTGGTTTTAGGAATAAGCGTACAATAAGAGCTAAACCAGTGTTAGAAACCTATATGATGCTATTAATTTGCTTAAGGCTTCTGCCACTATTATACCTCAAGATGAAACCGCGAAAAGTGCTTATATTTCGTGTTTAGCAGTTGTTTTTTTTTCAGTTCTTTAACTCACTCAGTGACAGTTCTGCAAGAATAAACAATGGTTATATAAATGGATATACTCATTTACCTTCAGTCAAGGCTTCTGATATAAAAGAGAATCAGAATCAGGCTCAGCATAACATGTTTCCTACTTCACTGTCGTCCGAGAAGCAAGTTCTTGTAGCAAGCAGTGAGTATAGTACGATTGGCCAACCAATTTCCATTCTAATGCAGATACATTTACACACAATGATATTCAATCATGTTCTACAAAACACAGCAATAACAACATGCCCCTAATGCATATACATTTACACACAATGATATTCAATCATGTTATACCTCATTATTTCCATAATCCTCCCAGGACAGCAACATTAATCCTCACTTTCCATATCTTGGTTTCAACTTTGTCCTTCCAGAAGGCCCGTCTACCCTTAATGTTCCCAAAAGCATAAATTCTACACCTGCTTCCAATATTAAAAGTTATTGGTGGATAATTTGTAAGTAAACCTGTCATCACTCTATGCACCTTGAGACATATCCCTATGAATCTGATGAAGTTGATTTTAAAACCTCAACAAATATTGATATACTTGATTATTTGGTCTTTTTCGTTTCGTGCGTTTCGTGCATTAAGCCGTGTTTCTAGACTGATTTTTATGGGGACTAAGGAGGATAGCACAACTAAGCCTTCTAAATTACCTACATCAACCCAAGAGGTACCGGTACCGGTACCAACTGTACCGCCATCGTATCCAGATTGGTCAAACTCAATGCAGGTATTGGGACATATGATAGATTTTTATCATAAGCTCTTCTAAATAAGCTCTTTTCCAAACAGTCTCACAAGTGGTTATGTTACTAGTTAAGTTCAAACAAGTCAATTCAAACAGTTCGGATACCTGAAAGTTATAATTATTTTCTTATTTAGGCCTACTATAATCCTGGAGCTGCTCCGCCTCCTTATTATGCCTCAGCTGTGGCTTCACCGACCCCCCATCCGTATATGTGGGGAGGCCAGGTAAATGTTGCTCATCCTTTGGGATGTATGCAATTCTGCTATATGTCGGATAATCTTCTCATACACAATTTTGTTGATATTTTCAGCATCCTTTAATGGCGCCATATGGTACTCCGGTCCCGTATCCAACTATGTACCCTCCCGGGAGTATCTATGCTCATCCTAGCATGGTAGTGGTAAGTCATTTTCTCACTTCTCCTAATTCCTATATAGGATGTATTCGCATTTTACCAGGTAACTTCTTTGCTACATCACTATGTTTCCTTCATATTATCGTTTTTCTAGACTCCAAGTGCTATGCACCAAACTACGGAGTTTGAAGGTAAGGGACTTGACGGAAAGGATAAAGATTCATCAAAAAAATCAAAGGGAAATTCTGCAAATGCATGTGCCAAAGCAGGAGAGAGTGGAAAGGCAGGCTCGGGTTCAGGCAACAATGGCTTTTCACAAAGGTTTGGCTAACCGCTCATTAGTTTTCCTAACAGTATACATACTAACCACCAACCAATTTCCATTCTAATGCAGATACATTTACACACAATGATAGAAACTAAATTAGTCAACAATGGTAGAAACTAAATTATTTTCAAATTCAAATCCCTAATTTTACAATTTACAACACAAATCAATAATCTGAGAAAAGAAAGATTACCACATACCAATGAAGAGAAGGATGACGGTGGTGAGCTGACGAAGGGCTGAGTTCAAAGGAGAATGGGTTTTCTTCGTTCTTTCTTTCTCGTGTTTCCTCTTTCTATTCGAGTGGTAAATCAGAGGTGAATCTGAATCGACCGTATTTCCTCTTCCCGGTGGTGAATCGATGAATGAAGGCTAGGTCGATGGCGTGAGTAAATCAGAGGAAGAAGAGGATTGAGTAAATCGGAGGAAGAAGGCTATGAATCAAGGCTAGGTTTTGTTTTTTGCTTTGAAAGAAGACGATGGCGTGAGTAGCAAAAACTTTGTGTGGCAAAAACGAAAAATTATCAGCGAAAGACCTGTTTTTTTTTGTTTTCATAATTAATTTTATTATTTATTATATATTGTATAATTAAATAGCGCTTTCATGTAAATGCTAACATTGGATAGTCAAATAATAGCGTTTTTTAAAAAGTGTTATCTTAGTGAAAAATATTAATAGCGTTTTTATAAAAGCGCTATCTTAGTGAAGAATATTAATAGCGTTTTAAAAAAAGCGTTATCTTATTGAAGTTTAATAATAGCATTTTTTTACAAAGTGCTATCAAAATCACATTGTCTGCACTCTATAATAGCGCCCGACCATAAAGTGTTATTATAGATATGTTTGTTTCCTTTTTAGTAGCACTTTTTTTAAAAGCGCTATTAAATTAGGCGATACAAAATATCAATTTTGGCGTAGTGAATAGGAAAAAACACCGATCACTCTGGATCAATCTCCAGCATAAACCCGATCTCTCTCATGAGAGTTCCCTACACTTGGACCCGCTTCAGGATCTCAATAATCCTCGGCAGTAAGTCAGCCTCCTCTTGGGCTTTGTACAAATGATTCTCCACAGTGGAGCTAACCTTTTCAGACTCTCTTGTTGAGTCAACCACTTCTAGTCTCCGTCTTGCGCTTTGTACAAGACAGATAGTAAAACAATCTCTTGTTAAGTATAAAAGACTCTCTTGTTGAGTCAATCTCATTTTAGCCTCAATCTCGGGTTTCGTACGAGATAGAAAAACACTCTCTTGTTGAGTATAAAAGACTCTCTTGTTGAGTCAATCTCCTTTTAGTCTCAATCCCAGGCTTCGTACGAGACAGCAAATCACTCTCTTGTTGAGTATAAAAGACTCTCTTATTGAGTTAATCAATCTTCAGACTCTCTTGTTGAGTCAATCACCTGTTCAAGACTCTCTTGTTGAGTCAACCTTTTTTAGCCTCTGTCTTGGGCTTTCTACAAGATAGATAAAAGTACTCTCTTGTTGAGTCAAACCATTTCAGCCTCCATCATGGGCTTTATACAAGATACATTCTCCCCAACGGAGTCAAAATCCTTTTTAGCCTCAATCTTGGGCTTTGTACAAGACAGAAAGAACATTTTCCCCGGAAAAGTAAAACTTCTAGCCTCCTCTTAGGCTTTGAATAAAGAAAACCCTGGTTGAGTCAATCAACCTTTTAGCATCAAATTTGTGCCTTGCTCACAGCATACAAACATCAACAATTCCTCTTGAGAGATGACAAATTCTCTCTTAGTCAAACCTTTAGCTTCATATCTTGGGCTTTGAACAAGACACAAACCACCTTTAGCTTCATGTCTTGGGCTTTGAACAAGACACCAAAATAATCTCTTTCCTCCCATAGAATAGGAGGAACTACGATCGCTCTAATTTCCCTGTTTCGTTAAACGGGAATACGTAGGCATAAGATTGCAAAATCTTAGCGAGCATACTAATAAAAAACCCAAAATCCCGTACCTTCATACATCAATCAAGAAGCATCAGACCTAACATCTTACCACAAGCCTCGCAAATAGTCTAGACACTATTTTTTAGCAAATAACCAAAGACAGATCCCCCTTTTGATAGCATCTGTAAACCAACAGTTTTGACTGTTTAATCTCAGTATGCAAGCAGGGTTAATTGGAGACATCTATTTCCCTTCCTTAATCAGCTTCACAGGATAAAAAATGAATCGAACTGTAGTACCAAAGCGATAGTGATTCGAAACCACAAAAATCGTGCTACAAGCATTACTATATTATCTCTCTTTTTTATTCATTTTAAGCGTTTAGATATACAAAAAGCTGCATGTTTCTATTAAACTACTGCAACTCAATGAAAATACTAATCACTCAATTGTGTTTCTAGGAACCGGTGAAATTAGTTATAGTCTTCTTGCGAGGTAGGAAGGACACAAGCGGATTATCTGACCATGTTCATGGAACCCACACGACCATGAATTTGCAACAGGTTCACGCGACAAGACAATGAAAATCTGGGGCGTAGAGAAGGAATCATCATCAGTAAGGCAGCTTATGACTCTACCTCAATTTACAAGCAGTGTGACAGCATTATCTTGGGTTGGTCTCCCTCATCGAAGAAACGATGGAGTTCTAGCCGTTGGAATGGAAAACGGCCAAATAGAATTGTAGAATTGTGGAAAATGGCCAAACGATGGAGTTCTTTTATTTATTCTGAAGTTGTAGATCTCAAATAAAAATGCTGAGGTCCCAAAGTAGCATCGGAAATCCTTTTTCTGTGCATTCTTAGCAATTTTTTTTATTTCGTTTGAAAGTTACAATATTAGTCCCCATCGTGTGGTTGTCAAGATCATGCCTTATGGTTTCACAGTAGGGATCATCCAAAATACCAACTTAAAGAAGACCTGGAGACAGCTAGAAATGGTTCAAGAGGGGTTGGCGAGGCTTCAGATACTATGAAAGTGGCAAGAAATATTAGAGTTGAAGAAAATAATCGACCTAGGTTGGTTGTGAGACTATTGGCTACTGGTTTTTCAATTTTAAAAATTGATTTTTTATTAATAGTTTGTAACTTGCAGCAGTCAGGGTAAAACCCTGAAAAGTTCTGAATGGGACTTTAGCATTGGTGAATCAGAGGGTACTGGAACCTTTCGAAGTGTTTCACAGCCACCTCAGTCTAGAGATAAGAAAACTGAAGTTTCATATAATCAGCTTACTCAAAAAAAAAACTCTAGACGCAGACTATCAAAATTGAAGTGCACCCAATCAGTCACTTGAAAAAGATCTTAGAGCTCCTTACCATCATGAGCACCCGGATAATCAGCTTGAAGATGTAATTAATTCTTACTAGGCTTATCAGTCTATGTTACAAAAATTTAACTTAATCAAATGATTAATATATTGAGCTGCCATATCTCTAAAGAGGAAACTCAAGGTGTTTTTGATATATTTACAAAACATTGGATTTATTATTAAACCTTAAAGCCTGAATTATTACTACATGCTGAAGTTTCAATAGTTCAAGCTGAAACTGAATATTATATTTTGTCCACCCTATGTTGCCACTCACTTTATCTGCATAAACAATATTTAAAATGTCTGCGGTAGTATAATCATTAAGGGAATTCACCTTGTCAAACCGTATGTGAATTCATTGTGTCAATCATGAAGTAAAAATGGATTTCCTATGGCTTGATGATGTTTCATTTTGAACAACCAGGAAACTCTCTGATTTTTTGAAATATTAAATTTGCAGGATGAATCATCTAGGGATGGATCAGGAACTATTGTTATACGCTCTCCCAAAGGAATATCAAGGCCATCTGTGTTTCATGACCATAGCTCCCAGGTAGTATTCAAGCCGAGTTTCTTTAAAAAGGAACTGGTTATTTATTTGTGCAGTCAATGGGAATTTTAAAGCATTGCTGTCTAGCAGCGTCAGTTTCTGTTCCATCTTGTGTTGCCACCAGTTTTTTATCATACACAAAAAATGATTAAAATGTCTGGTGGTATTATCATATAGATAGTTAAATATTGTGAATGAGTTGTGTCTGTCATACTCATAATCTAAAGATGGTTTTCAAAAAAACTCGAAAGAGTTTCATTTTAAACAACCATGAAAAGCTTTGATATTCTGAAATCCTTGATTTGCAGGATGTGTTATCTGAGAATGGATCAGGAACTGTTGTTATTCGATCTCCGAAAGGATCAAAGCCATCTGTGTTTCGTGATCAAAGCTCCCAGGTAGCATTCTAGCTGAGTTACTCTGATGACAAACTAGTTATTTAACTGTGCAGTCACTTATTGAGAGTTTTAATGTAATGTAGTCCAGCAGTAGCTATGCTTCTTTTGAAGATACTTCTACTAGTTTCCTTAATTAAAGACTTTTTTAGACTAGGCTTGAATTGGTGCTTAGTTTCCTTAATTAAAGACTTTTTCAGACCAGGATAATGAGTTTGGTGCTTGATAACAACTAATGTTGTTTGCCATGGAGTGTGTCAAATGCATTTCTTATGTTTTTGGCCTGTAAATTGGAACAAATTCAAGCTGAATGATTTGTTCATGTATTTCACATTGAAACTTTAATGATAAAGCATTAATAGTTATAGGTATGTTTTTATGCTTGAAAGTTAGTTTTCTACTTAATCAAATATCTTGTTTGTTTTGACCTAATTTTTAGTTTTTAATGCATATTCAGGGCACGGTGAAGAACGAATTAAATCAGGAAACTCTACTGGTTCTGGTCTTAAAGTTCAGTTTAAATCACCAACTGGTAGAAACTTGAGTTCTGATAACCCTCTTGACAATAATGGATGTCATCTTTGAAAGGTCACTGAAGTAATGGATGAGGCTCGGGTTCCTAATCTTGATTCAAAGCGTTTCCAGCTTGACTCCGTGCATCCTGTTGTTTTTAAAGGTACTGCTTTGAAATTTTATATTGATGGTTCAGTATAATGTAAATATAGAAATTAACATTAACCTTACCTAAATTATTCTTGTCATTCACTAGAGTCCTCAATTTTGTTACATGTAATTTAACTGCAATGGAAGGACCATCTTTGCAGGACCTCATTTTCTACTAAATATATTGTTTGAAGGATGAAAAATGGTAGTAATGCCACTTATGGATGCCACTATCTACAGGAACATACTCCTGATGTAGCTACTTTTGATGAACAAATTAGTTTAAGCACTCTAGATGAAAATGCAGCAAGGAATAATTAATATTGGAGAAAGGACAAGAGATTCTTCAAGTCATGCCAACAATGCATCTTAGCG
Organism: Lathyrus tuberosus; assembly: GCA_022829125.1. NCBI lineage: Eukaryota > Viridiplantae > Streptophyta > Magnoliopsida > Fabales > Fabaceae > Lathyrus > Lathyrus tuberosus. Next base: position 1,727,836 of record JALAZF010000390.1, read on the forward strand.
TGAAAATATTCTTCAATGTAATTGATTCCTTATCTGAATGTAATTATAATATGATAAACTTTTAACATATAAAGTGACATGATGCTTGTATAAATGTAATATGATATATATGTTTAGTTGAATGAAAAAAATATGTGATTTTCTTTCCCATTCTGTTTATATTTCTACAAACAAATTTTTTTTAATTTTAAAAATAAATTACCTGCGGATTTACCTGTGGAAAAGAAATTTCCTATGGATTTACCTGCAGATATAACTGTGGAACAGAAAGTTGTGACAGTTGGAACCGTCGTAATCAACAATAAAAACAAAAATCAAATGGAAATTTACGACGGTTGGAACCGTCGCAATATGCAAATTATGACAGTTCTCTACCCGTCGTGAGAGATAACGACAGTTGGTGTGACGGTTTACACAACCGACGCAATACGACCCCGCGACGCACATTTCTGCGACAGTGCAACAACCGTCGTGACTTGCAAATTAAGGCAGTTTTAACCATCGTAACCTTCAAAAATAACCGTCGCAATCTGCCAATTTTCTTGTAGTGCATGAAGAGGAATAGTGCATGCCATGAAGAAAATCATGGCACCTGCCATGAGGAATTGTGGCAACTGCCATACTGCCTTTATTTATTTATTTTTCCATAATTTTATTTCTCATGATTCATTTTATTTTCTTATTTATTTCTAAAAATTTCAAAACAAAAAAAATATGCATAACATCATGTTTAGTTCTTGGACTTTTTGTGAAAAATCATCAATCGTTTCTTGAAGCCTTTTAAGAATTTTCTTGAGTATTCTATGGCATCTGAGATGTTTGTTTAAGAGTTGTTCTTTGACTTGGATAAAGTCATTCAGTTGTTTGTACGTCTTGGTTTTTGTTGTTAAGTTTCATAGCTTTAACATGTCTCTGATTTCAAAACTATGAGGATGTTATCCCTGCCTTACTTGTATTCACTTATCCATGCTTGCCATGTCTATACTTGGAAGTTTATTTCATATTTTGGTTAATGTTTAATCTCTTTGAATTCTTGAACTCATTTTTATTCACTTAATTTCAATCCCCTTCGACTCTTGTTTACAAGTTATTATCTTCCCCTCCTTCTAAAGGAAAGTCTCTCTATTGACCTCAAAGTCATAGATAGCTCATTACCTTTTTAACCTAGCCTTAGGTTTGGAGTCGCCGCACTCCACGTAGGTGTCTTGCTGTCAGACCCTACTTTCCCGTGGACATTTCTTTCCATGTTTTACCTAACCTTAAGTTTGGAGTTGTCGCACTCCACGTAGGTGTCTTGCTGTCAGACCCTACTTTCCCTTGGAACCTTGACCACAGTCAAGAGTTCCTCACCCCATTAAGGGGAACTACGAATGATCTGATTCCATTCCCGTCAGGATACGTAGGCACGAGATGCGATGTCTTGGCGAGCATACTTAGTGTATATACCCCTAGATCTTTACCTTAGCACATTTCCCCTTAGCAAGCAAACTTTAACATAACACAAATACTAACAAGAGGTGCCTGTAGAGTACTATAGATATCTAGGAGGCTAACACCTTCTCTAGGTATAACCAACGCCCGAACCTTAGATCTCTTATTAGGGTTTTCTTCGATCTTTACCCTTTCCTTTGGATAAATCAAAGTTCGGTGGTGAATTTCAAAGATTTGTGATTCAAGTCAATTAATAGCTTGATATCCGATTCTCACCGCAACAGAAATGGCGACTTCACTGGGGACATCCCCTAAGAGGGTTAAACATATCTTGTTTGTATTTATGTTATTTATATGTTTTATTTCTTGTATACTTGTATATTTTGTATATCTGTATATATCTATCTGTGCTTGGGTTTTCTGTATGCAGGGTCGCTACTTTGAGTGGTGAGGATATGTCCTATACCCAGACTTGAGCATACATTTATGATAGGACGATGGTATATTGAAGGAGACTTTGAGGGAGTCGATTCCCAAAAAAGTTGACTTGAGACACCATCACTCAGATGAGACCCTCTTGAGAATTTAGTCATGTTGAACGAGTCTATTCGTGAAAACGTTACTACTCTCGACCTAGGTGCCCGTGAAACTGAGAACGTAGTTACCTTTATCCCCACTTGGCTTTTTAGGATGTAGTGCGGTGACCATGAGGGAGTTTATTCCTGAAATGGTTGTCACGCGATACTACACTTAGACGAGACTCTCTTGAGAATATTATTGACTGCCGAGTCATTCGGGAAATCGATAATATCTGAAAGATGGGTTATTGACTTTGGGAACTTCTTTGAACCCTGTTCTACAGTTTATGAACCCTAGTACACACCCTGTGGTTGGTTCTTCACCCAGACTCCATGCTGTGATCTCGAACTCTTGATCTTGTTTCATGTGTTTCGCATCCTGTTGCATTGCATTGCATATCATTTGCATCTTTGCATGTTTCATTGCATGCGTCTGTCTGTCCAGTTACTCATTGCCAGCTGTCTCCCTTTTCCAGTGTCACCTGTGAGTCGTCAAGTTGATTCCTCGAAACCGATACTGGACTAGAGCTAACTACAGACACAAGATGTCAGAGCAAGAGGCACACAATGCTGAGGTCCCAATGGAGATCGATGACCTTAAGTCAAGCATGACTAAACTAACTGAGATGCTCCAAGTTTTGATTGCTAGAGGAGAGCAACCCTAAAGGGCAGTCATCCAGGAAGTTTCAAGCGTTGATCCTCCACCGGTTCAAATGCCACCTTCAACTTGGCCTGAGATTGGTTTGCCACACAACTATTCACCACCGATTGTATCTACTGCTATGGTTGGTCAGACTGTTATGCCTGTATTTCAAGCTCCTATTTTTGCCGAGCCCAGACCTGTGGTCCATGCCGTTCCACAGATTGTTCGAGCTCTCTTTGAGAATCCCCTCTTTGAGTACAATGCTGCCAGTGCTCAGGGTGAGGGTTGTGAAGACTTTGTTGGACCTGAAGTTGTCCGTGAGCAGTTTCAGATCATAGATAAGAGACTTAAAGCTGTGGAAGGTACTGAGTTCTTCAATATGGATGCAGACAACTTGTGCTTTGTGTCTGACCTTGTTATGCCTGCTAAGTTCAAAACTTCAGAGTTTGTGAAGTACAAGGGCCATTCTTGTCCAAGGGCTCATTTGGTCATGTATTGTCGCAAGATGGCTGCTTATACCAAAAATCAGAAGCTTCTTATCCACTGTTTTCAGGATAGCTTGAGTTGAGCATCACTCAAATGGTATATGGGTCGCGAGCAAAACTCCATTCACTGCTTCCAAGATCTTGTAAATGCCTTCATGAAGCATTATAAGTATAACCTTGACATGGCTCCTGATCACCGCTAGCTTCAAAATAAGACTCAACATGGGAAGGAATCTTTTAAGGAGTATGCTCAGCGCTGGAGAGAGTTAGCTTCCCAAGTTGAACCTCCTTTGCCCGAGAAGGAATTAACTGGAATGTTCATGGATACCCTATCCCCGTTCTATTGGGAGAAGATGATTGGGAGTGTTTCCTCCAATTTCACTGATTTGGTTACTATTGGCCAGAGGCTCGAGGAAGGGCTTAAGAATGGAAAAGTGTCACAGGCTGCTGAATCTTCCAATGGTGCGAAAAAACCCTATGAGAACTTTCAGAAGAAGAGAAAAGATCAGACTAACGTTGTTGTGGTTAAAGTGAGAAGGCCTCGTCCCCAACCTCAGTATGCTATTCACCCTACTGTTGCTGTTGTCACTCCTGTGGTTACTGCTCCACGACCAGCTCAAGCTTCCCAATGTCCAACTGCAGGACAAAACCAGTACCGTAATAGGAATCATTTTGATCCTATTCCCATGCCATACACTGAGCTTTATCCTGGTATAGTTCAAAAAGGTTTAATTACCACAAGACCTATGCCTCCTCCTCCAAATCCTCTTCCAGCCGGCTAATGGGCTGATCTTCATTGTGAATACCATCAATGTGGTGCAGGCCATAACTTGGAAGGTTGCTTTGTGTTGAAGGCTAGAGTACAAGAGCTGATGAGAAACAAAATCCTCTCCTTTAAGGACAATCCCAATGTTCAAAGTAACCCTCTGCCAGGGCACGCCAAGTGAAGCTTCAGTCGACTTTATCTTAGCTACTTCTTAAAGACAGGACAACTCATCCTTGTGTTTAACTAGTCACTAGGCCTTGTTTCTTGTTGTTTGCATTTTCCTTATTTTGTACTGGCTGTTTGCCTTCAAATTATGTTTGTACTTTCAAAATTAATGAAATGAGCATTGCAACTTTTGATTAAATTCATTTTGTCCACTATTTACATCTTTATGCTTTCTTTTGCAAAATATTTTATCTCTTTTCCACTTTCTTTTTTATTGTGCAAAGATTGGAGGGAGGATGATGAAAACATTATATCCATAATTGTTGTGGTATGCTTCCAATTAAACTTTGCTGACGATGTAAGGCATTGTTTCAATTCCCAAACACTGGAGAAATAAGGAAGTTATTCCCTTGTCAACCCCTTTGAGCCTAGAAGTAGGAGTTTTCTTTCTTTACAAAAACCCGCAATCTTAACCTGTGGCAGGGTAGTTCATAGTTAACTTGGTTGTGCGTCCATGCAAAATACCTTTCATATAATGGTTGCATTCACAATTTTTCCTTTGCACACAGCAAGCAAGTGTCGAAGATGTCCCTCAAGTCAAATGCCAATGATGGTTCACCGAAATGATTAACTTGTTTAGTCACTTTCCTTACCCAAAGAATGAGCTGAATCCCTTTCAAGGCAAAAGCTAAGAAAGATGGGAAGCTCATGACCTTGCCTTAAAAAAAATAGAGAAAAAAAAAAAGAAGAAAGAAAAGTTTGTATGACAACCCAAAAAGAAGAAACCTTTAAATTTTCATCCTGAAAGTCCTCAATGGCAAACATTGGTGAGGAAGCAGTGACTGCCATCTCAAGTCCCTTGACTTTTAAACCATCATCATTACTATCATCAGTGCAATTCCTAACCTGTGGGAACCTAAGTGTAAAGTCTGAATCAACTGAGCGTAGGATTGGTAGTTCATCACGAAGATTGGGTGGGTACAAATAAACTTTGAGCCTTTATCCTTTATTTCATAAACCATGAACCAAACCACGTTACAACCCTCAAAAGACATAACTGAAGCAAGGTTATTTTGAAAGTATACTACAGCAAGGTTGCGTAAACTAACTCCCAAAGATCTTTGCAGATCATTTGTTTTGGCATCATACCTTTCACTTTTAAATGTCTTGAACCGCCTTGTTCAGACCAGTGAATCATTTGTTTTGCATCTTTCAAAAATTATTTTGATTTCAAAAGTTGCAAAACTTTGCTTTAAAAATTAGCATGTTTATACAAATGCTTTTGTTTGCAAACTGACTTTCCTCTCAAGGAATTTTCAAACAATTAGGAAACTTGGTCTGTGATCCTATCAGGGGCAAGTTCTTTCCAAATCCTGTTGAGGAATCAGTTCAAGGGTTGTTGTTCAGGGGCAAGTCTTTCTCAGAATTGGTTATCTAGAAGACTTTTCAAGACTCATACTAGGGCAAGCTTTCCAAGAGCAAAATAATTCAGTCATTTCCAGCATCAATCCGGTTGAAGCAATGTTCAGCTCATCTACAACAGTCAGCTAATCTGGGGCAATTAATTTGAAGAATCCCCATGCAACTTTCCGTCCTTCCTACTTGATTCAGTTTACCAGTGTGGCAGAGATGTGTCTAGCAATAGCATCTTTAGTTCCCAAGTAGAATGGAATTGATCTCCGTGTTGAGGAATCAATCTTCCAGTCTTGTCTTCTTACCAAGAGAGTCGAGCTGTGTCGTTAGTATCTGCACCTGCATTTGCGTTTGATCATATACCATCTGTATTATTCATATACATACACATAGCATGAGTGTTTCATCCTCATTTGCATTTCTCTCGAGGTCGTGATGTTATCCGCATCTTACCTTGTGGTCACAGTCCAACTTACTTTGCACCTACCAAAACGTTACCTGCCCTTTCATTCAGTACCATTCCTGAATGTTGTCATTTCCTTGTGCATCTAGTCTTGTTGTTAGATGTCTGTCTTCTTTCGTTCCATTGCTATTCCTGGATCTTTATATTCTTTCACTCTAGTTCCATTCCTGGATGTCTGTCTCTTTTGATCTCCAGTGCCATTCCTGGATATCGTATTCCTCTTGTTTCTCCCAGTGCTATTCCTGGAAGTTTTGCCTATCTTCTGTAACCCCCATTAAATTTTCTTAGATATCTTTCAGTGTCATTCCTGAAGGTCTTATCTGTTCATTCAGTGCCATTCCTGGATGAGTTTTCTCCTTGCATTCAGCCTCATTCCTGGATATCTTTCTCACTATCACTCGATACCATTCCTGAATATAGTGATTTGCCTTTACTTTCAGTACCATTCCTGAAAGTTCACAGCCATTCAATGATGTCTTGGATACTATGATTCCTTTTATCCAATGTTTTCTTGGATTTCATCTTTGTTCACATTCATCCAATGCTTTCTTGGATATTGTGATTCCTTTTATCCAATGCTTTCTTGGGTATCTCCTTGTTCATATTCGTTCAATGCTTTCTTGGATGTTGTGGTTTCTTTTTATCCAATGCCTTCCTGGATTTCACCTTTTACCTCATTTGCATCTGATGCCTTCTCAGATATTGTGAGTTTACCTTTCATTTAAAGCCATTATTGAATGTCTTCTATCCTTTTATCCAATGCTTTCTTGGATCTATACCTTTCTCATGTTTATCTAATGCTTTCTCAGATATTTATGATTTGTACCTTTCATTTAAAGCCATTATTGGATGACTGGTTTCTTTGCATCCAATGCTGTCTTGGATCCCTGCTTTGTTCACTTTTATCTAAAGCCATTATTAGATATTGTGATTTGTACCTTTCATTCAAAGCCATTATTAGATGATTGTTTTCTTTGTATCCAATGCCTTCTTGGATCCCTGCTTTGTTTACTTTTATCTAAAGCCATTATTAGATATTGTGATTTGTACCTTTCATTCAAAACCATTATTGGATGTCTAGTTTCTTTTGCCATCTGATGTTCTTCCGGATGTGCCTTTCTCTTTCTGATGGTCTTTCGAATTGATTCTTTGTTAATTGATCCCCAGTAGAGATCATGTCTTCTTTCTGGTTTCATGCCCAGTAAAGAGTGTGCTTTTATTTCCCCCCAGTGTCAGCCGGTCACGCTTGAACCAGTTGCTCAGTCACCTTAGAGATTTCCCAATTTGTTTAAGCTTCCCCACTGTTATTGTCATCCCCAGTGAGTGTTTGCTCATGGTGTTGCTTTATCCCCGTTTGCTTTCATTGTTGTCTGCATCTTACATTTAGCATTCCATCATCTCATCATGCTAGAGTTCATGGCATGTCAGCATTGTTTAGATTAGTTTTGTCCGTAGCTTTGCATAACATTGTATCTAAGGGAAAAATTTTCGGTTTGCTATATTTCAATACCTTTCACCTTGATGTCCCAAGGATTTCCATTCCTCGTGCCATCCGGTAAAGCTATTTAAATAGGGGCAACAGTTGCACCCCAAATTTTACCCCTTAGATGTCATATCATCTTGCACTTACATTTAGGGTTCAATCATCTGTGCATTGTTAACTAACCCATATCTTTGCTAGTTTGTTTCTTTTGTGAAAATCAGGATTGACACAGGAAAGAGGACAAGAACAATAAACCAAGTTCTCATGTGTTTCAAGATCACCAAGGCATTTGTGAATGTTGTTTGAAAAAAAACTAAAAAAAAAGAAAAGAATGTCATGGCACTGGCCACACTTTGGTGTCACTGGCCATGAAGTGAATAATGCCTGCCATGAGTAATGTGAATAGTGCCTACCATGGGGAAAGCATGGCGCTTGCCATGATGAAGTGTGGCACTTGCCACAAGAGGTGTGGCGCCTGCCATGAAAGGTGTGGCACTTGCCACAAGGGAGCATGGCGCCTGCCATGATGTTATGTGGCGACTGCCACCATTTCCACAAGCTGAACCACTTAAAATAATTGTTTTTAATGCAAGTGGATGCAACTGAGAGACTTTTCCACCAAAGCATGGCTCCTCATTTATCCTTGTAACTTGCACCTTTGCTTTAAATCCCATCAGCACACAAAAGCAAACCAAACCCCAGAGTTCTTGAAGACTTTTCGACCATGCCAGCTTACACGAGGGAAGTTGTCCAAAAGGGCAAACTTACCCAATGAAAAGGACACACCAGATTCACCCCAAAATATAGCCTGAATACTCTCCTTTTTTTTCTCCCTCACTTACTCTTGAAGAAGCTCGTCCATTTTCTTTCCAAAACTTGTACCAGTAAAGAGGCAGTGGACCATCTCCACTAGGTAAGACTCACTCCTTTTTTTTATTCATTTTCAAAATACCATGATCATTGCTAATGTCTGATCCTTGAATAAATATTGCAATTCATTATGTGTGATTTTGTTTGATATATTGTGATTTTGATTCATGAATTTTTTTTTAGAAATGAATAATGAAAGGCTTTAGATGGCACCTTCCATGCATCAAAAGGTACTAGCCATGATTACATGGCGCCTGCCATGGCAATATATGGCGCTGGCCATGACTCTTGTGGCATTGGCCATGGAAAGGTGGCGCTAGCCATGAAGAAAATCATGGCACCTGCCATGAGGAATTGTGGCGACTGCCATACTGCCTTTATTTATTTTTTTTCCATAATTTTATTTCTCATGATTCATTTTATTTTCTTATTTATTTCTAAAAATTTCAAAATAAAAAAATATGCATAACATCATGTTTAGTTCTTGGACTTTTTGTGAAAAATTATCAACTGTTTCTTGAAGACTTTTAAGAATTTTCTTGAGTATTCTGTGGCATCTGAGATGTTTGTTTAAAAGTTGTTCTGTGACTTAGATAAAGTCATTCTGTTGTTTGTACGTCTAGGCTTTTGTTGTTAAGTTTCATAGCTTTAACATGTCTCTGATTTAAAAACTATGAGGATGTTATCCCTGCCTTACTTGTATTCACTTAGCCATGCTTGCCATGTTCATACTTGGAAGTTTATTTCATATTTTGGTTAATGTTTAATATCTTTGAATTCTTGAACTCATTTTTGTTCACCTAATTTCAATCCCCTTCAACTCTTGTTTACAAGTTATTATCTTCCCCTCCTTCCAAAGGAAAGTCTCTCTATTGACTTCAAAGTCATAGATAGCTCATTACCCTTTTAACCTATCCTTAGGTTTGGAGTCGCCGCACTCCACGTAGGTGTCTTGCTGTCAGACCCTACTTTCCCGTGGACACTTCTTTCCCTATTTTACCTAACCTTAAGTTTGGAGTCGCCGCACTCCACGTAGGTGTCTTGCTGTCAGACCCTACTTTCCCTTGGAACCTTGACCACAGTCAAGAGTTCCTCACCCCATTAAGGGGAACTACGAATACTCTGATTCCATTCCCGTCAGGATACGTAGGCACGAGATGCGATGTCTTGGCGAGCATACTTAGTGTATATACCCCTAGGTCTTTACCTTAGCACATTTCCCCTTAGCAAGCAAACTTTAACATAACACAAATGCTAACAAGAGGTTCATGTAGAGTACTACAAATATCTAGGATGCTAACACCTTCCCTAGGTATAACCAACCCCCAAACCTTAGATATCTTATTAGGGTTTTCTTCGATCTTTACCCTTTCCTTTGGATAAATCAAAGTTCGGTGGTGACTTTCAAAAATTTGTGATTCAAGTTAATTAATAGCTTGATATCCGATTCTCACCGCAACACTTGGCATTTAAGAAAAGGCTACATGACAGAATCCATTGGATAATAGAGTGATACCTCATCCAACACTATTCCTCCCAAAACAAACTTCATCTCCTATAAATAGGAGTCATTTTTGATCATTTGAATCACACCAAAATAATACAAAAGGCTTGTTTTCTCATTCTCCCTCTTTTGCTTCAAGTTTCAAAGTTCCAAAGAGCAAACTTGGAATTCTCAAAACCAGAGCCTAAACCACTCAAATAACCATCCAAACACATCACAAATCATACATTGAAGGTGTCCAAACCCTCATCTTCATCTTAAATCACCAAAATCAGAAATTCAACCATCAAAACCTCATATTTTAACTTTTCTGCATTTTTCAAGCAATGTCTTGATTCAGTTCCTTTCAAAGCCAAACAACACTTCAAACACTCTCCAAATAACATCCCTAAGTCGTTCCAACAAGTGTTCCTTAACTGTAACACCATTTGAGGGAGTTGTCATTTTGACCACTTATGGTTCATTTTGCAAGAAGAGGCCAAATTCTGATCCAGAGGTTTCTCCCTTGATTCCAAGCATCCAAATAGCTTCTGTAACAACTATCTTGAAAGATCCCAATTTGCTTCAAGAGGTAAGTTTCCTCAAAACTCGAACTTGCCAAAATATGCTTTGCTTTGATGTACATTAATCATGAACATGTCATACATATCATATTTGTTGTGTTTGAACTATAATTGAGCACTATTATTGGTTGTATAAACATGTAGCATAGAACTTGCAAAATCATGGCCTTTTTGAAACCACTATTGGATTTTAAAATGTAGGCGTTTTTAGAAAAATCTAAGACCATCATTGGATTCCTCATGAAATTCTAGGTAGGATCCATCTTTGTTTCATCCATTTTCATGGAGAAATGAAGAAGTTATGACCTTCTTGCAAATACCTCAAAACCTGGCCTCCCTTGGGCAAGAACCAGGTCATGGCGCCTTTGTCTGGCCAAGCCTATGTCATTTTCACCCTTATGTATTTATGGGGGTGGTTTGATACACGGATGTATCACCACCCTAGTGGTTTGTGCTGCGTGTTAAGTGTGTTTGTGTGTACTAGGGTGTGGGTTCAACACCCAACCATGCCATTTTTTGAACTTTCTCCCATTTTTTTCTTCATATTTTACCCTTTTTAATTATTTTTCTATTTTATTTTCAAATAATTATTTTTTAAATCAAACTTAATTATTTTAAAATGAATTTTTGAACAAATATCACTCACATATTTTAATATTTTATTCACCCAAAAAATCACAAAAATAATTTTTATTTGATATATTTTTAATATATTTAAAAATATTATTTTAAATTGTTTTAAATGTTTTAAAATGATTTATTTTTCTTGATTTTTCTTAAACCAAAATGGTTTTAAATATTCATCTGGATAAAATACCTTTTTCATAAACCTTAATCATTGTTTATAACATGATTAATGGATTCATTTTATAAATAATACATTTTTTATTGATTTTTCTTTGAAAAATATCTTAAAAAATGAAATTAGGGTTTTGTTTTGATTCAATCTTTCAAAACTTCATTTCAACATTTATGGGTCTCTATTAGAGTGTAAGACCCAACCCTCTTTGTAAATAAACCACTTCATGGACCTCTGCTATAGTATAAGTCCCATTGCGCTTTTCATAATCACGGTGCGATCACTATTTTCACAACAATCATATGGGCCTCTAATAGAGTGTAATCCCCATCTTTTGTACATACATAAACCTTTTTTAGGGCCTCTACTATAATATAAGTCCTTCCTCTCAGTGTTCAAAATCATTGTTGTTTTCACAAACATCTTGGGCCTTTGATAGAGTGTAAGACCAAACACTTTTTTTGTAAATAGTAAATCTTTTAGCCTCATTCATCCTAGGCTTTATACAGGATACAAACAATTATCTAGGCTTCTATTTAGAGTGTAAGACCCAACACCTTTGCTCCGCTCCTACTTAAGATAAAGTCATCTTCAAAATTCAAAACTTTCTTTAATTTCTTCAAAACCCTAGTTCAATCTTGAAAAAGGCATCTAATCAATCACAATACACTTGCGCCTCTATCCAGAGAATAAGACCCACCACATTTATCATACTTGTTTATATACTTGTTCATATATCTATATATATACTTGTACATACTTTGTTAAGTTTCTCTTAGCATTTAAAACACCCTCAGTTTAGACTAGTTCAAACAATAAGATCCTTTCAATCAGTATAACTTAGTTCAAACAACTAGTTCCCTCTTGTACAAAGGAATTCTTCTTCCCAGTACAGTTAACCTCCTCTTGGGCTTTGTTCAATTTATTCAACCTTGAAACATTTCAATAAAGAGAGAATTATTTCCCGCTGAAACCTCTTCTTTAACCCCTTTAACCCTGGAACAGTTCAACAAAGAAAAGATTATTTCCCAATGAAACCTTTCTTGAACTCTTTCTTGACTTGGGAAGTCTCAATCCTCGGCCTCCTCTTGGGCTTCATACAAGGACCCACAGGCTTCCTAGAAGCATTCCCAGTCTCCTTTTGGGCTTCATACAAGGACCCACAGGCTTCCTAGAAGCATCCCCAACCTCCTCTTGGGCTTCATACAGGGACCCACGGGCTTCTTAGAAGCATCCCCAGCCTTCTCTTAGGCTTCATACAAGGACCCTCAGGCTTCCTAAAAGCATAGGATAGGTCCTAGTCATTTGTACACCAATCCCCAGGAAAGTCAAAACCCCTAAGGCATTTAAGCTTATCCTTTTAAGTCTCTTATGATCCTTAACAAGGTTTGGCTTTCATCTTTAAAATCCCCAGCTAGGGCCAGGTTACCATCAACAAATACCCAAAAGAATCAAAGCCTTGTTGGCATCTAATAACCCAACTCTTTTCTAATCTCTAACAAGAGTTAGTTTCCCTTTTTGATTCTTCAAAACAGTTTAGACCTCCTCTTGGAATTTAAAATCCCTCAGCAAAGAGTTAATCTTCACTTAAATTCCCTTAGGCTCCTCTTAGGCTTCATATAATGATTTTTCCCAGCTAGTCTTAATCTTGGGCTTTGTACAAGACAGATATAATACTCCCCGAGTTAAGTCAGTTTTCAACTTTTTCAGCTTCAACCTTGGGCTTTGAACAAGGCACAAAATTCAACATCCCCACATATGAGACTCTGAGTCCTCTCTGTAGGAGGATATCTCCTATGTACATCACATTTTTAAATAAATAATTAAACCTTTTTTTTCAGATAATTGATGTAAGTGGCACACTTGTTGATTCAAAATCCAAGTTGGAGTCCCTCCTTTATCATGGCTAAAATTTATCTTTCATCTAAGTGATGTAAGTGGCAAACCTCTAGATTCTACACATCCAAGTCAATGTCCCTCTCTTAGCATGAAAAGGTTCATAAAGGAAAAAGTGGCATTGCTCTATACTGAGTTAAAGCTTCTTCCTTCATGACATTTCAACTCTCCTATAAAGGAAGATGTGGCATTGCTGGATTCCACACATCCCAGTTAAAGCAACTTCCCTTATAAATCAACCATTAAATTTTTGTGATGAATAGGTGAGATATCTCCCTTTAGAGATGACAAATTCTCTCTCAGTCTCTTTTAGCTTCAATCTTAGGTTTGAACAAGACACAAATACTCTTTTGGCTTCAATCTTGGGCTTTAAACAAGACACCAAACATTTTTCCTCCCATAGAATAGGAGGAACTAAGAACACTCTAATTTCCCCAAATCTCTTTATGGGAATACGAAGGCATAAGATTTCGAAATCTTAGCGAGCGCACTAATAAAAAATCTTAGGTCAAGTACCTTCCCAAATACAATAGAAAACCCTAAAACAACAAAAACATACCCTCAAAGGAGAAACTTTCCCTAATCAACAACAAATGGATTTAAGCAACCAAGAAATTCAACAGTAGTAACATATGCAAATAAAGGTTCTGTAGCGAGTATTTTTGTTGGTGACGCGACCACCATATCGCTGGGTTTTCCTCACTGCAATGAGGAGGAATGGGTGCTACTTTCTGATTTCTTATTTATCCCATGAAGCTGAAAGGGAAAGGGAAGCTATCTAAAACTAACATTGCACGTGAATGTTTAACTGAGCAAACGCTTTAAAGAGATTCAGGGAGTTCGGGGTCAAGTTATGCAATGAGGAGTTGTCAATTACCCATCCTATATGTAGTTATCCACAGGATATTAGCTTTAGGTTTCACTTTGTATTTGATAATGTTTATCTGTTAATGGGTTGGGAAAGTTTCTTGGGAAGTATGAGTGAGTGAGTGAGTTTTTGTTGAAGTTCGGGTTTTCCCGATGTTTTTGGAGAGGTACTGGACCTAAGTTTTGATTGATGTGTGAAGGTACTGGACCTAAAGTTTTTGTTTGGTATTCTCGCTAAGATTTCGCAATCATATGCCTACGTATTCCCATTTAAATGAAACAGGGAAATCAGAGCAATCGTAGTTCCTCCTATTCTAAGGGAGGAAAAAAGATGTTTTGGTGTCTTGTTCAAAGCCTAAGATTGAAGCTAAAGGTTTATTTGTGTCTTGTTCAAAGCCCAACATTGAAGCTAAAGGTTTGACTGAGAGAGAACTTGTCATCTCTAAAGAGGGATTGGACTTCCTCTGAGGGTATTGTTGATTTTTGTGTGCCTTGATCAAAGCCCAAGGTTGAAGCTAAGAGGTTGATTGACTCCACTAGGGAAGTCCTTATACAAAGCCTAAGAGGAGGCTGGAAAAGACTGACTCAACAAGAGAGTGTTTATCTGTCTTGTACAAAGCCCAAGATTGAGGCTAAAAGAGAATTGACTCTTTTGGGGATATCAATATACAAAGCCTAAGAGGAGGCTAAAAGTTTGACTTTTCAGGGGAAAAGGTTCTATCTGTCTTGTATAAAGCCCAAGATTCAGGCTAAAAGGGATTTTGACTCGCCGGAGAGATTTGTATGTGTCTTATACAAAGCCCAAGATTGAGGTTGAAATGAGTTTGACTCTGCTTGGGAAATCATTCCTCAAAGCCTAAAATAAGACTGGGAGGAAGTGACTTCGTTGGGGAAGATATTTGTCCCAAGCTTAAGAGATGGAGATTTATGTCTTGTACAAAGCCCAAGATTGAGGTAAAAGGGTTTGACTCAGCAAAAGACTGACTTAACAAGAGAGTGTTTATCTGTCTTGTACAAAGCCCAAGATTGTTGCTGAACAAGCTGGAGAAATTATTCTACACAACTTGAGAGGAGGTTAGCTCATGCTAGGGGAAATCTTTTTACCAAGCCTAAAATGAGGATGAAAAAGATTGACTCAACAAGAGAGTATTTTTATCTGTCCTGCACAAAGCCCAAGATTGAGGGTAAAAGGGCTGACTCAACAAGAGAGTACTGAAAGGTTATGGACTCAACAAGAGAGTATGAAAAAGTGATTGACTCAACAAGAGAGTCTGGACAGTGATCGACTCAACAAGAGAGTCTGAAAAGTTTGATTGACTCAACAAGATAGTCTGAAAAGGTTAGCTCCGCTGGGGAGAATCATTTGTACAAAGCCCAAGAGGAGGCTAAATTTCTGTTGAGGAAAGGTCCTTATACAAATCCTAAGAGGAGGCTATCTTTCTGTTGGGGATTATTGAGATCCCTAGGCAGGTCCAATTGGGGAATCAACTCTTGTTGAGGGTTCCAAAAGAGTTGAGATACCAGATGCCTTGAGGTTCTGATTTGGTATAGTGTTATACTGATGATAAACTAACCCTGGTTTGGGGATTTTTAGGAGAGAGACTGGGTTTTAGAACCCACGGGTTTTTACTCAGTTGGAGATTTATCCAGAGTAACCGGGTTTCTCCTATGATTGTAAGGAACTTGAGAATGTTTTTGAGACTCAAGCGTATTTAGACTGTCCAAGTCTACTGGTGTGGAAGAGTTTTATCTTTTGTATGATGCCCAAGAGGAGGCAGGTGTTTTAAGGGATGAGAATCAACCCTAAATTGGTCTGTGATTTGACACTGGAAAGACCGCTCTAGCAAAGGATGACTAAGTTCTGTCTTATACCTTTAAGAGGTCGTTAGGGTCCTTGTATTAAGCCCAAGAGAAGGCATGAGAACTTCTAAGAAGCCGAAGGGTCCTTGTACAAAGCCCAAGAGGAGGCGGGGATGCTTTTAGGAAGCCTGTGGGTCCCAAACCAAGAAAAGTTCAAGAAATGCTATTCACCGAGAATAGATAATTTAGTGAAAGTTTGGAGGTTTGAAGAAACTCAAGAGATGCTATTCACCAAGAATAGATCAACTTCGGGGAGTAGAATTCCTTTGACAATTTCTAATAGTGACAACCTGAGAAAAGGTTCACGAAGAATACTGCCTTTCTCTTTGTTCCATATTGTTTAAGCCCAAGAGAAGGAAAGACTGTATTTGGAAATCCTATGGGGATCTAGTTTTGACTGTATCAAAGAGTGACCAACTGGCTGTACCTAGTTCTAGACCTAGTTGTCGGGGAAAACTCTAAATTGATATACTAGTATATATACAGTTGATATATGACAAGTATTTAAAAGGATATGAAAGAAGACTTACCGTGCGCAGCTTCCCACAATACAGTTATATATATGAAAGCGAATAAAATGAAAGTTGTTTAAAACTTACAGGTGAGCAAGCTTCCATGCTGTATTGTTAGTTGTTCAAAAGAAATTAAAGAAAGTTTTGATAATAACTGTATATTTGAACCTAAATCAAAAGGGAAGTTGTTTTGAAAAAATTATTGGGGCCTATACTCAAAGAGAGGCCCAGGGTTTAACAGTGATCGCACCGTTATTTTTGAAGATTGTACTGGGTCTTATACAATGACTGAAGCCCAAAGAGGTTTTCTGTACCAAGGGATGGGTCTTACAACTCAAGGAGAGGCCCAAAAAGATTTTGAAAAGGAAAGATGGGACTTACAACACGAGGGGAGGCCCAATTGATTTTATTTTTGAATGGCGATCGCGCCGAGATTTTCTAAACCACAGTGGGACTTATCCAATGAATGAGGCCCAAAAAGGTTTTTGTACAAAGAGGTGGGACTTACACTCTATCAAGAGGCCCAAAGAGTGTTTTGAAAAAGATTGATGAGGGTGAAATCAATCAAAACCCTAATTTTGTTAAAATGGAATTAATTTTGATTAAAAATTAATAAAAATCATTGAAAACGTGTGAGAAATGAGTTGTGATTTTGGGTCAATGTTTCAAAAATCATGTTTTTATCCACAAAATGATAGAAAACCTTTTAAGTTTGGAAAATCGAGAGAAAGAAAATTTTTAAAATGTTAAAAAACAAATAAAATTTAATTCTTTGCAAAAATATCAAATATATGGAATAAATAATATTTTTGGAAAATTTTTGTAAAATAAAATATTTTAACATTTTTGTCAATTTTGGAAAAAAGAATCAACTCAAAATCATTAAAACCCAGAGAGAAATTAATTTTTGAATCAATTAAATAAAATCACAAAATTCAAATATTTGAATATTTGAAAAAAGGCGCCAAGAACGCGCGCGTGTTCCGAGTTTTTGCAGATTTGCGTTTTCTCATCAATCTCACTGAACACTTGATGAAATCACACAATCCACATATCATTCTGCTCGTTTTCAACTCACGATCATGTATATGGTCTTTAATTTCATTTATTTTAAGTATGGAATGAGAAATCAAAGAGAAACCTCAAGAACCCTAATTTCTGCATGAAGGCTAAGAAATTCCATACACGACTCATACAAAGCAATCAATTGAGGGGAAACACTCCATACATGATTATGAACATATGGCAAAATTATTGTGCGAGGAAATATGCATGTATCATGAAATGGCCAAGTTTAGGCTTACTTGAATGTCGTGGCAGCAAGAGCAATTTGATTTTTGAGTTGGAGGTGTTACAGATGAGTTGTGATGATCTGAACAGCTTCCTTAGGTGCTATGGAGTGTGTCTGAATGCTTGGAGTGAATTGAATTGAGCTGGAACTTGATTTGGCACCTCAACTGCGAATGTGTCAAAAGCTTGTGCAGATGGCTAGTGATTTAGGGAAATTGGTGTTCTAGATGTTATGTGAGAGTTTGGATCACTTCTATATGTTATATGTGAGGTGTGTGTGTGTGATTGGTTTGGTTGGAATTGCTCTCAAACTCAAAACCCGATAGTGACTTGAGTTAGAAGGCAAAATTGGAGTGAAAGAGGTGATTTTGAGGAAAGCATCAGTTTGGGTGCTTTGGTGTACTAAAACTGATCACAAATGAGGTTTATTTATAGTGTGTCAAGTTTGTTTTGGCATCAATAGTGAATGGCAACTGGTACAGGTCTGTGGCCAATTGTGATCAAATGGAATCTCAAGTCTCCTCTAGCCATTGACTTGAGGTTAGAGCACAGGCCTAAGGTTCTTTGGTTCAAGGATAAGTCTTGACTGAACTTGGATAACATTGTCTTGATGAATGCCACCTCTATGCATCAGTTAAATGCTTTGAAACAAAATTGAATATTTGAAGCATCTTTGAATTTAGGAGTGTCATGCCTAAATGTAGATCCATGGACTTGAGAGGCTGGTAGATCAGTGCTTGTCCCTTGGTTGTTCCCCCTTGAGGTGTGCAGATGGATAACCATGCTTGTTGTTGCACAATTTGATCAAATCGAGTCCTTATGCACAAATCTGCCTTGCCAAAACAGTTTGCAGCAAGGCATGTTGCAGCTGTCATAACCTCTAGCTCAGGTCGAGTTTTCTCATGTTTTTGGGCTCATTGGAAATCCCTCATATGATACAACACATGTGTGATCATAGTTTATCTTGAAACTATTTGGATCCAATTGAAAAATCATCATGAACATTGATGTTCAAGGCTGCCAACTTAGGCAGATTTTCACTAAGTGTTGGAAAAGTGTTATTTTCATGTTTTTTGCCATTTTGATCACCCCATAACCAAAAATTCATGAGGAATTGGAATGAGTTGTAGTTGAAGCTTTTGTAGAGTGTAACGAGAGCTATAAATCCAGCTTTGGACAATTCAAAATGGTTGCTTGGATCTTAAGTTATGGTCCTTGGAAGTTGGTACCCTAGCCACTTTGTTCCATAACTTAGAAAAATTCTAAGTTTTTTATGGTTACCCCTTTTGCAAGAAACCTCACTTTTATTGATTTTTCTTGATGAATGATGATTCAAATCACATATTAACATTGTTTTAGGGTCAAGGAACCATAATTGTGAAAAATTCCAAAAAGTCAAACTTGATTTTGTTCACAGTTGACTTTTTATCGGATGAAATCCAAACTGTGCGATTCTTTGTGAAATTAAGTCCTTGACCTAAATCAAACCTAATGGACATATTCCATAGGTGTTATAGGGTGTATTGAATCATATCCCAAGGTTTGGGAGCATGTCTTGGTCAAAAGTCAAAGGTACAGTTGACTTTTTCTGTAAAACCCTAATTGTGGTCTTGATGAAATTGAAACTTGTGGATCAAGCTTCTTGGATCAATCCATTGTTGCAAATGGATCAATGTAGTGTATTGGAGACCCTCAAATCATGTCTTGAGGTCTTGGTTCATGTCTTGTCCCAAAAGTCAGCTTAGGGGTGAATTAGGTCAAGAAACCCTAATTCTTGATTTTTGATGAATGCTTCCCCTGAGGTTAAATTGACTTGATGATTGGGTCCATGAGGTTCCTTGGAGTATCTTAGGTTGTTATTTAAAGCATTGGCTCATGCCTAGAGGAAAATTTTCATCTGGAGGCCTCAGTCAACCAAAACCCTAATTTGGTGACACTAGCGATCTTGAGGCTTAATCCACTTGGAATGTTGAAACCTTGTGCTTGATTCTTGATGTGGGAGTCCTCTTAATCCTTTGTGGGTATTTGAGAGGTTAGACAAGTTGAAGACATGTCATTCCTTGATTGATCCTTTGTCTAAGTGTCCTGAGAGGCTCAAAACCCTAATTCCTGATTGCGGTGAATGCTCAATAATACTTGAGGAGATTGATTGAGGCATGTTGGTTCATCCATATTGTCATGACGATTTGCACAATGATAGGAAATCTTAGTGGCCAAAATTTGGCGTATGACAGATGCCCCTATTTAATCTTCTTGGACCCGAAGGTGTGAATGACGAAGGTATTCGGGCATTTGGGGTGCAAGAGGATTAAATATCGGAATACCCGAAATTTTGATGGTGGTTATGAATGGCTGCTTGCTCATCCATCTCCTTTTGCTAAGCAAAGATGCTTAGAAAAGGTAAATACTTCCCCTCGATCCTAGTCTTCAGCCAAGGAACTGGTCTCAGATTTTGATATAAACTTCCCCTCGATCTGGGTCTTCATCCACAGAACTGGTCTCAGTTTATTTTGTCCACAAAACTTCCCCTTGATCCTGGTCTTTAGCCATGGAACTGGTCTCAGTTTCTGAAATAAACTTCCCCACGATCCTGGTCTTTAGCCACGAAACTGGCCTCAATTTTTGAAATAAACTTCCCCTCGATCCTGGTCTTCAGCCAAGGAACTGGTCTTAGTTTCTTTTGTCAATAAACTTTCTTGACAAGAGATGCTATTCGTAGCGGTTTTCCTCAAACTTCTCGCCGAATTTTCCTAGGGAGATGCCATTTGATGGGAAAGAGTTTTGATGTCAGACTTGCTGGGGAAACCCATTTGTCTGAGCTGTAGAGCTGTACAAACTTCTCCGTTGGAGACTCCATTTGTTGGCTCTACTGGGGAAAGACGAGTCTCTTGAGAGACTGCCTTTCGCGCTTGGGGATATTACATCATACCTTTCTTCGAGATCTTCTTGGAGAAATGCCATGTGATTTAATCCAATTTTGAGGTGCTGATGACTTCATTAACATTGACTCTCTTGGGGAGAAAGATCAATTTGTTGCTGAGAGTCTTCGGTTGAGAGGCTTTCTCTAGGGATTTTCCTTAATCCGGGAAAGTGAAGATATCATCTTCAATGGCGAAGAGTGACGTTTGTCTAATGTCTTTTTGCCTTTCAGAGGTTCAAGTTATCAAAGTGGTCAAGGACCGTCTCCAATTTAGAAATAAACTAGGGGAGAAATTGTTCAGACGCAACATCTCCTGATGAGGAAAGAACCGACAACTCGATTGAGAGGACTTTTATCACTAGGGGATAAGACTGACCAGAGTGATAGTGATGCAATATGAATATGCATGTGAATCAATAATGCATGATGTATGTAAGTTTATGTTGACAAAACTGACACAACACACAGACTAATAGATGAACACGACTGGATACTCGGCCATTGCGGGGGATGAAGAGCATCACTGGTTCAAGATAGCAATTCTGCCTTGCTTAGGAGAGATAGTCCCCGTGGGGAACAACCTTGGTCGGACTTAGGAGGTAAGAACTCGGTCGGGGATGTCAGACGAAATATTCGCATCTGACACAGCTGATCCTTTATTTAGGTGCACTGGTTTAAAATGAGTATTTTGATTCTGCACTTTGAAGCTTAACCGCCTTCGGAGAAGCGATCAACGTTCTTTCGATGTTCAACAGTCAAAAGAAATTTCCATCTTTTTTTATTTATTTTTTATAAGCAGAAAAAGTTTGACTAGTAAAATTCATTTTTTATTTTATTTCAAGAATCATTAATCATATTAAAATGTCGTTCTGTAAAGCTAAAACAAATAAGAACTGCAACCAAAAGCACTAGGGCTCAAATTTTATTGATAGGATGGAAATCAGCTAAACGCTTGATTCCATGGAGTATTTACAAAGTTAGAAAATGGTGATTTAAGGGAAAAGGGCTACATTGAACCATAACAACCGTTATCCTTCTACTAACTTTGAATTCTGGACATCTTGAGCTTTCGTCGAAGATGACCTTGACTGGAGTTTTTTGACGAATGGCATGACCACTGTTGAGGGATTTTCCCCTTTGTTGGACATATTTACTTGCAATTAATCCCTAACTTTTGCCTGGATTGTACTATGAGATTTCCAATCCATCGGGATGATTTTTGATCATGTCTCTAATTTTTGCCTGGACCGCCCTTTCGGGTTTTCAATCCACCG
This sequence comes from Lathyrus tuberosus, assembly GCA_022829125.1. NCBI lineage: Eukaryota > Viridiplantae > Streptophyta > Magnoliopsida > Fabales > Fabaceae > Lathyrus > Lathyrus tuberosus. The sequence goes on from JALAZF010000390.1 coordinate 1,749,618, forward strand.
AGACGTTTTTTCTTAATTTAGGCGAAGTATTTCTTGACTACGTCAACATTTGTGGGGTAGGCAAATTCCTCTCTGTCCATGGTTGTGAGTCTCAAGGCGCCGCCTGAGAAGGATTTCTTGACCATATAAGCGCCGTCATAATTCGGAGTCCACTTGTCCGGGAATCAGTGAGAAAGGATTGTATCTTCTTGAGCACGAGGTATCCTTTTCTAAAGACACGAGGTCAGACCTTTTTGTCAAACGCCTTCTTCATTCTTTGTTGATACAATTGACCATGGCATGGTATCGTTATTCGCTTTTCCTCGATCAGATTCAGTTCATCTTGTCGACTTTGACACCATTCAGCCTCTGTTAGCTTAGCTTCCATCAGTACCCGGATTGATGGGATCTCTACTTCTATGGGGAGCACTACCTCCATGCCATATACTAGAGAGAAATGGGTTGCCCCTGTTGAAGTGCGGACATATGTGTGATAACCATGAAGAGCAAAGGGTAGCATCTCATGCCAGTCTTTGTAGGTTACAACCATCTTTTGAACGATCTTCTTGATGTTCTTGTTAGCCGCTTCTACCGCTCCGTTCATCTTGGGTCGGTAGGGAGATGAGTTAAGGTGTTCAACCTTGAATTCAGCGCACAACTCCTTCATCATCTTATTGTTCAAGTTAGATCCATTATCAGTAATGATCTGGCTTAGAACACCATAACGACAGATGATATTGTTTTTGATAAATCAGACCACCACTTGTCTGGTCACATTGGTGTATGACGCTGCTTCGACCCACTTGGTGAAGTAGCCAATGGCCCTTTGATAGGTTGCTCCGGCGTTCTTCAAACCAAACGACATTACCTTGTAACAAAAAAGTGCCCCATGGGGTGATGAACGAAGTTTTCTCCATGTCCTTCAGTGCCATTTTTATCTGATTATAGCCCGAGAATCCATCCATGAAGGAGAATACTTTGAACTTTACTGTACTCTCTACCAGCATGTCAATGTGTGGTAAGGGAAAGTCATCCTTCGGACTGGCTTTGTTCAGATCCCTGTAGTCTACACACATTCTGACTTTTCCATCCTTTTTCGGAACTGGCACTATGTTGGCTAGCCATTGAGGATATTCTGATGCGGCGAGGAAACCCGCATCAATCCATTTCTGCACTTCCTCTTTAATTTTGATGGCCATATCTGAATGAGTCCGTCTTAGTCTTTATTTTACCAGCGGACATTCTGATCTTAATGGTAGATGATGTTCCACGATGTTGGTATCCAACCCTGGCATATCTTGATAGGACCAAGCGAATACATCAGGAAAATCTTTGAGAAGCTTTATCAAACTTTCTTTAACAGTTGGACTGAGTAGTGCCCCAACCTTGACTTCTTTTCTCTCTTCTTCTGAACCCAAGTTGATCGTTTTCAACGGCTCTTTGTGAGGTTCAATGGACCTTTCCTCTTGTATGAGTAATCGGGAGATCTCTTCTGGAATTTCTTCGTCCTCTTCTTCTTCAGCCTCAAATACCGGGAATTCAAAGTTGGGAGAAGCCATTGGATCGTATGTTTCAATGGGGTTTAAAATAAGCAATCTGCATGACGTGATGATTGTTTTTTAGAAGAGATAGAGAGAATACATGAGTGTGTGCAGTGTATTTTTTTTGAAACTGCTTGTTTTTATTATTCGAGTTATTTTTAGGATTACCATTTTCTGAAAAAGCGAAAAGAGAAAACAACAATAAATGCGGAAATTACAGAACGACCTTATTTTATTTATGATTTTGTCGATTCTTGAAACTACAACCCTATAAAACAAAACTCTGTCACTTTGGGCAAAGCGAAGAGGGACCTTTACAGAAAGTGAGCCCTATCAAAACATCTGTTTCACTTGGGCAGGGTGAAAGGTTAAAGTAAAGACGACAATTACTTAGACTTATGAACGACTTTCGGAACGTTGACAACAACCCATTGGCGGTGAACTCCTCGGTGAATCAAAAAGTCGGGTCCCTTCCTTCTTCGCTTGTCTTTAGAAATAACACTGATTTCTGGTGGAGCTGGATCATTGGAATCTGTCTCCCAGGCAGTGTTGTCGTAGAAGGATTCTTCAGCTGTATCTTGCACAATGTTTGCACTCTCATGTGGATCTCCCCATCCAGTTGGCTGGATGTTTTCGAGCCTGATACGAGAGCTTTCGGGAGCGGTGTATTTGACCATGAAGTCGTATTTGCCAGTTGGTTGTCCCAGGGTGTCCCACACCTCTTTGGAACTGGAGGAGTCATCCCTTTTGATGAAGTTGACTTCAGGAAAAGAGTAGTTGATGAACTGATATCATGCGATCTTTGCAAATTCGTCATTGTACTGGATATTTTCTAAATGCCCTGAGTGATGCTCTCATGATTCGGTGGGGACGCAGGTATTCTTTTCGATGATGCTCAGCTGATATGCATTGTTCGACTTACTCTCTTATCCCAAATCTCTTGGGTACGACTGCCAGATAGGTAGACCATCCATTGGGCCATAATAGTCATGGTCAAAGTTATCCAGAGTGTCCTCCTCTAATGAGTTTGGTGGAGCACGACATCCTTCCGGATCACAATCTCCGTACATCATCTTAACATCTGATCTTGGTATATAACTCGGACTCTGTGCGGGATAGCAAAGTGGCGTAGGCACCTCTTCCTGAGACATATAACCGTCCTTGTAAAGATAGGACTTCCACTCTTCATCCGTATCGGAGGAATCACCCTCGTTGATGGTATGTACTTCTTTTGATACTGGGTGAAGGAAACCATCACTGTGGAAGAAGTCCTGAATGGGATGAAAACTTTCATTGTTAGTAGCAGTCTGGATACAGGTTAAAGAAAAACCAAGACCTTTCTTTGTCTTGTTGTCAGTAGGACTGACAAGCTGTCCCCATCCTTTTACATTGTTATTTTTGATCACTTCAAGAGTATCTCTGTACGAGGAAATTGACGTTCCTTTTTCTGATTGGATGTCATTGCTCACCGAAATTTCCTGGAAATGGGTTCCAATAACCTCCTCTGGTTCTACACAAATGGACGATGATAAGTTGCTCACGATCAAGGCTTGCTCTCCGCAGACTGTGACTAGTTGGTCGTTCTTGACGAACTTCAACTTCTGGTGAAGTGTTGAAGTGACTGCCCCAGCCTCGTGTATCCAAGGTCTTTCTAATAAACAGTTGTATGCTGCCCGAATGTCCATGACCTGGAAAGTGACTTAGAAAGAGTGAGGATCGATAGTTATGGGAAGGTCGACTTCGCCGAAAATTATTTTTCGGGATCCGTCAAATGCTTTGACGATGACCTCACTGCCTCTCATCGGAGATCCTTTAAATGATAGTCGCATTAGAGTGGACTTCGACATAACATTCTGAGCTGATCAGGTATCTACCAGTATGCTGGCTAAAGCATCGTTCTGGCATTTGACTGTAATATTGAGTGCCATGTTATGATTCGGGCCCTCTTCCGGCAGTTCTTCATCACTAAATCCCAAGTTATTGCAGGAAGTGATGTTGGAGATGATGCTATTGGATTGTCTTATTGTTATATCCTGTTCCACAAAGGGTTGCTCTAAGACTTTCTGTAGAGCATCCCGGTGAGCTTCAGAACTGAGTAAAAGAGATAACACAGAGATTTTTTAAGGAGTTTGCAACAGTTGATCAACAATGTTGTATTCACTCTTCTGGATGAGCTTCAGCATCTCATCGTTGTTCTTTGAAAGGTCGGGATCACAGGATTAACCGACTGGTTGATCAGGAACTTCTGTTTGAGGTTCCTTTTCTTTGTTGGGTTCTTCAACTCCTCGGTTGAAGATTCGTCTACTCTGTGTTACTCGACTGATGTCTGCAATATTCACGACAGAGGGTAATGGAGTTTCCTTTCCATTCTCAATTGTGGTTGCACCATATTTGTAAGGGATAACCTTATCGAACTTGTACGGTACTGGTCCCGGCAGATAAATAACTACATGAGCCTTTTGATTTTTCTGACCATCATAGCCGGCCTCAATTAGTTCGAGGTTGAGAGTCCTTCCACCATCAAGAGGAACTCTTGTTTCATGGAGTAAAGGGATTATGGCGCATACATCTTTGGCCACTTCTTGCTTAGGGATTAAGACAACATCTTTGCCTTGATTAGGATGATAGTCTGACATTGAACCAGAGCTTGACCATGGTTGACTCTCCTTATGGTTCAACTGACTTTGAAGGGCTGCTCGCACGAGGTAGCATCCTCGATTATTCTCAGAGCAAACTCTACAGCGCTCATAGTTGTGTGGTGGCACCCGGCCACGCCCGCTCTGTATACAGTGTAACCTCACTAGATCTGTTTCCATTGATCAAACATCCTGACTTTGATGCCTAGTAGGGTTCCCGTTAGTCATGCTGACTTGTTGTGTGTCTTCATCTAGATAGATCGGAAGCCACCAGTGGTTTAACAAGTGTTGCAGGGTTTTTTGAACGAGTGTACATCCTTGGTCACTCCCCTGACACACTTCACAGTTCTGATAATCATGCGAAATCAGAAAACCGAGCTGGACTTGTGTAGCGTGTAATTCCACCAAGCTGGTATTCATCAAGCGGACATCAAATATTTGAATCATATTTACTTGATAATGACTTCTATCGCGGTAATCCTGGATCCATCCTAGATCCATCTGACGCTAGAGGGCCTCTTGTACAAAAGAGTATCCCTGATTATTTACCGAGTAAATCAGACAGGAATCATAATCGTGCCGTGGCAGATTATGATGTTGGCTTTGCCTTGAGTGCATTGCCACCAAGTTGACATTCATTGCTAGAATGTTGTGGTTCTGGATGATGTTAGAATTCGTATAAGTCATGTTGACTTCATGAATTCAGTGATCTTGGATCCATCCGAGATCCATCTGTTCCTGTAGAGCTGACTGCACCACAGAACACCCTTGATCGTTTCTAGAGAAGATATCACACTGGTGATAGTTATGAACGGTACATGACCGTATCCGCTCTGCCTACAATGCATCTTGACCAGGTTGGTTCCTAATAAGAGTACATCGTGAATTTGATAGTTGTGCTTAGACTCTTCTTCTATCAAATTTACCGCAGCTTTCTCATGTTGAGGCAACGGGTTCGCCTGAACATTTGGATTTGTATCCTTGAAGGATAAGACCCCGTTCCTAACAAGCTTATGAACATCAGATTTGAAGCTGAGACAGTTTTCTATGTTATGCCCTGATCCTCCTTGATGGTAAGGGCAAGTCTGGTCTGCTTTGAACCAAAAAGGAGGATTCTCCGGTACTGTAAGACGAGACCTGGTTTGGACGTGCCCCTTGACCAGTAGTAACGGAAACAGTTCTGCGTACAACATTGGTATAGGGTCAAACCCTGGTGGGCGCGTTGTAAGATTGTTGTTGTATTGAGGACGAGCCTGCTAAAGAGGCTGTTGTGTCCTTTGCTGATATTGTTGTTGATTCGGTTGGCTCTGAGCAACCTAAGGTTGATACATAGGAATAGGCGCAGGGTTGATAACAGGAGTTACAGCTGCTACTGGTTGGTACCGTCGCCTTTGCTTTTCGACAGAGATATTGCCAATATCTTGCTCTTTTTTCTTAGGGAGAGCACTACCGTATCTTTTGGTACTGCTTGATGGTCTAACATCTTTTACTAAACGTCCTTCTCGGACTGCTTCTTCCATACGAACTCCCATGCCCACCATCTCAGTGAAGTCACTGGGCGCACTGGCGACCATTCTGTCGTAGTAAAATGAGCTCAAGGTTTTTAAGAAGATCTTTGTCATATCTTTTTCCTCAAGAGGTGGACAAATCTGGACGGCAAGTTCACGCCATCTCTGAGCATACTCCTTAAAGGTTTCCTTATCCTTCTGTGACATGGCTCTGAGTTGATCTCTGTCTGGTGCCATGTCCAGGTTATACTTATATTGTTGAACGAAGGCAGCGCTAAGATCTCTAAAAGTGATGATCTTACTGCGGTTTAAACCCATGTACCATTTGAGTGCGACACCAGTTAAACTATTTTGGAAATAGTGGATCAGTAGCTGTTGGTTCTCTATCTGAGTTGACATCCTCTGAGCGTACATCACCAAATGACTTTGAGGGCAAGAGTTACCCTTGTACTTTTCAAATTCGAACACCTTGAATTTGTACGGAACTTTCACATTGGGGACCAAACAAAGGTCTGCGGCGTCCTTTCCGAATAGATCTTGACCGTGAATGGCTTGCAGTTTCTTCTGCATCTCCAGGAATTATTCCTGGAACTCATTCATTCTGTTGTACATACTTTCGTTTCCACCCGACGGTATCTGTGGAATCTGTCCTTCTGGGACAGTGTGTACCACGGGTGGTGGTATGGTTACTACGGCGGTGACTCTTGGTGCTTCCCTCACCCGAAGTTTGTAACCTTCAAGAGTTGCTGTCAAGCCCCGCGCATCTTCGCTTTCCCGAAGTTTGTAACCTTCAGGCCCAACGGCTCCTGCTGTAGTTTCTGGATCTTCCATAATCGGTGGAATATATCCTTCCAGAATATAGTTAATAGGCATGCCACAGGGACAATCTTTAGGCATGTTATACCGAGGATCATACTTTTCCACTATGGGTGTCGATGTGATCTCTGAGATCACAGTCCTTTGTATCTGAGCTGCTGCCAGAGCTTGCATGTCATTGTGAAGTTTCCTCAGATCTTCTTTCAGAGCGTCGAGTTCTTCTCTCAACTATCTGTTCTCTTCCTCGAGATTATCCATTTTCTTTTGTCGATTGGCCCTAGTATTATACGAATGAGACAATTTGACTCTAGAATCGAGACACAAACGTGAGATTCGTAGGTAAGAAGAATGCGTTATGTGAGAATGATGAATGCTATGCAATGATTATATTAATTATTTTTGTTTAATCAAAAGAAACATCAACAATTAGATTGCAAATATCATACATTGAGAAAACCCCGTTTTATTGAATTCAAAGATTGCGGAAATGAAAATACAGTAATTTATATACTGCTGTAAAAGGAAAAGTCTAAACTTATGGATCTTGAGTCCTCTCTGAGGAGAGCTCAGGTGCTGGTTCTGGTATCTTTCTTTTCTTTGACCGGGGCTCTTGAGCCGTTGTCGGGTTGTCATTCCTTTGCCAAGTGAAAGGAGCGAGCAAATTCCTTTGGTCATCTTGATTTTCTACAGCATATTGCTCTAAAATCTCGATCAGAACATCTTTTTATTTTAACAGTTGCTGTATTTTGTTACACTCCACACTGAGAATACGGTACTTGTTCTTCCAAGATTTCTTCTCCTGTTGAACTTTGTTGAGAGTGACCTGAAGTTTTTCCGTATCAGACATAAAATAAAGGACAGATTCCTTTAACGGAAGAACCTCTTGACGAGGATAAGGCATCCTCAGCTTGAGATCTCTAGTTTGTACCCAGTGGACATAAGGTTCCACAGAGACACAATCTGGTTTTCCTAGAGACTCTCTTCCTTTCCTGTGAACATGTTTCCAAGCATGCACTATTTCTGTCTTTAGCGCCCTGTCTTTTTCTCCTTCCTTGAAGAAAAGACCTTCCAGATGAACATTACGCGGGACATGTCTCATCGGGTATCCAAATTGACGACGAATTAAAATTGGATGATAGTTGATTCCTCCTTTAGTTCCTATGAGGGGTACATTAGGGAAGTTTCCATAACGGTCAATGATTGTTATCCCGTCATAGATTCGATTATACCAATCGATGTCAGAGTTGGTAAGAGACATGATTCTCTGCGACCAACGTAAAGTACTCTTCTGATCCCAAAATGCATTAGACTTGGGTAAGTGGGAAGTGAACCATTTGTATAGCAGGGGTACACAGTATGTGATCATTCCTCCGCTATACAAATTCCTTAAGTGTACAGAATGATAAGCATCTGCGAGTAAGGTCGGTATAGGGTTTCCAATAAAAAAAATCTTAATGGCATTGATATCAATGAAGTCATCAATGTTGGGAAACAGAAATAACCTGTAGGTGAGAAAAACAAAGATGCTCTCGAAAGCAACCATGTTTCCTATACTAGCAAAGTACAAAGCCTTCTTTATCAAAAACTTGGCTGGCAAACCTTGGATTCCACCCTTAATGGTCATGTGAGTCCTGACTTCTGACTCGTCCAAATAGACTGCTTTTACAATGGTTTGATCCCTTGGAATTTCTTCCAGTTCAGAAAAGGGAGCTTGGTCAGTAATGGGTAAATCAGTCAGGTGAGAGTACTCTTCCAGCATTGGTGCAAGTTGGTAATCCGAGAATGTGAAACAGCAATAAACTGGATCGTAAAACTGGATTAGTATAGCCAGGATTCCTGCAATTACAAGGACCCTTAACAGAGATAGCAGTCCTCCGTACTTAGCTCTGAAAGGATCAGTGTTGGTGATCATCCTTGCTAACCCTCTCAAATCCTCTAATTTTGGAACCTTGAAGGTATACTTGTGAGTCTTCCTTCTACCGAAATCCATAACGCAATATTTTTCTCTCTGACATTTGTAATCATTGTCTCAGTTTAATTTGAAAAAGAGAGACTAGAAGAGAAAATTTTTCTTTGTTTAAAGTTTTTTTAATGAAATGAATGCATGAATGCAGCACACAAAAACATAGAAAAACATGGGGTCAAAGGTTTGGTGTCATGAAGTCATGGCTCTACCCATCCCCAAAGGTTGTACTGGTGAATTTTTGTACCTGTCCTCAAAATCATTGACCCCTCTTGGGATAACAACAGCAGGCTGGTTCACCCGAGTGAGCTGTAGTATCTTAGAGTAATCTCAAATGAGGGTAGTATCGCGTGATAACTATTTCCGATAGCTTCCGCACTACAAAATAGTAACATGGTCTCAGCCTACTAAATCCTCAGTTTCATGGACACCACAATCGAATAATCTGCTTTCAATAATCGAAGTCGTATAGGCATTGAATCTGCAAAGGGCATCTCCACTGATTCGATGGTCGACCGAGATCTCTTATTTGGGAGTCACTCCCTGTAAGATTACCCGTCTAGTGCCATCACTTATCTTAGGTGTCACTCAAACTTTCCAGATGCGGCATCACCCGCAGTCCCATTAGCAGAAAAATAAACATGGATATCAAGTAGGAAAAGTGATATATATATATATTTATTCCTAAAACTAACATCCTAGACCTCTTAAGAGCTATAATCCTAGTCCTAACAAATAAAATGACTCCCCAGCAGAGTCGCCATTTTTCTGTAGCGAGCGATTTTTGTCGGTGACGCGACTACCTTATCGCTGGGTTTTCCTCACCACAATGAGGAGAAGTGGGTGCTACTTTCTGATTTCTTATTTATCCCATGAAGCTGAAAGGGAAAGGGAAGCTATCTAAAACTAACCTTGCACGCGAATGTTTAACTGAACAAACGCTTTAAAGAGATTCGGGGAGTTCGGGGTCAGGTTATACAATGGGGAGTTGTCAATTACCCATCCTATATGTGGTTATCCACAGGATATTAGCTTTATGTTTCACTTTGTATTTGATAGTGTTTGTCCGTTAATGGGTTGGGAAAGTTTCTAGGGAAGTATGGGTGAGTAAGTGATTTTTTGTTGATGTTCGGGTTTTCTCGATGTTTTTAGTGAGGTACTGGACCTAAGTTTTGATTGATGTGTGAAGGTACTAGACCTAAAGCTTTTGTTTGGTATGCTCGCTAAGATTTCGCAATCTTATGCCTACGTATTCCCGTTTAAACGAAACAGGGAAATTAGAGTAATCGTAGTTCCTCTTATTCTAAGGGAGGAAAAAAATATGTTTTGGTGTCTTGTTCAAAGCCCAAGATTGAAGCTAAAGGTTTATTTGTGTCTTGTTCAAAGCTCGAGATTGAAGCTAAAGGTTTGACTGAGAGAGAACTTATCATCTCTAAAGAGGGATTGGACTTCTTCTGAGGGTATTGTTGATTTTTGTGTGCCTTGATCAAAGCCCAAGGTTGAAGCTAAGAGGTTGATTGACTTCACTAGGGAAGTCCTTATACAAAGCCTAAGAGGAGGCTGGAAAAAACTGACTCAACAAGAGAGTGTTTATCTGTCTTGTACAAAGCCCAAGATTGAGGCTAAAAGAGAATTGACTCTTTTGGGGATATCATTATACAAAGCCTAAGAGGAGGTTAAAAGTTTGACTTTTCAGGGGAAAAGGTTCTATCTGTCTTGTATAAACCCCAAGATTGAGGCTAAAATGGATTTTGACTCTGCCGGGGAGATTTGTATGTGTCTTGTACAAAGCCCAAGATTGAGGCTGAAATGAGTTTGACTCTGCTTGGGAAATCATTCCTCAAAGCCTAAAAGAAGACTGGGAGGAAGTGACTTCACTGGGGAAGATATTTGTCCCAAGCTTAAGAGATGGAGATTTATGTCTTGTACAAAGCCCAAGATTGAGGCTAAAAGGGTTTGACTCAGCAAGAGAGGCTTTTATCTGTCATGTACAAAGCCCAGGATTATGGCTGAACAAGCTGGAGAAATTATTCTACACAACTTGAGAGGAGGCTAGCTCCTGCTAGGTGAATTCTTTTTACCAAGCCTAAGATGAGTCTGAAAAAGATTGACTCAACAAGAGAGTATTTTTATCTGTCCTGCACAAAGCCCAGGATTGAGGCTAAAAGGATTGACTCAACAAGAGAGTACTGAAAGGTTATGGACTCAACAAGAGAGTCTGAAAAAGTGATTGACTCAACAAGAGAGTCTGGACAGTGATTGACTCAACAAGAGAGTCTGAAATGTTTGATTGACTCAACAAGAGAGTCTGAAAAGGTTAGCTCCGCCGGGGAGAATCATTTGTACAAAGCCCAAGAGGAGGCTAACTTTCTACTGAGGAAAGGTCCTTATACAAAGCCTAAGAGGAGGCTATCTTTCTGCTAGGGATTATCGAGATCCCTAGGCAGGTCCAATTGGGGAATCAACTCTTGCTGAGGGTTCCAGAAGAGTTGAGATACCAGATGCCTTGAGGTTCTGATTTGGGATAGTGTTATACTGATGATAAACTGACCCTGGTTTGGGGATTTTTGGGAGAGAGACTGGGTTTTAGAACCCACTGGTTTTTCCTCAGCTAGAGATTTATCTAGAGTAAACGGGTTTCTCCTATGTTTATAAGGAACTTGAGAATATCTTTGAGACTCAAGGGTATTTAGACTGTCCAAGTCTACTGGTGTGGAAGAGTTTTAACTTTTATATGATGCCCAAGAGGAGGTAGGTGTGTTATACCCCAAATTTTGACCACGAAGATTTCCCATCATTGTGTAAATTATCATCACAATATGGATGAACCATTAGTCTCCCCAAAGATGGGTGAGCATCCACTACCATCAGAATTAGGGTTTCAAGCCCTCTCAGAGCTCTTAGACAAAGGATCAATCAAGAAATGACATGATCTGCAACTTGTCTAGCCTCTCCAACAACCAAAATGGATCAAAAGGACTCCCACTTCAAGGATTAAGCACAAGGATGCTCCCTTCTAAGTGGATTAAGCCTCAAGATCGCCAGTGTCACCAAATTAGGGTTTGGTCGACCAGGGCCTCCAGATGGAAATTCTCCTCTGGGCATGAGCCAATGCTTCAAAGCATAACCTATGATGCTCCAAGGGACATCATGAACCCAATCATCAAGTCAATTTTGCCTCAAGGGATGCACTCATAAAAAATCAGGAATTAGGGTTTCTTGACCTAATTCACCCCTAAGTTGACTTTTGGGACAAAACATGAGCCAAGACCTAAAGATAGGATTTGAGGGGTTATAATAAACCACATTGATCCATTTGTAACAATGGATTGGTTCATGAAGCTTGAGCAACAAGTTTCAATTTCATCTGAACCACAGTTAGGGTTTCGCGAGAAAATTCAACTGTACCTTTGACTTTTGACCAGGACATGCTCCCAAACCCTAGGACATGATTCAATACACCCTATAACACCTATGAAATCAATCCATCAAGTTTGATTTAGGTGAAGGACTTGATTTCATAGAGGATCGCACGATTTGGAATTCATCTTATAAAAAGTCAACTATGCACAAAAGTCAACTTGACTTTTTGAGATTTTTCACAATTATGGTTCTTTGACCCTAAAATGATGTTAATGTGTGATTTGAATCATCATTCAGCAAGAAAAATCAAGAAAAGTGGGATAACTTGTAAAAGGGGTAACCATAAAAAACTTAGAAATTTTTCTAAGTTATGAAACAAAGTGGCTAGGGTACCAACTTTGGAGGATCATAACTCCTAAACCACAAGGCCATTTTTTCCCATCCAAAGCTAGATTTGTAGCTCTCATGGCCCTCTACAAAAGCTTCAACTACACCTCATTCCAATTCATCATGGATTTTGAGTTGTGAAAACTGCCAAGGCTAGGCAGAATTTTGCACTTTTGCTCGATTGGAAAAATCAGGTTATTCCAAGCCTTGTCATCACTTTGGGCACATCTGAGGATCAAATCTAAAGGGAACAAACACTGATCCAAGCCTCCAAAGTCTTTGGAACAAGAAGTAGGATACCAAACCTAGAAATCCCTAAAAGAGGGACAAGACTCCAATATTGGATTGGAGCATTTAATGGATGCACCAAGGTGGCATGGACTGACACATTTGCAACTGAATTCAGTCAAGAATGATCCAACAACTAGGGAACCACAGCTCTGTGCTCTAACCTTCAGGTCATGGACATCCGGGAAATATACTGTTGCTTATTAGGAAGACCTTGGATACACCAGGCTGGGGCAGTTACTTCGACACTGCACCAGAAACTGAAGTTCGTCAAGAACGATTAACTCGTCACAGTCTGTGGAGAACAAGCCTTGCTCGTAAGTAACTTATCATCATCTACTTATGTAGAACCCGAGGAGGATGTTGGGACTCAGTTCCAAGCGCTTACGGTGAGCAATAAAAATTAATCAGAGAAGGGAACTTCGATTTCCTCGTACAAAGATGCTATCAAAGCGGTCGAGAGTACCAATACAACAGGATGGGGACAGCTTGTCATTCCTACTGACAATAAGAAAAAGAAAGGTCTTGGCTTTTCCTCAACCTATACTCAGACTTCTACTAACGATGAAAGTCTTCATCCCATTCAGGACTTCTTCCACAGTGGAGGTTTCCTTCACCCAGTGCCTCAAGCAGTCCATACCATCAATGAGGGAGATTCCTCCGATACAGATGAGGAATGGAAGTCCTATCTTAACGAGGACGGTTATATGTCTCAGGGCGAAACACAAACTCCCTTTTGCTTTCCGGCACAGAGCCCGAGATTTATACCAAGGTCAGACGTCAAAATGATATATAGAGATTGTGATCCGGAAGGATGCCGTGCTCCACCAAATTCGTTAGAGGAGGACACTCTGATGAAAGACAACTTTGACCACGACTATTATGGCCCGATGGGTGGCCTTCCTATCTGGCAGCCGTATCCCGGAGACTTGGGGCAAGAAAATCAGCCGAACAATGAAAATCAGCTGAGCATCATTGAGCAGAATACCTGTGTCCCCGCCATGTCATGGGATCAACACCCAGGTTATCCTGAAAATACCCAGCACAACGATGAATTCGCAACATTTACAGGACTAGAATTCATTAACTATGCTTTTCCCGAGGTCAACGTCATCAAGAGGGATGACTCCTCCAGTTCCAAAGAAGTGTGGGACACCTTGGGACAACCGAGTGGAAAGTACGACTTCATGGACAAATACACCGCTCCTGAAAGCTCTCGTATCAGGTTCGAAGACATCCAGCCAACTGGATGGGGAGATACAGCTGAGAGTACAAATACTATGCAAAATACAACAGAGGAATCCTCCTACGACAACTCTGCCTGGGAGACAGATTCCAATGATCCTGCTCCACCAGAAATCAGCATCATTTCTGAAGACAAATCAAGGAAAGTACCAGACTTTGTGATTCACCGAGGAGTTCGCCGCCAATGGGTCGTTGTCGATGTTCCGAAGATTGTTCATAAGTCTAAGTAATTGCCATTTTTACCTTAACCTTTCACCCTCCCAGGTGAAACAGATGTTTTGATAGGGCTCACTTTCTGTAAATTTCCCTCTTCGCTTCGCCCAAAGCGATAGAGTTTTGTTTTATAGGGCTGTAGTTTCAAGAATCGACTTGTTCATTAATAAAATAACGTCATTTTGTAATTTCCGCATTAATTTTTGTTTTCTCTTTTTTCTTTTCTCAAAAAATGGTAATCCTTAAAAAAACAACTCAATAATAGAAACAAGCAGTAAAAAAAAACACTCCACACACTTGCATTCTCTCTATCTCTTCTAAACACAAATCATCACGTCATGCAGATTGCTTGTTTTAAACCCAGTTGAAACATACGATCCAATGCCTTCTCCCAACTTTGAGTTCCCGGTATTTGAGGTTGAAGAAGAAAATGACGACGAAATTCCAGAGGAGATCTCCCGACTACTCAAACAAGAGGAAAGGTCCATCGAACCTCATAAAGAGTCGTTGGAAATGGTAAACTTAGGTTTGGAGGAGGAGAGAAAAGAAATCAGGATTGGGGCACTGCTCAGTCCAACTGCCAGAGAGGGTTTGATAAAGCTTCTCAAAGAGTTTCCCGATGTATTCGCTTGGTCCTATCAGGATATGCCAGGGTTGGATACTAGCATCGTGGAGCATCACTTACCGTTGAAATCAGAATGTCCGCCAGTAAAACAGAGGTTGAGACGAACTCACCCGGACATGGCCATCAAAATCAAAGAGGAAGTACAGAAACAGATTGACGCGGGTTTCCTCGCTACGTCTGAATATCCTCAATAGTTAGCCAACGTCGTACCTGTTCCCTTAAAGGACGGAAAAGTCAGAATGTGTGTCGATTACAGAGATCTAAACAAGGCTAGTCCGAAGGACGATTTTCCTTTACCACACATTGACATGCTGGTAGACAGTACAACAAAGTTCAAAGTTTTCTTCTTCATGGATGGATTCTCGGGCTATAATCAAATCAAAATGGCGCCGAAATACATGGAGAAAACTTCGTTCATCACCCCATGGGGTACCTTTTGTTATAAGGTAATGTCATCCGGTTTGAAGAATGTCGGGGCAACCTATCAAAGGTCCATGACTACTCTGTTTCATGACATGATACACAAGGAAATCGAGGTATATGTCGATGATATGATTGCCAAATCTAAGACAGAGGAGGAGCATGTGACCCACCTGTCAAAACTTTTCGAGCGGCTGAGAAAGTACAAACTCTGCTTGAATCCCAACAAGTGCACATTTGGTGTTCGTTCGGGGAAACTCTTAGGGTTCATCGTCAGCCAGAAAGGAATTGAGTTTGATCTTGACAAGGTCAAGGCCATTCGAGAAATGCCTTCTCCGAAAACTGAAAAACAAGTCAGAGGATTCCTGGGACGTTTGAACTATATTTCCAGATTCATATTCCTTATGACCGACATGCGCGTCGATTTTCAAATTACTGAAAAAGAACCAGGACTGTGTTTGGATAGAAGACTGCTAAACCGCCTTCGACAGTATCAAGGAATACCTGTCAAACCCACCGATTCTATCACCTCCAGTGGAAGGAAGACCACTGATCATTTACCTAACAGTCTTGGAAGACTCAATGGGTTGTGTACTTGGCCAACAAGATGAAACAAAAAGAAAAGAGTATGCCATCTACTATTTGAGCAAGAAATTCACCGACTGTGAGACTCGGTACACTATGCTCGAGAAAACTTGCTGCGCTCTGGCTTGGGCAGCCAAACGTCTTCGCCAGTACATGATTCGTCACACCACTTGGTTAATCTTTGAAATGGATCCAATCAATTATGTCTTTGAAAAGCCTGCTCTCACGGGAAGGATTGCCTGTTGGCAGATGTTGTTATCAGAATATGACATAGAGTACCATGCTCAGAAAGCCGTTAAAGGAAGTGTTTTAGCCGATCATTTGGCTCATCAACCGATTAACGATCAGGAATCAGTCGGGTTTGACTTCCTAGACGAAGATGTCATGTATCTAAAAATGAAAGATTGCGATGAACCGCTACCCAGTGAAGGGCCAGACCAGGTTCCTAATGGGGACTAATCTTTGACGGAGATGTCAATCATTACGGAAACGGAATTGGGGCAATCATCATAACCCCTCAGGGTACCCACATTCCTTTCACCGCCAAACTTACATTCAAGTGCACAAACAACGAGGCCGAATACGAAGCTTGTATCATGGGTCTCGGAGAAACGATCGACTTAAGGATCAAGAACTTGGATGTATATGGCGACTCGGCCCTGGTTATCAATCAAATCAAAGGAGATTGGAACACATACCTACCAGGATTGATTCCTTACAAAGATTACGCGAGAAGGTTGTTACCATTCTTCAACAGAATCGAGTTTCATCATATCCCTCGTGAAGAGAATCACATGGATAATTGTAATACCCCAAATTTTGACCACTAAGATTTCCCATCATTGTGCAAATCATCATCACAATATGGGTGTATCATTATGCCTCATTAGTCTCCCCAAAGATGGGTGAGCATTCACTGTAATCAAAATTAGGGTTTCAAGCCCTCTCTAAGCTCTTAGACAAAGGATCAATCAAGGAATGACATGATCTTACAATTTGTCTAAACCTCTAAAACATCCACAATGGATCAAGAGGACTGCCACTTCAAGGATTAAGCACAAGGTTGCTCCCTTCTAGATGGATCAAGCTTCAAGATCGACAGTGTCACCAAATTAGGGTTTTGGTCGACTAGGGCCTCCAGATGGAAATTTTACTCTGGGCATGAGCCAATGATCCAAAATATAACCTAATATACTCCATGGAACCTCATGGACCCAATCATTAAGTCAATTTTGCCTCAAGGGATATATACATCAAAAATCAGGAATTAGGGTTTCTTGACCTAATTCACCCCTAAGTTGGCTTTTGGGACAAATCATGAACCAAGACCTCAAGACATGATTTTAGGGTCTCTAATATACCATATTGATCCATTTGGAACAATTGATTGATCCAAGAAGCTTGAGCAACAAGTTTCAATTTCATCTGAACCACAGTTAGGGTTTTGTGAGAAAAGTCAACTGTAGCTTTGACTATTGACCAGGACATGCTCCCAAACCCTAGGACATGATTCAATATACCCTATAACACCCATGGAACAT
Source organism: Lathyrus tuberosus (assembly GCA_022829125.1). NCBI lineage: Eukaryota > Viridiplantae > Streptophyta > Magnoliopsida > Fabales > Fabaceae > Lathyrus > Lathyrus tuberosus. The sequence goes on from JALAZF010000390.1 coordinate 1,766,728, forward strand.
GTCCATCAAGTTTTATTTAGGTCAAGGACATGATTTCCTGAAGAATTGCACAGTTTGGAATTCATCTGACAAAAAGTCAACTGTGCACAAAAGTCAACTTTGACTTTTTGAGATTTTTCACAAAATTGGATTTTTAACCCTAAATTGATGTTAATGTATGATTTTAATCATTATTCATCAAGAAAAATCAAGGAAAGTGGGATAACTTGTAAAAGGGGTAACCATAAAAACTTAGAAAATTTTCTAAGTTATGAAATAAAGTGACAAAGGTACCAACTTTGGAGGATCATAACTCCTAAACCACAAAGCCATTTTTCCCCATCCAAAGCTTGATTTGTAGATCTCATTTCCCTCTACAATAGCTTCATACTGATCTATGTCTAAATTCCTCATGGATTTTGAGTTATGGAGTGATCAAAATCAAGAAAAGTCACTTTGTTCCAACACTTAGTGAAAATTTCACTAAGTCAGAATTTGCCTTACTTTTTTCCAAATGTAGGGACATTTTTCACTTGGATCCAAAAAGTATCAAAACCAAATATGATCAAACAGTTGTTGTATCATATAAGGGCTTTCCAAAATGGCCAAGAACATCACCAAATTCAACTTGAGCCATGAGATATGACATTGGCAAGATGCCTTGCTGAAATCTGCCAAAGCAAGGCAGATTTTTGCACTTTTGGTCGATTTGCCAAAATCAGCCAATTCCAAGCCTTGTCATCACTTTGGACACATCTGAGGGTTGAATCTAAAGGGGACAATCACTGAGCCAAGCCTCCAAAGTCCTTGGAACAAGAAATAGCATGCCAAACCTATAATTGCCTAAAATAGGGACAAGACTCCAATTTTGGATTGGAGCATTCAATGGAAGCACCAAGGTGGCATGGACTGAGCTATTGGCAACTGAATTCAGTCAAGACTTATCCAAGACCAAGGGAACCAGATTTTCATTTGCCAACACCTGGAACACTGATTTCTCAGAATCACCAATCAATTGCTCAAGGTTTTAACCAAGTTGCAGTTGAGATGCCATGAAGTGATCCAACCAATTTCCATCAAGTCCAAGCATTCAAACACACTCCATAGGGTGTAGGGAAGCTGTTCAAATCATCACAACTCATCTATAACACCTCCTACTCAGAAATCATTTTGAACTTGCTGTCATAACCTAGAGGTAAGCCTAAACTTGGTCATCTCTCAATCTATGCATATTTCCTCGCACAATACTTTTGCCAAATGTTCATAATCATGCATGGAATGTTTCCCCTCAATTAATTGCTTTATTTGAATCGTGTATCAAAAATCCCAGCCTTCATGCAAAAATTAGGGTTCTTGAGGATTTGTTGTGATTTCTTGTTTTATGCTTAATTTAAATGAAATTAATTGTCATAAACATGATCATGAGGTTGAGACGAGCATATTGATATGTGGATTGCATGATATAATCAAGTATTCAGTGAGATTGGATAGAAAATGCAAATCTGGGCAAAGCTGAAAAACGCGCGTGTTCTTCAGCTGTTCTTGGCGCCATTTCTCTCAAATTCAAATATTTGAATTTTGTGATTTTATTTAATTGATTCAAAAATTAATTTCTCTCTGAGTTTTAATGATTTTGAGTTGATTCTTTTTTTAATAATTCACAAAAATGTTAAAATATTTTATTTTACCAAAAAATCCCAAAAATATTATTTATTTCATATAATTGATATTTTTGCAAAAAATTAATATTTTAATTGTTTTTGACATTTAAAATATTTTTTCCCTCTTGATTTTGTAAATTTTAATGACTTCTAATCATTTTGTAGGGCAAAACATGATTTTTGAAGCATTAATCGAAGATCATAATTTGTTTCCCACATGTTAAATAATTTTTGATCATTTTAATTGAATTTTTATTCAATTAAAATACATTTTGGAAATAAATTAGGGTTTTTGATTAATTCAACCCTCACAACTTTTTTTTAAACCTTTTGGGCCTCTTGAGAGAGTGTAAGACCCAAAACCCCCTTGTACAAACAATTTTGGGCCTCACTTATTGTATAAGTCCCTCTGTACAAGAAAACGGCGCGATCGTCGCCTTTTAAGAAAAATCAACTGGGCCTCTCCTCGAGCTATAAGACCCATTCAAAACTCTTTGGGCCTCTAATAGAGTGTAAGACCCAATCCCCTTTTAACCAAAACAACTTTGGGCCTCAGATATTGTATAAGCCCCTTTGCGTTAAAAGAAAATCTCGACGCGATCGCCATTTTAAACAAAAAATCATCTGGGCCTACCCTCGTGTTATAAGCCCCACTATTTTTATTTAAACCTTTTGGGCCTCTTGAGAGAGTGTAAAACCCATCCCTTTGTACAGAAAATCTTTCTCAGGCCTCAGTCACTTGTATAAGTCCCTCTGTACAAATTCAACAGTGCGATCACTGATAAAAACTTGGGCCTCTCCTTGAGCTGTAAGCCCCAATCTTTCATTTCAAAGCACTTTCTCCTTTGATTTTGAATATATTGTTGTTTTCAATCTTCCTTTGTTGAACAACTAACCAAACATCATAGAAGCTCTACAACCGAGTAAGTGGTTATTGCTTTCATTTACCGCTTTCGTATACATATAACTGTATTGTGGGGCTGTTTCGCTGTAAGTCTTCTTTCATAAACTTATATCGACTGTGTAATAATAGTATAGATATTTAGAGTTTCCCCGACAACTACGTCTAGCACTAGCTGAAGCCATTTCGATTATTCGTAGAAATAGACAATACTAGATCCCCCATAGGAGCACCAGATACAATCTTCTCTTCGGCTGTCCTCCTTAGGAATTGTCATGAAACTCTACTCCCCAGAGATGATCTCTTCTCCGTGAATTGCATCTCTTGAGTTTCTTCCAAATTCTCGAACTTTCCTGGCTCGATCTATTCTCTGTGAATAGCCTGTCTTGAATTTCTCGGGGTTTGGGGACCCACGGGCTTCTTAAAAGCATCAGCCTCCGCTTGGGCATTGTACAAGGACCCACGGGCTTCTTAAAAGCATCCCCGCCTCCTCTTGGGCATTGTACAAGGACCCGTCGGCTTCTTAGAAGTATTCACAGCCTCCTCTTAGGCTTCATATAATGATTCTTCCCCCCGGGAATGATAGCCTCCTCTTGGGCTTCATACAAGGACTTCCCGGCTTCTTAAAAGTTTCCAGCCTCCTCTTGGGCTTCGTACAAATTGTCCCGACGACCTCCTAAAGGTATAGGAACAGAAATCAGTCATCTTAATAGAACAATCTTTCCAAGAGTCTACTACTGTTTCTTTAAGCATAGTACAAAAGATAAAACTCTAGACTTGGACAGTCTAATTTCCTTGAGTCTCAAAGACATTCTGAAGTCCCTTTCAAAAATAGGAAGACACCCGCAGACTTGGACAGTCTCAATACCCTTTGGATTCCCCATTTCCTAAAAGAACAGGAAACAATACTGATTCTCAGATCAAACCCATGAGTACAGTGTTACTCATATAAGAACTGATTTTCTCTTAACCAACATACTGGACCTGTCACTCAACTGAAACAGTGCCCTTTTAGCCTCCATCCCGGGCTTCGTACGAGATACAAAGACTCTCTTGTTGAGTCAATCACCTTTTAGCCTCCATCTCGGGCTTCGTACGAGATACAAAATCACTCTCTTGTTGAGTATACAAGACTCTCTTGTTGAGTCAAACATTTCCAGCCTCCATCTCGGGCTTCGTACGAGATACAAAAACACTCTCTTGTTGAGTATAAAAGATTCTCCTGTTGAGTCAACCCTTTTAGCCTCTCTCTCGGCCTTCGTACGAGACACATAAAAACTCCCTCTTGTTGGGCCAATAACCTCCTCTTAGGCTTTGTATAAGAAAACCACTGGTTGATCCAATCAACCTTTTAGCATCGAAGTTGTGCCTCGTTCACAGTACACAAACATCAACAACTCCTTCCCTTTCATCTAATCGCTGTAAGCGGCAAGCCTCTGGATTATTTACATCCATGCCACTGTCCCTCTTTTAGTATGAAAAATTCCTAAGGAAAGATATCATTGCTTTACACTGAGTTAAAGTCTTCTCCTTCAGGTTGGAAATCCCCTATAAAGGAAATTATGGCATTGCCGGATTCACATATCCCGGTTAAAGTAATTCTCCTTTATAAACAGTTGTGAAAAACAGACCCTCTTTAGAGATGACAAATTCTCTCTAAAGACAATACCTTTTAGCTTCACATCTTGGGCTTTGAACAAGATACAAAAAGACCTTTCAGCTTCACATCTTGGGCTTTGAACAAGATACAGATCACCTTTTTTCGCTTCACGTCTTGGGCTTCAAACAAGACACCAAAACACCATTTCCTCCCATAGAATAGGAGGAACTACGATCGCTCTGATTTCCCTGTTTCGGAATCCAACTGCTACAAGTACATGAGGAAGTGTCACAAGTGTCAGATATACTCAGACAAAATCCATGTACCGCCAACGCATCTCAAAGTTCTTTCTTCCCCATGGCCTTTTTCCATATGGGGAATCGACATGATTGGCATGATCGAGCCCAAAGCTTCAAACGGACATCGGTTCATCCTAGTAGCCATTGATTACTTCACCAAGTGGGTCGAAGCAGCATCATACGCCAATGTAACCCGACAAGTGGTGGTCCGATTTATCAAAAACAATATCATGTGTCGTTATGGTGTTCCGAGCCAGATCATTACGGATAATGGATCTAACTTGAACAATAAGATGATGAAAGAGTTATGCGCTGAGTTCAAAATCGAACACCATAACTCATCTCCCTACCGACCCAAGATGAACGGGGTGGTAGAAGCGGCTAACAAGAACATCAAGAGGATTGTTCAGAAGATGGTTGTAACCTACAAAGATTGGCACGAGATGCTACCTTTGCTCTTCATGGTTATCGCACATCTGTCCGCACTTCAATAGGGGCAACCCCTTTCTCTCTAGTATATGGCATGGAAGCAGTGCTCCCCATCGAAGTAGAGGTCCCATCAATCTGGGTATTAATGGAAGCTAAGCTTACAGAATCTGAGTGGTGTCAAAGTTGACACGACGAACTGAAGGATGAAGAGAGCGTTTGACAAAAAGGTCCGACCTCGTGTCTTCAGGAAAGGAGACCTTGTGCTCAAAAAGATACAATCCTTTCTCACTGATTCTCGGGGCAAATGGACTCCGAATTATGACGGCCCCTATGTGGTCAAGAAAGCTTACTCAGGTGGTGCCTTGAGACTTGCAACCATGGACGGAGAGGAATTTTCCTACCCCACAAATGTTGACGTAGTCAAGAAATACTTCGCCTAAATAAAAAAAATGTCTCGGTGGATTGAAAACCCGAAAGGGCGGTCCAGGCAAAAATTAGAGACATGATCAAAAATCATCCCGGTGGATTGGAAACCTCAAAGTACAATCCAGGAAAAAATTAGGGATAATGGCAAGTAACTATGTTCGACAAAGGGGCAAGTCCCTCGGCAGCAGTTACATCATCCGTCAGGAAAACTCCGATCAAGGTCATCTTCGACAGAAGCTCAGGATGCCCAGAATTCAAAGTTGGTAGAAGGATAGTGGTCGTTATGTTTTGATGTAGTCCTTTTCCCTGTAAATTACCATTTTCTAACTTTGTATATACTCTTTAGAATCACGCGTTTGGCTGATTTCCATCCTATCAATAAAATTTGAGCCCTCGTGCTTTTGTTTGCAATTCTTATTTGTTTTGGATTTACAGAATGACATTTTAACATGATCAACGATTCTTGAAATAAAACAAAAATGAATTTACTTGTAAAATTTTTCCGCTTAAAGTAAAGGTGGCAATTTCTTTTGACGGTTGAACATCGAAAGAACATCGATCGCTTCTCCAAAAGTAAGCGAACTTCAAAGTGCAGAATCAAAGTACTCCTTCTAAACCAGTGAACCTGAATGAAGGATCAGCTGTGTTAGAGGCCTTGTTTCCTTTTACATCTTCGGCAGAGTTCTTACCTCCTAAGCCCGACCAACGGTTGTTCCCCGCAGGGACTACTTCTCCTAAGCAAGGCAGAATTGCTACTTTTGGACCATCGGCACTTCTTCGCTCCACGATGGCCGAGTATCCAGTCGTGTTCATCCATTAGTCTGTATATCGCGTCAGTTTTTTCAGCATATACATACATGCATCATGCATTATTGATTTACATTCGTATTTATATTGCATCACTATCTCTCTAGTCGGTCTTCTCCCCTAGTGATAAGAGTCCTCTCAATCGAGTCGTCAGTTCTTTCCTCGTCAAGAAATGAATCATCTAAGCGATCTCTCCTCCAGTGTATTTCCGGGATGAAGTTGGTCCTTGATCACTTTGATAACTTGAACCTCTGAAAAACTAGAGAACCCTCGACAAATGTCACCCTTCGCCATCGAAGACGATATCTTCGCTTTCCCGGATTAAGGAAAATCCCCAGAGAAAGCCTCTTAAGCAGCGATTCGACAATACAACAGTTGCTCTCTAAAAAAACCGCTGATGAAAAGGTCATCAGCACCTCAAAATTAGATTACATCATATGGCATTCTCCTAGAAGATCTCGAGAAAAGTATGATGCAATATCCCCAAGCGAAAGCAGTCTCTCAAGAGACCTGCTTTCCCCTGTAGAGCCGACAAATGGCGTCTCCAACAGAGAAGTTTGTACACCTCTACAACTCAGACGATTGGGTTCCCCCTGCAAGTCTGACATTAAAAGTTTTTCCATCAAATGGTATCTCCCTAGGAAAATTCGGTGAGAAGTTTGAGGAAAACCGCTACGCATAGCGTCCCTTGTCAATAAAGTTTATTGACGAAAGTAACTTAGACCAGTTCCTTGGTAGGAAACCAGGATCGAGGGGAAGTTTATTTCAGAAACTAAGACCAGTTCCTTGGTAGGAAACCAGGATCGATGGGAAGTTCAAATCAAAAACTGAGACCAGTTCCTTGGTAGAAAACCAGGATCGAGGGGAAGTTTATATCAGAAACTAAGACCAGTTCCTTGGTAGGAAACCAGGATCGAGGGGAAGTTTACCTTTTCTAAGCATCATTGCTTAGCAAAAGAATAAGGATGCGTGAACGGCCATTCTTAACCACCATCAAAATTTTGGGTATTCTGATATTTAATCCTCTTGCACCCCAAATGCCCGAATACCTTCGCCATTCACACCTTCGGGTCCAAGAAGATTAAATAGGGGCATCTGTCATACCCCAAATTTTGACCACAAAGATTTCCCATCATTGTGTAAGTTATCATCACAATATGGATGAACCATTAGTCTCCCCAAAGATGGGTGAGCATCCACTACCATAAGAATTAGGGTTTCAAGCCCTCTCAGAGCTCTTAGACAAAGGATCAATCAAGAAATGACATGATCTGCAACTTGTCTAGCCTTTCCAACATCCACAATGGATCAAAAGGACTCCCAATTCAAGGATTAAGCACAAGACTGCTCCCTTCTAAGTGGATTAAGCCTCAAGATCGCCAGTGTCAGCAAATTAAGGTTTGGTCAACCAGGGCCTCCAGATGGAAATTCTCCTCAGGCATGAGCCAATTCTTCAAAGCATAACCTATGATGCTCCAAGGGACATCATTAACCCAATCATCAAGTCAATTTTGCCTCAGGGGATGCACTCATAAAAAATCAGGAATTAGGGTTTCTTGCCCTAATTCACCCCTAAGTTGACTTTTGGGACAAAACATGAGCCAAGACCTCAAGAGAGGAATTGAGGGTTTCTAATAAACCACATTGATCCATTTGCAACAATGGATTGGTCCATGAAGGTTGAGCAACAATTTTCAATTTCATTTGAACCACAGTTAGGGTTTCGCGAGAAAAGTCAACTGTACCTTTGACTTTTGACCAGGACATGCTCCCAAACCCTAGGACATGATTCAATAAACCTTATAACACCTATTAAATCAATCCATTAAGTTTTATTTATGTCAAGGACTTGATTTCATAGAGGATCGCACGGTTTGGAACTCATCTGACAAAAAGTCAACTGTGCACAAAAGTCAACTTTGACTTTTTGAGATTTTTCACAATTATGGTTCTTTGACCCTAAAATGATGTAAATGTGTGATTTGAATCATCATTCATCAAGAAAAATCAAGAAAAGTGGGATAACTTGCAAAAAGGGTAACCATACAAAACTTAGAAATTTTTCTAAGTTATGAAACAAAGTGGCTAGGGTACCAACTTTGGAGGATCATAACTCCTAAACCACAAGGCCATTTTTTCCCATCCAAAGCTGGATTTGTAGCTCTCATGACCCTCTACAAAAGCTTCAACTACACCTCATTCCAATTCATCATGGATTTTGAGTTGCGAAATGATCAAAATCACAAAAAGTGAAAATGTCACTTTTTTGCAACACTTAGTGAAATTTTCACTAAGTTAAAATCTGCCTTCACTTTTTTCCAAATGTAGGGGCATTTTTCACTTGGATCCAAAAAGTATCAAAACCAATTATGATCAAACAATTATTGTATCATATGAGAGCTTTCCAAAATGACCAAGAACATCACCAAACTAAACTTGAACCATGGGATATGACAATGGCAATATGCCTTATTGAAAATTGCCAAGGCTAGGCAGAATTTTGTACTTTTGCTCGATTTGGAAAAATCACGTTATTCCAAGCCTTGTCATCACTTTGGACACATCTAAGGATCAAATCTAAAGGGAACAAACACTGATCCAAGCCTCCAAAGTCTTTGGAACAAGAAGTAGCATGCCAAACCTAGAAATCCCTAAAAGAGGGACAAGACTCCAATTTTGGATTGGAGCATTTAATGGATGCACCAAGGTTGCATGGACTGAGACATTTGCAACTGAATCCAGTCAAGAATGATCCAACAACTAGGGAACTACAACTCTGTGCTCTAACCTCTAGTCAATGGCTAGAGGAGACTTGGATTCTCATTTGCCAACATTGGCCAAACCTCTGATGCGGTTGCCATTCACTATTGCTTGCAAAACAAACTTGCTATACTATAAGTAGAGCCCATTTGTGCTCAGTTTGAGGACACCAAAGCCATCAAACAGATGCTTTCCTCAAAATCACCTTCTCACTTCCAATTTTGCCTTCTAAGGCAAGTCACCATCGGGTTTTGAGTTTGAGAGCAATTCCAACCAAACCAATCACACACACACACCTCATAAACATCATATAGAAGTGATCCAAACACTCACATAACATCTAGAACACCAAAATCACAAAATCACCAGCCAATTGCTCAAGCCTTTGGTAGATTTGCAGTTGGGGTGCCATCTCAAGTTCCAGATCATTTCAATCCATTCCAAGCATCCAGACACACTCCATAGCACTTAGGGAAGCTGTCCATAACGTTGGAACCAAGCTATAACACCTCTAACACAAAACACGATCACCAGCTGCAAGTGGTAAGCATGAGCTCTTCTAACTCTATGATCCATGCAATTTTTGCTGCACAATAATTTGGCCATATGTTCATAATCATGCATGGAGTGTTTTTCCTCAATCAATTGCATTGTTTGAATCGTGTATGAAATTTCTGAACCTTCATGCAGAATTTAGGGTTCTTGAGGTTTCTCTTTGATTTCTTATTCCATGCTTAAAATAAATGAAATTAAAGACCATATACATGATTGTGAGGTTGAAACGAGTAGATTGATATGTAGGTTGCATGATATAATCAAGTATTCAGTGAGATTGGATAGAAAACGCAAATCTGCAGAAACAGAGGATGGCGCGTGTTCTTGCCCTTGTTCTTGGCGCCCTTTTTGAAAATTCAAATATTTGAATTTTGTGATTTTATTTAATTGATTCAAAAATTAATTTCTCTCTGAGTTTTAATGATTTTGAGTTGATTCTTTTTTTAATAATTCACAAAAATGTTAGAATATTTTATTTTACCAAAAAAATCCCAAAAATATTATTTATTTCATATAATTGATATTTTTGCCAAGAATTAATATTTTAATTGTTTTTGACATCTAAAATATTTTTTCCTTCTTGATTTTGCAAATTTTTATGATTTCTAATCATTTTGTAGGTCAAAACATTATTTTTGAAACATTAATCCAAGATCACAATTTTTTTCCACATGTTAAACAATTTTGATCATTTTAATTGAATTTTTATTCAATTAAAATACATTTTGGAAACAAATTAGGGTCTTTGATTAATTCAACCCTCATCAAATTTTTCAAACTCTTTGGGGCTGTAATAGATGTAAGACCCAATCCTTTGTAAATACAAACCTATTTTGGGCCTCAAATATTGTATAAGTCCCGTTGTATTTCAAAAGTTCAGCGCGATCATCGCCTGTTTAAAACAAACCATCTGGGCCTCTCCCCGAGCTATAAGACCCATTCAAAATCATTTTTGGGCCTCTATTAGAGTGTAAGACCCAATCCCCTTTTGAAACCCAAAACTTTTGGGCCTCAATCGTTGTATAAGACCCACGGTGTTTTCAAAACTTCGGCGCGATCGTCGCCCTTTTCAAAATCATCTGGGCTTCTCCTTGAGCTATAAAACCCATTCAATATCATTTTGGGCCTCTTGAGAGAGTGTAAGACCCATCCCCTTTGTACAAAAAACCTTTCTTGGGCCTCAGTCACTTGTATAAGTCCCTGTACAAAACGACAGTGCGATCACTGATTAAACCTTGGGCCTCTCCTTGAGCTGTAAGCCCCAATTTTCCTTTCAAAGGCACTTTCTCCTTTGATTTTGTAACATACTGTTATTTTCAATTTCTCTGTTGAACAACAAACCAAACAGCATGGAAGCTCTACAATCGAGTAAGTGTTTACCCGTTTTCATTTACTGCTTTCATATGTATATAACTGTACTGTGGGGCTGTTTCACTGTAAGTCTTCTTTCATAAACTCATATCGACTGTGTAATAATAGTATAGATATTAGAGTTTCCCCGGCAAATACGTCTAGAACTAGGCAAAACCTCGTCTCTTTACCTCCGACGTTCACCCGGATATACCTTAACCCTGAGAATTTTCTTTTACAATAATTTTAGATAACTAGATCAAAGAAATCTCCCCCTTGAACAGTTCATATACAGAAGGCCAATGTTCCAAGTGAAACCCCTTCTGGAACTGTTCATCAGCCTCCTCTTGGGCTTAGTACAAGGACCCGCAGGCTTCCTAAAAGCATCCCTGCCTCCTCTTGGGCGTTGTACAAGGACCCGTCGGCTTCTTAGAAGTTTTCACAGCCTCCTCTTAGGCTTCGTATAATGATTCTTCCTCCGGGAAGATAGCCTCCTCTTGGGCTTCGTACAAATTATCCCTCGGCTTCTTAAAAGTTTTCTCGCCTCCTCTTGGGCTTCGTACAAATTGTCCCGACGACCTCATAGAGGTATAGGAACAGAAATTAGTCATCTTAATGGAACAGTCTTTCAAAGAGTCTAGATCTTACTACTACTGTTTCTTAAGCATAGTACAAAAGATAAGACCCATAGACTTGGGCAGTCTCAATACCCTTCGGATTCCCTGTTTCCTTAAAGAACAGGAAATAATCCCGGTCCTCAGAACAAATCCATGAGTACAACATTACCCATATTAGAACTGATTTTCTCTTTTAACCAACATACTGGACCGGTCACTCAACTGAAACAGTAATCCTAGCCTTCTCTTGGGCTTTGTACAATGATTCTCCCCAGCAGAGTTAATCTTTTAGCCTCCATCTCGGACTTCGTACGAGATACAAAAACACTCTCTTGTTGAGTATAAAAGACTCTCTTGTTGAGTCAAACCCTCCAGCCTCCGTCTTGGGCTTTGTACAAGACACATATAAAACACTCTCTTGTTGAGTATAAAAAGAATCTCTTGTTGAGTCGATCACCTTTAGCCTCCATCTCGGGCTTCCTACGAGATACAAATCACTCTCTTGGTGAGTATAAAAGACTCTCTTGTTGAGTTAAACACCTCTAGCCTCCATCTTGGGCTTCGTACAAGACACATATAAAAGCACTCTCTTGTTCAACCCTTTTAGCCTCTATCTCGGGCTTCGTACGAGACACAAAAGCATCCTCTTGTTGGGTCATTAGCCTCCTCTTAGGCTTTGTATAAAGAAACTCCCAATTGAGTCAATCAACCTTTTAGCATCAAATCGGTGCCTCGTTCATAGTATACAAACATCAACAACTCCTCTTCCCCCATCTAATTGCTGTAAGCGACAAACCTCTGGATTATTTACATCCAAGCCACTGTCCCTCTTTTAGCATGAGAAATTCCTAAGGAAATATGGCGTTTCTCTAAACTGAGTTAAAGTCTTCCCCTTCAGGTGAAAATCCCCTATAAAGGAAATTATGGCATTGCTGGATTCACATATCCCAATTAAAGTAATTCTCCTTTATAATCAGTCACCCAACAATTATGACAAACATACCCCTTTAGAGATGACAAATTCTATCTAAAGTCAACACCCTTTTAGCTTCACATCTTGGGCTTCGAACAAGATACAAATAGACCCTTCAGCTACATGTCTTGGGCTTTAAACAAGACACCAAAACACTGTTTCCTCCCATAGAATAGGAGGAACTACGATCGCTCTGATTTCCCTGTTTCGGTAAACGGGAATACGTAGGCATAAGATTGAAAGAAAAATCTTAGCGAGCACACAACATCAAAAACCTCTGGCCACAAATCCTCACATATCCATCAAAACATTCGAGTCTGTATCCCCCACCAAAAGTCTAAACTCGATCAAAATAAACCTAAGAGAGGCCCCCCCACATTGATCGCATCTGTAAACCAACAGTTTTGACTATTTAACCTCAGTATGCAAGCAGGGTTAGTTGGAGACATCTATTTCCCTTCCTTCATTAGCTTCAATTGGATAAAAAATGAATCGACCTGTAGTACCCTCCCAGAGCGACAGTGCCTAAGAACCACGTCCAAAATCGCTCGCTACAAGGTGTTTTAAGGGATGAGAATCAACCCTAAATTGGTCTGTGATTTGACACTGGAAAGACCGCTCTAGCAAAGGATGACTAAGTTCTGTCTTATACCTTTAAGAGGTCGTCAGGGTCCTTGTACTAAGACCAAGAGAAGGCATAAGAACTTATAAGAAGCCGAAGGGTCCTTGTACAAAGCCCAAGAGGAGGCGGGGTTGCTTTTAGGAAGCCTGTGGGTCCCAAACCAAGAAAAGTTCAAGAAATGCTATTCACCGAGAATAGATCATTTAGTGAAAGTTCAGAGGTTTGAAGAAACTCAAGAGATGCTATTCAACGAGAATAGATCAACTCCGAGGAGTAGAATTTCTTTGACAATTTCTACTAGTGACAGCCTGAGAAAAGATTCCTGAAGAATACTGCCTTTCTCTTTGTTCCATATTGTTTAAGCCCAAGAGAAGGAAAGACTGTATCTGGAAATCCTATGGGGATCTAGTTTTGACTGTATCAAAGAGTGACCAACTGGCTGTACCTAGTTCTAGACCTAGTTGCCGGGGAAAACTCTAAATAGATATACTAGTATATATACAGTTGATATATGACAAGTATTTAAAAGGATATGAGAGAAGACTTACCGTGCGCAGCTTCCCACAATACAGTTATATATATGAAAGCGAATAAAATGAAAGTTGTTTAAAACTTACAGGTGATCAAGCTTCCATGCTGTATTGTTAGTTGTTCAAAAGAAATTAAAGAAAGTTTTGATAACAACTGCATATTTGAACCTAAATCAAAAGGGAAGTTGTTTTGAAAAGATTATTGGGGCTTATACTCAAAGAGAGGCCCAGGGTTTAACAGTGATCGCACCGTTGTTTTTGAAGATTGTACTGGGTCTTATACAATGACTGAAGCCCAAAGAGGCTTTCTATACCAAGGAATGGGTCTTATAACTCAAGGAGAGGCCCAAAAAGATTTTGAAAAGGAAAGATGGGACTTACAACACGAGGGGGGGCCCAATTGATTTTATTTTGGAATGGCGATCGCGCCGAGATTTTCTAAAGCACAGTGGGACTTATACAATGACTGAGGCCCAAAAAGGTTTTTGTACAAAGAGGTGGGACTTACACTCTATCAAGAGGCCCAAAGAGTGTTTTGAAAAATATTGATGAGGGTGAAATCAATCAAAACCCTAATTTTGTTAAAATGGAATTAATTTTGATTAAAAATTAATAAAAATCATTGAAAACATGTGAGAAATGAGTTGTGATTTTGGGTCAATGTTTCAAAAATCATGTTTTTATCCACAAAATGATTGAAAACCTTTTACGTTTGTAAAATCGAGAGAAATAAAATTTTTAAAATGTTAAAAACAAATAAAAATTAATTCTTGGAAAAAATATCAAATATATGAAATAAATAATATTTTTGGGAAATTTTTGTAAAATAAAATATTTTAACATTTTTTTTGAATTTTGAAAAAAAGAATCAACTCAAAATCATTAAAATTCAGAGAGAAATTAATTTTTGAATCAATTAAATAAAATCACAAAATTCAAATATTTGAATATTTGAAAAAAGGCGCCAAGAACACACCAAGAACACACGTGTGTTCTGAGTTTTTGCAGATTTGCGTTTTCTCATCAATCTCACTAAATACTTGATGAATTCACACAATCCACATATCAATCTGCTCGTTTTCAACTCACGATCATGTCTATGGTCTTTAATTTCATTTATTTTAAGTATGGAATGAGAAATCAAAGAGAAACCTCAAGAACCCTAATTTCTGTATGTAGGCTAAGAAATTCCATACACGACTCATACAAAGCAATCAATTGAGGGGAAACACTCCATACATGATTATGAACATATGGCAAAATTATTGTGCGAGGAAATATGCATGTATCATGAAATGACCAAGTTTAGGCTTACTTGAATGTCGTGGCAGCAAGAGCAATTTGATTTTTGAGTTGGAGGTGTTACATATGAGTTGTGATGATCTGAACAACTTCCTTAGGTGCTATGGAATGTGTCTGAATGCTTGGAGTGGATTGAATTGAGCGGGAACTTGATTCGGCACCTCAATTGCAAATCTGTCAAAAGCTTGTGCAGATGGCAGGTGATTTTGGGAAATTGGTGTTCCAGATGTTATGTGAGAGTTTGTATCACTTCTATATGTTATATGTGAGGTGTGTGTAATTGGTTTGGTCGGAATTGCTCTCAAACTCAAAACCCGATAGTGACTTGAGTTAGAAGGCAAAATTAGAGCGAAAAAGGTGATTTTGAGGAAAGCATCAGTTTGGGTGCTTTGGTGTACTCAAATTGATCACAAATGAGGTTTGTTTATAGTGTGTTAAGTTTGTTTTGGCATCAATAGTGAATGGCAACTGGTACAGGTCTGTGGCCAATTGTGATCAAATGGAATCTCAAGTCTCCTCTAGCCATTGACTTGAGGTTAGAGCACAGGCCTAAGGTTCTTTGGTTCAAGGATAAGTCTTGACTGAACTTGGATAACATTGTCTTGATGAATGCCACCTCTATGCATCAGTTAAATGCTTTGAAACAAAATTGAATATTTGAAGCATCTTTGAATTTAGGAGTGTCATGCCTAAACATAGCTCTATGGACTTGGGAGGCAGGTAGATCAGTGCTTGTCCCTTGGTTGTTCCCCCTTGAGGTGTACAGATGGATAACCATGCTTGTTGTTGCACAATTTGATCAAATCGAGTCCTTATGCACAAATCTGCCTTGCCAAAACAGTTTGCAGCAAGGCATGTTGCAGCTGTCATAACCTCTAGCTCGGGTGGAGTTTTCTCATGTTTTTGGGCTCATTGGAAATCCCTCATATGATACAACACATGTGTGATCATAGTTTGTCTTGAAACTATTTGGATCCAATTGAAAAATCATCATGAACATTGATGTTCAAGGCTGCCAACTTAGGCAGATTTTCACTAAGTGTTGGAAAAGTGTTATTTTCATGTTTTTTGCCATTTTGATCACTCCATAACCAAAAATCCACGAGGAATTGGAATGAGTTGTAGTTGAAGCTTTTGTAGAGTGTAATGAGAGCTACAAATCCAACTTTGGACCATTCAAAATGGTTACTTAGATCTCAAGTTATGGTCCTTGGAAGTTGGTACCCTAGCCACTTTGTTCCATAACTTAGAAAAATTCTAAGTTTTTTATGGTTACCCCTTTTGCAAGAAACCTCAATTTTCTTGATTTTTATTGATGAATGATTATTCAAATCACATATTAACATTTTTTTAGGGTCAAGGAACCATAATTGTGAAAAATTCCAAAAAGTCAAACTTGATTTTGTGCACAGTTGACTTTTTATCGGATGAAATCCAACCTGTGTGATCCTTTGTGAAATCAAGTCCTTGAACCAAATCAAACCTAATGGACATATTACATAGGTGTTATAGGGTGTATTGAATCATGTCCCAAGGTTTGGGAGCATGTCTTGGTCAAAAGTCAAAGGTACAGTTGACTTTTTCTGTAAAACCCTAATTGTGGTCCTGATGAAATTGAAACTTGTGGATCAAGCTTCTTGGATCAATCCATTGTTGCAAATGGATCAATGTAGTGTATTGGAGACCCTCAAATAATGTCTTGAGGTCTTGGTTCATGTCTTGTCCCAAAAGTCAGCTTAGGGGTGAATTAGGTCTAGAAACCCTAATTCCTGATTTTTGATGAATGCTTCCCCTGAGGTTAAATTGACTTGATGATTGGGTCCATAAGGTTCCTTGGAGTATCTTAGGTTGTGCTTTGAAGCATTGGCTCATGCCCAGAGGAAAATTTTCATCTGGAGGCCTCAGTCATCCAAAACCCTAATTTGGTGACACTGGTGATCTTGAGGCTTAATCCACTTGGAATGTTGCAACCTTGTGCTTGATTCTTAATGTGGGAGTCCTCTTAATCCTTTGTGGGTGTTTGAGAGGTTAGAAAAGTTGAAGATCATGTCATTCCTTGATTGATCCTTTGTTTAAGTGTCCTGAGAGGCTCCAAACCCTAATTCCTGATTGTGGTGAATGCTCAATAATCCTTGAGGAGATTGATTGAGGCATGTTGGTTCATCAATATTGTGATGATTATTTGCACAATGATAGGAAATCTTAGTGGTCAAATTTTGGGGTATGACAGGTTCCTATAGATTACTATAGATACTCTGGGTGTTAACAACTTCCCTTTGTATAACCAAACCCCGATACCCGATCTCTTCGCATTTGTAAAGGAAAATATTTGCACACAGGGTTAGTTTGAGATATCTTCACCTTCATTTTAAGCTTCATAGGATAAATATAGAAATCAGAAAGTAGCACTAAATGCGGTAGTGATTGCGTCACTAAAACCGAGCCACAGAAAAATGGCGACTCTGCTGGGGAGTTTTTATCTTTTTCTAAGAGGGTTAAGCCTTGAATTGCATGTTTTTACTGTTTTATTTGCTTTCTCATTTGATACCATTTACTATTTTCCATCATACTACCTGCTTATCTGCCATATTTGTTTAATTTGTTTTTATCTGGGAATGTGATTAGTACACATGTGGTGAGTTAAAAAGTCCTCAGTGGGCTTGAGAGCATATTTTAAGATAGAAGATGGCAGGCTCAAGAAGGCTTATAGGGAGTGAATCCTGACCAAGCTAACTTGAAAATACACCAAATCAGTAGAGGTACCCTTTTGGAATTACTGATGTTAAGCAAGCAAGTCGTGAAAACATTACTTTTTCCACTGGGCACCCGTGAAACTGATAATTAGTAAACACTTAACCTTGGCCATTTTTAGGACGTAGTGCGGTGACTATCAGGAATAGTTGATACGCGATACTACACTCGAATGAGATTCATCTTAGGGATATTACAACTCTCATGAGTTAATCGGTTTGCTGGTAATATTTTTAAGAGGGGTCAATGATTTTGGGAACCTTGTTAGAACCCGTTCTACAAGCACAAAAAGAACCCCTAGTACATACCTTTGGGATGGGAAGACCCATGACCTCATGCTCATGACGACAAACCTTTAAACTCATGTTTTCATATATTTGTGTTTTCTGCATTCATGCATTCATCTAAAACTTTCAAAAAAATTTCTCAATTTTTTTTAAAAGAACTAAAAAAACAGGGTGTTGCAAATATCAGAAACCGCGTTATGGATTTTGGTATAAGAAAAAATTATAAGTACACCTTCAGAAATCCAAAACTTGAAGACCTGAGAAGATTGGGAAGGTTGATTACTAATCTAGAAGCTTTCAGAGCTAAATATGGGGGACTCTTATCCTTTTTAAAGGTCAACATGTTGGAAGGAGTCCTATCCGCATTGGTTCAGTTTTATGATCCAGTGTACCATTGCTTTACGTATCTAGATTATCAGCTCACACCAACATTGGACGAATACTCTCATCTGATTGATTTACCTATTACTGATCAAGATCCATTCTCTGGACTGGAAGAATATCCTAAAGATCAAATCATTGAAAGAGTCACTTCTATGGAAATAGCAGATATCAAAACTTACATGACCACTAAGGGAGGAATTCAAGGTCTACCGGCTAAATTTCTGATGGAAAAAGCCCTATACTTTGCCAGCATAGGAAACATAGTTTCTATCGAGGATAACTTTGTTCTACTCACTTATGGATTATTCCTTTTCCCCAACATTGAAAATTTCATCGACATCAACGCTATCAAGATATTCTTAATTGGGAACCCGGTCCTAACTTTGCTGGCAGATGCTTACCACTCAGTGCATTTAAGGAATTTGTACAGTGGAAGGATGATTACATGCTATGTACCATTACTTTACAAATGGTTTATTTCCCACTTACCCAAATCCACTGATTTTTGAGATCTCAAAAGTGGTATGCAATGGTCGCAAAAGATCATGTCTATCACCCATTCCGACATAGATTGGTACAATCGGGTCTACGACGGGATAAAAAATCATTGATACATTTGGAAGTTTCCCCAATGTACCCCTCATTGGTACTAAAGGAGGGATCAATTATCACCCAGTTTTAGCTCTTCGTCAGCTTGGATACCCAATGAAGGACGCACCTTACAACATTCATCTAAAAGGTCTTTTCTTCAAGGAATGAGAAAATGACAAAGCACTCAAGGAGGAAATTGTGCATGCTTGGCATCATGTTCATATGAATGGAAGAGAATCTCTGGGAAAACCAAACTGCATCTCCGCAGAGCCTTATCTCCAATGGGTACAAACTAGGGCCATCAAGTTAAAAACGCCTTACCATCGTCAGGAAACATTTCCCTTAAAAGAATCTATACTCTACTTCATGAGTGACACAGAGAAATTGCAGGTCACTTTTAACAAAACTCAACATGAAAAGAACTCTTGGAGAAATAATTATCAGATTGTCAGCTTGGAGTGCACAAAGATTCAAGAGTTACTAAAAGAGAAAGATGCTTTAATTGAAATACTAGAGCAACATGTTGTAGAAAGTGTCATACCCCAAATTTTGACCACCAAGATTTCCCATCATTGTGCAAATCATCACCACAATATGGATGTACCTTCATGCCTCATTAATCTCCCAGAGATAGTTGAGCATCCACCATAATCAAGACTTAGGGTTTCAAACCCTCTTAGAGCACTTAGACAAAGGATCAATCAAGGAATGACATGATCTTCAACTTGTCTAACCTCTCAAACACCTATAAATGATCAAGAGGACTCGCACATCAAGAATCAAGCATGAGGTTGCAACATTCCAAGTGGACCAAGCCTCAAGATCGCCAGTGTCACCAAATTAGGGTTTTGGTCGACCAAGGCCTCCAGATGGAAATTTTCATCTGGGCATGAGCCAATGCTTTAAAGGACAACCTAAGATACTCCAAGGGACCTCATGGACCCAATCATCAAGTCAATTTAACCTCAGGGGATGCATTTACCAAAAATTAGGAATTAGGGTTTCTTGACCTAATTCACCCCTAAGTTGACTTTTGGGACAAAGCCTGAGCCAAGACCTCAAGACATGATTTGAGGGCCTCCAATACACTACATTTATCCATTTTCAATAATGGATTGACCCAAGAAGCTTGGTTCACAAGTTTAAATTTCACCAGGACCACAATTAGGGTTTCGAGGAAAAAGTCAATTGTATCTTTGACTTTTGACCTAGACATGCTCCCAAACCTTGGGAAATGATTCAATACACCCTATAACACATATGGAATCCATCCATTAGGTTTGATTTAGGTCAAGGACTTGATTTCACAAAGGATCCATAGTTTGGATTTCATCCGATAAAAAGTGAACTATGCACAAAATCAAGTTTGACTTTTTGGAATTTTTCACAAAAATGGATCCCCTAAGCCAAAAATAATGTTAATGTATGGTATTGACCATCATTCATCAAGAAAAATCAAGAAAAGTGAGGTTTCTTGCAAAAGGAGCAACCATCAGAAACCAAAATTTTTCTAAGTTATGGAACAAAATTGCTTTGGTACCAACTTTGCAAGGTCATAACTCCTAAACCACAAGGCCTTCTTCTCCCATTCAAAGCTCAAATGAAAGTCCATCTGACATACTTTAAAAGTGTAAACTACAAGAGATTCCAAACCCTCATGGATTTTGAGTTATGGATTGATCAAAATCACAAAAAGTGAAAATGGCCACTTTTTCCAACACTTAGGGAAATTTTCAAAAAGTCAGAATCTGCCTTACTTTTTCCAAAATGTAGGGGCTTTTTTCACCTTGATCCAATCTAAACCAGGTCCAAGGGTGAACATCAAAGTTAAAGTATGCCATAAGGGCTTTCCAACAAGTACCAGATCATTTCCAAATTCAATTTGAGTGGGGAGATACAACCCTTGGAACATGGCTTCATGAATTGATTTTTACAAGGCAGATTTTGTGCATTTGCTCGATTTGGACAAATTAGATAACTCCAAGCCTTGTCATCTATTTGGACACATTAGAGGATAAAATCCAAGGGGTATGATCTGATCCCCAAGTCTCCCAAGTCCAAGAATCTACACATAGCCATAACAAACCTAAAAAGGCTAAAAAGTGCAAAAGACTCCAATTTTGTTTCCAAGCATTTAATGGATACATCAAGGTGGCATGGACTGACACATTCCTAACTGAATGAGTCAAGAATCAGCACTGAATCAAAGAACCATAGGCTTGTGCCTTAACCTCAAGTCAATGGCTAGAGGAGACTTAAGATTCCCTTGGATCAACATTGGCCAAAGGCCTGTACCAGCTGCCATTCACTATTGCTTGCAAAAGAAACTTGACACGCTATAAATAGAGCTCATTTGTGATCAGTTTGAGTACACCAAAGCACTCAACTGATGTTTTCCTCAAAATCTCTCTCTTTAGGCCAAAATCCTTCTTTTGCAAGTAATCTCTGAGTTTTTGAGTTAGATAGCAATTCCACAATAGCTCATGATCCAAACACATCCAATATGTCATATCTAAGATGTTCAAACACTCACTTGTGATCTGAAACACCAAAATCAGAAAATCAACCTCCAAAACCTCAAAATTGGACTTTTCTGCATTTTCCAAGCCATGTCTTGATTCAATCACTTCCAAAACCAAACCAAGCCTCAAACATACTCCAAATATCATCCTCAACCTGTCCCAATTGGTTCCCCTCATCTGGAACACCATTTGAGGGAGTTTCCATAGTGGTCACTTTTGCCCCTTTTGCAAGAAAGAGCTAAAACGTGTTCCTGAGGATTCCAACTGGTTTTGATCATCCTAAAATTTTCTAAGGGATCAATCAAGAGTGTCAAAAGCATTGGATTACTTCTGGCACAAGGATCTTGACAGTCAGCACAAGAAGCTCCAAGAGGTAAGTGCATGACAACTTGAACTCTTTGAATTATGCATTGTTTTGAAGTCCACTGATTATAAACATCTCATACATATCATATATGTTGTGTTTAAACCAATTCACCATGCTATTAGTGTGTATATGATGTGTTAGCATAGGAAATACAAATCTTGGCATTTTTTGAAACCACTATCGGATTTTTAGATAGAGGCATCTTCTGAAAAATCTAAAGGCACCATTGGATTCCTCATTAAATTCTAGATCATATGCACCTAAATTTTGTCCCAATCCATGGAGAAATGAGCAAGTTACAACCTTCATGCAAATCCACCATGACTTGGTTTCTTGTCTTGGCCAGGCCTAGAAACCAGGCCACCCATATATGTTAATGGGTGGTTTTGATACACGGATGTATCACCACCCCAGAGGTAGCGCGCGCATGTGTTTGTCTTGGAGGTCATGGGTTCAAACCCCACCCAGACCTTTTTTGCTACCCTTCCATATTTTTGCTATTTTTAATATTTTATGGTTTTTGTTAATTAATTCAAAAATTAATTTCTCTTTCAATTCTAATTATTTTTTATTGGTTCTTTTTCTGAAAATTCCCAAAAATGTTAAAATATTTTATTCCATAATAATTTCACAAAAATATTATTTATTTCATATATTTAGTATTTTTGTAAAGAATTATGTTTTATTTGTTGTTTTTAACACTTAAAATATTTCTTTCTCTTGATTTTTCAACTTCAAATGGTTTTCAAAACATTCTATGAATGAAACATGGTTTTTCAAATATTAATCCAAGAACACAACTTGTTTTTCATACATGTTTGATAATTTTGATCATTTTAATTGATTTTTTATTCAATTAAAATACATTTTAAAATCAAATTAGGGTTTTGATTATTTTCACTCTCACAAATCTTTTTCAAACACTTATGGGCCTCTAATAGAGTGTAAGACCCAATCCTCTTTTTGTACATAAATAATTTTGGGCCTCAGTCATTGTATAAGTCCCAGTACAGTTTTCAAAAACGACGATGCGATCACTGTTTTCATTTGGGCCTCTCCTTGAGTTGTAAGCCCCATCACTTGTACAAAAATAAACCTTTGGGCCTCTCCTTGAGATGTAAAACCCATCCCCTGTACATGTAAAACTTTTTGGGCCTCAGTCATTGTATAAGTCCCACTGCGATTTCAAAATTCTCGGCGCTATCGCCATTTCAAAACAAAATTAACTGGGCCTACCCTTGTGTTGTAAGTCCCATTTCTTTTCTTTTTTCAAACCTTTGGGCCTCTCCTTGAGTTGTAAGACCCATCCCTTTGTACAAGAAACCTTTTTGGGCCTCAGTCATTGTATAAGTCCCGATATAATTTTCAGAACAACGATGCGATCACTGTTATATCTGGGCCTCTCCTTGAGTATAAGCCTCAATCTTCTTTTCAAAAACAACCTTCTCTTTTGATTTAGGTTCAAATTCATAGTTATTATCAAAACTTTCTTTAATTTCTTGAACAACTAACCATACAGCTGTTACAATGGAAGCTTGCTCGCCTATAAGTTTTTATCAGCTTTCTCTACATGCTTTCATATATATATATATATATATATATATATATATATATATATATATTTGTCTGTATTGCTGGAAGCTTGCTCACCTGTAAGTCCTTCTTTCATATCCTTTTAAATACTTTCCATAAATCAACTGTATATATACTTGTATATCTGCTTAGAGTTTTCCCCGACAATTAGGTCTAGAACTAGATAAAGCCAGTGGTCACTCTTTCAACACAGTCAAAACTAGTTCCCCATAGGAATTCCAGATACAGTCTTGCCTTCTCTTAGGCTTATATAATATGGAACAAAGAGAAAGACATTATTCCTGGTGAAACTTTTCTCTGACTGTCACTATTAGAAAATTGTCAAAGAACTTCATTTCCCCAGAGAGGAATAATTCCCGGTGAAACCTCTCTTGAATTTCTTCAAACCCTGGAACTATTCACTAAAGAAAAGATTATTCCAGGTGAAACTTTTCTTGAACTTTTCTTAAGTTTGGACCCACAGGCTTCCTAAAAGCATCCCCAGCCTTCTCTTGGGCTTTGTACAAGGACCCTCCGGCTTCTTAGAAGTTCTCATGCCTTCTTTTGGGCTTAATACAAGGACCCTGAAGACCTCTTAAAGGTATAAGACAGAACTTAGTCATCCTTTGCTAGAGCAGTCTTTCTAAAGAGTCAAAACCTCAGACTAATTTTTATGGTTGATTCTTATCCCTTAAAATACCAGCCTCCTCTTGAACATCATACAAAGATAAACTCTTCCATACCAGTAGACTTGGACAGTTTAATCCCCTCTTAGATCTCAAAGACATTCTCAAGTTCCCTACAAACACAGGAAAAAACCCTGGTCATTTAACTAATCTCCAGTAGAGTTGAAACCTCTATAGGTTTTCAAAACTCAATCTTTAAACTCTCACTTTAAATTTCCCCAGCTAGGGTCATCTTATCATTAGTATAACATTATCCCAAATTAGAACCTCAAGGCATCTGATACCTCAACTCTTCTGTAACCCTCAGCAAGAGTTGACCCCCCAACTTGGACCTGCCTCTGGATCTCAATAATCCTCAACAGAAGACAGCCTCCTCTTAGGCTTTGTATAAAGATTTTCCTCAGCAGAGTTAGCCTCAAAAGCACTCTTTTGTTGAGTACATCTCCTTTATTAACACACTCTCTTGTTGAATTAACCCTTTTCAGCCTCAATCTTGGGCTTTGTACAAGACAAACAAAGTACTCTCTTGTTGAGTCAATAACCTTTCCCCGCTCTCTTGTTGAGTCAATGGTACAAAAAAAGCACTCTCTTGTTGAGTCAATCACCTTTTCAGCACTCTCTTGTTAAGTCAATCTCCTAAAAGCACTCTCTTGTTGAGTCAACCCTTTTCAGCCTCCTCTTAGGCTTGGTATAGTGATTTTCCTCAGTAGAGTTAACCAAAAAAAGTCTCTTGTTGAGCTAACCTTTTTTAGCCTCAATCTTGGGCTTTGTACAGGACACCTGAAAAATCCTCAACTGGGCCAGTCATCTTTTTTAGCCTCAATCTTGGGCTTTATACAAGACATATATAAACTTTATCGAACAAAGTCAAAATCTTCATAACCTTCTCTTAAGCTCTGGATAAATATCTTCCCCAACGGAGTCAATTCCTCCCAGCCTTCTTTTAGGCTTTGAGAAATAATATCCCTAAGTAGAATCAATGTTATTTTCAGCCTCCTCTTAGACTTTGTATATTGATTTTCCCTAGTAAGGTCAGCCTCAATCTTGGGCTTTGTACAAGACACCCACAAATATCCTCTCACTAGTAGAGTCAACATCATTCAGCCTCAATCTTAGGCTTTGTACAAGACACCAAATAAGACACTCTCTTGTTGAGTCAGTCTCATTTTAGCCTCAATCTTGGGCTTTGTACAAGACACCATATAAATCCCTCCAGCAGAGTCAATCTTCTTTTAGCCTCAATCTTGGGCTTTGTACAAGACAGATAAAACCTCTCACCCGTAGAGTCAGTTTCCCCTTTTAGCCTCAATCCTGGGCTTTGTACAAGACAGACAAAATCTTTCCCCGAAAAAGTCAACCTTCAGCCTCCTCTTAGGCTTTGTATAATGATATCCCCCAAAGAGACAATTCTCATTTTAGCTTCAATCTTGGGCTTTGTACAAGACAGAGAAACACTCTCTTGTCGAGTCAGCCTTTTCCAGCCTCCTCTTAGGCTTTGTATAAGTACTTCCCCAATGGAGTCAATCAATCTCTTAGCTTCAACCTTGGGCTTTGATCAAGGCATACAAAAATCAACATCCCCTCAGAGGAAACCAAAATATCTCTGTAGGAAGGCATTTCTATGTGTTATCACACATCAAAACAAACAAATCAAACAAACCCTAATCCCAGATAATCGCTGTAAGTGGCACACTTGTTGATTCAAATATCGAAGCTGTAGTCCATCTCTTATCCTAGTAAAACTTCCTCTCTCATCTAATTGCTGTAAGTGGCAAGCCTCTGGATTATTTACATCCTCGCCACTGTCCTTCTCTTAGCATGGAAAACTCCTAAGGAAAAATGGCGTTGCTCAACACTGAGTTAAAGTTTTCTCCTTCAGGAAAAATCCCACATAAAGGAAATTATGGCATTGCTGAATTCTCATATCCCAGTTAAAGTAATTTTCCTTTATAAACAGTCACCCAACAGTTGTGATAAACAGACGAGATGTCTCCCTTTAGAGTGACAAATTCTCTCTCAGTCAAAACTTTTAGCTTCAATCTTGGGCATTGAACAAGACACAAATAAACCCTTTAGCTTCAATCTTGGGCTTTGAACACGACACCAAAACATCATATTTTCCTCCCATAGAATAGGAGGAACTACGATTGCTCTGATTTCTCTGTTTCTTTAAACGGGAATACGTTGGCATAAGATTGCGAAATCTTAGCGAGAATACCAATCAAAAACTCTAGGTCCAGTACCTTCACATACCAATCAAAAACTCTAGGTCCAGTACCTTTACATACCAATCAAAAACTCTAGGTCCAGTACCTTCACACATTCATCAAAAACCTCGGAAAACCCGAAATCAACAAAAACTCTCTCTCTCAACTCTTCCAAAGAAGAAACTTTCCCAACCCACAACAGATAAACACCATCAAGTATAAAAGCAGAATCTATTGCTAACAACATGTGGATAACCACATATAGGATGGGTAACTAACAACTCCCCATTATATAACCTGACCCCGAACTCCCAGAATCTCTCTTAGCGTTTGTTCAGTTAAACATTCGCGTGCAAGGTTAGTTTTAGATAGCTTCCCTTTTCCTTCCAGCTTCATGGGATAAATAAGAAATAAAAAAGTAGCACCCCACTCCTACCATTGCGGTGAGGAGAAACCCATGACGATAAGGTGGTCGCGTCACCGACAAAAATCGCACGCTAAAGAAAGTCAAGAGGAACGGAGGAATTTACTCTCTCCTTTCACATGGCAAAGGATCATCAACCCGGCAAAGATTGAGGAAACCAGGTCAAAGAAGAGAAAAGGGGATCAGCAGCCAGCATCTGGACCTTTGTCAGAGATTCCTTAGGATTCATAGGCCTAGTTTTCCTTCCTGCACTTTGTAAAATAATGTACTTTTCCCTGTAAGATATTGTAATCCTTTGAATTCAATAAAAAGTTTCCACCACTGTTTGATATTTGCCACACAACTGTTAAAAGTTCACTTGAAACCAAGAAGATCATTCTCATTCTTTGCATATCATTCATCATTCTTGCATTACACATCTTTGTCATAAAGTCTCACACATGTGTCGCACTTTAGAGTCAAACTGTCTCATTCGTACAATACTTGGGCCAATCGGCAAAAGAAAATGGACGATCTTGAGGAGGAAAATAGAGAGCTAAGAGAGGAAGTTAACACTCTGAAGGAAAGTCTGGAAAGACTCAACAACATGATTGAATCCCTGGCAGCAGCTCAGGATCAACCAACTCAAAGGAATACGATCTCAAAAATTGTGTCTATGCCAACATTTGAGATACCCGTCGGTCTTCCACAGTATAACATGCCTAAAGGTTTTCCCTGGGGCATGCCTTTTAATTTCATATCTGAGGGATATATACCACCGATCACTAAAGACCTAGGGGCCACAACCGGAACCTCCAGACCTGAATGTTACAAACTTGAGGTGAACGAAGATGCAAGGGCTACGACAGAGACTCGTGTACCTGAAGGTTACAAACTTCAGGTCACCGAAGCACCAAGAGTTACTGCAGTAATGTATATACCACAACCTGTGATACATACTATCCCAGAGGAACAGATTCTTCAGGACACCCCTGGGAAAGATGACGAAGTATATGAAAGAATGAATGAATTCCAAGAACATTTCTTGGAAATGCAGAAAGAACTGCATGCCATTCGTGGACAAGACTTGTTTGGCAAAGATGTCGCTGACCTCTGCTTGGTCCCAAACGTAAAAATACCGCACAAGTTTAAAGTGCCCGACTTTGAAAAATACAAAGGAAACTCTTTCCCTCAAAGTCACTTGGCAATGTACGCTCGGAAGATGTCTACCAAGACAGAAAACCAACAGCTACTAATCCACTACTTTCAAGACAGTTTAACCAGTGCCGCGCTCAAATGGTACATGGGATTAAACTGTACCAAGATCAGTACTTTCAGAGATCTTAGGGCAGCTTTGTTTCAGAAGTACAAGTACAATTTGGATATGGTACCCGACAGAGATCAACTCAGAGCTATGTACCAAAAAGATAAAGAAACCTTCAAGGAGTACGCTCAAAGATGGCGTGAAATCGCCGCCCATATTTGTCCTCCTCTTAAGGAGAAGGAAATGATAAAAATCTTCTTGAAAACATTAAGCTCATTTTATTATGACCGAATGGTCGCCAGTGCACCTAGTGATTTTACCGAGATGGTAAACATGGGGGTACGCCTTGAGGAAGCAGTATGAGAAGGTCGACTGATTAAGGATGCAGAACCATCCAGTAGTTTTAAAAGATACGGGAGTGCTTTCCAAAAGAAGAAAGAGCAAGATATCAGTAATATCTCACAGAGTAAGCAAAGGCAAAGATACCAACCTCGACAAGTAGCAATGGTATCTCCTGTTGTCAATCTAGCGCCGATCCCGACATATCAACCACAGGTTGCTCAGAGACAGCCAAATCAACAACCGTATCGGCAAAGGTAGCAACAACCTCTTCAGCAGGCTCGCTCGTAATACAATAATAACAATCGTTTTCCACACTCGCCATGGTTTGACCCCATACCAATGTTATATGCAAAACTATTCCCACTTTTTCTAGCCAAGGGGCACACTCAAACCAGGACTCCTCTCACAGTGCCGGACAATCCCCTTATTGGTTCAAAGCTGATTAATCTTGCCCTTACCATCAAGGAGGACTAGGGCAGAGCATCAAAAATTGCCTCAGCTTCAAATATGATGTACAAAGGCTCATCAAAAATGGAGTTTTATCCTTCAAAGATATGAATCCGAATGTTCAAACGAACCCGTTACCACAACATGAAAAAGCTTCAAAAAACTTGATAGATGAAGGACCTGGAAGTAGTTATCAAATTTACGATGTACGCCTGATAGGAAAAAATATGGTAAAAATGCATTGCAGGAAAAACGGGTATGGCCATGTGCCATCTCACAACTATCATCAATGCGACCTTTGTTCCAAGAACAATCAAGGGTGCATATTTATATAAGTAGCTCTACAAGAACAGATGGATCAAGGCTAGATCCAGGATCACAGGATTTTCATGGAATAAATATGGCCGATGAACATCCAAACATTGTTCAAAATCATGACATCTGCGCAATGAATGTCAATCTAGTAGCAATGCACTCAAGACAAAGTCAGTATAATAATTTGCCGCTACACGACTACAACGCTTGCCCAATTTGTTCAAAAGACTGTTGCGGCCTGCAAAAATATTCGAGTCGCCATCATATTTTTTCTAAGGGAAATAAATGATAAACCTAAAAAAATCCTAATCCTAAAGGTAGATATTCCTAAGGTTCGGGAGTCGGTTAAGTGAGGGGAAGGTGTTAGGCACCCCTCACTTCCATTGTACTCAATAGGATCCTCCTTAGGTTCTAGGGTATGTTTGTTTGTCGTCTAACTTTTTATTTATTTACAAAAGAATCCTAAGTTTTTTATTATTGTACTCGCTAGGGTTTACAACCCTATGCCTACGTACCTTCAATTTTGAAGGATCAGATTAACCGTAGTTCCCCTCCCCTATTCCTACCCCCTAATCCTATTCCTATTCCTATTCATATTCCTATTCCTATTCCTATTCCTATTTCTATTCTCATTCCTAATCCACTGTTTATACTCTTGGATAAAGAGTTTTATCCCTTAATCTATTATTTATACTTCTAGATAAGGAGTTCTATCCCTTTATCTATATTTATACTCCTAGATAAGGAGTTCTATCCCTTATCCATTATTTATACTCTCGGACGGAGAGTTTTATCCCTTAAAATCCCTATCCATTATTTATACTCCCGGAAGAAGAGTTTTATCCCTTATCCATTATTTATACTCTCGGATGGAGAGTTCTATCCCTTTATCTATATTTATACTCCTAGATAAGGAGTTATATCCCTTAATCTGTTATTTATACTCCTAGACAAAGAGTTCTATCCCTTATCCTTTATTTATACTCTCGGACGGAGAGTTTTATCCCCTAAAAATCCTAATCCCTTGGCCTATGTTTATACTCTTGGAACCTAAGAGTGCTATCCCTAAATCCCATCCCTTATTTAGGCTCTCGGACCAAGAGCATTATCCAGTGATTTCATATCCCAAAAAGAACTTATTTTTTATTTTTATATTTACCAACAAAAAGACAAAATTCCATAAAAACCCAAAATACCATTTAGTGCTAAAGAAAATAAATCCCAAATTATTCCAAAGTGATTCCTAAATTTTCAATAATCCCACAAAACAATGTTTTAATCCCCAATTAATATCTACCCTAATTAAATAATTAAATTAAGTTATTAATTCAATTATCCAAAACCCTAAAACCCTGTTTATAAATCCTAATTAAAAAATTAACCTAATTAAATAATTAAATTAAGTAATTAATTTAATTGTACAAAAAACCATAAGATCCTCTTTCTAAATCTTAATTAACATCTAAATCCTACCTAAGTAATTAAATTAAGTTGCTAATTTAATTAATTAAAAAACCCTAAACTCTATTTATAAACCCTAAATCAATTTCCCTAATTAAATAATTAAATTAAGTAATTAATTTAATTATTTGAAAACCCAAAACCCCATTCCTGAACCTTGATTAAAATTCAAAACCTAATTACATAATTAAATGAAGTAATTAACATAATTATGTAATAATAACATCTGGGGGTGTATTTTAGTTTAAACTAGTAACGGGCCTGCTACCTGGGGGTGCAGATAGCAGAGGGAGCTAGGCCCAAGTCCACTTACGGGGGGTGTGTTTGCGTTGGGAAGAGTCTGGCCTTTAACTCTCCCTGCACCGCCTGATGGTTAATCAACGGACCAGGGCCTGCTTGATCCAAAACCAATCTCTGCCTCTGATCTCAACGTATGAGCAATGGACGATCATGATGGAAAGTCAACTGAGAGACCACGGAAGACACGCGCTCCCTGAATCAGTCAAAGTACCTTAATCGCACGGTCACGAAGGAGACACGCGTCTCTAATCCGGCAACAGAGAGAGGGAGTATAAGTTCGAGTTCTCTTCAGAACTCTCTCACTTTTCACTTCCGTTTCTCCCTCTAACCCTCTCTCTCTCACTCTACCCTCAGACTTCTCTCTAAAACTCCGTCGCCGGTGGGCCGTCCGGCCACCGTGTGACGCCCCTCAAACCACCGTCTGAACCCAAAAGCCGGTTGAACTTCAACTAGAAAACCTAATCCTCAAGAACTCTAATACCCTTACAAACCCAGAAATAACCCAGTTCTCTAGGGTTCGTGAAGAACCCTAGGAACCCTAATCCACCTTCATCCCCAAAACCCAGAAATCATGTAAACCCTAAGAACCGTAAGGGTTCTGAAGAACCCTAACCCCCAAACCTAAAGAACCCTAACCCTAACAAGAACCCTAACCCTAACAAAACCCAGAAACCCAATAATCCACACGAAATCGCAACCAACACACACAAGACAACCAAATACGAGAGCTAAGTGTTTAGATTTTTACCTTCCGTGCAGTGATTCTCGTTGTATTATCCTATTATCTCTGTTTCCTTTTCTAATCTCCCTCTCATATTTTTGCAGATGAAGAAGAACTTGGAGATTCGTCTGTGTTCGTCCGTCTCCCAATCTCCGAGTCCAACCCCCTACTCTATTTTCTTTTAGGTTTTTATAGGCTAGAAATTTAGGTTTAGAACTTAAATTGCTTAGATCTGTTTTAGGAATTATTTGATGTAATTTCAATTGATTCGATTTTATTTTGTTGTAATTTTTAGACTTAGGGTCTTAAATTGTAAATGACAGATTCAAATTGTAATTGATTGTAAAACTTAATGAATCATGATTCTGTTTGATACGATCTCAAATGATTTTGTCAATCTGCGCAGAATTAGGGTTTGGGCCACTTGGGGAAGACGAAGACACACGTGGGTCAACAAAATTGACCATAAAAATAAATAAATAAAAATAAATAAAAATCATAAATACCAAAAAAAAAACAATAAAAACTAAATAATATAACCCCCTATTAATAAAGCAATGACCGCATAAGTAGATAAATGAGAATAAAATAAATGATAATTAATAATATAAAATAATATAATCATAATAATCGTATTAATAATAATAAATAATAAAAAGTAAGATAATCATCATAGATAAAAATAATACCATAATCTAAATACCACTAACTTTAATAAAACCTAATTATTAAAAATCAACCTTAATCTCCAAATTTAAAATGACCCTTAAATTAAAAATTAAAACAAAGTAAATAATTATTTAATAAAAAAAATCCTTCAGAAATGAATCCCTAAAAAATATATTTTTAACATAAAACCTAACCAGTTAAACAAATACAAAAATAAAAAACCTTTATACCAACCCAAATCCAAAATGGGCCTAACAATGTTGGAAATCTCATGAGCCCCCTGACATTTGCATGACACCCCTTTGATAGCACAAAAATCCCTAAAAAGATGAAAAATCACTGGTTAAAATTTAGGGTACTACAGGTGCCCCTATTTAATCGTCTTCGAATCAGAAGGATGATGTCGATGAGCCTTCCTCCTCAAAAGGAGGAGACGATTAAATACAAGAAGGACCATAATTTTGACCACAGAGCCCGATAGGTGCTAAGTTGATGTCCCAAAATCCCTGGTAATGAATCCTTGGCGAAAAACCCGATTAAACCCCTTGAAAATCTTTTTAGTGGAACCCGTTGATAACCCCCTTTTGATGAACCCCTTGATGAAATACGGCGTCACCCCTTTGATAAAATCCTTTGATGACAAACCCAATAGACCCTTTTAATAAAATCTATGATGGAACCCCTTGAAACTAAAATCAAAATCCCTAACAGAATCCCCTGATAAAATCCCTTGGGCGATTATGAACCCTATGCATGTATGCATGTTTTGTGCATATGAGTACATGTATGTGTACGCTTATGTATGATGCATTGTTTGGGCTAACGCCTCTTTTATGATATGCAATGCATGTGTTTGTCTGAAAAAATATACGTTTCATAACTTCCTGACTCCCTGACCCTTGAAACATTGATAATTATAGTAAGCCATGATACCCTCGATTCCTGTTTAATATGTAACGTGCCATTAAAGAAACTCCCTGTAATACCCCAAATTTTGACCACTTAGATTTCCCATCATTGTGAAAATCATCATCACAATATGGATGAACCATCATGCTTCATCAGTCTCCCCAAAGATGGGTGAGCATCCAATACAATCAAAATTAGGGTTTCAAGCCCTCTCTGAGTGCTTAGACAAAGGATCAATCAAGAAATGACATGATCTTCAACTTGTCTAATCTCTTAAACATCCACAATGGATAAAAAAGGACTCCCACTTCAAGGATTAAGCACAAGGCTGCTCCCTTCTAGGTGGATCAAGTCTCAAGATCGACAGTGTCACCAAATTAGGGTTTTGGTCGACCAGGGCCTCCAGATGGAAATTTTCATCTGGGCACAAGGCAATGATCCAAAACATGACCTAATATGCTTCATGGAACCTCATGAACCCATGCATCCAGTCAATTTTGCCTCAGGGGATGCATTCATAAAAAATCAGGAATTAGGGTTTCTTGACCTAATTCACCCCTAAGTTGACTTTTGGGATAAACCATGAGCCAAGACCTCAAGAGATGATTTGAGGGTCTCTAATATACCATATTGATCCATTTGGAACAATGGATTGATCTAAGAAGCTTGAGCAACAAGTTTCATTTTCATCTGCACCACAATTAGGGTTTTAAGAGAAAAGTCAACTGTAACTTTGACTTTTGACCAGGACATGCTCCCAAACCCTAATACATGATTGAATATACCCTATGACACCCATGGAACATGTCCATCAAGTTTGATTTAGGTCAAGGACATGATTTCCTGAAGAATTGCACAGTTTGGAATTCATCTGATAAAAAGTCAACTGTGCACAAAAGTCAACTTTGACTTTTTGAGATTTTTCACCAAAATGGATTTTTAACCCTAAAATGATGTTAATGTATGATTTAAATCATCATTCATCAAGAAAAATCAAGAAAAGTGAGATAACTTGTAAAAGGGGTAACCATAAAACTTAGAAATTTTTTAAAGTTAAAAATAAAGTGGCAAAGGTACCAACTTTGGAGGACCATAACTCCTAAACCACAAGGCCATTTTTTCTCATCCAAAGATGGATTTGTAGCCCTCATTATCACCTACAAAAACTTCAACTACAAGTCATTCCAATTCATTAAGGATTTTGAGTTATGGAGTGATCAAAGTGGCTGAAAAGTGAAAATGTCACTTTTTCCAACACTTAGTGAAATTTTCACTAAGTCAGAATTTGTCTTCACTTTTTGCCAAATGTAGGGGGATTTTTCACTTGGAATCAAAAGAGATCAAAACCAAACTTGTTCAAACAGTTGTTGTATCATGTAAGAGCTTTCCAAAATGGCCAAGAACATTGCCAAATTCAACCTACACCATGAGATACAACATTGCCAAGTTGCCTTGCTGAAATCTGTCAAGGCAAGGCAGAATTTGCATTTTGGCTCGATTTGCCAAAATCAGCCAATTTCAATTGCTCCAATCCACTTGGACACCTCAGAGGATTGAATCTAAAGGGGACAATCACTGAGCCAAGCCTCCAAGGTCCAAGGAACAAGGAATAACATGTTGAACCTAGAATGGCCAAAATAGGGACAAGCCTTCAAATTTGGAATGAGGCATTCAATGGAACCATCAAGGTGGCATGGACTGAGCCATTCTCATCTGAAATCAGTCAAGACTTATCCAAGACCAAGGGGACCAAAGCTCTGTGCCCTAACCTCTAGTCAATGGCTAGAGGAGACTTTCATTTCCATTGGCCAACATTGAGGAAACCTACTTACCAGCTGCCATGCACTATTCCTTGCAAAACAAACTTGCTCTACTATAAATAGAGATCAATTGTGGTCAGTTTAAGTACACCAAAGCCATCTAACAGATGCTTTCCTCAAAATCTCTTTCTCTTGGCAAAAATGCCTTTCTTAGCAAGGTAGCTATCGGGTTTTGAGTTTGAGAGCAATTCTGCACAAACCAATCACTCACACACCTCACATACATCCTATATGAGATGATCAAACACTCACATAACATCTGGAACATCAAAATCTCAAAATCACTTGCCATCCACACAAGTTTGAAGTGAAGTTGCAGCTGAGGTGCCATAAACTGATCCAGTCCATTTCAATTCAATCCAAGTGTTCAAACACAATCCATAGGGTGTAGGGAAGGTGTTCAGATCATCACAACTTGTCTGTAACACCTCCAACTCAAAATCACATCTGCTCTTGCTGTCACGACTTGGAGGTAAGCCTAAACTTGGGCATCTCTCAATCTATGCATATTTCCTCGCACAATAATTTGGCCATATGTTCATAATCATGCATGGAATGTTTTCCCTCGTTTAATTGCATTGTTTGAATCGTGTATAAAAAATCCTAGCCTTCATGCAGAAATTAGGGTTCTTGAGGTTTCTTCGTGATTTCTTGTTGTATGTTTAATTTAAATGAAATTAAAGTACATAGACATGATCGTGAGGTTGAGACGAGCATATGATATGTGGATTGCATGTTATAATTACGTATTCAGTAAGATTGGATGGAAAATGCAAATCTGGGCAAACTGAAAAACGCGCGTGTTCTTGGTGTTGTTCTTGGCGCCATTTTCATATATTTGAATATTTGAATTTTGTGATTTTGTTTAATTGATTCAAAAATTAATTTCTCTCTGAGTTTTAATGACTTTGAGTTGATTCTTTTTTTAATAATTCACAAAAATGTTAAAATATTTTATTTTATCAAAAAATCCCAAAAATATTATTTATTTCATATAATTGATATTTTTGTAAAGAATTAATATTTTGATTGTTTTTGGCATTTTAAATATTTTTTCTACATTGATTTTGCAACTTTTAATGCTTTCTAATTATTTTGTAGGTCAATACTTAATTTTTGAAGCATTAATCCAAGATCACAATTTGTTTTCCATGTGTTAAACAATTTTTAATCATTTTAATTGAATTTTTATTCAATTAAATACATTTTGAAAACAAATTAGGGTTTTGGATTAATTCAACCCTCATAAATCATCTCAAAACACTTTGGGCCTCTTGAGAGAGTGTAAGACCCATCCCCCCTTGTACAAAAACTTTTTGGGCCTCACTCATTGTATAAGTCCCACTGTACAAGTAAACGGCGCGATCGTCGCCCGTTTAAAATAAAACTCATCTGGGCCTCTCCTTGAGCTATAAGACCCATTCAAAACACTTTGGGCCTCTATTAGAGTGTAAGACCCAATCCTTTTTTTGACCAAATCATCTTTGGGCCTCACTTATTGTATAAGTCCTGATACCGTCAAAAAATCAAACGGCGCGATCGTCGCCTTTTCAAAAATCATCTGGGCCTACCCTCGAGTAGTAAGACCCGTTTATTTTTCTTCAAAACTTTTTGGGCCTCTTGAGAGAGTGTAAGACCCATCCCTTTGTACAGAAAACCTTTTTGGGCCCCAGTCACTTGTATAAGTCCCGCTGTACGAAGTCAAATAGTGCGCTCACTGATAAAACCCTGGGCCTCTCCTTGAGCTGTAAGCCCCAAACCTTTCTTTTTCAAAGCACTTTCTCCTTTGATTTTGAATATACTGTTGTTTTCAATCTTTCTTTGTTGAACAACTAACTAAACAGCATGGAAGCACTACAACCGAGTAAGTGGTTATCGCTTTCATTTACTGCTTTCATATTATAAATTGTATTGTGGGGCTGCTCACTGTAAGTCTCCTTTCATAAACTCATATCTACTGTGTAATAATAGTATAGATATTTCGAGTTTCCCCGGCAACTACGTCTAGAACTAGGTGACGCCGTTTCATTTATTCGTAGAAATAGACGCCTAGATCCCTAATAGGAGCACCAGATACAGTCTTCTCTTCGGCTGTCCTCCTTAGGAATCGTCAAGAAGCTCTACTCCCCAAGATGAATGTATTCTCCGTGAATGGCATCTTTGAGTTTCTTCCCAATTCTCGAACTTTCCTGACTTGATCTATTCCTTGTGAATAGCTTGCCTTGAATGTCTCGGGGATTGGGTACCCACTACGGTCATAATCTTGGACCTTAACTAAGGAACCCTCTTTAAAAGCTAAAAGTCGCTGGATAGTAAACCTCGCACGTTTACCAGTGGTTTTTATCTTTAAAAGAGTTATCTCTCCTAATGGAAAGGAGATGATAGACCCACGGGCTTCTTAAAAGCATCGGCCTCCTCTTGGGCATTATTCAAGGACCCTACGACTTCTTAGAAGTATTCACAGCCTCCTCTTAGGCTTCGTATAAAGATCTCTTCCTTCGGGAATGATAGCCTCCTCTTGGGCTTCGTACAAGGACCCGTCAGCTTCTTAAAAGTCTCTAGCCTCCTCTTGGGCTTCGTACAAATTGTCCCGACGACCTCCTAGAGGTATAGGAACAGAACCTAGTCATCCTCATAGAACAATCCTTTCATAGAGTCTACTACTGTTTCTCGAAGCATAGTACAAAAGATAAAACTCTAGACACGGACAGTCTAACTTCCTTGAGTCTCAAAGACATTCTCAAGCACCCTTCGTTAAATAGGAAGGAAACCCGCAGACTCGGATAGTCTCAATACCCTTTGGATTTCCTGTTTCCTCAAAGAGAAGGAAATATCCCTGAGTACAGTGTTACTCATATAAGAACTGATTTTCTCTTTTAAATCAGTATATTGGATCTGTCACTCAACTGAAACAGTTACAATAGCCTCCATCTCGGGCTTCGTACGAGATACCAAAATTCTCCCCATTGGAGTCAAAACAACCTTTTCGCCTCTCTCTCGGGCTTCGTACGAGATACAAAAACACTCTCTTACTAAGTATAAAAGATTCTCCAACTGAGTCAACTCTTTGTTAGCCTCCTCTTAGGCTTTGTATAACGATATGCCCCACTGGGTCAAAAACTTTTTAGCCTCTCTCTCGGGCTTTGTACGAGACACAAAATAGCCTCCTCTTAGGCTTTGTATAATGATTTTCCTAGCGGAAATTAGCCTCCTCTTAGGCTTTGTATAAGAAAACCACTGGTTGATCCAATCGACCTTTTAGCATCAAAGCTGTGCCTCGTTCACAGTACACAACTCCTTTCCTTTCATCTAATCGCTGTAAGCGGCAAGCCTCTGGATCATCTACATCCATTCCACTGTCCCTCTTTTAGCATGAGAAATTCCTAAGGAAAGATGGCATTGCTCTACACTGAGTTAAAGTCTTCTCCTTCAGGTTAAAACCCTTTCTTCGGAAATTATGGCATTGCTCAGATCCGCGTATCCCAGTTAAAGTAATTCTCCTTCCCCCTCTTTAGAGATGACAAATTCTCCTAAAGTCGAGGTCTTTCAGCTTCATGTCTTGGGCTTTGAACAAGACACAAATAGACCTTTTAGCTTCACATCTTGGGCTTTGAACAAGATACAAACTACTTTTTCACTTCATGTCTTGGGCTTTGAACAAGACACCAAAACACCCTTTTCCTCCCATAGAATAGGAGGAACTACGAACGCTCTGATTTCCCTGTTTTGGTAAACGGGAATACGTAGGCATAAGATCGAAAGAAAAGATCTTAGCGAGACAATCAACAAAAAACCCAAATCCCATATCTCCGTCAATCAAAAGCAGTAATTCAAAAGCACCAGTCCTAACATCCTAATCCTTATTCCCCGCCAGAAACCTTCTGCCCAGATAAAAAAGAAAGAGAACAGTATTGGCGAAAATACAAATAACCAGTACAAAGGCCCCCCACATTGATAGCATCCGTAACCTAACAGACCGCTGTTTAAACTCAGTATGCAAAGCAGGGTTAATTGGAGACATCTATTTCCCTTCCTTATTCAGCTCACAATAGGATAAAAAATGAATCGACCTGTAGTCAAAGCTCAAACCACAGAGAGCGACCAGCGCTTAAGAACCGCGTCCAAAATCGCTCACTACAGAAAAGTGGCGCCCACCGTGGGGCCATTGTTTTTATTTCTGTCTGTTTTCCTTGTAAAATGGCGACTCTGCTAGGGAGTCTCCTTTTCTGCCTTAGGGCCTCATCCCCATTTTCTACGGAAAATGGGAACTCTACCGAAGAGAAAGATTGACCTATGCTGGTCTATCTCTTAGGCAGGGAACCACAGATTGGGGCTTCCGCCGGGGAACCCATTTCTGTCAGGAACTTAAGAATCGTAGCTTTATAAGTCTAGGATGATTAGGACAAATATATATACTGCTTTTCCTAATTGCTATACGTGTTTATTTTTCTGCTACTGGGAATGCGTGTGATGCCGCATGTGGTGAGATTGAGTATACACTTAAGAAAAGCCAACCTTTTTCGTAGTGCGGAAGCTATCGGAAATAGCTGTTACGCGATACTACCCTCATTTGAGGCTGGTGATCTATTCTCGGTGAATGGCACTTACACTAAGATTGCACACAACTCGCTGGCGATCTGCTTGTTGTCTGCCTTCCTGGGAGGAGCTGATGATAATGAGTACAGGTACAAAAATCACCCTAGTATAAACATTTGGGGATGGGTAGAGCCTTGACTTCATGACAATGACCCTCTGACCCCATGTTTTTTCTATGTTTTTGTGTGCTGCATTCATGCATTCATTTAATAAAACATTAAAACATTCAAAAAATTTCTCTTCTAGTCTCTCTGTTTTCAAATTAAACTAAGATTGTGATTGCAAATATCAGAGAAAAAGATTGCATTAATGGATTTCGGTAGAAGGAGAACTCACCAGTATACCTTCAAGGTTCCAAAACTAGGGGATTTGAGAAAGCTAGCGAGGATGATCGTTAACCCAGAGGCTTTCAAAGCCAAGCACGGTGGTTTGCTACCACTGTTAAGAGTCCATGTGATTAAGGGGATCATGGACGCGCTCATTCAATTCTACGATCCGATTTATCACTGTTTCACATTCCTGGATTACCAGCTAGCACCAACGCTGGAGGAGTACTCTCATCTGGCTGATTTACATATCACTGATCGAGCTCCATTTTCTGGACTGGAAGAAATTCCAAAGAATCAGACTATTACAATAGCAATTCATTTGGACGAGTCTGAGGTCAGGACTCACATGACCACTAAGGGTGGCATCCAAGGTTTGCCAGCCCAGTTCTTGACAAAAAAGGCTCTATACTTCGCTAGTATAGGGAACGGGACTGCTTTTGAAAGCATCTTTGTCTTGCTCACCTACGGATTATTTTTGTTTACCAACATTAATAACTTCGTCAATATCAACGCTATTAAGATTTTTCTCATTGGAAACCCTGTGCCGACTTTGCTTGCAGATGCATATCATTCTGTACACTTAGGAAATTTGTACAGCGGAGGGGAGATCACATGTTGTGTACCTTTGCTCTACAAATGGTTTATCTCTCACTTGCCCAAGTCTGCTGCTTTTTGGGATTGCAAGAGTGTCTTACGTTGGTCGCAGAAGATCATGTCTCTCACCAATTCCGATATAGATTGGTGTAATAGGATTTATGAGGGAATTAGAATCATTGACCGTTGTGGAAGCTTCCCCAGCGTACCCCTCATAGGAACTAAAGGAGGAATCAACTATCATCCGATATTGGTTCTTCGTCAATTTGGATACCCGATGAGACACATCCCACTGGGTGTTCATCTGGAAGGTCTTTTCTTCAAAGAAGGAGAAAGTGACAGAGCACTAAAGATGGAAATAGTGCAAGCTTGGAAACATGTTCATAAGAAAGGACAAGAGTCTCTGGGAAAACCGGACTGTGTCTCAGTGGAGCCTTATCTCCATTGGGTACAAACCAGAGCTCTCAAGCTAAAAATGCCTTATCCTCGTTACGAAATTCTTCCGCCGAGGGAAATTGTCATGTACTTCATGACGGAAACTGAAAGGCTTCAGGTTACTCTCAACAAGGTTCAAAAGGAAAGAAGATCTTGGAAGAACAAGTACCGCACCCTCGACGTAGAGTGTATCCAAATACAGCAACTACTAAAAGAGAAAGATGCTCTGATTGAAATTTTGGAGCAGCATGCTGTAGAGAATCAAGAGGACCAAAGGAA
Source organism: Lathyrus tuberosus (assembly GCA_022829125.1). Classification (NCBI taxonomy): domain Eukaryota; kingdom Viridiplantae; phylum Streptophyta; class Magnoliopsida; order Fabales; family Fabaceae; genus Lathyrus; species Lathyrus tuberosus. The sequence continues at coordinate 1,807,790 of JALAZF010000390.1, forward strand.
TTTGCTCGCTCCTTTCACTTGGCAAAGGAATGACAACCCGACAACGGCCTAAGAGCCCCGGTCAAAGAAACGGAAGATACCAGAATCAGCACCCGGTTTCTCCTCAGAGAGGACTCGGGACCCATTTGTTTAGGTTTCTGTTTCTGCACTTTGTAATCTACTGTATTTCCATTTCTGTAATCCTTTGGAATTCAATAAAAAAGGGTTCCCCCACTGTTTGATATTTGCAATCTAATTGTCGAAGTTTATTTTGATTAAACTAAAAAAACAATTAATATAATCATTGCATTCATCATTCTCACATCGCGTATTCTCCTTACCTACGAATCTCACGTTTGTGTCTCGATTCTAGAGTCAAACTGTCTCATTCGTATAATACTCGGGCCAATCGTCAGAAAAAGATGGATGATCTTGAGGAAGAAAATAGAGAGTTGAAAGAAGAGATCGACGCTCTGAGAGAGGATATGAGAAAGCTTCGTAACGACATGCAAGCCATGGCAGAAGCTCAGCTACAAAGAACTGTGATCTCAGAGATCACCTCAATGCCCGTCATAGAAAAGTATGATCCTAGGTATCAGATGCCGAAAGATCGTCCTTGGGGCATGCCTGTTAACTATATCCCAGAAGGATATGTTCCGCCGATCACTGAAGATCAGGGAATCACAACAGAAGCCGCTGGGCCTGAAGGTTACAAACTTCGGGAAAGCGAAGATGCCAGGGGCATACTCAAGACTCCTGAAGGTTACAAACTTCGGGAGGCGCCAAGACTTACTGTCGTAGTAACGGTACCACCCCCTGTGGTGCACACTGTCCCGGAAGGACAGATTCCATCAACACCTTCTGGTAAGAAGGAAACTATGTTCGACAGAATGGAGGAATTCCAGGAGCAGTTCTTGGAAATGCAGAAAGATCTACAAGCCATTCGCGGTCAGGATCTATTTGGAAAGGATGCCGCAGACCTTTGCTTGGTCCCAAATGTAAAAGTCCCGCACAAGTTCCAAGTGCCCGACTTTGAAAAATACAAGGGTAACTCTTGCCCTCAGAGCCATCTGGTGATGTACGCTCGGCGGATGTCAGCTCAGACGGAGAATCAGGACCTGCTGATTCACTACTTTCAAGATAGTTTAACCGGTGCTGCACTCAAATGGTACATGGGTTTAAACCGTACTACGATCAGTACATTCAGAGATCTTGGTACTGCCTTCGTCCAACAATACAAGTACAATTTGGACATGGCACCCGACAGAGATCAACTCAGATCAATGTCGCAAAAGGACAAGGAAACCTTTAAGGAGTATGCTCAAAGGTGGCGTGAAATTGCCGCTCAAATTTGTCCACCTCTTGAGGAAAAAGAGATGACAAAAATCTTCTTAAAGACCTTAAGCTCATTTTACTATGACCGAATGATTGCCAGTGCACCCAGTGATTTCACCGAAATGGTCGGTATGGGTGTACGTCTTGAGGAAGCCGTCCGAGAAGGACGTTTGGTAAAAGACACTGGATCAACGAGCGGTACTAAAAAATACGGTAGTGCTCTCCTTAAGAAAAAAGAGCAAGATATTGGGAATATCTCTCTCAGAAAGCAAAGGCGACGTTATCAGCCAGTAGCAGCTGTTACTCCTGCTATCGGCCCCGCCACGCCTGTTCCTATGTATCAACCTCAGGTTGCGCAGAGCCAACCTGACCAACAAAGGACACAACAGCCTCTTCAGCAGGCTCGTCCTCCATATAACAACAACCGTATAACACGGCCACCAGGATTTGATCCTATACCCGTAACGTACGCAGAGCTGTTTCCGTCACTGTTGGCTAAGGGGCACATTCAGACTAAGTCTCCCCTTTCAGTTCCGGAAAATCCGCCTTTTTGGTTTAAAGCGGATCAAACATGCCCTTATCATCAAGGAGGTTCAGGGCATAACATTGAGACTTGCCTCAATTTCAAATCCGACGTGCAAAATCTTGTTAGGAGCGGGCTCTTATCTTTCAAAGATACGAATCCTAATGTTCTTACGAACCCACTGCCTCAACACGAGAAAGCTGCAGTCAATCTGATTGAGAAAGAGACTAACAATGTCTATCAAATTCACGATGTACTCTTATTGGGGATCAATCTGGTCAAGATGCATTGTAGACAAAGTGGATATGGCCATGTGCCACCTCATAATTATCACCAGTGTGATATCTGCTCTAAAGATAACCAAGGATGTTCGGTAGTGCAATCAGCTCTACAGGAACAAATGGATCTTGGATGGATCCAAGAGCACCGAGTTCGTGGAGTTAACATGGTCTCTACGAATTCCAACGTCATTCAAAACCATGACATCCGTGCGATGAATGTCAACTTGGTGGCGATGCACTCAAGGCAAAGCCAGTATCATAATCTGCCGCGGCACGATTACAGTTCCTGTCTGATTTGCTCAGTAAACAAACAGGGATGCTCTTTCATACAAGAGGCCCTCCAGCGTCAGATGGATCTTGGATGGATCCAAGACTACCATGATAGGAACTCCTATCAAATCAACATGGTTCAGATCTTTGACATCCGCGTGATGAATACCAATCTGGTAGAGTTACATGCTGAGCAGGTCCGACTCGGATTCTTAATATCACACGATTATCAAAATTGTAAAGTCGGTTGCGAAAACGATCGAGGTTGTACCCTTGTCCAGGAGGCACTTCAACACTTGTTAAATCACTGGTGGATGCCAATCTATATGGATGAAGATACTCAGCAGATTAGTATCAATAACAGGAATCCTACTCGTCGTCAAAGTCAGGATGTCCGATCAATGGAAGGTAACCTAGTGAGGTTACATTGTATTCAAAGTGGGCGTGGCCATGTGCCACCACACAACTATGACAGTTGTAGCGTTTGTTCGGAAAGTAACCAAGGGTGTTACCTTGTGAGAGCAGCTCTTCAGGGTCAGATCGATCATGGAGAAATTCATCCATATCGAGGTTCAGGACCCATCATTTGGTCGCCGAACTACCTTGCCGATCAAGTTGAGGATGTTGTCACGATCTCTGGTCATCACCAGATCAGGGATGTTTTTGCCATCATCCCTCTACTTGACGAATCTAGAGTTCCCAACCGGGAACGGATCAAGATTACTTACGATGGTCAGAAAAATCAGAAGGTTCCCATAGTCATCTATCTAGCGGGGCCACTACCGTATGAATCAGCTAAGGCAATCCCTTACAAATACTGTGCAACAATAATCGAGAATGGAAAGGAAATTCCATTACCCTCTGTCGTGAATATTGCAGACATCAGTCGTGTAACACAGAGCGGTCGAATCTTCAACCGAGGGGTTGGAGAATCCAACAAAGAAAAGGAACTTCAGGCGGAAATTCCTGATCCACCAGTCGGTCAATCTAGTAATCCCGACTTTTCAAAAGACAAAGATGAGATGCTAAAGCTCATCCAAAGGAGTGAATATAACATTGTTGATCAACTGTTACAGACTCCTTCAAAGATCTCAGTATTATCACTGTTACTCAGTTCAGAAGCACATAGAGAGGCTCTACAGAAAGTCTTGGAGCAAGCCTTTGTGGAACAGGATGTAACAATCAGACAATTCGATAGCATTGTCTCTAACATCACTTCCTGCAACAATTTGGGATTTAGTGATGAGGAATTACCTGAAGAGGGTCGTCTCCATAACATGGCACTCAATATCACAGTTAACTGCCAGGGCGATGCTTTAGCCAATGTACTGGTAGACACAGGGTCAGCCCTGAATGTTATGCCGAAGTCCACCTTGACGCAATTATCATTTAAGGGCCCTCCGATGAGAGTCAGCGAGGTCGTCGTCAAAGCATTCGACGGATCCAGAAAAACGGTTATCGGCGAAGTTGATCTTCCCATAACTATTGGTCCTCACACTTTCCAAATCACTTTCCAGGTCATGGACATCCGGGCAACATACAGTTGTTTATTAGGAAGACCTTGGATACATCAGGCTGGAGCGGTTACTTCAACCCTCCACCAAAAGCTAAAGTTCGTCAAGAACGATCAACTTGTCACGGTTTGTGGGGAACAAGCCTTGCTTGTAAGCAACTTATCATCATCTTCTTGTGTGGAACCCGAGGAGGTTATTGGAACTCAGTTCTAAGCACTATCGGTGAGCAAGAACGATCAATCCGAAGAAGGAACTTCAATTTCTTCATACAACGATGCTATCAAAGCGGTCGAGAGTACCAATACAAAAGGATGGGGACGGCTTGTCATTCCTATTGACAATAAAACAAAGAAGGGTCTTGGTTTTTCTGCAACCTGTACCCAGACAGCCGCCAACGATGAAAGTCTTCATCCCCTTCAAAACTTCTTCCACAATGGAGGTTTTCTTCACCCAGTGTCTCAGACAGTTCATGCTATCAATGAGGAAGATCCCTCTAACACAGATGAAGAATGGAAGTCCTACCTTAACAAGGACGGCTATATGTCTTAGGAAGAGGTGCCTATGCCTTTTCGCTTTCCTACAGAAAGTCCGAGATTTATACCAAGATCAGATGTCGAAATGGTCTACGGAGATTGTGATCCGGAAGGATGCCGTGCTCCACCAAATTCATTAGAGGAGGACACTCTGATGAAAGACAACTTTGACCACAATTACTATGGCCCGATGGATGGTCTGCCAATGTGGCAGCCTTACCCAGGAAACTTGGGGCAAGAAAGTCAGCCGAACAATGAAACTCAGCTGAGCGTCATTGAACAGAATACCTGTGTCCCCGCCATGTCATGGGATCAACACTCAGGTCATTCGGAAACTACTCAACATGAAGATGAATTCGCAACGTTTGCAGGACTTGAATTCATCAACTACGCTTTTCCCGAGGTCAACGTCATCGAGAGAGATGATTCCTCCAGTTCCAAAGAAGTTTGGGACAACCAAGTGGAAAATACGACTTTATGGTCAAGTACACTGCTCCCGAAAGCTCTCGTATCAGGCTCAAAGATATCCAGCCAACTGGATGGGGAGATACAGCTGAGAACACCAATGCTATGCAAAATGCAACAGAGGAATCCTCCTACGACAATTCTTCCTGGGAGACAGATTCCAACGATCCTGCTCCACCAGAAATCAGCGTCATTTCTGAAGACAAATCAAGGAAGGTGCCTGACTTTGTGATTCACCGAGGAGTTCGCCGCCAATGGGTTGCTGTCGAGGATCCGAAGGTCGTTCATCAGTCAAAGTAATTGCCATCTTTAACCTTTCACCCTGCCCAGGTGAAACGGATGTTTTGATAGGGCTCACTTTCTGTAAATTTCCCTCTTCGCTTTGCCCAAAGCGACAGAGTTTTGTTTTATAGGGCTGTAGTTTCAAGATTCGACTTGTTCATTAATAAAATAACGTCGTTCTGTAATTTCCGCATTAATTGCTGTTTTCTCTTTTTGCTTTTTCAAGAAAATGGTAATCCTAAAAAAAAAACATTCAATAATAAAAACAATCAGTAAAATCAAAACACTGCACACACTTGCATTTTCTCTATCTCTTCTAAACACGAATCATCACGTCATGCAGATTGCTTTTTATACCCCGTTGAAACATACGATCCGATGCCTTCTTCCAACTTTGAGTTCCCGGTATTCGAGGCTGAAGAAGAAAATGACAACGAAATTCCAGAAGAGATCTCCCGACTACTCATACAAGAGGAAAGGTCCATTGAACCTCACAAAGAACCGTTGGAAACGGTAAACTTGGGTTCAGAAAAAGAGAGAAAAGAAATCAGGATTGGAGCATTGCTCAGTCCAACTGCCAGAGAGGGTTTGATAAAGCTTCTCAAAGAATTCCCCGATGTGTTCGCTTGGTCCTATCAGGATATGCCAGGGTTGGATACCAGCATCGTGGAACATCACTTACCGTTGAGATCGGAATGTCCGCCAGTAAAGCAAAGGTTGAGACGGACTCACCCGGACATGGCCATCAAAATCAAAGAGGAGGTACAGAAACAGATCGACGCGGGTTTCCTCGCTACATCTGAATATCCTCAATGGTTAGCCAACATCGTACCCATTCCCAAAAAGGATGGAAAGGTCAGAATGTGTGTTGATTACAGAGATCTAAACAAGACAAGTCCAAAGGACGACTTTCCTTTACCACACATTGACATGCTTGTTGACAGCACAACAAAGTTCAAAGTATTCTCCTTCATGGATGGATTCTCGGGCTATAACCAGATCAAAATGGCGCCGAAAGACATGGAGAAAACTTCGTTCATTACCCCATGGGGTACCTTTTGTTACAAGGTAATTCCGTTCGGTTTGAAGAATGCCGGGGTAACCTATCAAAGGGCCATGACTACTCTGTTTCATGACATGATACATAAAGAAATCGAGGTATATGTCGATGATTTGATTGCAAAATCAAGAACAGAGGATGAGCACGTTGAACATCTATCAAAATTGTTCGAACGTCTAAGAAAATTCAAGCTCCGCTTAAATCCCAACAAGTGCACCTTCGGTGTCCGTTCAGGGAAACTACTAGGGTTCATCGTCAGCCAGAAAGGGATTGAGGTTGATCCTGACAAGGTCAAGGCCATTCAAGAAATGCCTTCTCCGAAAACTGAAAAACAAGTCAGAGGATTCCTGGGACGTTTGAACTACATCTCCAGATTCATATTCCTTATGACCGCGACTTGTGCGCCGATTTTCAAGTTATTGAAAAAGAACCAGGACTGCGTTTGGACAGAAGACTGCCAAACTGCCTTCGACAGTATTAAGGAATATCTGTTGAATCCTCCGATTCTATCACCTCCAGTGGAAGGAAGACCACTGATCATTTACCTCACGGTCCTAGAGGACTCAATGGGATGTGTACTTGGCCAACAAGACGAAACTAAAAGGAAAGAGTCTGCCATTTACTATCTAACAAGAAATTCACCGACTGCGAGACTCGGTACACAATGCTTGAGAAAACTTGTTGCGCTTTGGCTTGGGCAGCCAAACGTCTTCGCCAGTACATGATTCGTCATACTACTTGGTTGGTCTCCGAAATGGATCCAATCAAGTACGTTTTTGAAAAACCTGCTCTCACGGGAAGGATTGCCCGTTGGCAGATGTTACTATCAGAATATGACATAGAGTACCATGCTCAGAAAGCCATTAAAGGAAGTATTTTAGCCGATCATTTGGCTCATCAACCGATTAACGATCAAGAATCAATCGGGTTTGACTTCCCAGACGAAGATGTCATGTATCTAAAGATGAAAGATTGCGATGAACCGCTACCCAGTGAAGGGCCAGAACCAGGTTCCCAGTGGGGACTCATCTTTGACGGAGCAGTCAATCATTATGGAAACAGAATTGGGGCAATCATTGTTACCCCTCAGGGTTCCCACATTCCTTTCACTGCCAGACTTACGTTCAAATGTACGAACAATGAGGCCGAATACGAAGCTTGTATTATGGGTCTCGAAGAAGCGATTGATTTAAGGATCAAAAAGTTGGACGTATACGGCGACTCAGCTCTGGTTATTAACCAGATAAAAGGAGATTCGAACACATACCAATCAGGATTGATTCCTTACAAAGACTATGCAAGAAGGTTGTTACCTTTCTTCAACAGAGTCGACTTTCATCACATCCCTCGTGATGAGAATCACATGGCTGATGCTTTAGCCACTCTCTCTTCCATGATTAGTGTAGGTCGATGGAATGACATACCTAAGATCGACATCATGCGCCTTGAACGGCCCGCTTACATCTTCGCGATTGAAGCAGTCATAGACGACAGACCTTGGTATCACGATATCAAATGCTTCCTTCAGAAACAAGAGTACTCATCTGGGGCACTCAGAAAAGACAGGAAAACCCTCAGAAGATTGGCTGGAAACTTCTTTCTGAGCGGTGACACTCTTTATAAGAGAAATTTTGACATGGTCTTGCTCCGATGTGTCGACAGACCAGAAGCAGACATGCTCATGAAATAAATTCATGAAAGATCCTTTGGCACTCATGCCAACAGACACACAATGGCGAGAAAAATTCTCAGGGCCGGGTACTATTGGTTGACCATGGAATCCGACTGCTACAAGTACATGAGGAGGTGTCACAAATGTCAGATATACTCCGACAAAATTCATGTACCGCCATCACATCTCAAAGTTCTTTCTTCCCCGTGGCCTTTTTCCATATGGGGAATCGACATGATTGGCATGATTGAGCCCAAGGCTTCAAACGGACATCGGTTCATCCTGGTAGCCATTGATTATTTCACCAAGTGGGTCGAAGCAGCGTCATTCGCTAATGTTACCCGACAAGTGGTGGTCCGATTTATCAAAAACAATATCATCTGCCGTTATGGTGTTCCAAGCGAGATCATTACTGATAATGGATCTAACTTGAACAATAAGATGATGAAAGAGTTATGTGCAGAGTTCAGGATCGAACACCATAACTCATCTCCCTACCGACCCAAGATGAACGGAGCGGTAGAAGCGGCTAACAAGAACATCAAGAAGATCGTTCAAAAGATGGTTGTAACCTACAAGGATTAGCACGAAATGCTACCCTTTGCTCTTCACGGTTATCGTACATCTATCCGCACTTCAACAGGGGCAACCCCTTTCTCTCTAGTATATGGCATGGAGGCAGTTCTCCCCATAGAAGTAGAGATCCCATCAATCCGGGTACTGATGGAAGCTCAGCTCACCGAAGCTGAATGGTGTCAAAGTCGACACGACAAACTAAACCTGATCGAAGAAAAGAGAATCACGGCACTATGCCACGGTCAGTTGTATCAGCAAAGAATGAAGAGGGCGTTTGACAAAAAGGTCCGACCTCGTATTTTCAGAAAAGGAGACCTTGTGCTCAAGAAGATACAATCATTTCTCACTGATTCTTGGGGCAAATGGACCCCAAATTATGATGGCCCCTATGTGGTCACGAAAGCTTTCTCAGGCGGCGCCTTGAGACTTGCAACCATGGACGGAGAGGAATTTGCCCACCCCACGAATGTTGATGTAGTCAAGAAATACTTCGCCTAAACTAAAAAAAAAAGTCTCGGTGGATTGAAAACCCGAAAGGGCGGTCCAGGCAAAAGTTAGAGACATGAAAAAAAAAGAATCATCCCGATGGATTGGAAATCTCATAGTACAATCCAGGAAAAAGTTAGGGATAATGGCAAGTAACTATGTTCAACAGAGGCAAGTCCCTCAGCAGCAGTTGCATCATCTATCGGAGGAAATCTCCAGTCAAAGGTCATCTTCGACGGAAGCTCAGGATGTCCCGAATTCAATGTTGGTAGAAGGATAGTGGTCGTTATGTTTCAACGTAGCCCTTTTCCCTGTAAATTACCGTTTTCTAACTTTGTATATACTCTTTGGAATCACGCGTTTGGCTGATCTCCATCTTATCAATAAAATTTGAGCCCTTGTGCTTTTGTTTGTAATTCTTTACTTGTTTTAGCTTTACAGAACGACGTTGTTTAAAATTAATCAGCGATTCTTGAAATAAAACAAAAATGAATTTACTTGTTAAAACTTTTTCTGCTTTTAAAATAAAGATGGCAATTTCTTTTGACTGTTGAACATCAGAAGAGCATCGATCGCTTCTCCCGAAGTAAGCGAACTTCAAAGTGCAGAATCAAAGTACTCCTTCTAGGCCAGTATGCCTGAATGAAGGGATCAACTGTGTCAGAGACCTCGTTTCGTCTGACATCCTCGGCCGAGTTCTCATCTCTTAAGCCCGATCAACATAGCTCCCAACGGGACTATCTCTCCTAAGCAAGGTGGAATTGCTATTTTGAATCAACGGTACTTCTTCGCCCCGCGATGGCCGAGTATCCAATTGTGTTCATCCATTAGTCTGTATGTCGCGTCTGTTTTGTCAGCATATACATACATACTTCATGCATTTTATTTGCGTTTGCATTTCGTATTGCATCACTATCACTTGAGTCGGTCTTGTCCCCTAGTGATAAACAGTTTTCTCAATCGAGTTTGTCAGTTCTTTCCTCGTCAGGAAGTGTAGCGTCTGCACAATCTCGCCACCAGTGTATCTTTAGATCAGAGTCGGCACTTGACCATTTTGATAACTTGAACCTCTGAAAAGCCAGAGAAAACTCTCAATAAACATCACTCTTCGCCATTGAAGATGATATCCTTGCTTTCCCGGATTAAGGAAAATCCACAGAGAAAGCCTCGTGATCAGAGATTCGGCAGCATGCCAGTTTTGCTCCGAAAGGACCGCTGATGAAAAGGTCATCGGCCCCACAAAATTGGACCCCATCATATGGCGTTTCTCTGGGAAGATCCCGAGAAAAGTATGATGAAAGATCCCAAACGAAAACAGTCTCTCAAGAGACTCGCTTTCCCCAGTAGAATCGACAAATGGCGTCTCCAACAGAGAAGTTTGTACACCTCTACAACTCAGACGAATGGGTTCCCCAGCAAGTCTGACATCAAAACTTTTTCCACTCAAATGGCATCTCCCCAGGAAAATTCGGCGAGAAGTTTGAAGAAAGCCACTATGAATAGCGTCCCTTGTCAAGAAAGTTTATTGACAAAAGAAACTAAGACCAGTTCTTGGTAAGAAACCAGGATCGAGGGGAAGTTTACATCAGAAACTAAGACCAGTTCTTGGTAGGAAACCAGGATCGATGGGAAGTTTAAATCAGAAACTAAGACCAGTTCTTGGTAGGAAACCAGGATCGAGGGGAAGTTTAAATCAGAAACTAAGACCAGTTCCTTGGTAGGAAACCAGGATCGAGGGGAAGTTTATTTCAAAAGAGACTGAGACCAGTTCCTTGGTAGGAAACCAGGATCGAGGGGAAGTTTACCTTTTCTAAGCATCATCGCTTAGCTAAAGAAGATGAATGCGTAAGCTACCATTCATAACCACCATCAAAATTTCGGATATTCCGATATTTAATCCTCTTGCACCCCGAATGCCCGAATCCCTTCGTCATTCACACCTTCGGGTCCAAGAAGATTAAATACGGGCATCTGTAATACCCCAAATTTTGACCACTTAGATTTCCCATCATTGTGAAAATCATCATCACAATATGGATGAACCATCATGCTTCATCAGTCTCCCCAAAGATGGGTGAGCATCCAATACAATCAAAATTAGGGTTTCAAGCCCTCTCTGAGTGCTTAGACAAAGGATCAATCAAGAAATGACATGATCTTCAACTTGTCTAATCTCTTAAACATCCACAATGGATCAAAAAGGACTCCCACTTCAAGGATTAAGCACAAGGCTGCTCCCTTCTAGGTGGATCAAGTCTCAAGATCGACAGTGTCACCAAATTAGGGTTTTGGTCGACCAGGGCCTCCAGATGGAAATTTTCATCTGGGCACAAGGCAATGATCAAAAACATGACCTAATATGCTTCATGGAACCTCATGAACCCATGCATCAAGTCAATTTTTCCTTAGGGGATGCATTCATCAAAAATCAGGAATTAGGGTTTCTTGACCTAATTCACCCCTAAGTTGACTTTTGGGATAAACCATGAGCCAAGACCTCAAGAGATGATTTGAGGGTCTCTAATATACCATATTGATCCATGTGGAACAATGGATTGATCTAAGAAGCTTGAGCAACAAGTTTCATTTTCATCTGCACCACAATTAGGGTTTTAAGAGAAAAGTCAACTGTAACTTTGACTTTTGACCAGGACATGCTCCCAAACCCTAATACATGATTGAATATACCCTATGACACCCATGGAACATGTCCATCAAGTTTGATTTAGGTTAAGGACATGATTTCCTGAAGAATTGCACAGTTTGGAATTCATCTGATAAAAAGTCAACTGTGCACAAAAGTAAACTTTGACTTTTTGAGATTTTTCACCAAAATGGATTTTTAACCCTAAAATGATGTTAATGTATGATTTGAATCATCATTCATCAAGAAAAATCAAGAAAAGTGAGATAACTTGTAAAAGGGGTAACCATAAAACTTAGAAATTTTTTAAAGTTAAAAATAAAGTGGCAAAGGTACCAACTTTGGAGGACCATAACTCCTAAACCACAAGGCCATTTTTTCTCATCCAAAGATGGATTTGTAGCCCTCATTATCACCTACAAAAACTTCAACTACAAGTCATTCCAATTCATTAAGGATTTTGAGTTATGGAGTGATCAAAGTGGCTGAAAAGTGAAAATGTCACTTTTTCCAACACTTAGTGAAATTTTCACTAAGTCAGAATTTGCCTTCACTTTTTGCCAAATGTAGGGGGATTTTTCACTTGGAATCAAAAGAGATCAAAACCAAACTTGTTCAAACAGTTGTTGTATCATGTAAGAGCTTTCCAAAATGGCCAAGAACATTGCCAAATTCAACCTACACCATGAGATACAACATTGCCAAGTTGCCTTGCTGAAATCTGTCAAGGCAAGGCAGAATTTGCATTTTGGCTCGATTTGCCAAAATCAGCCAATTTCAATTGCTCCAATCCACTTGGACACCTCAGAGGATTGAATCTAAAGGGGACAATCACTGAGCCAAGCCTTTAAGGTCCAAGGAACAAGGAATAGCATGTTGAACCTAGAATGGCCAAAATAGGGACAAGACTTCAAATTTGGAATGAGGCATTCAATGGAACCATCAAGGTGGCATGGACTGAGCCATTCTCATCTGAAATCAGTCAAGACTTATCCAAGACCAAGGGGACCAAAGCTCTGTGCCCTAACCTCTAGTCAATGGCTAGAGGAGACTTTCATTTCCATTGGCCAACATTGAGGAAACCTACTTACCAGCTGCCATGCACTATTCCTTGCAAAACAAACTTGCTCTACTATAAATAGAGCTCAATTGTGGTCAGTTTAAGTACACCAAAGCCATCTAACAGATGCTTTCCTCAAAATCTCTTTCTCTTGGCAAAAATGCCTTTCTTAGCAAGGTAGCTATCGGGTTTTGAGTTTGAGAGCAATTCTGCACAAACCAATCACTCACACACCTCACATATATCACATATGAGCTGATCAAACACTCACATAACATCTGGAACATCAAAATCTCAAAATCACTTGCCATCCACACAAGTTTGAAGTGAAGTTGCAGCTGAGGTGCCATAAACTGATCCAGTCCATTTCAATTCAATCCAAGTGTTCAAACACAATCCATAGGGTGTAGGGAAGCTGTTCAGATCATCACAACTTGTCTATAACACCTCCAACTCAAAATCACATCTGCTCTTGCTGTCACGACTTGGAGGTAAGCCTAAACTTGGGCATCTCTCAATCTATGCATATTTCCTCGCACAATAATTTGGCCATATGTTCATAATCATGCATGGAATGTTTTCCCTCAATTAATTGCATTGTTTGAATCGTGTATCAAAAATCCTAGCCTTCATGCAGAAATTAGGGTTCTTGAGGTTTCTTCGTGATTTCTTGTTGTATGTTTAATTTAAATGAAATTAAAGTACATATACATGATCGTGAGGTTGAGACGAGCATAATGATATGTGGATTGCATGTTATAATTACGTATTCAGTGAGATTGGATGGAAAATGCAAATCTGGGCAAACTGAAAAACGCGCGTGTTCTTGGTGTTGTTCTTGGCGCCATTTTCATATATTTGAATATTTGAATTTTGTGATTTTGTTTAATTGATTCAAAAATTAATTTCTCTCTGAGTTTTAATGATTTTGAGTTGATTCTTTTTTTAATAATTCACAAAAATGTTAAAATATTTTATTTTATCAAAAAATCCCAAAAATATTATTTATTTCATATAATTGATATTTTTGTAAAGAATTAATATTTTGATTGTTTTTGGCATTTTAAATATTTTTTCTACATTGATTTTGCAACTTTTAATGCTTTCTAATTATTTTGTAGGTCAATAATTAATTTTTGAAGCATTAATCCAAGATCACAATTTGTTTTCCATGTGTTAAACAATTTTTGATCATTTTAATTGAATTTTTATTCAATTAAATACATTTTGAAAACAAATTAGGGTTTTGGATTAATTCAACCCTCATAAATCATCTCAAAACACTTTGGGCCTCTTGAGAGAGTGTAAGACCCATCCCCCCTTATACAAAAACTTTTTGGGCCTCACTCATTGTATAAGTCCCACTGTACAAGTAAACGGCGCGATCGTCGCCCGTTTAAAATAAAACTCATCTGGGCCTCTCCTTGAGCTATAAGACCCATTCAAAACACTTTGGGCCTCTATTAGAGTGTAAGACCCAATCCTTTTTTTGACCAAATCATCTTTGGGCCTCACTTATTGTATAAGTCCCGATACCGTCAAAAAAACAAACGGCGCGATCGTCGCCTTTTCAAAAATCATCTGGGCCCACCCTCGAGTAGTAAGACCCATTAATTTTTCTTCAAAACTTTTTGGGCCTCTTGAGAGAGTGTAAGACCCATCCCTTTGTACAGAAAACCTTTTTGGGCCCTAGTCACTTGTATAAGTCCCGCTGTACGAAGTCAAATAGTGCGCTCACTGATAAAACCCTGGGCCTCTCCTTGAGCTGTAAGCCCCAAACCTTTCTTTTTCAAAGCACTTTCTCCTTTGATTTTGAATATACTGTTGTTTTCAATCTTTCTTTGTTGAACAACTAACCAAACAGCATGGAAGCACTACAACCGAGTAAGTGGTTATCGCTTTCATTTACTGCTTTCATATTATAAACTGTATTGTGGGGCTGCTCACTGTAAGTCTCCTTTCATAAACTCATATCTACTGTGTAATAATAGTATAGATATTTCGAGTTTCCCCGACAACTACATCTAGAACTAGGTGACGCCGTTTCATTTATTCGTAGAAATAGACGCCTAGATCCCCAATAGGAGCACCAGATACAGTCTTCTCTTCGGCTGTCCTCCTTAGGAATCGTCAAGAAGCTCTACTCCCCAAGATGAATGTATTCTCCGTGAATGGCATCTTTGAGTTTCTTCCCAATTCTCAAACTTTCCTGACTTGATATATTCCTTGTGAATAGCTTGCCTTGAATGTCTCAGGGATTGGGTACCCACTACGGTCATAATCTTGGACCTTAACTAAGGAACCCTCTTTAAAAGCTAAAAGTCGCTGGATAGTAAACCTCGCACGTTTACCAGTGGTTTTTATCTTTAAAAGAGTTATCTCTCCTAATGGAAAGGAGATGATAGACCCACGGGCTTCTTAAAAGCATCGGCCTCCTCTTGGGCATTATTCAAGGACCCTACGGCTTCTTAGAAGTATTCACAGCCTCCTCTTAGGCTTCGTATAGATCTCTTCCTTCGGGAATGATAGCCTCCTCTTGGGCTTCGTACAAGGACCCGTCGGCTTCTTAAAAGTCTCTAGCCTCCTCTTGGGCTTCGTACAAATTGTCCCGACGACCTCCTAGAGGTATAGGAACAGAACCTAGTCATCCTCATAGAACAATCCTTTCATAGAGTCTACTACTGTTTCTCGAAGCATAGTACAAAAGATAAAACTCTAGACACGGACAGTCTAACTTCCTTGAGTCTCAAAGACATTCTCAAGCACCCTTCGTTAAATAGGAAGGAAACCCGCAGACTCGGATAGTCTCAATACCCTTTGGATTTCCCGTTTCCTCAAAGAGAAGGAAATATCCCTGATCCTCAAATTAAATCCCTGAATACAGTATTACTCATATAATAACTGATTTTCTCTTTTAAATCAGTATATTGGATCTGTCACTCAACTGAAACAGTTATAATAGCCTCCATCTCGGGCTTCGTACGAGATACCAAAATTCTCCCCATTGGAGTCAAAACAACCTTTTCGCCTCTCTCTCGGGCTTCGTACGAGATACAAAAACACTCTCTTACTGAGTATAAAAGATTCTCCAACTGAGTCAACTCTTTGTTAGCCTCCTCTTAGGCTTTGTATAACGATATGCCCCACTGGGCCAAAAAATTTTTAGCCTCTCTCTCGGGCTTTGTACGAGACACAAAATAGCCTCCTCTTAGGCTTTGTATAATGATTTTCCTAGCGGAAATTAGCCTCCTCTTAGGCTTTGTATAAGAAAACCACTGGTTGATCCAATCGACCTTTTAGCATCAAAGTTGTGCCTCGTTCACAGTACACAACTCATTTCCTTTCATCTAATCGCTGTAAGCGGCAAGCCTCTGGATCATCTACATCCATGCCACTGTCCCTCTTTTAGCATGAGAAATTCCTAAGGAAAGATGGCATTGCTCTACACTGAGTTAAAGTCTTCTCCTTCAGGTTAAAACCCTTTCTTCGGAAATTATGGCATTGCTCGGATCCGCGTATCCCAGTTAAAGTAATTCTCCTTCCCCCTCTTTAGAGATGACAAATTCTCCTAAAGTCGAGGTCTTTCAGCTTCACGTCTTGGGCTTTGAACAAGACACAAATAGACCTTTTAGCTTCACATCTTGGGCTTTGAACAAGATACAAACTACTTTTTCGCTTCATGTCTTGGGCTTTGAACAAGACACCAAAACACCCCTTTCCTCCCATAGAATAGGAGGAACTACGAACGCTCTGATTTCCCTGTTTCAGTAAATGGGAATACGTAGGCATAAGATCGAAAGAAAAGATCTTAGCGAGCGCAATCAACAAAAAACCCAAATCCCATATCTCCGTCAATCAAAAGCAGTAATTCAAAAGCACCAGTCCTAACATCCTAATCCTTATTCCTCGCCAGAAACCTTCTGCCCAGGTAAAAAAGAAAGAGAACAGTATTGGCGAAAATACAAATAACCAGTACAAAGGCCCCCCCACATTGATAGCATCCGTAACCTAACAGACCGCTGTTTAAACTCAGTATGCAAAGCAGGGTTAATTGGAGACATCTATTTCCCTTCCTTATTCAGCTCACAATAGGATAAAAAATGAATCGACCTGTAGTCAAAGCTCAAACCGCAGAGAGCGACCAGCGCTTAAGAACCGCATCCAAAATCGCTCACTACACTCCCATGTTGGTTAGATTGTAACGTATATTCCTGTCAATGTATAGACCCTATATCCTGCTTTGGAAGAATATGATCCCTTTGATGATTCCAAAAACCGAAGAAAAATCCATTTTCCCTTTTCAAAGCTTTTATTTATACCCGATATTTCCATACATTATTTCACAATTAATCGACACCTTGTAATCAAGCAGAATAATTTAGGAGGCAAAGAAATATGTTTGTAAAGCAAATTTTACTGAGAACTGGCCCGAAAATGGGCAATAATACGTAAGGAGAGTAGTTCCCATAAGGAGATATTACCATGAATCCAGAAAAGATGTAAAATGGCAATAAGAAAACAAATTTATTTATGTTCCTATTAAATTTAACTCCAGCTAATATCCCTAAGACTCCAAGATCACGACACTTCACTTCTGATAATGACGGCTGGAATGATCGCTCCCTTCTGAATTCCTGTTACGGGGCGACTTGAGTGTTTTCAGTCATATGCCTTTTGGATATCCCTAACTTTTTCCTGGACCGCTCTTTTTAGAGTCTTAGTCCACCGGGATGATATACCATTTTTCGACTAAGCCGCCCTTTATGGTTTTCGACTTGCCGGGTATCATTTTTATCCAAGTCCCTAATTTTTTCCTGGATCACTCTTTCGAGTTTTCAATCCACCGGGACACCCTAGTTTTTTCCTAAGTCGCCCTTTAGGATTTTCGACTTAACATGCTTTTATCCTCTTTTTCTAGGCATAGCATTTTTTGACCGAATCGGAGTTCACCGGTCGTGGTAAATTCGCCCCATCCATGGTTGTTAATATTAGTGCTCCGCCAGAGGAGGCACTCTTCACGACATATGGCCCTTCATAGGGCGGGGTCTATTTGACGTGGTGGTCTTTATGGATGGGTAATATTTTCCTTAACCCCAAGTCTCCCTCTTCGCGTAGGCGAGGACGAATTTCTTTGTCAAACGCTCTCTTGATTCCCTGTGGGTATAACTGCCCATAGCCACACATTTCCCTTATACGAGGTTTAGCTGATCGAGCCTAGTTTGCACCCATTATGCCTTATCCAGTTTAGCTTCCTTTAAGATCCTAGACGATGAATTTTCACCCCAATTGATAGCCCCTCTTTGAAGCCCATATCCTTATACAAATAGAATTTTCCATCGAGCTCCAGGTCCATGTCCTTCATAGGAGTCCGAAGTTTCACAATCCATTGGATTCTCAAGTATTGTTAAGTACATTATGAGTGGTCTCCTTGGGACTGGTAGCACCAATATAGGTGGCTTTCATTTTGTCCTTTATTCCCTTTTTCCAGATCTGATTCCATAGGTACACCTTGTGGGCTTTAGTTGTAACTTGAATTTCCTTAACTGATCCAACAACTTTTGCAAGTTAGTTATGTGATCTTCTTCCTTTTGCAACTTGGTAATCGTATCATCCATATGAACCTCTATCTCCTTATGCCCCATATTACCATAGTCCTTTGATAAGTTACTCCTATGTTTTTTTTTAACCCAACAGTCGTTACCTTGTGACCAAAAGCCGAATTGCTTCTTAACTTCTTCCCTGGATCATATCTGATCTAGTCTTCCTTAGCTTTTGCTTGATTGGCGTGCATTCTAGTTTGAGTAGTGGTTTGGGCTTGCCGATGCTTGTATCAAGTCCTGGCGTATCTTGGTATGACCATGCAAACACGTCGGAGTATCCTCGCAATAGCTTGATCAGTCTTTCCTTTATATTCTTATCCGGAGAAGCACGACTTTGACCTCTTTCCTATCTTTCTCAGTTCCCAGATTGATCACATCCACTAGTTCCTGGTGAGGTTGTATTTCCTTGTCCTCTTGCCTCAACAGTCTGACTAACTCTTCGGGAAGCTCACACTCGTCCTCATCACCCTCTTCTGCTTGGTTAATCGGTAATTCGAAGTCATTTGAGATTATAGCGGTGTCATTTTTAATAGGTCCATTTTTAAATTTGCACGAGGAAGATTTTTTCCTTTTGGAATGAAGTGCTAGAAGTGAACATATTGAAAGAAGGTATATTGCCATTTTGAATAAACAAAAAATGAAAGAAAAAAGATCTTGATTGAAAACAAAATGCAATTTTATTGATAGAAATAATCCAATGAAATAAAAGGTGGCCCTACAAAGCTTTGTCCACTTGCCTTGGGCATAGCAAGGGACTTATTATTATTTTAAGAAAAAGGTAAATTACTTCGAAACAGAAATCATCTCAGAAATCCCGATGGTTCTCCAATTGTCGAAATTAGACATTCCTTTCTTCCTCTTCCATTAAGGTCACATGATCCCAAATTCCAAACCCCACACAATGGAAATCACCTTCTAATCCTTCATTAGCTGGTTTGTAAGCCAGCCCAAACAAATCCTTCTCCTCAGGTGACTCCCATTATTTTCCCCCAGTCTGTGATGTCTCCCTTATTAATAAGGAATTCATCCCCCATCCCTTCCATGGCGTTGACTGTTGCCCCAGTGTGCCCCAGTAATGCACTATCTCCTAGATTTGGACCTTCAGGGTCCATAACACTGACATCATGATTTCCGGAATACCTTTTATTGTTATGTTGATCGGAGGATGACTGCCCAATCTTTCCTGTCTTTAAACCGTTCTCAATCCTTTCTCCAATGATAACCAAGTCAGTAAATCCTATTGAGACTGCCCCAATCACCCTTTGTAGTACATTCCTTGTAGAGTATCCATAAATATATCCCCAAGTTCACTTTCCAATAATGGGGGTTGCACACGAGAAGCTAGTTCCCTCCATCTTTGGGCATATTCTTTGAAGGACTCATTCTCTTTTTGAGACATGTTCTGCAAATGCGTGCGGTTAGGAGCCATGTCCACGTTGTATTGGTATTGCTTCATAAAGGCGCTTGCAAGGTCTTCCCAAGTCTTAATGTGAATCCTCTCCAATTGCATGTACCAGTCCAAGGATACCCCACTAAGGCTGTCTTGGAAAGTGTGCATCATCAGCTTCTTATTAGTAGCATGGGCACCCATTTTTTGAGCAAACATCCTAAGGTGACTCTTAGGACAACTGACACCCTTGTATTTCTCAAAGTTCAGAGGTATGACCACATCAGGCACCAGACATATTTCCAAAGCATCCACTCCCAAAACATTGAGTCCCTCCACAACCTTTAACCTTTCCTCAAGTGCTTTGTACTTATCATCAATCCCTCTCCTTTCCCTAACAGTGGTTCCTTTAATTTTGAGGGCCACTTGTCTCGTATTTTCACCCTCGTATGCGTAGTTCTCACGTGGAGTAGGTCTGTAAGTAGTACGGGGTGCCCCATTGGAGATATGTGGATAGACGGTTCCCTCGAAGGTTGGTTAACAGTTTTGTGCTCGCACTCCAGATCATGGACAAACCCTAGTAGAGGGCTATTGTCTTCAACATGGAGGGAAGGAGTAGGAATCTTCCTTTGAGGACTTAACCTAGTTCCTCTGGCCATCAAATTCTGGATGGCCAGTGTCAGTTGATTAATCTGGCTTTTCATATCTTCCACGTTCTCCTTGACATTATCCATTTCTCCTCTTAGAGTAACCAGCTCCTTCTCCATCTGATCCATAGCTTTCCTTTGGTACGCTCGAGTGCGAGGTCGGGAAGTCAGGTTGTTATGCTTAATGACTCTGAGACAAAGTTTGTAAAAGAAAATGATTTTTTTATTCCTTTTCCTTATTTTGAATGCATGTTGATGATGAATGTATGGATATGCATGATGTATGCTAAATAACTTTACAAATTTATTTGGGGGGAATCCCAAAATCCATTGTAGTTAGAGATGAATATATCCAAAGGGTGAAACCAATACACATAGAATGTAAAATCCAAATCCATTAGCCAATCCCAAATCCAAAATGCCTTCCAAACTTATAACAATAATTCCTCGGGAATAACCCAAAACCATAATCCCAAAATGGAAACTCCTGAACTTAAGAAGGCGTAAACTAAATAGATGCCCCCAATGCCTTCTTAAAACTCCTCCAAGTACCTTTGCATTTCCCTATCCTCCTTGTGGTGAGATAATAAATCCTCAACAGGCACAGCTAAGTCTTTAGGCTTGACCCTTTTCCCTTTTTCTGCTTTTCTTTCCTTTTTCCCTTTTTTTATTCCTTTTTTTCCTTATTTTTTCTTTCCCCTTTTTTTTTGCCCCCATGCCCTTTGTAAGGCTTTTCCCTCTCCTTGTAAATCCAAGTAGTCCCAATTGTTCCAACGTAGGAACTAGTTGAAGATCCTTGAAGAGGAAGTCCCACAGAGGGGGATCATAAAATTGTGTAAAGGTAATTATGGCCTCTACCTTCATAGGGATCCCTAAGAGATCGAGGATCCTTCCATACTTGGGTGTAAACATCCTTTGAGCAGATTTGGCATTAAGTCTCAAAGGTCTTTGAGACTTTGTAAATCAACACTTAGCACTCTAATGTGTAGGGTAGCCCTTTCGCTTATTTGAATCCATCTGTCCAATGTTCCTACAACATATCTTGAAATTCCCCACAAAAATGTATATATGCAAAAAAAATGTTTTTTAAATGAATGATGACATGGACATTTTTGGTTTTTGATTAAATGTTTTTTTTTGTTAGGGTAAGGTGAAATGCAAGCATGACCCTAACTAGGTAGGCTCCCTATAATAAGTTAGATCTATGTCTTATCTACCCAATCCCCTCACATGTAGGATATAAAGTTTTGGACACCATAACGACCCTATGATGTACAGACTATACCCTTGTTTTACCATGAGAAGGAGCAAGCCTTCCTATGGTAATCCTTCGGGATAAGTCTCATCTGGGTAGGTCCATAGTAACAGCCCTTGAGGGTTGAATACGTAGGGTCTCCATGAGTTAGTAAGGGGTAGGCTAAAAGTTCTCAGAGTCTCGGACCACATCCAAATCATCCTCTACGTTAGGGGCTAGCCCTTTCATGAGGACGCCTTTGGAAGGATCTATTCTGAGTGTGGCATCAATGAATTGTTGGGGATGTCGCATTCCCCCCAAAAACATTTCTATTCCACGTCCTAATCTAGAGTTATCCTCCAAGCTTGGGCTTTAGCTTCACACATCATTGGCCCCAATCCAATGCATGATGACAAAATATAATATAACAAATATAATAAAATAAAAAATATAAAACAAATAAAAAAAGAGAACAATAAAAAAAACAAATAAACACCCAAGACAAACAAACCAAATCCTAAAGCCTAAGATTAGGAGGGACTTTCTTTAGGGAGGCGTCCCCAGCAGAGTCGCCAGCTGTCGCGGCCGGCAAAAATATTCGAGTCGCCATCATATTTTTTCTAAGGGAAATAAATGATAAACCTAAAAAATCGTAATCCTAAAGGTAGAGATTCCTAAGGTTCGGGAGTCGGTTAAGTGAGAGGAAGGTGTTAGGCACCCCTCACTTCCATTGTACTCAATGGGATCCTCCTTAGGTTCTAGGGTATGTTTGTTTGTCGTGTAACTTCTTATTTATTTACAAAAGAATCCTAAGTTTTTTATTATTGTACTCGCTAGGGTTTACAACCCTATACCTACGTACCTTCAATTTTGAAGGATCAGAGTAACCGTACTTCACCTCCCCTATTCCTACCCCCTAATCCTATTCCTATTCCTATTCCTATTCCTATTCCTATTCCTATTTCTATTCTCATTCCTAATCCACTGTTTATACTCTTGGATAAAGAGTGTTATCCCTTAATCTATTATTTATACTCCTAGATAAGGAGTTCTATCCCTTTATCTATATTTATACTCCTAGATAAGGAGTTCTATCCCTTTATCTATATTTATACTCCTAGATAAGGAGTTATATCCCTTATCCATTATTTATACTCTCGGACAGAGAGTTTTATCCCTTAAAATCCCTATCCATTATTTATACTCTCGGAAGAAGAGTTTTATCCCTTATCCATTATTTATACTCTCGGATGGAGAGTTTTATCCCCTTATCTATATTTATACTCCTAGATAAGGAGTTCTATCCCTTAATCTGTTATTTATACTCCTAGACAAGGAGTTCTATCCCTTATCCATTATTTATACTCTCGGACGGAGAGTTTTATCCCCTAAAAATCCTAATCCCTTGGCCTATGTTTATACTCTTGGAACCTAAGAGTGCTATCCCTAAATCCCATCCCTTATTTAGGCTCTCGGACCAAGAGCATTATCCAGTGATTTCATATCCCAAAAAGACTTCTTTTTTATTTTTATATTTACCAACAAAAAGATAAAATTTCATAAAAACCCAAAATACCATTTAGTGCTAAAGAAAATAAATCCCAAATTATTCCAAAGTGATTCCTAAATTTTCAATAATCCCACAAAACAATGTTTTAATCCCCAATTAATATCTACCCTAATTAAATAATTAAATTAAGTTATTAATTTAATTATCCAAAACCCTAAAACCCTGTTTATAAATCCTAATTAAAAAATTAACCTAATTAAACAATTAAATTAAGTAATTAATTTAATTGTACAAAAAAACCATAAGATCCTCTTTCTAAATCTTAATTAACATCTAAATCCCACTTAAGTAATTAAATTAAGTTGCTAATTTAATTAATTTAAAAACCCTAAACTCTATTTATAAACCCTAAATCAATTTCCCTAATTAAATAATTAAATTAAGTAATTAATTTAATTGTTTGAAAACCCAAAACCCCATTCCTGAACCTTGATTAAAATTTAAAACCTAATTAAATAATTAAATGAAGTAATTAACTTAATTATGTAATAATAACATCTGGGGTGTATTTTAGTTTAAACTAGTAACGGGCCTGCTACCTGGGGGTGCAGATAGCAGAGGGAGCTAAGCCCAAGTCCACATACGGGGTGTGTGTTTGCGCTGGGAAGAGTCTAGCCTTTGACTCTCCCTGCACCGCCTGATGGTTAATCAAGAGACCAGGGCCTCCCTGATCCAAAACCAATCTCTGCCTCTGATCTCAACGTATGCGCAATGGACGGTCATGATGGAAAGTCAACTAAGAGACCACGAAAGACACGCGCTCCTTGAATCAGTCAAAGTACCTTAATCGCACGGTCACAAAGGAGACACGCGTCTCTAATCCGGCAACAGAGAGAGGGAGTATAAGTGCGAGTTCTCTTCAGAACTCTCTCACTTTTCACTTCCATTTCTCCCTCTAACCCTCTCTCTCTCACTCTACCCTCAGACTTCTCTCCCTTCTCTCTAAAACTCCGTCGCTGGTGGGCCGTCCGGCCACCGTGTGACGCCCCTTAAACCACCGTCTGAACCCAGAAGCCGGTTGAACTTCAACCGAAAAACCCAATCCTTAAGAACCCTAATACCCTTACAAACCCAGAAATAACCCAGTTCTCTAGGGTTCATGAAGAACCCTAGGAACCCTAACCCACCTTCATCCCCCAAACCTAGAAATCATGTAAATCCCAAGAACCCTAAGGGTTCTGGGAAGAACCTTAACCCCCAAACCTAAGAAACCCTAACCCTAACAAGAACCCTAACCCTAACAAAACCCAGAAACCCAATAATCCACACGAAATCATAATCAACACACACGAGACAACCAAATACGAGAGCTAAGTGTTTAGATTTTTACCTTCTGTGCAGTGATTCTCGTTGTATTATCCTATTATCTCCGTTTCCTTTTCTAATCTCCCTCTCTAATTTTTGCAGGTGAAGAAGAACTTGGAGATTCGTCTGTGTTCGTCCGTCTCCCAATCTCTGAGTCCAACCCCCTACTCTATTTTCTTTTAGGTTTTTATAGGCTAGAAATTTAGGTTTAGAACTTAAATTGCTTAGATCTGTTTTAGGAATTATTTGATGTAATTTCAATTGATTCGATTTTATTTTGTTGTAATTTTTAGACTTAGGGTCTTAAATTATAAATGACAGATTCAGATTGTAATTGATTGTAAAACTTAATGAATCGTGATTCTGTTTGATACAATCTCAAATGATTTTGTCAATCTGCGCAGAATTAGGGCTTGGGCCATTTGGGGAAGACGAAGACACATGTGGGTCAACAAAAATGACCATAAAAATAAATAAATAAAAATCATAAATACAAAAAAAAAAACAATAAAAACTAAATAATATAACCCCCTATTAATAAAGCAATGACCGCATAAGTAGATAAATGAGAATAAAATAAATGATAATTAATAATATAAAATAATATAATCATAATAATCGTATTAATAATAATAAATAATAAAAAGTAAGATAATCATCATTGATAAAAATAATACCATAATCTAAATACCACTAACCTTAATAAAACCTAATTACTAAAACTCAACCTTAATCTCCAAATTTAAAATGACCCTTAAATTAAAAATTAAAACAAAGCAAATAATTATTTAATAAAAAAAATCCTTCAGAAATGAATCCCTAAAAAATATCTTTTTAACATAAAACCTAACCAGTTAAACAAATACAAACATAAGAAACCTTTATACCAACCCAAATCCAAAATGGGCCTAACAATGTTGGCAATCTCATGAGCCCCCTGACATTTGCATGACAGCCTCTTGATAGCACAAAAATCCCTAAAAAGATGAAAAATCACTGGTCAAAATTTAGGGTACTACAAAGACAATTAAGAATGTTCTTTTGTACAAGATGCCCTTCAGCGTCAAATGGATCTAGGATGGATCTAAGACTACCATGGAAGGAATAATCACCTGGTCAACATGGTTCAGATTTTTGACATTCGTTTAATGAATACCAGCTTAGTAGAATTACATGCCAAGCAAGTCAGGCTTGGTTATCTGTCAGCACATAATTATCAGGACTGCAAAGATTGCTTCGAAAACGATCAAGGTTGTGCACTTGTACAGAGAACTCTTCAACATCTGTTGGACCATTGGTGACTTCTAGTCTACCGGGATGAAAATACACAACAAGTTAGCATAACCAATGGAAATCTAGGCATACACCAAAACTCTGACATTCGCTTGCTGGAAACGGATTTAGTAGAGATGCACTGCATACAGAGTGGGTACGGATGGGTGTTACCTCACAATTATGAACACTGTCAGATATGTTCAGAAAATAGCCAAGGGTGCTACATCATGCGAGCAGCTCTCCAGAATCAAGTAGACCAAGGAGAAACCCAATTGTGCCTAAATTCTCCGTCATTCAATATGGTGCAAGGTTTCCCAGGGCAACACGCAGTTTACGACATTAAAAACATCGAAACATCATTGGTCAAATTTCACAAATGCCTGTGCGGACTTGATTATTTTGGTCCGGATCACCATGATCATTCGGCTTGCAAAAAATGTAGCAGAAGCCGACATGGTTGCCTCTTTGTCCAAAATGAGATTCAAGAGTTGTTGGACAAAAGAACCATCACAATTTTCAATGAAAGAGAGCTTGTTAATTATGGAATTAACGAGGATGTTTTCACCATAATCCCTCTGCTCAATGAACCAAAGTGCTTGGAGATCCCTTTCGATAGTGGAAAAATTTCCAACATCCCCGAGCTAGAACCCATTGAGGTTACTTTTGACAGTTGAAAGATCCAAATAACCCCTTTGGCCATCTACCTGCCAAGCCCAGTGCCATACAAGTCAGAGAAAGCTATTCCGTATAAGTACGGTGCAACCATAATAAAAGATGGAAAAGAAGTTCCACTGCCATCCATTATCAACATTGCTGATATCAGTTGGGTCACCCAAAGAGGTCGAATCTTCAACAGAGGAGTTGGAGAACCTGCAAAAGAAAAGGAACCGCAAGCTGAAGTTCCTAATCAATAAATTGGTTAATCCAACAACACAGAGCTTGTGAAAAATAAGGATGAAATGTTAAAACTCATCCAGAGAAGTGAATACAACATTGTGGATTAACTATTACAAACTCCTTCTCGGATATCTGTGTTATCTCTCCTGCTTAGTTCAAAAGCTCAAAGAGAAGCTCTAGAGAAAGTCTTGGAACAAGCCTTTGTAGAACAAGATGTAATAGTGGGTCAGTTTGACAGCATTATTTCCAACATCACTTCCTGCAACAATTTGGGTTTCAGTGATGAAGAACTTCTAGAGGAAGGCAAGAATCATAACATGGCACTCAATATCACATTCAATTGCCACGGTGATGCTTCAGCCAGCGTACTGGTAGACACAGGTTAATCCTTGAACATCATGCTAAGGTAAACTCTAGTACGATTATCTTTTCAAGGTACTCCCATGAGAGGTAGTGAGATCATAGTCAAAGCTTTTGATGGATCCAGGAAGACAGTTATTGGCGAAGTCGACCTTCCCATAACCATTGGTCCCCACACTTTCCAAGTCACGGACATCCGAGTGGCATACAGCTGTTTATTAGGATGGCCTTAGATACATGAACCAGGGACAGTCACTTTGACACTTCATCAAAAGCTGAAGTTTGTCAAGAACGACAAGATGGTCATAGTATGCTGAGAATAGGCTTTAATTGTAAGCAATCTATCGTCATTCTCATATTTAGAACCAAAAGAGGTTATTAGAACCCAATTTTAAGCACTCTTTGTGGGCAATGAGAATCATAAAAAAGGAACGTCAATTTCCTCGTACAAAGAAGCTCTACAAATAATGGGAAGCATTGGCATAAAAGGATGGGGGTAAGTTGTGATTCCTGTTGATAACAAGACAAGAAAAGGTCTCGGTTTTTCTCTAGCATTTACCAAGACTACAAAAAAGGATGAAATTGTCCGTCCCATTCAAGATTTCTTCCACAGTGGAGGCTTCCTCCACCCGATTTCTCAAAAAGTCCACACCATTGAGGAAAATGATTCTTCTGATACAGATGAAGAATGGAAATCCTATTTCAACGATGAAGGATATATATCTCAGGAAGAAACGTACATGCCATTCTGCTCTCCAAAGCAAAGTCCCTGATATATACCATGATCAGACGTCAGAATAATCTATAGAGATTGCGATCCTGAGGGATGTCGTGCTCCACCCAACTCATTGGAAGAAGATACTCTGATGAAAGACAACTTCGATTACAACTCATATGATCCTGCCCATTTGGGAACCTTACATAGAAGGCTCAGGGAAAAAGAGTCAGCCAGAGGATGCATATCTGCTGAATGACTTTGAGAAAAATCCACCTGTTCTCCCAGAATTTTGGAAACCTTACCAGGAAAATTCTGAAAATGTCAAACATCATGTTGATGAAGTTGCAAGAATCACTGGACAAGAATTTATCAACTTTGCATTTCCTGAGGTCAATGTCATTGAAAAAGATTATTTGTTTATCCCCTCAGAAACTTGGGATACTTTGGGGCAACCAAGCAGCAAGTACGACTTTCTAGTGAAATATATTGCTCCAGAAAGCTCTCGCATCAGATATGAGGACATCCAGCCAACAGGATGGGGAGATCCACTTGAAAATAAAAATACTGAAGAAGATACAACAGAGGAGTCCTCTTATGATAGATCTACATGGGAAGAAGACTCTAGTTATCCAACTCCGCCAGAAATTAGTGTCATTACTGAAGACAATCTTGGAAAAAAATATCGGACTTTGTGATCCACAAATGAGTTCGTCACAATTGGGTTGCGGTTGATGTCTCAAATATCGTTCATAAATCAAAGTAATTGTCTCGTCTTTGTTTTGATCTTTCACTTTTCCTGGGTGAAAAGGATGTTTTATAGGGCTTTCTTTTTTGTAAATACCCCTCTTCACTCCGCCTAGAGCGAAAGAGTTTTGTTTTATAGGGTCTGTGTTTCCAAAATCGACAAATCATAAATAAGAATGTCATTCTGAATTCCTATATTTATTGCTATTTTCAGTTTTCTCTTTTCCAGAAAATGGCAATCCTAAAAAAAACCCAAAAATAAAAATAAGCATTTTTCAAAATACACTGCATACACTTTTGCATTCTCTCTATCTTTTCTATAAAAAGAATCATCACGTTATGCAGATGATTTGTTTTAAACCCCATTGAAACATACGATCCAATGCCTTCTCCCAACTTTGAGTTCCCAGTATTTGAAGCTGAAGAAGAAGGGGACGAAGAAATTCTAGATGAGATCTCTTGATTACTAAAAAATGAGGAGAAATCCATTCAACCTTACAAAGAACCATTCGAAACGGTCAATTTGGGTTCAGAAGAGGAGAGAAAAGAAGTTAAGATTGGAGCATTACTTAGTCCAACCGTCAAAGAAGGCCTGATAGAACAGCTAAAAGAATTTTCAGATGTGTTTGTGTGGTCCTACCAAGACATGCCAGGGTTGGATACCATCATCGTGGAACATCACTTACCACTAAAGCCAGAATGTCCTCCGGTCAAACAAAAATTGAGAAGGACTCACCCAGATACGGCCATCAAAATTAAGGAAGAAGTGTAGAAGCAGATCGACGCAGGTTTCCTTGCCACCTCAGAATATCCTTAATGGCTAGCTAACCTAGTGTCAGTTCCCAAGAAAGATGGATAAGTCACAATTTTCGTAGACTACAGAGATTTAAATAAAGTAAGTCTAAAGGATGATTTCCCCTACCACACATTGACATGCTAGCTGATAGCACAGCAAAATTTAAAGTCTTCTCCTTCATGGATGGATTTTCGGGCTATAATCAAATCAAAATGGCACCAGGAGACATGGAGAAAACTTCATTCATCACCCCATGGGGCACCTTTTGTTACAAAGTAATGTCGTTCGGTCTAAAGAACGTAGGAGCAACTTATCAAAGGGTTATGATAACTTTGTTTCACGACATGATGCACAAAGAAATTAAAGTGTATGTCGATGACATGATTGCCAAATCTAAAACAGAAGAAGAACATGTGGAACATCTAACAAAGTTATTCCAACGTCTGAGAAAATACAAACTCCGCTTGAATCCCAATAAGTGTATATTCGGTGTTCGTTCAAGAAAACTCTTGGGATTCATCGTCAGCCAAAAAGGAATTGAGGTTGATCCTGACAAAGTCAATGCCATTCAAGAAATGCCTTATCCAAAGATTGAAAAACAAGTAAGAGGATTTTTGGGACTTCTGAATTACATTTCGAGATTCATATTCCTCATAAACACGACATGCGTGCCAATTTCCAAACTACTTAGAAAAAACCAAAGTTGTATATGGACAGAATATTTCCAAAAGGCTTTCGACAGCATCAAAGAATATCTGTTAAAACCGCCTATTTTGTCCCCTCTAGTGGAAGGAAGACCACTGATCATCTACTTAACAGTCTTGGAAGATTCAA
Source organism: Lathyrus tuberosus (assembly GCA_022829125.1). Lineage (NCBI taxonomy): Eukaryota > Viridiplantae > Streptophyta > Magnoliopsida > Fabales > Fabaceae > Lathyrus > Lathyrus tuberosus. The sequence continues at coordinate 1,837,837 of JALAZF010000390.1, forward strand.
TGGGCTGTGTACTTGGCCAACAAGACGAAACAAAAAGAAAATAGTCTTTCATTTATTACTTAAGCAAGAAGTTCACAGACTATGAAATTCGATACACTATGCTCGAGAAAAATTGATGCGCTCTAGCTTGGACAGCTAAATGTCTTCGCTAATATATGATTTGCACACAACTTGGTTAATCTCCAAAATAGATCCAATTAAGTACGTCTTCGAAAAGCCTACTTTAACGGGAAGGATTTCCCATTGGCAGATGTTGTTATCAGAATACGACATCGAGTACCATGCTAAGAAAGCCGTCAAAGGAAGTGTTTTAGCCAATCATCTGGCTCATCAATCGATTGATGATTAGGAATCAATAAAATTTGACTTCCCATATGAAGATTTAATGTATCTAAAAATGAAATATTGCGATGAACCGCTACCAAACGAAGGGCCAGAGCCAGGATCCCAATGGGGACTATTATTCAACGGAGATGTCAACGCTTATGGAAATGGAATTAGGGCAATCATTGTTACACCTCAGGGTACCCATATTCCTTTCACTGTCAGATTGGCATTTAAGTGTACAAACAATGAGGCTAAATATGAAACTTGCATCATGGGTCTCGAAGAAGGTATCGACTTAAGGATAAAGAATTTGGATGTGTATGGAGACTCAGCCCTGGTTATAAATCAGATCAAAGAAGAGTGGGACACACGTCAACTTTGGTTGATTCCTTACAAAGATTACGCAAGAAGGTTGTTACCCTTCTTCAACAAGATTGATTTTCATCATATTCCTCGTGAAGAAAACCACATGGCTGATGCACTAGCTACCCTATCCTCCATGATTAGTGTGAATCGATGGAATGATGTACCCAAGATTGACATAATGCACCTTGATAGGCCCACTTACATATTGCAGTAGAAGCCGTCATCAATGATAAACCATGGTATCATGATATCAAATGCTTCCTTCAAAGACAAGAATGCCCGCCCGGGGGCATCAAGAAAAGATAGGAAGACTCTCAGAAGATTAGCTGGTAACTTCCTCTGAACAATGATGTGCTCTACAAAGGAAACTTCGACATTGTTTTGCTCAGATGCATGGACAAACACGAAGCAAACATGCTAATGAAAGAGATTCATGAAGGTTCCTTTGGCACTCATGCCAATGGGCATACAATGGCAAGAAAAATTCTGAGAGCAGAATATTATTGGCTAACTGTAATACCCCATAAATTCTTTTACTCTGGATAATATTAGTTGTGATCAACTGAGTCCCAGTGTGCTCTGAGAAATTATCTGCAGAGATAATTTGAGTAACGGTTGAACTTAGAGTAAATCCAATTAATATTATCTGACTCTGAGATATTTCAATATTTGGACTTTAGAGACTTTTTGGACAGTTAGTAGTGTTGTTAATTGATAATGTTTACTATATCTTTTACTTTTCCTCTCATTTTCCACTAGAACCAAAGAAAGGAAAGGATAGAAAGAGTTTTGGAGAGAAAGAAAAGAGAAGGAAAGGAAGAGAAAGAGAGGAAAGCTCAAGATCAAGAACATCATCAAATCTTCATCCAATCATCTTCAAATCTTCACCATCTTCATCTCTTCAAGGTGGGTTCTAGATAGATGCTTTTGTTTTAGATTTTTCTTGGATTTTAAGACTTAGGTTAGATTTGTAAAGAAATTGGATTAATTGCAAAATCTTGGAAATTAACGGTTGAAATGTGTTATAAACTGAGTAGTATAAGTTATATGAGTGTAGAATCATTTATGTTTGATTGTGGGATGTGTGGATATGTTTTGGTGGGGTTTTGGAACCATGGGAGATCAGCTGTTACGCTGATGAACTTTCTGCATTTCCCAGATTTGCACTGCGAATCCCCCAGCAAAGGGGAAATCGTGGACTTGCTGGCAGCTTCGCACTACGAATGTAGTAGCGAACGTTCGCCAGTGGTTCGCACTGCGAACCTTATGTTGTTTTTGCTACTGCCTTGGTTCGCCAGCGTTCGCACTGCGAATGGGGCAGCGAACAAGTGTTGGCTAGGCGTTCGTTGGACGCTTCGCACTGCGAATGGAGTAGCGAGCATTCGCTGGCTTCCTCGCAATGCGAATATAGCAGAACGTCCATATTGTTTCTTGCATAACTTTTGACTCGTTTATCCATTTTGCGTATTCTTGGTGTCGTTGTGAAGCTAGGAACGTATTCTAGCTAATGGTAGTGAGAAACCTATGTTTATTTCCCGATTAAATAAATCGGAGGGAACCTTGAATTCGTGTAATGTGTGATATGTTGTATTATGTGTTTCCCTTATGTGTGTATGCTAAAATACGAAGTAGGTAGAGTGAGGAATATTACCGTAAACAGTGTCGACAATGTAGATGGAATAAACACTAGTATGGAACATGTGTGTTACCCGTTTGGTTGTGATAAGGCGTAATGGCCTGGTGATTGTCGAATACAATCACGTCTGTGAAAGATCACGTAATCGTAACCGGTTATCTTGTGAGTGCGTTTCATGGGTCTCGAGCTCCTCAGAAACATGTGCACAACTACTTGGCAGGTTTGATTCTCGCGTGCAGTATGAATGGCGCTCTGGAAGCGTATGCTTGCGACGGTTAATGGCTCGTGTGAAGTGACGGTTCATAACGGTTAATGGCCCGTAGAACTCGAATCCATTCGTATATCAAGTAGGTTACCAGGATCCATGACTCGGGTTGACTTCTAGACGTAGAAGCGGACGACAAAAGGGGATGCCTTGGTGTGGTTACCGATTAGTGATAGTGTGGGTTGATGAACTCATGACATGTTCCCATATAGTGTGTGTGTACTCAAAGTCACTTCCCTTTCCCTTTGACTTGAGTTAGGCTTATTAGAACCTTGTAAAGCCGAGAGGACTATAAGATAGCGAACTCACTGAGATTCGATGTATCTCACCCCACTGTTGTTGTTTACATCACAGGTTCTGCAGGTTCGACGAAGGATAAGGACAAAGTGGTTTGACTTTTCCTGACGGATCATAGCTTTTGAGATGGCATGGCTTCCGCTATGGCGTTTTATTTTGAGATCATTATATTGATCTAGTTCTAAGTGCATTTTGGGACATCTTGTATACGTTATGCCGTAGGATTTAGAACTTTGTATTTAGGGCATTTTGTGTATACAATGTGTTGACTAGGAACTTGTACACATATATTTCAGTACCAAACGTATTATTCATGTATGATATATGCTTTGATGTATGTATGTATATGTGGGCGTTACAGTTGGTATCAGAGCAGGTCGTATCCTCGACCTAGCCATGAAATAGTATAAGTGTTTCTTTCCGTTTCATATGTATTGTGTCACCATTGGTCTTATGTGTTATATTTATGGTATTGAGCCTGATCAACTTAATCCTATCTGTATGAAATTTAGGAACACGGCCGATCGGCGCAGAAACAACCGTGGTAGACCAAGAACTACTCCAGCAGGGATAAATCCTCCAGGGGACGAAGGGAATGCCCCTCTGTATCAATTTATGCAGTAGATGCAGCAACAACAGAATCAGTTTGTGCAGCAAATGGTACAGTAAATGGCTGGTGGTGTGCATCCTCCAGTGGTTGTTCCTGAAGCTGCAGGGGGAACCTTTAGGGATTTCATTCGTATGAATCCTCTGGAGTTTATGGGAGGGTTAGATCCAGTAAAGGTTCACGAATGGATATCCGGTATGGAGCGGATTATCTTGAACGTCCAGTGTAGTGAAGAAAATAAGGTTGTCTTCGCTTCTCACTTGTTAAAGGGTCCTGCTATGAGATGGTGGGAAAGCGCTTCAGCCTTGATGACAATTCAAGAGGTACCGAAAGTGTGGGAATAGTTTAAGATAACATTCATGGAGAAGTATTTTTGAAGTTCCTTAAGGTCTAAAAAAGAATTCGAATTTCAACAGTTGAGACAAGGCAACTTGACCGTGGGTTCTTATGCGGAGAAGTTCGAGGTTATGACTGCTTATTCTAGACAGGCCATGTATGCCCCTAATGAAAGGTGGAAGATTGATCAGTTTCTGTTTGGTTTAAGGGCTGAAATTTCACATAGTGTGTCCTAGAGAGAATTCACTAGCTATGTTGAATTATTACGACAGTGTTATGTGGCAGAGCATAGTTTGAAGAAGGTACAAGCGGAAGGAGAATTAAGTAGGGCAAATCAAAGTGATCGTGGGCGACCGAATCAACAATTTAGACCGAGACAACAATCTTTCAAAGGGAAACAAGTTCAGAGTTCTTAGACTAGCGTGCCTCCGGTATGCCGTACTTGTGGTAGAAATCATCAGGGGAGGTGTGGTATCGAAGGTGTGAGGTGTTATCAGTGTCAGAAAATGGGCCATTTGGCGAGAGGCTGTCCTCAAAAGAAGAATACCGGGCGAGTGTATACCTTGGATGCGAGGAAAACAAAGGGTGATAACTCTCTGATTGCTGGTACGTGTTTTGTGAATGGAAATCCTTGCTTTGTTTTATTTGATTGTGGAGCTACACACTCCTTTGTATCGATGCAATGTGTGAAGCAGCTTGGGTTGCAAGCGGTTCCGTTGTCTCCACCCATGGTGGTTACTACTGCCATGGGTGAGATTGTTGAAACACCGTTGATGTGTGAAAATTGTGTATTATCGGTGAATGAGAGAGTCTTCCAGATTGATCTTATCTGTTTGCCGCTTAAGAAAGTGGATGTTGTTCTGGGAATGGATTGACTTTCTACTAATTCGGTTTTTATCAGTTGTGAGGAGAAGTTAATTATTATTCCGTCCAATAAGGCTTCTTCGAAGGATGTGTTAACTACTATTTTAAAAGGTACGGTTGGAATGATTAATTTCTTGTTTGAGGAGGAAAAATCTGTTCTTTTGATTCTTACTAAGGAGGAGAGTAATAACCGTTAAGTTGCGAGTATTCCGGTAGTTTGTGACTTTCCTGAAGTTTTCCCCGAGGATATCACTTCTCTTCCTCCGGAGTGGGAAGTGGAGTTCTCTATTGACCTGATACCAGGAACGGCCCCAATATCCGTTTCTCCTTATTGGATGGCACCACTTGAATTAAGAGAATTAAAGGAACAATTGGAAGAGTTGTTGGCGAAGCATTTTGTTCGACCCAGTGTTTCACCCTGGGGAGCTCTAGTGTTATTGGTAAAGAAAAAGGATGGTGGAATGCGGTTGTGTATTGATTACCGTCAGTTGAATAAAGTCACCATCAAGAACAAATACCCATTACCAAGGATAGATGATCTGTTAGATCAGTTGAAAGGAGCTTGTGTGTTCTCGAAGATTGATTTACGGTCGGGTTATCATTAGATTCGGGTGAAGAATTCAGATGTACCAAAGACTGCGTTTAGAACCCGTTACGGTCATTATGAATTTTTGGTGATGCCTTTTGGTGTGACGAATGCCCCGGCAGTTTTCATGGATTATATGAATCGGATATTTCAACCTTACTTGGACCAATTTGTGGTGATTTTCATTGATGACATTCTTATCTATTCTCGTGACCCTCAAGAGCACGGTGAACACCTAAGAATCGTTTTATCCATTTTGCAAGAGAGACAACTTTTTGCTAAGTTAAGTAAATGTGAGTTATGGATGTCGGAGGTTAATTTTCTTGGACATGTTATATCTCAGGGAGGTGTAGCGGTTGACCCATCAAAAGTGGAAGCAGTGAATAAATTGGGAGAGACCGAAGAATGTGTCTGAAGTTAGAAGCTTTTTGGGACTAGTAGGTTATTATAGAAGGTTTATTAAAGGATTTTCCCAACTGGCTTTACCGATGACGAGACTTACTCGGAAGGATTATCCGTATGAATGGAATTCGGCCTGTGAGCAAAGTTTTATAAGCTTGAAAGAGAGATTGACGACCGCTCCTGTTTTGGTTATTCCTGATCCTAGCAAGTCGTATGAGGTATATTGTGATGCATCGAAGATGGGATTAGGAGGGGTGCTAATGCAAGATGGACATGTAGTGGCTTATGCTTCTAGACAGTTGAAAGTCCATGAAGAGAATTATCCAACGCATGATCTAGAATTGGCGGCAGTTGTATTTACCTTGAAGGTGTGGCGTCACTATTTGTATGGTGTACGTTTTGAGATGTTTAGCGACCACAAGAGCTTACAGTACCTCTTTAATCAGAAGGAGTTGAACATGCGTCAACGGAGGTGGATGGAATATTTGAAAGATCATGACTTGGAACTAAGATACCATCCGGGTAAAGCGAATAAGGTGGCAGATGCTTTAAGTAGGAAAGTGTTGCACAGTGCCGACTTGATGATGCTAGAGTATACCATATTGGAGAAATTTTGAGATCTAAATCTTCAATTTAATTGGACTCCTAATTGTGTGATTTTGGGGAATTTGGATATCAATTCTACTCTTAGGGAAGAAATCCAACAAGAGCAAGGGTTAGATGCGAAGTTGCAAGGAGTGTTATTGCAACCGGGTTTTGTGCGAGATACCGACAGAGTTATTGTATTTAACCGAAGGATTTATGTTCCGAATAACACGGAGTTAAAAAGGAGGATTTTGGATGAAGCGCATAAGAGTGTTTTTACTATACATCCGGGATCTTCAAAGATGTACCGAGATCTAAAGAGAGACTATTGGTGGTCCGGGATGAAAATAGATATTGCGGTATATGTGTCGGAATGTGCGGTGTGTCAATAAGTGAAGATCGAGCACCAGAGACCGGGTGGCTTGTTGCAACCTTTAGAAATTCCGGTGTGGAAATGGGATAGTATTTCGATGGACTTCGTGGTGGGTTTACCACGTGCGCAAGGAGGTTATGATTTGATTTGGGTAATAGTAGATCGGTTAACGAAGTCTGCTCATTTCTTAGCTGTGAAAACTACCTACAAGGCGAGTCATCTCGCAAGGTTGTTTATTTCGGAGATAGTAAGATTGCATGGTATTCCTACTACTATCGTTTCAGATAGAGATCCAAAATTTACTTCGAGATTTTGGAGAGCTTTTCAACAAGCTATGGGGACGAAGTTGTGTTTGAGTACGTCGAATCATCCGCAAACGGATGGTCAGACGGAATGAATAATACAAACCATGGAAGACATGTTGAGAGCTTGTGTACTTGAAAATGGAGGGAATTGGATGGAACTTTTGCCGTTGATTGAGTTCTCTTATAATAACAGTTATCATGCAAGTATTGGTACGACACCTTATGAGGCGTTGTATGGAAGGAAGTGTAGGACACCGTTGTGTTGGGCGGAGGTTGGTGAAGATAGGATGTTGGGACCCGAGATTATTCACGAAACCACGGAGAAGATTAGGATGATCTGTGAAAAGGTTAAGCAAGCACAAGATCGCCAGAAGAGTTATGCGGATAACAGAAGAAGACATTTAGAATTTGAAGAAGGCGATCACGTGTTTTTGAAGGTTACTCCGAGATTGCGGTTGAAAGGACCGTTTCAGTCGCGGAAGTTAAGTCCGAGATATGTGGGACCATATCAGATTTTGGAAAGAATTGGTGAATTAGCCTACAGATTAGCTTTACCGCCTTCTCTGTCAGAGATGCATGACGTTTTTCATGTATCTCAGCTTCGGAAATTTGTCCCAGATCCTCTTCAGCCAATTTTTCCAGATTCAATAGGGATAGAAGCAGATTTGACCTTTGAGCCTCAACCGAGTCGTATCACCGGAAGAGAAACTAAAGTGTTAAGGAATAAAGAGATTCCTCTTGTTAAGGTCCAGTGGGATGAGACGCATCCGGGTGATGCAACTTGGGAGTTGGAATCGGAGATGCGGGAGGTCTATCCTCATCTTTTCAGGTAATTATTTTAAATTCGTGGGCGAATTTCTATTTAAGGGGGGAGGATGTAATACCCCGTAAATTCTTTTACTCTGGATAATATTAGTTATGATCAACTGAGTCCCAGTGTGCTCTGAGAAATTATCTGCAGGGATAATTTGAGTAACGGTTGAACTTAGAGTAAATCCAATTAATATTATCTGACTCTGAGATATTTCAATATTTGGACTTTAGAGACTTTTTGGACAGTTAGTAGTGTTGTTAATTGATGATGTTTACTATATCTTTTACTTTTCCTCTCATTTTCCACTAGAACCAAAGAAAGGAAAAGATAGAAAGAGTTTTGGAGAGAAAGAAAAGAGAAGGAAAGGAAGAGAAAGAGAGGAAAGCTCAAGATCAAGAACATCATCAAATCTTCATCCAATCATCTTCAAATCTTCACTATCTTCATCTCTTCAAGGTGGGTTCTAGATAGATGCTTTTGTTTTAGATTTTTCTTGGATTCTAAGACTTAGGTTAGATTTGTAAAGAAATTGGATTAATTGCAAAATCTTGGAAATTAACGGTTGAAATGTGTTATAAATTGAGTAGTATGAGTTATATGAGTGTATAATCATTTATGTTTGATTGTGGGATATGTGGATATGTTTTGGTGGGGTTTTGGAACCATGGGAGATCAGCTGTTACGCTGATGAACTTTCTGCATTTCCCAGATTCGCACTGCAAATCCCCCAGCGAAGGGGAAATCGTGGACTCGCTGGCAGCTTTGCACTACGAATGTAGTAGCGAACGTTCACCAGTGGTTCGCACTGCGAACCTTACGTTGTTTTTGCTACTGCCTTGGTTCGCCAGCGTTCGCACTGCGAATGGGGCAGCGAACAAGTGTTGGCTAGGCGTTCGCTGGACGCTTCGCACTGCGAATGGAGTAGCGAGCATTCGCTGGCTTCCTCGCAATGCGAATATAACAGAACGTCCATATTGTTTCTTGCATAACTTTTGACTCGTTTATCCGTTTTGCGTATTCTTGGTGTCGTTGTGAAGCTAGGAACGTATTCTATCTAATGGTAGTGAGAAACCTAAGTTAATTGCCCGATTAAATAAATCGGAGGGAACCTTGAATTGGTGTAATGTGTGATATGTTGTATTATGTGTTTCCCTTATGTATGTATGCTAAAATACGAAGTAGGTAGAGTGAGGAATATTACCGTAAACAGTGTCGACAATGTAGATGGAATAAACACTAGTATGGAACATGTGTGTTACCCGTTTGGTTGTGATAAGGCGTAATGGCCTGGTGATTGTCGAATACAATCACGTCTATGAGAGATCACGTAATCGTAACCGGTTATCTTGTGAGTGCGTTTCATGGGTCTCGAGCTCCTCTGAAACATGTGCACAACTACTTGGCAGGTTTGATTCCCGCGTGCAGTACGAATGGCGCTCTGGAAGCGTATGCTTGTGACGGTTAATGGCCTGTGTGAAGTGACGGTTCATAACGGTTAATGGCCCGTAGAACCCGAATCCATTCGTATTTCAAGTAGGTTACCAGGATCCATGACTCGGGTCGACTTCTAGGCGTAGAAGCGGACGGGAAAAGGGGATGCCTTGGTGTGGTTACCGATTAGTGATAGTGTGGGTTGATGAACTCATGACATGTTCCCATATAGTGTGTGTGTACTCAAAGTCACTTCCCTTTCCCTTTGACTTGAGTTAGGCTTATTAGAACCTTGTAAAGCCGAGAGGACTATAAGATAGCGAACTCACTGAGATTCGATGTATCTCACCCCACTGTTGTTGTTTACATCACAGGTTCTGCAGGTTCGGCGAAGGGTAAGGACAAAGTGGTTTGACTTTTCCTTACGGATCGTAGCTTTTGAGATGGCATGGCTTCCGCTATGGCGTTTTATTTTGAGATCATTGTATTGATCTAGTTCTTAGTGCATTTTGGGACATCTTGTATACGTTATGCCGTAGGATTTAGAACTTTGTATTTAGGGCATTTTGTGTATACAATGTGTTGACTAGGAACTTGTACACATATATTTCAGTACCAAACATATTATTCATGTATGATATATGCTTTGATGTATGTATGTATATGTGGGCGTTACACTAACAATGGAATCTGATTGCTAAAAATACATGAGGAAGTTTCATAAGTGTCAGATATATGCCGACAAAATTCATGTACCGCGAACGCATCTCAAAGTTCTTTCTTCTCCATGGCCTTTTTCTATATGGGGAATTGACATGATTAGCATGATTGAACCCAGGGCTTCAAACGGACATCGGTTCATCCTGGTAGCCATTGGTTACTTTACCAAATGGGTCAAAGCAGCATCATACACCAATGTGACTAAACAAGTGGTGATCCGATTTATCAAGAATAATCTCATTTGTCGATATGGTGTTCCAAGCTAGATCATTAATGATAATGGATTGAACTTGAACAACAAGATGATGAAAGAATTATGTGTTGAGTTCAAAATTAAACACCATAACTCATCTCCTTACCGACCTAAAACGAATGGACCGGTAGAAGCAGCTAACAAAAATATCAAGAAGATCATTTAGAAAATGGTTGTAACCTAAAAAGATTAGCGTGAGAGGTTACTATTTTCTCTTCATGGTTATCGCACATCTGTTCTTACTTCAACAGGGGCAACCCCTTTCTCTCTAGTATATGGCATGGAAGCAGTGTTTCCCATAGAAGTAGAGATACCATCAATAAGAATCTTGATAGAAGCCAAGCTAACAGAAGCTGAATGGTGTCAAAGAAGATACGATGAACTGAACATAATTGAAGAAAAAAGAATGACGACTTTATGCCATGGTCAGTTATATCAATAAAGGATGAAGAAAGATTTTGACAAAAAGGTCCGACCTCGAGTATTCAGAAGAGACGACCTCGTGCGCAAAAAGATCCAATCATTTCTCACTGATTCCAGGGGCAAATGGACTCCAAATTACGATGGCCCCTATGTTGTTAAGAAAGCCTTTTCAGGCAGTGCTTTGATACTCTCAACCATGGATGAAGAAGAGTTTACCTACCCCACAAATGTTGATGTAGTCAAGAAATACTTCGCCTAAATAAATAAATAAACGTCTCGTTGGACTGATAACCCGAAAGGGCGGTCCAAGCAAAATTAGAGACAACAACAGAAAATAAACATCCTGATAGATTGTAAACCTGAAAAAAAAGGGTAATCTAGGAAAAAGTTAGGGATTTATGGCAAGTAACTGCATCTGACTAAGATTGGATCATCAGAAGTAACGTCATCTGTCAAGAAATCCTCAATCAGAAGTCACCTTCAGTAGAATCTCAAGATACTCATAATTCAATGTTGTTAGAAGGATAGCGGTCATTATGTTTCAATGTAACCCCTTTCCCTTTAAATTACCATTTTCTAAACTTTTTAATGCTCCATGGTATCACGCATTAGGCTTATTACCATTCTATCAATAAAAATTTGAGCCCCTGTTCCCCTTTGTTTGCAATTCTCATTTATTTTGCTTTGTAAAATGACATTTTAATATGATCAACATTCTTGAAACAAAAAAAATGAATTTACTTTTGTTTTCAAAACGGAAATTCCAAATTTACTTCTCCTTTTAAAATAAAGATGGCAATTTCTTTTTAATTAATGAACACAAGAAAGAACATCAACAGCTTCTCCGAAAGCAATCAAACTTTAAAATGTAGAATCAAAATATTCCTTATGATCACCATATCCCGAGTGGAGGATCAATTACTTCAGATTAATGAGATAGAGTATCCCACCTATCACTCCCCAAGAGTCGCATTTTGTTATTACCAAGAATGTGAAAAGCTCAGTAGCAGGAATTTGTTCCCTCAATAGATCAACGATACCTTTTATCCCCCCAGAGTGGCCGAGTATCCAGTTGTACTCATCACCGGTCTATATGTCATGTCTATTTTGTCAGCATAAGCATTTCATACATACATCATGCATAATTGATTCATGTTCATATTCATTTTTCATCTCATATTTTCAATCACTTTGGTCATGTCTATCCCCGAGTGATAAGTGTCTTTTCTCCATTAGAGTTATCAGCCTTAGGAAGAAAAGATATCTTCTTTCTAAAAATCCCCACTGAGCTTGATCATCGTGTAAGATTTTCCTTTCCACATTTGGAAAGGATAAAATCTGAGTTTGAGTTCTTTCCTCATTGGGAATTGTCTCGTCTAAACAATCTCTCTCCCGTTTATTCTTGGATTGAAATCGGTCCTCGACCACTTTGATAACTTAGACCTCTGAAAGGCAAGAAGACATTTGGTTATACGCCTTTGGAACTTCACTCTTCGCCATTGAAAATGATATTTTGCTTTCCCAGATTAAGGAAAATCCTTCGCGGAAGTGTCATACCCTAAATTTTGACCACAAGGTTTCCCATCATTGTGAAAATCATCACCACAATATGGAGGTACCTTCATACCCCATCAATCCCCTCAAAGATTGTTGTGTGTTCACTCTAGCCAAGAATTAGGGTTTTTTGAGCCTTCTCAGAGCACTCAGGCAAAGGATCAATCAAGAATTGACATGATCTTCAACTTGTCAAGCCTCTCAAACATCCCTGAAGGATCAAGAGGTCTCCCACGTCAAGAGTCTAACACAAAAATATAACATTTCAAGTTGATCAAGCCTCAAGATCATCAGTGTCACCAAATTAGGGTTTTGATCAACCAAGGCCTCCAAAGAAAAATTTCCATCTGGGCATGAGCCAATACTTCAAAACATGATTCAAGAAGCTCAAAAGAACCTCATTAGTCCATTCATAAGTTCAAAATATCCTCAGGGGATGCATTCATCATAAATCAGGAATTAGGGTTTTAACCTAATTCAATCCCCAAGTTGACTTTTGGAGCAAGGCATGAGCCAAGACCTCAAGAGATGCTTTAAGGACCTCAAATGCATCATATTTATCCATTCATAAGTTTGAATTGATTTAAAGAATTTGGTTTATAAGCAATATAAGGATTCAAATTCACCTGAACCACAAATTAGGGTTTATGGGAAAAAGTCAACCGTACCTTTGACTTTTGACCAAAACACGATCTTAAACCTTGGGACATGACTCAAGACACTCTAAGACACCTATGGAATCCATCTATTAGGTTTAATTTAGCCCAAGGACTTGATTTCATAAAGGATCACAAAGTTCAAAATTCATCTTATATAAAAAGTCAACTGTGATCAAAACCAAGTTTGACTTTTGGGATATTTTGACAAACATGGCTTCTTTAAGCCAAGAAAAGTGTTAACTTGTGATTTGGATAATCATCAATCAAGAAAAATAAAGAAAAGTGAGGTTACTTGCAAAAAGGGCAACCTTGAGAAACTTAAAATTTCACTAAGTTATGGAAGAAAGTGATTTTTACCCAACATTGCAAGGCCATAACTTGTGATCTAAGCAACCATTTTCTTCCATCCAAAGCTCAAATGAAAGATCTCATTACATACTACAAAAGTGTCTTACTGATCCGTGGTAAAAAAATGCCTAGATTTTGAGTTATAAGACCATAAAGTTAGGGTTTCATAAGATTTGAACTTTGACACTTAGAAAAATTTTAGGCAAAATTTGTCTCATGTTTTGTCCAACTTTGGAGGGATTTTTTATTATGATCTACAAGGAATCAAGACCAAATGTAAACATCAAAGTTGAAGTATGATATACAAGTTTTCCAAAGAGTACACGAACATCCATTGATTCAACTGGAGCAAGGAGTTATGAACCTCACAATATGCCTTGATACAAACTATTTTTTTACAGCATTTGCACATGACTTGTATCCCACAATTTCTTGAGGCAGTTTTGGACACTTGCATCATTGGATTTCTGTCCAATATCAACTTAAATGATGAAGAATCTGAACCATAAGGTCAATTAGTCAAGAATCCTATCCCTTTAGCATGTGATCATCAATGTTGCAAATCTAAAATCCAATTTTGTCATATGGCATTGAAAGGATGCATTGAGGTGTCATAAACCAAGCCATATCAGTCCAAATGAGTCAAGATTTATCAAAGGATCAGAAGACCTAAACCTGCAAAGTATAGCTCAAGTCAATGGCAAGAGGAGACTTTGAACACAGCCATATCCATTGGACAATAGGGCCCCCATTCACTATTCCTTGCAAAACAAACTTCCCCTACTATAAATAGAGGCCATTTCTGATGTTTCAAAACACACCAAAACAATACCAAAGCCTTGTTTTCTCATTCTCCATCTCTTACTTCAAATTTCAAAGTTTCAAGGATCAAACTTGAAATTCTCAAAACCATAGCTTGAACCACTCAAACCACTATCCAAACACATCATAAATCATTCATTGGAGGTGTTCAAACCTTCATCTTTATCTCACAACACCAAAATCAGAAAGTCAACCCTCAAAACCTTAAATTTTGACTTTTCTGCATTTTCCAAGACATGTCTTGATTCAATCACTTTCAAAGCCAAATAACACTTCAAACACTCTCCAAATATCATCCCTAAACTGTTCCAACAAGTGTTCCTCAACTGTAATACCAATTGAGGGAGTTGCCATTTTGGTCACTTTTATCAATTTTGCAAGAAGGAGCCAGTTTCTGTTTCAGAGGTTTCCTTTTGATTTGGATCATCCTAAAAGCTTCTAAGGGGTCTATTAAGAGTGTCCAAGGTATTGGATTACTTTTGTCACAAGTATCTTCAAAGATAGCAAGTGGAGCTTCAAGAGGTAAGTGCATAACAACTTGAATTTTGGGAAATATGCATTGCTTTGATGTACATTGATCATGAACATGTCATACATATCATATTTGTTGTGTTTGAACTAAATTTCCATGCTATTATTTCTTGTATGGAGTTGTAGCATAAAACTTCCAAATATTGACCTATTTTGAAACCACTATCGGGTTTTAAAATGTAGCCATTTTTTGAAAATTTCAAGACCACCATTGGATTCCTCATGAAATTCTAGGTAGGATCCATCTTTATTTCATCCATTTTCATGGAGAAATAAGAAAGTTATGGCATTCTTGCAAAGGCACAAAAACTGGCCTCCCTTGGGCAAGAGCCAGGCCATGGCGCTTTGGCTTGACCTAGAAATCAGGTCACCCATATATGTTTATGGGGTGGTTTTGATACACGGATGTATCACCACCCCAGTGGTAGCAGTATGTGTTTTCATGTGTGTTTATGTTGGAGGGCGTGGGTTCAACACCAACCCATGCCATTTTGTCCAATTTTTCACATTTTTATTATTTTTTGATATTTTCCATATTATTTTTAATAATTATTTTTTTAATCAATTTTAATTATTTTAAAATGATTTTTTGCACAAAATCACTCACACATTAAAAATATTTTATTCACCAAAAAATCACAAAAAATATTTTTATTTGATATATTTTTAAAATATTTTAAAGAATTTTATTTTAATTTATTTTAAACATTTTAAATAATTTCTTTTTCTTGACTTTTCAAAACCAATTTGATTTTAAATCATCATGTGAATAAAACCTCATTTTCTAAACCTTAAACATAATTCATAACATGTTTATTGATATTTTTTGGTATTTTTTATCATTTTTAATTGATTTTTCTTTGAAAAATATCTTTAAAAAATGAAATTAGGGTTTTCTATGATTCAATCTTTCTAAACTTAATTTCAAACACACTTGGGCATCTATTAGAGTGTAAGACCCAACCCTCTATGTAAATAAATAAAATTTGGGCCCCTGCTATAGTATAAGTCCCACAACATCTTTCGGTATCGCGGTGCGATCACTGTTTTCAAATGAGTCATCTAGGCCTCTCCGTGAGTATAAGCCCCAAACTTTTGGACATAAACATTGTTTTAAACAATAAACAACCTCCATGGGCCTCTCCTTGAGTTGCAAGCCCCATATCCCTGTTTTCAAAATCATCTATCTGTTTTTAAACTTTTTAAAAACACCTGGGCCTCTCCCCGAGTATAAGACCCAATACTATTCTTTCATTCAAAATATATTAACTTGGGCCTCTTAATAGAGTGTAAGCCCCATCCTTTTTCCTTCTTTTATAAAAAATATTCAAATTACGATGGTACTAAGAGGAGCATTATTCCCGGTGAAACTGCTCTTAGACCACTTGGGCCTCTCTTTGAGTTATAAGCCCCAAACTTTCTTTTAAAATCATTCAAATAACAACAACATTCTTTTTAATACAAATTCAAAATTCAGAGTTTTCTCAAAACTTTCTTCAATTTCTCAAAACCCTAATCATACAGTGATGATCAATACAACCAATCACAATACACTTGGGCCTCTATCCAGAGAATAAAACCCATCACCTTTTCAATGCATACTTATTTATATACCTGTTAAAATTCTTATATGTATATACTTGTGCATACATGTCTAGAGTTCCCTCAGCAGTTAGATCATCCTCAGTTCACACTTAGGTAGAACAGTAGGATACTTATAACTTAGTTCAATCAACTAGTTTATTCTTAGAAAAAGAAGTTCATTTCCCCAGAGAGGATTAATTCCCTATGAAACCTCTTTTGAATTTCTTCAAACCTTAGAACTGTTCAACAAAAAAAGGATTATTTCCCGGTGAAACCTTTCTTGAACTTTTCTTAGGCTTGGACCCACAGGCTTCTTAGAAGTTCCCCACCGCCTCCTCTTGGGATTAGTACAAGGACCCACAGGCTCCCTAGAAGCATCCCAGGCTCCTCTTGGGCTTAGTACAAGGACCCAAAGGCTTCCTAAAAGCATATGAAAGAGTTTAGTTATCTCTACTAGTTCAATCCTCAGGAAAGTCAAAAACTTTAGAACATCCAATCATTCAAGGGTTAATCTTCATCCCTAGAACCCCTAGCCTCCTCTTGGGCATCATATAAAGATCTTTCTTCAACCAGAGTCTACCTTTTCTTAAGAGACTTGGGTAGTCTCATCCTCCTCTTGGGCTTCATACAAGTAGACTTGGAAAGTCTCACCCCCATAGTTTCCTCTTGGACTTCATAACAAGAACCCTCAGGCTTCCTAAAAGCATAGGATAAATCCTAATCATCCTTACCAATACACCACTCCCCAGAAGAGTCAAAACCTCTAAGGAATTCAAGCCTATCATTCTCTAAGGCTCTCCTAATCCTCAATAAAGCTTGGTTTTCATCTTTAAAATCCCCATCCAGGGTCAGGTTATCACCAACAAGTTCCCAAAAGTATCAGAGCCTCATGGCATCTGATAAATCAACTCTTCTCTAATCACCAGCAAGAGTTAGTTTCCCTTTGGATTCCCCAACACAGTTTAGACCTTCTCCTGGATTTCAACAATCCTCAGCAAGAGTCAGCCTCCTCTTAGGCTTCATATAATGATTTAACCAGTCAGCCTCAATCTTGGGCTTTGTACAAGACAAATATCATACTCCCTAGTTGAGTCAGTCTTCTTTAAAGCTATACTCAAACTCTTCAGCTTCATCATCTTGGGCTTCAAACAAGATAAACATCTCCAGTGGAGTGAATCCCCAAACCTTTTTTAGCTTCAACCTCGGGCTTTGATCAAGCACAAAATCCATCATCCCCTCAGATGAGACCATAAGTCCTCTCAGTAGGAGGATATCCCCTCTATACATCACATTTTAAAAACAAACAATTAAACCTTTTTCTAGATAACTGATGTAAGTGGCACACTTATTGATTCAAAATCCAAGTTGGAGTCCTTCCTTTATCATGGCTAAAGTTCTCTTTCATCTAATGGTAAACCTCTGGATTCATAAAGGAAGATTCATAAAGGAAAAAAGTGGCATTGCTCTATACTGAGTTAAAGTTTCTTCCTTTATGACATTTCAATTCTCCTATAAAGGAAGATGTGGCATTGCGGGATTCCACACATCCCAGTTAAAGCAACTTCCCTTATAAATCAACTCTTCAATATTTGTGATGAATCGGTGAGATATCTCCCTTTAGAGATGACAAATTCTCTCTCAGTCACTCTTTTAGCTTCAATCTTGAGCTTTAAACAAGACACAAACACTCCTTTAGCTTCAATCTTGGGCTTTAAACAAGACACAAACACTCCTTTAGCTTCAATCATGGGCTTTGAACAAGACACAAATATCCTTTTAGCTTCAATCTTGGGCTTTGAACAAGACACCAAACATTTTTCCTCCCATAGAATAGGAGGAACTATGATTGCTCTGATTTCCCAAATCTCTTTACGGGAATACGTAGGCATAAGATTGCAAAATCTTAGCGAGCACACAAATGAAAAAAACATAGGTTAAATACCTTCCCAAAAACAATAGAAAACCCAAAAACAACAAAAAAATTTCCTTAGTCCTCCCAAAGGAGAAACTTTCCCCAATCAACAGCAGATAGACTTAAGAAAGCATTTCAAACAGTAGAAAATATGTGTAAATAATGGTTCCTATAGATTACTATAGATACTCTAGGTGTTAATAGCTTCCCCTTGTATAACCAAACCCCGATTCCAGATCTCTTCGCATTTGTTAAAGAAAACACTTGCACGCAGGGTTAGTTTAAGATATCTTCCCCTTCCTTTCAAGCTTCATAGGATAAATACAGAAATCAGAAAGTAGCATTAAAAGCGGTAGTGGTCACATCACTAAAACCGATGTTACTGAAAAATGGCGACTCTGATGGGGAGTATTAGATTTCCTAAGAGGTTTAGGCCTTGCATTGCATTTATTTTTCTGCTACTTTTATTTGCTTTCTCATTTTATATCAATTGTTGTCATACTATCTGTTTATCTTTTATACTTGTTTAAATTACTGTTATTTGGGAATGTGATTAATACACATGTGGTGAGTCCGAGAGCACATTAAGACAAGTGATGGCAAACTCAGGAAGGCTTATAGGGAGTGAGTCCCGACCAAGCTAACTTGAAAGTCCACCGAATCAGTGGAGGTACCCTTTTGGAATTACTGATGTTGAACGAGCAAGTTGTGAAAACATTACTTTTTCCATTGGGCACCTTGAAACCGAGGATTAGTAGACATTTACCCACTTAACCTTTGTTAGGACGTAGTGCGATGACTATCAGGAATAGTTGATATGCGATACTACACTCAAAAGAGATTCATCTTGGGGATATTATAGCTCTCATGAGTCTGTCAGTTTGCTGTTAATATTCTTGAGAGGGGTCAATGATTTTGGGAACCTTTGTTAGAAACTGTTCTACAGGTACAAAAAAAATGGACCCTAGTACACACCTTGGGGATGGGTAGATCCATGACTCCATGGTCGTGACGATGAACCATTAAACCCATGTTTTCAAATGTTTTTGTTTGCTACATTCATGCATCCATGCATTTCATTCATTAAAAATACTTTTTAACTAAAAAAAAATTTCTCTAAAAAGAACTAAAACAATCGTTGAAAATATCAGAAGTTGTGCTATGGATTTCGGTAGGAGAAAAACGCACAAGTACACCTTCAAAATTCCAAAACTGGAAGAACTAAGAAAATTGGGAAGGATGATTACTAATCTTGAAGCTTTCAGAGCTAAGCACGGAGGACTGTTGTCTCTTTTGAAGGTCAACATGGTGGAAGGAGTCCAATCTACATTGGTTCAGTTCTATGATCCAGTATACCACTGCTTCACATTTCCGGATTATCAGCTCACAGCGACACTGGAAGAGTACTCTCATTTGATTAATTTATCTATCACTGATCAAGATCCATTTTTTGGACTGGAAGAAATTCCAAAAGATCAAGCCATTGCAAGAGCTACCTCTTTGGAAGAGTCAGATATCAAAACTCACATGACCACCAAGGGAGGAATCCAGGGTTTACTAGCTAAATTCTTGATGGAGAAAGCTCTATACTTTTCCAGCATAGGAAACATAACTGCTTTCGAGGATGTCTTTGTTCTGCTCATATATGGGTTATTCTTCTTTCCAAACATTGACAACTTCGTCGATATTAACGCTTTCAAGATATTTTTAATTGGGAATCCAGTCCCAACTTTGTCGCAGATGCTTATCATTCAGTACAGTCATACCCCAAATTTTGACCAACAAGATTTCCCATCATTGTGCAAATCATTTCCATGATATGGATGTGTCATCATGCCTTATCAATCTCCTCAAGGATTGTTGAGCTTTCACTACAATCAAGAATTAGGGTTTTAAGCCCTCTCAGAGCACTTAGACAAAGGATCAATAAAAACTTGACATGATCTTCAACTTTTCTAGCCTCCCAAACACCTATGAAGGATCAAGAGGACTCCCATATCAAGAATCAAGCACAAGGTTGCAACATTCCAAGTGGATCAAGCCTCAAGATCGACAGTGTCACCAAAGTAGGGTTTGTGTCGACCAAGGCCTCCAGATGAAAATTTTCTTCTGGGCATGAGCCAATACTTTAAAGCATAACCCAAGATACTTCAAGGAACCTTATGAGTCCCATCATTAAGTTAAAATAGTCTCAGGGGATGCATTAATCAAAAATCAGGAATTAGGGTTTCTTGACCTAATTCACCCCTAAGTTGACTTTTGAGGAAATACATGAGCCAAGACCTCAAGACATGATTTAAGGGATTCAAACACACCACATTGATCCATTTACAACAATGGATTGATCCAAGAAGCTTGATTCACAAGTTTCAAATTCATCTGGACCACAATTAGGGTTTTGAAGAAAAAGTCAACCGTGCCTTTGACTTTTGACCAATGCATGTTCTCAAACCTTGGGACATGATTCAAAACACCCTAAAACACCTATGGAATCCATCCATTAGGTTTTAGTTATGTCAAGGACTTGATTTCCTAAAGGATCACACAGTTTGGAATTCATCTGACAAAAAGTCAACTGTGCCTAAAATCAAGTTTGACTTTTTGGAATTTTTCACAAATATGGTTCCCCTAAGTTAAAAACAATGTTAATGCATTGTATTGATCATCATTAATTAAGAAAAGTCAAGAAAAGTGAGGTTTCTTGCAAAAGGGGCAACCATGAGAAACCAAAATTTTTCTAAGTTATGGAACAAAAGTGATTTTGTACCAACTTTGCAAGGTCATAACTCCTAAACCACAAGGCCTTTTTCTCCCATCCAAAGCTCAAAAGAAAGTTCACATGACACACTTCAAATATATAAACTAAAAGAGATTCCAAATCCTCATGGATTTTGAGTTATGGATTGATCAAAATCACAAAAATTGGAAATGGCCACTTTTTCCAACACTTAGTGAAATTTTCAACAAAGTCAAAATCTGTTTCACTTTTTCCAAACTTTGAGGCCATTTTTCACCTTGATCCAAACTGAACCAAGACCAACCTTAAACATCAAAGTTAAACCATGTAATGAGAGCTTTCCAACAAGTACCAGATCATCTCCAAATTCAATTTGAGTAAGGAGTTACAACCCTTGGAACATGGCATCAAAGACTGGTTTCTTCACAAGGCAGATTTGTGCATTTTGCTCGAATTAGATAAATCAGACAATTTCAAGTCTTGTTATCCATTTGGACACCTCAAGGGATAACATCTAAGGGATAATGTCTGATCCACAAGCCTCCCAAGTCCAAGAATCTACATGTAGCTATGTGGCACCTAAAAAGGCTAAAAATCTCAAAGATTCTAATTTTGTTTCAATGCATTCAATGGATTCACAAGGTGGCAAGCATCAAGACATTGCTAATTGAATTAAGTCAAGCCTTATCTCTGAACCAGAGGACTCATAGCCTGTGCCCTAACCTCAAGTCAATGGCTAGAGGAGACTTGAAATTCCTTTTGATCACCATTGGCCATGGGACTGTCCAAGCCTCCATTCACTATTGATGCCAAAACAAACTTGTTGCACTATAAATAGACATCAATTGTGGTCAGTTTAAGTACACCAAAGCACCACAACACTTACTTTCCTCAAAATCTCTCTCATCATGCAGAAATGCCTTCTTTTGCAACTCACCACTGAATTTTGAGTTAGAGAACAATTCCACCACAGCCCATGATCCAAACACATTCAATGTATCATATATAAGTTGTTCAAACACTCATCCTTGATCTGAAACACCAAAATCAGAAAGTCAACCTCCAAAACCTCAAATTTTGACTTTTTTGCATTTTTCAAGCCATGTCTTGATTCACTCACTTTCAAAACCACACGAAGCTACAAAAATACTCCAAATATCATCCTCAAACTATCCCAACAAGTTTCCACTATGCCAAGTAAGGGAAAAGACAACGCTTTTTTTGGCCTTTAACAGCGCTTAAAAGCGCTGCCTAAGGTGGCGCTGCTGTAGGTAAAGACAGCGCTTTTTTTATGCAAAAGTGCTGCTAAAGGCCTACTTTAGGCAGTACTTTACCTTTAAAAGCGCTTTCTAAAGTAGGCCTTTAGCAGCGCTTTTTTCCTGGAAAAGCGCTTTCTAAAGTGGGCCTTTAGCAGCACTTTTTCAGGCCTTTTATGCTTTCTTTTGGCATCTTAAGGCAGCGCTTTTAGTGGAGAGTGTTGTCTATTGTGTACTATAGACATCGCTTTTTCTAAAAAGCGCTTTCTTTTCTTCACGTAAAATTTTCTTTTTAAAAGCACTTTTTTAAAAATCAGAATTTAGGAAGCGTTTTTTGTTTAAAAGCGCTGCCTATTCCTTATTTTTTAGAAAATTTTTTTAGGAAATAATACCATAAACCTGTATAATTCAAGCCTTTCTTTCAAACAAATAGGCATTATATAACATTCAACAAGCCTTTATTTCAACACATAGGCCTTATATTTCAACCAATTGAGCCTTTAATTCAACAAACAATCCTTTATTTAAACATAGGCATTATATACCATTATAATCCAAAATATATACACCATTACCATTCAAAACATAAACCATTTGATATAAATCAACACAAACATGCATCATATAAACACCAATCCATAATTCTAATAACAATTTGTTCACCTAGAAATCATTTAACTTCTAAAGATTCCTAATATGCAACCACTTCCAAAACTATACAACATTCCATAACTATACACAACATCTTCCATACCTTATATGATTCTTTTCTCAATAAAGTATTCACACAATTCCTCCTTGATTTCTTCCAACTTCTCTTTCGAGTAATAAGCACACTTGTATTCATCAAAGTACTACATAATAAAACATAATATGCATGATTTAGTTAAAAGTCATAAATTATATGAAATATTCGATAAATACTAAAATAAATCCTAAGTTATAAATCCATACCAAGATTGGAATCTCTATTTGATCCAAATGAAGGATTTCTCTCATAAACCTCAAAACATAATAACCGCAATCTATACCATTACGCTGACGAGCACACTACACAGAAAAACAAGTAATGTTACCTCCATATCAAGTACCATCACTATTGTATGCAAAATTGTGAAAATTAATATACCTCCACTCTGACCCAAGTAATGTTGTTTGCTTTAGACCGTGGTACTCGAGCTTCTCTTTGTGATTGGAATACTCGTATTGCTCTAACAAAATAAAAACATATATTTAGAAAAATCTCACAGAAATAGTTAAATATACAAATACACACGAATATTTAGAACACTCTCACTTACATATCAACCATATCCTTTATATCCGGATATGTTGTCCAATCACCATCCAATGAATTCCAATAATACACTACTTCTTTTATAGGATTAATAGCAACCAACAACCAGTGACCACTGTAAAATAAAACAAATGTTTAGATGGAAATTTTCTACGCAAAAGATACATAGATTAGAATGAAATTAGAAGGAAAATCTAACCCGTTGCCAGTATTATACGGTAAGAGATACAAACTTTCTGTCCTGCTGGCCATAAATCTCTCGACTAAGTGATCTCTTACTGAATCTGGATCCTGAATAATTAATGGTGCGTTGACACGGGCGCAAGACACGAAATAGAATCTATTTGACAATGGATTCCCGCGCATATATTTGTCATACAAAACCCTTAAATAAAAACATAATAAACATTAGAATATTTTCATTGAAATGTGTAAATAAATTGTTCAACTAATTAGATAATAGATTGATCGGCGTACCACATGTATGACTGCATAACACCGATGCCTAATTCAAGATGTCGAAAAATCTAATCCATGTCCTCTTTTGGAAGTGTTTCGAAATTAGAAAAACCAAAAACACCTTCCTCCATTTTTATTTGACGAATGGCACCATGCATCAAATCTGATGTTCCCATAAGTGTTTCAAGACACATCCTTAATCGACCAACGGAAGCTCTTTTTGGTCCGGTCCTTGGAAGATCCTTTTTTTTGTTGGATACGTTGCTAACTTTCTTGGTGACTTGTTGTGACTCTTGAGAAGGAACCTAAAAATTATATAAGTTAGGTAATGTATAAAATCATGAAGCTTTTGCATTCGGATCACAGAATTAACACTTTCAATGTACCTCTTTTTGTGATGCAACAGACTCGTTGTGCCGCAAAATCCCTTTATCCCTAGATACGGGTTTTGTAGGAGTCTAACATTACCATGTAAAAAAAATGTACGTGATGGTTCAGAATTGACATTTGATTACTAAAACATTCATAATGGTTTTCAACATACCTCCTCATCTATGAAAATGAGGTCTGCCGGCCATGTAACAAACGATCCTATTGCATCTCGCAACGATGTTGTCTCTGAAACAACGTCAGGTATTGGTAGCAACACATCCAGCTCTAATGCAATATCAACTGATACTTTCAGATATCCATCAGGGAGTGGTTTATGGTGAAGTAAATCTCCCAAAGTGTTATGCACTTTTCCCTTGTCAACTATGCGATAAGTCGGTGACGACAAATACAGCTGACAAGATGAAATGCCTTAAACCAATAATAAATATGTTACTGTTAATGTGTATATATGTCAATTAAAATGAATGGGCTAATTTAATTTCATAATAACATATATAATTACCTCGGGAAATTTCTTCTGACAATTGATACTAGCTTTGTCACTAGTATCTTTTAACTCTGAACTGCATTTTTCCGCCATATATCTTTCTTTGTCCTTTTGCAATTCACGGACTTGCGCTTTTAATTCCTCCAATGTTTGTATCACTTGTTGATTGCTAGGATTTTTTTCTTTGGATGCTTGTATAAGGATGGTGGAGGCACATAGAATCCCTTACCCCTCACACGGCCGGAATACTCAGGAACATTTAGTACTCGACTAAGTATGCTCCTCCAATCCTCGTCCTCAGCTGTAGTTAAGGATTGAGATAGAGTCTCCTGAAATTCATTTACATATCGACAATTATTAGTGGGGATTAAAAATTAATTATATGTTAGTAAACTTTTGATTTAATTAAAGACATAATGTTATACTTACACATTCGTCAAAAACATGTTGAACATCTTCCCTAACAACTCCATCCTTGCCGACACGAGCAGCCTTCCACAAAATGTGTCCCAGAAGAGATGTTTCTTCACTTTTACTCTCTTCTAACTATACATTGATAAAAATAATAAGATCATCAATTATAACACAATCAGACAATTAATAAGATTATAGAATTTATATATACTTACCATTTTTTGCTGTAAGCGTGCATATCCCAAATGCCCTTTTTTGTATGGATATGCCGGTTTTGATGCTCTTTGCCGATTTATGTCACTTACTTCCTGGATAAACAATTTTAAGTCATATCAGAACAATCTAATGCAACAAGTATACAATACAATTAATAGACATGACAAATTAACATTACATTGAATTTTTCAGTTCTTCGTTTGGCTACAAATGTCTCCCATTCTTCAGGTGTAATCAAATCCGCATACTTGGTTGGAAGTTCTGCTTCAACAAACTTCCCTTGCTCATCCTTTAGAAAAGTGGTTGATAAAAAAGTTCAAAACCCTCTGAGTCTTTTTCCGGCCAATTGAAGACAATACTTTTTTCGGCTTTCATCAATGTTAAAAGACCTCTATGAAAAACATACATATAGAGTGTGTTAGTATAAGTAATTTAAAGACATAATCGTCAATAGAAATCTAATAACATCAATCATATATGGTATGTACCTGTATCTCAGTCCATATTTTTTTTTTTACCGGCTTGCAACGCTGGATTTCTCCAGTTATCACAAGTGATTGGAATGTGCTGACGAACAAGTGAACTTAACTTGTCAACATTGCACCGTTAGGCTCAATTAGTTGGTCTTCAACACTCTAATGTACATCATATTTGATTCCTTTATCTCTTGCACGAATTATTGACTTCATAATTGTTATTCCTCGTGTAATTTCTCTTTCTTCATGCTGAGCTTTATCATTTGCATCATTTGTATCGTGTGAGTCATTTGTACCTGGTTACTAGCCATTTGACCTGTAGTAAAGAAAAAAATAAACAGCAAGCAGCGAAAAACGAAACACAAGTGATTATTACATTTCATCAGTAACAACACTAGTAACAGCAATCAATTAATCAGGAAGTTCATTTTGAAGGTGAAAAGCTCACATCCGGCTCCATAGAAAAGATCAGAGTCATCTTATTTTTTCTACCCCCTAGAATCCTCCTCCTGATATTACTTAAGCTCTTAACAATGTTTTGAATAGCAAGCATAAGCATTTTTTATTATTATTTATGTCATAAAAACATTTGTTGAGAAGAGAAGACATTGCTTCATCAGGTAAAAAATGGTGAATAGTAATAATTTAAAAAGGAAGCATGTTGTACACACTAGTGAAAGCAGTGATAATCATAGCATCAACTATCCATCTTGGATACAAAGTTTTGACATTCAAACTTCTCAACATCAAGTACATCATCACCCTCTTGGATGGATAGCAAAAGCAGAGAAATGCTTCAAAGTTGGTTCTGACACATTCTAATTGTCAATACATACTAACACATTCTAACTGTCAATGTATACTAACACATTCTAACTGTCAATGCATACTAACACATTCAAAAGTTGCTAACTGTCAATGCATACTAACTGTCAATGCATACTAACTGTCACTTCTGTTGTTTGTACTAACTGTCAATGCATACTAACACATTCTAACACATTCACTAACACATTCAAAGGTTGCTAAAGTTATTTTCTTCAATGCATACTAACACATTCTAAAAATTTCACTAACAGTCATATAATGGAAAAAATGAAAAAACGAAAATGTACCAGACGCGAGAGAGAACATAACAATGGCGGTCGGAGAACATAACAATGGCGGTCAGAGAACACAACAGTGGCGGTCAGAGAACAGAACAATGGCGGTCGAAGAACGATAGAGGTCGGAACAGTTGCGATATCGCCAGAGAGAAATGAGGGAGAAGTCGTGAAAATGATTAGTAAGAAATGATTAGGGCTTTTTTATTTTTAAATTAAAAAATGACCTAAGGCAGCGCTTTTTGAAAGCACTTTCATAGATCAGCCTATAGCAGCGCTTTTCCTTAGAAAGCGCTTTCTTTTCATTGGCCTACAGCAGCGCTTTCAGAAAGTGCTTTCATATGTGGGGCCAACTTAAGGGCTTTAGCAGCGCTTTTTGAAAGCCTTTTCTAAGGTTACCCTTTAGCAGCGCTTTTTAAAAGCGCTTTATAAGTTTATACCTTTAGTAACACTTTTATAAAAGCGCTTTCTAAGGTAGTGACTCCGTACGACCTTTAGCAGCGCTTTTAGAAAACGCTTTCTAAAGGTAGCCTTTAGCAGCGCTTTTTTTAGCGAATTTTTTTCAAAACTTATAGCAGCGCTTTCTCATAAAAGCGCTCTCTTTGTAGTGCTGCCTGTAACACCCCAATTCCCATCGCGAATAAATAATACATAAATAAATCAGAGTGAATAAAAAATTATTATTCTTAGACAGAAACAAGGATGCCACATTTGAAGAAAGAAAACACAATCTCTGCTCATAAATTTGAGACATAACACAAAATGGAATAAACATAAAAGGGAAACTTTTTCCAACAAAAGGGAAGTTCAATTATGGAATAAAGCAGAAAGATCCATAACTGACTTGTTTTACAAAATAAATTGTTTTATAACATCAAAATATTCATACAAAGGTAATACAAAATAGATCCAACAAATGTATACATATATAACAAAAGTGTTCCCCGACTCCCGTGTTATGTATCAGAGCAGACAGATCGTCAAAAGGATGGAGAACTAATCTTCACAAAAGCCTCCGAGATACTAATCTGCAATTGCCTCGTAGGGCAACAAACCACAACAGAAGGGTGAGAAATAACAACTAAATCAATATTGTATAATAATATGCAAACACATATAAATTCACATGCATAATTATTTTCACCACAAACATCACATACTAATACATATAGCATGCCACAGATACATAACATATTTCTAATAATCCAACCACATAGCATATATCAATTACACCAACATAATCGCATATTCACACATAATGCATACCAAAGTTATGACATATGGAAACACACCACCACATCACATATATTCATATATAGCATATCATAGATAATTAATACAATCATTGTAATGTACAACATCCCCACAAAACATAACATATGTCTATACATAAAACATACCATCCATAACCAATGCATTTATCACAAATGCATATCAAATCACGAATGCTATCACAAGCTCAATACATAATCAATCAATTGACAATTTCCCACACATAATGCATCCATTCACAAATTCCCACATATAATCAATCCATTCATGATTTATGCAAATGCACAGAGACCGACACAACGACTCTATGCAATGCAATGGGGTACCATCCATCCATCATTCTCATCATTAATTCACTCAGGAATTATTGGAATCATTGCTTGTTACTTAGTGTAACTCCCCGTCGGGCAAACGATGTTTCCCGTCGCTTTAGGTAATCTTTGTATAAGGCACACGACGTTTATGGATCGCTTTAGGTCCTCTTTGTATAAGGCACACGATCCGATCGCTTTAGGTCCTCTTTGTATAAGGCACACAATCGTCTATAACGTCGCTTTAGGTCCTCTTTGTATAAGGCACATGACCGTTACAGCAGATTCCCTCTGGAATCGTTTCGTCGCTCACACCCCACAAGGGCACACGACATCACAAGATGCATATCATGATGCTTGGCATACAATGACTCATGACAATCAAATGCATCTTCACAAATCAACAATATGGATTATCTCATCATCATTATTCATGCATTGGAAATCAATTCAAACAATGCATTTACTTGCCATAAGGCCACCAAATAACACACATTGAATTTCACATAAACAATGCATTTCATCATAATCCACAAACCACAACAATTAGCATTTTAGCATATACGCTCATATCAATTCACATCAAGAGTTACTCACCATCAACCACAACAATCCTACAATCATACAATGATACTCACAACACTTGGATTCACGCCACAAAGGCTACCCATAACAACATTCATAATAACATACATTTGTAATTCAATTCAACAAAGTATTTTTCCATTAGGCCACAAGCAACCACGACAAATTATCACATGCTTGAACATCATATAAACCACATAAAAGATCCATATTATAGAACAATAGCACAACACACGTTAAAACACCGACCGCACGCATTTAACACGATAAAAATCCAACAACCCAACACTTTTACAAAACCACGACGTAAATAAATCATCTACTGCCCTCTAAACCATTTTTAATAGAAATAATATTTCATTAGCTTTCCAACGCTTCGAACGGCGACCAAAACGGACTTACGGTTTGAAAGTTATGAAGAAAACAAAATAGAAAAATGTCACGTTCGCTCCAGTATTCACTAGGCGAACCCTAGCGAACCGTGGCAGAAAAAAACCAACATAAAGTTCGCTAGGCGAACCTTCGCCCGGTCCTTTGCTGTGGTTCTCTAGGCGAACCCGCGAAACCCAGAATTCGCAGCAGCGTCAATATAGGTCATTTGGGGCCAAAATCCATCATTTCTTCCACCCAAACCCTTCCAATTCATACCAGAACAACCAAAACATGTTCCAACATAATCAACAAGTATTCTACACAGTTTATATCGAGTTTCACCCGTGAAAACATCGATTCCAATCAATTGTTCACAAATTCAACCAAATGGAAAACATATATTTTTCAACCAAACATTCAAACAAATACATACATATACATATACAAGCAAGATATAATCGAAACTTCTCACCTTTACCCGATTAATCGCACTTGAACGGATGATTTCTTCTATCCCAAGTTTTCCTCTTCTTTTCCCTTCTCTTCCTTTCTCTCTTCTCTTTTTCTTTCTTTCCTTTCTCTTTCTTTTCTCTCTTTTTCTTTCCAATCTCTATTTAAACAAAAACCTATTTTTCTAAAATATCTAACAAAGCAAAATGACCAAAATACCCCTACACTCAAATATCTCGCAAACGCTCTCAAAACGCGATAAAACATAAACATACCGATGAAAAACATATCGTCCAATAAAAGTTAAATAGAAAAATATAATTTAATGCAAATATTTTACCTATCAGAGAAATTAACCAATTAACTCAATTAGTAGGTAAAATACAATAAATTCACACATTTCACAAAATTCACATAAATGAAGTAAATAAATCCAATTAAACAAGTCTGGGCGTTACAATTCTCCCCCACTTAGAAATTTTCGTCCTCGAAAATATAACTGATACGAACAACTCCGGATACGACTCTCGCATCCGACTAATAAACTATCACGCCAACAAAAGGCATACCACGAATAACATAAACTGACAAACCACCTTGCTAACAGCAGCTACAACAACGACACGACAACGACGACAACTACAATGACAAGATGCAAAGCCCATACAATGCACTTGACGACCAACTCACGACTCAAAGAAAACCCAAGCTACGAACACACAGGTTCACTCTTGAACCAAAACACAACAAGATCGTTACCCTCACCCTAGGTAACACTCCCCTAATTCCCCACACAGGAATTAGCTACTCGCACTCAACCCAACACGATAGAAATGAGGCAACAATACAAACAAGAACACAAGTTCCACGACCCAACATCGTTTCAACAACCTCTACATAACCACAATACCAACATCCTTGTCACACAACATCATTACAACAATGCTACGATTCATCAATCGAACATATAACCAAAACATCCATCTACATAGTAGCCCACGAATAATGTTTAAACCTTTCACCTAACACTTCCATTCTGGAACGTCCAATGGTCTCATCATTCCAACATGTTTCCAATGTTCAACCTATGAACTCTTACAAGTCACACACGCATATACAAAATGTGCCACATCACGCTTCCATTGCGCACTCTGATTACTCGCAACAATCAAACCCACCAATTTCATATCCAAAGTCTAACTCTTCCTCATATTCACCAAAAATCACTGTTCACTGTTAATATACCCAACCTCACACTCTGCTGTGTTAGCTTACACACTAGACCCAAGTCTCTGAACTGCTCATATAATTCTAATCCTCTGACCATCAAAACAGACATGCATAAAAGCTTTCGACTTAACTCATCAGGCACGACATTAACTTTACCAATAGAATAATTCGAGCCAAGGTCATAACTAATCAGGAATTCCAACCATCCGACCGTGCCTCAATTCGAGTTACAAATCAAAAGTTATGAAGGAAACAAAACGGGACAAACTGCCATGTTCGCTAGGCGAACCCCTAGCGAGCGTTCGCTTCCGCCATCGCTAGGCGAAG
This sequence comes from Lathyrus tuberosus, assembly GCA_022829125.1. Lineage (NCBI taxonomy): Eukaryota > Viridiplantae > Streptophyta > Magnoliopsida > Fabales > Fabaceae > Lathyrus > Lathyrus tuberosus. The sequence goes on from JALAZF010000390.1 coordinate 1,869,222, forward strand.
CTCCTTGCGAGATCAAAAACACAAAATAGAACTGAAACGACCAAAAGTTCGCTAGGCGAACGTCGTTGGCGAACATTCGCTGACCTTCGCTGCCGGGTTCGCTAGGCGAACCATGGAAAACTCAGAATCCCAGCAGCGCTGTTACTCATCCAAAACCATCATTTTCTCCATCCAAACACCTTGAACCTAAAACGCTCAAAATAATACCTCCAGATTCTCAACACAAAAGTAACCGCAGCCACCATGAAATCATGAATCCTCAATTTTCGTAAAGCATAAGCTACGACTTTACCCTCTCGCATTAGCACACTGACTAAACTCATCAAAGACACATCACAATACCTCACAAACAGTTTATTAGGATCACACAGAATCAAAACTGGAGCCGTAGACAACATCTACTTCAGCTCTCGGAAACTTTCCTTACAACGAACATCCCAAACAAATGACTCACCCTTTGCAAGTCAACTGAGATAACAGAAGTACTAACTTAGCAAAGTCTCCCCTAACCTGCAGTAACAACCAACTAAGCCCAAAAGTTTCTAATCTCCTTAACCGACTTCGGAGTCTCTCATTGTAAAACTGCATCTACTTTGGATATATCCACAACAATACCATCATCGGAAATAACATAACCAAGAAAACTAACCTCTTTCAATCAAAATTCTCACTTCTATAATTTAGCAGAAAGCTCCCTCTCTTTCAACCCTTGTAGCTAAATCCTCAAATACTCTACATACTTATCCTTTGATTTAAAATAAATCAGAATATCATCCAATAAACATCACTATGAACTTATCCAAACAAGTATGGAAGATACGATTCATATACTCCACAACCATAACATATACCACCTTCAAAATTCTTCTTGAGCTCGAAACAATTTATCCAAAATAGCTTAACAATCTCTGGTTACCACATTCCATATCAATTCTTCTTACGGGGTTCCAACTCACTCAAGGTTTCTGCTGACACGAGATCTCAACCCATAACAAAAGTAATACCTTCAAGGAACTTCAAATCGTTCAAAATTCGTCACAATTAAAAACTCAAGCTATCCAGAACACAACCACAAGTTTCCATACTACTCACTGATTAACACACAACCTCATGCTATCATCCTTTTCCTTACCAGCCATGATGGACCTCTTCAAGTCGACACACTAATGTTTCATCCAAAAACACATCTGAAACCATGCACAACTGACGGGCCATCACTGTGGCTTTCCGCCAATTGCAGAACACTATTATCACAAACATAACATACATCTGAGTTTCACTTCCTAAAAGTTCTCCTACTTACTTAGCAGATCCAAACCTCAAATCCTCACCTTCGTCAAATTTGAGTTCACACTCTACTCTCTGAGAACAACCATTAACGATACCCAATCGTTCTCTCTCTCAATGACTTCCCAACTGGACCAACATACCAAAACTCTAATCCGTCTCTTCTTCCGTTATAAGAATCTTCATTGACTCAACAAAACAATCCATAATCATTTTCTTAATTCCAAACAATCTTTGCACATACTATCAAAGCCGGAAAGACACGTCTATTCCATCCAACATCATTTTGTCTACTATCAACAAGGGATTAAGGGTGATCAGTTCCTCAATTTGTCAATAGACAACCGCCAATCATGATGGGGCATAGACCATCCTTACTAAACCATAATAGCATTTCTTGCATCTTGTGCACAAAACTCCTAAGGCACAAATCCTTAGTCGACATAAACCTTACCTCCGCATTCCCCCTAGAATCGGGAACAACACTGTCCAAACAACACTTACAATCTTGCAAACAATGACACACTAAGCCAATGCTCCACAACTGAAGCAACTTGGAGAAGCACAAACTTCTCCCCCACTTATCTTATTCTAAATACTGCAGACAATGAATTAGAAAAACCAAAAAGTACTGAGAGTGTTTCACACACATATCACATACTAAGGAACAAACAACGTCGACAGTATTCAACTGTCACACCAACTGACTCAACAACTTGGTCGGAAGGACCGACCTACTCTGATACCACTAATGTAACACCCCAATTCCTATCGCGAATAAATAATACATAAATAAATCAGAGTGAATAAAAATTTATTATTCTTAGACAGCAACAAGGATGCCACATTTGAAGAAAGAAAACACAATCCCTGCTCATAAATTTGATACATAACACAAATTGGAATAAACATAAAAGGGAAACTTTTTCCAACAAAAGGGAAGTTCAATTATGAAATAAAGCGGAAAGATCCATAACTGACTTGTTTTACAAAATAAATTGTTTTATAACATCAAAATATTCATACAAAGGTAATACAAAATAGATCCAACAAATGTATAAATATATAACAAAAGCATTCCCCGACTCCCGTGTTACGTATCAGAGCAGACAGACCGACAAAAGGATGGAGAACTAATCTTCACAAAAGCCTCCAAGATACTAATCTGGAATTACCTCGTAGGGCAACAAACCACAGCAGAAGGGTGAGAAATAACAACTAAATCAAGATTGCATAATAATATGCAACACATATAAATTCACATGCATAATTATTCTCACCACAAACATCACATACTAATACATATAGCATGCCACAGATACATAACATATTTCTAATAATCCAACCACATAGCATATATCAATTATACCAACATAATCGCATATTCATACATAATGCATACCAAAGTTATGACATATGGAAACACACCACCACATCACATATATTCATATATAGCATATCATAGATAATTAATACAATCATTGTAATGTACAACATCCCCACAAAACATAGCATATGTCTATACATAAAACATACCATCCATAACCAATGCATTTATCACAAATGCATATCAAATCATGAATGCTATCACAAGCTCAATACATAATCAATCAATTGACAATTCCCCACACATAATGCATCCATTCACAAATTCCCACATATAATCAATCCATTCATGATTTATGCAAATGCACAGAGACCGACACAACGACTCTATGCAATGAAATGCGGTACCATCCATCCATCATTCTCATCATTAATTCACTCAGGAATTATTGGAATCATTGCTTGTTACTTAGTGTAACTCCCCGTCGGGCAAACGATGTTTCCCTTCGCTTTAGGTCCTATTTGTATAAGGCACACGGCGTTTAAGGATCGCTTTAGGTCTTCTTTGTATAAGGCACACGATCCAATCGCATTAGGTCCTCTTTGTATAAGGCACACCATCGTCTATAACGTCGCTTTAGGTCCTCTTTGTATAAGGCACACGACCGTTACAGCAGATTCCCTCTGGAATCGTTTCGTCGCTCACACCCCACAAGGGCACACGACATCACAAGATGCATATCATGATGCTTGGCATACAATGACTCATGACAATCAAATGCATCTTCACAAATCAACAATATGGATTATCTCATCATCATTATTCATGCATTGGAAATCAATTCAAACAATGCATTTACTTGCCATAAGGCCACCAAATAACACACATTGAATTTCACATAAACATGGCATTTCATCATAATCCACAAACCACAACAATTAGCATTTTAGCATATATGCTCATATTAATTCACATCAAGAGTTACTCACCATCAACCACAACAATCCTACAATCATACAATGATACTCACAACACTTGGATTCACGCCACGAAGGCTACCCACAACAACATTCATAATAACATACATTTGTAATTCAATTCAACAAAGTATTTTTCCATTAGGCCACAAGCAACCACGACAAATTATCACATGCTTGAACATCATATAAACCACATAAAAGATCCATGTTATAGAACAATAGCACAACACACGGTAAAACACCGACCGCACGCATTTAACGCGATAAAAACCCGACAACCCAACACTTTTACAAAACCACGACTTAAATAAATCATCTACTGCCCTCTAAACCATTTTTAATAGAAATAATATTTCATTAGCTTTCCAACGCTTCGAACGGCGACCAAAACGGACTTACGGTTTGAAAGTTATGAAGAAAACAAAATAGAAAAATGTCACGTTCGCTCCCGTATTCGCTAGGCGAACCCTAGCGAACCGTGGCAGAAAAAAAACAACATAAAGTTTGCTAGGCGAACCTTCGCCCGGTCCTTTGCTGTGGTTCGCTAGGCGAACCCGTGAAACCCTGAATTGGCAAGAGTGTCAATATAGGTCATTTGGGGCCAAAATCCATCATTTCTTCCACCCAAACCCTTCCAGTTCATACCAGAACAACCAAAACATGTTCCAACATAATCAACAAGTATTCTACGCAGTTTATATCGAGTTTCACCCTTGAAAACATCGATTCCAATCAATTGTTCACAAATTCAACCAAATGGAAAACATATATTTTTCAACCAAACATTCAAACAAATACGTACATATACATATACAAGCAAGATATAATCGAAACTTCTCACCTTTACCCGATTAATCGCACTTGAATGGATGATTTCTTCTATCCCAAGTTTTCCTCTTCTTTTCCCTTCTCTTCCTTTCTCTCTTCTCTTTTTCTTTCTTTCCTTTCTCTTTCTTTTCTCTCTTTTTCTTTCCAATCTCTATTTAAACAAAAACCTATTTTTCTAAAATATCTAACAAAGAAAAATGACCAAAATACCCCTACACTCAAATATCTCGTAAACGCTCTCAAAACGCGATAAAACATAAACATACCGATGAAAAACATATCGTGCAATAAAAGTTAAAAAGAAAAATATAATTTACTGCAAATATTTTACCTATCAGAGAAATTAACCAATTAACTCAATTAGCAGGTAAAATACAATAAATTCACACATTTCACAAAATTCACATAAATGAAGTAAATAAATCCAATTAAACAAGTCTGGGCGTTACAATTCTCCCCCACTTAGAAATTTTCGTCCTCGAAAATATAACTGATACGAACAACTCCGGATACGACTCTCGCATCCGACTAATAAACTATCATGCCAACAAAAGGCACACCACGAATAACACAAACTGACAAACCACCTTGCTAACAGCAGCTACAACAACGACACGACAACGACGACAACTACAACGACAAGATGCAAAGCCCATACAATGCACTTGACGACCAACTCATGACTCAAAGAAAACCCAAGCTACGAACACATAGGTTCACTCTTGAACCGAAACACAACAAAATCGTTACCCTTATCCTAGGTAACACTCCCCTAATTCCCCACACAGGAATTAGCTACTCGCACTCGACCCATCACGATAGAAACGAGGCAACAACACAAACAAGAACACAAGTTCCACGACCCAACATTGTTTCAACAACCTCTACATAACCACAATACCAACATCCTTGTCACACAACATCATTACAACAATGCTACGATTCATCAATCGAACATATAACCAAAACATCCATCTACATAGTAGCCCATGAATAATGTTTAAACCTTTCACCTAACACTTCCATTCCAGAACGTCCAATGGTCTCATCATTCCAACATGTTTCCAATGTTCAACCTATGAACTCTTACAAGTCACACACGCATATACAAAATGTGCCACATCACCCTTACGTTGCGCACTCTGATTACTCGCAACAATCAAATCCACCAATTTCATATCCAAAGTCTAACTCTTCCTCATATTCACCAAAAATCACTGTTCACTGTTAATATACCCAACCTCACACTCTGCTGTGTTAGCTTACACACCAGACCCAAGTCTCTGAACTGCTTAAATAATTCTAATCCTCTGACCATCAAAACAGACATGCATAAAAGCTTTCGACTTAACTCATCAGGCACGACATTAACTTTACAAATAGAATAATTCGAGCCAAGGTCATAACTAATCAGGAATTCCAACCATCCTACCGTGCCTCAATCCGAGTTACAAATCAAAAGTTATGAAGGAAACAAAATGGGACAAACTGCCATGTTCGCTAGGCGAACCCCTAGAGAGCATTCGCTTCCGCCTTCGCTAGGCGAAGCTCCCAGCAAGATCAAAAACACAAAACAGAACTGAAACGACCTAAAGTTCGCTAGGCGAACTTCGTTGACGAACATTCGCTGAACTTCGCTGTCGGGTTCGCTAGGCGAACCATGGAAAACTCAGAATCCCAGCAGCGCTGTTACTCATCCAAAACCATCATTTTCTCCATCCAAACACCTTGAACCTAAAACCCTCAAAATAATACCTCCAGATTCTCAACACAAAAGTAACCGCAGCCACCTTGAAATCATGAATCCTCAATTGTTGTAAAGCATAAGCTACGACTTTACCCTCTTGCATTAACACACTGACTAAACTCATCAAAGACACATCACAATACCTCACAAACAGTTTATTAGGATCACACAGAATCAAAACTGGAGCCATAGACAACTTCTACTTCAGCTCTCTGAAACTTTCCTTACAACGAACATCCCAAACAAACGACTCACCCTTTGCAAGTCAACTGAGATAACAGAAGTACTAACTTAGCAAAGTCTCCCCTAACCTGCAGTAACAACCAACTAAGCCCAAAAGTTTCTAATCTCCTTAACCGACTTCGGAGTCTCTCATTGTAAAACTGCATCTACTTTGGATAGATCCACAACAATACCATTATCTGAAATAACATAACCAAGAAAACTAACCTCTTTCAATCAAAATTCTCACTTCGATAATTTAGTAGAAAGCTCCCTCTCTTTCAACCCTTGTAGCTAAATCCTCAAATACTCTACATACTCATCCTTTGATTTAAAATAAATCAGAATATCATCCAATAAACATCACTATGAACTTATCCAAACAAGTATGGAAGATACGATTCATATACTCCACAACCATAACATATACCACCTTCAAAATTCGTCCTGAGCTCGAAATAATTTATCCAAAATAGCTTAACAATCTCTGGTTACCACATTCCATATCAATTCTTCTTACGGGGTTCTAACTCACTCAAGGTTTCTGCTGACACGAGATCTCAACCCATAACAAAAGTAATACCTTCAAGGAACTTCAAATTGTTCACAATTCGTCACAATTAAAAACTCAAGCTATCCAGAACACAACCACAAGTTTCCATACTACTCACTGATTAACACGCAACCTCATGCTATCTTCCTTTTCCTTACCAGCCATGTTGGACCTCTTCAAGTAGACACACTAATGTTTCATCCAAAAACACATCTGAAACCATGCACAATTGACGGCCCATCACTGTGGCTTTCCGCCAATTACAGAACACTATTATCACAAACATAACAAACATCTGAGTTTCACATCCTAAAAGTTCTCCTACTTACTTAGCAGATCCAAACCTCAAATCTTCACCTTCGTCAAATTTGAGTTCACACTCTACTCTCTGAGAACAACCATTAACGATACCCAATCGTTCTCTCTCTCAATGACCTCCCAACTGGACCAACTTACCAAAACTCTAATTCGTCTCTTCTTCCGTTATAAGAATCTTGATCGACTCAACAAAACAATCCATAATCATTTTCTTAATTCCAAATAATCTTTGCACATACTATCAAAGCCGGAAAGACACGTCTATTCCATCCAACATCATTTTGTCTACTATCAACAAGGGATTAAGGGTGATTAGTTCCTCAATTTGTCAATAGACAGCCGCCAATCATGATGGGGCATAGACCATCCTTACCAAACCATAATAGCATTTTTTGCATCTTGTGCACAAAACTCCTAAGGCACAAATCCTTAGTCGACATAAACCTTGCCTCCGCATTCCCCCTGGAATCGGGAACAACACTGTCCAAACAACACTTACAATCTTGCAAACAACGACACACTAAGCCAACGCTCCACAACTGAAGCAACTTGGAGAAGCACAAACTTCTCCCCCACTTATCTTATTCTAAATCCTGCAGAAAATGAATTAGAAAATCCAGAAAGTACTGACAGTGTTTCACACACATAGCACATACTAAGGAACAAACAACGTCGACAGTATTCAACTGTCACACCAACTGACTCAACAACTTGGTCGGACGGACCGACTTGCTCTGATACCACTAATGTAACACCCCAATTCCTATCGCGAATAAATAATACATAAATAAATCAGAGTGAATAAAAATTTATTATTCTTAGACAGCAACAAGGATGCCACATTTGAAGAAAGAAAACACAATCCCTACTCATAAATTTGATACATAACACAAAATGGAATAAACATAAAAGGGAAACTTTTTCCAACAAAAGGGAAGTTCAATTATGAAATAAAGCGGAAAGATCCATAACTGACTTGTTTTACAAAATAAATTGTTTTATAACATCAAAATATTCATACAAAGGTAATACAAAATAGATCCAACAAATGTATAAATATATAACAAAAGCATTCCCCGACTCTCGTGTTACGTATCAGAGCAGACAGACCGACAAAAGGATGGAGAACTAATCTTCACAAAAGCCTCCAAGATACTAATCTGCAATTGCCTCGTAGGGCAACAAACCACAGCAGAAGAAATAACAACTAAATCAAGATTGCATAATAATATGCAACACATATAAATTCACATGCATAATTATTCTCACCACAAACATCACATACTAATACATATAGCATGCCACAGATACATAACATATTTCTAATAATCCAACCACATAGCATATATCAATTACACCAACATAATCGCACATTCACACATAATGCATACCAAAGTTATGACATATGGAAACACACCACCACATCACATATATTCATATATAGCATATCATAGATAATTAATACAATCATTGTAATGTACAACATCCCCGCAAAACATAGCATATGTCTATACATAAAACATACCATCCATAACCAATGCATTTATCACAAATGCATATCAAATCATGAATGCTATCACAAGCTCAATACATAATCAATCAATTGACAATTCCCCACACATAATGCATCCATTCACAAATTCCCACATATAATCAAACCATTCATGATTTATGCAAATGCACAGAGACCGACACAACGACTCTATGCAATGCAATGCAATGCGGTACCATCCATCCATCATTCTCATCATTAATTAACTCAGGAATTATTGGAATCATTGCTTGTTACTTAGTGTAACTCCCCGTCGGGCAAACGATGTTTCCCGTCGCTTTAGGTCCTATTTGTATAAGGCACACGACGTTTATGGATCGCTTTAGGTCCTCTTTGTATAAGGCACACGATTCGATCTCTTTAGGTCCTCTTTGTATAAGGCACACAATCGTCTATAACATCGCTTTAGATCCTCTTTGTATAAGGCACACGACCGTTACAACAGATTCCCTCTGGAATCGTTTCGTCGCTCACACCCCACAAGGGCACACGACATCACAAGATGCATATCATGATGCTTGGCATACAATGACTCATGACAATCAAATGCATCTTCACAAATCAACAATATGGATTATCTCATCATCATTATTCATGCATTGGAAATCAATTCAAACAATGCATTTACTTGCCATAAGGCCACCAAATAACACACATTGAATTTCACATAAACAATGCATTTCATCATAATCCACAAACCACAACAATTAGAATTTTAGCATATACGCTCATATTAATTCACATCAAGAGTTACTCACCATCAACCACAACAATCCTACAATCATACAATGATACTCACAACACTTGGATTCACGCCACGAAGGCTACCCACAACAACATTCATAATAACATACATTTGTAATTCAATTCAACAAAGTATTTTTCCATTAGGCCACAAGCAACCACGACAAATTATCACATGCTTGAACATCATATAAACCACATAAAAGATCCATGTTATAGAACAATAGCACAACACACGGTAAAACACCGACCGCACGCATTTAACGCGATAAAAACCCGACAACCCAACACTTTTACAAAACCACGACTTAAATAAATCATCTACTGCCCTCTAAACCATTTTTAATAGAAATAATATTTCATTAGCTTTCCAACGCTTCGAACGGCGACCAAAACGGACTTACGGTTTGAAAGTTATGAAGAAAACAAAATAGAAAAATGTCACGTTCGCTCCCGTATTCGCTAGGCGAACCCTAGCGAACCGTGGCAGAAAAAAAACAACATAAAGTTTGCTAGGCGAACCTTCGCCCGGTCCTTTGCTGTGGTTCGCTAGGCGAACCCGTGAAACCCTGAATTGGCAACAGTGTCAATATAGGTCATTTGGGGCCAAAATCCATCATTTCTTCCACCCAAACCCTTCCAGTTCATACCAGAACAACCAAAACATGTTCCAACATAATCAACAAGTATTCTACGCAGTTTATATCGAGTTTCACCCTTGAAAACATCGATTCCAATCAATTGTTCACAAATTCAACCAAATGGAAAACATATATTTTTCAACCAAACATTCAAACAAATACGTACATATACATATACAAGCAAGATATAATCGAAACTTCTCACCTTTACCCGATTAATCGCACTTGAATGGACGATTTCTTCTATCCCAAGTTTTCCTCTTCTTTTCCCTTCTCTTCCTTTCTCTCTTCTCTTTTTCTTTCTTTCCTTTCTCTTTGTTTTCTCTCTTTTTCTTTCCAATCTCTATTTAAACAAAAACCTATTTTTCTAAAATATCTAACAAAGCAAAATGACCAAAATACCCCTACACTCAAATATCTCGCAAACGCTCTCAAAACGCGATAAAACATAAACATACCGATGAAAAACATATCGTGCAATAAAAGTTAAAAAGAAAAATATAATTTAATGCAAATATTTTACCTATCAGAGAAATTAACCAATTAACTCAATTAGCAGGTAAAATACAATAAATTCACACATTTCACAAAATTCACATAAATGAAGTAAATAAATCCAATTAAACAAGTCTGGGTGTTACAATTCTCCCCCACTTAGAAATTTTCGTCCTCGAAAATATAACTGATACGAACAACTCCGGATACGACTCTCGCATCCGACTAATAAACTATCATGCCAACAAAAGGCACACCACGAATAACACAAACTGATAAACCACCTTGCTAACAGCAGCTACAACAACGACACGACAACGATGACAACTACAACGACAAGATGCAAAGCCCATACAATGCACTTGACGACCAACTCACGACTCAGAGAAAACCCAAGCTACGAACACACAGGTTCACTCTTGAACCGAAACACAACAAGATCGTTACCCTCACCCTAGGTAACACTCCCCTAATTCCCCACACAGGAATTAGCTACTCGCACTCGACCCAACACGATATAAACGAGGCAACAACACAAACAAGAACACAAGTTCCACGACCCAACATTGTTTCAACAACCTCTACATAACCACAATACCAACATCCTTGTCACACAACATCATTACAACAATGCTACGATTCATCAATCGAACATATAACCAAAACATCCATCTACATAGTAGCCCACGAATAATGTTTAAACCTTTCACCTAACACTTTCATTCTGGAACGTCCAATGGTCTCATCATTCCAACATGTTTCCAATGTTCAACCTATGAACTCTTACAAGTCACACACGCATATACAAAATGTGCCACATCACGCTTCCGTTGCGCACTCTGATTACTCGCAACAATCAAATCCACCAATTTCATATCCAAAGTCTAACTCTTCCTCATATTCACCAAAAATCATTGTTCACTGTTAATATACCCAATCTCACACTCTGCTATGTTAGCTTACACACCAGACCCAAGTCTCTGAACTGCTCAAATAATTCTAATCCTCTAACCATCAAAACAGACATGCATAAAAGCTTTCGACTTAACTCATCAGGCACGACATTAACTTTACCAATAGAATAATTCAAGCCAAGGTCATAACTAATCAGGAATTCCAACCATCCGACCATGCCTCAATCCGAGTTACAAATCAAAAGTTATGAAGGAAACAAAACGGGACAAACCGCCATGTTCGCTAGGCGAACCCCTAGCGAGTGTTCGCTTCCGCCTTCGCTAGGCGAAGCTCCCAGCGAGATCAAAAACACAAAACAGAACTGAAACGACCTAAAGTTCGCTAGGCGAACGTCGTTGGCGAACATTCGCTGTCCTTCGCTTCCGGGTTCGCTAGGCGAACCATGGAAAACTCAGAATCATAGCAGCGCTGTTACTCATCCAAAACCATCATTTTCTCCATCCAAACACCTTGAACCTAAAACCCTCAAAATAATACCTCCAGATTCTCAACACAAAAGTAACCGCAGCCACCTTGAAATCATGAATCCTCAATTGTCGTAAAGCATAAGCTACGACTTTACCCTCTTGCATTAACACACTGACTAAACTCATCAAAGACACATCACAATACCTCACAAACAGTTTATTAGGATCACACAGAATCAAAACTGGAGCCATAGACAACTTCTACTTCAGCTCTCTGAAACTTTCCTTACAACGAACATCCCAAACAAACGACTCACCCTTTGCAAGTCAACTGAGATAACAGAAGTACTAACTTAGCAAAGTCTCCCCTAACCTGCAGTAACAACCAACTAAGCCCAAAAGTTTCTAATCTCCTTAACCGACTTCGGAGTCTCTCATTGTAAAACTGCATCTACTTTGGATAGATCCACAACAATACCATTATCTGAAATAACATAACCAAGAAAACTAACCTCTTTCAATCAAAATTCTCACTTCGATAATTTAGTAGAAAGCTCCCTCTCTTTCAACCCTTGTAGCTAAATCCTAAAATACTCTACATACTCATCCTTTGATTTAAAATAAATCAGAATATCATCCAATAAACATCACTATGAACTTATCCAAACAAGTATGGAAGATACGATTCATATACTCCACAACCATAACATATACCACCTTCAAAATTCGTCCTGAGCTCGAAACAATTTATCCAAAATAGCTTAACAATCTCTGGTTACCATATTCCATATCAATTCTTCTTACGGGGTTCCAACTTACTCAAGGTTTCTGCTGACACGAGATCTCAACCCATAACAAAAGTAATACCTTCAAGGAACTTCAAATCGTTCACAATTCGTCACAATTAAAAACTCAAGCTATCCAGAACACAACCACAAGTTTCCATACTACTCACTTATTAACACGCAACCTCATGCTATCATCCTTTTCCTTGCCATCCATGCTGGACCTCTTCAAGTCGACACACTAATGTTTCATCCAAAAACACATCTGAAACCATGCACAACTGACGGCCCATCACTGTGGCTTTCCGCCAATTGCAGAACACTATTATCACAAACATAACAAACTTCTGAGTTTCACTTCCTAAAAGTTCTCCTACTACTTAGCAGATCCAAACCTCAAATCCTCACCTTCGTCAAATTTGAGTTCACACTCTACTCTCTGAGAACAACCATTAACGATACCTAATCGTTCTCTCTCTCAATGACTTCCCAACTGGACCAACATACCAAAACTCTAATCCGTCTCTTCTTCCGTTATAAGAATCTTCATCGACTCAACAAAACAATCCATAATCATTTTCTTAATTCCAAACAATCTTTGCACATACTATCAAAGCCGGAAAGACAGGTCTATTCCATCCAACATCATTTTGTCTACTTTCAACAAGAGATTAAGGGTGATCAGTTCCTCAATTTGTCAATAGACAGCCGCCAATCATGATGGGGCATAGACCATCCTTACCAAACCATAATAGCATTTCTTGCATCTTGTGCACAAAACTCCTATGGCACAAATCCTTAGTCGACATAAACCTTACCTCCGCATTCCCCCTGGAATCGGGAACAACACTGTCCAAACAACACTTACAATCTTGCAAACAACGACACATTAAGCCAACGCTCCACAACTGAAGCAACTTGGAGAAGTACAAACTTCTCCCCCACTTATCTTATTCTAAATCATGCAGACAATGAATTAGAAAAACCAGAAAGTACTGACAGTGTTTCACACACATATCACATACTAAGGAACAAACAACGTCGACAGTATTCAACTGTCACACCAACTGACTCAACAACTTGGTCGGACGGACCGACCTGCTCTGATACCACCAATGTAACACCCCAATTCCTATCGCGAATAAATAATACATAAATAAATTAGAGTGAATAAAAATTTATTATTCTTAGACAGCAACAAGGATGCCACATTTGAATAAAGAAAACACAATCCCTGCTCATAAATTTGATACATAACACAAAATGGAATAAACATAAAAGGGAAACTTTTTCCAACAAAAGGGAAGTTCAATCATGAAATAAAGCGGAAAGATTCATAACTGACTTGTTTTACAAAATAAATTGTTTTATAACATCAAAATATTCATACAAAGGTAATACAAAATAGATCCAACAAATGTATACATATATAACAAAATCATTCCCCGACTCCCGTGTTACGTGTCAGAGCAGACAGACCGACAAAAGGATGGAGAACTAATCTTCACAAAAGCCTCCAAGATACTAATCTGCAATTGCCTCTTAGGGCAACAAACCACAGCAGAAGGGTGAGAAATAACAACTAAATCAAGATTGCATAATAATATGCAACACATATAAATTCACATGCATAATTATTCTCACCACAAACATCATATACTAATACATATAGCATGCCACAGATACATAACATATTTCTAATAATCCAACCACATAGCATATATCAATTATACCAACATAATCGTATATTCACACATAATGCATACCAAAGTTATGACATATGGAAACACACCACCACATCACATATATTCATATATAGCATATCATAGATAATTAATACAATCATTGTAACGTACAACATCCCCACAAAACATAGCATATGTCTATACATAAAACATACCATCCATAACCAATGCATTTATCACAAATGCATATCAAATCACCAATGCTATCACAAGCTCAATACATAATCAATCAATTCACAATTCCCCACACATAAAGCATCCATTCACAAATTCCCACATATAATCAATCCATTCATGATTTATGCAAATGCACAGAGACCGACACAACGACTCTATGCAATGCAATGTGGTACCATCCATCCATCCATCATTCTCATCATTAATTCACTCAAGAATTATTGGAATCATCGCTTGTTACTTAGTGTAACTCCCTGTCGGGCAAACGATGTTCCCTGTCGCTTTAGGTCCTCTTTGTATAAGGCACACGACGTTTATGGATCGCTTTAGGTCCTCTTTGTATAAGGCACACGATCCGATCACTTTAGGTCCTCTTTGTATAAGGCACATGATCCGATCACTTTAGGTCCTCTTTGTATAAGGCACACGATCATCTATAACGTCGCTTTAGGTCCTCTTTGTATAAGGCACACAGCCGTTACGACAGATTCCCTCTGGAATCGTTTCGTCGCTCACACCCCACCAGGGCACACGACATCACAAGATGCATATCATGATGCTTGGCATACAATGACTCATGACAATCAAATGATTTTCAAATAATTCTATGAATGAAACATGATTTTCAAACATTAATCCAAGATCACAACTTGTTTTCCACACATGTTTGATAATTTTGATCATTTTAATTGAATTTTATTCAATTAAAATACCTTTTTAAAATCAAATTAGGGTTTTGATTATTTTTCACCCTTACAAATCTTTTTCAAACACTTTGGGCCTCTAATAGAGTGTAAGACCCACCCCTTGTCACATAAATACATTTTTGGGCCAGTCATTTGTATAAGTCTCAATACGATTCTCAAAACAACGGTGCGATCACTGTCCTTCACTTAGGCCTCTCCTTTAGCTGTAATCCCCATCTCTTGTATAAAAATAAACTTTGGGCCTCTAATAGAGTGTAAGACCCATCCCTTTATAAATAAACCATTTTTGGGCCTCAGTCTGTATAACTCCCGATACGATTTCAAAAAATCTCGACGCGATCGCCGCTTTTCAAACAATTTTAATCTGGGTCTCCCCTTGTGTTGTAAGTCCCATATTTATTCTTTTAAAAAATCATGGGCCTCTAATAGAGTGTAAGTCCAACCTCTTTGTACAGAAAACTTTTGGGCCTCAGTCATTGTATAAGTCCCGGTACAATTTTTCGAATAACGGAGCGATCGTTGTTTTTCATCTGGGCCTCTCCTTGAGTTGTAAGCCCCATCTCTTATACAAAAATAAACTTTGGGCCTCTCCTTGAGTATAAGCCCCAATCTTCTTTTAAAAAAAACAACTTTCCTTTTTGACTTAGATTCAAATTCATAGTTGTTATCAAAACTTTCTTCAATTTCTTGAATAACTAACCATACAGATGTGTTTATAACACTGGAAGCTTGCTCACCTGTAAGTTCTACCAGCTTTCTTTTACATACTTGTTTATATATATATATATATATATGCTTAGAGTTTTCCCCAAAAATTAGGTCTAGGATTAGATGAAACCAGTGGTCACTCTTTCAACATAGTCAAAACTAGTTCCCCATAGGAAATTCCAGATATAGTCTTGCCTCCTCTTGGGCTTATACAATATGGAACATAGAAAGGCATTATTCCCGGTGAAACTTTTCTCAAGACTCTCACTACTAGAAATATCTGTACAAGAAATTCATTTCCCCAAAGAGGATTAATTCCCGGTGAAACCTCTTTTGAATTTCTTCAAACCCTAGAATTGTTCACTAAAGAAAGGATTATTCCCAATGAAACCTTTTTTGAACTTTTCTTAAGTTTGGACTCACAAGCTTCCTAAAAGCATCCTCACCCTCCTCTTAGGCTTTGTACAAGGACCCTTAGGCTTCTTAGAAGTTCTCATGCCTCCTCTTGGGCTTAGTACAAGGACCCAAAGACCTCCTACAGGTATAGGACAGAACTTAGTCATCCTTTGATAGTTCAATCCTCTAGAGAGTCAGAGTCAAAACATCAGACCAATTTAGGGTTGATTCTCATCCCTTAAAACATCAACCTCCTCTTGGGCATCATGCAAAGATTAACCTCCTCATACCAGTAGACTTGGACAGTCTCATCTCCTCTTGGATTTCAAAGAAACCCTCAAGTTTCCTAAAAGCACAAGAAAAACTTGATGACTTAATCAATCTCCAGTAGAGTTGAAACCTCCATAGGTTTCAAAAACTCAATCTTCAAACCATTACTTTAAAATTTCCCCAGCTAGGGTCAAGTTACTCCCAGTAAAACTCTCAGAATCAGAACCTCATGGTCTCTGATATCTCAACTCTTCTGCAATCCCTAGTAAGAGTTGATTCCCCAATTTGGACCTGTCTTTGGATCTCAATAATCCTCAGCAGAAGCTAGCATCCTCTTAGGATTTATATAAGAAATTCCTTAACCAACCTCCTCTTAGGCTTTGTATAATGATCATCCCTCAGCAGTTTTAGCCTCAATCTTGGGATTTGTACAAGACAGATAAAATGTTCTCCAGCTGAGACAGTCAATTAATCTTTTAGCCTCAATCTTGGGCTTTGTACAAGACACATATAAAACCTCCCTAGTGAAGTCAATTCCTTCTAGCCTCCTCTTAGGCTTTGTATAATGATCTCCCCAAAAGAGTCAGTCTCTTTCCAACCTCAATCTTGGGCTTTGTACAAGACAGAAATAAAAACTCCCTAATAGAGCCAATCTTTTTGCTTCAACCTTGGGCTTTGATCAAGGCACATAAAACCAAAATCTCCTCAGTGGAAATCAAGTTCTCTCTGTAGGAAGACATTTCACTGTACATCACACATCAAAACAAACAAATTAAACAAACCCTAATCCCAGATAACTGCTGTAAGTGGCACACTTGTTGATTCAAAGTCTGAGTTGTAGTCCTTCTTTATCTTTGTAAAAACCTCCTTTCATCTAATTGATGTAAGTGGCAAGCCTCTGGATCATTTACATCCAAGCCAATGTCCCTCTCTTAGCATGAAAGACTCCTAAGGAAAAATGGCATTGCTCTACACTGAGTTAAAGTTTTCTCCTTCAGGACAAATCCCTTATAAAGAAAATTATGGCATTAGTGGATTCCATATATTCCAGTTAAAGTAATTCTCCTTTATAATCAGTTACCCAACAACTGTGATAAACAGATGAGATATCTCCCTTTAGAGATGACAAATTCTCTCTCACATAAATACCTTTAGCTTCAATCTTGGGCTTTGAACAAGACACAAATACTCATTTAGCTTCAATATTGGGCTTTAAACAAGACACCAACCATCATCTTTTTCCTCCCATAGAATAAGAGGAACTACGATTGCTCTAATTTCCGTGTTTTCTTTAACGGGAATACGTAGGCATAAGATTAAGAAATCTTAGCAAGCACACATAACAAAAACCTTAGGTCCAGTACCTTACCAAAAACATCGAAAAACCCGAAAAACAACAAAAATACTTTCTCCATATTCCCAAAGAAGAAACTTTCCCAAATTTACGACAGATAAACGCCAGTAAGTAGATAACAGAAGAAAATGCCAAACAATCTATGGATAACCATATATAGGATGGGTAATTGACAACTCCCCATTGTATAACCTGACCCCGGACCCCCAATATCTTAGCATTTGTTAAAGAAAATATTTGCATGCAAGGTTAGTTATAGATAGCTTGCCTTTCCTTTCCAGCTTCATAGGATAAATAAGAAATTAGAAAGTAGCACCCAATTCCAACCAATTGCGGTAAGGTGGTCGCGTCACCGATAAAAGCCGCACGCTACAAAAAAATGGCGACTCTGCTAGGGAGCTAAACTAGGATTAGAATTCCTAAGAGGTCTAGGTTGTTTAGCTTTTTCTATATTATATACTATATATATTTACTGTTATTCCTACTTGATATCCGTGTTTAATTTTTCTGTCAATGGGAATGCAATTGATATGCATGTGGAAAGTTTGAGGGAACATTTAGATAAGGGTGGCATGGACGGGAGAAACTTATAGGGAGTGAATCCCGAACAAGCTATCCTGATAGCCCATCGAATCAGTCGAGGTACCCATGTGGATACTAAATGTTGAACGACCCCTCGTCGTGAAATCAAAGTAATCCCAGTGCGGTACCCATGACCCTGAGGATTTAGTAGACATTAACCATATAACCATTTGGTAGTGCGGTGACTATCAGGAATAGTTGATACGCGATATTACACTCAAATGAGATTCACCCTAGGAGATTACAGCTCGCTCGAGTGTAAAGTCAACAAATAGCCAGACAAAGACAATAGTGGCAGTGGTCCTCCACCTTTAAGCCATGCTGATCCTATTCCATCTGCACATAGAATTGCTCATGAGCAATTACCTGCTGGTCCATTGTTGGGACACATGTGATAATGGTAGAATCGTTGATGTCAGCTCCAAACCTCACGGAGAACGATCCTGCTAGAGTTTTAATTTCTGATTTTCCTCCTGTTCCTACTTTACAAGGGAGCAAGTTACAACCAGGAACCCCACAACATCTATTGACTTCCAAACCAAACAGACATGTACATAACATTAATCCAGAATTAGATATCACAACTTCAATAATACTCACAGCCACATTCATCATCTTCAACCATTTCATTTTCAAGCAGTTCCAATAATACTCATAACATAGTCATCATTCTTGTTAGTTTCAAGCATTCCAAAGTTCATGTCAGTTTACTCACTTCAAACAAAAAAACCTGTCAATAATTCGTACAAATATAAAGCCTTTCATGTTGTTTCAAACTGATAGGGCCATGAGATTTCAAACAAACCTGTCATTTAATTCAGTCCATTGCCAAACTCCAAGCCTTGCTTCCAACAACCATGAGCATGCCAGGCCTGCTCCAAATTCATGTCTCCTTTCAACCTGCACAAACCAAATTACCATTAGCTTCACACAAACTCAAAGTTACTCAAATCCAAATTCATGTCACATTAAAATATTTCATTAGGGTCGTGATCAATTTCAACACATATTCATATCTCATCATCATCCATACAATTAATCACCATATTCATTGATACATCAAATACATTGCCATTAAATTTCAACCAAGTTTCACACATTCATCACAAACCATTTAAATCATTTCAAACATGTCATAATTCAGCATTTATTTAATTTCATTCAAGTTTCAATCATTTCCAACCATCAAATCAAATTCAAAATCTTACATATCAAATTCAACATCCAAGTGATTTCGATCCAAAACAAGTTCAGATCACAAGCAGAATGTATACCATAATTCAGAAACTTTTCTTTCTCAAAGGAAAAAGGACAAAGCAGTTAGAGGTGGGACCCTGTTAACAAGAGAATTTTACAGTGGTTTTTTCGTTCCAACCAAGTCAAGTGGGACCACACCTATTCTGAGAGAATATTCACTCCACTACAGACAAAATTCTGAGCAAATTCAATCGTACAATTACACACACCACCACTCACGCAATGCTAACAGATTTCCTCTCTCAGAATTTTCACTAATGCATGTACCCTATATAAATCAACACTATTCATCATCAGAAACACAGAAAAAAAACCCTAACACAACAGCCATAAAAAACCCTAGTTTCATCCCTAAAACATCACTAAAAGCTCATATTCAAGAAGCTCTTTGAGTCTCACATTGAGACTCAAATTTTCTTGAGCTGAAAAGGCCATTCATTAACACTCAAGTACAGAGGAGGGTCATATGAGAAGGTAAGATCGTGACATAATGAGAAGGAGATTACCTGAATACACCCAGCAGCTCATTCTGACGAATTCTTCAAGAGGTAGTATCTTCACATTGTTTCTTTGCAAACTGAACTCCATTAATTGATTTCATGTTACTTGTTGCCCTCTGAGTAGGGCAGAATCTTGGCTCTGTTTGTTCTTCTTGTTGATTTTGGTTTAGGGTTTCATTTGGGTTTGAGGTCGATTTGAATAATGGGTTGTTTTTTTTGAGAAATCGAACGTCATATTTTGAAAAAGGAGGTAAATTTAAGTGGGGTTAGTGTAGAAGTTTTAGGGTTTGGGCTGTGGCTCGTCGGAGAAGACGGCGGTTTCCACCGCACTTCATCTTCTCTGGCGGCTTTTTAGGGTTCTGGTGGAGGAGTTTGCTTGTAGAGAGAAGAACTTTGAGAGAGAGATGAAAGCATAGAGAGAGAGGTTTTTGGTGAAATGATTTCTGAATCTTCTTTCCTTTGTGTTATTCCCCTTGCCACGTCTCCTTTCTTTTAGTTTGTGGGCCTCCTGGCCGGTGACATGTGTCACCGGTTGGTGGCGTTTTACAGTTCGCGTGTAGCGCGTCCCAGGAGGTTATATCGTAGTCCCTCCGTCTAGATGCTGGTTTTTTGGACCTTGATTAGATCTAAAATCTGATGGTCGTGCGTGAGGCTTACGGTGGAGTCTTCCTATACTCCATCCACTGGATCAGCGAACCAACTATTCTGGGCTGGATTCAGACTTGCTTTTTCCACCCCTATTCTAGACCCACTTTCTTTTTCTTCTAAGAAACCTTACTGTTTGCACCCTTTTTTATTTAGTTAATCTCTTCTTAATTAGGTTTAGCCTTAGTTAATTAGGTTTTATTTATTTTGCTTATTAGGTTTAATTAGAAATTAGTTAGTTTTAGGTTTATTTAGAATTAATTAACTAGTTTCTAATTATAATTTAACTCTTTTAGTTTGATTAGAATTTAATTTTTTAATTAGAATTTAATTAATTAATTAATTAGCTTTTAATTAGGACTTAATTAATTAGTTTTAGTTAATTAGATTTAATTAATTATTTTAGTTTTATTTATTTAGGATTAATTATTAGTTTAGTTTAGAATAGTAGTTGATTAGCTATAATTTAATTAGGTTTTATTTATTCTAATCTTGCCATTTTGTTTATTCCATTTTAATTTTCATGGTGAATTTAATCCTTGATGCATTGTGTTGTGTATAAGTCTTGATTTTTTTGGTGTTCTATCCTGTGAGCTTTTGACTTGTTTAAGCATCTGCATTGTACTTGTTGCTTTTTTTCCCTCATTGAT
Organism: Lathyrus tuberosus; assembly: GCA_022829125.1. NCBI lineage: Eukaryota > Viridiplantae > Streptophyta > Magnoliopsida > Fabales > Fabaceae > Lathyrus > Lathyrus tuberosus. The sequence continues at coordinate 1,891,074 of JALAZF010000390.1, forward strand.
GCATGAGGCTTCTCCCGGTTCCTCTGTTGCTTATGCCACATTCTAAAGGAAAGGATTCCCTCCATTACTCCATGTCATATTTATGATAGCATATACTAGTTTATCTTACCCTTTATCCTAGCCTTATGATTGGATTCGCCGCACTCCATGTAAGCATCATGGTCATGTATGCTTACTCTTCCCTCTCCTTTTTAAACCTAGCCTTAGGTTTAGAGTCATCGTACTCTATGTAGGTGTCTTGCCCTAGATACATACTTTTCCCACTTGGAACCTTGACCACAGTCAAGAGTTTCTCACCCGTAGTTAGGTGAACTACGAATGCTCTGATTCATTGAGTCAAGATACGTAGGCACGAGATGCGATGTCTTGGCGAGCATACTTAGTGTATATACCCCTAGGTCTTTACCTTAGCACCTTACCCTTAGCAAGAAAACATTAACATAACACAAATACTAACAAGAGGTTCATGTAGAGTACTATAGATACTTAGGATGCTAACACCTTCCCTAGATATAACCAACCCTCGAACCTAGATCTCCTGCATTGATTTTACATTGCAATCAGGGTTTTCGATCTTTCCCCTTTCCTTTGGATAAATCAAAGTTCGGTGGTAAACTTCATGTTTTGTGATTCAAGTTAATTAATAGCTTGACATCCGATTCTCACCGCAACACCCATGACTTGGTAGTCACAATCCTCCAACAAAATCGAAAAAAAAAAAAATCAAAAGCCTGCTAAGTCGAACACCTCAAAAGGAGACTTAGATAAAAATCAAGGCAATCCCGATGGACTTGAAAAGCGAAATCAGTCCAAGACAAAGTTAGGGATAAAAAAAACCAAAAGAGGTCCTCAAATCCTCAACAACAAAAACAAAATAAGATTTAGTGACCATCATATCAAAACCAAAGGGGTCACAGACATCCACCAAAAACAAAATAAGGTGACTGCCATTTCGAGAAAACCTTGAATCATCACCCTTACACCATCAACCCTTTTGGAAGACAAACATGTGCAGAATTAACTGAACGTATAACTGGAGGTAATCACGAAGAAGAGGTGGGTACAAAACAAGTTTGAGCCTTATATCCTTTGTTTCATAAACAGTGAACCAGACCACGTTACAACCCCCAAAAGACCTAATTGAGGCGAGGTTTATTCTGAAAGCATACTATTGTAAGGTTGCGTAAACTGGCGCCCCACATATTTTCTAATGTTCAGCATTGGTGTCATTCTCCTTGCTATATCTTTCATACACTAGCTAAATCAGCACAACGTCTGGACTAACGGTCCATTCGTCTCACACTATCACAACTCCAATAAAAGACTTTTTCAAAACTTGCATGAGCATTGCATTAAGATTACCATTTGTGAATGTGCAATTTTAACTGCAAATCAGCAGCTAGACATCAAATTAATTCCAACAAGGGGAAATCAAAGAGGAACTTGAAATTTCAGTGGAACTGACCCGAATCAAGACTCCGTCAAACCTTCAAGCAGGGGAAAATTCTTCAATACCTTAATCAGGGGAAAGTCATCTCAGAAGCACATCAAAGATCAGCTTCCAAAAGATCAAGTCATGTTAGAACTGGTTAATCAGGGGCAGACCATTACCATGCTCAGATTGGGGTAAGACCGTTGTAGAAGGCATACCTTCTCTGTACCTTCAACTTGGACAAGCATACCTTGCCGAACGCTAGCAATAATCGAGTTCAGAGCAAGATCACAGTCTTCATAAGCTAATCACGTCGCTACACTTAGTTCCAGGTCAACCTGGCCATCAAGCACATAACTGTGGTTCTTTCAGAAATGAATTCATCACCAAGTGGTCAAACTCGAGACACCAAGAGCATCTTCATTTGCTTCAATCATGGCGTCTTCAACAAATTGAGTGTCGAGGAAATCAAACCCTCCCACCACCCAAAGTCTAATCCGCATTGGAAACTACCCAAACTTCCACTGTGCTGGCACCTTCAAAACATATCTAATCACCCGTCTGTAAGCATACGCATCATACGCATCAAATTCGACATCACAAGCATCATATGCATCATATGCATACAAAAACCAAATCATACTTCCCCAGCACATGCATCTCCGCGCGTCAGCATTTGCATTGCATTTCCATCTGACATGGAATACCATTACAAAATCAAGCATTCATACATGCACAAGTCAGGATCCAGGATCAATCTCAAGATTCCAAGGAGATCTTCAGCCCAGCAAGGGGCATTTTCTTCAAATCCGTGGACGTTCTTCATGAAGTTATTTCAAGAAGATATTCAGTCCAGCCAGGGGTATCTTCTTCAGATTGTGGGCGTTGTCCATAAAAGTTGTTTTAACCTTTTATTGATCAAGACGAGATTCCAAAGCGATCTTCAACCCAGCCAGGGGCATCTTCTTCAAGTTCATGGGTGTTCCTCATGAAGTTACATTCTACCTTTTGTTGATGAAGCTGTGATCTCCAAGCAAGTCAGTGGGTGTTCCCCATTGAATTGTTCCTCAACCTTTTGTTGATGAAGTTGTCATCTCCAGCTCAACCAGAAGCATTCCTTGAGTCAGTGGGGGTTCCCCATTGAATTGGTTCTCTTCAACCTTTTGTTGATGGAGTTGTTATCCTCAAACCAGTCATGGTTTTTCTCCAAGCAAAACTTAACCTTCCTTCTGGGCATTCCCCGGTGAGTTGGTACCTTGTCAACCTTTTGTTGATAAGGATGGTATTCCTCAGTGACTTCTTTGCTTCAACCTTTTGTTGATGTCTCCAATAAGCCTCGCTCAGCAAACTGGACGTTTTGTTAATTAACCTTACTATCATCTTTTTGGTGATAGCCAAATCCTATCAATTTAACCTGACCTTCATCCTTTCGGTGTTGGTAATTCTCATAATTAAAATTTACTATCATCCTTTTGGTGGTAGCTATTCATGTTGATTCAACCTAACCTTCATCCTTTTGGTGTTGGTGTTTCTCAAAATGGGGAAGTTTATATCATCCTTTTGCTGGTAGCAACTCGTGTTGTTTGATCTTACCGTCGTCCTTTTGGTGCTGGAAATCCGTGAACCTTTGGTTTGTGTATCATCCTTTTGGTGAATGAAAACCTCAGATATTGTTATGTACTTGCTATTATCCTTTGGGTAGTAGTAAGTTGTGACCTCATTTTCATCGTTTTGGTGAAGGTTCTTGGCGTGAGTTTTCTATCATCCTTTTGGTGATAGACCTGTCATCCTTTTGGTGTCAGATATTTCGATGTGTGTGTGTGCTTTATCATCCTTTTGGTGGTAGATCCATTATCTTTTTGGTGTCGGAGTCGCATTTGTACTAGCATCCTTTTGGTGATAGATCCGTCATCTTTTTGGTGCCGGTAATCAGTGGATTATTTGGTTTGTGAATCATCATTTTGGTTAATGACAACATCAGAATCCTATGTGTTTGCTTACTATTATCCTTTTGGTAATAGCGAGTTTTGACCTCATTTTCATCCTTTTGGTGAAGGGTATGTGTGTCTGTGTGTCTGTGTGTGTTTGCTTACTATTATCCTTTTGGTAATAGCGAGTTTTGAGCTCATTTTCATCCTTTTGGTGAAGGGTTTATGTGTGTGTTTGTTTGCTCATTATTATCCTTTTGGTAATAGTGAGTTTTGACCTCACTATCATCTTTTGGTGAAGGGTCGTGCATGTGTGTTCTTTATCATCCTTTTGGTGATAGGTCTGTCATCCTTTTGGTGTCAGAGTCTTCTGTGTATTCTATCATCCTTTTGGTGATAAGTTTGTCATCATTTTGGTGTCTGATATCTCTGTGTGCGTGTGTGCTCTATCATCCTTTTGGTGATAGGTTCGTCATCCTTTTGGTGTCGGAAGTCTGTGTACTTACTATTATCCTTTTGGTAATAGCAAGTTTCGACCTCACTTTCATCCTTTTAGTGAAGGGTCGTTGTATGTGTTCACTATCATCCTTTTGGTGATAGATCTGTCATCCTTTTAGTGTCGGAGCCATGCGAGTTCATTATCATCCTTTTGGTGATAGGTCTGTCATCCTTCTGGTGTAAGATATCCTTGCGTGTGTAGATCCATAATCCTTTTGGTGTCGGATTTGTGTGAGTTTACTATCATCCTTTTGGTGATAGATCCGTCATCCTTTTGGTGTCGAAAATCTGTGTATGTTTACTATTATTCTTTTGGCAATAGCGAGTTTCGACCTCACTTTCATCCTTTTGGTGAAGGGTCATTGCGTGTGTTTACTATCATCCTTTTGGTGATAGGTCTATCATCCTTTTGCTGTCAGATATCCCTGTGTGCGTGTGTGCTCTATCATCCTTTTGGTGATAGATCCGTCATCCTTTTGGTGTCGGAGCTATGTGTGTTCACTATCATCCTTTTGGTGATAGGTCTGTTATCCTTTTGGTGTCAGATATCTCTGTGTGTCTTCTATCATCCTTTTGGTGATAGGTCCATCACCTTTTTGGTGTCGAAATTCTGAGTTGTGTTTTCTATCATCCTTTTGGTGATAGGCCCGTCATCCTTTTGGTGTCGGAGTTGTGTGTGTATACTATCATCCTTTTGGTGATATGTCTGTCATCCTTTTGGTGTCAGATATCTCTGTGTTTTGGTGATAGATCTGTCATCCTTTTGGTGTCGGAGTCGTGTGTCATCTATCATCCTTTAGGTGATAGATCCGTCATCCCTTTGGTGTCGGTAATTCGTGAATCTTTAGTATTTGAGTCATCCTTTTGGTGAACAACAACATCAGAATCCTACGTGTTTTCTTACTATTATCCTTTTGGTAATAACAAGCTTTGACCTCATTTTCATCCTTTTGGTGAAGGGTCTGTGTGTGTGTACTTACTGTTATCCTTTTGGTAATAGCAAGTCGAGTCGTGTGAGTTCACTATCATCCTTTTGGTGATAGATCTGTCATCCTTTCGGTGTCAGAATTTTCTGTTATCATCCTTTTGATGATAACGACCTTTGCAAGTTTTTTAGTGGCCACTCGAGGGTTGACATTGATCTGATGTTCCACCTCCCAAGTGTTTTCTTTCTTTTTGAACAAATTTGTGGTCTTCTTCATACCTAATCGACTTACACCTCGAAAGAATGAACGCCGTAGCAGTTCATCTTACTAGGTTCAAGGCAATTAGATAGGGGCATCTGACATACCCCAAATTTCTCCTACTTGTATATTACTTTCATCTGTACATCCATCCACTAACCATTATTCAGAAAATCAAAATATATGTTGCTCAAGTTGTTGCAAGAATTATTTGAGGCTATCAGGTCAAGCATATGGGTAGTGATGGTTAAAGTTCAATGGGAATTTGAGTGGTTTGCTACATTATCAAGTTACCAAGGATGTGTCAGGTTTATAATGCTTCATGGTTCATCTTTAAGTTATGGTTTTGTGCAGTGTATTGTAGTCTGTAGTTCAAGTCATGACTCTTTGTTTTCAAGGTGTTCTTGCTCAATAAAGTTTAAGGTGAAGAGCTTGGCTCATCATGATTCAAGTGGCAAGGTTCAGATTGATTCATTGATTCGAGACTTTAATCTAGTCAAAGTGAAAAATTGATGCTTGATTGAATATCTTATTTCAAGTAAGAATTCAAAAAGGTTGGAATTTGGTTCTTGGATCAACATGAAATTCAAGTTTTTAATCGTCTAAAGCGTTGTTATGGCCAAAGTTTTAATTTAGTTCCAGAATAAAAAATTTGGAGGTGCATTTTATAACTACAAGTTTCAAGCTACAAGGCCATACAAAATTCATCAAGGCCCAATATTCCATTTCATCATCAAAGTCCATTACATTATTACATCACCAAAAAACTACAACAAAAATTCAATAAAAAGAAGGCCCCTGATGATCAAAATAAATTGCCAAAAAATAATCCCATCACTATTATTCCATTACAATTCATTTAAAATGATTTTCAAATTACACAAAAAGTAGAAAAAGCCACGTGAGAAACAAGCTAGATACCACAAAAGAAAAGACAATATCCAGCAGCTACTTCACAACAGACAAAGCCAAAACAATTGCCACACCAAGCCTTGAGCAAAATGTAAACAAGTTGTTGCTACAATATCCAAGCCATTATCCAGTTTCCAAGCCTTCCCATACATTCCAAGCCTGGCCCAACAAAACAATTGAGTCTTTCATGCTACCTAAAGCTGCAAAAAATTTCACACTCCATACGCAACAACCTGCAAGCCATATATCATGCCATCATCACCACACCAATACACATTACACGGACACAACCAAACCACCTCATTAAGCCAGCAGCCATGACTTAACCCACCTACAAAACAAAGCCACACCCCAAGCAATGCACCGACCTGCAACATACCATGCTCTTTCGGATCAACCACGACACAAAACTCCAAAGCCAAAGTCACGAAACAATTTTTTCTCTTGTTCATGGACCTGCAGAATAAGAAAAGAATAAGGACCTGCGAAAGAACCACAACACCACTTCAGCCTTCACAAAAATACAAAATCCAGCTATACGACAAATTGTAATACACACACAAACAAATTCACAACACATATTTCACACGTAATGCACATGATACTCGATTCACACAAGATCTGTACCTCCAAAACTTTAGAAAATCGCAAAAACGGCTTTCCAATTTCATCACAACAATTTCTTCTCACTTCTTTCGCAAATACCCTCAATCTTTCTTATAAATGACACCTTTCTCACCCTCATTCCTCAAGCTTCAAAGCCAAACTTATGCTGCTACTTTTCATCCCCAACTTTCCTTAACCATCATCTTCCTCACGAATTCAACACCCAAATCTTCATAAACCTGCAAAAACCACCAAACCCACAACAACACCACGATTCATAATAACCTTCAAAATCAGTAACCATCCACACAAAATCAACAACAACAACAACAACAACATTTGATTCAGAAACAAAGACGAGATCGAGAGCGATATTGAGACGATAACATGAGACATAGACAAAGCAGAGGAGAGAGCGAGCGAGATAAAATGAGGTCGGTGAAAGAAGAAGGTTGGGATGAACTGATCTTCCTCTGTTCCTTTGAAAGATACGTTGCGCTAATATGAACCATATTGTTTCCATTTCCTTCTGAAAACCTGCTACGTTTTGGTTCATTAAACTTTTTTTTTCTTTTTAATATTTCTTATGTTGCTGCTGTTCTTATCATGTTGGCTAGGAGGGAAATGGGCTTTGTAGCCTGTGTACACTTTTTTTTTCTTAACCGAGTTGTTGGAGAATGATGGGATGACTCTCAAGCCCACATTATTTCTCCCTTTTCCACATTTTACCCACCTAAGTTTCATCTGCCACCCCCTTTGCAATTTCTATTTTTTTAATTAATTTCATTTACTTCCTTTTATTATTGTTATTTCTATAAGAAGGATTTCTGACATTTGTTTTTTAGATCTGTTTGAGGTTTCCACTTTAATTTGATTTCCATTTTTATTTTCGATTTTATTTTATCTTTGGTCAATGAAAGTCTACTATCATTATTGTCGGTTATCGATAAAATTGTGTTTAAGATGAGACCAATATTTAGTTATTCTTATTTCTATTTTGATTTTATTTTCTTTTCAATTTCAGTCAATGAAAGTCAAATATCATAGATTGTCAATTTATCGATTTAAAGTATTGATTAAGATGAGACCGATTTTAATTCCATGTTGGTGTTATTTTCAATTTCATTTTCGATCGATGAAGTCTTTCTATTCACGAACGTTAGTTGATTGAGGTTGTTTAACCTTCATGGTTTCAAATCTGTATAAAATAATCATTGAGATCATTTTCTATACTTTGGGATCGTGATAGGTTACCTTCAATTAATTAACGCGAGTTTGTGATTAAGAGGAGATCATCCGCTTTTCTTTTCGTGTGGCACGATTTAATTAGAGAATGATCCTCAATATTATTTCTCCATCGTGCTTTAGCACAAACATCATACTTGCGCACCTCCTATAGCATGATCTTCATCATAGATCGTGCTACGATGGTTTAACGCTAAAGTTGACCCGACTCATTCAATCAATGACAATTAACTATTAATCATTAACAACCAATTTTAATTTCACCCAATATACTCTTGTTTTACTTTTATGTCGATATATCCTTGATTATTGTTCATATTATTCATCTGTTCATATTATATTCATCTTATCATCTTGTCGATACCTTGTTCATATTATTCAAAACACAATAAAACGATCGAAATCCTAAAAGACTCAATTGGTGGACTGTTGGTTACTTTTCCGAGCAACAGAACTTTGACCTTGTACAGAAACCCTAGCTTGGAGCTTGTGTTCGACTCTTGCTCGTGGCTTAGTTTTGGACACCTCGCACACACACGGCTTCCTCTTGGGCTACCTGACAATGACCCCATTTATTTCGTGCAATCCCGTGTAACTTACATGTACCCTGCTCCCATTCTGATGTACACACTTTACTCACTTTTTTATTGTGGTTTATTTACTAGGAGCACCCCTAGGGACTAGCATAGGTAAAACCATTTTCAAACTAATTCTTGATTCGTCTTCGAGCCATTTTCAAAACACCTTCGTATGTCGATTGCTCTTTAGCATTCTCCATCAACCTAACGCACACACTCGTACACCTTGTTGTGATTTCGTTACTAGGAGCACCCCTAGGGACTAGGATCGATTCACACCTCTTTTTAAACTAATTCTCGATTCGTCGTCGAGCCCATTTTCAAAACAACCTTTAAGCCGAGTGTCTTTTGCCTCATAATCAACCTCTTCGCACACGTATACAAACAAACCCTTGATCCAGCATCAAACAGATTTTCTCAATAAAATTTCAAAATGATTAACAACTATCGAAACTCTTTTCAAGGTAAAAAAGAGGGGGATTGAGCCTTTGATCTCTCTTCAGTTGTTTGGGTGCGAGTTCTCTTACTCGTATGTGAGCAATTGACGCCTCTAAAACATTTTCAACTCGATAACGTTCAAACCTTTTTCTCAAATCACGTAGATGAAAAAGAGAGAGAGTCAAGCCTTTGACTCACTCTCCCGATTACTTGGGCCCGAGGAGCCTTTCTTAAGCTTTGAGTAATCTTCATCCAAACCAAACTCCCTTTCTTTTCGTGGTCGTATCCACGAACTACAGATGCTCTGATTCTTCATCCATTTGAATGTAAGATACGTAGGCACAAGATTGCGATGATCTTGGCAAGCACACTTCCATCTTTTTTTGTTTTCCCCTTCTTTCCTGTAGTCGAATTACGAGCGCTCTGATTCCTCATTCTCGTCAGAATGAGCATACGTAGGCACAAGGGCCCCCAAGCCTTGGCGAACACCCTATCCTAAAACTACCCATTTCCCCCTTAGCATCGTTTCCCTTTTGTCTCATCTTTCTGCATTTATCATTTAGAAGAAAACAAATAAGCTTACATCACAATTTGAATTAAGAGGTTCCCGTTGAGTACAATGGACGTGAGGGGGTGGTAATACCTTCCTCTCACGTAACTGACTCCCGAACCCAGAATGTGGTTGCGATGACCATGTTCTTATCTCTTTAAAGGTTTTCTCGATATTTTCCTTTCCCTCTTTTGGGATAAATAAAGTTCGGTGGCGACTTTGTTGAACCACAATTTTCTTTCGCACCTTTCGCGCGAGGGTCGTAGTTTCAATGATTTTTCGAGGTACGACACTTGGCTCAAGACTTGTTGCTTGAATCCCAATGAGACAAGACTTTTGCTCAAGCACATAGCAAGAGACTTAATCTAAACTACTGAAGGCTCAGCAGGATAGAGAACAAGGTGTACATGATGCAAGCATCAAAGGTACGAGAAATCACTATAACAAAGACCTAAAGCTCTTAAGATTTCTAAGATATTTAATAGTAAGAAATCTTAAGGCTTTTACAATTATAGCCTAAAATAGAAACTCTGCATATTACATTAGAGTTGATAATTGCTTGATCTTGTTGCTCCTTCATCAAAAGAATCCTTTTTAAGATTTAAACTTGAATCTTTAGCCATATACATAGGCTTTGCAGAAACTAGTCGTTGAGGAAGTGACTTGATCAAGTGTCTTTGCTTTTACTCCATAGTACAAGAGACATTGAGGATGGATGCATAGCAGATTCTGAATCCAGTGTGTAACGCGTTTAACCTTTGAGTCTTCAAGAGGTTTTGTACTGATAGAGCCGTTAGGAGTAGATATCCGTAGAACGTGCCATCCTTTCTTAAGCCTTGCAATCTTGTGGACTCGAGCTAACAAGCTGATAAGACAATACAACTTGCTTTCTGCAGTACTGATAATCCACAACTTTATCACCAACTCTAAATGGTACCAGATGCTGATATACAATTACCAAGAGTAATAACTCGTCTAAATTCTGAGGCCTTCAGCTTAGAGTCTGCGCCACGCCACACTAGCAATTGTTCTTCAGACTCTGCCACCAGAAGCTAGAAATAAAGAAACTCCCTAGTGTGTCTAAGTAAAACAAATTCGCATTATTTATGTACAAGAACAAGAACCTGCATAAATAAAACACATATTAGATAAACCATTGTTCTTTTAATACTTTTGTTATCATCAAAACAAAAAGAGAATATGTCATGAACAGATCTTGTTCTAACAATCTCCCTCTTTTTGATGATGAGAAACATAAGTATTTAAAGGACAATGTTGGGCATTTAATTTTCTCTGCAACAACAGGGTATGAGGTTTGTAAGCTCCCTCTGAGTCTAATAGTACAGAACTGAGTTCTATTGACTCTAACACCAAGAACTATTTTTCAAGAAAAAACAAATTAGTCTTCTTAGTAACATCAGGGTGTGAGGTTTGTAAGTTCCCCCTGAGTCAAACATTTCCCATTTTTAGGTTTTTAAGCTCCCCCTTAGTTTCATATTTAAGAAACCCAAAATAACAACATTTTAACTTCATTTGGCAACATCAGAATACAAGGTTTGTAAGCTCCTTCTGAGTCTAATAGGCTAAGTCAGAGGTTTGTAAGCTCTTACTTAACACTATGTACAAGAGAGTTAAAATATGTTTCCCTTTTTAACTTTCTTTGACAACACTAGAATATGAGGTTTGTAAGCTCCTTCTCGGTCTAATAGGCTAAGTCCGAGGTTTGTAAGCTCCTTCTCGGTCTAATAGGGTAAGTCTGAGGGTTGTAAGCTTTTCCTTAGACCTATGTACAAGAAAGTTAAAAATACGCCCTGGGCAAGGTAAATATAAAAAAAAACAGAAAATAAATTACCAATATGTACAGGACAGGTACTCAATAGGTTCAGTTTCCACTTAAATACTTACTATTTTTTCTCCCCCTTTTGTCACATAAAAAAGAATAAAAGGAAAAGAAAGGAAAAAGAAAGAATATCACTAATAAATGTATCTCAGATTATCATTACAAGATTAGTGTCCAAAGAGGAAGAATAATCAAGTAATAAGAGTCATTAAGGCTTGTAAAGTGCATGCTTTGAAGCCTTAGTGGTTGTTACTATTCCAAGAATTAAACAAGGATTAATTTTAGACTCTTGGTATCCACATAAGCCAATATAAAAGCATCCAGCTCCTAAGTCATTTTCATCAATCATCAACCTAGAGATATGGAATCATCAACTGAGAGTCATAATACATCCGTCGTAATAGACATAACCGAGAGCTCTACAAGTTTGGCAATCCAATCCCCTCAGAGGTGAGCTGCTTTTAAGTCCTCTACAACTGAGCCCCTGCCCTCATCAATACTTTCTACAAATGAGGCAACTTCATCAATACCGGGACGACCTTCATAAGGAGGTTCAGCAGTAGCTGCTTTGAAGCCATAGAGAAAAAGCATGAAGAGGTCAAAGAAGATGGAAAAGAGGGTCAACAAGCAGTTATACCGCTCTCTCCCAGTCATAAAAGAGGAAGAAATGATTGATTCTGAAGACGAAGAGGTAGACTATGGCAACAGTGGACGCTGCTGGGCACGAGATGCATTAGCTAGAGATCTCTTCTAGAATCACCTTGTTCCTTTTTTTCAAATTGTAATCCACCAGTTTAATATTAATGAAATAGTTTTTCTGACCAATACAACTTTAGCATGTAAGTACATTCCAGTAATTTATTTAGATTTTCTGAAGGTACATTAACAAAAGGAAGCTGACACAGAAACGACAGTTAAAACAGATCAAACATAAACTCATAGTTATTCATAGAATCTTAATAGGTTAGACTGCTAGATCACATTTCCAAGAGTCATTATTAGAATACTGATAAGATTTAATCAGTACTTAAATAATATTAAACTCAAGACAATGAATGTAACACGTCTATAAAAGGACTCTAGTAAGCTTTCTTCCATCATCACTTAATCCCCAAAACACCAAGATGTATAAGCAAAATCAAATCTGGGTTCCAAAGAGATATTTCAAGAAGACAACACTACTAAATGCAGCAACTCAAGCAAATCAAGGCAAGGCAGCAACTGAAGAATCTGCAAGCAAATAGACAGTGTTGCGGTGAGAATCGGATGTCAAGCTATTAATTAACTTGAATCACAAAACTTTGAAATTCACCACCGAGCTTTGATTTATCCAAAGGAAAGGGTAAAGATCAAAAGAAAACCCTTTTGCGCCATGTGAAGACACAGTTAAGAGATCGGGGATTCGGGGGTTGGTTATACTAAGGGAAGGTATTAGCACCCTAAGTATCTGTAGTACTCTACAGGAACCTCTTGTTTGTATTTGTGTTATGTCATGCTTGCTAAGGGAATCTGTGCTAAGGTTAAGGTAAAGACCTAAGGGTATATACTAAGTATGCTCGCCAAGACGTCGCATCTTGTGCCTACGTATCCTGACTAAAGAATCAGAGCAATCATAGTTCACCTAACTAAAGGTGAGGAACCATTGACTATGGTCAAAGTTCCAAGGGGAATGAGTATAATACTCATATAGAGTTAAAAAACTCTCTAAGTCTAAGTTGTAAAAAGGGGAAGTAAATACTCATGATGATGAGAATTACATAGAGTTGAAGAACTCTAGCTTATTTCTAAGTTTGAATGGCTCTAATAAGGCCAAAGGGGAAAGGAACATCATAATAATGATGCTCACATAGAGTTGAAGAACTCTAGGTAAATCCTAAGCCAAGAGGTAAGTGGCTCTAATGAGGCCAAGGAGGGAAGTAAGCAACTATGATGATAGTGCTCACAAGAGGGGAACCTAATGCGGTTAAAGGGAGAAGAGGCTCTAATGAGGCCAAGGATCGATCCTACCGAGGATGAAGGATGGCTCTAAAGAGGCCAAGATGGTAAATGAGCTATCTAAGACTTTGAGGTCAAATAGAGAGTCTTTCCTTTGGAAGGAGGGGAAGACAACTTCTTGTAAAAACAAGTGTTGGAAAAGGATTTGAGTATGAGTAAACAAAATGAGTTCAAAGATTCAAGGGGATAAACATTAATCAAGTGAGAATATCATCAAAGCATGATATGTACATCCATGTATGAGCATGGAAAAAGATAATGAGGTAATCTTCAACAAACATGAATAAGTGAATACATAAGTATGGCAGAGATAGCCTTTCAAAGTTAAAATCAAAGGTGTAATTTCAAAGGTATGAGCCTTAGAAATAAAGGTAAAATGATACCAACAAAGCCCAACAAAAGACTTTTTCAAATGTCAAGAATCAACATCCAAACAATCCTTATGTGTCACACAACATTCTAAAGAACCCTCTCAAAAGGTTGTAAGGAAAGGTTAATTTTCAAAAAAGAGATTCAAGAATTAAACCAAGATTATTCTATATTGTAAATTTAGAAATAAATATGAAAATAAAGTAAAAAGGAAAGTAAAAATTATGGAAAATTAAATTAAATACTAAAATACATTTATGAATTTTTCTGGAATTTTTAGGTGAGAAGAAATATTTTTAAATAAAAATAGAAAAAGAAAATAAAATCTTTTAAGAAATAAAACCAAGGGGGTGAACTAGTAATTCAGAACTGTACTAGTGTCAGGTTATACACGCCTGGGCCTGAAAAATGGGGGGTGTCAAGAGGAAAAAAGTGCTAGGCCCAGGTCCAACAGAATAGATGGGATAGGAAGAAAAAAAGGAAAGAAAATAGCAAAAGAACGTCTGGGGCGAGGGGGGATTCGAACCCCAGACGTCTTGGTGAAATGTGCATGCTGCTTACCACTGGGGTGGCTATATATCCAGTGTATAAGCCACCCCTAATAATACTTAAACCCTGCTAGCGAGATAAAATAGTTTTCTGCAAAAAACCCACATGAAAATGTTATACACGCTAGTGAACCATATCTCGATTGGTCACCCTCTCACTTAAGTGGCTGACGGACAAAAACGTTTCCACCTCACCTAAACTTCCACGCAAGCCTTCTTCTTCTCCTTCATGCACACAAACCCTAAAAATTTCACGTAGAAACCCATAACAACAGCCATGGTGGCTTTTCATCTTGTTCAATCAATTACAATCTCAAATCTCAACCAAAACTCACGAAATAAAACATCTTTGTGTACCACTCAGAAAGTAGAACAACCCAACCCTTAAACAGCTCGAGACATCAACTCAAACATGGATAAAATGACATGAAAGTAGAGTGTTCAAACTGGTATAAAGCTAACAACAAGATCATATATGATTAATGACTAGAACGAACAAACTAACAACATTAAAATCATCTATCTTGTGCATATGGGCATGGAAAACAATGAACATGGAAAAGAAAAAGAGGGAGGCTTACCAAGTGGAGTAGGTCCATTGCCTCTTCAATGGGGTTTACAGAAGTAATAGAGAGCTCCCTCCAAGCTTATTGACACTTGTAGAGCAACTGGAATGGCAGAACTGCTTTGATATGGCCTCAAAGTCAAAGCCCGGATGTTCTTGCAAATGGAGGTATGGAAATGGTCAGTGGCGTATATGGCGTTACAGAATCTATTTGAGTGCACATACAGGTTCTATGTGATGCTTATGTAAGGTTTGTAGTGTTGGATGGTGGAAAGCTCGAGCCAAAACTCTAGCAACAATGTTCTTGCAAATTTGCAAGAGTAAGTGAGGGGGAGAATGTGGAGAGTATTCTGCCTATGTTTGGGGTGGTTCTTGTGTAATTTTCAATGAAGTTTCATCCTCTACTTATAAGAGAAATGGAAGAGCTGAGGTATGGGCAGAAAATGAAACTTGCCAAAATCTCCCTTTTTCTTTCCATCGTGCCCAGTGAGAAGTGACTAAGTCTTTTGCTTTCAAAAGGAAACAGTTAATGGTTAGACTAGGCTTGGAGTTGCTTTGCTGTAGTGATTGGATTGAAACAAGGCTCAAGGTTTGTAAATAGTTTGGAGTGCCTTGAACTTCCAAGCCTTGTAACTTAAAAACCAAGCCTCATTTGGATAAGGACCCTCTAATATGTTTTGAAGTTCATGATGAGAGCTTCAATTTAAGCTTTGAGTCACAAAATTTGGATGTGTGGTTTGAAAGTTATGACCTTCCCAATTTTGCACAAGGAGTTAATCCTTCCATACTTAGAAAATTTTTAAAACCAAACCTTGCCCTTCTTGCAAGAAACCTTTCAAATGGTGATCTCTCATGCTCTAAGTCAAGGATTGAACATGTTAAGATGGGATGTGACTTGAATACTTCATTTTGGACCAATAACATAAAAAATTAGAGGTTCAACTTTTCAGTCAAAACCCTAATTTCCTCAGGAATTCCACTAGATGACCTTTGATTATCTTGCTTCCTCAATCTCTTAAAATGCCCAATGGATGGCCTCCAAGGATGTTTATGAACATATGGAACCATATCTTAAAGCTTGGGAACATGCCTTGATCAAAAGTCAAAAGCAAAGGTTGACTTTCTTGACAAAACCCTAATCTGGGGACAAGATTAACTTGTGACTCTTGTACTAGTGATGAAAGTCAGATGCTCTTGATTTCTTGTTGAATAAGACCTCTTGAATGTAGGTAAGTTCAATTGGTTGATGAACCAATCAAACTTTGACTGATCATGACAAAACTCTTCAGTGATTCTTCAGGTTAAAACCCTAATTCCATAGTTTTTGATCTGGGTGGTCTCTTCTTGATTTCTCTTGATCCAAACATAAGGGATCATGGAGTATGACTTGAGAAGCTCATGATTAGTATTCAAAGACAAGTGGTTGAACTTTGGAGCCTCAGTTGGCTTTCTTGAACAGATACCAACATCAATCAAATAGTGAACACTTGTGATTATTGTATGGAGCCCAGGAGTGTCTTAGGAGACTTTGAAGTATGTGAGAACTTGGATAAATGAATTTGTCATCTTTCTTGTGCAAACCTTAGCTTTCACATAAAAGAACAAACTAGCAAGATATTGGTTAGTTAATAATGCATAGATGATTGAAACCTAAATGCAAGTGCAAGATGTTATGACATCTAAAGGGTAAAATTTGGGGTATAACAGTTGCCCCTATTTGAATAACTTTACCGGATGGCACGAGAGATGATAATCCTCGGGAAATCAAGGTGAAAGGTATTTAAATATAGCAAACCGAAAATTTTTCCCTTAGATGGTATGTATATGCTAAGGATAGGCAACAGACATCCAAATGCTGACATGCCATGAACTTCTAGTATGATGATATGATGCCATGATGGTGCAAAAATGCAGACAAAACAAGACACCAAAGACAAAGAGTAAACACCCACAGGCGAGCCTCGCTAGGGAGGAGCTAAGGTCTGGTATCCACAAACAAGACTCACTGGGGATGCAAGTTACAACCAACAGGAGAGACTTATCGGAGAATGACTAAGAAGGCATTGGGGATAGAAAATAAAAGTGGGGAGCCCCACAGATCGTCACTGGAGATAAGAGTCAGAGAGATAATCTTCACTAGGGAAAGATCCAATGAGATGGACGATAGGTTCAAATATGACCGGACGACATCGGGGACAACAAAAGGGGATGCAAGCTCTTTACTGGGGATGAAACTAGAAAGAAGACATGATCTCCACTGGGGATCAATTTGAACAAAAGGAAAGACACCCAACAAACGATTTTCTGGGGATTTCTTATGCTGAAGAGTTCAAACGGGATCTTCAAGAAAAAACTAGAAAAGACAGAGACAAACATAAAGTCTGTGTACGCCAAATGATGATAATCACAAGGACTTTAAAAGGATGTTGGTAATGACCAATCTCAAGATGCCAATAATGATTGGACTTTAGAAAATATGCCAGTAATCACTGGATTTAGGATGCTGATGATGATCAGACTTTCAACAAAATGTCAGTAAACACTGGACTTTATAGGGATATTGGTGATGACCAAAACCTCGGCTGGGGATAAAATCAAAGTGCCAATAAAGATTGGGCTTGGGAATAACATGCCAGTAAACACTGGGCATCACGATACCGATGATCGAAATAAAAACATGCCAGTAAATACTGGACTTGAGATATACAGCTAAGACTGACCAATTAAGATTGGATTTTTGAACAATGTCAGCTAACAATGGGCTTCACGATACCGATGATGATCGATATTGAAACAATGCCAGTAATTACTGGGCTTGAGACCTACAGTTAAGACTGACCAATTAAGATTGGATTTAAAGACATACAGTTAAGACTGACCAATTATGATTGGATTTAAATAATTGCCAATAATGACTGGACTTTGGGTACCAAAGAAACAAGTCTTTAGACGATGCCAGTAAACACTGGACTTCACAATACCAATAATGATTGGTCATCAGGTTCAAATGTGATCGGATGACATCCTAGAACCAAAAGATCCTCAATGAAGGTTGAACCCGAAAGACAGTCTCTGCTGGGGAAAGAAAAGCTTCACAAACGAGTGGCAGTGTCAAAGGGTTGGCAAAAGATACATAAACTTGAGAGTCACCACTAAAGGGTTAATGGTAGGGTAGCAAATCACCAAACGTTATCATCGTCAATGGGTTGACGGATAAGGTCCAATTCACTAAAGAGTGGCATCATCAAAGGATTGATGGAACAAAACCAACTGACCTCGTCAAAGGGTTGACGGAAAAAATAAATATTCGTTGGAGAGACACCTTGTCAAAGAATTACCAGAACAAAACAATTCACCAAACATTATCATTGTCAAAGGATTGACAGGACGAAAACATTCACCAAACAGACACCTCATCAAAGAATTGATGGAAGGAAATAATTCACTAAACATTATCATTGTCAAAGGATTGACAGAATGAAAACCTGATCTTAGACCACATCGCCAAAGGGTTGACGGGAACAAACCAATTCACTGAAGAGTGACATCATCAAAGGGTTGATGAGAAGAAACTGACATAAATGGTGACATCGTCAAAGAGTTGACGGAAACGAAGCACTTCACTAAAGAGTGACATCGTCAAAGGGTTGACAGAATGAAAGCTTTCACTAAAGAGTGACATCATCAAAGAATTGACGGAGAGAAGACCTCAAGTAAGAAACTCATCAAAAGGGGTTAATGGAAATGACTGATCGAGGGTAACAACCATTGTAATCACAAAAGGTTAAATAACACCAAGGACGGATAAGCTTCTCAGGGGGGATTGTCACTTATCGTTGCAAAAATATCAATGACCAAACAAGCTTCTCAAGGAGGCTGCCACTTGTTGTCTGGGCGAATTCCAAGGAGATGTTATTATGACAACATTGTTGGAGAAAAGATTTCGTCTTCATCAAGGATCTGTAAAAGATTTTCCTATGAGACACATTGCAAAATAAATACACATTCAAACTGGGCTCAAAAGCAACACTTGCCTGGGACCAAAGTTCAATCTAGGAACAAGTTAGAAAGAAACTGTCAAACAAGACTCAAACCATTGTGGAATGAACTCAAATGGGGGGTTTATCTTATCCAAACATGGAAAAGATAACTGAACCAACCATCATCCACGAGGATCAAACTCCGTGGGGAACTTAGAAAGGATGAGTATTTTATGCTTAAGGCTGACTGCTCTATCTGAAAAGAATAGACAAACCCAGTCACTCGGGGAAAAGTCGCCAAAGTGAACAAAACAGGTAAACACCAGAAGGTAGCAAAAATGCTCAGATGCTATTCACATGTATAAATGCATGTATGCCATGTTTATGCTTATGCTGATAAGAAGACAGAGGGGAAACAAAACTAGAGATGAAATAAACATCTCGACAGGGATACCCAACCAACTTCATCAGATTGGACCATCACTAAGGATGAACATGAAGAATCAACATCTCTAATTCAAGGTTACACCCTCCTCTGAGGGAAAAGAGAAATCCACTCGGGGTATCATGACTTCACTAGGATTGCCATCATGAGCTTGATTTCCTTGTTGGAAGAGAAAGATCCACATGGAATTACCAATATCAACTGAAGAATCAGCTTACTAGGGAGCTGCAAAGGATATCACAAGAATAGAGTAATTCTGCATTCTAACTTGTATGACGATCGTCACAATGAACAACAACTCTTGCAACAAGTAATCTTTAAATCTTCTCTGCCCCATATTACATGGTTTGTTGGGAGAAAATACCAAGAGGATTTTACAAAAGAATTGGCATACGATATGCTTCAATATCTTCAAACTCTTGGAGAGATTCATGAATCTCGACATAACTGCCCCAGGTTAATTGCATTTGTAGAACAAAGTCCTTGGACTGTGAGAGTAACAACTGGGAAACAGGCTTGCCCCTGTTGGTGGATTTTTGAATTCCTTGCCTTGAAAAGAGTTGGGAAACGACTTGCCATGAAAATGACCCTAGTACAGCTTGCCCCAATATTCTGAACTTGAAAAAGTTCTGCCCCTGATTTAATAGCTCTTGGGATGGTTAACAAATCTTTCAAATTGATTGCCCCAGGCTGAATTTCTTTTATAAAATCAAATTCCCTAGCTGGCTGCCTTTGTTGGGATTCTTTTGATATTGAATTGTTTCACAAATAGTGTTGTTCATTTAAAATTGGCAATTTCAATGCAACATTCATGCAAGCTTTTGAAAACAAAGTTTATTGATTAGACATACACAGTGGAGTGATTAAGTAATCTAAAAACAAAGTGGATCTAGTCACTTACAGAACGACAGATGAAGTGATTAACACACGCAATTAGCAAAGATCATTAGGAGTCAGGTTATCCAACCTTGCTGTAGTATGCTTTCAGAACAACCTTACCTCAATTAGGTCTTTTAAGGGTTGTATCGTAGCTTGGTTCACGGCTCATGAAACAAAGGATAAAGGCTCAAAGTTTGTTTTTCCCCACCCCATCTTCATAATGAACTCTAATCCTACGCTTAGTTAACTCAGACTATACATTCAGATTCCTACATGCTAGAAATTGACCTGATGATAGTTGGTGATGATTAAGACACCTAGGGTTGTCATTACTCCCTTACAATATTTGGTTGTCTTTGCTGAGGTTTTGAGACCTCCTCTTGTCTATACTGAGGTTTTTGAGACCTCTTCTTGTCTTTGTTGAGGTTTTGAGACCTCTGCTTTTTTGGTTGTCATACAACCCTTTTGTATAAGGCAATGATTATGAGATTCCCATCTTTCTTAGCTTTTTCCTTGAAAGGGACTCAGCTCATTCTTCAGGTAAGGGTTTCATAAAGATCCTTCCTTATTTGTCACGGCGGGAACAACTTGTACAACATTTATTCATTTGATTTAAGAGAGTTGACTGGTGTCTTGCATGAAGCTCTTGCATTAGAATGCATGACCAAGTTATACTAAGAACTACCCACCCCAAGGTTGAGATTGCGGGTTTTTTGTGAAGAAAGAAAACTCCTACTTCTAAGCTCGAAGGGGTTAGCAAGGGATTATCTTCCTTATTTCTCCAATGTTTGGGAATTGAAACAATGCCTTACATCATCAGCAAGGTTTAATTGGCAGCATACCACAGCAAATATGGATATAATGTTTTCATCATCCTCCCCAATCTGTGCTTTAAACAATAGTTTGATAAAGATAAGTGGATGGAAAGAAAATATTTTTGCTTTTTTGTTTTATGGCAGTAAAAGAAAGAGAATGAGTTAATATGAATGGACTTAATTAAAAGATGCATAAACATTTCATTAACTTTGCCAATTTGAAAAATAACAGTCTAATAGCAAATACAATTTCCAACATGCAAAGAAAATACAACAAGATTGCTAAAACAGCCAAAAAATTGCCAGCTTCGGGGAATTGGGCTTTCCTTTCTTGATTTGTCAAACTGAGATAATCATCTTCAGAGTTGATGGTCGGGATCAGTCTGAGAGCCATCTTCACACATACTCTCAGAAATTTCTTCCATCTCAGAATCTGAGAAAAATCCGCCTGATTAGGTGAATGATTGTTGATTTGAATGCCTTGAGGCATGAATGAGAACATCTCAGAGTCAAACAGAGTCTGGACTTTGCTTCTAAGCACCTTATAGTCTTCAGTTGAATGCCCATGTGCCCCGGCATGGTAGTCACATCGGGCGTTAGCGTCAAAGCCTGGTGGATACGGAGGGATCACTGGATCTATCTCCTTTGGCGCTATCAATCCACCTTTAATTACATCTAGCAAGAACTGACTTTATGACATTGGCAGCTAAGTGAAATTCCTCTCTACCTTTCTTGGCCTTTGTCGGGTGTACTGACGCGGTTGACGGTGGTAGAACCGTTGATACTGAGGAGGTCTTCAATTTGCAGAAGAATATTATCCTTGAAGAGAGAATGGTGTCTGACGCAGTGACCCAAAAGATTGTTGAATCTGATCAGTTAAGATGCATGACCGCTGAGGCTGAGGTGTCGGAGATCCCCAGGTAGAATTACTTTCTTTCTCCCATTCTTCATGAGAACTGACAACTGATTCACTCTCACTAGTTAGGATGTTCGAGGTGCCTTGGATTTTTCCATTCTTGAGACCACTCTCGATGCACTCTCCAGCTATTACCAAGTCAGAAAAGTTTGATGTCACAATGCTAAACAACTTCTCTCGGTACGAGCCTTGCAAAGTATCCATGAACAAGTCAACCAATTCCTTATCCAAGAGTGGTGGTTGGACGCGAGAAGCTACTTCTCTCCATCTCTGAGCATACCTTCTAAAGGATTCACTGTCCTCTTGAGATAAGTCTATCAAATGCAATCGACTGGGAGCCAAATCGAGATTGTAGTTGTATTTCTTCACAAAGGCATTGGCTAAGTCTGACCATGATTGAATGTTGCGACTCTCTAGCTGCATATACCAATTCAATGATGCCCCACTTAGACTGTCTTGGAAACAATGTATCATGAGCTTGTCGTTACGGACATATGAAGTCATTCTTCTGCAATACATCACCAAATGCTGCTTCAGACAGCTATCCCCTTTGTACTTCTTAAACTTTGGTGTCTTGAACTTAGGAGGTATCACGAGGTCGGGTACCAAACACATGTTCAAAGCATTCATATCAGCAGTGTCACGACCCTTAATGGCATCAAGCTTCTCTTCCAAGGCATGACATTTTTCTATTATCTCAACGTCTCGTGGATCCTCGGTTTTCATCACAGGGACTGCTCCTTGGGAATCTATTTTAGAGAATGCGAAACTGCGGTATTCCACGGCATCAACAGAAGAAGAAAGTCCATCTCGGACAATGGCACATTCTTGTATAACCTGGTTCTCAACAGGAATTTGCACAGGTTGAGCTTGGGCAATGTTGGTCACAGAAGTCCTTTGAGTGTTGTCATCTCTCTTTAACAAGGTTGTCATAGCTTCCACAATTCGATCCAACTGATCTTTCAACAATTCGAAATCCGCTCTTGTCACAAACTGGTCCTGCTCTCCTGAGTTCATGATCCTTCAAAAGCTACTTCAATTCCAATGATGGCTTTGGGAAGTCAACTGCTGGGTTATGGACAAAGGACGAATAAGTCTCAAGGCTGAGAAATGCAAATGATATGCGAATGTGATGACATGCACATGGGATGCAAATGTAGGCCAAATAGTTTCAAGGAACTCAAAGGCAAGTTGCAAACATTTTTGGAAAAATTGAAAAGTTTTGTTTTGAAATCTATTGATATTTTTTTGCAAAGGAAAGAACATCTGAATTCCTTGAAACAAAATGGTTGTCATCAAGGGATGAATGTATGCACAAACACCCATATATAGATATTCACACATATGCTGACAAGCAAACAAGGGCCTAGGTTTTAAGATTACGAGCATGGAGCCATGGTCTACCCATCCCAATAGGTGTGTACTATGGGTTTATCAACTGTATAACAGGGTTCTAAAAGTTCTCAGAGTCATAGAAAAATCTTTCGGATATTATCGACCTATATGACTACTCACGTGGGTTAACAATATTCTCAAGATAAACTCGTCTGAGTGTAGTATCGTGTATCAACTATTTGGGACTACTCCCTCATAGCCATCACACTACGTCCTAAAAAGGCCAAGTGGGGGTAAAGGTAACTACGGTTCTCAGTCTCACGGACTCCCAGGTCGGAAAGAGTGACATCAATGCGAATACTCACATCAAACATCAATAATTCCAAAGGGGCCTCCACTGAGCGTGGTCATCATATGCCAAACTTGTTAGGACTACTCCCAATAGCCGACTATTGATTACACCACAATCCTATCATATGTGTATGCTCAAGTCCGGGTTAGGACTTATCTCACCACTCAAAAGTAGCAACCCTGCCAAACAGAAGAACCCAAACAGGTATATATATATATATATATATATATATATATATATATATATATATATATATATACAAGCAAGCAAACATAACATAAATAAAACAAGGTAGGCTTAACCCTCAAAGGTATACTCCCCAGTGAAGTCGCCATTTCTGTTGCGGTGAGAATCGGATGTCAAGCTATTAATTAACTTGAATCACAAAACTTTGAAATTCACCACCAAGCTTTGATTTATCCAAAGGAAAGGGTAAAGATTGAAAGAAAACCCTTTTGCACCATGTGAAGACACAACTAAGAGATTGGGGGTTGGTTATACTATGGGAAGGTATTAGCACCCTAAGTATCTGTAGTACTCTATAGGAACCTCTTGTTTGTATTTGTGTTATGTCATGCTTGCTAAGGGAATATGTGCTAAGGTTAAGGTAAAGACCTAAGGGTATATACTAAGTATGCTCGCCAAGACGCCGCATCTTGTGCCTACGTATCTGTAGCGAACGATTTTTGTCGGTGACGCGACCACCTTATCGCTGAAGTTTTCCTCACTGCAATGAGGAGGGGGTGCTACTTTCTGATTTCTTATTTATCCCGTGAAGCTGGAAGGGAAAGGGAAGCTATCTAAAACTAACCTTGCACGCGATTGTTTAACTGAACAAATGCTTAAAAGAGATTGGGGGTCCGGGGTCAGGTTATACAATGGGGAGTTGTCAATTACCCATCCTATATGTGGTTATCCACAGGATATTAGCTTTAGGTTTCGCTTTGTAATTGATGGTGTTTATCTGTTAATGGGTTGGGAAAGTTTCTTGGGAAGTATGAGCGAGTGAGTGAGTTTTTGTTGATGTTAGGGTGTTTTTTGGTAAGGTACTGGACCTAAGTTTTGATGTGAAGGTACTGGACCTAGAGTTTTTTATTGGTATGCTCGCTAAGATTTCGCAATCTTATGCCTACGTATTCCCGTTTAAACGAAACAGGGAAATCAGAGATATCGTAGTTCCTCATATTCTAAGGGAGGAGAAAGATGTTTGGTGTCTTGTTCAAAGCCCAAGATTGAAGCTAAAAGGTTTTGACTGAGAGATAATTTGTCATCTCTAAAGAAGGATTGTTGATTTTTGTGTGCCTTAATCAAAGCACAAGGTTGATGCTAAAAGGTTAATTGACTCGGCTAGGGGATTTCTTTATACAAAGCCTAAGAGGAGGCTGGAAGTTTGACTTTTTCGGGGGAAAATGTTCTATCTATTTTTCACAAAGCCAAAGATTGAGGCTAAAAGGGATTTTGACTCCGCCAGGGAGATTTGTACGTGTCTTGTACAAAGCCCAAGATTGAGGCTGAAACAAGTTTGACTCTTGCTGGAGAGTATTATCTGTCTTGTACAAAGCTCAAGATTGAAGCTGAAATGAGAAATTTAACTGACTCTGGTGAGGATATTTTTATGTGTCTTATACAAAGCCCAAGATTGAGGCTGAAATGAGTTTGACTCTTCTTGGGGAAATCATTCCTCAAAGCCCAGAAGAAGGCTGGGAGGAAATGACTCTGCTAGGGAAGATATTTGTCCCAAGCTCCAGAGAGGGAGATTTATGTCTTGTACAAAGCCCAAGAGTGAGGCTAAAGGGGTTTGACTCAACAAGAGAGTGTTTTTATCTGTCCTGTACCAAGCCCAGGATGGAGGCTGGACAAGCTGGAGAAATTATTCTACACAACTTGAGAAGAGGCTAGCTCCTGCTAGGGGAAATCTTTATACCAAGTTTGGACAAAGATCGACTCAACGAGAGAGTATTTTTATCTGTCTTGTACAAAGCCCAAGATTGAGGCTAAAAAAAGGTGGACTCAACAAGACAGTCCGAAAAGGTGATTGACTCAACAAGAGAGTCTAAAAAGTGACTGACTCAACGAGAGAGTCTAAAAAGTGATTGACTCAACGAGAGAGTTTGAAAAGGTTAGCTCCATAGGGGAGAATCATTTGTACAAAGCCCAAGAGGAGGCTGACTTTGCTGAGGAAGGATCATTATACAAAGCCTAAGAGGAGGCTAGCTTTTTGCTGAGGAAAGGCCCTTATACAAAGCCTAAGAGGAGGCTATCTCTTGATGGGGATAATTGAGATCCCTAGGCAGGCCCAAGTGGGGAATCAACTCTAGCTGAGGATTACAGAAGAGTTAAGATGTCAGATGCCTTGAGGTTCTGATTTAAGATAGTGTTGACCCTGGTCGGGGAACTCTCATGAGAGAGACTGGGTTTCTGCTGGAGATCGATCCAGAATGCCCGGGGTTTTTTTTTCTATAGTTGTAAGGAACTTGAGAATGTATTTGAGACTTAAGGGGATTAGACTGTCAAAGTCTACTAGTGTGGAAGATTTTTATCTTTTGTATGATGCTCAAGAGGAGGCAAGGGCATTAAGGGATGAGAATCAACCCTAAAGTGGCCCGAGGTCTGACACTGGAAAGACTGCTCTAGCAAAGGATGACTAAGTTCTGTCTTATACCTTTAAGAGGTCGTCAGGGTCCTTGTATTAAGCCCAAGAGAAGGCATGAGAACTTCTAAGAAGCCGGAGGGTCCTTGTACAAAGCCCAAGAGGAGGCGGGGTTGCTTTTATGAAGCCTGTGGGTCCCAAACCAAGAAAAGTTCAAGAAATGCTATTCACCGAGAATAGATCATTTAGTGAAAGTTCTATGATTTAAAGAAATTCAAGAGATGCTATTCACCGAGAATATATCAACTCCGGGGAGTAGAATTTCTTTGACAATTTCTAAAGTGACAGCCTGAGAAAAGGTTCACGAAGAATACTGCCTTTCTCTTTGTTCCATATTGTTTAATCCCAAGATAAGGCAAGACTGTATCTGGAGATCCTATGGGGATCTGTAGCGCGAGTTTTTGTGTGGTTGCGAAGCACTATCGCTTTGGGGTACTACAGCTCGATTCATTTTTTATCCTATTGAAGCTGATGAAGGAAGGGAAATAGATGTCTCTAATTAACCTTGCTTGCAAACTGAGTTTGAACAGATGACTGTTGGTTTACAGATGCTACAAAGATTGTGGGTCTCTCTTAGGTTATTTGTTAAAACAGTGTCCGGGCGATTGGTGGGAGGTTTAAGACTGATGCTTTTCGATTGCTGTATGAAGGTACGGGATTTTGGGTTTTTTGATTAGTGTGCTCGCTAAGATTTTTTTTCAATCTTATGCCTACGTATTCCCGTTTAATAAAACAGGGAAATCAAAGCGATCGTAGTTCCTCCTATTCTATGGGAGGAAAAAGGTCGTTTTGGTGTCTTGTTCAAAGCCCAAGATGTGAAGTTAAAGGTGTTTGTATCTTGTTCAAAGCCCAAGATGTGAAGCTGAAGCTGAAGGGTCTATTTGTATCTTGTTCGAAGCCCAAGATGTGAAGATAAAGGGGTTTGACTTTAGAGAGAATTTGTCATCTCTAAAGGGGGGTATTTGGTCTGTTTGTCACAATTGTTGGGGTGACTGATTATAAAGGAGAATTACTTTAACTGGGATATGTGAATCCAGCAATGCCATAATTTTCCTTTATAGGGGATTTTAAACCTGGAGGAGAAGACTTTAACTGAGTTTAGAGCAATGCTATCTTTCCTAAGGAATTTCTCATGCTAAAAGAGGGACAGTGGCGTGGATGTAAATAATCCAGAGGCTTGCCGCTTACAGCAATTAGATGGGGGGAAAAGGAGTTGTTGATGTTTGTATACTGTGAACGAGGCACAAATTTTGATGCTAAAAGGTTGATTGACTCAACCGGGGTTTCCTTATACAAAGCCTAAAAGGAGGCTATTGGCCCAAAAATAGGGTGTTTTTATGTGTCTCGTACGAAGCCCGAGAGAGAAGCTAAAAGGGTTGACTCAACAAGAGAGTGCTTTTGTATGTGTCTTGTACGAAGCCCAAGACGGAGGCTAATGGTGTTTGACTCAACAAGAGAGTCTTTGTACCTCGTACGAAGCCCGAGATGGAGGCTGAAAATGTTTGACTCAACAAGAGAGTCTTTTATACTCAACAAGAGAGTGATTTTTATCTCGCACGAAGCCCGAGATGGAGGCTAAAAGGGGTTTGACTCAATAAGAGAGTCCTTTATACTCAACAAAAGAGTGTTTTTATATCTCGTACGAAGCCTGAGATGGAGGCTAAAAGTGGTTGACTCAACAAGAGAGTCTTTTATACTCAACAAGAGAGTGTGAATAGGTTAGCTCCACTGGGGAGAATCATTATACAAAGCCCAAGAGGAGGCTAGTGTGCTGGTGACTGTTTCAGTTTAGTGACATGTCCAGTATGTTGGATAAAAGAGAAAATCCGTTCTTATAAAGAGACTGATTTAAAGGTATTGTTGTGCTTTGGCACTGATCAGAGGATCGGGGTTATTTCTTGTTCTTTAAGGAAATCCAAAGGGTATTGAGACTGTCCAAGTCTACGGGTGTTTTGAGAAATCGATTCTCAGATAGTGAATGATCTTTGTATGATGCCCAAGTGAAGGCTGGTATCTTAAGGGATGAAGGTCAACCCATTAATAGGTCTGACACTTGACTCAGAAAGACAGCTCTAGCAAATTGATGACTAGGTTCTGTTCCTATACCTGTAGAGGTCTCTGGGTCCTTGTACTAAGCCCAAGAGGAGGCATGAGAGCTTTTAAGAAGCCGAAGGGTCCTTGTACAACGCCCAAGAGGAGGCGGGGATGCTTTTAAGAAGCCTTTGGGTCCCCAAACCACGAGAAGTTCAAGACATGCCATTCACCGAGAATAGATCAAGCCAGGAAAGTCCGAGAATTTGTAAGAAACTCAAGAGATGCCATTCACGGAGGAAAGATCATCCCTGGGGAGTAGAGTCTCTTTGACGATTTCTAAGAGTGACAGTCTGAGAAAGGGTTCACCGAGAATGTTGCCTTTCACGTCTCCATATTGTTTAACCCCAAGAGGAGGGAAGACTGTGTCTGGTAATCCTATGGGGATCTAGTTTTGTTTGTATTTAAGAGTGACCAACAGGGCTTTACCTAGTGCTAGACGTAGTTGTCGGGGAAAACTCTAAATAACTATACTAGTATTACACAATTGATATATGACGAGTATATAAAAGTTTGTGAAAGGAGACTTACAGTGAGAAGCCCCACAATATAGTTTATATATATATATATATATATATATATATATATATATATATATATATATATATATATATATATATATATATATATATATGAAAGCAGATAAAGAAAGCGGGTAAACACTTACTCGGTTGTAGAGCTTCCATGATGTTTGGTTAGTTGTTCAACAAAGAAAGCTTTGATAATAATATTATATTCAAACTTAAAGGAGAAAGTGTTTTGAAAAAATTGTTGGGGATTTCAGCTCTAGGAGGGGCCCAAGGTTTTATTAGTGATTGCACTGTTGTTTGAAATTGTATAGGGACTTACACAAGTGACTGAGGCCCAAAAAGGTTTTCTGTACAAAGGGATGGGTCTTACACTCTCTCAAGAGGCCCAAAAGTGTTTAAAGAAAAAGAATGGGGCTTATAACACGAGGGTAGGCCCAATTGATCTGTTTTTTGAATTGGCGGTCGCGCCGAGATTTCTTTAACATACTGGGTCTTATACAATGCATTGAGGCCCAAAAAGTTTTGGTTAAAAAAGGGGGTTGGGTATTACACTCTATTAGAGGCCCAATGATTTATATTTGTATAAGTGATGGGGCTTACAGCTCAAGGAGAGGCCCAAAAGGTTTTCTTTGTTAAAAAGGCGACGATCGCGCCGTTGTTTTTGAAAATACAGTGGGTCTTATACAATGACTGAGGCCCAAAAGGTGGTGTATTTACAAAAGGGGTTGGGTCTTACACTCTATTAGAGACCCAAAAGGTTTGAAAAAGTTTGATGAGGGTTGAATTAATCAAAAACCCTAATTTGTTTTCAAAATGTATTTTAATTGAATAAAAATTCAATTAAAATGATCAAAATTGTTAAACATGTGGAAAAAAA
The DNA here is from genome assembly GCA_022829125.1 of Lathyrus tuberosus. Lineage (NCBI taxonomy): Eukaryota > Viridiplantae > Streptophyta > Magnoliopsida > Fabales > Fabaceae > Lathyrus > Lathyrus tuberosus. The sequence continues at coordinate 1,920,632 of JALAZF010000390.1, forward strand.
ATTGTGATCTTGGATTAATGTTTCAAAAATTAGGTTTTGATCCACAAAATGTTTGGAAATCACTAAAATTTGAAAAATCAAGAGGGAGAAAATATTTTAAATGTCAAAAACAATTAAAATATTAATTCTTTACAAAAATATCAAGTATATAAAATAAATAATATTTTTGGGATTTTTTGGGAAACTAAAATATTTTAATATTTTTGTGAATTATTAAAAAAAGAATCAACTCAAAATCATTAAAACTCAGAGAGAAATTAATTTTTGAATCAATTAAATAAAATCACCAATTTCAAATATTCAAATGTTCAAAAATGGCGCCAAGAACATGGCAAGAACACGCGCCATCCTCTGTTTCTGCAGATTTGCATTTTCTATCCAATCTCACTGAATACTTGATTATTTCATGCAATCTACATATCAATTTGCTCGTTTTCACCTCACGGTCATGGCTATGGTCTTTAATTTCATTTATTTTAAGCATGAAATAAGAAATCAAAGAGAAACCTCAAGAACCCTAAAATTTGCATGAAGGCTCAGAAATTTCATACACGATTCAAACAAAGCAATTGATTGAGGGAAAACACTCTACGCATGATTATGAACATATGGCCAAATTATTATGCAGCAAAAAATGCATGGATCATAGAGTTAGAAGAGCTCATGCTTACCTCTTGCAGCCGGTGATCGTGTTTTGTGTTAGAGGTGTTACAACTTGGTTCCAAGGACATGGACAGCTTCCCTAGGTGCTATGGAGTGTGTCTGGATGCTTGGAATGAATGGAAATGATCTGGAACTGAAGATGGTATCCCAACTGCAACTTGGTTAAAACCTTGAGAAATTGGCTGGTGATTCTGAGAAATCAGTGTTCCAGATGTTGTTTAAGTGTTTGGATCACTTCTATATGATGTTTATGAGGTGTGTGTGTGATTGGTTTGGTTGGAATAGCTCTCAAACTCAAAACCCAATAGTGACTTGCTTTGGAAGGCAATTTTGGAGTGAAGAAGGAGATTTTGAGGAAAGCATCTGTTTGATGGCTTTGGTGTACTCAAAATGATCACAAATGAGCTCTATTTATAGTAGAGCAAGTTTTTTTTTGCATGGAATAGTGAATGGAAATTGCTGCATAGGTTTGGCCAATGTTGATCAATGAGAACCCAAGTCTCCTCTAACCATTGACTAGAGGTTAGGGCACAGGCTGTTGGTTCCCTTGGTCTTGGATAAGTATTCACTGAATTCAGTTGGAAATGGCTCAGTCTATGCCACCTTGGTGCATCCATTGAATGCTCCAAAACAAAATTGGAGTCTTGTCCCCTCTTTAGGGATTTCTAGGTTTGACATGCTACTTTTGGTTCCAAAGACTTGGAAGGCTTGAGATCAAAGTTGGTTCCTCCTTGATCCCCCATTGAGGTGTTCAGATGGATAGAGTTGCTTCCCCTTTGCAAAATTTGAGCAAATCGAGGAAAACTCCCAAATCTGCCTTGCCATGACAGTTTGCAGCAAGGCATATTGGCATTGTCATATCTCATGGCTCAAGCGGAATTTGATGGAGTTCTTGGCCATTTTGGAAAGCCCTCATATAATACAATAACTGTTTGATCATAATTGGTTTTGATACTTTTTGGATCCAAGTGATAAATGCCCCTACATTTGGAAAAAAGTAAGGCAGATTCTGACTTAGTGAAAATTTCACTTTTTGTGATTTTGATCATTCCATAACTTAAAATCCATGAGGAATTGGAATGAGTTATGTTTAAAGCTTTTGTATAGTGCCATGTAGTGGATGCTCACCCATCTTTGGGGAGACTAATGAGGCATGATGGATTACCCATATTGTGGTGATGATTTGCACAATGATGGGAAATCTTAGTGGTCAAAATTTGGGATATGACTGGATCTAGTTTTGTTTGTATTTTAAGAGTGACCAAAGGGCTTTACCTAGTTCTAGACCTAGTTGTCAGGGAAAACTCTAAATAACTATACTAGTATATATACAGTTGATATATGACAAGTATTTAAAAAAGGTATGAAAGAAGACTAACCATGCGCAACTTCCCACAATACAGTTATTTATATATGAAAGCGTGAAAAAGAAAGCCAATAAAACTTACAGGTGAGCAAGCTTCTATGCTGTATTGTTAGTTGTTCAAAGAAATTAAAGAAAGTTTAAAGATTGGTGGGGCTTATACTCAAGGAGAAGCCCAAGATTTAACAGTGATCGCACCGTTGTTTTGAATATTGTACATGGACTTATACAACGAATGATCCCCAAAAAGGTTTATGTACAACAAGGGTTGGGTCTTACAACTCAAGAAGAAGCCCAAAGATTATTTAAAGAAAAGGAATGGGATTTACAACACAAGGGTAGGCCCAGATGATTTTCTTGTTTGAAAATGGCGATCGCGCCGAGATTTTTTAACGCAGAGGGACTTATACAATGTCTGAGGCCCAAAAAGGTTTTGGTTAAAAATGGGATTGGGTCTTACACTCTATTAGAGGCCCATGAGTGATTTTAAGAAAAATAATGGGGCTTACAACTCAAGGAGAGGCCCAAGTGGTTTTATTTTAAACTGGAGATCGCGCCGAGATTTTTGAAAACACCGTGGGTCTTATATAATGACTGAGGCCCAAACTATTTTGGTTTTAAAGAGGGATTGGGTCTTACACTCTATTATAGGTCCAAAGAGTTTGAAAATGAATAAAGATGGGTCTTATAACTCAAGGAGAATCCCAGTTGATTTTGTTAAACAGGCGACGGTCGCGCCGAACTTTTGAAAATATACAGAGGGACTTATAAAATGTGAGAGGCCCAAACTATTTTATTTACAAAGGGGTTGAGTCTTACACTCTATTAGAGGCCCATGAGTGTTTGAAAAAGATTGATGAGGGTTGAATTAATCAAACCCTAATTTTGTCTAAAATAGAATTAATTTTGTTTAAAAAAATTAATAAAAATTATTGAAAACTTGTGAAAAATGAGTGGTGATCTTGGATCAATGTTTCAAAAATCAAGTTTTTATCCATAAAATGATTGAAAACCATTTAAGTTTGGAAAATCAAGAAGGAAAAATATTTTAAATGTCAAAACACAAATAAAAATTAATTCTTTGCAAAAATATCAAATATATGAAATAAATAATATTTTAACATTTTTGTGGATTATTAAAAAAAGAATCAACTCAAAATCATTAAAATTCAAAGAGAAATTAATTTTTGAATCAATTAAATAAAATCACAAAATTCAAATATTTGAATTTTTGAAAAAGGGCGCCAAGAACACCCAAGAACACGCGCGTGTTCTGAGTTTTGCCCAGATTTGCATTTTCTCATCAATCTCACTGAATACTTGATGAAATCACACACTCCACATACCAATCTACTCGTTTTCCCCTCACGGTCATGTATATGGTCTTTAATTTCATTTATTTTAAGCATGGATTAAGAAATCAAAGAGAAACCTCAAGAACCCTAAATTCTGCATGAAGGCTCAGAAATTCCACATACGATTCATACAAAGCAATTAATTGAGGGGAAACATTCCATACATGATTATGAACATATGGCAAAATTATTGTGCGAGGAAATATTCATGAATCATGAGATGACCAAGTTGAGGCTTACCTCTTGCAGCTGGTGACCGTGTTTTGAGTTAGAGGTGTTACATCTTGGTTCCAATGATGTGGACAGCTTCCCTAGGTGTTATGGAGTGTGTCTGAATGCTTGGAGTGGATTGAATTGAGCTGGAACTTGATTTGGAACCTCAACTGCAAATCTATCAAAGGCTTGTGCAGATGGCTGGTGATTTTGAGAATCTGGTGTTCCAGATGTTATTTAAGTGTTTGGATCACTTCTATATGATGTTTATGAGGTGTGTGTGTGTGTGTGTGATTGGTTTGGTTGGAATTGTTCTCAAACTCAAAACCCGATAGTGACTTGCTTTAGAAGGCAAAATTGGAAGTGAGAGTGTGATTTTGAGAAAGGCAAGTGTTATAGGCCTTTGGTGTACTCAAACTGATCAGAAATGAGGTCTATTTATAGCGTGTCAAGTTTGTTTTGCAAGGAATAGGAAATGGTAACTGCAGCAGGCCTTTGGCCAATGTGGATCAAATGGAATCTCAAGTCTCCTCTAGCCATTGACTTGAGATTAGAGCACAAGCCTATGGTTCTTTGATTCAAGGATAAAGGCTTGACTGAAGTGTTCATCTTTGTTCTGATACATGCCACCTCTAAACATCCATTAAATGTTCCAAAACAAAATTGGAGTCTTGGCCTCCTTTAGGCTTTTTAGGTTTGGCATGGCTATTATAGATTTTGGGACTTTGGAGGCTGATAGATCAGTGCTTGTCCCTTGTTTGTTCCCCCTTGAGGTGTGAAGATGGATAACCATGCTTGGAGTTGCACAATTTGATCAAATCGAGCCCTAATGTACAAATCTGTCTTGCAAGACAGTTTGCATCAAGGCATATTGCAGCCATCATATCTTCTAGCTCAGATGGAATTTGATGGAGTTCTTGGACATTTTGGAAAGTTGATATATCCTATTTCAACATGATGTCCAACTTTGGTTTTGATCCAACTTGAATTACAATGAAAAATACCTGTACATTTGGGAAAAAATAAGGCAGATTCTGACTTAGTGAAAATTTCACTGTGTTAGAAAAATGTCACTTTTGTGTTTTCAGCCATTTTGATCACTCCATAACTTAAAATCCATGAAGAATTGGAATGAGGAGTAGTTGACACTTTTAAATTATGCCATGAGAGCTAAAAATCCTTCTTTGGACCATCCAAAATGGTTGCTTGGATCTCAAGTTATGATCCTTGGAAGTTGGTACCCTAGCCATTTTGCTCCATAACTTAGAAAAATTCTAAGTTTTTTATGGTTACCCCTTTTACAAGTTACCTCACTTTCTTTGATTTTTATTGATGAATGATGATTCAAATCACATATTAACATTGTTTTAGGGTTGAGGAACCATAATTGTGAAAAATCTCAAAAAGTCAAACTTGACTTTTGTGCACAGTTGACTTTTTATCAGATGAATTCCAAACTGTGCGATCCTTTGTGAAATCAAGTCCTTGATCTAAATAAAACTTGATGGATATGTTCCATAGGTGTTATAGGGTGTATTGAATCATGTCCCAGGGTTTGGGAGCATGTCCAGGTCAAAAGTCAAAGGTTTAGTTGACTTTTTCCCCGAAACCCTAATTGTGGTCCTGAGGAAATTGAAACTTATGGATCAAGCTTCTTGGATCAATCCATTGTTGCAAATGGACCAATCTGGTTTATTAGAGACCCTCAAATCATGTCTTGAGGTATTGTCTCATGTTTTGTCCCAAAAGTCAACTTAGGGGTGAATTAGGTCAAGAAACCCTAATTCCTGATTTTTTGGTGAATGCATCCCCTGAGGCTAAATTGACTTGATGATTGGTTCCATGAGGTCCCCTGGAGTATCTTGAGTTATATTTTGAAGCATTGGCTCATGCCCAGATGAAGATTTTCATCTGGAGGCCCTGGTCGACCAAAACCCTAATTTGGTGACACTGGCGATCTTGAGGCTTAATCCACTTGGAATGCTACAATCTTGTGCCTGATTCTTGATGTGGGAGTCCTCTTGATCCTTTATGTGTGCTGGAGAGTTTAGACAAGTTGAAGATCATGTCATTTCTTGATTGATCCTTTGTCTAAGTGCTCTGAGAGGGCTTAAAACCCTAATGCTTGATGGCAGGGAATGCTCAATAATTCTTGAGGAGATTGATGAGGTATAAATGTACATCCATATTGTGATGATGATTTTCACAATGATGGGAAATCTTAGTGGTCAAAATTTGGGATATGACAGATGCCCCTATTTAATCTTCTTGGACCTGAAGATGTGAATGGCGAAGGTATTCGGGCATTCGGGGTGCAAGAGGATTAAATATCCGAATACCCAAAATTTTGACAGTGGTAGTTTACGCATTCATCTTCTTTTGCTAAGCGTTGATACTTAGAAAAGGTAAAACTTCCCCTCGATCCTAGTTTTCTACCAAGGAATTGGTCTCAGTTTCTGATACAAACTTCCCCTCGATCCTGGATTCCTACCAAGGAACTGGTCTAAGTTTTCTTTTGGACTAAACCTCCCCTCGATCCTGGTCTTCAGCCATGGAACTGGTCTCAGTTTCTGATATAAACTTCCCCTCGATCCTGGTTTCCTACCAAGGATCTGGTCTCAGTTTCTAATATAAACTTCCCCTCGATCCTGGTTTCCTACCAAGGATCTGGTCTCAGTTTCTTTTGTCAATAAACTTTCTTGACAAGGGACGCTATTCGTAGCGGTTTTCCTCAAACTTCTCGCTGAATTTTCCAGGGGAGATGCCATTTGATGGAAAAAGTTTTGATGTCAGACTTGCTAGGGAACCCATTTGTCTGAGCTACAGAGGTGTACAAACTTCTCTATTGGAGAGGCCATTTGTTGACTCTACTAGGGAAAACGAGTCTCTTGAGAGTCTGCTTTCTGCTTGGGGGTATTACATCATACTTTTCCTCGAGATCTTCTCGAAGAAATGCCATGTGATTTAATCCAGTTTTGAGGTGCTGATGACCTTTTCGTCAGCGAATTTTTCGGATAAAAACTGCTATATTGCCGAAGCTTTGATTAAGAGGCTTTCTCTGGGGATTTTCCTTAATCCAGGAAAGCGAAGATATCATCTTCAATGGCGAAGAGTGATGTTTGTCGAAAGTTTTCTTGCTTTTTAGAGATTCAAGTTATGAAAGTGGTCGAAGACCGTCTCTAATCTAGAGATAAACTGGAGAGAGATTGCTTAGATGATTCACTTCCTGGCGAGGAAAGAACTGACAACTCAATTAACAAGAGGACTTTTATTACTAGGGGGTAAGACCGACTAGCGTGGTAGTGATGCAATATGAACATGTATGAATCAATAATGCATGATGTATGTATGTATATGCTGATGAAACAGACGCGACATACAGACTAACAGATGAACATGATTGGATACTCAGCCACTGCAGGGAATGAGGAAGTACCATTTGGTCCAAAATAGAAATTCTGCCTTACTTAGGAGAGATAGTCCCTGTGGGGAAAACTGTTGGTTGGGCTTAGGAGATAAGAACTCTGCTGGGGATGTCGGACGGAATATTCGCATCTGACATAGCTGATCCTTCATTCAGGTGTACTGGTTAAGAAGGAGTACTTTGATTATGCACTTTGAGGTTCGATTACTTCTGGAGAAGCGATCGATGTTCTTTTGATGTTCAACAGTCTAAAGAAATTTCCATCTTTATTTAAAAGCAGAAAAAGTTTGACAATTAAATTCATTTTTATTTTATTTCAAGAATCGTTGATCATGTTAAAATGTCGTTCTGTAAAGCTAAAAAAAATAAGAATTATAAACAAAAGCACTAGGGCTCAAGTTTTATTGATAAGATGGAAATCGGCCAAACGCGTGATTCCATGGAGTATTTACAAAGTTAGAAAATGGTAATTTAAAGGAAAAGGGCTGCATTGAAACATAACGACCGTTATCCTTCTACCAACTTTGAATTTTGGACATCCTGAGCTTCCGTCAAAGATGACCTTGATTGGAGTTTTCCTGATGGATGGCATGACTGCTGCTGGGGGATTTACCCCTTTGATGGACGTAGTTACTTGCCATTATCCCTAACTTTTGCCAGGATTGTACTTTTGAGATTTCTAATCCATCGGGATGATTTTTGATTATGTCTCTAATTTTTGCCTGGACCGCTCTTTTGGGTTTTCAATCCACCGAGACGTTTTTTTTTATTTAGGCGAAGTATTTCTTGACTACGTCAACATTTGTGGGGTAGGCAAATTCTTCTCCATCCATGGTTGCGAGTCTCAAGGCACCGCCTGAGATGGCTTTCTTGACCGCATAAGGGTCGTCATAATTCGGAGTCCACTTGCCCCGGGAATCAGTGAGGAATGATTGTATCTTCTTGAGCACAAGGCCTCATTTCCTGAAGACACGAGGTCGGACCTTTTTGTCAAACGCCTTCTTCATTCTTTACTGATACAAGTGACTGTGGCATAAAGTAGTTATTCGCTTTTCTTCTATCAGATTCAGTTCGTCGTGTCGACTTTGACACCATTCAGCCTCTGTTAGCTTAGCTTCCATCAATACCCGAATCGATGGGATCTCTACTTCTATGGGAAGCACTGCCTCCATGCCATATACTAGAGAGAAAGGGGTTGCCCCTGTTGAAGTGTGGACATATGTGCGATAACCATGAAGAGCAAAAGGTAACATCTCGTGCCAGTCTTTGTAGGTTATAACCATCTTTTGAACGATCTTCTTGATGTTCTTGTTAGCCACTTCTACCGCTCCGTTCACCTTGGGTCGGTAGGGATATAAGTTATGGTGTTCGATCTTGAACTCAGCGCACAACTCTTTCATCATTCTATTATTCAAGTAGGATCCATTATCAGTAATGATCTGGCTTGGAACACCATAACGGCAGATGATATTGTTTTTGATAAATCGGACTACCACTTGTCTGGTTACATTGGCGTATGACACTGCTTCGACCCACTTGGTGAAGTAATCAATGGCTACCAGGATGAACCGATGTCCGTTCGAAGCCTTGGGTTCAATCATTCAAATCATGTCGATTCCACATATAGAAAATGGCCTTGGGGAAGAAAGAAATTTGAGATGTGTAGGCGGTACATGGATTTTGTCTGAGTATATCTGACACTTGTGACACTTCCTCATGTACTTGTAGCAGTCGGATTCCATGGTCAACCAGTAGTATCCTACTCTCAGAATTTTTCTCGCCATTGTATGTCCGTTAGCATGAGTGCCAAAGGATCCTTCGTGAATTTCTTTTATCCACATGTTTGCTTCTGGTCTGTCTATACATCAGAGTAAGACCATGTAAAAATTTCTCTTATAAAGTGTATCACCGCTCAGGAAGAAGTTGCCTGCCACTCTTCTGAGGGTTTTCCTGTCTTTTCTTGATGCCCCAGGTGGGTACTCTTGTTTCTGAAGGAAGCATTTGATATCGTGATACCAAGGTTTGGTGTCTATGACTGCTTCCATCGTGAAGATGTAAGCGGACCGTTCAACTCACATTATGTCAATCTTAGGCATGTCATTCCATTGACCTACACTAATCATGGAAGAGAGAGTGGCTAATGCGTCAGCCATGTGATTCTCTTCATGAGGGATATGATGAAACTCGATTCTGTTGAAAAATGGTAACAGCCTTCTCGCGTAATCTTTGTAAGGAATCAATCTTGACTGGTACGTGTTCCAATCTCCTCTGATCTGATTGATCCTTAAGTCAATCGCTTCTTCGAGACCCATGATACAAGCTTCGTATTCGGCCTCATTGTTTGTACAATTGAATGCCAGTCGGGCGGTGAAAGGAATGTGGGTACCCTGAGGTGTTATGATGATTGCCCCAATTCCATTTCCATAATGATTGATAGCTCCATCAAAAATAAGTCCCCACTGGGAACCTGGTTCCGGCCCTTCACTGGGTAGCGGTTCATCGCAATCTTTCATTTTCAAGTACGTAACATATTCATCTGGGAAGTCAAATCCGACTGATTCCTGATCGTCAATCGGTTGATGAGCCAAATGATCGGCTAAAACACTTCATTTGACGGCTTTCTGAGCGTGGTACTCGATGTCGTATTCTGATAACAACATCTGCCAACGGGCTATCCTTCCCGTGAGAGCATGTTTTTCAAAGACATACTTGATTGGATCCATTTCAGAAATTAACCAAGTAGTGTGACGAATCATATACTAGCGGAGTCGTTTGCCTTCCCAAGCCAAAACACAGCAGGTTTTCTCAAGCATAGTGTACCGAATCTCGCAGTCGGTGAATTTCTTGCTCAAATAGTAAATGGCAGACTCTTTCCTTTTTGTTTCGTCCTGTTGGCCAAGTACACAACCCATGGAGTCTTCCAAGACTGTTAAGTAAATGATCAGTGGTCTCTCTTCCACTGGAGGTGATAAAATCAGTGGGATCAACAGGTATTCCTTGATACTGTCGAAGGCAGTTTGACAATCTTTTGTTCAAACGCAGTCCTGATTCTTTTTGAGTAATTTGAAAATCGGCGCGCACGTCGCGGTCATGAGGATTATGAATCTGGCTGACGATGAACCTTAAGAGTTTCCCTGAACAGACACCAAATGTGCACTTATTGGGATTCAAGCGGAGTTTGTACTTTCTCAACCGCTCGAATAGCTTTGACAGGTGGGTCACATGCTCCTCTTCTGTCTTAGATTTGGGAATCATATCATCGACATACACTTTGATTTCTTTGTGTATCATGTCATGGAACAGAGTAGTCATGGCCCTTTGATAGGTTGCCCCGGCGTTCTTCAAACCGAACGACATTACCTTGTAACAAAAGGTACCCCATGGGGCGATGAACGAAGTTTTCTCCATGTCTTTCGGTGCCATTTTGATCTGATTATAGCCCGATAATCCATCCATGAAGGAGAAGACTTTAAACTTTGTTGCACTGTCTACCAGCATGTCAATGTGTGGTAAGGGAAAGTCATCCTTTGGACTTGCTTTGTTCAGATCCCTGTAGTCTACACACATTCTAACCTTTCCGTGCTTTTTTAGAAGTGGTACTATGTTGGCTAGCCATTGAGGATATTCTGATGTGGCGAGGAAACCCGAGTCAATCTGTTTCTGTACTTCCTCTTTGATTTTGATGGCCATGTCCGGGTGAGTCCGTCTTAGTTTTTGTTTTACCCGCGGACATTCTGATCTCAATGGTAGATGATGTTCTAAGATGCTGGTATCTAACCCTGGTATATCCTGATAGGACCAAGCCAATACATCGAGAAACTCTTTGAGAAGCTTTGTTAAACTTTCTTTGACAGTTGGACTGAGCAGTGCCCCAATCTTGACCTCTTTTCTCTCCTCCTCTGAACCCAAGTTGACCGTTTCCAACGGTTCGTTGTGAGGTTCAATGGACCTTTCCTCTTGTTTGAGTAATCAGGAGATCTCTTCTGGAATTTTGTCGTCATCTTCTTCTTCAGCCTCAAATACCGGGAATTCAAAGTTGGGAGAAGGCATTGGATTGTATGTTTCAATGGGGTTTACAACAAGCAATCTGCATGACATGATGATTTGTTTTTAGAAGATATAGAGAGAATGCAAGAGTGCGTGCAGTGTATTTTCTGAAAAATACTTGTTTTTATTATTTGAGTTGTTTTTAAGGATTACCATTTTTGGAAAAAAGCAAAAAGAGAAAACAGCAATAAATGCAAAAATTATAGAACGACGTTTTTATTTATGATCTTGTCGATTCTTGAAACTACAGCCCTATAAAACAAAACTCTATCGCTTTGGGTGAAGCGAAGAGGTACATTTATAGAAAGTGAGCCCTATCAAAACATCTGTTTCACCTGGGCAAGGTGAAAGGTTAAGATAAAGACGACAATTAGTTAGACTTATGAACGACTTTTGGAACGTTGACTGCAACCCATTGGCGGTGAACTCCTCGGTGAATCACAAAGTCTGGCACCTTCTTTCTTGGCCTGTCTTCATAAATAACGTTGATTTCTGCGGAGCAAAATCATTGGAATCTGTCCCCAGGCAGAGTTGTTGTAGGAGAGCTCTTTTGTTGTATTTTGCGCAGTGTTTGCACTCTCAGGTAAATCTCCCCATCCAGTTGGCTGGATGTCTTCGAGCCTGATACGAGAGCTTTCGGGAGCGGTGTACTTGACCAAGTAGTCGTACCTGCCACTTGGTTGCCCTAATGTGTCCCACATTTCTTTGGAACTAGAGGAATCATCCCTCTCGATGACGTTGACCTCGGGAAAAGCGTAGTTTATGAACTCTAGTCTGGCAAGCTTTGCAAATTCATCGTCATGCTGGATGTTTTTTGAATGCCCTGAGTGTTGATCCCATGACATGGTGGGGATGCAGGTATTCTTTTCAATGATGCTCAGCTGATATGCATCGTTCGGCTGACTCTTTTGCCCCAAGTCTCCTGGGTATGGCTGCCAGATAGGAAGGCCATCCATTGGGATATAATAGTCATGGTCAAAGTTGTCTTTCATCAGAGTATCCTCCTCTAATGAGTTTGGTGGAGCACGACATCCTTTTGGATCGCAATCTCCGTATATCATTTTGACATCTGACCTCGGTATAAATCTCAGACTTTGTGCTGGAAAGCAAAATGGTGTAGGCACCTCATCCTAAGACATATACTCGTCCTCGTTAAGATAGGACTTCCATTCTTCATCTATATCGGAGGAATCTCCCTCGTTGGTGGTATGTACTTCTTGAGACACTGGGTGAATGAAACCTCCACTATGGAAGAAGTTCTGAATGGGATGAAGACTTTCATCGTTAGTAGCTGTCTGGGTACAGTTTGAAGAAAAACCAAGACCTTTCTTTTTCTTATTGTTAGCAGGAATGACAAGTTGTCCCCATCCTTTTGCATTGTTATTTTTTATCACTTCGAGAGCATCTCTATACGAGGAAATCAACGTTCCTCTTTCTGATTGGTTGTCGTGGCTCACCAAAAGTGCTTGGAACTGGGTTCCAACAACCTCCTCTAGTTCCATATAAGTGGATGACGATAAGTTACTCACGATCAAAGCTTACTCTCCACAGACTGTGACTAGTTGGTCGTTCTTGACGAACTTCAGCTTCTGGTGAAGTGTCGAAGTGACTGCCCCAGCCTCGTGTATCCAAGGTCTTCCTAACAAACAGCTGTATGCTGCCTGGATGTCCATGACCTAGAAAGTGACTAGGAAAGTGTGGGACCGATAGTTATGGGAAGGTCGACTTCGTCGATAACCGTTTTCCGGGATCCGTCAAATGCTTTGACGATGACCTCACTGCCTTTCATCGAAGATCCTTTGAATGATAGTCACATTAAAGTAGATTTCGGCATCACGTTTAGAGCTGATCTAGTGTCTACCAGTACGTCGGCTAAAGCATCTTCCTGGCAGTTGACTGTAATATTGAGTGCCATGTTATGACTTGGGTCCTCTTCCGGCAGTTCCTCATCACCAAATCCCAAGTTGTTGCAGGAAGTGATGTTGGAGATGATGCTATCAAATTGTCTTATTGACACATCTTGTTCCACAAAGGCTTGCTCTAAGACTTTCTGTAAAGCCTCCCTGTGAGCTTCGGAACTGAGTAAAAGTGATAACACTGAGATTTTTGAAGGAGTTTGCAACAGCTGATCAACAATGTTGTATTCACTCTTCTGGATGAGCTTCAGCATCTCATCGCTGTTCTTTGAAAGGTCGGGATCACTGGACTGACCGACTGGTTGATCAGGAACTTTTGTTTGAGGTTCCTTTTCTCTGGTAGGTTCTCCAACTCCTCGGTTGAAGATTCGACCGCTCTGTGTTACTCGACTGATGTCTGCAATATTCACGACAGAGGGTAATGGAATTTCCTTTCCATTCTTAATTGTTGTTGCACTGTATTTGTAAGGGATAGCCTTAGTTGATTCATAGGGTAACGGTCCCGGTATATAGATAACTACAGGAGCCTTCTGATTCTTCTGACCATTGTAAGTAATTTCAATCAGTTCTTGGTTGGGAAATTTCGATTCGTCAAGTAAAGGGATGATGGTGCAAACATCATTGGTCATCTTATGATCAGAGATTACGACAACTTCCTTGATTCGATCAGCAAAATAGTCGGGCATCAAGCTGATTGACCCAGGACTTGGACACGGTCGAATCTCTTTGTGGTCCAACTGACTCTGAAGGGCTGCTCGCACGAGGTAATATCCTTGATTATCTTCAGAGCAAACTCTACAGCATTCATAGTTATGTGGTGGCACCCGGGCACGTCCGCTCTATATGCAGTGTACCTCACTAGATCTATTTCCATTGATCGAACATCCTGACTTTGATGCCTAGTAGGGTTCCCATTAATCATACTGACTTGTTGTGTGTCTTTGTCTAAATAGATCGGAAGCCACTAGTGGTTTAACAAGTGTTGCAAAGTTCTTTGAACGAGAGCACATCCTTGGTCGCTCTCATTGCATCCTTTACAATTCTGATAATTATGCGAAGTCAGAAAATCGAGCTGGACTTGCTTAGCATGTAACTCCACCAAGCTGGTATTCATCAAGCGAATATCAAAGATTTGAATCATATTCACTTGATACTGATTTCTATCGCGGTAATCCTGAATCCATCCAAGATCCATCTAACGCTGGAGGGCCTCTTGTACAAAAGAGCATCCCTGGTCATTTATTGAGCAGATAGGACAAGAATCGTAATCGTGCCATGGCAGATTATGATGTTGGCTTTGCCTTGAGTGCATTACCACCAAGTTGACATTCATTGCACGGATGTCGTGGTTTTGAATGATGTTGGAATTTGTATAAGTCATGTTGACTTCAAGAATTCGATGATCTTGGATCCATCCGAGATCCATCTGTTCCTGTAGAGCTGATTGCACCACAGAAAACCCTTAATTATTCTTAGAGCAGATATCACACTGGTGATAGTTATGAGATGATACATGACCATATCTGCTCTGTCTGCAATGCATCTTGACCAGGTTGGTTCTCAATAAGAGTACATCATGAATTTGATAGCTGTGCTTAGACTCTTCTTCTATCAAATTTACCATAGCTTTCTCGTGTTGAGGCAGCGGGTTCGTCTGAACATTTGGATTTGTATCCTTGAAGCATAAAACTCCGCTCCCAACAAGCTTCTGTATGTCGGATTTGAAGCTGAGGCAGTGTTCTATGTTATGCCCTGGTCCTCCTTGATGGTAAGGGCAAGTCTGATCCGCTTTGAACCAAAAAGGCGGATTCTCCAGTATTGCAAGAGGAGACCTGATTTGGACGTGACCTTTGACCAGTAATAATGGAAATAGTTATGCGTACAACATGGGTATAGGGTCGAACCCTGGTGGTCGTGTTGTACGATTGTTGTTGTACTGAGGACGAGCCTGCTGAAGAGGCTGTTGTGTCCTTTGCTGATATTGTTGTTGATTCGGTTGGCTTTGAGCAAGCTGAGGTTGATACGTAGGAACAGGCGCAGGGTTGATAGCAGGAGTTACAGCTGCTACTGGTTGGTACCGTCGCCTTTGCTTTCCGAGAGAGATATTACCAATATCTTGCTTTTTTTTCTTAGGGAGAGCACTATCGTATCTTTTGGTACTGCTTGATGGTCTGGCATCTTTGACCAAACGTCCTTCTTGGACTGCTTCTTCCAGACGAACTCCCATGCCCACCATCCCAGTGAAGTCACTGGGCGCACTGGCGACCATTCTGTTATAGTAAAATAAGCTCAAGGTTTTCAAGAAGATCTTTGTCATCTCTTTTTCCTCAAGAGGTGGACAAATCTAGGCGGAAATTTCACGCCATCTCTAAGCATACCCCTTAAAGGTTTCCTTATCCTTCTGCGACATGGCTCTAAGTTGATCTCTGTCCGGTGCCATGTCCAGGTTATACTTATACTGCTGAACGAAGGCAGCGTCAAGATCTCAGAAAGTGACGATCTTAGTGCAGTTTAATCCCATGTACCATTTGAGTGTGGCACCGGTTAAACTATCTTGGAAATAGTGAATCAATAGCTGTTGGTTCTCTGTCTGAGATGAAATTCTCCGAGCGTACATCACCAAATGGCTTTGAGGGCAAGAGTTACCCTTGTACTTTTCAAATTCGGGCACCTTGAATTTGTGCGGAACTTTCACATTGGGGACCAAACAAAGGTCTGCGGCGTCCTTTCCGAATAGATCCGGACCGCGAATAGCTTACAGTTCCTTATGCATCTCCAGGAATTGTTCATGGAATTCCCTCATTCTCTCGTCCATACTTTCGTTTCCACCCAACGGTATCTGGGAAATCTATCCTTCCGGGACAGTGTGTACCACGGGTGGTGGTATAGTCATTACGGCAGTGACTCTTGATGCTTCCCAAAGTTTGTAACCTTTAGGAGTTGTTGTCATGCCCCTGGCATCTTCGTTTTCCCAAAGTTTGTAACCTTCAGGCCCAGCGGTTCCTACTACAGTTTTCGGATCTTCCGTGATTGGCGAAATGTATCCTTCAGGGATATAGTTAATAGGCATGCCCCAGGGACGATCTTTAGGCATGGTATATCGAGGATCATACTTCTCCACTATGGGCGTCGATGTGATCTCTGAGATCACAGTTCTTTGTATTTGGGCTGCTGCCAGAGCTTGCATATCATTATGAATTTTCCTCAGATCTTCTTTCAGAGCTCCGAGTTCTTCTCTTAACTCCCTGTTCTCTTCATCGAGATTATCCATCTTTTTCTTTTGTTGACTGGCCCGAGTATTGTACAAATGAGACAGTTTGACTCTAGAATCGAGACACAAACGTGAGATTCGTAGGTAAGAAGAATGCATTATGTGAGAATGATGAATGATATGCAATGATTATATTATATATATATATATATATATATATATATATATATATATATATATATATATATATATATATATATATATATATATTGTTTAATCAAAATAAACTTCGACAAATGAATTGCAAATATCATACTGTGGGGAGACCCCGTTTTATTGAATTCAAAGGTTGCGGAAATGGAAATACAATAATTTCAAAGTGCTGTAAAAGGAAATGTCTAAACTTATGGATCCTGAGTCCTCTCTGAGGGGGGCTCAGGTGTTGGTTCTGGTACTTTCCTCTTCTTTGACCGGGGCTCTCGGGCCGTTGTCGGGTTGTCATTCCTTTGCCAAGTGAAAGGAGCAAGCAAATTCCTTTGGTCTTCTTGACTTTCTACAGCATGTTGCTCTAAAATATCGATCAGAGCATATTTTTCTTTTAATAGCTTCTATATTTTGTTACACTCCACATTGAGAATACGATACTTGTTCTTCCAAGACTTCCTCTCCTGTTGAACTTTGTTGAGAGTAACCTGAAGTTTTTCCATATCTGACATAAAGTAAAGGACAAATTCCTTTAATGGAAGAACTTCCTGACGAGGGTAAGGAATCCTCAATTTGAGAGCTCTAGTTTGTACCCAGTGGAGATAAGGTTCTACAGAGACACAGTCCGGTTTTCCTATAGACTCTCTTCCTTTCCGGTGGACATGTTTCCAGGCATGCACTATTTCTGTCTTTAGTGCCCTGTCATTTTCTCCATCCTTAAAGAAAAGACCTTCCAGATGAACATTACGCGGGACATGTCTCATCGGGTATCCGAATTGACGATGAACTAAAACTGCATGATAATTGATTCCTCCTTTAATTTCTATGAGGGGTACATTAGGGAAGTTTCCACAACGGTCAATGATTTTGATCTCGTCATAGATTCGATTGTACCAATCGATATCAGAGTTGGTAAGAGACATGATCCTCTGCGACCAACGTAAAGTACTCTTATGATCCTAAAATGCAGCAGACTTGGGTAAGCGGGAAGTGAACCATTTGTATAGTAGGGGTACACAGCATGTGATCATTCCTCCGCTGTACAAGTTCCTTAAGTGTACAGAATGATAAGCATCTGCGAGCAAGGTCAGTACGGGGTTTCCAATCAGAAAAATATTAATGGCATTGATATCAACAAAGTCATCAATGTTGGGAAACAGAAATAATCTGTAGGTGAGTAATACAAAGATGCTCTCGAAAACAGTCGCGTTCCCTATACTAGAAAAGTACAGAGCCTTCTTTATCAAAAACTTGGCTGGAAAACCTTGGATTCAACCCTTAGTGGTCATGTGAGTCCTGACTTCTGACTTGTCCAAGTAGATGGCTCTTGCAATGGTCTGATCCTTTGGAATTTCTTCCAGTCCAGAAAAGGGAGCTTGGTCAGTGATGGGTAAATCAGTCAGGTGAGAGTACTCCTCCAGTGTTGGTGCTAGTTGATAATTTGAGAATGTGAAACAGTGATAGACCGGATCATAAAACTGAATGAGCATAGTCAGTATTCCTTCAATTACATGGACCCTTAACAGAGACAGCAGTCCTCCGTACTTGGCTCTGAAAGCATCAGGGTTAGTGATCATCCTTGCCAACCCTCTTAAATCCTCTAGTTTTGGAACCTTGAAGGTGTACTTGTGAGTCTTCCTTCTACCGAAATCCATAACATAATCTCCTTTCTCTGGTATTTGCAATCGTTATCTTAGTTTAATTTGAAAAAGAGAGGCTAGAAGAGAAGAGTTTTCTTTGTTTTAATGTTTTTTAATGAAATAAATGCATGAATGTAGTACACAAAAACATAGAAAAAACATGGGGTCAAAGGTTCGGTGTTATGAAGTCATGGCTCTACCCATCCCCAAAGGTTGTACTGGTGGTTTTTTGTACCTGTCCTCAAAATCATTGACCCCTCTTGGGATAACAACAGTAGGCTGGTTCACATGAGCGAGCTGTAGTATCTTAGAGTAATCTCAAATGAGGGTAGTATCGCGTGACAACTATTTCCGATAGCTTCCGCACTACAAAATAGTAACAAGGTCTCAGCCTACTAAATCCTCAGTTTCATGGACAACCACAATCGAACAATCTACTTTCAACAACCGAAGTCGTATAGGCATTGAATCCGCAAAGGGTGTCTCCACTGATTCGATGGTCGACCGGGGTCTCTTATTTGGGAGTCACTCCCTGTAAGATTACCTGTCTAGTGCCATCACTTATCTTAGGTGTATACTCAATCTTTCCAGATGCGGTATCACCCGCAGTCCCATTAGCAGAAAAATAAACACGGATATCAATTAGGAAAAGCGATATATATATATATATATATATATATATATATATATATATATTCCTAAAACTAACATTCTAGACCTCTTAAGAGCTATAGCCTATAATCCTATACAGTTATGACTCCCCCGCAGAGTGGCCATTTTTCTGTAGCGAGCGATTTTTGTCGGTGACGCGACCACCTTATCGCTGAAGCTTTCCTCACCGCAATGACGAGGGGGTGCTACTTTCTGATTTCTTATTTATCCCATGAAGCTGGAAGGGAAAGGGAAGCTATCTAAAACTAACCTTGCACACGATTGTTTAACTGAACAAACGCTTAAAAGAGATGGGGGTCCGGGGTCAGGTTATACAATGGGGAGTTGTCAATTACCCACCCTATATGTGGTTATCCAGAGGATATAAGCTTTAGGTTTCGCTTTGTAATTGATGGTGTTTATCTGTTAATGGGTTGGGAAAGCTTCTTGGGAAGTATGAGCGAGTGAGTGAGTTTTTGTTGATGTTCGGGTGTTTTTTGGTAAGTTACTGGACCTAAGTGTGAGGGATATTCTCCTAGCTACCTTGTTTTAATGATGTCAACAAACATATTAGATTGTAATTTGAGCGGTATCACTTCACGTGTCGGGCATATAGCGTCTAACCATTATCTTTCATATGTCTAGATGCATTGGATCTTGTCCTATCCAAAAATAAATGTCCACTATCATTTTAGTTATGTCTAGTATGTGTCTCTGATCTTGGTTTGGTAAAAATGCTCAGAAAAATTGAATTTCCTGAAAATTTGCACGTCATGCACTGACCCTTCCAGTCCATGCGCTAACCCCAAACTTCATACGCTAACCTCCAAAACTTGCGGGAAAGCGCACAAATCTGTGGACACCAAATTCTTCTTTCATGCGTCAATGCATGACTGCTGGAGGTCGACGCATGACTTCAAATTCTGCATTTTTTCACTTAATTTTTTTTCTGTTATTTTACTGCTATTATTTCTGTTGGTCATATTTTTCATATAAATAGTTTTGGTCATCCTTTTTATTGATAACAAGAAACGTGAAAGATATATGTCATTTCTCTCTTCATCTTCATCTTCTTCATTGTGTAAACAAACAATCACACATAATAATCTTTGTTTGTGTCGCCCATTGATCGAAGTAATAACGTTCAGAATTTAGGAAGTGTAATCTTCATCTTCTGGGTTAAGAGCTTGGCAGGTGTTTCTTGAATAAAACCATTTGGTTTTGTCCTCCAAGAATCGAATAGATTTTGGGGGTTTTTGCACAAACTATTCATTCTACAGGGATTCGGCTGGGCAAAGGTAACCGGAAATTGGCACAATTGCTCGGTTTAGTAGTTGTAATCAGAGGATCGTAGAAAGGAGGTTTGGGTTCGAATTCTTGGTAGATCGCAATTGACCGAGTCAAGGTAACTGAAGAACGGTGGTTTCTTTCGGTTTAGTAGTGTGGGACGGTAATTGGATCAACCATGTTCAGAGCACTTGATTCATCTTGAATCAAGGGAAGAGAAAATTCTGCACCAACGATCGAAGACGTTCGAGGGTTTGGATGTTCATTATTTTCTCTTGTAATAAACAATTTGCAACAACTATATATATATATATATATATATATATATATATATATATATATTTCTCAATTCAATTTGTGGAGTTGGGGGCAGACGTACCCAAAGCGAGGACGATTGGGGAACTGCCTAATCAAATCGCGTTTGTTCTCTCTTTCCTTAACTCTTTTACAATTCAGTTCGTTCCAATTTGTGAAGTCACAAGTCATCGAAATTTCTATAGTAGAGTAATTGTAAGTTGATAAATTGTTTTGTTAAACTTATACAATTCCTTGAATTGTATCTTGGAGCAGCTTTACATTACCCTTTACAGAAATTCTGCACTTAGTGTGTTTTCGCACACTAGGTGTTTGATAATTTGTTTGAAAGCAAAATTCGAACTTGTTGTCTTTAAATTGCTTATCACTTTACCTCATTGGATTGGAATATACATCAACCAAGTGATATTTTGTTGATTGTGTATCTTAATTGTAATATTCAAAACTGAATTTTTCTCTTCTGTACTCATCCGTGATATATTCGTGCATATCCGATCCTTTTGGTAGAAGGTTCGTTGTAGACGTTCTATCCAGTGGTAGCTTCCGTTTAAACAGTTTTTAAAAAAACAAATTTTGTAAACCATTTGCGTGTAAAACTCAAGGGATCTATTCAATCCCCCTTTCTAGATCCATAGCCATCGTCTAACAAGTGGTATCACGAGCTCCGGTTAATTCTGGTGCTTCGGTAAAACTTCTTGGATCATGGCGAACGAACTTAAAGGGGCTTATAATAGAGCTCCAGTTTTTATAGGCGAAAACTATAGCTACTAGAAGGATTGTATGCGCGTTCATATTAATTCCAATGATCGGAAGGTTTGAAACGTTATTTTAAACGGTCCCATGTAAATTACTATGACTAACGCTAAAGGCGTTGTCGTTCCTAAACCCGAATCTCAATGGACTGAGGAGGATGAGAAAAATTACAGCTATGATTGGAAGGCTCGTAATATGATCATCTCCTCCTTGGGAGTTGATGAGTATTATCGAGTCTCCCATTGTGAAACGGCCAAAGCCATGTGGGATGCTTTACAAGTAGCCCACGAAGGCACTAATGATGTTAAGTTGGCTCGTATTAATACACTAACGCAAGAGTTTGATTTATTTTACATGAAGCAAGGCGAAACCATTGCGGATATGCAAAAATGATTCACTCACATTATCAACAAACTGCATGTTCTTGGTAAACCAATTCCAAATGAGGTTTCTACTAATAAAATCCTGAGGTGTCTTAACAGGGAATGGCAACCGAAGGTCACCGCTATCAAGGAGGCCAATGATCTTGCTACACTAGACCTCACGACACTATTTGGAAAACTTGATGAGCATGAGCAAGTGCTCATTAGCTTGGATAAACATGAAAAGAGTATCAAGAAAGAGAAGGCAAAAGATACGGAGAAGAAGTCGATAGCTCTTAAGGCTTCTTGTTCAAAGTCCACACATCAAGAGCTAAGTGATGATGAAACCAATAATGACAAAGATGCAGAATCCGGTGATGATATGGGCTTATTTGTGAAGAGATACAATAGATATGTTCGTAAGAACGATATTCAACACTCGGATAGAAATCTAGTCAAGTTTAGGAAGCAATCTAGAATCGAAGGAAATAAAAATGGCAAGGTAAAAGGCACGTGCTACAACTGTGGAAAATCGGCACTACAAGACGGATTATCCATCTCTAAAGAAAGACAAAGATAAGGATAATGACAAGAGTCGCTCAAACAAAAAGTCCAATAACTCTTGACGAGCATACATCACTTGGGAAAGCAATAGTGAGTCAAAGAAAGATGATTCCTCAAGTGACGAAAGTGAATCCATTAACTTTTGTCTTATGGCACGCCACAACAAAGCAAAAGAGGTAAAGCATTCTAAATATGATCATGTTAATACTATGTCTCATTTAGAGTTTCGAAAGGATTTTGACATGTTACACTATGAGGCTAAGGAAGCATTTCAACGCTTAGCCTCAAACAAAAGGATTTTCACATATTTGGAGAAGAAGATTTCCGATTCCGAAAAGGAATTGGAAGCTCTCAAAAACTCTATAGTGGAAACATCAAAAGCCAAGGTTGAAAAGGATCCTACCTCTTGGTTCAATTGGGGCTGTGACACTTGTCATATTTGGCAACGAGAGGTGAGAACCCTCAAGGCCAAATTGGACAAGGCTCTTAAGCCAAAAGTTACGTTTGCTATTGATCGATCACATTTTTGTGAGAGCATGAATAATCCATATCAAAAGTATACCTATGTGATTCGAGATAGTGATAGCAAAAGTAAATTCCAAATGAATCGTAATTGTCTTTACTGTTGTAAGCCTGGTCATACTATTGCTAAATGCCGCTTCAGAAGGTTTCTTGTTCCGAAAGGCATCTACCAATGGTTGCCCAAGTGCGGTTTTGGTTTCACTCACCTTAAAGGACCCAATGAGAATTGGGTACCTACTCTCCCTTGATTGTTTTTGTAGGTACAAAGTCTTGAGACCACCGAAAGAAGATGGGTTCTGGATAGTGGCTGCTCGAGACACATGACCGGAGACATATCTCTTTTTATCGACTTTGTGGCGAAGGAAAAGGGGTTTGTCACCTACGGAGATAACAATAAGGGACAGATTCTCGGCAAAGGTAGTGTAGGTAACCCCTCATCTACTACTATCTCTGATGTGCTGCTTGTGGAAGGCCTTAGACATAACCTTTTAAGCATTAGTCAACTATGTGACAAGAATTATAAAGTATCTTTTTCAAAGGATTGTTGCATAGTTGAAGATAGCGACAAAAAGAATGTGTTTAAGGGCTTGAGGGTGAACAACGTCTACATGCTAGACTTAAATGAGGTATCGTTGATTGGAGACAAGTGTCTAGTCGCTATGAATGAAGATTCATGGTTGTGGCATAGACGGTTGGCTCACATCAATTTTGATTTGCTTAACAAAATTGTCTCTAAAGACCTAGTCATCGGTTTGCCCAAAATTAAATTCACAAAGGATCACCTTTGTGATGCGTGCCAAATGGGGAAGCAAACAAGGATCTCATTCAAATCCAAAAACATCATTTCAACTATGAGACCCCTTGAGCTCCTCCATATGGACCTCTTTGGACCATCTAGGGTTAAAAGTCTAGGTGGTAACTATTATAGGCTTGTTATAGTCGATGATTTTTCTAGGTTTTGCTGGACAATTTTCTTAGCAAATAAGAGTGATACTTTTTCGGCCTTTGAACGATTTGCCAAGTTATCTCAGAACAAGTTAAACACAAACATTGGGTCAATAAGAAGTGACCATGGGGGTGAGTTTGAAAATCATTTATTTGAAGCATTTTGTGATTCCAACGGAATTGATCATAATTTTTCTGCACCACGTACCCCTCAACAAAATGGGGTAGTGGAACGTAAAAATAGAGTTTTGGAAGAACTTGGAAGGACTATGATCAATGACGGTGGATTACCAAAATACTTTTGGGCTGACGCCATAAGTACGGCTTGTTATGTTTTGAATAGGGTGCTCATCCTGCCTATTCTAAACATGACACCGTATAAGCTTTTAAAAGGGCGTAAGCCAAACATATCTCACCTTCATGTATTTGGTTGCAAATGCTTTGTGTTAAACAATGGGAAAGAGTCTCTTGGTAAATTTGATGCCAAGGCCGACGAGGGTATTTTTCTTAGATACTCTCAGTCGAGTAAAGCATATAGAATTTATAATAAGAGGTTATGCATAGTTGAAGAGTCAGTTCATGTTACTTTTGACGAGTCTTATCCGAGAAATGTCGTAGAAGGTAGTTCTTTTCATGGTGCAGGTGTACCTACTGAAGACATACTCAAGGACACTGATAAGGGAATTGATTAGCCTGAAGTAGTGCGTATTGAGGAGGAAAAGGATCACCAACCAATGAAAAGTGAGGATGATCATCATGCTAATAAAAATGAACTTTCTCCAGCTTGGAAGTCTTCAAAATACCATCCAATTGACAACATTCTTGGTGATATCTCTAAGGGAGTAACTACTCGCTCTAAACTTAGTAATTTTTGTTATTACTCTGCTTTTGTTTCCCAAGTTGAACCTAAAAACGCTAAGGATGAGTTACTCGATGAGCATTGGTTTCTATCAATGCAAGATGAACTAAATCAATTCTGGAGAAATGAGGTTTGGGACCTTGTCCCTCCTCCGGAAGATCATCGAGTAATCGGCACCCGATGGGTGTTTAGGAATAAACTTGATAAAAATGGAGTAATAACGCATAACAAAGCCAGGCTTGTAGCGCAAGGCTATAACCAAGAGGAAGAAATCGACTATGAGGAAACTTATGCGCCGGTTACCCGACTCGAGGCCATACGCCTTCTACTTGCCTATGCTTGCACAAAGAACTTTAAATTATTCCAAATGGATGTTAAAAGTGTGTTCCTTAACGAATACATAAATGAAGAGGTTTTTGTAGCCCAACCTCCGGGTTTTGAATCCCACGAATATCCTGATCATGTCTAGAAACTTAAACGAGCTTTGTATGGACTTAAACAAGCCCCTAGGGCTTGGTATGAACGTCTAAGCAAATTTCTACTAGATCAATGGTATTCAAGAGGAAAGGTTGACACAACCCTCTTTATTAAACGTCAAGGAAAACACTTAATTTTGGTACAAATTTATGTTGACGATATCATATTTGGGTCTACTAACATGACCTTGGTCAAGGAGTTTTCTAGTTTGATGCAGGGGGAGTTTGAAATGAGCATGATGGGGGAGCTCAACTATTTCCTCGGATTGCAAATCAAACAACTTGAAGAGGGCACATTCGTGAGTCAAACGAAATATTGTCTTGAGTTACTAAAACATTTTGATATGCTGAACTGCAAAGCAATAGATACTCTTTTGCCTACAAGTGCTAATCTTGATCGTGACGAAAAGGGTACGGATGTTGAGGTAAAGAAGTATCGAGGTATGATAGGGTCTCTTCTTTATCTTACCGCATCACTTCCCGATATAATGTTTAGTGTATGCATGTGTGCGATGTATCAGGCACATCCCAAGGAATCCCACCTTAAGGCAGTTAAGCGCATACTTCGATACCTTTCTGGTACTCCAAAGTATGGCCTGTGGTATTCCAAAGGTATTGTTTGTTCCTTAGTTGGCTACTCCGATTCCGACTTTGCCGAATGCAAGTTGGATAGGAAAAGTACTAGTGGCACGTGTCACTTTTTCGTAAATTCCTTGGTGAGTTGGCACAACAAGAAACAGGTTTCCGTTGCTTTGTCAACAGCCGAGGCAGAATATGTTGCCGCCGGTAGTTGTTGTGCTCAAGTCTTATGGCTTAACAACAATTACTTGATTTCAACTTAAAACTTGAACGTATTCCAATTTTGTGCGATAACACTAGTGCGATTAATCTAACTAAGAACCCCGTATTGCATTCACGCACCAAGCATATCGAAATACGCCATCATTTTCTTAGGGATCATGTAGAGAAAGGTGATGTAATTTTTGAGCACGTTGACACTAAGAATCAACTTGCTGATATTTTCATAAAACCATTAGCTACAGAGCCTTTCTTTCACATCCGTAGGGAACTTGGCATTCTCGATATCTCGGATCGTGCTTAATAATCCTTTAGAGTATTGATCTTCACATATATATATATGCTTGTTTATTCTTTTCACTAACAATGCAAAGAGATATTTAGCCATATGTGAAGGATCTTATCGTCATGATGATCAAGGTAATATCGTTCCGATTTATAGATGTTTTATCAATATTTTATGCCATATTAATTACTCTAATATTTATGTTTATTGCATTTTGAGCACTTATCGTTCATGTGGATGTTTCGTTCTGTATGTGCATATGTCTATTTATCTGGTTGGAACTTAAAAAAAAATTGCAAAATTTCACTTTTATATGTTCATGCGTCGACGCATAGATTTATGCTCTGACCTACTAAATTTTCGGGATAGCGCATAAACATATGTTCAACATTTTCCAAAAAATTCAAGAATCATACGCCGACGCACAGATTCACAGGTCGACGAATAACTTGACCGTTCAGACTCCCTTCTTTACTGGGACGTGTGCGCCGACCTAGTATTGTTCATTTTCCCTACATATTCTCATTGCACATTAATCTATGATTCTTGCATGTCATCTCATTAGTCTTTGTGGTCAATCTCTCCCTATTCTCCTCCATTAAACCTCATCAATCATAATTACTCTCCACTAAATCCTCATCAAAACCCTAGAAATCAAAAAACCCACCAAGAGAAAATCTTCTATATTACTGCTACAAGGTTTTCTAAGGGCTGCACATATCTCCTCTTTACTCTCAGCGAAAAACAAGTGTCATCATCCTCTCTCAACTTTTCTTTAACAATGGCTTCAAGAAGAAACCCTAGTAGAAGGGGAACAAGAGGATCATCTTCGCAATCAGCACCAACCAGAGCATCATCCTCTTCACAACGGGTAACCTTTGAGTCTTTAAATTCTGAAAGGCTAACTACTCCTTTTGAGGAACTGTTTTCTAATCGGGCTGTTATAAGACAACATGGGTTTTATCCTCTGATGGGTCCAGATTTTCACATTCCTGAGATTTCTGAACTTATAAATTTTCAAAATCTTAGTGAATTTGTAGAATGTGATGATAAGTATAGTGAAGATTTGACTCGGTTGTTCTATTGTGGGATCAAGGGCAAATTTCATGGGGCTGAGTTTAAATTCTCCGTGAATAATACAGAATTTCAGATGACAAATGATGTATGGTCTATATTGTTTGTCTTGGACACTAATGACACTCTCCCAAAGGTTACTGATAAAACCTTTGTTGAGGGCTATGAATTCAAAACTGCTCTGAATTCAATGTTGCGGGAACCATATTCAGCTGATTTTGTGGCAAGTGAATTATTTCCTAAAAGTGTCACTACCGGCCATCTAAAGTTCAAAGACCGTATTCTTCAGTGGATTGTTGCTCGCATCTTGAGGCCTAAGAAAGGAGGATACTCAAGAGTTGAGCAGGCAGAGGTTCACCTCATCTATATTCTTAAGAATAGAATCAAATTAACTGGCCCTATTATTTTACTTGTAGGATGTTCACTACTCGCAGCTCCCACAAATTTCTGGCACTTGGTTATGCGTCTACTGTTGCAAACATCTTGAATCACTTTGATGTTCCTATTCCTCAGATTTGTCACATTCATATCACTGCTGAACAACAATTTCTTGCCAAAACCCTTTCCATGATGGGTTACTTTTGGCAGTCACGTGAGAGCAGGTTCATCTATCGACCAAGATCCACCCATCCTGAACATGATGAACCGGTTCACCTTGAAGGAAATGATGATGAAGGCATTCCAGGAAATGCAAATCAAGCGGTTAATGATGAAAATGTGGTCATACAGGAAGATGTGGTTGTGCAAGAGAATGTGGATATGCAAGAAGAGGACAATGAGGCATGGATGGGCCATCAACTTGAAGAGACTTCTGAAAATTAGGGCTGGGGTCAGTGGCAACAAAAATTTTGGACGGTGCTTGGTGCTGCATATGTTCCTCCATCTTATGGTGATGACTATGAATGCCAGCAACCTGAAACTTCTGCTCCGCCAACTCCACCATTTCAGCATGATCAACAGTCGTCTGAAGAAATTTTAGCGAGGCTGAATGAGTTGTCTCTGCAACATCAAGAATTCCAAGCGCTGCAAGACACTTGATACACGACTAAGCAGGAACAGTTCACAAATCTGTCTAACCAAATATCTTCTCATGTCACAAAATTCAACAATTTCGCAAATGCAACCATGAATCAGTTCAATCAGATGGATGCCAACTTGACTCAGCAAAATCTGAATTTGGCAAACAGCCTTGGTAACCTCAACAACACCTTGATTGAGCTCAACCTTCAACTCGAGGATCTTCCACCACCAAGTCACCATTATAGGGGAAGAGGTTATCCATTCATGGGGAGAAGACAATAGAGCTTAGGGCATTATGTTTCATTTGTGTTTGCATTTATACTGTGTGGTTTGGTTGTTTTTTTTTTCTTAACTTTGATGTGTGCTTCCATTTGTTTAAACACTTCCGGAGTGAATGTTTTGCTTGTATGTTTTTTTTTTGTGTTCCTAATTTAATCATTCCTAATTTTCCATTAGCGGTATCATATGTGGATGCATGTTAATGTTTGATTGTTGTAAATATATGATGATCCAATACGTATTATACTGCATTATTTTGACCATTGTCTTTTCTTCTTTTTGATGTTGTCAAAGGGGGGGAAGAATAACAAGCAGAAATTTTATTAACCAGATGTCAAAGACAGGGGGAGCTTTGTTCACTCTCAAATTACATATCTCGTGACAGCTAAGAAAGTGTTGCCATCATCAAAAAGGGGGTGTATGTGAGGGATATTCTCCTAGCTACCTTGTTTTAATGATGTCAACAAACATATTAGATTGTAATTTGAGCGGTATCACTTCACGTGTCGGGCATATAGCGTCTAACCATTATCGTTCATATGTCTAGATGCATAGGATCTTGTCCTATCCAAAAATAAATGTCCACTATCATTTTAGTTGTGTCCAGTATGTGTCTCTGATCTTGGTCTGGTAAAAATGCTCAAAAAAATTGAATTTCCTGAAAATTTGCACTTCATGCGTTGACCCTTCCAGTCCATGCGCTAACCCCAAACTTCATGCGCTAACCTCCAAAACTTGCGGGAATGCGCACAAATCTGTGGACACCAAATTCTTCTTTCATGCGTCGACGCATAACTACTGGAGGTCGACGCATGACTTCAAATTCTGCATTTTTTCACTTAATTTTTTCCTGTTATTTTACTGTTATTATTTCTGTTGGTCATATTTTTCATATAAATAGTTTTGGTCATCCTTTTTATTGATAACAAGAAACGTGAAAGATATATGTCATTTCTCTCTTCATCTTCATCTTCTTCATTGTGTAAACAAACAATCACACATAATCATCTTTGTTTGTGTCGCCCATTGATCGAACTGATAACGTTCAGAATTTAGGAAGTGTAATCTTCATCTTCTGGGTTGAGAGCTTGGCAGGTGTTTCTTGAATAAAACCAGTTGGTTTTATCCTCCAAGAATCGAATAGATTTTGGGGGGTTTTTGCACAAACTATTCGTTCTACAGGGATTCGGCTGGGCGAAGGTAACTGGAAATTGGCACAATTGTTCAGTTTAGTAGTTGTAATCAGAGGATCGTAGAAAGGAGGTTTGGGTTCGAATTCTTGGTAGATCGCAATTGACCGAGTGAAGGTAACTGAAGAACGGTGGTTTCTTTCAGTTTAGTAGCGTGGGACGGTAATTGGATCAACCATATTCAGAGCACTTGATTCATCTTGAATCAAGGGAAGAGAAAATTCTGCACCAACGATCGAAGACGTTCGAGGGTTTGGATGTTCATTATTTTCTCTTGTAATAAACAATTTGCAACAACTATATATATATATATATATATATATATATATATATACATCTCAATTCCATTTGTGGAGTTGGGGGCAGACGTACCCAAAGCGAGGACGATTGGGGAACTGCCTAATCAAATCGCGTTTGTTCTCTCTTTCCTTAACTCTTTTACAATTCAGTTCGTTCGAATTTGTGAAGTCGCAAGTCATCGAAATTTCTGTAGTAGAGTAATTGTAAGCTGATAAATTGTTTTGTTAAACTGATACAATTCCTTGAATTGTATCTTGGAGCAACTTTACATTACCCTTTACTGAAATTCTGCACTTAGTGTGTTTTCGCACACTAGGTGTTTGATAATTTGTTTCAAAGCAAAATTCAAACTTGTTGTCTTTAAATTGCTTATCACTTTACCTCATTGGATTGGAATATACATCAACCAAGTGATATTTTGTTGATTGCGTATCTTAAGTGTAATATTCAAAACTGAATTTTTCTCTTCTGTACTCATTCGTGATATATTCGTGAATATACGATCCTTTTGGTAGAAGGTTCGTTGTAGACGTTCTATCCAGTGGTAGCTTCCGTTTAAACAATTTTTAAAAAAACAAATTTTGTAAACCATTTGCGTGTAAAACTCAAGGGATCTATTCAACCCCCCTTCTAGATCCATAGCCATCGTCTAACACTAAGTTTTGATGTGAAGGTACTAGACCTAGAGTTTTGGATTGGTATATGTCGTAACCCAAAATTTGACCTCCCTCTTTTGCCTTTTGCATAAGTATGTGCAATCGCATTGTTAGCATACACATTCGCACTTTTCTTTTTGTGTTTTGATTGCAGGATATTCAGGTTTTCCAAGCCCGATTAATCATATCCTCACAAGGTCATCACATCATCAAGACAAGCACAAAATAAGGGTTTTTATGTCTATTCATCAATACAAGAAGTGGAAGATCAAAGCCGGTACCACAACACCTTTTTTTAGGCAAATTGGGCATATTTTGGCCTGGTTAATCGATTAACCATTTGCAATGCAATTTTGTTAATCGATTAACACAGGCAGAATAGGCACAATTTGATTCTTTTTCATGACGGCACCTTTACACTCACTTTGGTCGTGGATTCTACAGTATTCTAGCAGCATGGGGAATATTCTACACATCTCTAGACATTGCCAAGCCATTTAATTCAATCTATGTGCATTTGTTCTAATAATTCACTTCAAATTAAGTGCACCATGTTCCTTGTTTTCCAAGTAATGTGGATCTTTGGATGTTGGAGTTCACCTTGGGATTGTTACCGAGTTGGTTCTAACTAACCGAGTTAACCACCTTGACTCGGTGAGTCAAGTCCAACTAACTCCTAACCTAGTCCCAAACCCAAAGCTAATTCTAAACCTCTCATACTCCAAACCTAAAGTCTATATAAACACACCTTCACTCACTTTTCAAGGGATCCACCACTTTCATCCATAATTTCTCAACCATTCTACACATTTCACTCTCAATTCTCTCACATTCTCTCTGATTTTTTATGCTACATTTTCATCTTCATCTCAATTCTCTTCCAAAACCTCACTAAAAGCTCTTAATTCTTGAAGGATAATCACTTTTCACATTGAAAGTGATTATTTCTTGAGCTTAACCTTCATTGTCATTCCATTATGCTGGTTTTTGTGGAGTTTCAATAGCTTTTGGATTCATCTCAAGTGATTGATTCAAGTTTCTTCGGTGATAATTCTCATTTTGGAGTTTTTGTCGCGGTTTGATCGGTTTCAATTTGTTTCAGCTATAATTGAATATTCCTCTGGTTTTCTTTGATTATCTTTATCAAGATCACATTGCAACATTTACCAAGGCACATCTCAGCCTTGTAGGTTGGTGGATGTCATTCATTTTTCTGTTTCGATCGTTTTTGTATCATTCGCGATGTAGTTTCGATGTTTTTGCATGTGAATTGATTATACCATTGCTTGATCTATGATATTGATCATTTAATTGATTCTATTGTTAATCATTTACTGCTTCTAAACTTGATTTTTCGTGCACAATTGTTTGCCCTAGCATTGGAGTGATTACACAATCAAAAAGTTGGCTAAAAGCACTTTTCAAAACTAATTTTCTGCTCCCTGTCAAGTGTTAATCGATTAACACATTGCAGTGCAATTGTGTTAATCGATTAACTAGTGTTTTTTTGCACTTTTTCAAGTGTTAATCGATTAACACTTTGCAGTGCAATTGTGTTAATCGATTAACACTGAACCAGAAGGCCATTTTCTTGCATTTTCAAACGTGTTTGCCATGCTTTCTTCATTTTAACTTCCATTGATTGTCATGCTTGATTTTATGGATGTTTTAAATCTCATTTAACTTCTGCTTGAAGCTTATTCATGAACTTTCGTTGCACATTTTCGATTATTCAAATTGTTCATGTTTTGGCATCATGTGAATATAATCATTCTTGCATTTCCCTTTGATCACATAACATGACTTTGTGTTGCATATTTGTTGATCATTTGGTATTTTTTTGTACTTCCTTTCTTGGTTTTTCATTAAGTTTCATTCTTCACGAATGAGCTTAATCTTGTATAATCAATAATTCACACCTTTTGCCGTAATGATTTTTCATTCTCTTTGGAAAATTGTTGGCATGGTATGTCCCATTGATTAATTGATCGAAACCATGTTTCAATTAGTTGATCTTCCCCTTTCCTCTCTTTAGGCTTCCTTTAGAGCTTTCTCGCTCGATCCCCCGTGGAGTTGGAGTTTCGCGCTACGCCCAACATCGAAGCACTGTACAAATTGGTGTCGTTATGCCGTCAGTTTTACCGTGCAGGAGCACTATACAACTTGGAGCTGTTGTGTCATCCGGTTCAATTTCTGCATTACACCCTGTGTGTTAGAGAAGGAATAAGACGGGAGAATTCCTACTGTCATTCTGACTACTTTAGGTAGGGGACGAAAGACCTTGTGCTTGGCTTAGTCACCTCTATCTCCAGGCGGTAATGTGCTTTCATTCCCAAGGCGGGTCGATCCTTGATCACTCCTTTTCCTCGCAATTTCCTTTCGATCCTTGATCACTCCTATCTCTTTCGATCTATCTCTTTTGATCAATCACCTTCTTGGTTACGATCCTTTGTTCATTGGGTTAGTAAGCTTCTTCGTTGTAATACCCTATTCTTTTCTTGCGGTCAATCATTGCTCTTTTGATTCCCCTGGAGAGTCTCTCTTCTTTTTCTTCGGTTAAATGCAGTACTCCTGTTACAACCAAATTCCCTGCGGAGTTCGCAACCTTCTTTTGGTTCTTCTCCCTTCGTTGGCTAATCACTTCCTGTCAGTTAAAACACCCATATTTGCACTCCCTCTCAGTTAACCACAGTCCGTCTGTTAAAACACTGAGTTCCTTGGGTTAATCACCTATTCTTGGTTAATCACCCTTTTTCTCCAGTTAACCACAGCCTGTCTGTTAAAATACTGAACCCCTTTTTGAGAGTTTTTCTTTCACTCTTGCTCCTGGTTTTGACACCACTTCTTTTATTTTCCTGTTTCTTTCTTGTTTTGTTTTCCGTTCGGTTCCGCGAACTACGGAAGCTCTGATTCTGCATTTGTTCGAATGTTAGATATGTAGGCACGAGATGTGATGTCTTGGCGAGCACACTTTCACCTTTCTTTCCTTCTCCCTTTCTTCTTTCCTCTCTGTCCCCTGGTTCCATGAACTACGACGCTCTGATTTCCTCATTGCACTATGAGGGTACGTAGGCACGCGGGCCTCAATCCTCCGCGAGCACTTTCTTTCTTTCCTTCTTTCCCCCCTCTCTCTTCTTTCTTTTAGCTAGAAGCCTTTAGATAGATAACCCATCCGAGCCTAGAAGCAAGTGAAATGGTTCCCGTCGAGTACGACGGATGCATTAGGTGCTAGTACCTTCCTTTCTCATAACCGACCCCCATTCCCATTTCTCTTCCCCTTGGGTTTTATCGATATTTTCCCTGTCCTTTGGGACTAAATAAACTTCGGTGGCGACTCTGTGTTATCTTTGAGTGTGCGATTCACTCAGGATGTAAACCAGCCATCTTCAGCTGGCGACTCTGCTGGGGACTTCTTGATCCTGAGCTGCGCCTTCTTTTGCTTGTCTCCTAGCTAGGAGGGACTCCCCATCTTCAGCTGGCGACTCTGCTGGGGATTCCTTGCTTGCAAGTTGTGGTCTCGCCTAGTTTTGTTTGCTCTTGCTTGCTTGGGTGTTTATCTTTTGTGCTTTACTCGCTTTCTTTTACTTACTTTAGCTTTATGTTTATTTACCGCATTTCTTTACTTCTTTGAATATTCATATGCTGCATATTCTGGATATCTGCTATTTTCTGTTGTTGTTGGGATGGGTAGATATTATTGGAGAGAAAGGTCCTAACACCGGGCCTAATATACACATAGGCTAGAACATGGATAGTCGTGAGGCATGCGTTTTGCGCGTTGGGATATCATGAGACCCACATCCCAGATCGTGATTCGTTTGAGAATACTTCCGTCCTGTGAGAATTCACTACGGCGGGGGGTTTTCATGCTGAGTCCTATGGTTTGGGCGACCTTTCTAGGGATCACCTTGTTGTGTCTAGATCACACCTGTGAGGGGGATGGGTTTTTGCAGGAAAATAAGCCACTTCATACCTTTGTTCTCTCACACACGCCAGATTCTTCACCAACACATCAGATTATGTTGCACAGACACAAAATTATATGCAGATATCTGGATTATTTAGATTTGGTTGTTCAGGCAGTGCTGGCTTCCTATTGTTTGTGGTGTATATCATTTCATCATGTCAAATTAATTTTTGCATGCATATCATACATTCATTTGCACAGATATGCACGTCCCTTCATTCGAAACTGTTGCTCATTCTTGTCCGCCTTCCCTGTAGCAAGAAGACGACTCGACATTGGTATTTTACACGCTCAAACAAATCCAGAATCATGGCTGACTTTGAAGCTGAGAACGCTGCTTACAAGGAAACTCTAGCTCAATTCCAAGGTTGGATGGATCAGTTCCAGACGAACATGGATGTCGTTATGGAACTCCTTTGTGCTCAAAGGGACGCGCTACTGTTGCCACTCTTGTTGCAACCCCTACTGATGCAACTGTTGTCACTCCTGTTGTGACTGTTCCTCCTATTGTTACGGCTACTCCTACTATTGTTGTTCCTTCTCCTGCTATGGTTGAAGTACCAGTTGAGCCTGTGAATCAGCCTGTTGTTCAACCCGGATTGAACCAGATGGCCGCTGGTTTTCCTTGGGGCATGCCTCTGAATTACACTCCTCAGATTGCAAATAATGGTAGTGCCTTCATGCCATATCAGTCTTTTGTTGTGCACATGCCTAATGGGAATGCTGCCGTATATCTGTGGGTCATGCCTACTCCAGTCCTGCCTCCAGTGGTGAATGATGATCTTGAGAATCTTCAGGTTCAAACTCATCAAGCTGCCGGATTGACTGACACTGAAACTCCTGATGAAGAAGAGCATGTGTATAGAGGTCCTTCTATTCATGTTCCGGTTTCATCTCAAGCTGCTCAAACTGCTGTTCAGAATGTTCATCCTTGGATGTTCTATCCTGGGGCATCTTCCTCAGCTGCTGTGGTACGTCCTCCGAATTATTCGTATGGTGTTCCGATGGGGCAGAATGTTGGTCAAATGATTAATCCGGGTTTGGTGTATCCTTCTTAGTTTGCTACTCCGCAAGTGCACGCTCCCGCCTTTTCTCAGCTGCCAAATCCTCAGATTCTTGTCAGGCCCACTAATCAGAGTAGACCTGCTGACTTCAAGTTGTTGGAAGACCGTATTAAAGCTATTGAAGGGTTTTCTGCTTTTGGCATGGAGGCCAAAGATTTGTGTTTGGTTCCAAATGTTGTGCTGCCGCATAAATTCAAGATAACCCGGGTCGGTCCTCCATTCATCTGACCGGAGGTGATTTGCCAAAATATAAAGGTTTAAGTTGCCCACGTAGTCACATCACTATGTATTGCATGAAGATGGCATCCCATATTGATAATGATGAATTGCTCATTCAATGTTTTCAAGATAGTTTGTCTGGTGCTTCATTGGATTGGTACATGGGCTTGGAGCACAGCAAGATTCGTACTTGGAGGGATCTATCTGAAGCGTTTATGAAACCATACAAATATAACCTTGATCTGGTGCCCACTAGATTGCAATTGCAGAATCAGTCTCAGCACTCAGCTGAAACATTCAAGGAGTATGCACAAAGATGGCGTGAGATGGCATCTCGTGTGCGACCGACTCTCTCTGACAATGAGTTAGTTGACATCTTTATGGGTACCCTACAAGGATCTTACTACGAGAAAATGGTGGGTAGTTCTTCATCGAACTTCGCTGATGTTGTAACCATTGGTGAACGAATTGAAACGGTTTGAAGACTGGAAAGATTCCCAGAGCTGCTTCCCAACAGCCGGCCACTAGAAAGTCTCAGAACAGTCAGTCCAAGAAAAAGGATGAAGAAGCCAACATTGTGACAACTCAAGTTTCTCCTCAGTATTAAGCTCTCATGGCTTCCATGCCATTTTATCAGTATCCCTACATCACTGCTGCACAGTATCAACAACCTCCATATCAGTATCATCCATAACAACCAGTTCAGAATGCTCAGAATCAGCAACAGAATCAACAGAACAATAAAAGTCGGCAGAACAACAATAATCAAGGAAACCGTAAGCATCCTAATTTTGATAGAATTCCGGTGTCATACACGGAATTGTTTCCTTACTTGGTTCACCAAGAGG
The DNA here is from genome assembly GCA_022829125.1 of Lathyrus tuberosus. Lineage (NCBI taxonomy): Eukaryota > Viridiplantae > Streptophyta > Magnoliopsida > Fabales > Fabaceae > Lathyrus > Lathyrus tuberosus. Next base: position 1,957,103 of record JALAZF010000390.1, read on the forward strand.
CAATTGTCCCCAACCAGATTGCGCCTGCAATTCCTCCATTTGGCCCGAAGCATAATCCAAATGCATCATGTGCTTATCATGCTAGATACATAGGACATGCAACAAAGGATTGCTTTGTTTTCAAAACCAAGGTTCAGGAACTCATTGATAAGAAAGTTCTGACCTTCGCTGAGGAAGGACCTAACATTCAGAATAATCTGTTGCCGAATCACAATGGACCTGCGGTTAACATGATTGAAGATAGTTCAAAGGCTGAATTGATCACGGATGTTGATGAGGTAAAGACTCCGATGGCTGTGGTTTTCAAGAGGTTGAATGAATATGGGCTATTGAAAGGGTTGCATGGTAAGTGTCGGATTTGCGATGATAATCCCAACCAGTGTCGAAGGCTGAAGGGTTCTGTTCAGATTCTGATGAACCGTGGCGAAGTGCCATTTTCCAGATCTAAGCCTGATGAGGAAGTTGCTGCTATCAAGCCGTTCACCATCGTCTATAGGAAGGTTCAGGTGGAATCTCCTAAGTAGAAGAGAGTGCAACCCATCGTGGTTTATCCGCTGAAGTCGTTTCCGTATCAGAATTCTAAGGAGGTACCTTGGAAATATGGGTCAACTGTGTTTTCTGGAGGTCAAGAGATAAGGTTCCCCGAATCTGAGATCGTAAATGTTACAGCCGGTGGAGGTATGACTCGTAGTGGACGAGTATTCACTCTGAAAGTCATTACAAAGCCTGTGTAAATTCCAACTGTTGTTCCTCCTAAGGAGACACCTATAACTACAACCCCTGTTGATTAATAAGGAGCATCTACTGCCGTTCCAGTATCGACTATCCCGTCTGAGGATGTTTCAAAGAACAAAGAGACCCTGGATGATCAAGAGTTCCTTAAGTTGATCAAGAAAAGTGACTTTAAGATTGTGGATCAGCTGGGTCAGACTCCCTCAAGGATCTCAATTTTGTCCTTACTTATGATTTCGCCCGCGCACAGATCAGCTTTGTTGAAAGTCTTGAACAGTGCTCACGTTATGCATGATATATCCGTCGTCGAGTTTGATGATGTAGTAGCCAACATAACTGCAAGTCGGTATTTGGGCTTTAATGAATCAGAATTGCCTCCTGAAGGAACTGCCCACAATAAAGCGCTGCACATATCTGTAACCTGCACAGACATCCTGTTATCTCGTGTTCTAGTGGATACCGGTTCTTCCCTCAATGTGATGCCTAAGGGCACATTGAGTCAATTACCAGTGGAAGGAAGTGAGATGAGACTAAGCGCCTTAGTTGTCAGAGCCTTTAACAGGTCTCGAAGACAAGTCATTGGGGAAGTGGACTTACCCATCAATATTGGGCCGCATTTGTTCACCATTACCTTCCAGGTGATGGATATCAATCTGGCGTACAGTTGCCTACTGGGTCGTCCATGGATTCACGCCGCATGGGCAGTTACCTCCACTTTGCATAAGAAGTTGAAGTTCATGTTTGATGATCAGCTTGTCATCGTCTGTGGTGAAGAGGATTTAATTGTAAGCGAGTTATCATCTTTTCGATACGTCGAGACCGAGGAAGGCATAGCTGAGGTGCCATTGCAGTGTCTTGAGTTCAAAGACGTCAGCTCTGCTTCAACTAGTCAAAGTAGATCACCACAATTGACTTTAGCGTCTGCTAAGAGTGCTAAGGAGGCTATCCAGAAAAGTGCTTTGTCAGGCTGAGGGCATGTGATTGATGTGGTTGAGAAGCATAATCATTTTGGATTGGGTTATCATCCTGGTCGACAATCTAACTCACTTGGGTCGAAGCAGTGCAATCTGATCAAGTTCAATAGCACGAGTTTCCAGCAGGGTGACATCATATCAGCTACTGATGGCGCTGGTCCTAGTAATCAGATTTCAAGCTTTGTGCGCAAGTGTCCACCAGGTTTCAAGCTCAACAATTGGACATCTACCGTGATTCCTGTGGTTTTCCCATATAACATGTAATGCGTTTTGCTTTCTCATTCCCTTATCCTCGCCCGAGACGAGTGGATAGCTTGTAAAGGGCCTCACGCTTTTGCAATATATGCGATCAATGAATAAAAGTTTTTTTGCATTCAAAACCATGCTCTATTTTCTTTCTTTATTTTTATTTTTCACAAATAAATGGCAAAAGTTTCTTTTATTTTTCACTTTTCAAAATAGCCCATTCTATTCATAAACACGCAGAACTAATAAAAGCATTGATAACAAAATGGCAAACATCCATTGTAATTCTGGAATTCTAATTAACCAAGCCGAAGAAGATGGTGAGGAAGATTGTGGATTATCGGCTGAACTAGCAAGGCTCCTTGAGCACGAGCGTAGAGAGATTCAGCCACACAAAGAGCCAGTGGAAGTTGTCAATCTTGGTACTGATGAGGTCAGAAGAGAAGTCGAGGTTGGCGTATCCCTCGCAAAGCATGTACACTTCGAGTTGGTCAAGTTATTGAAAGAGTATGTTGATATTTTTTCCTGATCCTATCAAGATATGCCTGGGTTGGATACCAACATCGTTGAGCATCACTTACCACTCAAGCCCGGATGTCCTCCTGTCAAGCAGAAACTCAGAAGGACTAGACCCAACATGGCACTCAAAATCAGAGAAGAGGTAAAGAAGTAGCTTGATGCTGGGTTCCTAGCCACTTCCGAATATCTTGAATGGATTGCCAACATCGTCCCAGTTCCTAAGAAAGATGGGAAAGTCAGAATGTGTGTGGATTATCGAGATCTCAACAAGGCAAGCCCGAAGGATGATTTTCTTTTGCCTCATATTGATGTCTTAGTAGATAACACAGCGCAGTTCTCTGTCTTTTCCTTCATGGACGGTTTCTCATGATATAATCAGATCAAGATGTCCCCAACCGATATGGAGAAGACTACTTTTATCACGCCATGGGGTACATATTGTTACAAAGTCATGCCATTCGGTCTAAAGAATGCAGGGGGCAACATACCAACATGCCATGACAACCCTCTTTCACGATATGATTCATAAAGAGATTGAGGTCTACGTGGACGATATGATTGCCAAGTCCAAAACTGAAGATGATCACCTGGTTCATCTGAAGAAACTGTTTGATAGACTCCGAAAGTTTAGATTGCGGTTGAATCCTGCGAAGTGCACCTTTGGAGTTCGATCTGGTAAACTGTTGGGCTTTATTGTAAGTCAGAAGGGCATTGAAGTTGATCCTGATAAGGTTCGGGCAATTCAGAACATGCCTCCTCCCAAAACAGAAAAAGAAGTCTATGGCTTTCTGGGCAGACTCAATTACATTTCAAGGTTCATTTCCCATTTGACGGCTACCTGTGAACCAATGTTAAAATTACTAAGAAAAAATCAGTCGGTTGAATGGAATAATGATTGTCAGGAAGCATTTGACAAAATAAAACAATACTTGCAAGAACCACTAATCTTAGTACCACCGGTTCCTGGTAGGCCTTTAATCATGTATGTCACTGTTCTCGATGAATCAATGGGATGTGTATTGGGTCAACATGACGACACTGGCAGAAAAGAACATGCAATTTACTATCTGAGCAAGAAGTTCACTGATTGTGAGACCAGATACTCACTCTTAGAGAAAACTTACTGTGCTCTGGTCTGGGCTGCTCGACGCCTACGACAATACATGATTTGCCATACTACTTTGTTGATATCCAAAATGGATCTGATAAAGTACATATTTGAAAAGCCTGCTGTCTCTGGAAGGATTGCTCGGTGGTAGATGCTGTTAACTAAGTATGATATCCAACATGTTACCTAGAAAGCAATAAAAGGGAGTGTCTTGTCTGACTACCTTGCCTATCAACCTGTAGAGGGTTATCAACAGATGAAGTTTGACTTTCCCGATGAGGATGTTTTGTTCAACAAAGATTATGAGACTTCATACCCTGACATAGGACCCGAAATAGGGGCGCGATGAACGCTCGTGTTCGATGGTGCCTCCAATTCTAAAGGTCGTGGAATCGGTGCTATCCTCATCTCTCCAATAATTTTTCACCTTCCCTTCACTGCCAGATTATGCTTCGCATGCACCAATAATATGGCTAAATACGAAGCATGCATCTATGGTATTGAAGCGGCTATCGACATGAGAATCAAGATTCTTGAGGTCTATGGAGATTCTGCCTTGGTCATCGGTCAAGTCAGAGGGAATTTTGTGACTCAGGATTCCAAGCTGGTTCAATACCAACAATACATTGCAAAGTTGATTCCTTACTTTGATGAAATTTCTTTTCATCATATCCCCAGAGAGGAAAATCAACTAGCTGATGCTCTTGCCACATTAGCATCCATGTTCAAGGTCAAGTGGAAGAATGAAGCTCCTCATATCCGCATTGATCACTTGAACGAACCAGCACACTGTTTAGCAATCGAGGATGAGTCTGATGACAAGCCTTGGTTCGACATTAAAAGATATCTGGAAAAACTGGAATATCCCGAGGGTATCATAATCACTGATAAGAGAGCTCTTAGGCAGCTTTGCGCCAAATTCTTCTTAAGTGGTGGTATACTGTACAAGAGGAATTATGATTCTGTGTTGCTCATATGCGTGGATAGACACGAAGCAAACATGATCATAAGGTCCATACATGAGGGCTGTGAGGGTGTACATGCTAAAGGTCCTGTTATGGCCAAGAAGATCCTTCGGGCTGGGTATTACTGGACGAAAATGGAGGTAGATTGTTACAACTTTGCCAAAAGATGTCACAAGTGCCAAATCTACGGAGACAAGATCCATGTGCCTCTAACTCCATTGAATGTTTTGACTTCACCTTGGCCATTCTCTATGTGGGGTATAGATATGATTGGAATGATCGAGTCGAAGGCTTCCAACGGTCATCGATTTATTCTGGTTGCTATCGACTACTTCACCAAGTGGGTTGAAGCTGCTTCTTATGCAAACGTTACATGACAAGTGGTTGCCAGATTCATCAAGAAAGAGATAATCAGTCGTTATGGAATTCCTAGCAACATTATCATGGACAATGCAAGCAACCTGAACACTAATATGATGAAGGAGTTGTGTCAAGAATTTAAGATCGAGCACCACAACTCTTCACCATATCGGCCCAAGATGAATGGCGCCGTTGAAACAGCAAACAAAAACATCAAGAGGATTGTCCAGAAAATGGTCAAGACTTACAAGGATTAGCATGAAATGCTTCCCTTTGCACTGCATGGCTATAGAACTTCAGTTCGCACTTCTACTAGGGCAACTCCGTATTCGCTAGTGTATGGTATGGAGGTAGTTCTACCCATTGAAGTTGAAATTCCTTCGCTCAGAGTCATCATGGAAGCAGGTCTTGACGAAGCTGAATGGGTTCAATTTAGATACGACCAGCTGAATCTCATCGAAGAGAAGTGCCTTACAGCCGTTTGTCATGGTCAGTTGCATCAGAGACGCCTCAAACGAGCTTTTGACAAGAAAGTTCTTCCTCGAACATTCTGTGAAGGCGAACTCGTGCTCAAGAGATATTCACCTGTTCACTCGGATCCACAAGGCAAATGGACTCCCAACTACGAAGAACCCTTTGTTGTCAAGAAGGCCTTCTCAGGCGGAGCCCTGATCCTCACCACCATGGATGAGGAGGAGTTGCCATCGCCTGTGAACCTGATACAGTCAAAAAATATTATGCCTGAAAAAAATGGATAAGAGTCCGCTAGATTAACATCCGCAAGGACAATCTAGGCAAAAATGGACGTCCCGATGGACCAAAAAAAGAGATGTCCATGCAAAAGTTAGGGACAATGAAAAAATAATAGCAGCCCGCTAAGTTGAAAACCTGAAAGGGCGACTTAGGCAAAAATGCGCATCCCGGTGGACCAAAAAAAAATAGAAAAAACATGTCCAGGCAAAAATTAGGGATAAAGGCATTGACTATGAACACTTGAGCCTCTCTTCATCATGGCTAGACCTAAGACGGTAAAAGAACATTCCAATCGTCATCAATAGGTGCAAGGCGTTGGAACCTAGACTTACTGTGGATGGTGGCCAATGTTGTAATCAATGCAAAGCATGACTTCCCTTTGCCATTTACACTTGTTTTTCAAATTTACTGCAAATTTCCTCATCAAGGATTTTTGCATCTTTGTACACATCTTATGTACAAACTTCTTTCCATTTCAATAAAAGTGCATCATTTGTTTTCTCAATCGTGTTCATTCCAGTATTTTGTTTGCAAAATAAACAATTATTTACGATCACATAATACTAAAAAACGTTGAGAACAATAAAAAGCTAAATCAATCGAGAAAGCATTATGAATTGCATGTATTAATGGTAACTCCTGCAGGATAATCAGTAATATCCATTGATAAGCCTAACGCCTGGCCGACAATATGATGGTTCTAGGAAGAAGTTGTTGTTTCCTCAGTAGTTCCTCAGCAGAGTCATCATTCTCCCCAGCAAGAGCCATTACGATTTGTCAAAAAGTTTGTTTGGATACATGTCTTTTCTCTGACAGATTTGTAAGGTCTCTAGGCAGGTTGCCAAAGTGTTCCCAGCGGAGACACTTTGCTTTCTTTTCCCCAGCAAGGGTTGTACATCATCTCCAATAATTTGGAACTATCTGTCCCCAGTAGCAGTGGTCTCCTCAGCAAAGCCGACATGGTTTGGAAGGATGTATTTCCCCACGCAGAGTCAGTCTTGGTAGGAAGGATCGATTTGATTCTTTCATCTCCAACAGAGACAGCCATGGTGATTTAGAAACCTGAGATGTTCTCGATTTCTTTCCCCGGCGGAATCATCATCCTTTGTGAATTCTCTTCTCCAGCAGAGTTTGACTTCATCTGCGGGTCCTTTCCCCAACCGAGGGTGTCAAAGTCGTTTTGCTACGATTTTTTGTCTCACCGCTTCACACCATGCCTTACCTTGCGCCTTTACATTGTATGATATCAAGCATCATGTAGAAACGCATACATAGCATATGCATCGATCATACTCTCTTTCTTTTTGTCTGACTTATCTCCCAGCAGATTTTCAGCCAAACTTTGCACTTATCTATTCTACATTAGCACCGCTTTTCTTTTGTCGCCGTCGGCCAAATTTTCGAGCTACTCTTTTATTTAATCCCCTTTTACCTCGAATCATCGAAAAGCTGGCGCAATTCGTACATTCAGGCCCAAGAGGATTAAATAAGGGCAGCTGTCGTAACCCGAAATTTGACCTCCCTCTTTTGCCTTTTGCATAAGCATGTGCATTCGCATCATTAGCATACGCATTCGCACTTTTCTTTTTGTGTTTTGATTGCAGGATATTCAGGTTTTCCAAGCCCGGTTAATCATATCCTCACAAGGTCATCACATCATCAAGACAAGCACAAAATAAGGGTTTCTATGCCTATTCATCAATACAAGAAGTGGAAGATCGAAGCCGGGACCACAACACCTTTTATTAGGCAAATTGGGCATATTTTGGTCTGGTTAATCAATTAACCATTTGCAGTGCAATTGTGTTAATCGATTAACACAGGTAGAGCAGGCACAATTTGCTGCTTTTTCATGACAACACAATATTTTGGTCTTGGATTATACATTATTCTAGCAGCATGGGGAATATTCTAGACATCCCTAGACATTTCCAAGCCATTTAATTCAATCCAAGTGCATTTGTTCTAATACTTCACTTCAAATTAAGTGCACCATGTTCCTTGTTTTCCAAGTAATATGGATCTTTGGATGTTGGAGTTCACCTTGGGATTGTTACCGAGTTGGTTCTAACTAACCGAGTTAACCGCCTTGACTCGGTGAGTCAAGTCCAACTAACTCCTAACCTAGTCCCAAACCCAAAGCTAATTCCAAACCTCTCATACTCCAAACCTAAAGTCTATATAAACACACCTTCACTCACTTTTCAAGGGATCCACCACTTTCATCCATAATTTCTCAACCATTCTACACATTTCACTCTCAATTCTCTCACATTCTCTCTGATTTTTTCTGCTACATTTTCATCTTCATCTCAATTCTCTTCCAAAACCTCACTAAAAGCTATTAATTATTGAAGGATAATCACTTTTCACATTGAAAGTGGTTATTTCTTGAGCTTAACCTTCATTGCCATTCCATTATGCTGGTTTTTGTGGAGTTTAAATAGCTTTTGGATTCATCTCAAGTGATTGATTCAAGTTTCTTCGGTGATAATTCTCATTTTGGAGTTTTCGTCGCGATTTGATCAGTTTCGATACGTTTCGGCTATAATTGAAGATTCCTCTGGTTTTCTTTGATTATCTTCATCAAGATCACATTGCAACATTTACCAAGGCATATCTCAGCCTTGTAGGTTGGTGGATCTCATTCATTTTTCTGTTTCGATCATTTTTGTATCATTCGCGATGTAGTTTCGATGTTTTTGCATGTGAATTGATTATACCATTGCTTGATCTATGATCTTGATCATTTAATTGATTATATTATTGATCATTTACTGCTTCTAAACTTGATTTTTTGTGCATAATTGTTTGCCCTAGCATTGGAGTGATTACACAATCAAAAAGTTGGCCAAAAGCACTTTCCAAAACTGATTTTCTGCTCCCTGTCCAGTGTTAATCGATTAACACATTGCAGTGCAATTGTGTTAATCGATTAACCAGTGTTTTTTTGCACTTTTTCAAGTGTTAATCAATTAACACTTTGCAGTGCAATTGTGTTAATCGATTAACACTGAACCAAAAGGCCATTTTCTTGCATTTTCAAACGTGTTTGCCATGCTTTCTTCATTTTAACTTCCATTGATTGTCATGCTTGATTTTATGGATGTTTTAAATGTCATTTAACTTCTGCTTGAAGCTTATTCATGAACTTTCGTTGCACATTTTCGATTATTCAAATTGTTCATGTTTTGGCATCATGTGAATATAATCATTCTTGCATTTCCCTTTGATCACATAACATGACTTTGTGTTGCATATTTGTTGATCATTTGGTACTGTTTTGTACTTCCTTTCTTTGTTTTGCATTAAGTTTCATTCTTCACGAATGAGCTTAATCTTGTATAATCAATAATTCACACCTTTTGCCTTAATGATTTTTCATCCTCTTTGGAAAATTGTTGGCATGGTATTTCCCATTGATTAATTGATCGAAACCATGTTTTGATTAGTTGATCTTCCCCTTTCCTCTCTTTAGGCTTCCTTTAGAGCTTTCTCTCTCGATCCCCCGTGGAGTTGGAGTTTCGCGCTACGCCCTACATCGGAGCATTGTACAAATTGGAGTCGTTATGCCGTTAGTTTTACTGCGCAGGAGCACCGTACAACTTGGAGCTGTTGTGCCGTCCAGTTCAATTTCTGCAATACACCATGTGTGTTAGAGAAAGAATGAGAAGGGAAAATTCCTACTCTCATTCTGACTACTTCAGGTAGGGGACGAATGACCATGTGCTTGGCTTAGTCACCTCTATCTCCAGGTGGTAGTGTGCTTTCTTTCCCCAGGCGGGTCGATCCTTGATCACTCTTTTTCCTCACAATCTCCTTTCGATCCTTGATCACTCATATCTCTTTCGATCTATCTCTTTTGATCAATCACCTTCTTGGTTACGATCCTTTGTTCATTGGGTTAGCAAGTTTCTTCGTTGCAATACCCTATTTTTTTTGCGGTCAATCATTGCTTTTTTGATTCCCCTGGAAAGTCTCTTTTCTCTTTCTTCGGTTAAATGCAGTACTCCTGTTACAACCGAATTCCCTGCGGGGTTCGCAACCTTCTTTTGGTTCTTCTCCCTTCGTTGGTTAATCACTTCCTGTCAGTTAAAACACCAATATTTGCACTCCCTCTCAGTTAACCACAGTCCGTCTGTTAAAACACTGAGTTCCTTGGGTTAATCACCTATTCTTGATTAATCACCCTTTTTCTCCAGTTAACCACAACCTGTCTATTAAAATACTGAACCCCTTTTTGAGTTAATCACCTCCTCTTGGTTAATCACTCATTTTTCTCAGTTAATCACAGTGTTATGTTAAAAACCGAACCCCAGCGGTTGGCAACCTCTTTTGGTTCAATACCCTTTCTTCGTTGGTCAAGTGTTGTTTGTTCAGTCAATACCAACACCCCTTTTGGGTTACGACCTTCGATCGGTCCTACACACGTTCTTCTGGTTAATCACAGTTTTCTCTGTTAAAACCAATGCTTCTCTATCCCCACAGAGTTGCAATCCTTGTTTCCTCGGTTAACCATTATTTATCGGTTAATATACAGATGCCCCCTTTAGAGTCAAACACCTTCTCTGGGTTCAACACTCTTTTCTCTTGGTTTATCACAGTCCGTCTGTTGACACCAGCCTCTTTTCCCCGCCAGAGTCTTACTCTCTTTCTTCGGTTAACCACTGCCAGCCAGTTAATATACCGAGTCTCCCTTTTCTCTTGGTTTTGACACCATCCTTTTATTTGGTTCCCCAGCCAGGTCGCTTACCTTCTATCCCTAGCGGTTCTTTATTTTCCTTCCCCAGCGGAGTTTCTTTCATTCTTGGTTTTGACACCATTCTTTTCCTAGTCTCTTGTGTAATCGCTCTTACTGTGTGGTCTTCCCCAGTAGAGTTTTTCTTTCACTCTTGCTCCTGGTTTTGACACCACTTCTTTTGTTTTCCTGTTTCTTTCTTGTTTTGTTTTCCGTTCGGTTCTGCGAACTACGGAAGCTCTGATTCTGCATTCGTTCGAATGTCAGATACGTAGGCACGAGACGCGATGTCTTGGCGAGCACACTTCCACCTTTCTTTCCTTCTCCCTTTCTTCTTTCCTCTCTGTCCTCTGGTTCCATGAACTACGACGCTCTGATTTCCTCATTGCACTATGAGGGTACGTAGGCACGAGGGCCCTAATCCTCCGCAAGCACTTTCTTTCTTTCCTTCTTCCCCCCCCCCCCTTCTCTCTCTCTCTCCTTTCTTTTAGCTAGAAGCCTTTAGATAGATAACCCATCCGAGCCTAGAAGCAAGCGAAATGGTTCCCGTCGAGTACGACGGATGCGTTAGGTGCTAGTACCTTCCTTTCGCATAACCGGCCCCCGTTCCCGTTTCTCTTCCCCTTGGGTTTTATCGATATTTTCCCTGTCCTTTGGGACTAAATAAATTTTGGTGGCGACTCTGTGTTATTTTTGAGTGTACGATTCACTCAGGATGTAAACCAGCCATCTTCAGTATGCTCGCTAAGATTTCGTCCTCCTATTCTAAGGGAGGAGAAAGATGTTTGGTGTCTTGTTCAAAGCCCAAGATTGAAGCTAAAAGGTTTTGACTGAGAGAGAATTTGTCGTCTCTAAAGAAGGATTGTTGATTTTTGTGTGCCTTGATCAAAGCACAAGGTTGATGCTAAAAGGTTAATTGACTCGGCTAGGGGATTTCTTTATACAAAGCCTAAGAGGAGGCTGGAAGTTTGACTTTTCTGGGGGAAATTGTTCTATCTGTCTTGCACAAAGCCAAAGATTGAGGCTAAAAGGGATTTTGACTACGCCGGGGAGATTTGTATGTGTCTTGTACAAAGCCCAAGATTGAGGCTGAAACGAGTTTGACTCTTGCTGGAGAGTATTATTTGTCTTGTACAAAGCCCAAGATTGAAGCTGAAATGAGAAATTTAACTGACTCTGGTGAGGATATTTTTATGTGTCTTGTACAAAGCCCAATATTGAGGCAGAAATGAGTTTGACTCTTCTTGGGGAAATCATTCCTCAAAGCCTAGAAGAAGGCTGGGAGGAAATGACTCTGCTAGGGAAGATATCTGTCCCAAGCTCAAGAGAGGTAGATTTATGTCTTGTACAAAGCCCAAGATTGAGGCTAAACGGTTTGACTCAACAAGAGAGTGTTTTTATCTGTCCTGTACCAAGCCCAGGATGAAGGCTGGACAAGCTGGAGAAATTATTCTACACAACTTGAGAAGAGGCTAGCTCCTGCTAGGGGAAATCTTTATACTAAGTTTGGACAAAGATCAACTCAACGAGAGAGTATTTTTATCTGTCTTATACAAAGCCCAAGATTGAGGCTAAAAAAAAGGTGGACTCAACAAGAGAATCCAAAAAGGTGATTGACTCATCAAGAGAGTCTAAAAAGTGATTGACTCAGCGAGAGAGTCTGAAAAGTGATTGACTCAACGAGAGAGTCTGAAAAGGTTAGCTCCGTTGGGGAGAATCATTTGTTCAAAGCTCAAGAGGAGGCTGACTTCATTGAGGAAGGATCATTATACAAAGCCTAAGAGGAGGCTAGATTTCTGCTGAGGAAAGGCCCTTATACAAAGCCTAAGAGGAGGCTATCTTTTGCCGGGGATAATTGAGATCCCTAGGCAGGCCCAAGTGGGGAATAAACTCTTGCTGAGGATTATAGAAGAGTTGAGATGTCAGATACCTTGAGGTTATGATTTAAGATAGTGTTGACCCTGGTCGGGGAACTCTCATGAGAGAGACTGGGTTTCTGCTGGAGATCGATCCAGAATGCCCGGGGTTTTTTTCTATAGTTGTAAGGAACTTGAGAATGTCTTTGAGACTTAAGGGGATTAGACTGTCCAAGTCTACTGGTGTGGAAGAGTTTTATCTTTTGTATGATGCCCAAGAGGAGGCAAGGGCATTAAGGGATGAGAATCAACCCTAAAGTGGCTTGGGGTCTGACACTGGAAAGACTGCTCTAGCAAAGGATGACTAAGTTCTGTCTTATACCTTTAAGAGGTTGCCAGGGTCCTTGTACTAAGCCCAAGAGAAGGCATGAGAACTTCTAAGAAGCCGGAGGGTCCTTGTACAAAGCCCAAGAGGAGGCGGGGATGCTTTTAGGAAGCTGTGGGTCCCAAACCAAGAAAAGTTCAAGAAATGCTATTCGCCGAGAATAGATCATTTAGTGAAAGTTCTGTGATTTGAAGAAATTTAAGAGATGCTATTCACCGAGAATAGATCAACTCCTGGGAGTAGAATTTCTTTGACAATTTCTAAAGTGACAACTTGAGAAAAGATTCACGAAGAATACTTCCTTTCTCTTTGTTCCATATTGTTTAAGCCCAAGAGAAGGCAAGACTGTATCTGGAGATCCTATGGGGATCTAGTTTTGTTTGTATTTTAAGAGTGACCAACAGAGCTTTACCTAGTTCTAGACCTAGTTGTCGGGGAAAACTCTAAATAACTATACTAGTATATATACAGCTGATATATAACAAGTATTTAAAAAAGGTATGAAATAAGACTAACCATGCGCAGCTTCCCACAATACAGTTATTTATATATGAAAGTGTGTAAAAGAAAGCCGATAAAACTTACAGGTGAGCAAGCTTCCATGCTGTATTGTTAGTTGTTCAAAGAAAATAAGGAAAGTTTTGATAACAATACATATATTTGAATCTAAATCAAAAGGGAATTATTTTGAAAAGATTGGTGGGGCTTATACTCAAGGAGAAGCCCAAGGTTTAACAATGATCGCACCGTTGTTTTGAATATTGTACCGGGACTTATACAACGAGTGAGTCCCAAAAAGGTTTATGTACAACAAGGGTTGGGTCTTACAACTCAAGGAGAAGCCCAAAGATTATTTAAAGAAAAGAAATGGGACTTACAACACAAGGGTAGGCCTAGATGATTTTCTTGTTTGAAAATGGCGATCGCGCCGAGATTTTTTAACGCAGAGGGACTTATACAATGTCTGAGGCCCAAAAAGGTTTTGGTTAAAAAAGGGGATTGGGTCTTACACTCTATTAGAGGCCCATGAGTAATTTTAAGAAAAAGAATTGGGCTTACAACTCAAGGAGAGGCCCAAGTGGTTTTATTTTAAACTGGTAATCGTGCCGAGATTTTTGAAAACACCGTGGGTCTTATACAATGACTGAGGCCCAAACTATTTTGGTTTCAAAGAGGGATTGGGTCTTACACTCTATTAGAGGCCCAAAGAGTTTGAAAATGAATAAAGATGGGTCTTATAACTCAAGGAGAAGCCCAGTTGATTTTGTTAAACAGGCGACGATCACGCCAAACTTTTGAAAATATACAGAGGGACTTATATAATGTGTGAGGCCCAAACTATTTTATTTACAAAGGGGTTTGGTCTTACACTCTATTAGAGGCCCATGAGTGTTTGAAAAAGATTGATGAGGGTGAAATTAATCAAAACCCTAATTTTGTCTAAAATGAAATTAATTTTGTTTAAAAATTAATAAAAATTATTGAAAACATGTGAAAAATGAGTGGTGATCATGGATCAATGTTTCAAAAATCATGTTTTTATCCATAAAATGATTGAAAACCATTTAAGTTTGGAAAATCAAGAAGGGAAAAATATTTTAAATGTCAAAAAACAAATAAAAATTAATTCTTTGCAAAAATATCAAATATATGAAGTAAATATTATTATTGGGAATTTTTGTAAAATAAAATATTTTAACATTTTTGTGAATTATTAAAAAAAGAATCAACTCAAAATCATTAAAGTTCAGAGAGAAATTAATTTTTGAATCAATTAAAAAAAATCGCAAAATTCAAATATTTGAATTTTTGAAAAAGGGCGCCAAGAACACCCAAGAACACACGTGTGCTCTGAGTTTTGCCCAGATTTACATTTTCTAATCAATCTCACTGTATACTTGATGAAATCACACAATCCACATACCAATCTACTCATTTTCCCCTCACGATCATGTATGTGGTATTTAATTTACTTTATTTTAAGCATGGAATAAGAAATCAAATAGAAACCTCAAGAACCCTAAATTTTGCATGAAGGCTCAGAAATTCCACACACGATTCATACAAAGCAATTAATTAAGGGGAAACATTCCATACATGATTATGAACATATGGCAAAATTATTGTGCGAGGAAATATTCATGAATCTTGAGATGACCAAGTTGAGGCTTACCTCTTGCAGCTGGTGATCGTGTTTTGAGTTAGAGGTGTTACAACTTGGTTCCAATGATGTGGACAACTTCCCTAAGTGCTACGGAGTGTGTTTAAATGCTTGGAGTGGATTGAATTGAGCTGGAACTTGATTTGGCACCTCAAATACAAATCTATCAAAGGCTTGTGCAGATGGCTAGTGATTTTGAGAATCTGGTGTTCCAGATGTTGTTTAAGTGTTTGGATCACTTCTATATGATGTTTATGAGGTGTGTGTGTGTGATTGGTTTGGTTGGAATTGTTCGCAAACTCAAAACCCGATAGTGACTTGCTTTAAAAGGCAAAATTGGAAGTGAGAGTGTGATTTTGAGAAAGGCAAGTGTTATAGGCCTTTGGTGTACTCAAACTGATCAGATATGAGGTCTATTTATAGTGTGTCAAGTTTGTTTTTCAAGGAATAGGGAATGGCAACTGCAGCAGGCCTTTGGCCAATGTGGATCAAATGGAATCTCAAGTCTCCTATAGCCATTGACTTGAGATTAGAGCACATACCTATGGTTCTTTGATTCAAGGATAAGGCTTGACTGAAGTGTTCATGTTTGCTCTGATACATGCCACCTCTAAGCATCCATTAAATGTTCCAAAACAAAATTGGAGTCTTGGCCTCCTTTAGGCTTTTTAGGTTTGGCATAGCTATTGTAGATTTTGGGACTTTGGAGGCTGATAGATCAGTGCTTATCCCTTGTTTGTTCCCCCTTGAGGTGTACAGATGGATAACCATGCTTGGAGTTGCACAATTTGATCAAATCGAGCCATAATGCATAAATCTGTCTTGCAAGACAGTTTGCATCAAGGCATATTGCAGCCATCATATCTTCTAGCTCAGATGGAATTTGATGGAGTTCTTGGACATTTTGGAAAGCTGATATATCCTATTTCAACAAGATGTCCAACTTTGGTTTTAATCCAACTTGAATTACAATGAAAAATGCCTCTACATTTGGGAAAAAATAAGGCAGATTCTAACTTAGTGAAAATTTCACTAAGTGTTGGAAAAATGTCACTTTTGTGTTTTCAGCCATTTGGATCACGCCATAACATAAAATCCATGAGGAATTGGAATGAGGTGTAGTTGACACTTGTAAAGTATGCCATGAGAGCTACAAATCCATCTTTGGACCATCCAAAATGGTTGCTTGGATCTCAAGTTATGATCCTTGGAAGTTGGTACCCTAACCACTTTGTTCCATAACTTAGAAAAATTCTAAGCTTTTTATGGTTACCCCTTTTACAAGTTACCTCACTTTCTTTGATTTTTATTGATGAATGATGATTCAAATCACATATTAACATTGTTTTAGGGGTGAGGAACCATAATTGTGAAAAATATCAAAAAGTCAAACTTGACTTTTGTGCGCAGTTGACTTTTTATTAGATGAATTCCAAACTATGTGATCCTTTGTGAAATCAAGTCCTTGATCTAAATCAAACTTGATGGATATGTTCTATAGGTGTTATAAGGTGTATTGAATCATGTCCCAGGGTTTGGGAGCATGTCCAGGTCAAAAGTCAAAGGTTCAGTTGACTTTTTCCCCGAAACCCTAATTGTGGTCCTGAGGAAATTGAAACTTGTGGATCAAGCTTCTTGGATTAATCCATTGTTGCAAATGGATCAATGTGGTTTATTAGAGACCCTCAAATCATGTCTTGAGGTCTTGGCTCATGTTTTGTCCCAAAAGTCAACTTAGGGGTGAATTAGGTCAAGAAACCCTAATTCCTTATTTTTTGGTGAATGCATCCCCTGAGGCTAAATTGACTTGATGATTGGGTCCATGAGGTCCCTTGGAGTATCTTGAGTTATATTTTGAAGCATTGGCTCATGCCCAGATGAAGATTTTCATCTGGAGGCCCTGGTCGACCAAAACCCTAATTTGGTGACACTGGCGATCTTGAGGCTTAATCCACTTGGAATGCTGCAACCTTGTGCCTAATTCTTGATGTGGGAGTCCTCTTGATCCTTTATGTGTGCTGGAGAGCTTAGACAAGTTGAAGATCATGTCATTTCTTGATTGATCCTTTGTCTAAGTGCTCTGAGAGGGCTTAAAACCCTAATGCTTGATGGCAGAGAATGCTCAACAATTCTTGAGGAGATTGATGAGGCATAAAGGCACATCTATATTGTGATGATGATTTGCACAATGTGGGAAGTGGTCAAAATTTGGGGTATGACAGTATCCTGACTAAATACTCAGAGCAATCGTAGCTCACCTAACTAAAGGTGAGGAACCATTGACTATGGTCAAAGTTCCAAGGGGAATGAGTATGATACTCATATAGAGTTAAAGAACTCTCTAAGTCTAAGTTGTAAAAAAGGGAAGTGAATACTCATGATGATGAGAATTACATAGAGTTGAAGAACTCTAGCTTATTTCTAAGTTTGAATGGCTCTAATAAGGCCAAAGGGGAAAAGGAACATCATAATGATGATGCTCACATAGAGTTGAAGAACTCTAGGTGAATCCTAAGTCATGAGGTAAGTGGCTCTAATGAGGCCAAGGAGGGAAGTAAGCAACTATGATGATAGTGCTCACAAGAGGGGAACCTAATACGGTTAAAGGGAGAAAAGGCTCTAATGAGGCCAAGGATCGATCCTAGTGAGGATGAAGGATGGCTCTAATGAGGCCAAGATGGTAAATGAGCTATCTAAGACTTTGAGGTCAAATAGAGAGTCTTTCCTTTGGAAGGAGGGGAAGACAACTTCTTGTAAAAACAAGTGCTGGAAAGGGATTTGAGTATGAGTAAACAAAATGAGATCAAATACTCAAGGGGATAAACATTAAACAAATGAGAATATCATCAAAGCATGATATGTACATCCATGTATGAGCATGGAAAAAGATAATGAGGTAATCTTCAACAAACATGAATAAGTGAATACATAAGTATGGCAGAGATGGCCTTTCAAAGTTAAAATCAAAGGTGTAATGTCAAAGGTATGAGCCTTAGAAATAAAGGTAAAATGATACCAACAAAGCCCAACAAAAGACTTTTTCAAATGTCAAGAATCAACATCCAAACAATCCTTATGTGTCACACAACATTCTAAAGAACCCTCTCAAAAGGTTGTAAGGAAAGGTTAATTTTCAAAAAAAGATATTCAAGAATTAAACCAAGATTATTCTATATTGTAAATTTAGAAATAAAAATGAAAATAAAGTAAAAAGGAAAGTAAAAATTATGGAAAATTTAATTAAACACTAAAATACATTTATGAAATGTTCTGGAATTTTTAGGTGAGAAGAAATATTTTTAAATAAAAATAGAAAAAGAAAATAAAATCTTTTAAGAAATAAAATCAAGGGGGTGAACTAGTAATTCAGAACTGTACTAGAGTCAGGTTATACACGCCTGGCCCTGAAAAATGGGGGGTGTCAAGAGGAAAAAAGTGCTAGGCCCAGGTCCAATAGAATAGATGGGATAGCAAGAAAAAAAGGAAAGAAAATAGCAAAAGAACGTCTGGGGCGAGGGGGATTCGAACCCCAGACGTCTTGGTGAAATGCGCATGTTGCTTACCATTGGGGTGGCTATACATCCAGTGTATAAGCCACCCCTAATAATACTTAAACCTTGCTAGCGAGATAAAATAGTTTTCGGCAAAAAACCCACATGAAAATGTTGTACACGCTAGTGAACCATATCTCAATTGGTTACCCTCTCACTTAAGTGTCTGAAGGACAAAAACGTTTCCACCTCACCCAAACTGCCACGCAAGCCTTCTTCTTCTCCTTCATGCACACAAACCCTAAACATTTCATGTAGAAACCCAGAACAACAGCCATGGTGGCTTTTCATCTTGTTCAATCAATTACAACCTCAAATCTCAACCAAAACTCATGAAATAAAACATTTATGTGTAGCACTCAGAAAGTAGAACAACCCTAACCCTTAAACAGCTCGAGACATCAACTCAAACATGGCTAAAACAAACATGAAAGTAGAGTGTTCAAACTGGTATAAAGCTAATAACAAGATGATATATGATTAATGACTAGAACGAACAAACATAATGTCATTTCAAACTCAACAAGTGCAAACACACGAGCAAACTAACAACATTAAAATCATCTATCTTGTGCATATGGGCATGGAAAACAATGAACATGGAAAAGAAAAAGAGGGAGGCTTACCAAGTGGAGTAGGTCCACTGCCTTTTCAATGGGGTTTGCAGAAGTAATAAAGAGCTCCCTCCAAGCTTATTGACACTTGTAGAGCAACTGGAATGGCATAACTGCTTTGATATGGCATCAAAGTCAAAGCCTGGATGTTCTTGCAAATGGAGGTATGGAAATGGTCAATGGCGTATATGGCATTTCAGAATCTATTTGAGTGCACAAACAGGTTCTATGTGATGCTTATGTAAGGGTTGGAGTGTTGGATGGTGGAAAGCTCGAGCCAAAACTCTAGCAACAATGTTCTTGCAAATTTGCAAGAGTAAGTGAGGGAGAGAATGGGGAGAGTATTCAGCCTATGTTTGGGGTGGTTCTTGTGTATTTTTCAATGAAGTTTCATCCTCTACATATAAGAGAAATGGAAGAGCTAAGGTATGGGCAGAAAATGAAACTTGCCAAAATCTCCCTTTTTCTTTCCATCGTGCCCAGTGAGAAGTGACTAAGTCTTTTGCTTTCAAAAGGCAACAGTTGATGGTCAGACTAGGCTTGGAGTTGCTTTGCTTTAGTGATTCGATTGGAACAAGGCTCAAGGTTTGTAAACTGCTTGGAGTGGCCATGCTTAGAAAAGTTTCTCTTTCATGATGTCATGCTTGTATCCACTTGCATAAAACCCTCATTTTTTTAATGTTGCTACTTGCAAAATCGTGGCAGAGGTTCTAATCACACTATTCTTGCCTTTAATCTTCAGATTTGTGAGGAATTTGGTGATTAGAAGAGGTTTGGCATCATTATGCTTATGTTGGAAACTTGTAACTCAAGAAATGAACCCCTACCTTCAAAGCTTCGAATCTTCTAGCTCCCTCCATGGATTGGGGAGTTCTAGTACTTTTTGGAAAGCCCTAAAGATCCTCTACAAATTTCATGTTTGAGGATTTTCCAAATTCCCAAAGGATCTTGATGGAAAATGGACTTGAAGTTAGCTGGTTTTTAAGGCAAAATGTAGTGAAATTTCACTAAGTCTTTAAGTACCTTGAACTTCCAAGCCTTGTAACTTAAAAACCAAGCCTCATTTGGATAAGGACCCTCTAATATGTTTTGAAGTTAATGATGAGAGCTTAAATTTGAGCTTTGAGTCACAAAATTTGGATGTGCGGTTTGAAAGTTAAGACCTTCCCAATTTTGCGCAAGGAGTGAATCCTTCCATACTTAGAAAAATTTAAAAACCAAACCTTGCCCTTCTTGCAAGAAACCTTTTAAATGGTGATCTCTCATGCTCTAAGTCAAGGATTGAACATGTTAATATGGGATGTGACTTGAATACTTCATCTTGGACCAATAACATCAAAAATCAGAGGTTCGACTTTTCAGTCAAAACCCTAATTTCCTCAGGAATTCCACTGGATGATCTTTGATGATCTTGCTTCCTCAATCTCTTAAAATGCCCAATGGATGGCCTCCAAGGATGTTTATGAACATATGGAACCATATCTTAAAGCTTGGGAACATGCCTTGATCAAAAGTCAAAAGAAAAGGTTGACTTTCTTGACAAAACCCTAATCTGGGGACAAGATGAACTTGTGACTCTTGTACTAGTGATGAAAGCCAGATGCTCTTGATTTCTTATTGAATAAGACCTATTTAATGTAGGTAAGTTCAATTGGTTGATGAACCAAACAAACCTTGATTGATCATGACAAAACTCTTCAGTGATTCTTCAGGTTAAAACCCCAATTCCATCGTTTTTGATCTGGGTGGTCTCTTCTTGATTTTTCTTAATCCCAACATAAGGGATCATGGAGTATGACTTGAGAAGCTCATGATTAGTATTCAAAGACATGTGGTTGAACTTTGGAGCCTCAGTTGGCTTTCTTGAACAGATACCAACATCAATCAAATAGTGAACACTTGTGATTGTTGTATGGAGCCCAGGAGTGTCTTAGGAGACTTTGAAGTATGTGAGAACTTGGATAAAGGACTTTGTCATCTTTCTTGTGCAAACCTTAGCTTTCACATAAAAGAACAAACTAGCAAGATATTGGTTAGTTAACAATGAATATATGATTGAAACCTAAATGCAAGTGCAAGATGTTATGATATCTAAAGGGTAAAATTTGGGGTATAACAGACAGCTTCAGAAGTGCTCTCCTCTTCATCATCCTTTGTGAAGACTCATAGAAGAAGAAGATCTTCTGGATCCAGACCCAGAAACAAACTGAGAAAGGAGGCTTTGGAGTTTGCTAAGGAAGAATGACAAGATTTCTTAGATAATCTAGACATGTTAGATGATCCAAGGGAATTCCTTAGGGCTCATCCATTAGACTAGAAAATCTAATCGTCTTGTAATAGCTTCCTTTTTATCAAATTCAACATAAGAATGCGCACAAGAAATGTTCACTACTTCCTAGAATAGAACGATGATAAAGAATTAAGTTCTTCCAACAAATATCATGCAATGTTTCAAATAAGTACTAAAATCTCATACTTGAATCAATCTAACACTCCTCTTCAATTAATGGATGAAGGAAATTTGCGCGTTTGCAACTGCGGGACAATTACACTCAACTAAACAACAATGCTAACACAATTCAATTCATACATTAATCAATCAATCAAATCAGAAAGTATAGAAGCAAAAGAACGCTAAGGGCTTTTAAGGTTACAGCTTGACCAGGTTCACAACAAAGGGTCATTTCTAAAGGCCATTGAATCAATGTTGCCAATGAAAAAGAGACATTCACTATACAAGTTATTTACACATTACAACTTCATTCACCACTTCTTTATTGCTCACCCTTTTAAACTTCCTTTTGCACAATTATTTACATTTTCAATTTTTATCTTTCAAACAAGCATTCTTTTTCTTTTCTTTTTCGCATTCATATTCACAAATTTTATTTGCTTGTTTGAAATTTCTCAAAATTTTGAGCAACCTACAATTTTTTTTTCATTCTCCCCAACTTGAATACCATCAAACCTCAAGTGAATTCTCCTTGCTTTTTATGGCAAGGAAATCAATTTAGAACAAAGTTCAAAGGTTTCAAGAATTTTTTTTAGAATCCCACAAAATTCAATGAGGAACTAAACTTTCAAATTTTGTTCATAAACCAAGTTCATGACAAAAATGGGATCTAATCTATTAGGCTCAAAGGGGTTAACGAATTTTCACTACTCACGAGTAAGTTAGTTTTGGATATGGTTGTGCTCAATATAAACAAATGCCTTGATCCTTCCTTTATAGTGCTTCCACAAAATCACAATAATCATAAGATTAAGCGGTCTCTACGTTTCTAAGCTTGTTGTGAAATATTTGGTTAAAAGATTCAAGGTACAATAGATAAAATCGAAAAATATAAATACGAAAAATATAAAGTAAAGACTTAAAATAAACAGAGCCTTGTTGGGATTTGAATTTCATCAATCGACAACACATGCATTCTTCTGACCAGTTAAACACAAATCATTCATTCGTATAATACCCTCACTTATCACCCACAACCGAGGTTATGTCTAACGCAAATTCGAGAGAACAACCATATTGTCTCATTGGTGATGTCTCGCGCAACTCACAACACATGGCATTAAGAACTGATACTCATGCGAATGTTAAATCTAAATCTATATCTAGAGTTTAGAATCTAACAGGTATTTATCCTAGATCCAGCTTTGAAGAGTACATGTCTATAGCTTTCAAATCAATGTGTAAAAAAAGTAAACAAGGATAACATCCATATAAAAAATGATTGATTCCTATAAAATGCCATGATCAGAATATGTACATATGTTTAACCCTTTTTAACATGTATTCAACTAATTTATGTATGTGAACATAGTTCTTCATCTCTATTATCACAAGCTTGATACTAGTGAATATCAACTCGCAAAACTATGTCAAGATTTTGCTCATTGATAGATGAATATCTCAAACCCATTATATGAAATCAAAAACAACATCGGTATTGAATCAAAACTAGTTCACAAATACATAGATTAGACTAAATACATAAGGTATCAAAAGATTACATCCAACCGCAATAAGAGATCGAAGCACTTACTCGAAGATCAAGCTTGGATTTTCTTGTATTTGGATTTCTCCCTCTTAGGGTTTTGTGTTTCTCTCTCAAAAAGCTTGAGTTTTCTAAGTAATCTCTAAGTTCTCCCAAACGTTATATTTCTAAAAAGCAAGAAAATTACATAAATAGTATTACAAATTCTATTTCATTCGCACTGCGAACTCCCTCTTCGCACTGCGAAGTTCATTTATAGGCACATGAAGTGCCCTTGAACAGTTAAACCGCCCCTGAGAAAATATCTAAGCTCGCACTGCGAGCTCATGTTCGCATTGTGAAATTCTTCGCCCAGGCCTTAACACTGTGTTCAGAGAGGCGTTTTGCTACTGCCATCCAAAATTTCCAGCTCGCTGTCCTTCGCATTGAACTCACACTACGAACTCACCTTGGCTTCTCTTCTTATTCGCACTGTGAACTTGCTGAATCTTCTTCTTTTCTTTGGTTTCCTTGTCCATTCATTTGTGCCTTGTTCTTTGATAATCAAGCCTAATTCCTACACAATAACACATATATCTAGGAATCCAATGGTAAAATCAATTATATTGAAGAATCACATAAGAACATGGAATAAATCAATTGAGACTTAAGATATGAGTTGAGAAAAGCCAAGAAAGATGGTTCATTTTAAGTCAAAATTGGCATTCAACAAACTGTCCCCAACTAGATTTTTGTTTGTCCTCATGCAATGTATGCCCCTGATGAAAACAAGAGGATTTTCTCAAGCATAAAATTCAGCCAAGAAAGGATTTACGGTTCAAATTCAACACAAGAATGTGCACAAACAATGTTCACTACTTCCTAGAATCGAATGATGATAAAGAATTTAGTTCTTCAAAAAAATATCATGCAATGTTTCTAATAAGTACTAAACTCTCATACTTGAATCACTCTAACACTCCTCTTCAATTAATGGATAAAGGAAATTTGTACATTTGCAACCGCGGGACAGTTACACTCAACTAAACAACATTGCTAACACAATTCAATTCATACATTCATCAATCAATCAAATCAAAAATTATGGAAGCAAAAGAACACTAAGGGCTTTTAAGGTTACAGCTTGACCAGGTTCACAACAAAGGGTCATTTCTAAAGGCCATTGAATCAATGTTGCCAATGCAAAAGAGACTTCACTATACAAGTTATATACACATTACAACTTCATTCACCACTTCGTTATTGCTCACCCATTCAAACTTCCTTTTGAATAATTATTTGCATTCTTTATTTTTTTCTTTCAAACAATCATTCTTTTTCTTTTCTTTTTCTCATTCATATTCACAATTTTTCTTTGCTTGTTTGAAATTTTTCAAAATTTTGAGCAACCTACCATTTTTCTTTCATTCTCCCCCACTTGAACATCATCAAACCTCAAGTGAATGCTCCTTACTTTTTATGGACAGGGAAATCAATTTAGAACAAAGTTCAAAGGTATCAAGAAATTTTTTTAGAATCCCACAAAATTCAATGATGAACTAAACTTTCAAATCATATACATAAACCAAGTTCATCACAAAAATGGGATCTAATCTATTAGGCTCAAAGGGGTTAACGAATTCTCACTACTCATGTGCAAGTTACTTTTGGATTTGGTTGTTCTCAATATAAACAAATGCCTTGATCCTTTCTAATGCTTAAAAAAATCACAACAATCAAAAGATTAAGCATGAATCGAACGAATTAAACAAAGTTATCAGTTATCCAAGCATTTAGTAAACAATGGAGGTTTCTCACAATTTATGGCTTTTGGACCTATGTGACTCAAGCATAAAAATAAGTTGTAAAATGAAACAAGAATGCAAATTTGTACAAAGCACAAAATTCTTAATCATTCTACAATTATAGAAAGCGGTAACCATGTACATTGCATGCATTCATCACATTAAAAGTCTTATCATCACCATCCAATCTTGGTAGAACTTTCATTGGATACTTTTTAGCAAAAGAGCAACCAATCTAGAAGTTCTCAACATTCTCTATCCCTAACCAACACTTGAGATAATGTGAAAGGAAACAAGTATATTTACAATATAAACAATTGTACAAAGCTCGAAAATATAGAAACTATTGCAACGTGATTCAATATCTAAACACCAATCCCCGACAATGGTGCCATTTTCTTGATGCGGTAAAGCGACAAGCAAAAATTATTGAGTACCCATTTTTGTTGTCTACACAGGAATCGGTGTGAGGGAAAGAATGTCATTCAACGGTCTCTACATTTCTAAGCTTGTTGTGAAATATTTGGTTGAAACATTCAAGGTTTAATAGATAAAAGCGGAAAATATAAAGATGAAAAATATAAATTAAAGACTTAAAATAAACAGAGCCTTGTTGCGATTGGAATTTCATCAATCGATAACACATGCATTATTCCAACCATTTAAACACAAATCAATCATTAGTCTAATACCCTCACGTATCACCCACAACCGAGGTTATGTCTAACGCAAAGCCGAGAGAATAATTGTATTGTCTCATTGGTGATGTCTCACGCAACTCACAACACAGGCATTGAGAACTGATACTCACGGGAATGTTAAATCTAAATCTATGTCTAGAATTTAGAACCTAACAAGTATTTATCCTAGATCCAAATCTGAAGAGTATACGTCTATAGCGTTCAAATCAATGTGTAAACAAGTAAACAAGGATAACATACCTATCAGAAAAATGATTGATTCATATAAATCACCATGATCAGAATACGTACATACGCTTAACCCTTTTTAAAATGTATTCAACTAATTTATGCATGTGAACATAGTTCTTCATCTCTATTATCACAAGCTTGATACTAGTGAATATCAACTCACAAAACTATGTCAAGAGTTTGCTCATTGATAGATGAATATCTCAAACCCATTATAAGAAATCAAAAACAACACTAATATTGAATCAAAACTAGTTCACGAATACACATATTAGAAGAAATACATAAGGTATCAAAAGATTACATCCAACCCCAATAAGAGATCGAAACACTTACTCGAAAATCAAGCTCCAATTTGCTTGTATTTGGACTTCTCCCTCTTAGGGTTTTGTGTTTCTTTCTCAAAAAATCTGAGTTTTCTAAGTTATCTCGAAGTTCTCCCAAAATTTATATTTCTAAAATGCATGAAAATTACATAAATATTATTACAACATTTGTCTCGTTCACACTGCGAACTCCCTCTACGCACTGCGAAGTTCACTTATAGGCACATGAAGTGCCTCTGAACAGTTAAACCGCCCTGAGAAAATATCTATGCTCGCACTGCGAGCTCATGTTCGCATTGCAAAATTCTTCTCCCAGGCCTTCGCACTGTGTTCAGAGAGGCGTTTTGCTACTGCCATCCAAAATTTCCAGCTCGCTGTCCTTCGCATTGAACTCACACTACGAACTCACCTTGGCTTCGCTTATGGTTCGCACTGCGAACAAGATGAATCTTCTTCTTTTCTTTGGCTTCGTTGTCCATTCATTTGTGCCTTGTTCTTTGATAACCAAGCCTAATTCCTACACAATAACATACATATCAATAAATTCAAAGGTAAAATCAATTATATTGAAGAATCACATAAGAGCATGGAATAAATCAACTGAGACTTAGGAAATGAGTTGAAAAATGCCAAGAAAGATGGTTCATTTTAAGTCAAAATTGGCATTCAACAATGGGGCGCAGTGTTCATGGTTGGGTCGTGTCGACCCAGTTCATTTTTGTTTAAGGCAAGGAAAATGATAACCAACAGCCCTAGAAACACTCTTTCACGGCCAAATGATCTATTTGCATAAACAACAAAAAAAAAACTCTCACACGACCCGCAATGGAAACACGAAATCTAAAGGGAAGAACAAATCGAAATTGTATACTCTCTCCCCCATCTCTCATGGCAGTTTCTCAGGCAATGTATATCCAAAGTCAAGTTGTCTTGTGTTGAGTCTCATTAGGTTACCAAGAGGTGATTCACGAGAAGTCTGGTCCAAGTTATCATGATCAAGAGTCCACCAGCCCAAATTGTGTTCATCTGTGGAATTATTTTCCTAGAGATTGATTCAGGCCAAATTCAAAGTGATTCAGAATTCATTCCATTTTATCAGAGATTCAAAGCATTATAACAAATATCAAATTTGATGGACTTTTACTTTTGTTACAAGTTATTCAGTGGTTCATCTATGGATTTATTTTCCTCAATGTTGATCCATAATCACAGTAAAGGTTCAAATGGATTCAAATGGTTGTTGCTTTAGGTGCAAGAAATTCACTGGTCCAGTAGTAGCTGTGTTCATTTTATCAGAGACGTGTGGAAAACAGTGCAAGTTAGTTTTGGATTGAAATCAAGAGCTCATGGTCGCATGCGTATGAATGGGAGCCAAATTCATAATTCCAAATACATATCATCCTATTTCTATCCAATCCATACAAAAACCATTTTTCCAACTATCCATTTTCTAGCCATTTTTTCCAATTTCCATTTCATATCCATTATCATCATCCATTTAAATAATCCATTTCCAATATCCATTAAATCCATTACACATTTTATTCCAATTATCCAAATTATCACTTAAGCCTAATTCATAAAACTCCATTTCAATTGTTTATCAAACCATGATACAAGAATGCAAAAAGGTGATGAATCCATAAGCCTTGCCAAAATGCTACATGAAGTCATGACTACCAAAATCTCATGCCTTGCTTTGCTACCAAGTTCATGCTTCACGTTACAAAAATCAACCAACTTTCCAAACATTAGGAACTCATTGATAAAAGCTTTCAAAGAGTATGTGGGAAGATTGTCCTTAGAATTATGTATTTCCTACGTTAGACTGTGCTTCATTCATGGTTGCTACTTCATCAAAAGACGAATGGCAAGGGAAAGAATTTGGAACTCGAGGAGAAGAAGCTACCAAAAGGAGAAACTTGGTATTTTCACAAGTTTGGTGAAACTTGTGTGGGAAGTTCGTTGAGGATAAATAATGTTCCAGATGTAATTATCAGTGATGATTATGAGAGGAAACTGGTGGTGGTGTCAGCTATTTCAAAAGTAACATATATGATGCATGATCTTATATACAAGGCTCATTCTTAGGATAAGTCTTATATATATGCACTAGATGCTGTTGAAGAAAAGCACAGTTTAACTGCACATGAATTATTTGATGGAGTTGATCTTGCTACTTTCTTAGCAAATTTGCATCAGAATATTAGAGACTTAAAGGCAATGCTTCATGCTATAGACATAGCTGGTAATGCAACATAATCTTTTACTGACTAAATTGACTAAGTTGCAGGATGGAGAGTTCATTATTCAAGCAATTAAGGATTGTCTTTTTAAGACATTGAAAAGACTAGAAGTGAAAATTCACAAGATCAATGCCTTAAGCCATAGTTTCTGGAAAGCCGATGATTATGTTGTTGGTCCTACTTCTAAGCCTTCTCCCAGTCAAGGTCACTTGGATCATGCACGAATTCATCCCAAGTTTTTTCATTCTCTTGGTATCCAAACACCAAATCAAAGTAAAAGGCATATTGTATTATTGAATGAATTATGAATCTCAACTGTACAATTGGGAACCATAAGCTATATATACAAATGAGAGCTAACTAGCTGAGAGCTAACTGTAAACTAACTAGATGAGTTAAATAACAAACTTAAATAACCATAGTTAGTTGAGAAGCTATATTCCTAATATCCCTCCTCAAGTTGGACTATGGATGTCACATAAGCCCAACTTGGTAATCAAAGACTGAAATGAAGGACCGTGCAGTGGCTTTGTAAAGACATCTGCAAGTTGAGAAGTTGAGGGAACATGTAGAAGGTGAATGAGGCCTTGTTAGATTTTCTCATGAACAATATGACAGTCTATCTCAATATGTTTTGTTCTCTCATGAAATGTTTGATTGCGGGCCAGGTAGACGGCAGATATGTTGTCATAATACACAGCAGCAGGAGAAGTGGGTTTACAGTGCAGATCAGTGAGAAGGTAATGTAACCATTGCAATTCACAAGAAAGACTTGCCAAAGCTCTATATTCAGCTTCAGAGGAGGACCTTGAAACTGTATTCTGCTTCTTCAATTTCCAAGAGACCAAGGATGTGCCAATGAAAGTGCAATAACCTGTGATGGATTTGCGAGTATCAGGGCAACAAGCCCAATCACAATCAGCAAAACCAGATAGTTTAACGGTATTAGCAGCAGAGAATAATAGTCCTTGAGCTGGAGAAGACTTTAAGTAATGAAGAACACGAGTTGCTGCCTTGAAATGAGAGGTGAGAGGCTTAGCCACAAATTGCCTAAGTTGTTGCACTGCATGAGAGATGTCTGGACGAGTTGTAGTGAGATAAAGCAATCTACCAACAAGCCTTCTGTAGGATGATTCATCAGGATATGGTGGAGAACCTTCTGCTGAAAGTTTGACTGATGGATCTCCAGGGGTGGAAATGGGCTTAGTGGCAACAGAACCACTGTCTTGGAGAAGATCTAAGGTGTATTTCCTTTGATTAAGGATGATGCCTTGACTAGATCTAGCCACCTCCAATCCTAGGAAAAATCTGAGAGGGCCCAAGTCTTTGGTTCTGAACTTGGAATGCAGCAAGAATTTGACAGAATTAATTTCCTCCATTGAGGTTCTTGCAAGAACTACATCATCAACATATACAATTAAAAATGTAAGAGTATTGTCAGTAAATTTAGTGAATAGAGAATGGTCATCTTGTGACTGAAGAAAGCCAAGAGAAAGTAGAGTGGTTGTGAGCTTTTGGTTCCATTGTCGGATCGCTTGTTTAAGTCCATAAAGGGACTTATGCAGCTTGCAAACAGGATTAGAAAATGAAGAAGTTTCTAGAGTAAAACCTTGAGGGAGAGACATGTAGACTTCCTCATTCAAATCACCATGTAAGAAGGTGTTGTTCACATCTAATTGTTCCAAAAACCAATTATTCACTGCTGCTAGAGCTAGAAGAACCCTTACAGTTGTGAGTTTAGCCACTGGGCTAAAGGTATCAAAGTAATCTACTCCCTCCATTTGAGTATATCCTTTGGCTACAAGGCGTGCCTTGTACCTTTCAATGCTTCCATCAGCAAGACATTTGATTTTATATACCCATTTACAACCAATGGGGTTCTTACCAAGTGGCAAGTCAACAATGGACCAAGTCTTGTTCAAGTCAAGAGCCTTAAGCTCCTCTTGCATAGCCTTCTGCCAACACTCTTATTTTGAGGCTTGGTGGAAAGTGGAGGGCTCAGTATTTGAAGTAATTGAAAAGAAAAAAAATTTGTATGCAAGGGTAAAGAGGTAAAGAAGTGGTACCTGAAGGATTATCAGTATAGCTAGCTAAATTGCAATGAAAGTCACTTAAGTATCTTGGTGGAAATTTAATTCTTGTGGATTGTCTAACAAGTGGAACAGTAGTGGGACTAGGTGGTGGAGGAGAACATAGATTGGGTTCTGGTGAAGCTGGAGGTGAGGATTGAGGTGAAGAAGTAAAGGGAATATCTGGTGGAGTTGTTGTAACAGGTTCAGGAAGAGTATCTAAAGAGATATCAAGGAAAGTTGGTGCAGGAATGGCTGGTTGAATAGGTTGAGTGTTTGGTGAATTATTGGTGTGAAAGGGAAAGTGAGACTCATAAAATATAACATTTCTAGAGGTGAGAAATTGATGAGAAATGAGGTCATACAGGAAGTATCCTTTCACTCTATCCGTGTAACCAAGGAAAATAGTTTTCCTTGCTCTAGAATCAAACTTAGTCCTATTTGCATGTAATGTAGATGCATATGCAAGACATCCAAAGACTTTTAGATGAAGAAAAGTGGGTGGTTAGTTAAAGAGTTTTTGATAAGGAGTACTGTCTTAAAGCAATGGTGTAGGGATTCTATTGATGAGATGAACGGAGTGTTGAATGGCAAAGTTCCAAAGGTTAAGGGGAAGATTAGCTTAGAAGGTTAGGGCACGAGCAACATTCAATATATGTTGGTGTTTGAGCTCCACAATGCCATTGTGATGAAGGATGCCTTTGGAAGAAAAGAAGCCAAGCATTAAAAATTCTGGGCCATTATCACTTCTAAGACATTTCAATTTCGTACTAAACTGAGTTTCAATGTAGTGTACAAATTTGACAAGATGGCCACGGGTTTCCCCTTTGTTTTTCATTAGAACAACCCACGTAAATCTGGTATAATCATCAACAAGAGTAAGAAAGTATCTGTGACCTAAGGTGGATGTGTGAGAGTAAGGGCCCCAAATGTCTGCATGTAAAAGGTCAAAGGGATGAGCTGATTTAGTTAGACTAGATGGATGGGGTAATTTTCTTTGTTTGGCATATTGGCAAGCATCACAAGGATTAGATGCAGTGGGCAATTTTATATAAGGAAACTGTTTGGACATACATTGTTGTCTATTGAATGGGATATGGCCTAATCTCATATGCCACAAGATAGAATCAGAATCAACAGAGTGAGGCACAAAAGCAGAAGCAATGCCAGAACTTTTATTCATTGAAACAGTGTTACAAGGTATATCTTTATATGCTACAAGTGTTTCATTACAAGGTATATATGCTGCAATGCAGTCATTACTAGGTGGTACTTCATTACAAGGAACAAGTGTGGGATTGAACAAATGTTTTTCAGTATTACACATTATGGGTAAAGTGGTGTGAGGAGTTTATGGGTTGGCTAGGGAAAGGCTTAACTTGTAGAGGCCATGCAACAGTCTAGCTATACCAATAATCCTCCGTGTGCCTACCTGCATGATAGACAAACTAGAGTCATCAAAATATGCAGTGCATTTGCTAGTTTTAGCAAGTTGTGGACCTGACATGAGATTAGCATGAAAGTTGGATATATATAACACATTGTACAGAATTAAGCCATTTGAAAAATGTATGGTGCCTGCCAATGTGGCAATGGCAGTAGTATTATTAGGTAAACTAATGTGTATAGGTTTTATGGAAAAACAATTTGATAAAAGATGTATATTGTGCGTGATGTGATCAGTTGCTCCTGTGTCAACAATCCACATATCTAATTCTTTAATGGAAGTGTAAACATTACCAGAATTATCAGAGGTTTGGGCATTATAGGCTGTGAGAGAATTGGAAGAGTGGAAGGGAACAAGAGCTGTATTGGCAGAGTGAGATGCAGAATCAGCCTGTAGCTTTGAAGCCTGAAGCAATTCTAGGAGCCCTTGGTACTGCTCACTTGACAGAGAAATGTTGCCTTTAGAATGATCAGATGATGCAGTCTTGTCCTCTTCAACATTGTTACTGCTAGCACCAACGCTATTAGCAGAAGAGTTGATTGTGGAATTGTTGTTGGATTTGTTCTGATAGCCCGGTGGAAAACCATGAATGAAGAAGCATGAATCTACTATGTGATTATTCTTTCCACAATTAGTACAGAGTCTAGTGCCTCCTTATGATCTTCCACCTGAACCATTCCTACCACCACGATATCTACCACCATTGAAACCTCCTCTACGACCTTGAAACTGAGAACCATTTGCAGCATTGGCTTGCACATTATTTGCAACAGCAGAAACATTTTTGTTGTCCAGATCAGTAGCTATGGGAGATTCCATCTGTCTTTCTTGTTGAATAACCATAGAACAGGCTTTGGTGATCGTAGGAAATGGATCCATCATCATGATTTGGGATTTCACATGAGCATATTGCTCATTAAGGCCTTTCAAAAACCTAATTGTGTAATCCTGATCCCTATACTTTCTAGTGTTCTTTGAAGCATCACATGAACAAGGAATAACACATTTGCAACTAGCTAAGGGTCTGAAATTCTCTAATTCATCCCACAAGGACTTCAATTCAGTGTAATATTTAAAAACATTGAGATTACCTTGAGTTAGACGATAAATGTCTTCTTGCAGATCTGCAATACGAAACATGTCACCTTGGCTGAACCGATCGTGAAGATCCTTCCACGCGTCGTAGGCTTTGTCGAAGTAAGCTATTGATTTCAGAATATTGGAGAAACAGAACGTTGAATCAACGAAAGCACCATGCTATTGCTTCGCGTCCACTGATTGTAGAGCGGATCTTTCACAGCCGAAACGACGAAGGTGTCGTCGACGAATCCAAGCTTGTTCTTGGAGATTAGACTGATGCACATCGATCTAATCCACGGTTGAAAGTTCTTCGTGCCTTCCAAGACTAGTAAAATAAGAACCAGAGTAGGAGATTCGCTCTGATGAAGATAATAGGGATTTCCATTGTTTGTGGAAAAATCGGAGTATGTGGTGCTCTGAGTCATCGTCTGCAGAAAGATAAACGAAAAATTGATTGAAAGAGAAGATCAATTGAAGAATTCTGAAGAGGAATGGAAGAAATTCTATGAAGAAAAAAAATTGTGGAGATCCTCAAGAGAAATGAAAGGGGAATAACGAAGAAAGAAGAACGACGATAAACCAGAGCGCTCAATGAATGCGCTCTGATACCATCTTGGCATCCAAACACCAAATCAAAGTAAAAGGCATATTGTATTATTGAATGAATTATGAATCTCAACTGTACAATTAGGAACCAGAAGCTATATATTCAAATGAGAGCTAACTAGCTGAGAGCTAACTGTAAACTAACTAGATGAGTTAAATAACAAACTTAAATAACCATAGTTAGTTGAGAAGCTATATTCCTAATACACTCTAACGCCACTTCTCATAAGTGGGCTTTTGGAGCAATTACTTATGCTGTTGTTTTTATCCGAGCTACACATCTGGGCTGGTCAACACAAAGTGTAGGTCTACTATCCTATACATTTTTTTTCCAAAAAAACTGGGTATGATGATGTAATCATTCCAATGATAAATTTTGTTACATCTGGCCATTGGCCTTAGACAATTGTTTATGGCTCACCAGACGATTGGTCGTCAAACTTGAAAACAATTCTTAAATGGTCTCCCTAGACATACAGATAAAAGTGTTAAAAAATTCAATGTTAGGTTCCCAGTTAATGCTCCTACTGATGAAGTGAATGTTGACTTGGCACAAAAGTTCCGAAATACCATTTCCAAGGACGCACAAAATTACGAAGCCACACGAAGATGTCGGCTTAAACCTTGAAAATGAAACCATTTCATCACTGCAGCACAAAGAATACGTGCAAATAACTTCAAATTTAGAAGCTGCAATTTATTAGAGATACGGTTTATCATAACCACTTTTATAGGCTGTTATTTCTTTTCCCTTTTTATCTCTTATGTTAGTTAGTTTGTTACTATTTCTTAGGTCCAATAGCTTATATAAACAGCCAATTGTAACCTTTATTTTCTGATAAACATAGATGAATAAATCTCTATAGTTAATCTTCAATATGGCATCCGAGCACGACGATTCCGATGATGGTAAATCTGAGCAAGAAACTCCAACCGCCATCATCCCACCCAACCCTGCATATACTCTGAATAATTCTAATAACCCAAGAACCCCTCTTGTTTCTTCAACCTTGAATGGCAACAATTACCGTACATGGCTTCGAACCATGAAAATAGCTCTACGCGCGAAGATGAAACTCAGTTTCGTTGTTGGTTCTCTCAAGAAACCTGCCCGCAATTCTGCGGATTTTTCCAGCTGGGAGAAAGCAAATTCCATGGTCATGGCATGGATTATCAATGCGATCGATCCAAATCTTCATGGAAGCATCTCATACGTATCAACTGCCCGCAAAATTTGGATTGATCTTGAAGAAAGATTTGCCCAGATCAACGCACCACGTATTCATCAATTATGGCGCACCATATGTTTTCTGCAAAAAGATTCCGCCATGACTATAACAAACTATTACACCCAATTCAAGAGCCTTTTTGACGAACTTGATGAACTCCAACCGATACCGGAGTGCAACTGTGGAGCCTCCAAATCTTTAACCAAAAGAGATGATGAAAAACGCGTGCATTTGTTTCTTGGTGGTCTGGACAACGATCAATTTGCTCAAATCAAGGGCATCATCCTCAACTCCGATCCCCTCCCACCGCTACGACGTGTTTTCAACCTTATACAACGAGAGGAATCACGACTAACAACTGATACAGCAAGAAGCGTTAACACCAATACAGGTTCAGCTTTTCACTCTTCCAACAAATCCAAATGGCGTGAATACCCGAAAGTCAAGTGTGATCACTGTGGTAAAAATGGTCATGTCAAAGATAAATGCTTTGTAATTATTGGCTATCCTGCACATTGGGAAACCAGACGAACTCCAAGAAGAGACCACAGAGCATCAATTGAAAAATGTGATGTTGTAGAAGGTTCATCAGGGCATGCTTTACATGGCACTCACACTAAAAATTCAGTTCCTCCTCTCGATAACATGAGCGGTAATGTACATGCAACTGATACATGGATACTTGATAGTGGTGCATCCCATCACATGACTTATTTACCATCTATTTTGTATAATATTAAGCAACTGTCAAAGTCTTTCCAAATCATTACTCCCACTGGAACAGCCACCTTTGTTGATTGCATAGGAGATGTTTTTTTGTCTCCTAATTTCATACTACATAATATGCTTCTAGTTCCTTCTTTCAACTGCAATTTGATTTCCATTCATAGATTGACTCGTGATTTATCTTGTACGGGGACTTATGACCAAAATTGTTGCATAATCCAGGACCTTCTAACGAAGACGAAGATTGGATTCGGTACCATGTATAAGGGTGTTTATCTGTTCACAAAGTCATCTCAACATGGATTCTTAGGGGCAGCTAAGAAAGACTTAACTACTTTGTGGCACACTAGAATGGGTCACCCTTCTACTTAAGCTTTGTAACAAATTTCTCATCATCTTAAATGTACTTTTAACTCACATAAATCAGTCTGCTGTGATATATGTCATAAAGCAAAACAATGTAGAAATTCATTTCCTTCTAGTAATAATAAAGCTACTGCAGCTTTTGATTTGATCCATTGTGATCTTTAGGGTAAATACAATACCGCTGCACATAATGGAGCACATTATTTTCTCATAATTATTGATGATTATACTAGAGGAATGTGGGTGTACCTAATGAAATCAAAAATTGAAACATTGCATCACTTGACCACTTTCTGTAATCTGATCAAGCGACAATTCAATAAAACTATCAAGAAAATCCGCAGCGACAATGGTACAGAATTTGTTAACTCCAAATTCTTAACTTTCATTCACCAAGAGGGCATAATTCATGAAACTTCTTGTGTTTACACTCCACAGCAAAATGGACGCGTAGAACGTAAACATCGACATATATTGAATATAGCGCGAGCATTACGTTTTCAAGCCAACCTTCTACTACACTTTTGGGGTGACTGCATTTTGACTGCAGTATACTTAATCAATCGTACCCCTACTGTTACTAATAAAGGCCTCACTCCATATGAGCTACTTTTCGAACAGGCACCCCAATATGATCATCTACGCAATTTTGGATGTCTATGCTACATGAAGAATGTCTCCAAACCACTCGACAAATTTGATCCACGAGCTGACAAATGTTTATTCCTTGGATATCCACAAGGACAAAAAGGCTGGAAAGTTTATAATCTTCAAACTCACAATTTCCATATATCACGAGACATCTTCTTCTATGAGGATACTTATCCTTTCCTTCAAGCATCAAATCCGTCTTCCACCAACTTTGTTCACGATTCTACAGAATACTATAGTGATGAAGAACCACAAACTGATTTGGTTCCATCTCTAGATATTCCTCCTACCAATTCACAAGAACTTAACATTGCATTGATTAATCCTGATACTCCTGATGTTGACAATCTACACCAGAACCATGCAAATCACTCACCAAAATCACCTAGCAACACTCCTACACTAGATGATCATAATCCAACCAACACAGTTTTAGCTTCCCAAATTTCATCCAATGAGGATGATGCGACTGAGAGGGAGCACACTGACGACCATAATCATGCTGCATTAACGTTACCACCAAGAATACGACAGCACCACAATACCTTAAAGACTTCCATTGCTACAATGTGCATCCCAATATCAAATATCCTATTTCAGATTTTGTCCACTATGACAACTTCTCCCAGAATCACAAAGCTTACCTTGCACCAATTAGTAACACTGAAGAACCTATATCATACACTCAGGCAAGCAAACTGCAAGTGTGGAGAGATGCCATGGCTCAAGAACTTCAAGCATTGGCAGACAACCAAACATGGGAACTAACCACTCTTCCACCTGACAAAAAGTTAATAGACTGTCGATAGGTGTATAAGATTAAGCACAAAGCCACGGGAGAAATTGAGAAGCATCGTTTGGTTGCAAAAGGATTCACTCAAACTGAAGGAGAAGACTTTCATGAAACCTTTGCACCCGTTGCAAAAATAGCAACCGTTCGATGCTTACTAACTGTTGCAGCCACCAAACAATGGATTCTCCATCAAATGGATGTTAACAATGCTTTCCTTCATGGCGATTTAGATGAAGATGTCTATATGAAACCTCCACAAGGCTATAAAACTCCACATCCTAACATGGTGTGCTGGTTGAAGAAGTCATTATACGGGTTACGCCAAGCCTCTCGAAGCTGGTATTCCAAATTATCAAAAGCTTTGATTGACTATGGTTTCCAGGAGAGCCATGCTGATCACAGCCTCTTCACGTACACCAAACCATCCATTTTCATAGCTGTCGTCGTTTACGTTGATGATTTAATCATTGCTGGAAACCATGAAGAAGCTTGTGCTAAATTCAAGCACTACTTGAGCCAATGTTTTCATATGAAAGATCTTGGCAAACTTAAGTACTTTCTTGGTATCGAACTAGCACACGGCCAAGAAGGCTTATTTGTCTGTCAACGCAAATATACACTTGATATTCTCACTGAATGTGGCATGCTTGGTTCCAAACCTTCCCCATTTCCCATGGAGGCCAATCACAAACTTGCCTTGGTTAATGGACCACCCTATTCTGATCCGTTAAAATATCGACGACTCATTGGTCGCCTCATTTACCTCACAATCACAAGGCCAGAATTAACATACTATGTCCATGTGTTGAGTCAGTTCATGCAAACACCCCTCCAAGATCATTGGGATGCAGCCATGAGAGTCCTTCGATACCTTAAATCCTTTCCCGGTCAAGGCATCGTCTTACCTAAAAACAATGACCTCCAACTGGTTGCCTTTTGTGATTCGGATTAGGCATCATATCCTATCACACGAAAATCTACATCAGGATATTTAATGAAACTTGGAAACGCCCCCATTTCATGGAAAATAAAGAAAATCTACATTAGGATATTTAATGAAACTTGGAAACGCCCCCATTTCATGGAAAACAAAGAAGCAAATGACCATCTCTCGCTCCTCTAGTGAAGCTGAATATAGAGCCATGGCACATGCTACAAGTGAAATTATTTGGCTTCGCAACTTACTGAATACTCTTCAAGTCCCTTGCACACATCCTACTCCATTATACTGTGATAATCAAGCAGCCATTCACTTAGTCGTCAATCCCGTCTTCCATGAAAGAACTAAGCACATTGAAGTCGATTGCCATTTAATCAGAAATCATATCCAATCAGGAACCATCACTACGGCTCATGTTTCAGCTCAGCACCAACAAGCTGACATATTCACCAAATCTTTAGGAGCAAAGGTTTTCCATGACTTCTTGCCCAAGTTAGGAGTTCATAATCCTCACTGTCCAACTTGAGGGGGAGTATTAGATATACGGTTTATCATAACCACTTTTATAGGCTATTATTTCTTTTCCCTTTTTATCTCTTATGTTAGTTAGTTTGTTACTATTTCTTAGGTCCAATAGCTTATATAAACAGCCAATTGTAACCTTTATTTCCTGAGAAACACAGATGAATAAATCTCTATAGTTAATCTTAAATACAATTTCTCATATCCATGACTTTGATTTGTTACTAGGCAAAGAAGCGATTCCATTTCATGAGGTATCTTCTGATGGAAATGAAATGAGCGCAAAGATTTTACACCAATTGTAGTCGCGAGCTTGATAATCTTCACGTGGTTACTGTTTCTAATAATCATCAGAAATAAAACCAGCTCAGTATACAGTACGTGAACTTGGAGCTTAAGAAGACCAGAGCTCCTTTGGCATTAATGCTTCGCAGGCATCAATTGGATTGCAATAAACCAAATGATAGTGTACTGAAGGTTGTTCTTATTCTACTCACGTCCAGTTCAAATGTGAAGCAATTTAAAACTTATAAGTTTTTCTCCAGCCTATGGATTTGAACATTGATGAGGAGACATTAATGAAACTTGCTTCATTTTGGGGAACACCTAACGTTGTTCACCCATCAAATTCCATGAAACATGACACCAGTAATCATTCAGAAGCTATTGAAGCAACTACTGAAAGAGAGTGCATTCTTCCATGTGAACAATGTCTTCAGGAGAATAGTGAGTGAATTAATGTCGAGCTATTGTGCTCCAGAACCCTGATGTGGTTGAGAATGTTAATAATTGGACTTGTGGGCGCCTGACTGCTTTACAAGATAGAATGAGGGATAACGACGACGATGATATTCATAACAGTGACTATGATGTTGCAGCCTTAGCTAATAATTTGAGTCAGGCCTTCAGATGTAAATTTTATGAGATTGAGGATAATAAAAGGAAGCATGGAAAAAATCAATCAATTTGTGAACCTTGCTCGCAACTTACGTGATTATGTGGTTAAAACCGAGTACTTTGCAGTTGAAAGCGATGTCTCTTTATCTCCATACTTTCGCTGTCCTTTATCATTGGAACTCATGTAATGGCTTTAGGTCAAACATACAAGAAGCAACAATATCTCTTGCTGCAGCATACAATGTAGCCCCATCATATCCAAGCTGAACAAAGCCGTGCGAGTCATAAGATCAAGCCGTGTTATATTAGCGTGAGCTGATAATCCACGTCACCTGTAGAATACAAGTTTCAACAATACATCACATAAGCTGATAATCCATATCACGTAATTACGAATGAGATTCAAAGTGGAAGATCAAAACGACATGAAA
This sequence comes from Lathyrus tuberosus, assembly GCA_022829125.1. Classification (NCBI taxonomy): domain Eukaryota; kingdom Viridiplantae; phylum Streptophyta; class Magnoliopsida; order Fabales; family Fabaceae; genus Lathyrus; species Lathyrus tuberosus. The sequence continues at coordinate 1,997,108 of JALAZF010000390.1, forward strand.
AATGCACATGAGTCAAGCGTGGTTCACACAACACGTATTGAATTGAAACGCAAGAAAAATATCATAAACGACAAAGGAATTTCACTCCTCTCCATCTATAAATAAGAGATCATTTCACTCTTTTCTCTCAAGCTCTAAAGCCAAAATCACTCGGATATTTTTTTCTATCCAATTTCACTATGAAACCGTTTTCTCACATTTTTCTTTTCCTACTTCCTTTCATTAAATTCACATTCAATTGGAAACAAAAGCCAGCCAAAATCAAAGAAGAAGAAGAATAGAGTTTCAAGTTCACCACTCACTTGAATTTGAAGGTAGTTTAGAGGAGATTTCACTTTTCCTATTCGCATCTGTTGTTAATATTTCTTAAAATCGTTGATATTGTTGTGTTCATCTCTTGATTTTGATCCGTTCCGTGACTCTTAACACACCCCCTCACGCCCAGGACTGGACATCTGGAGCGTGGAAATAATTGATGAGTGGCCCGATAGCGGAAACCTGATAGCAGGTGGTCCACCGGATCTTAAACCAGGCTCTCATACCATGTTAAGAAATGTGGTTGGGCCTAACTCAACCCTACAAAACCGGTTGGTAGAGTGAAGATTATCCCCACTTATAAACACATGTTCATGCCATATATTGTCCAATGTGGGACTCTTAATGGTATCAAGAGCCTCCTTTAAGATCCGATGGGCCACCATCTATGGTTTCCGCTATCGGGCCACCCACCATTTATTTCCATTCTCCAGATGTCCAGTCCTGGGCGTGAGGGGGTGTGTTAAGAGTCCCACATCGGACAATATATAGCCTGAACATGTCTTTATAAGTGGGGTCAATCCTCACTCTACCAACCGGTTTTAGTAGGGTTGAGTTAGGCCCAACCACATTTCTTAACACATGTTAAGAAATGTGGTTGGACCTAACTCAACCCTACAAAATCGGTTGGTAGAGTGATGATTGCCCCCACTTATAAACACATGTTCATTCCATATATTGTCCAATGTGGGACTCTTAACACACCCCCTCACGCCCAGGACTGGACATCTGGAGCGTGGAAATAAATGGTGGGTGACCCGATAGTGGAAACCTGATAGCAGGTGGCCCACCGGATCTTAAACGAGGCTCTGATACCATGTTAAGAAATATGGTTGGGCCTAACTCAACCCTACAAAACTGATTTTGTAGGGTTGAGTTAGGCCCGAAATGTGGTTGGGCCTAACTCAACCCTATAAAATTGGTTGGTAAGGTGAGGATTGCCCCCACTGATAAAGACATATTCATGCCATATATTATCCGATATGGGACTCTTAACACACCCCCTCACGCCCAGGATTGGACATCTGGAGCGTAGAAATAAATTTTGGGTGGCTCGATAACGGAAACAATAGAAGGTGACCCACTGGATCTTAAACCATGCTCTGATACCATGTTAAGAAATTTTGTTGGGCCTAACTCAACCCTACAAAACCGGTTGTTAGAGTGAGGATTACTCCCACTTATAAACACATGTTAATGCCATATATTGTCCGATGTGAGACTCTTAACACACTCCCTCATGCCCAAGACTGGACATCTGGAGCATGGAAATAAATGGTGGGTGGCACGATAGCGAAAACCATAGAAGGTGGCCCACCAGATCTTAAACTAGGCTCTTGATACCATGTTAAGAAATGTGGTTGCGTCTAACTCAACCCTACAAAACCGGTTGTTAGAGTGAGGATTACCCCCACTTATAAACACATGTTCAGGCCATATATTGTCCGATGTGGGATTCTTAACACACCCCCTCACGCCCAGGACTGGACATCTGGAGCGTGGAAATAAATGGTGGGTGGCCCGATAGCAGAAACCATAGAAGATGGCCCACCAGATCTTAAACGAGGCTCTTGATACCATGTTAAGAAATGTGGTTGGGCCTAACTCAACCCTACAAAACCGGTTGGTAGAGTGAGGATTACCCCCACTTATAAACACATGTTCATGCCATATATTGTCTGATGTGAGACTCTTAACAAAAATCTCGAAAATGCTAGCGTGGTGAATGTACAGTGTAGCGCGGCCGTGTGAGTTAGAAGAGGAAGATGATGAAACTCATTTGTGTTTCTGATTCCTTATTATTTGGTTTAAAAGGTCTCACTCTTTTTGTTCTTTTACAAGTGATTTAGGCTTTGGCCTGTTGGTAATCACTACCGCCACCATCATTTTGTTATGCGCACCATCTCTTTTTTTTTAGTTTTAATTTTTCTATTTTTTTTATTAAATTCAAATTGTTCTTCACAAATTTAGGTTTTTTTTTTTAATGATGCTTTAAACTAGTATTTTAATTTTGAATGTCATTTTAAAGATTACTCCGTTACAGGTAAGCATGATGCTGGTTAGAGCTTATAGTAATGACAGATTGGCATAAGTTACAGAAGCTATAACAATGGTTGGAGCTTATAGTAATGACAGATTGACATAAGTTACAGAAGTTATAACAATGGTTGGAGCTTATAGTAATGACAGATTGGCATAAGTTACAGAAGCTATAACAATTTTCTGTAACGGATAAATTTGTGAGTGTAAGCTATTGATTAACTTAACTCATAAAGCAAGAGTCGCCACCGCACTTTTATTTTTATCCAAAAGGAAAGGAAAAAGAGCGAACAAAACCTAAACAAGTTCTAAACAAGAACAAATAAACAGAGACTGGGTAAGGGGGTTGGTTACGCTAAGGGAAGGTGTTAGCACCCAAAACATCTATAGTATTCTATAGGAACCCTTTGAAATATCTACTATTTTTGGTTTGAAAATGTTTGTTTGAAATGAGATTGGGGAGATGAGAAGAGAAATAATTTTTAAGATTTTTGTGTTTGGAGAGACTTCTTGAGCCTCATGCCTACGTACCCACAAAGTGCAATATAGGATCAAAACCTCGTAGTTCGTGGTACAAATAACAAAATTGGTTTGTTTGGTTCATTTTAAATGAAAAGACAAGTCGTCATTTTAAGGAGAAAACTATGATTAGTCGCCCATAAGTATAAGAAAACGACATTTGCATCAACTTAAGATGGAGGATTTTTCTTGGATAAAAATCAACAAGTCTATCACTCGACATCTAATGGAAAATGTCAACATCTTAAATACTACGGGGAATTGGAGAATTACATCTCAACTATGAAAATGACTCATGTATAAACTTTTTGAAAAGTTTTAAATGAAAAAGTGCACAACGGCACAAAAAGTTTGAATGAGTTTTTGTATTTTTTATGTCTTTTTGAAATTAGTCAAAGTATGATTAACATTGATTGATATTTATTAAAGAAAACAAAGTTTGAAAATCACTTGACCAAAGTCAAGGTTTTATTTAAGAAAGCGGTTTGAGTTTAGAAACAAGAAGATTTTTGAAAAAAGGGAGAAACTTTGAAAATTTAAGAAGGGGAGGAGATGAAGTGACCATCCTAAAGCATAAAGTAAAAAGTTAGAGATAAGAAATATCTAACCGAATTGTAGCACACTTCATAGCAAGCGAAATAAGAATTCCATCCGTCTTAAGGCATAAGAAAATGAGCAAGCCATATAAAGGCAAAGATCCATAATACTCCAAGCATAGGGAAATAGTCCTAATTCTAAGTCCAAGAGTCTAAGAATAATCCAATAGGTCCAAGGTCTAAGTCCATCCATAAGCATAACCACAAAATTAAGAGCACCAAGTTTTTTAGAGGTTTAATCCTTTATCAGTGTTTTGAACAATATATGGTCCAAGTGGACAAGAGAAAAAAAGAGCGGAAGCATAAACATGTGTCTAACGGACAAAGGAAAAATAGCAGAAGCGTAAACTATAATATGAGATGAGATGAAAATAATGGAGCATAAAATTAAAAGAGAGATAGGGAGCGAGAAGGAAACATAAACAAAATTAGTACAATAATGTTGTTAGTGAGTTAGTGATTAGTTGTTAGAACAAATGATAAACGATGGTTAAATAATGAACTTAGGCCAAAGTTAATGAAGACTCATTTGAGGATTGATAAAATCAAAGCCGCCTAACAAAAAGTTTCATAAGTAATGGACCCAAGACAAAGAATCAACCATACTTGGACTTTCAAACATAAGTTTGAGCCACGAATGATCATTTTCCAATACGGGACAATGTAGCCCTATGTTAAGCAATCGTAGCACAATATATGAGGAAGATCATACTATGGGAGGCCGGTCAATAACATTATTAGTGTTAACATATGTTAGAGAAGTGATATTGAAATCACTCTCCTAAAACATGCCACATAAAAAGAAAAAGGGAATTGTCTAATCATAATCGATATTTCACATCGATTTATCAAAGGAAATCTATCACGATTCAAAAGTATGGAGAATGATCCAAATGACCATTCACCCATAGATTTGAAATAGTGAAGATTAAACATCTTTGAAAATCAACAATCATCGATTTGGAGATCTCATCGACCAAAAGAAAAAAAAAAGATAAAGAAAGTGAACCAAAATGAATCTTAATTCGATTAAATCGTCATTAATATCAATCACCTCTCTTGGCGGATTCAGAATTTCTGTTATCGACGCCCATGGTCAATTGAGATTAACAAGATCATGTTCAAAATTTAAGATCGCACTCACAACCAACAAAATATCAATTAACAAAATAAGAAATCAAAATAAAATCAAGAACCAAGTAACTTTAAATAATTTTTCTCAAAAAAAATCTTTAAAATGGGATTCAAAATTAAAATTCTAGTTTAAAGCATCATTATAAAAAACAACAAACCAAAATTGGTGAAGAACAATTTAAATTTAATAAAAAATAAATAGAAAAATTAAAACAAAAAAAAAGAAAAGATGGTGCGCATAACAAATTGATGGTGGCCGTAGTGATTTCCAACAGGCCAAAGCCCAAATCACTTGTAAAAGAAAAAAAAAGAGTGAGACCTTTTAAACCAAATAATAAGGAATCACAAACACAAAAGAGTTTCATCATCATTTTCGAGCTTTTTCGAGACATAGCGACGGGAAACGAAACTAGCACGGAACAGATCAAAATAAAGAGATAAACGCAACGGTATTAGCGATTTCAAGAAATATTAACAACAAATGCGAATCGGAAAAGTGAAATCTCCTCCAAACTACCTTTAAATTCAAGTGAGTGATGAACTTGAAACTCTATTATTCTTCTTCTTTGATTCTGGCTAGCTTTTCTTTCCAATTGAGTGTGAATTTAATGAAAGGAAGTAGGAAAAGAAAAATGTGAGAAATCGGTTTCGTAGTGAAATTGGGTAGAAAAAATATATCCGAGTGATTTTGGCTTTAGTGCTTGAGAGAAAAAAGTAAAATGCTCTCTTATAACCAGGACCCAGACTTAGGGGGTGCATGTTTGTAAATATATATATATATAAAGTAAAATGCTCTCTTATAACCAGGACCCAGACTTAGGGGGTGCATGTTTGTAAATATATATATATATATATATATATATATATATATATATATATATATATATATATATATATATATATATATATATATATATATATATAGTGGCGGAGCCAGGACCCAAACTCAGGGGGTGCACGTTTGTAAATAAATAAATATATATATATATATATTATTAAATAGTAAAATATATATATTTTTCATTCTTTTTATATATTCTATTCATTTATTTATTATAATGTTCTTAATTTTATATGAAACGTCATATTCATTTGAAATGTTAATTAAATATTTGACAATTTTAATAAATATTAATGATTGTTTTTAATATAAAAAAATAATGATAGTTACTTATCATTATTTTTTTATATTAAAAACAATAATTAATATTTATTAAAATTGTCAAATATTTAATTAACATTTCAAATGAATATGATGTTTCATATAAAATTAAAAACATTATAATAAATAAATGAATAGAATATATAAAAAGAATGAAAAACATATATATTTTACTATTTAATAATATATATATATATATATATATATATATATATATATATATATATATATATAAATTTACAAACGTGCACCCCCTGAGTTTGGGTCCTGACTCCGCCACTATTTGACCTGAAGCCATTACATGAGTTCCAATGATAAAGGACAACGAAAGTATGGAGGGAAAGAAACATTGCTTTCGACTGCAAAGTACTCGGTTTTAACCACATAATCACGTAAGTTGCGAGCAAGGTTCACAAATTGATTGATTTCTTCCATGCTTCCTTTTATTATCCTCAATCTCATAAAATTTACATCTGCAGGCCGGACTCAAATTATTAGCTAAGGCTGCAACATCATAGTCCCTGTCATGAATGTCGTCTTGTAAAGCAGTCAGGCGCCCACAAGCCCAACGATTAAAATTCTCAACCACATCACAGTTCTGAAGCACAATATCGCGACATTAATTCACTCACTATTCTCCTGAAGACATTGTTCACATGGAAGAATGCACTCTCTTTCAGTAGCTGCTTCAATAGCTTCTGAATGGTTACTGGTGTCATGTTCCAAGGAATTTGATGGGTGAACAATGTTTGGTGTTCTCCAAAATGAAGCAAATTTCACTAATGTCTCCTCATCAATGTTCAAATCCATAGGCTGAAGAAAAATTGATAAGTGTCTAAATTTCTTCACGTTTGAACTGGACGTGAGTATAACAAGAACAACCTTCAGTACACTATCATTTGGTTTACTGCAATCCAATTGATGTCCGCGAAGCATTGATGTCAAAGGAGCCCCGGTCCGCTTAAGCTCCAAGTTCACGTACTATATACTAAGCTGGTTATATTTCTGATGATTATTAGAAACAGTAACCATGTGAAGGTTATCAAGCTCACGACTACAATTGGTGTAAAATATTTGCGCTCATTTCATTTCCATCAGAAGATACGTCATGAAATGGAATCGCTTATTTGCCTAGTAACAAAACAAAGTCATGGATATGAGAAATTGCAGCTTCTAAATCTGAAGTTATCTGCACGTATTCTTTGTGCTGCAGTGATGAAATGGTTTCATTTTCAAGGTTTAAGCCGACATCTTCGTGTGGCTTCAGAAGTTTGTGCGTCCTGGGAAATGGTATTTGGGAACTGTTGTGCCAAGACAACATTCACTTCATCAGTAAGAGCATTAACTGGGAACCTAACATTGAATTTTGTAACACTTTTGTCTGTATGTCTAGGGTGACCATTTAAGAATTGTTTTCAAGTTTGACGACCAATCGTCAACAATTGTCTTAGGCCAATGGCCAGATGTATCAAAATTTATCATTGGAATGATTACACCCTCTTACCCATTTTCTTTTCGCGAAAAAGGTATAGGATAGTATACCTAAACTTTGTGTTGACCGGCCCAGATGTGTAGCTCGGCTAAAAACAATAGCATCAGCAATTGCTCCAAAATCCCACTTATGAGAAGTGGCGTTAGAATAAAAAAACTTGGGATGAATTCATGGATGATCCAAGTGACCTTGACTGGGAGAAGGCTTAGAAGTATGACCAACAACATAATCATCGGCTTTCCATAACCTATGGCTTTAGGCATTGATCTTGTGAATTTTCTCTTCTAGTCTTTTCAATGTCTTAAAAACACAATCCTTAATTGCTTGAATAATGAACTCTCCATCCTGCAACTTAGTCAATTTAGTCAGTAAAAGATTCTATAGCATGACCAGCTATGTCTATAGCATGAAGCATTGCCTATAAGTTTCTAATATTCTGATGCAAATTTGCTAAGAAAGTAGCAAGATCAACTCCATCAAATAATTCACGTGCAGTTAAACTGTGCTTTTCTTCAACAGCATCCGGTGCATATATATAAGACTTATCCTAAGATTGAGCCTTGTATATAAGATCATGCATCATATATGTTACTTTTGACATAGCTGACACCACCACCAGTTTCCTCTCATAATCATCACTGATAATTACACCTGCAATATTATTTATCCTCAACGAACTTCCCACACAAGTTTCACCAAACTTGTGAAAAGACCAAGTTTCTCCTTTTGGTAGCTTCTTCTCCTCGAGTTCCAAATTCTTTCCCTTGCCATTCGTCTTTTGATGAAGTAGAAACCATGAAAGAAGCACAGTCTAACGTAGGAAATGCATAATTCCAAGGACAATCTTCCCACATATGTTTGGAAAGTTGCTTGAATTTTGTAACGTGAAGCATGAACTTGGTAGCGAAGCAAGGCATGAGATTTTGGTAGTCATGGCTTCATGTAGCATTTTGGCAAGGCTTATGGATTCATCACCTTTTTGCATTCTTGTATCATGGTTTGATAAACAATTGAAATGGAGTTTTATGAATTAGGCTTAAGTGATAATTTGGATAATTGGAATAAAATGGGTAATGGATTTAATGGATATTGGAAATGGATGATTTAAATGGATAGGAAATCTCGATTTTCAATTCAAAATCAAACTTTAACTTTTCACACAAAGCGCCTGATTAATATGAATGAAACCACTCTTGAACCACTGATTAACTTGCAATTGAAGCATCGGCCATCAACTTTAATCTTTTCCATAATTCTTTGAATCTCTGATCACAAATGGAATAAATTCTGAATCACTTTGAATTTGGCTTGAATCAATCTCTAGGAAAATAAATTCACAGATGAACACAATTTGGACTGATGGGCCATTAATCATGATAACTTGAACCAGACTTCTCATAAGTCACTTCTTGATAATCTGATGAACTTCAATACAAGACATCTTGACCTTGAACAATCACTGCTTGGGAAATAGACCACTGCCACAACCAATTTTCAATTCAATCAATCCTCTGATGGTTTGACCAAGATTAGGTCAAATTTCAATTTGATCTTGACCATAACTGAATAGCCACACTTAATTCCAAGTCATGCCCTTGTTATTAATCTCCTTGCAAAACCCTGAACACGCGGGGAAAGAAAACAGGAAAACTATAATATATTTTTGGTATTTGGTTAGAGGTTATTAAACATAAACAAACATAAATCAGGTAAGAATAAAACACATATGTTTGGTGATCTCTGCAAAGAGCAAACCCAAAGATGAAAGGGCAGTGTAATCAATGAGTGATCTTGTTTGTGATATGAGATGCAAAAGGCATGTGGGATCTTAGGGGTAAAAACTAGGGTATTACAGTCACCAATCAACGTCACGTTTAAATTACCACACGAGCTACAATTGCAAAACGACAACATACAATAAGCTACAAGTGAAAGTTCAAAAAGACATGAAAATAAATTTAGCAGGCATCACACGTCGTATCGATTCAAAACACAAGGAAAATTTCCAAAACAGAAAAGCTTCATCTCACTCATTCATCTATAAATACAACCACCTCTCATTCATTTTAATTCAAGCTTCAAAGTCATTAAAACTCTGCTAATTTTTCTCTCGATTCTCACTTCACGAAACCATTTTCCTCGCATCACTCTTCTTCCATTTTTCTTCAAATTAATCTCAGTTCAAAGCAAATTTCTAGCCAGAGTAGATAGAAGAAGAAGAAGATTTGTTTCATCAATTACCTGAGTTTTGAAGGTAGAATTGGAGTTTTCTCGCATTTTCGATTCAAGTTATTGTTGATCGTTTCTTGTAATCATTGATACTGTTGCGTATAGCACTTGATTTCAATTAATTTCGCTTTTGTTTTGAGCTCCGCCGCTGCCGGATTGAGCTCTGACGTGGCAGAGAAAGTGTTAGCCATGATGAAACTTTTCCACGTGTGACAAGAGGTTGAAGGAGATGCTGAATTGCTGATTTTTTTTTTCATTTTAAGTTTGTTTAAAAAAAAGCTTTCATAATGTAATACATGAAGCTTTTGGCCCGAGCTTGTAATTTGAATTGCTACTTCACCACCATTCTTCCTTCTTTAACCACCTTTCCTTATTTTTTTTTAGATTTTTCTACTTTTTCTTTTTTCTAGATCAAATGATTTTCACTCTTTCTTTTCTATTTATTTATTTTATTGATTCTTGATTTAATTTTTTTTCTTCTTGATTTAAATTGTGTTGGATTCTTCCTTGATTTTGGTATTTTTGATATTTTGTTTAAAATTTCTTTTAAAATTCAAATGAATTACTATTGTTCTTGATTTTATTTTCTTATTGTTGATTGGTTTAATTGTTGGTTCTTGAATCATAGAAATGTGATCTTAAGTTTCATCAACATTATCGGAACTTGGGTGTTGATGGAGTAAAAACTCTAATCCACCAAGATGGTTGAATGATGTTGATGATAACTTGATCCTTACTTTGATTCAATTTGGTTTTGTTGTTCTCTTCTTCTTCTTTTTCTTTTGGTTAATGAAATTTATGGATCATGGATTGTTGGTTTTCAAGGATGTTTAATCTTATTTATTTCAAATCTATGGACGAATGATCATTTGGATCATTCTCCGTACATTGGAATAGTGAGAGATTGCATTTGATTAATCGATAAAAATCTTGATTAAGATGAGACCGCTACCTCTTTTATTTTAGTGTGGCAAGCTTTAGGAGAGTGACTTATATGTCACTTCTCTAGCTTGTATTAGCACGAATAGTGTTATTGACCGGCCTTAGATATTTGTGACTTCTACATAAGTCCAATTACGATTGTTTAATATAGCGCTAAATTGGTCCCGAAATCGAAAATTGAGTTGTTTTTGTAAGAGAGTTATCAGTCTCCTACTCTTCATAGCGTGGTGTGAAATAGATTGTCTCTTTGTTGTTTAGAGAGTTAGTTGGCATACACGTCAATTTTATTCGAGTTTGTTCCCTTCCCTTAATGATGTATAGATTCATGTTTTCATGCTTATGGTTGATTAGTCGAGTATTCTTCGAAAAACCACCAAATGTTTTCCAACACTAACACTAACTTACTAACTATATAATTGCACTAACTTTACTTTGTTCCATTTAATTTTCGCTCTTTAATTATTGCCATTTATTTTTATGCCTTTTACTTTTAGCATCTTATGTCATATTGTTTATCATATTATCATCTTGTTTTTCTCTTTGTCCACTTGGACCATACTCCTCTTAAGACATTAATAAATATCGAAACACTTAAAAGATTTGGTTCTCTTAATCTCGGACTCTTGTGACCTTGTAATGGACTTGGACCTTGGACTTCGGACTTAGATTTAGGATCCTTTTCCTATGCTCTTGGACATTTGAGACCTTGGACCTTTGTGTCACCGTTGTTTGTTTGTCTGGAAATTTTCTGTATGCAGGTGTTGTTACTTTAGCCTTATGAAAATCATCTGATATATGACTCTCCTAATTGGCTTTTAAACCTTGGGAAGACCTTGCTTTGACTTTGCTATGGCTTAACTTGGGATTTCCTTTGATGCTTTAATTCATCTGGTTATTATGCTTCTGGTTTTAAATAAAAAAGGAAGAGGAGTGCTCATGTTGACTTGTTGTCAAGTTTTTTCTCCATGTGTGGTCAGATCTTTCCTTCTTTAGCTTTCATTTTATGTTTTAGGGTAGTCACTTCATCTCTTCCCCTTCTTCAATTTTCAAAATCTTTTCCCTTTTTCAAAACCTTCTTCTTTTCAAACTATAACCTATTTCACAATAAACATTGACTTTTGTCAAGTGGTTTTCAAACTTTTCTTTCTTTAATAAATGTCAATCAATGTTAATCATACTTTGACAAATTTCAAAAAGACATAAAAAAAATACAAAAACTCATTCAAACTTTTTGTGCCCTTGTGCACTTTTTCATTTAAAACTTTTCAAAAAGTTTATACATGAGTCATTTTCATAGTTGAGATGTAATTCTCCAATTCCCCATAGTATTTAAGATGTTGACATTTTCCACTTAGATGTCGAGTGATAGACTCGTTGATTTTTATCCAAGTAAAATCCTCCATCTTAAGTTGATGCAAATGTCATTTTCTTATACTTGTGGGCGACTAATCATAGTTTTCTCCTTAAAATGACGACCTGCCTTTTATTTAAAATGAACCAAACAAACCAATTTTATTATTTGTACCACGAACTACGAGGCTTTGATCCTATATTGCATTTTGTGGGTACGTAGGCATGAGGCTCAAGAAGTCTCTCCAAACATAAAAATCTTAAAAAAATATTTCTTTTCTCATCTACCCAATCTCATTTCAAACAAACATTTTCAAACCAAAAAGCGTAGATATTTCAAAGGGTTCTATAGAGTACTATAGACGTTTTGGGTGCTAACACCTACCCTTAGCGCAACCAACCCCCTTACCCAGTCTTTGTTTATTTGTTCTTGTTTTAGAACTGCTTCTTAGGTTTTGTTTGCTCTTTTTCCTTTCCTTTTGGATAAAATAAAAGTGTGGTGGCGACTCTGGTTTTACGAGTTAAGTTAATCAATAGCTTACACTCACAATTTTTACCGCTACAAAGTGCATTGATAGAAAAATGTAACAAACAAATATATGAATGGTATGTCATAGGTGTATGCATAAGTAAAACACAAACAACTAATTATAGCAAAAGTTATGTTATCCACAAGAGTTATGCTATTTACAAAAGTCATGCTATCTTACTCTAAGAATGAGTTGAATTTAATAAAAGTAGCGCAAACCATTGTTACCTAATCCTAGATCATTGAACTTATGCATGAAAGATCTCTATGACCAAATGTAATGGTCATGAGAAATTATGCAACATGGAACACTAATGAGTCATGAATGCAAATGACTTGGACACAAATAAGTGAATACAAATGAATTAGGTGGGGGCAAAATTTGGGGTATGATAGTTGCCCCTATTTAAATATCTTTACCAAATAGCATGAGTGATAATGATCCTCATGATATCAGGGTGAAAGGTATTTAAATACAGAAGACCCAAATTTTTCCTCTAGATACAATGACATGCTATGTTATGGACTGACAGACTTTTTTTTGGTTTGGTGAGAATATGATGTGAAATGAAATAGACCCTAGCATGATTTTTATGATGGATGATGGATAAACATGTGAGAAATGATGGAGACATACAGTAATAGTGATCCACATGAAATGTCAAAGACAATGGGTGAAGACTCACTGGGGATGACAATTTTTGGGGGAAAAAGACACTGGAGAATATTCAAAGTGATTTATCACACACGTTCAGATATGACCTGAAGAAAGTTAGAATATAGCTGACAGTTCTGGAGTCTTCTTTTTAGAAGATAATCCACACAAACAAGACATTCTTCTCACTAGAAGATCATCCACATAAACAAGACATTAAAGTCTTATTACTAGAAAATCATCCACACAAAACATGACTATGACGACTCTTTATGAAGGAATCAATCAAAACAAACATCATTGGAGTTTTTCAATAAGAATAACATCCAAGCTTCAGGAAATTCCTTAAAATGAAGAATCATGCATGATCTTCTAGGAACCATCAAGAAAAAATAGGGTAATTAAACTCTTTGTATGTGGCAACAACAATTGGACTTTAAGACAATTCCAGCAACAACTGGACTTTTAGAGACAATGCCAACAACAACTGGACTTTTAAAGACAATGCCAACAACAACCGGACTTTTAAAGACAATGTCAGCAACAACTGGACTTTTAAAGACAAAGAACAGATTCTAAAAATGCTTCAGAAATATAAGGGACTATTTGGAATTACATCAGATAACAAGGCTCAATCTGGAAATTCATCAGAGAGACAGACACATCTAGTAATACATCGGGTAAATGAAACAATTTTTTGAAAAATGTCAGAATGATAACATAATATCTGGAAATACCTCGGATTACACAATAGGGCTTCTTGAGATACGTTAGAAGAGATACTTTATTTGGAAATGCATCTGATAGGAAGACTCAATTTGGAAAAACATCAGAGAGATAAAGAGATAAAATGGAAATACTTCTGATAGGTTTTGGAAATACCTCAGAACACGACACTTAATCTGGAAAAACATCAGAGAGATAAACGCATCCAGTAATACCTCATATAGAAAGTAAAATAATTCTGGAAATTCCTCAAAAATAAAAGGGATTATCTGGAATTACATCAGATAACAAGGCTCAATTTGGAAATTCATCATAGAGACAGACACATCCGATATTACATCGGGTAAATGAAATAAATTTTGTAAAAACATCAGAATAATAACATAATATCTGGAAATACCTTAGATAACACAATAGGGGTTCTGGAAATATGTCAGAAGAGATACTTAATCTGGAAATACATCAGATAGACAAAGGGATAATTTGGAAATACTTCTGGTAGGTTCTGGAAATACCTCAGAACTCGAAACTCAATCTGGAAAAACATCAGAGAGATAAACACATCCGGTAATACCTCAGATAGAAAGTAAAAGAATTCTAGAAATGCATTAGAATTGCAAGGGAATATCTGGAAAACAATGATATAACATAAAGAGGGTTCTGGAAATACGTCAGAATACAAAACTCGATCTGGAAATACATCAGAGAGACAAAAGAAACAATATGGAAAATCATCAATGAATAAAAGAGGTAAATTCTAGGAATACATCAGAATTAAAAGACTCAAAAAATAGGTATTCCAAAATTTCATCGGAGAGTGAAAAACGAATTCTGGAAACGCATCAGAATTTCCAGGGAATATATGGAATTACATCAGATAACAAGGAGAGGGTTCTGGAAACACGTCAGAATACAAGACTCAATCTGGAAATACATCAGAGAGACAAAGGAAACAATCCGGAAATTCATCGGAGAATAAAAGAGGTAAATTCTGGGAATACATCAGAAATAAAAGATTAAAAAAATAGGTATTCTGAAATTTCACCGGAGAGTGAAAAACGAATTCTAGAAACGCATCAGAATTTCAATGGAATATCTAGAATTACATCAGATAACAAGGAAAGGGTTCTGGACATACGTCAAAATACAAGACTCAATCTGGAAATACATCAGAGAGACAAAGGAAACGATCCAAAAATTCATTGGATAGGGAAGTGAGAAATTGACTCTCATGAGCAAACATCTGTTTTCGGTAAGTGCCAACTAAATTGGACTTTGAAAATGCATGTGAAAATAGGAAGATGGTTTAAGGGTTCCAAAAATAAGCTGGCCATAGAGGTCGAAGGATATAGGATTAACAACAAGACCTGGGTTAATGCAAAATAAGCGTGAAGTGCACTTCATCTATGCATAATTAGATTTTGCTTTTATGCATGATATGAATGATCGTGATATGCAAATTTTGACTCTATGCAGACTAGGAGTTTACGGAGACTCTTTATGGAGGTTCTGATTCCTCAACACCAGGGACTCAACCAAATGTCCTGTGATTGATGCTACTAAGGGAAAAATTCACCATTCTTGACAATTGTATTTGATCAATGAATCATTCCAGAGTATTGTTAGGTTGTGCTAGAATGATTTCTCGACACTCATTTCAAACTTAAGAGCTGCTGATGCATTGCAGGTTTTGAAAAACTTTAAAAACATGGAGAAGACTTGCCCCTCCGTGGCTTATCTTGCCCTAATCAATGGGTCTTTAAAGACATTCTCCTCATAAGGAGCTTGGAAACGATCTGTCATAATATGACCTTGAAATGGTTGCCCTAGTGCTTGAATATTTGCAGTTTGCCCTTTATTAACCAACTCTTGGAATGGGCAACTTCTGATTTAGACTTATTAGAGAATTGGACTCATTGAGCTCTTTCTGGTAGCTTGCCCTAGTTTGAGTATCGAAGATACTTCTTTAATTAGCCGACTCTTGAGGTGACTGATTTGACTATTGCTCAAATTAATTTTCCCCTGTCTAAACTCCTTTCACCAGATCAAGTTCCTCAACTGGCTGCATTTGTTGGGATTCCTTTAATGCTAAATTGACTTGCAAATGTCATTGTTTAATCAAAATTGGCCATTTTTAATGCAGCATTCATGCAAATTTTGAAATCAAAATTTTTTATTGATATGATAATGATAGACAGTGGAACGGGTCAATGATCAAAATACAAAGTGGATCTAGCCATTCACAAGATAAAAGATGACATGATTAACACAAATGATTAGCAAAGATCGTTAGGTGTCAGGTTAACGTAACCTTGTTGTAATATGCTTTCAAAATAAACCTTGCCTCAATTAGGCCTTTTAAGGGTTGTAATGTGGCTTGGTTCACGATATTTTTGAAACAAAAGGATATAAGGCTCAAAATTTAATTTTAACCCACCCCTTCTTCACCATGCACTCCAGTCCTACGTTCAGTTATTAACACACACATTCAACTTTCAAGAGGGTTTAATGGTGTTGTGGTAAGGATGATGATTCAAGATTTATTGAAATGGCAGTCTCCTTATTTTGTATTTTTTTTTTGTTTTTGTGAGGATTTGATGACCTCATTTGATGTTTTTTATACCTAATTTTGTCTGGACCAGTTTTTTGAAGCTTTTGGTCCACCGGGATGCCCTAATTTTTTCCTAAGTCATCTTTGTGGTATTAGACTTAGCGGGCTTTTTACATTTTTTTTAATTTTTGCTAAAAGGTTGTGACTGCCATTTTATTGGTGGATGAGGATCAACGAATATAATTCCTCTTGGATTTTCACAACTTCTCCGACACTTTATGGTGTGTGCGAAAGATAACATGTGGTTGATCCTCTATGTTGGGTGTACAGATGGACAAATACTCTTGAAGATTGAATGCATAGTCAAACTATCTAAACACAACTACCCTGCCTCTGGTTAAGCTTAAGGGTTTTTAATTCGAAAAAAAAAACAACTTCTAGGCTCAAAGTGGTTGACTAGGGATTAACTCCTTATCTCTTCAGCGTTTGGGGGATTTGAAACAATGCCTTACATCATCGGAAATGTCTTATTCAAAAGCATACCTACATCAATTTTAGGTATCTGCTTTTCATCATTCTCCTTCCAATCTTTGTTAAAACAACAGTTTGTTAAAGACAAGTGAATATATATATTTTTGACATAAAAATGAAAGAAAACAAGTGAATACGAATGGATTAATTCAAAAGATGCATAAACATTTCATTAATATTACCAATTCAAAGAAACAACAATTCTTAAAAGCAAATACACAATCAACATGCAAAGAAATTACAAAAGGAAATGCTGAAGCAGCCAAATGATTGCCAACATTGACTTCAAAAAACAATTGATTCTTGCTTCACTTTCCATGTCCCGGGAGAAGTTTGATTCCAACATTTGGTCCCACACCTTTGATGCTCAAAATCTTGTTGTCGATTAGCTCTTGAACCTTTGCTTTCAGAGGATAACATCCTTCCAACGAATGCCCTGGTGCTCCCTCGTGAAACTTCTAATGCGCATTAGGGTCATACCCAGGGGGTATGGCTCTGGTATCGGGGGAAGAAACCTAGTAACAATCATACCCTTCTACATCAGAGATGGGAATAGTTGATTGTATCTCATAGGGATTGGTTCGAAATTAGTTATTTCCTTTCTATTGCGGTTTTGATTGGCTGGTGCATTGCTGATACCCTTGAGCGAAAGGTTGTTGATAAGGAGGAGCTACTTGCTGATAATTGGGCGCCATAGCAACTACATAGGGTGCTGACCAAACTGCATGAACGAGCTGTTTATAAACAAATTGTTCTTGTTTCCTCTTCCACAAATGGCTTCTTCTTCGATTATCAGACACAACATTTGTCTCACCTTCCTTCTTTTTCTAAAAAAAAATCAGAAAACTTTTTAACATTGTTGTCATTATAAGTTCCAGCAGTATTTGTCATTTTCCCATTCTTCAAACTAAGCTCAACTTTAATGCCTATAGCGACCAAATAAAAAAAACTTGCAGACACACTGCCCACCATTGTCTCATAGAATGTTGGTTGTACGCTATCCATAAACCAATCGACTAACTCTTTTTCTGCCAGAGGTGGCTCAACCTGAGATGCCATCTCCCTCCAATGTTAGGCATACTCTTTGAACGAATCGTTGTCTTTATGAGACACGTTCAACAGTTGTCTCCTATCGGGAGCCATGTCCATGTTGTACTTGTAGTTCTTTATGAAAGCATCAGACATGTCTTGAAAGCAACGGGTGCGACTTTAGTCGAGACTTAGGTACCACTTAGAGGGGGCACCCTTCCAGCTGTTTTGAAAGCAGACGATCATGAGCTTATCATTTTTAACATGGGAAACCATTTTCTGGTAGTACATGACAAGACGACTCTTAGGGAAAGTGTGGCCTTCGTATTTGTCAAGCTCGAGGGTCTTGAATTTTGCAGGAATTACAAGACCGGATACAAGATACATCTCCCTAGTGGTAGTACCAAAAACTTGGTTGCCCTCCATTGCCCTCAGTCTCCTCATAATAGTCTAAACATTCTCTTTAATGCCCCTTATATCTTCATGTCTTTCTTCTTCCTTATCGGACATGTCTGGAGCATGTTGTGGATCTTCAAAGTAAGGTTGCATGTGCGTATGAATGGTTGGAGGTGCATAAGTATGAACCATATGGTAAACCTTAGTGGCTACTAGTAGAGGAACAACTTGCTGAGTGGATTGCACTATAACAGGGGTTACTTAAGCATGAGGTGTGAAGCTGGGTGGCAGACTAAAGGAGGCCATGTTGCAGGTATTGTCCTTGTAGGTTGGGGTTCAAGCATTGGACCAACGATTTCTGAAACGACTATTGGTTGCGTATCCATCTCGGCCTTGATGGCTTGTAGCATTTCCAATATCTAACCTACGCTCCCTCGTAAGTCCTTAAGTTCTAAGCTGACTCTCTCCAACTCTTGCTCTTGTTCTGCCATTCTTTGACGAGATTGAGCTCTAGTGTTATACTGGTGTTGAGGACTCAGTGTGGAACTAGAGGAAGGCAATGGGATGGGCTTTTTTTATTTTATTTGAAGAATGACATGGATGCATGGATGTATATATATGGATACATTTTTGTGTGCAAAGCTCTTAGTTATCTCAGTTATTTTCAAAAGTGCTTCTTCTTTTTGTAGTTATTTTCAAAATCTCAAATTCCTGAAACAAATGTGAGATAACTAAGAGCTTGTTTTTTACTATGCATATGTGATGCATGTGGATGAAATGAAATGTTTTTTTTGTATGCAGGTTCAAAGGTTCGAGGTAACGGATGAATTTTGGTTGCTTTTTTAAACAGGTTCTCACCGGGTATGATCTAAGGAAACGGCACCCCATAGTCATATATTCACATGAATGTTTTCCGCCCACGGCAACTACATGCTGGTCTTCCACTCCATCAAATGAATCTATTCTGGATGAGATCTTCGTACCGACCCCTCGATATCTACCTTTCAGGGGGCCGCACTACCTGACCATCGTTCCTAGTAGGCCAAGGGTTAAAGGTTCTTAGAGTCATGGATGCTTATCCAAACATCAAGGCCAACGACAAATACATGTCGAGCTCCAATATTCTCAAAGGATCTACTCTAAGCGAGCTTCTCATGCCGACACTAACGAGATCTAAATCTCGTGGACCCGCACTACTCAACCAATGTTCTATCTTATATTTTTACTCAAAGCTCGGGTATTGAGCCTTTCCCTCAAGGTTTTGCAATCAGAAATCCAAGTATGAAATATTCAATCACAATATAACAATATAATTATATAACAACAATAAAACATAAGATAAAAGAAAATCCAAACAAATAGACAGACGGAAACACACACAAAACCTAACTAGGCTTAACTCACTTAGGGATATGTGATCCCCAGCAGAGTCACCATCTTTCATACATCAAAAAATGAGAACAACCTAGCAAAGCACAATCCCACACTCGCGGGATGGACTTAACAGAGTCGCCACCAATCTTTATTTATTCCCATAGAGGGAAAGGGAAAATATCGAATAAAACCCCTAAAAGAAAGTTAAGGATATGGTCATCGCAACCAATATCAGGGTTCGGGAGTCGGTTACGCAAGGGGGAGGTATTAGCACCCCTTCACGCCCGTTGTACTCAACGGGAACCATTGGGTTAGTTGTGCGTGTTAGTGTTTGTTAAGGAATTAGGCTTCTCAAGTTATTAAAAGGGGAAAGAAAAGAGAAAGGGGACCTAAAGGTTTTTATTACTAGGGGGCTCGCCAAGACTTCGCAATCTCGTGCCTACGTATCCTCATAGTACAATGAGGAAATCAGAGCATTCGTAGTTTGGGGTAAAAAAGTTTGTTTGTTGGTCGATTTTAGCGAAATCTATCTTGTATTAATCGACGAAAAAAATTGTTTTACCCAAAATAGGTGAGGAGCGGACGTTTACACCACATTGAATAGATTTGCAAATCACATTCACGCCACTTATCTCAACTCAACGCTTGTGGATGAAGCATCGCTTTGCATCGTCTTAAGACGAAATGTCTTTCTTTTTGGAAGAGGTTTTAGGTTGTGGCAAAAGGCAAAATTTTTTTAATGGGTTTGATGTGTTTTAGGGTCGATGAGAGAGTTCGAACAAGCGAGAACTACATCTTGTGTCCTTACTCTCGGGAGAACATTGACTACACCCCGCTCCTTTTTCATCTTTATTGTAAAAAAGTGTTTTAAGCATTTTTAGATGTTTTTTGAAGTTTTACTAGGAAAATCGGCTTGACGTTGGATCAAGCTTTTATTCATGATTATGAAAGGGTTTGAAGTGATGAGAAGTTTTGAAAATGGTTTGAGTGTGAAGTGGAAATGGTTGATGGTGATGCATGAAGCAATCGACTTACTAGTTGGGTTATGGAAATGAGTTGAATGGTGATCAATTGGTGTTGACCAATGTTTTTGAAAATGAAACTTGGTGTTGATCAAGTTCTTTGATTTTTTTGAAATATTAATTTTATTTCTTTTTTTGGTTTTTTAATTAATTAGTTAATTTCCACCTAAATGAGAACAACAAAAACAAAGAGATAAAAACAATTACCACCAATGATGGGGGATACAATTGTTGACAATTAGAGAAATATAATGAAATGCAATAAAACTAGCTAAACAATATTATTAACACAGGTTAAACAACAAAATAATAAATTAAAAGAAAAAAATAAATAAGATGTAAAGCTAATAGAAACACACCATGAACTTAAAACATATTACGACTATTTTTTTGGATTTTTTTAAAATTAATACTATTGTATTTTTTTTACATTAAAAAAAAAGTCTTATTATATTTTTTTTAATATTTTTAAACATCTAGAAAAACTAAATACCTAAATTAATGAAAAAGTCAATAAATTTAAATCCTTATTTTTTGAAACAAAATCTATTATTTTAAAAAAATTCTTTATTAAAATAAACATTAAGTTACTACATTATAAATAAATAAGAATAAGAGAAAAATAACAAAAAGTAAAGAAAACAAAACATTTTTGTTATATTTGTTATTTAAAAAAATCTAATTTAAATTCTAAAGGATAAAAAAAAGTTGAACAAAATGGACCTGAAGATTTTATTAGTAAGAAAAGGTGAGGAAGGCCCAAAATGGAAATAAAGAGAGGAAATGAGAGCCCATGGATCTGGTGGGGCGCAGGGTTCAGGGCTGGGTCGACCCAGTTCAGTTTTGTTCAAGGCAAGGCAAAGGATAACCAACAACCCTAGAAACACTCTTTCACGGCCAAACGATCTATTTGCAGAAACAACGAAAAAAACTCTCACACGACCCACAATTGAAATGCAAAATTTAAAGGGAAGAACAAATCGAAATAGTATACTCTCTCCCCTATCTCTCATGGCCGAGTTTCATTCCTTCTCGCTCACTCGATTTCAAATATTTTCATTCAGTTTCAAAACGCTCTCTCGATCTCCCTCTTAATTTGAAACCAACATTTTCCATCATGCCAAAACCAAAACATTCATACGAAAATTCAAACCCCCACAAAAAATCTAAAAAAACCTAAACATGATGAACGCAGCCACTGGCCAACGATTTCTCATGATCAACCAAAGTGAAACAAAAGCGGATGTGAATCAATTAGAAGCAGAAACACACTAAATATAACATGAATCAAGCAGCAACATACATACCCCCTTGCTCCCCATAATCACATACCCTATTTTTCATCTGCATCAATGTTAGTGTTAAGAAGCCAGCACCAAAAAGAAAGCTTACTAATGAGTAACTAATGAGTAACAACACAATAGTTTTTTTTTTGGTTTTTCTAATGTGTTAGATTTGTCAGTGATTTTTGAAAATTAGAGGTTTGTTTTCTTTGAATTTTTCATGGCTCCCCTTAGGTGTTTAGTATGAGAGTTAATGGTTATTTTTCAAAAAAAAATATCCTCCTTTTGCTATTCTCTGATTTTTGTTTTCTGATTTTATAGTCACATCCTTGTTATTAATTTTGAAATTTGTTTTCTAGATATGATAAGAAATAGTGATGAGATTATTTAACTTTCTTGATGTTTAGAGGTAGTTTCATCAAAATGGTGTATTTCCTTGTTATGTTGCTATTGCCATTTCCATGCCTTTCCTTATTGACCTTTGTTTGGTAGTAATTAAGGTTAATTCCGCTATGAATTTACAGGTACAAAATTGGTGGAAAGAGACCTCTCAAAGGACCAGACAAAACTCCTTTTTTTGATTTTTTGTAATTGATTTTTTTTGTAATATAAAATAAAATAAAAAAAATGCAAATGTTAATTTGTGTAATTTTTTTATGGATTATTGTAATAATAAAAAGCTATTTAATTTTTTTTGTCATTTTTATGATTTAAAAATTAATGTAAAACTTTTTTTTTTTATTTTGTTAAAAAAAATTATGATATAAAAAAAAAACATAAAACAAAACTAATTTTTTAAAATTGAAAATGGATAATAATAATAAATAATAATAATAATTAATAAATAAATAAATAAAACCTAACTATAAGTGTGACAATTTATTTATTATTTAAATCTAAATAAAAGTAAACAAATAAAATTACTACTCTTTTTTAGAATTTTATTTTACTTTAAAAATGATAAACAAAGCTAATTATTATTTTTACTACTTTCAAACAAAACACAAACATATAAATACCTTTGTTAAGGTTTAATAACAAAATGTTAACAAGACAACACTAAACAAGACTTACTGATTTTTTTTGAAATGAAATGCAATTCTACTATATGAATGGTATGTCATACGTGTATGCATGAGTAAAACACACACAACTAATTATAGGAAAAGTCATGATATCCATAAAAGTCGTGTTATCTTACTCTAAGAATGAGTTGAATTTAACAAAAGTAGCACAAACCATGGTTACCTAATCCCTGATCATTGAACTTATGCATGGAAGATCTCTATGACCAAATTTAATGGTTATGAGAAATTATGCAACATGGGACACTAATGAAAATGAATTAGGTGGGGGAAAATTTTGGGGTATGACAATTGCCCCTATTTAAATATCTTTACCATATATCATGAGTGATAATGATCCTCGTGATATCAGGGTTAAAGATATTTAAATACAGAAGACCAGAATTTTGCCCATAGATGCAATGACATGTTATGCTATGGACTGACGAAATTCTCTTTTTTTGGTTTGCTGGGAATATGATGTGAAATGAAATTGACCATAGCATGATTTTTATGATGGATGATTGATACACATATGAGAAATGATGGAGACATACGATAATAGTGATCCACAGGAAATGTCAAAGACAATGTTTTAAGACTAACTAGGGATGACAAATTGCTCGGGAAAAAGACATTGGAGAATATTCAAGGTGATTTATCATACAGGTTCAGATATGACTTGAAGAAAGTTAAAATGTATCTGACAGCTCTGGAGTCTTCTTATTAGAGGATAACCCACACAAACAAGACATTCTTCTCACTAGAAGATCATCCACATAAACAAGACATTGGAGTCTTCTGACTAGATGATCATCCACACAAAACAATACTATGACTACTCTTTATGAAGAAATCAATCAAAACAAACATCATTGGAGTTTTCCAATAAGAATAACTTCCAAGCTTCTGGAAATTCCTTAAAATGAAGAATCATACATGATCTTCTAGGAAACATCAGGTATCAGATCTATTATATATAATGTCTCTTTCAGTGGAAATTATACAAATATTTATGGGTGAGGCCTGGGTTGCCCCATAAAACATATGGGTAATTTAATCATTTAACATATATCTAATCAATATTTCATTTTTACATGTACACTTGTCAACTTATAAGTGACTTCATACTATAATGGATAATTTACCCATCTTTTTGGTATCCTAGAAAAAACCATATATATGTTATTTCTAACATGCTAGAATTTGTGATTTTTAAAGTTTTTAATGTAAAAATCATCCTTTTAAAGCTCCTGAAAATAAAGAGATTGTATAACATCTTCCTATAATATCTTGAATAAAATACAATTTAGGCTGGGCAATTCATGATAGTCCTGTCATTGTAGTCTGTAAAAATATTTTTATAAATTATTAAGCTAACTCTTTAGGATGACATCTTCCTATAATTAGGTTGTTTGATAAATCAAAAAATTAAAACAAAATCCTAAAATATTAAATAGGTAAAATTAAGCTTACCAATAAATCGGTAAAAAATATTAAAATTAGAAAATACTATTTTAAAATTTAAAGATAGAATGACAAAATTATAAATAATTAGAAAATAGAAAGACAAAAAGTGTTTTTTAATCTTTAGTAAAAAAGAGGTACATTCAAACTTTATCATTATATATGGGTAGACATGGATATAAACAAACTAATCAAATGAAACTTGAAAAGAAAGATATAGTTTAAGCCCCACAATGGCACCCACCCTAACATTTCTTGTCTGCACTTTATATTGGTGAGGCATATATTTTCTCTACCGTGGGATGATCCACAAACCATGTGAATTTAGACAAGTAGTAAAAATTATATGACATCGTAACTGTTGGATTTCTGCCACAATTATGCTATTTGCATTATAAATTTAGCTTAATTATTTAATGCTGGAAAATAATACAAAATAAAAAATTCAAGAGAAAGGGAGAGAGAAATAACATAGAGGAAAATTTGAGAAAAGAAAGCAGAATAAAATCAATAAGAGTTTCGTTGATTAATAAATTGGGAAGTTACAATTACCATGGTTAGTACCTATCTTCACTATGACTTTTCACTTCAATCACTTCCCTCTCTTCTCTTTCTTTTCTCCACCTCTATTACTCCATCTCTTTTTTCCTCTCTCCACTTTCTGCATAATTTCATTCCCATATCTCTCTCTCTCCCCTTTAATAAGTTCTTCTCCCTCTCTCTCTCTCTCTCTCTCTCTCTCTCTCTCTCTCTCTCCTGCAAAGTCCATTCTCCTTCCAACCAAAGCTTCAACCCTTTTTCTTCAGATTTTTAGTAAGTTATGCAAGTTCAATCTTTCTTCTCAACTCCATTTTTTTCTATTTTTATGTTCTCCATCCATTAATGTTTTTTACTTCCATTTTCCTTTGATTTGTGTCGTTTTTCATTCAATGTTCAAGCCTCAAAGATCCAGACATCTCAAAGCTGAATATTGTGAAGTTGAGCAAGATATTGAAGTCTTGACGGTATTTAATTTCATGAGCATTAGAAACCAATACCATGTAAGTGATCCTTCTTCTTCTTCATATTCTTCTTCCCTTATTTTCTTCATTATGTGAAAATAAAATGCAATGCATGTTGATAGTCTTAAGCATGTTTGTTCCGATCACTTGTTTGAACACATTATATTAGCTTTTGATTTTGATGGTGTAGCGTGCGGTTTTTTCTGGTGACGCGACCACCTTACCGCAAATTAGAATTGGGAGCTACTTTCTGATTTCTGTATTTATCATATGAAGCTGGTTAAGGATGGGGAAGATATCTTAAACTAACCCTGTAACACCCCAAAATAATTATAATATTTATTTAATTGAATTATTATGATTATTTGGTGTTTTGGTGAATTTTGGTGAATATTGTGACGCTTGTTGACTTTGAATGGTGCTGTGGGGGTAGCCTTAGGTTAAGGGAACATTGAGGTGTCTTAGAAGTAGTAATTAAATTAAGATTTATTTCGTTAGTAATAATAGTAAGATAATGTTTAATAATTAGATTATTTATTATTATTATTATTATTATTATTATTATTATTATTATTATTATTATATTATTATTATTATTATTAGGAGTACCATTAAGGGTAAGACGGCAATATTGAGGAGTTTAATTGAGGATAACACAGGTAAATCATGATTAGGGCCCAAAAGAGAGGTTTAACAAAAAGAAAATAGGGAATTAGGAGAATTAGTCTGTGCAACCCTAAGAAGTGAAGAGAGAGCTGAGGAAAGAAGGCTAAAACACATAGAACAATAAGATCAACCGTAGAACCTGAAAAGAAGAATCTTTGCTAGAAAATTTGAGGTATGGGGGGTTAATCTGGGTTCATATGTTTGATATGGATTTAAGGTAGAGTAGTTTTATGTGTTATGTGTTTTATGATGAATTTCCGTGTGCTGAATCTGTGTGAATTTTCGTGTATCTGTGTTGGTCGATTTCTGATATGAATCTGGTATGTGTTGCTGTAAATTCTTTGAAATTCGTGTGAATGATTTCTGTTGCTGTGATGAACATGTAAATAAACCAGATCTGAAATCAAAGGTGAGATTAACGAATTAGGACTTAATAATTAGGAAGAAATTGATGAGAATGATGAAGTAGGATAAAAACGTAGACCTGTGATGAATCGAAACTGGTTTGAGTCTGATTTTGGAAGATCGAGGTACTGGAATGGGAAGGTTTTCGTTCAGATGCAAATTCTGAGTTTTGGAGTATTTTCAGGCAATACGCGTAACAGGGGAGGCATTATGCGTAAGAGGGGACATTCCCAGGGTGGTACGTGTAGCATACGCACCCGTCCCCAGGGCCAGCACGACCCTCTGCCAGTATGCGTAGGATACGCGTATGAGAATGGAGGTAATACGCGTATGGGATGGTAATACGCATATGGGAAGCTGAGGAGAAGAGGCATACGCTTATGGGGTCCTTGGGAAAGGTGCATTACGTGTATGGATTAGCCATTACGCGTAATGGGAGTCTAAAATGGGAGTCTAAAGCGGAATTTTGAGAGGGAAACCTCTCTGGTGATACGCGTAATAAGGAGGGCATTACGCATATGGGAGGCCTGGGCAGGTGGCCCTACGCGTATGATACGCAGGCCAGTGGGCGAGGAAGTAATCCATACGCGTATGGGGAATGGCCGTACGCGTATGGACATAACTGTTGGCATATTTTCCCGTTTTTACGATTTCTGTCCCAATTTCGCTTGTGATGCGGATGCTTTGAGACGTAAGGCTATGGTGAGGTAATAAAACCTGAGTAAACTAGTGATGAAGATGAATGGGATAAAATTAGGAATTTTTATGTGACGAGCATAAGATGACGAATTGTGAGGTATAGTGACAAATTTTGACGAGTGCGACTTGGTGTTATATAATGATGTTTGTTTGATGATGAATCATGAATGATGATGCAATTATGACGATTTTATGATGATGATTATTATGACAATTTGCATCATGCATTCATGGCATAGTTAGGACTCTGGTCCATTTGGTGGCTTCAATCTCATTGTGTGGATTGAAGTGTTTTATGACGTGCTCCGGTTCTTGTGCAGAATCGATCCTATTGGTGGGGATCTTTGGAGGGTGATGGCCTAGTGTCCATCAATTATGATGAATTGGTACCACATGCATGAGTCTATGATGTTACATTTGCATATTGTGTGGTATTGAATTTTATTGATGAAATTGATGTATTACTGATGTTTGTGAATGATTTGACGATGTTTGTGCTTATGCTTTATCTTTTTCTTATATCTTATATATTGATTCGTGATTACTCACCCTGCCTGTTTAAATGTTACCTCCACATGGGTAATATGCAGGTGATCAGGCTTAGCTTTTTTGGCGCTTGAAGATTTAACTTTTGAAGTATTTTGATTTCTCCGTCGATTAGAGGATCTTGCTTTGATATGTAACATCGGGTCGGGGCGTTTGAGTCGAACGATTTATGTTCTTTTGTTTTGTTGGCACGATGTTTTCATAAGTTTATTTTAAGAAGTTTTTGGATTATAAAAGTGTTTCTTTAAAGTTTGATTTCCACTGCGTGATGTTTAAATAAATTCAAGATGGTAAAACCCGTGTTACGGGGCAGGTGGTTATTTGATGTTATGTGACAAAATGTGGCGCCCTTTTGGGACTTTACTCTGATTAAATTGTTGTTTTTATTCGTGATGATTTTTGGGTAGAAAAGGGTGTTACAAACCCTGCACGCAAATGTTTTCTTTAACAAATGCTAAGAGATCAGGGATCGAGGTCTGGTTATACAAAGAGAAGCTATTAACACCCAGTGTATCTATGGTAATCCATAGGAACCTTCTTTTGCATGTATTTCTGTTAACTTGAAATGCTTTCTTGTGTTTATCAGTTGTGGATTGGGAATGTTTCTCCTTTGGGAGTGCTGAGAGAATGTTTTGGTTGTTTTTGGGAAGGTACTAGACCTAAAGTTTTTGATTTATGTGCTCACTAAGATTTTGCAATCTTATGCCTACGTATTCCCATAAAGAGATTCGGGAAATCAGAGCAATCGTAGTTCCTCCTATTCTATGGGAGGAAAGATATTTGGTGTCTTGTTCAAAGCCCAAGATTGAAGCTATCAGAGTATTTGTGTCTTGTTTAAAGCCCAAGATTGAAGCTATCAGAGTATTTGTGTCTTGTTTAAAGCCTAAGATTGAAGCTAAAAGGGTGACTGAGAGAGAATTTGTCATGTTTAAAGGGAGATATTTCACCTATTCATCACAAATGTTGAGAAATTGGCTATAAGGGAAATTACTTTAACTGGGATATGAGGAATCCAACAATGCCATAATTTCCTTTATAAGAGAGCTGTCACGAAGGAATAAAGCTTTAACTCAGTGTAGAGCAATGCCACTTTTTCCTTTATGAATCTTTCATGCCAAGAGAGGGACATTGGCTTGGATGTGAGGAATCTATAGGCTTGCCACTTATAGATATTAGATGAAAGAGTAGTTTTAGCCAGAATAAAGGAGGGACTCCAGCTTGGAATTTGAATCAACAAGGTTGAAGCTAAAGGAAACTGACTCCACTGGGGAGGGTTTTATCTATCTTGTACAAAGCCCAAGATTGAGGCTGACTGAGGAAGTTCTTATATGAAGCCTAAGAGGAGGCTATCCTTTACTGAGGATTTATGGAAATCCAGGAGCAGGTCCAAATTATGTTGGGGGATCCAAAGGGATTTACTCTTACTGGGAATTTGAGCAGACTTGATTTACCAGATTCCTTGAGGATCTGATTATGTTGAGGATTTGTTGATCGTCAGTTGACCCTGGCTGGGATGTTTAAGGTGAAAATTTAAACCTTGTTGGGTGTCAGGGGAGTTTAAAGATGAGTTTGAAAACCTTAAAGGTTTTAACTCTTCTGGAGACTGGTGTATTGATAGAGTGATCAAGGCTTTTCCTATGCTTTTAGGAAACTTGAGGGTCTCTGGGTGTTAAGTCCAAAGGAGCCTATAATAAGTGAGACTTTCCAAGTCTATTTGAATGAAGCCCAAGAGGAGGCTGAGACTGTCCAAGTATCTCAAAAAGTGATAGGCTCTGGTGTAGAGATGGATCTTTGTATGATGCCCAAGAGAAGGCTGTTGGTTTAAGGGATGAAGATCAACCCTAGAATGGTATGATGTTCTGAAATTTTGACTCTCCTGGGGATTGAACTAGTAGAGATGACTAATTTCTATCATATGCTTTTAGGAAGCCTATGGGTCCTTGTACTAAGCCCAAGAGCAGGCTGGGGAACTTCTAAGAAGCCTGTTGGTCCTTGTACTAAGCCCAAGAGGAGGCTAGGGATGCTTTTAGGAAGCCTGGTGGGTCCAAGCCTAAGAAACGTTCAAGAAAGGTTTCACCGGGAATTAGTCCTTTCTCTACTGAACAGTTCTAAGGTTTGAAGAAATTCAAAAGAGGTTTCACCGGGAATTAATCCTCTCTGGGGAAATGAATTTCTTATATACATATATTTCTAAGTTTTGACAGTCTTGAGAAAAGTTTCACCGGGAATAATGCCTTTCCCTGTTCCATATTGAATAAGCCTAAGAGGAGGCAAACTGTATATGGAATTTCCCATGAGGGAACTAGTTATGACTAAGTTAGAAAGTAATCTCTGGTTTGACCTATGTGTAGACCTAACTGCTGGGGAAATTCTAAACAAATATGCACAAGAATATATACAAATAAATGAATTGACAGGTATATAAACAAGTATGCAATAAAAGATGTTGGGTCTTACACTATCAAAAGAGGCCCAAGTGTATTGTGATTGATTATATGATTTTCACTGTATGATTAGGGTTTCAGGAAATTGAAGTAAGTTTTGAGAAAACTTTGAATTTGAATTTGAATTAAAAGAAATTTGTTTGAAAGGAAAGAAATGTTTGGGACTTATAACTCAAAGAGATACCCAAGTGGTCTAAGAGCAGTTTCACCAGGAATAATGCTCCTTTTAGTACCAGTTAAAAACAGACAGATGATTTTGAAAACAGAGGTATGGGGCTTAAAACTCAAGGAGAGGCCCATGGAAGTTGTTTATTGTTTAAAACATAGTTTTGTACAAAAAGATTAGGGCTTATACTCAAGGAGTGGCCCAGATGACTTATTTGAAAACATTGATCGCACTACGACACTGAAAGACGTTGTGGGACTTATACTATAGTAGAGGCCCAAAAATTTGTTTTTGTACAAAGAAGGGTTGTGTCTTACACTCTAATAGAGGCCCAAAAGTGTTTGTGAAGAAAGAATAATGGGGCTTATACTCAAGGAGAGGCCCAAATGATTTATTTGAAAAGGCAACGATCGCGCCGTGATTTTGAAATTCACATAGGGACTTATACAATGACTGGGGCCCCAAAAATTATTTACACAAAAGGATGGGTCTTACACTCTACAAATAGGCCCAAAAGGTTATTTTTATACAAGAGTTGGGGCTTATAGCTCAAGGAGATGCCCAGTTGAAAAACAGCGATCGTACCGTTTATTTTGAAAATCGTATCAGGACTTATACAATGACCGAGGCTCAAAATTATGTATTTACAAAGGGGATGGGTCTTACACTCTACAAAGAGGCCCAAAAGTGTTTCAAATGAAGTTTGAAAAATTAAAATTAAGGAAAACTCTAATTTTAATTAAAAAAAATAATTTTTCAAAGAAAATTAAATAGAAAATGATATAAAATATCAAATATATTTAAAAACAAGTTGTGAACTTTGGAAAATGTTTTGAAAAATAATTTTATCTTCATATGAAAGTGTGAAATTCATTTGAATTTGAAAAATCAAGAGGAAAATTTCATTAAAAATGTTTAAAAACAATTAAAATGAAATTCTATACAAAAATTCAAACTATATTAAATAAATAATATAAATTTGATTTTTTTTTGTAGAATAAAATATTTTAAAATTTTTGTGAATTTTTAAAAAAAGAACCAATAAAAAATGATTAAAATTGAGAGAGAAATTAATTTTTGAAATCAATTAAGAAAATAACTCAAAAATTCAAAAATTCAAAATAATTTGAAAAAGGCGCCAACAATCACCTTCTTCTTCCTCGTGCCCGCGCCATGGATGATTTGCAAAACCTCACTTTTCTCTCTGATTACTCAATGATTTTGCATGATTCAAATATCAATCTCACTCATTTTTGAACAAGGATTCCAATGGTACCAATTAATTGCATTTATATTAAGTGTGGAGTGAGAAATCAAGTGATGAACACATGAACCCTAATTTCTACAAGAACACTATGAAATCCTATACACGATAGCTACAAAGCAATTGATTGAGGGGAAACACTCTACATAAGTGCAGAGACATGTTTGTAACTTGAAAACACATTTATGATGCATGGATCATAGAGTTTGAGAGTGTCAGGCTTACCTCTGCAAGAGAGAATCAAATCCTCAGTTTTAGGTGTTACAGAAGTGTTTTGATGATCTGGACAGCTTCCTTGGACCTCAAGTAATGTGTTGAGATGCTTGGAATTGATTGGAAACACCTTGAACTTATTGTGGTACCTCAACTGCAAATAGGCCTGAGTTGGATTTGGAGCTTTGTGATTCTGAGGTTACAGATGTGTGGGAAGTATTCGAATAGCTCACAATATGATGTATATGATGTGTCTACAACATTGGTTTTGATAGAATTTCTTTTTATTCCAAAATTCGCATGTTACTTGAACAGGAAGCAATTTATGGTTTTTTGAGAGTGAAATGAAGATAAGTGTGTGTTGTTATGCTTTGGTGTACTCAAACTGACCAGAAAGGGTCTCTATTTATAGTAGAGCAAGTTTTTTTGGGAGCAGTAGTGATTGGGGGCTGGATCACCCTATTATCCATTGAGTTTTGTCATGTAGCCAAAGTCTCCTCTAGCCATTGACTTGAGTCAATCTTGCAGGCCTATGGTCTTATGATTCTTGGACTAATCTTGACTCATTTGCAATATTGTGGACTGATACATCCTAGCTCTATGCATCCATTCAATGCTTCATGACAAAGTTGGAGTTTTTGGAAATGAACCTTGAATGCCACATGCCTAAGGGATTGGATTTTTGACTTGGTTGTCTTATGATCAGACTCTCCATCATTCATGTTGATTTGGACAGAAATACAATGCTGCAAGTGTCCAAAATTGGCTCAAGAAATCGTGGGATACAAGTTATGTACCAATGTTGTTGTATAGGCAGGGTGAAAAATGCCATTTTTGGAGGCTTATAACTTATTGCTCAAGTTGAACCATGGGAGGCTCTTGTACTTTTTGGAAATCCCCTATATCATACTTCAACTTTGATGCTTAAATTTGGTCTTGAATCATGGATCATAATGAAAAATGGCTCCAAAGTTGGGCAAATCATGAGACAGATTCTGTCCCAAATTTTTCTAAGTGTTTGAAAAGTGTCCCTTTTTCATTTTTTGTGATTTTGATCAATCCATAACTCAAAATCCATGAGGATTTAGAATATGTTGTTGTTGACAATCTTGAAGTAAGTAATGAGAGCTTTCATTTGAGCTTTGGATGGAAGAAAAAGGTTACTTGGATCACAAGTTATGGTCTTGCAAAGTTGGGTAAAAATAACTTTTTTCCATGACTTAGTGAAAATTCAAGTTTCTTAAGGTTGCCCCTTTTGCATGTAACCCCCTTTTTCTTGATTTTTCTTGATGGATGATGATCAAAACCATAATTTAACATTGTTTTTGACTTAGAGAATCCATGTTTGTCAAGAAATCCCAAAATTCAAACTTGGTCTTTTGGAACAGTTGACTTTTTGTCAGATGAATTTCAAACTTTGTGATTCCCTATGAAATCAAGTTCTTGACCTAATTAAAACCTAATGGATGGAATGCATAGATGTTTTAGAGTGTCTTGAATCATTTCCCAAGGTTTGAGATCATGTCTTGGTCAAAAGTCAAAGGTAGAGTTGACTTTTGCTCAGAAACCCTAGTTTTGGTCCAGATGAATTTGCATCTGCATATTGCTCATGAACCAAGTTCTTTGTGTCCATTTGAACTTGTAAGAGGATCAATATGAGATATTTGAGGTCTTTAAAACATTTCTTGAGGGCTTGGTTCAAGCATTGTGTCGCTCCCGAGGATTTGCATCCATGGTACAAACGCGAAAGTGGCGCGGAAAACAGAGTTGCCAGCAATGTGTATTTATCCCAGGAGAGGGAAAGGAAACACTGCGTAAACCTGAGGGAAGAGAAAGAGCATGGTCTCGCGACCAAGATAAACGGGTAAGGGAGTCGGTTACGCGAAGGGAGGGTGTTAGCACCCTACGCGTCCATCGTACTCAATGGGATCCACGCTTGTTGTCTCGATCAAAGGGTGTCGTCGTCTGGAACTCCACTGCTACTGGAAAGGAGAAGGAACGGGAACGGAAAAGAACGAAGAAATGGGGGAGAAGAGAAAAAGAAGTGACTCGATAGGACATCTCTCGTCCTATGCCTACGTATTCCCTCGTGCAATGGGAAAGTCAGAGTCAATGTAGTTCGGACACGAACTAAGGGGGGAGGTTGCTCGCCAAGACATCGACGTCTTGTGCTTACGTATCCTCAATTGGAATAGAGAGAGGAAATCAGAGCAGTCGCAGTTCGACCTAACGAGGTCGGTTAGTGTTTTTTTTATGAGCGACGTTAGATTCGCGTCCGGCAGTTAGGGTCGATGCCTGTTTACGACGAGACGGAAGTAACGTGCCCTTTTCTGAAAATGATTTGAACTTAACGATCCCGAAGGATGAAAAAGGTTTGAGTTTGTTTTTGTGTTTTTTAGACAAAAGTGGATTGAAGTTAGTTCGTAACTTACATTGCACTAAAGTCTACCATGCGGGAACGAGTGAATCGCATGGTTGCCCCCAAGTGGGACGTATGCTAAACACTCTAGAAGAGGAGGGGAGACCCCTCGTTCTTCATTTCCTACACTTAAGGCTCGAGCGCAATATTCGTTATATTTATTAAGTGTTTTAGAAGTGTTATGAGATGAGAAGAGAAGACTCAAGTCGAAAAGAAAACACTAAGGGGAAACTAAATGTTCCTAATGTTGTCATGCAAAGGTGGCCCTATGGTTGAGGTTGAAAGGGAAACGTCTACCTAAGTTAGCATGCAAAGGGGAGCCTAACGGTAATCCTACTCCAAGCTTAATCGAATATTAAGTTGGACTAGGTAGCTCTAAGGGAGTGAATCCATGACTTAAACAAGTCTTGAGATTCAAGGGAAGAGAAAGAGTGAAAGGGGCGAAGAAGAAAAGGCGAGTAAAACAAACAAGCAGCAGCTACAACATCGCCTATGCACCTGCACAGTAGTTAAAGACCAGCAACCACACCAAACAGCATTCAACAGCCCATGCACATACACCAACATATATGCACTAAGACAGCAGTGGAAAACAGGACAGCACACCATGCATTTGAAAACAAATACTCATGCAAGCAATAATTGCAAATAGACACACAAAGCACGGCAAACCAATCATAAAGGTTGCAAGCATTAAGAATGAATAACATGATCATGCTAACAATTCAAGAACAATTACTCAACAAAGTTGCACAAATCAAACGTCGATCAAAACATCATGCATAAGCAACCACGGAAGCAAACAACAACCCCGCATCACATGTCCAGTAAGTTGAGCATCAATCAAGAATTAACACGATTCAAATGTGTGTGCATCGTGTTTGCCGCATCAATTAGTCAACAACGCAAACATAAACATTTATCGATGAAAATCAAGAATCGCGTGTTGGAAAATTGTGTTCATGCAATAGTGTGAGGTGCAGCAGCTCAAGAATGATCCATAAATCATCATCATATCAATCCATAAAGTTTAGACATGAAAAGGATCTCAAACAACCAAGAAAATGCAAGAAAATCAAGTTCTGCTTCAGTGGTAACCGGTTACAGCATAACTGCTAACCGGTTACAAAGTTCAAAATAGCCTGAAAATACACAAAAAACAACAGGGTAACCGGTTAGCAGATACGCTGTAACTGGTTACACAGCAGCATAATTCAAAAATAAGTGTTCAGAATCACTTTTTAGCAGCTTATCACTCTCCAATCACCTGGATGTTAGGGCATCTCAATATGCACGAAAATACATCTCAAGACCAGCAAACACACATCAATTAACAAAAAACAACAGTCAAATCCACAATCCAATGGATCAAACACAACAAATTCAAGATCTACATTGAATAAGTTATAAATAAGCTAAAACAAGTATAGATATGAAATTTACCAACCTACAAAGCTGAGAATTGCTTTGGTGAGTGTTGATAGGCTGCAATTGATGAATCTAAGCAAGAAATTCAGAGATCCAATGCAATCTTCAAGAGAAAATGCAAAATAAATGCAATGTGGTGAACTTGCTTCAAGCTTCTCCAAAATCACTTCCAAGAACTTAGATCCAAAAGCAAAATAGTAGCAAAATCAGAATTCCTTCAAGGATTAATGGATGGATGAAGGTTTAGTTCCAAGATCAACAAATTTCAATGCAAAATTTGTTGAACTTTGATGGTGGAACTTTGAGTGGGGTTTTGGAAGGAGAGAGAAGTTGAGAGAAAATTGGAGTGAAATGTGTAGAAAATTCAGAAAAATGGATCAAAGTTATGTGAGGTTTGGAATGAATTGATTTAAATAGAAGCTATGTTAGGAATTCAAATGTGGTTTGAAGTGAGGTTTAGTGGGTAGAAATTAGGGTGAAAAGTGGATTTGGAAATGAAATGAGGAATTAGAGTAGAAGAATGATGGAAAAAATTTGAATTTGGATGGAAAATGATGAAATTGGATCAATTCTAGATCCTTCCCATACATGCACAAGCCAAGCACATGATCACTAATGATGCAAACATAATTTTTTTCAAACTGCGCCCAGAGTAACCGGTTACAGCATATCTGCTAACCAGTTACATAGTTCAAAAACCTTGAGAATTTGCTGAAAAATGAATGAGTAACCGATTAGCACATATGTTGTAACCGGTTACACAGTTCAAATTTTGAATTTTGGCGCCTTTTGGAGGGGAAGTTGGAAAAGTGGCTTTTGATAGCTGTTTTTGAACCCGTTAAACCTCCGGAACTCAAAACTTGATATTTCCACTGAGTGACACCTGAAAAGAACATAAATTCTTGCTGACACCTCGGGATATCCTGCCGTATTAATAATGTCTGATGCCGAATAACCGATCAAAAATTGACTGCCAGGGTTTCTGATCATCAAATCATCTAATGAGCAAAATAAATGCTCAAAAAGACTTTGAAAGCTATCTGTCTGGCTCTGAACACCATTGAAAATCATACTGGTACTGACAACGCCATGAGCCGCTGGAAAATACCTTGATCCCATGCTAAGAACCAATGATATGCAAGATGATAATGCATGAATGAAATGAAACATAAGCCAGTTAGAGCTAAAAGTAAGAGGGAAAATTTTGAGGTGTTACAGCTGCCCCTATTCAAACTTCTTGGATCTGAGGGTATGATAGCAATGACTCTCAGACAATCAGGATACACGGGGTTTGAATACCAAAGTAACCTGTAAATTTGCAACCTGTGGGGATGATGAAATAATGCGAATACAAGAACGGCCGAAGGCTAACTCGGGAAGGCAGACCGGCCGAAGGCGGACTAAACTGGGGATATAAGGATACTACGAGAATGGCCGAAGGCGGATTTGATAAGAAAGACCAAGCCGAATGTGGGCTTTTATAGAAAGGCTATGCCGAAGGTAGAGAAAGACCAAGCTGAAGCTGTGCTTTCAAAGAAAGACTATGCCGAAGGTAGAGAAAGACCAAGCCGAAGGTGGGCTTTCAAAGAAAGACTATGCCGAAGGTAGACTTTCAAACAAAGGATACGAGACCATGCCGAAGGTGGACTCGAAAAAGAAAGACCAAGCCGAAGGTGGGCTTTCAAAGAAAGACTATGCCGAAGGTAGACTTTCAAACAAAGGATACAAGACCATGCCGAAGGTGGACTCGAAAAAGAAAGACCAAGCCGAAGGTGGGCTTTCAAAGAAAGACTATGCTGAAGGTAGACTTTCAAACGAAGGATACGAGACCATGCAGAAGGTGGACCCGAAAAAGAAAGACCAAGCCGAAGGTGGGCTTTCAAAGAAAGACTATGCCGAAGGTAGACTTTCAAACGAAGGATACGAGACCATGCCGAAGGTGGACTCGAAAAAGAAAGACCAAGCCAAAGGTGGGCTTTCAAAGAAAGACTATGCTAAAGGTAGACTTTCAAACGAAGGATACGAGACCATGCCGAAGGTGGACCCGAAAAAGAAAGACCAAGCCGAGGGTGGGCTTTCAAAGAAAGACTATGCCGAAGGTAGACTTTCAAAAGAAGGATACGAGACCATGTCGAAGGTGGACTCGAAAAAGAAAGTCCAAGCCGAAGGTGGGCTTTCAAAGAAAGACTATATCGAAGGTAGATTCTCAAATGAAGGATAAGAGACCATGCTGAAGGTGGACTCGAAAAAGAAAGACCAAGCCGAAGGTGGGCTTTCAAAGAAAGACTATGCCGAAGGTAGACTTTCAAACGAAGGATACGAGACCATGCCAAAGGTGGACTCAAAAAAGAAAGACCAAGCCGAAGGTGGGCTTTCAAAGAAATACTATGCCGAAGGTAGACTTTCAAACGAAGGATACGAGACCATGCCGAAGGTGGACTCGAAAAAAGAAGACCAAGCCGAAGGTGGGCTTTCAAAGAAAGACTATGCCGAAGGTAGACTTTCAAACGAAGGATACGAGACCATGCCGAAGGTGGACTCGAAAAAGAAAGACCAAACCGAAGGTGGGCTTTCAAAGAAAGACTATACCGAAGGTAGACTCTCAAACGAAGGATACGATACCATGCCGAAGGTGGATTAGAAAAAGAAAGACCAAGCCGAAGGTGGGCTTTCAAAGAAAGACTATGCCAAAGGTAGACTTTCAAATGAAGGATACGATACCATGCCGAAGGTGGACTCGAAAAAGAAAGACCAAGCCAAAGGTGGGCTTTCAAAGAAAGACTATGCCGAAGGTAGACTTTCAAACGAAGGATACGAGACCATGCCGAAGGTGGACCCAAAAAAGAAAGGCCAAGCCGAGGGTGGGCTTTCAAAGAAAGACTATGCCGAAGGTATACTTTCAAAAGAAGGATACGAGACCATGTCGAAGGTGGACTCGAAAAAGAAAGTCCAAGACAAAGGTGGGCTTTCAAAGAAAGACTATACCGAAGGTAGACTCTCAAACGAAGGATACGAGACCATGCCGAAGGGGGACTCGAAAAAGAAAGACCAAGCCGAAGGTGGGCTTTCAAAGAAAGACTATGCTGAAGGTAGACTTTCAAATGAAGGATACGAGACCATGCCGAAGGTGGACTCTAAAAAGAAAGACCAAGCCGAAGGTGGGCTTTCAAAGAAATACTATGTCGAAGGTAGACTTTCAAACGAAGGATACGAGACCATGCCGAAGGTGGACTCGAAAAAAGAAGACCAATCCGAAGGTGGGCTTTCAAAGAAAGACTATGCCGAAGGTAGACTTTCAAACGAAGGATACGAGACCATCCCGAAGGTGGACTCGAAAAAGAAAGACCAAGCCGATGGTGGGCTTTCAAAGAAAGACTATGCCGAAGGTAGACTTTCAAACGAAGGATACGAGACCATGCCAAAGGTGGACTCGAAAAAGAAAGACCAAGCCGAAGGTGGGCTTTCAAAGAAAGACTATGCCGAAGGTAGACTTTCAAACAAAGGATACGAGACCATGACGAAGGTGGACTCGAAAAAGAAAGACCAAGTCGAAGGTGGGCTTTCAAAGAAAGACTATGCCGAAGGTAGACTTTCAAACGAAGGATACGAGACCATGCCGAAGGTGGACTCGAAAAAGAAAGACCAAGCCGAAGGTGGGCTTTCAAAGAAAGACTATGCTGAAGGTAGAATTTCAAAGAAAGACTATACCAAATAGGATAACTCTACTGGGGATAACAAGATAACAGCGGGTGCAAGGACGGCCGAAGGCGAACTCGAGAAAAGAGAAAGACCAAGCCGAAGGTGGACTTTTAAAGAAAGACTAAGCCGAAGGTAGATTTTCAAACAACAATTTGTAGAATAGATAGTTCTACTACGATGACTCTGCCTTGGAAAAGAGAAATCTAAACAGACAACTCTACGGGGGAGTATAGGAAGGACCAACAGGAAGGACGAATCCACTGGTTGCGGTGTAGTGTAAAACAACGTCTCCTGAATTTTGTTACTTTCTGCTGGGGAAAGAATCTGGTAAAGGATATCAAACCTGACTTATGCTTCGAATGCATATGTTTGAATTTTCCTATGGCGTAATGCTCCATACGAAATGGAAATGCTACGCGTTTGGGAGGATGCCATGCAAAAATGCTTATGCAATACAAAAGAGACGTCTCAGCATAATAAATGCTGAAGACCAAGGCAGCTCCACTGGGGATGACAAACTAAATTGTCCTATGAAATAAAAGACCCTACCGAGGAAGACTTCACTGAACGACTTCCTGATCACAAACTCTGCTGGAGATGAAAACTTCGAGAGAAATTCCACTCTGTTGGGGATGGATAGAAACGAATATTGAAGATGGAACCCAAAGAGAAATTCTCTCCGCTGGGGATTACCAATGACTTTTACCTGGATCTGAAAGAATGCCAATAACAATTGGACTCAAGACCTGCTGGAGATATCACCCGCTGTTGAACAAACCACTGTGAAGATCACCATCAAACTTTGCTTGGGGAGACAAGTCAATAATTCCAAACATGTTTGGGGATATTACCGAACTCAACCTGCTGTTGGGAGATGCCCTTGCTTTTACCCTGGAGGGGA
Source organism: Lathyrus tuberosus (assembly GCA_022829125.1). NCBI lineage: Eukaryota > Viridiplantae > Streptophyta > Magnoliopsida > Fabales > Fabaceae > Lathyrus > Lathyrus tuberosus. The sequence continues at coordinate 2,037,365 of JALAZF010000390.1, forward strand.
ATATCAGTACTTTTACCCTGCTGGGGAGTATCGACCATGATCAGCAAACCTGCTTGAGGAATGGTAGATGTTGACATCTACCCTGCTGGAGGATAACATCAAGCTTACTCATCTGAGGGGATTAACGCATACCGTTGCTGATGAGGAAAACATTTCTTGACTAGCTGAGGAGAATGAGTGCTCTGGCCCTGCGGGGAAAATAACATCTTTGTCCAAAGAAGATATTCTATAAGTCTCTTGCTGGGGATGCGTCAGCATCAACTTCTGACTGCTTGCAGAAAGAGTAATCAATCGATCACAACTCTAGCTGGGGAATTAATCTTCTGTATTTGTTGAGGAGGATAATCCTCGACACTCTGGCTGGGAAAACAATAACCTGCCGAGGAGGATGAACTTTTCAATGTCGAGGAGAGTAGCTCTACTGGGGAAGGACAAACCTGTTACCCTGCAAACAGAATCAACATAAAGTTCTATATGCAAAACGGCTACTTCTATTACCATCACAACGACCGTTGCCTAAACAATTTCCACTATTTTCTGATATGCTTCGCAAAGCTTAACATTTTCGCATGCAATGTTTTATCAAAATATCGGACGTTTTCACAAACAAAACAGTAAAAGTAAAAACACAAATGGAAAGCTTTTTGAGTGAAATGAAAATTCTATTGAATGAATTGGCCTGTAAATAGGCATTTACATCTGGAAGCAATTCCTGAAAAGAGGTAATTGCGTAAAAAGAAATAAAAGAAAAGAAACACATGTCGGCAATGTGGGGAACAGATATCAACCATGATTCGATTCAGCTATGACCCAATATGCCTCGCTTATCCGCAGATGCTTTGGCCTTCGAAAAGACTGACTGAACTGATTCCTTTCCTTCGAAATTTCCACGTATCCAAGAATGCTCACAGATCGAACGCAGATCATAGCCTTTTGTTTTTAAATCCCTAACTTTTGCCTGGATCGCCCTTTTCGGGTTTTCAATCCACCGGGATACCCATTTTTGCCAAAGTTGCCTTTTCAGGTTTTCAACTTTGTGGGTTTATTCTTTTTTTCTTCTTTATCCCTAATTTTTTTCCTGAACCTTTTCTTTTTATGGTTCGTCGGGATGCCCATTTTTTCCTAGACTTTCTTTTTGTGTCCAGCGGGTCTCTTTTATGCAAAGTATTTTTTGACTACGTTTGCGTTCACAGGGGACGTAAAATCTTCGCCATCCATAGTTGAGAGTAATAAGGCTCCACCAGATAAAACCTGTCTTACTACATATGGCCCTTCGTAGTTTGGAGTCCATTTCCCCTGTGATCCATTTGAGGAGGAAGGATCCTTTTCAAAACCAATTCGCCAGCCTAAAAACACCGAGGACACACTTTCTGATCAAAGGCTTTCTTCATCCTGCTCTGATACAACCGACCATGTGCAATGGCTGCTAATCTTTTCTCTTCAATAAGGTTCAGCTGATCCAGTCTGGAACGCACCCCTCAGCTTCATCAAGCTTCACGTCTGCCAGGATTCTTAAAGAAGGAATCTCAACCTCTAATGGTAGAACTGCTTCCATACCATATACCAGTGAGAAAGGAGTTGCCCTAGTCGATGTGCGTACTGAAGTACGATAACCATGTAAAGCATAAGGCAACATATCATGCCAGTCTTTATAGGTCACTACCATTTTCTGCACAATCTTCTTGATGTTCTTATTTGCTGCTTCAACAGCCCCATTCATCTTCGGACGATAGGGAGAAGAATTATCATGTTCGATCTTAAAGCTCTGACATAGCTCCTCCATCATCTTGTTATTCAAATTTGAATCATTATCAGTAATGATTCTCTCTGGGACTCCATACCGGCAGATGATGTCCTTCTTGATAAATCTGGCTACCACTTGTCTAGTGACATTGGCAAATGAGGCTGCTTTCACCCACTTCGTGAAGTAATCGATGGCAACCAAAATGAAACGATGCCCATTGGAAGCAGTAGGTTCAATCTTTCCGATCATATCAATGCCCCACATAGCAAAAGGCCAAGGTGATGACAATACATTCAGAGGAGTAGGCGACACATGCACCTTATCAGCATAAATCTGGCATTTATGGCATTTTCGGGCATATTTGAAACAATCAGATTCCATAGTCATCCAATAATACCCCGCTCTCAATAGTTTTCTAGCCATAGCATGCCCATTGGCATGGGTACCAAAAGATCACTCATGAACTTCTTCCATTAACAGGCTTGCCTCGTGTTCATCAACACAACGCAGCAAGACCATGTCAAAGTTCCTCTTGTACAGTACATCGTCTTTATTCAAAAAGAAGTTCCCTGCCAACCTCCTCAGAGTTTTCTTATCTTTGGCAGACGCACCTTCTGGATACTCTTGACTCTTCAGAAAAACCTTAATATCGCAATACCAAGGTTTGCCATCTGATACACCTTCAACTGCAAACACAAAAGCTGGTCTATCAAGACGCATGATGTAACACCCCCTTTCTATACCCCTAAATAATCAAATAGTCATTTTGGCACATATTTAAAATTTCGTCAGAGTATAATTATAAACACAGTATAAAAGAGGTATGTCACATTATACATGAAATTAAAAATTCAACACCTGCTCAACATTGATATGCAACAGTGGGGTAACTTTGCAACAGAGGAACTTAGTCCTTACACCCACATCTCAATATTTAGAATAAAAGCGGAAAATCTAAACATTGAATAACATATAACATATATATATCATCAAGTATTATCCACCAACATAATTCATGTTTACATAAACATTCATCAGCAAGATACATGTACAATGTATCACAAAAGAATCATATACATCCTACCTACCCGGTGCTACATATCAGAGCCGACCGACCAAAAGAATGAAGACACGCTTCACAATAAGACCACCAGCATACCTACTCTGCAATGCCTCATAGAGCATCATAAAACAGCAGAAGGGTGAGAAATATTATCATAATAACAATGCATATAAGTATATATCTTAGCATAAAAATACACATATTCCACATTCTCACCACAATTCATCAAAATCCACTCATATACATTACAATGTATATATATACAAAGCCAAGCATATTCATCATGCATACTTTCACAATCCTTATCAATCCACATAAACATACATATTTATGTTTATTCATCAATTCACAATTATAAAGATGATAAATGCAAATCATAGAGACCGACTCACGACTCTATGCAAATACAATGCGGTACCGACTCAATCATCACTAGTTCACTCAGGAACTCTGCTGGAACCATCGCTCGTTACCAATGTAACTCCCCGTCGGGCCTATGATGTTCACCCATTGCTCACACCCCACATGGGCACACAATGCTTATGGATTGCTCACACCTCACATAGGCACATAATCCGATTGCGCACACCCCACATGGGCACACAATCGTTTGTAATCATCGCTCACACCTCACATAGGCACACGACGTTACAACGGATTCTCATTAGAATCACACAACACAAGAATGCACATCATTATGCTTCACATACAAAATGAATCAAGACATTCTTGAAATGCATACATATTCACAATATTTTCATGCATTCATCTCATACTATCACATACAATCTATATACATTCACATCAATGCACTATTGTATGATTCACATCCAAAACACACATTCAACGGTAAAAGTCGCTAAATAACACTATTCCTGACTTTCCGACATAATTAAATCGGATAACAATTTCCAAATCATCATTTTAGGAAAATACAGCCCAATAGCTTCACAACAATACCAAGAATGTAAAAATCGGATAAACGGAACAAAAGTTACGAAAGAAAAACGAAAACGATATTTGAAAAATCACAATTTACACTTGGCCTGACCATACGCGTATTACCCAAGGCCATACGCATATGGGCAGGAAACATTTTCTTCCCAAAATTCACGTTTTAAAAGTCCATACGTGTATGCCCAATACCATACGTGTACCACCAGATGGCCGGGAAAAGTCACATTCCATACGCGTAATGGCCCAAAACAAGCCAATGATATGCGTAACGCCTAGGCTCATACGCGTATGAACATGCCCCATACGCGTACGCCCAGGGCAAATGCAGAAAAATTCTGCAGAACTTGGTTCTGCGTTTTTCATCCAACCATACCCAAATTCATCATCTAAACTCAGAAAAATACCAATTTGATGTACAACAACATGTATCATTCGTGTATCAACAACAAGGGACACGAAAACATCATTTTCAACACGATTAACTCGATTTCTACCATTTTCTGCACAATGGGTTTATACCAAAACTCATAAAAATCAACAACAACACAATCATACATAATGATATACATTGATAAGATAATAAGATTTCACACCCTTACCCGGATTAATCGATTCCTAGAAGTTGTTTTTGAAGATTTCCTAGCTTTCCTCTTTTTCCTTCTCTTTTCTCCTCTTCCACTTTCTTTCTCTCCTTTTTCTCTCTATTTTTCTTTTCTTTCTCTTTCTCTCATATTTCGTCTTCTTATCTCTTTTTCTTTTCTATTTCTTATTTTCTACTCAAACTAAATTAATTCATTTTCTCACCCAATTCTATTTCCACTAAATTTCTAACTTATCATTAATTGAGAAATGTCTAAAATACCCTCCATTCTAATTTTCCCGAAAACTCTCGAAAACGGTAAAATATCATAACATGTCAACATAGCATATTAACACACCAATTTCACAGATAAAATAATTTATCACTCAATTTAAATAAAAGACTCAACAAAATGAAAATAATCGGAATCGGGGCGTTACAACTCTCCCCCACTTTAGAAATTTTCGTCCTCGAAAATATTACCTGATTCAAACAACTCCGGATACGACTCTCGCATCCTACTCTCTAGCTCCCAAGTCATATTGCCTTCCGCAGCGCCTCCCCACGCTACTTTCACAAGCGCAATATCCTTGCCTCTTAGCTTCTTAACTTCACGGTCCAAAATCCTAATCGGTAAAGCTTCAATCGTAAGGTTATCTCTCACTTCAACCTCGTCCATAGGAATAACATGTGACGGATCCGGAACATACTTCCGAAGTTGCGAAACATGGAATACATCACGCAAATTCGAAATATTCGTAGGCAACGCCACACAGTAAGCCAGAGCACCAACTCGCGCAGAAATCTGATACGGACCAATAAAACGAGAAGTCAACTTCTTCGACTTCAAAGCACGACCCACACCCGTAACCGGCGTAACTCTCAAAAACACATGGTCACCTTCTTGAAACTCAAAATCTTTCCTTCTCTTGTCATGATAGCTCTTCTGTCTACTTTGAGAAGCTTTCATCTTCTCACGAATAAACTTCACTTTCTCCGTCGTTTGTTGTACCATCTCCGGTCCAACTATCGTCCTCTCACCGGTTTCATGCCAACACAAAGGTGTTCGACATCTTCGACCATACAAAGCCTCAAATGGTGCCATACTTATACTTGAATGAAAACTGTTATTGTAGGTGAACTCAATCAATGCCAAATAACTATCCCAAGCACCACCTTGCTCGAGCACACAAGCACGCAATAAATCCTCCAACGATTGAATTGTCCTCTCGGTTTGACCATCCGTTTGCGGATGATAAGCCGAACTCAATCTTATCTTAGAACCCAAAGCCTTTTGTAAACTCTCCCAAAACCTCGATGTAAATCTAGGATCTCTATCCGATACAATAATCTTAGGAACTCCATGTAACTTCACAACCACAAGAACATAAATCTCGGCTAACTTCTCCAAAGGATAACTAATATCAATTGGAATGAAGTGAGCAGATTTAGTAAGCCTATCAACGATTACCCAAATAGCATTATGACCTCTTTGCATATTTGGCAATCCCGTAACAAAATCCATCGATATACTATCCCATTTCAACTCCGAAATGTCCAACGGTTGCATCAATCCACTAGGCTTTTGATGTTCCACCTTAGACTTTTGACAAGTTAAGCACGCATACACAAATTGAGCCACATCCCTCTTTAATCCGGACCACCAAAAGATTTTCTTCAAATCTTGATACATTTTATTCGCTCCCAGATGAATACTTAAGTTACTTCGGTGTCCTTCTTCCAATATCATCTTTTTCAACTCCGCATCATCGGGAATACAAATACGACCACGGAATCTCAAAACTCCAAAATTATCAACCTTGAAATCCTCATTCTCATTCATCATCAAATCAACGAACTTCAAATCCAACTTTTGCTTTTCACATACGGTTGCAAGAAAATCATTCGTAACATGTAGCATACCAAGTCTCACACTTCTCGGCGTCATTTCACAAACCAAACTCAAATCTCTAAAATTCTCCAAAAGTTCCCATTCTCTCATCATCAATGCGGACATATGTAACAACTTCCGACTCAAAGCATCGGCCACCACGTTTGCCTTACCCGGATGGTAATTCAAACCAAAATCATAATCCTTCAAAAGCTCTAACCACCTTCTTTGTCTCATGTTCAATTCTTTTTGATCAAATAAATATTTCAAGCTCTTGTGATCACTAAAAACTTCAAATCTTGCACCATAAAGATAGTGCCTCCAAATTTTTAAAACAAACACCACGGCCGCTAACTCCAAGTCATGTGTAGGATAATTCTTTTCATGCACTCTCAATTGTCTTGAAGCATAAGCCACAACTTTTCCATCTTGCATCAAAACACCACCTAAACCAATCAATGAAGCATCACAATACACAACAAATGGTTCTGTCGGATTTGGCAAAATCAAGATCGGAGCCGTTGTCAACCTTCTTTTTAGCTCATTGAAACTCTCTTCACAATGAATATCCCAAATGAAAGCCTTTCCTTTACAAGTCAATTGCGTTAACGGAAGTGCCAACTTCGAAAATCCCTCAATAAACCTCCGATAATAACCCGCCAAGCCTAAAAAGCTTCGAATCTCCATAACCGATCTAGGAGCCTCCCATTGCATCACCGCATCAATCTTGGATGGATCAACACTAATACCACTACCGGAAATAACATGTCCAAGAAAACTTACTTCCGACAACCAAAATTCACATTTCGACAACTTAGTATACAATTGTTTCTCTTTCAAAATTTGTAACACAATCCTCAAATGTTCTTCATGCTCCTCTTGAGACTTAGAGTAAATCAAAATATCGTCGATGAACACAACCACAAAACGATCTAACTGTTCATGAAAAATACGATTCATGTATTCCATAAACACACCCGGCGCATTAAAAACCCCGAATGGCATCACGGAATATTCGTAATGGCCATACCGTGTCCTAAAGGCCATCTTTTGAATATCCTCTTCTTTTACACGAATCTGGTGATATCCCGATCTCAAATCAATCTTGCTAAAAACACGCGCATCAACCAATTGGTCCATCAAATCATCGATCCTTGGAAGCGGATACTTGTTCTTAATTGTCACCTTGTTCAATTGTCTATAATCAATGCATAACCGCATACTCCCATCCTTCTTCTTTACCAACAATACCGGAGCACCCTAAGGAGAAACACTTGGTCTTACAAATCTCATATCCAACAAGTCATTCAATTGCTTCTTCAATTCTACCAACTCCGATGCCGACATACGATACGGTGCCATCGAAACCGGTCTAGTACCCGGAACTAGATCAATAGAAAACTCAATTTCTCTTTCCGGCGGTACATCCGTGATATCCTCCGGAAACACTTCTGGAAAATCACACACCATTGGGAACACATCGATCTCAACTTTACTCTCCACTGACAATGATGCAAACAAACCGAACAATTGAGCTTCGTCTGCTAAAAGTTTCTTCAACTCTTTAGTGGATAGGAAACTCTCATCTTCATCATCTTCCAAAGAAGGAAACCTTACAAACTTGTGATAGCAATCTATATGAACTCGATTAAATTGAAATCAGTTCATACCCAAGATTACGTCCAATCCCTCCAATGGCAAACACACTAAATCCATAATGAAGTCTTTACCATACATGGTCAAAGGACAACTTACACATACCAAAGACGTAGTTACCGACCCTGAAGCAGGAGTCTCAATAACCATCTCACCACCCCAAGAAGTCATAAACAAATTCAAACGCTTAGCGCACTCATGAGAAATGAATGAATGAGTCGCTCCCGTATCAATAATAGCAACTAAAGGTGTACTATTAATAAAGCATGTACCTTTAATCAAACGGTCTGCACTAGTAGTGTTCGTCCCCGCTAATGCAAACACCTTTCCGCCCGCTTGAGCTTGTTTCGGCTTAGTACACTTAGTACTAATGTGACCCACTTCTCCACAATTATAGCACTTCACCACATTCCTCCTACATTCGGTAGTAGAATGCCCAAGGCCTCCACAGTTAGAACATTTCACCACGCTCTTCCCACACTCAAATGATTTATGACCCATTTCACCACACTTGTAACACTTAACAGAACCAGAACCTCCTCCTCCAAATCTCTTATCAAAGTTTCCCCTATGCTTGCCCTTATCAACGGGTGTCACATAAGGTCCACTCCTAGCTTGTTGCTTTCCCCCCCTCTCATTCAAACTTTTGTAATGTGTAGAACGAGCCTTGCTATCTTCCTCGAAGATTCTACAACATTCTGTCAAATCCGTAAACCTTCTTATCCTTTGATATCCCACAGCTTGTTTGATCTTGGGACGCAAACCATTCTCATACTTAATACACTTTGAGAACTCAGCAGTAGTTGCAGCATAGTGAGGATGGAATTGAACCAACTCCACAAACTTAGCAGTATAGTCCACTACGGACATACTACCTTGTTTCAGTTCAAGGAACTCCATCTCCTTCTTCCCTTTCACACTTTCAGGGTAATACTTCCTCAAGAACTCGGTACGAAATAAATCCCAAGTTATCTCTTCATCATCCACCTCAAGAACTTGACGCATACCGACCCACCAATCGTCGGCTTCTTCCTTCAGCATGTGAGACCCAAGCCTCACCTTATTCTCCTCCGCACAGCCCATGACTCTGAAGATCCTTTCAATCTCTTTCAACCAAATTTGAGCTCCATCGGGATCAAATCTTCCTTTGAAGACCAGTGGTTGATTCTTCCTGAACTCGTCATTAGCATTCACGTTCGGCGCACCTTGCACCGCCCTAGCCATTGCTTCCAAAGCAGCAACCATCGCATTGTCATTTCTACCAGCCATATTCTGATCATTCCCAAAAATGACAACAAGGTTAAACAACAGTTCAACCACCACAACAGCAAGACAGACACAACTGACTCAACACTGGCTCTGATACCACTTAATGTAACACCCCCTTTCTATACCCCCAAATAATCAAATAGTCATTTTGGCACATATTTAAAATTTCGTCAGAGTATAATTATAAACACAGTATAAAAGAGGTATGTCACATTATACATGAAATTAAAAATTCAACACCTGCTCAACATTGATATGCAACAGTGGGGTAACTTTGCAACAGAGGAACTTAGTCCTTACACCCACATCTCAATATTAAGAAAAAAAGCGGAAAATCTAAACATTGAATAACATATAACATATATATATCATCAAGTATTATCCACCAACATAATTCATGTTTACATAAACATTCATCAGCAAGATACATGTACAATGTATCACAAAAGAATCATATACATCCTAGCTACCCGGTGCTACATATCAGAGCCGACCGACCAAAAGAATGAAGACACACTTCACAATAAGACCACCAGCATACCTACTCTGCAATGCCTCATAGAGCATCATAAAACAGCAGAAGGGTGAGAAATATTATCATAATAACAATACATATAAGTATATATATTAGCATAAAAATACACATATTCCACATTCTCACCACAATTCATCAAAATCCACTCATATACATTACAATGTATATATATACAAAGCCAAGCATATTCATCATGCATACTTTCACAATCCTTATCAATCCACATAAACATACATAATTATGTTTATTCATCAATTCACAATTATAAAGATGATAAATGTAAATCATAGAGACCGACTCATGACTCTATGCAAATGCAATGCGGTACCGACTCAATCATCACTAGTTCACTCAGGAACTCTACTGGAACCATCGCTCGTTACCAATGTAACTCCCCGTCGGGCCTACGATGTTCACCCATTGCTCACACCCCACATGGGTACACAATGTTTATGGATTACTCACACCTCACATAGGCACACAATTCGATTGCTCACACCCCACATGGGCACACAATCGTTTGTAATCATCGCTCACACCTCACATAGGCACACGACTTTACAATGCATTCTCATTAGAATCACTCAACACAAGAATGCACATCATTATGCTTCACATGCAAAATGAATCAAGACATTCTTGAAATGCATACATATTCACAATATTTTCATGCAATCATCTCATACTATCACATACAATCTATATACATTCACATCAATGCACTATTGTATGATTCACATCCAAAACACACATTCAATGGTAAAAGTCGTTAAATAACACTATTCCCGACTTTTCGACATAATTAAATCGGATAACAATTTCCAAATCATCATTTTAGGAAAATACAGCCCAATAGCTTTACAACGATACTAAGAATGTAAAAATCAGATAAACGGAACAAAAGTTATGAAAGAAAAACGAAAACGATATTTGAAAAATCACATTTTACACTTGGCCTGACCATACGCGTATTGCCCAAGGCCATACGCGTATGGGCAGAAAACATTTTCTTCCCAAAATTCACGTTTTAAAAGTCCATACGCATATGCCCAATACCATACGCGTACCACCAGATGGCCGGGAAAAGTCACATTCCATACGCATAATGGCCCAAAACAAGCCAATGATACGCGTAACGCCTAGGCTCATACGCGTATGAACATGCCCCATACGCGTACGGCCAGGGCAAATGCAGAAAAATTCTGCAGAACTTGGTTCTGCGTTTTTCATCCAACCACACCCAAATTCATCGTCTAAACTCAGAAAAATACCAATTTGATGTACAACAACATGTATCATTCGTGTATCAACAACAAGGGACACGAAAACATCATTTTCAACACGATTAACTCGATTTCTACCATTTTCTACACAATGGGTTTATACCAAAACTCATAAAAATCAAAAACAACAACAACACAATCATACATAATGATATACATTGATAAGATAATAAGATTTCACACCCTTACCCGGATTAATCGATTCCTAGAAGTTGTTTTTGAAGATTTCCTAGCTTTCCTCTTTTTCCTTTTCTTTTCTCCTCTTCCTCTTTCTTTCTCTCCCTTTTCTCTCTATTTTTCTTTTATTTCTCTTTCTCTCCTATTTCCTCTTCTTATCTCTTTTTCTTTTCTATTTCTTATTTTCTACTCAAACTAAATTAATTCATTTTCTCACACAATTCTATTTCCACTAAATTTCTAACTTATCATTAATTGAGAAATGTCTAAAATACCCTTCATTCTAATTTTCCCGAAAACTCTCGAAAACGGTAGAATATCATAACATGTCAACATAGCATATTAACACACCAATTTCACAGATAAAATAATTTATCACTCAATTTAAATAAAAGACTCAACAAAATGGAAATAATCGGAATCGGGGCGTTACACATGATTCTGATCGAAGGAGTTTCATTCCAACGATTCAACTGATACATCGAAGACAATGTTGCCAACGCATCATCCATCTGATTCTCCAACTGGGGTATATGATGGAAGTCAATTCTATCAAAGAAAGGTAACAACCTTCTGGCATAGTTGTTATAAGGCACTAAGTTCGCTTGACGAGTCTCCCATTCACCTGTAATCTGATTAACTACCAACGCGGAATCACCATAAACATCAAGGTTCTTGATTCTCAAATCAATTGCTTCTTCTAACCCCATAATGCATGCTTCATACTCCGCCTCGTTGTTGGTACATATGAACGCTAATCGGGCAGTGAAAGGTATATGAGAACCTTTCGGAGTTGTAATGACTGCCCCGATTCCGTTACCGTATGAATTAACAGCCCCATCAAAAACCAGCTTCCATTGGGACCCAATTTCTGGCCCTTCATCAGGTAGAGGCTCTTTATAGTCTTTCATCTTCAGATACATAATGTGCTCATCAGGAAATTTAAACTTCATCGGTTAATAATCCTCGATTGGTTGTTCAGCGAGATATTCTGACAAAACACTTCCCTGAATGGCTTTTTGGGAAACATATTGAATATCGTATTCTGTCAGAACCATCTGCCAACGAGCTATTCTTCCAGAAAGCGCTTTCTTTTCAAACACATACTTGATCGGATCCATCTTTGTAATCAAGAGGGTTGTGTGGTTTAACATATACTGCCTCAAACGCTTAGCTGTCCAAGCGAGTGCACAACATATTTTCTCCAGCATTGAATACCTCGACTCAAAATCAGTAAACTTTTTACTCAAGTAGTAGATGGCATGCTCTTTTCTACCTGACTCGTCGTGTTGACCGAGCACACACCCCACTGAGTTCTCAAGAACTGTAAGATACATAATCAATGGCCTTCCTGGCACTGGCGGCATAAGGACCGGAGGTTCCTGCAAATACTCTTTTATTTTTTCAAACGCTTTTTGACAATTCTCATTCCACCTTACCTCTTGATCTTTTCTTAACAATTTGAATATTGGTTCACACGTGGCTGTAAGATGAGAGATGAATCTAGCAATGTAGTTCAACCTCCCTAAGAAACCACAAACCTCTTTTTCTGTTCTTGGTTCAGGAATTTCTTGTATAGCTTTTAATTTAGCAGGATCAACCTCGATACCTCTTTCGCTGACAATAAACCCAAGTAACTTCCCAGATCTCACACCAAAGGTGCACTTGTTCGGGTTCAACCTCAGTCTGAACTTTCTCAACCTCTCAAACAGTTTCTAAAGATTCACCAGATGCTCTTCCTCCATTTGTGACTTCGCAATCATGTCATCAACATAGACCTCGATCTCCTTGTGAATCATATCATGAAAGAGAGTCACCATCACCCGCTGATAAGCTTCCCCAGCATTTTTCAATCCAAAGGGCATCACCTTGTAACAGAAAGTCCCCCACGGTGTTATGAACGTCGTTTTCTCCACGTCCTCTGAGGCCATCTTAATTTGGTTATACCCAGAGAAGCCATCCATGAAGGAAAACACAGAATACTGAGCAGTGTTGTCCACTAACACGTCAATGTGAGGAAGCGGGAAGTCATCTTTTGGGCTTGCTCTATTCAGATCTCTGTAATTAACGCACATCTCGACCTTTCCGTCTTTCTTAGGTACAGGTACAATATTAGAAACCCATGGAGGATAATTCGTCACAGCAAGAAACCCAGCATCTAACTGTTTCTGAACCTCTTCTTTAATCTTGACAGACATTTCCGGTTTCGTCCTTCTCAGCTTTTGCTTAACCGGAGCACATCCTTCTTTGAGTGGCAGCCGGTGTACCACGATGTCAGTGTCGAGCCCAAGCATGTCTTGGTAAGACCAGGCGAAGATATCCACATACTCTCGGAGCATTTCAATCAATCTTCCCTTGACAGTATCTTCCAAAGCAGCCCCAATCCGTACCTCTTTCTTTGCGTCCTCGGTTCCCAAGTTAACAACCTCGATTTCCTCCTGATGAGGTAGAATGACCTTTTCCTCCTGTTTTAACAGCCTGGCTAATTCCTCTAGTAAGGCACAATTTTCATCAGTCCCCTCTTCAGCCTGATATATGGGATTATCGAAGTCATATCGAGCCATAGTTGAATCATGATGGGTGGAATCTGAACAAGAAAACCTGCATGATTGATGATTTATGTTTATTATGGATGCATCAAACAAAATACACATTGCCATTTTGCTGTGGTTTTAATGGAAAAATAAAATAAAAACAGAAAAACAGGGATCAAAATATTTGAATGCGAAAACGTCCTTTATTAATGATAAAGAAAAAGCATACAAAATATTCAAGCCCTACAAACAAGAATCACTACGTCTTGGGCAGAACGTAGGATTAACATAGATGACAAACAAGAATAATTACTCTGGTCCGGTCACTTGAATGGCTCTCTCTGACGACCAGTTGCGAAGACTTTGACCTGGAATACAAGGGCGGATCCAACTATCCATATCACAATCACTATCCCCATCTTCGCCAATAGCATTGACTTTGTCAAAGAACACACCAGCACTGGTGAAACGAACTAGACCATAGAACTTGGGAGGCTCTTCAGGATGCCTGGGTGGCTTATAACCTAGTCCATGAGTATTCCACTTTTCCTGGACATCAATAATCTGGCCCCATCTTTGTGAACCGCCGGCTTCAACCACGGCCCGTGCATCCCTGAAGGAGGACATAGAAATTTCCAACTGATCTACCACCGTAGGCTACTCTACAACTTCAGGCTGGCTCACTCCCTTGAGAGATTCCTCAGGGATCTTCACTGCCTCAAAAGCCTAACATAAAGTTTCATGTATTTCGCTATCTACTTCCACATATTTGAAAGTAGATAACTGGCTTATCATGATATCCTCTTCTCCACAAACCGTCACCACATGTCTGTCTACCATGTACTTTAACTTCTGATGCAATGTAGACGTCACAACCCCAACACTGTGAATCCATGGACGACCCAGCAGACAGCTGTAAGCAGGCTGGATGTCCATGATATAGAAGATAGCATCGAAAACCTCTGGCCCCACCTTAATTGGTAGCACAATCTCTCCAAAAACGGATCTTTTAGAGCCATCGAAAGCGCGCACCACCAAATCACTTGGTGTGCATATCAACCCCCGAGTGTCCAGCTTCATCAAGGCTTTCTTAGGCAGAACATTCAAAGAGGATCCAGTATCCACCAGCACATGAGACATCAACGATCCACGGCACTCGACAGAAATATGCAAGGAATTATTATGGTTTCTCCCAGCTGGAGTCAAGTCGACATCAGTAAAACCCAAACCATTGCCTGCATTAACATGGGCCACTACCCCCTCCAATTGATTAACTGAGATCTCTTGGGGTACGTAAGCAGCATTCAGTACTTTCAGCAGTGCGTTTCGGTGTGCCTCGGAACACAGTAATAGGGACAAGATAGAAATCTTGGAGGGAGTCTGATGCAATTGATCAACAATTTTATAATCACTTTTCCGAATCAGTCTCATAAACTCTTCTACATTCTCTGAAAAAGAATTATCAATCGGCCCTGCCGTGGAGTCCTTCACTACCGGCGCTTGCACAGAATTATCTACAACCTGCTTCCCTTTGTCTTGTTTGGAACTACCAGCTTGACCATCTGAAGGGATAAAGACTCTACCACTTCTCGTGATAGCCCCTGCTTCATCATCAGTCTCAACACGAGAGTTCACCACGGAAGTTCCCACCAGCTCTTGTTTCTGTCCATTGACAAACACTTCGGATCCATAATTCCAAGGAATGGCCTTGGTACTCTCAAACGGAACGGGTCCGGGAGCTGTAATAATAACCGGTGCTGGCCTTATCGGCCCTGAAATAGTGATTGTTTTGAAAGGGATAGTAATGGTAGAAACCTCATTTTTCCTGCTAACAACTTCTTTCTGTTGGTCACACCGGTGAAACTACAATTGACCTTCATCTATCAACTTTTGAATTCCTGACTTCAATAAACCACACCCATTCATTTGCGACATACAATCTGAACAATTCTCATCACATCCGGGGCATACCCCACCCCTCAATAACCTCTCCTTTACCACCATCAAAGGAGTCCTTAATTCATTAACATCCATAACCAAATTCAAAGATTCATTCTCCTCTAACACAACATTAACCCTCGGCCCACCATGGTTCGACATTGGGTTTTGGATGACATTTGGCACATCATTTGAAAAGTTTATGGCCTTTGAATCCACCAAGTCTTGGACTATATGCTTAAAAGCTTTGCAGTCCTCAATATAGTGTCCGGGTGCCCCAGAATGAAAGTCACAGTGGGCGTTAGGATTATAACCCGGAGGTGGATTACCGGTGGGGGGAGCTAGAGTCCTTTTCTAGATTAACTGCAACTGTAGAAAATGCTGAAACAACTGTGAATACGGTAGAGGTGGAGTATCAAAATGTCGGTTCTATTTAGGCCTTGGCTGATATTGGCGCAGAGCTTGATTTTGCTGCTGCTGAGGTGGAAGCGCTGCAGGAATTGTCACTGAAGCTACCTGCTGGTTATAACTCTGATGCTGCTTTCCTTTACCTCGGTAAGACGACACAGAATTTGTTTCCTCCTTCTTCTTATAATTCACATAGGGTTTCTTCCCTTGACCAGAAGACGACCCATCACTACCTGCTACCTTCCCCGCTTTGATTCCACTCTCTAACATTTCCCCGACCATGATCAAATCAGCAAACTTGCCTGACATGCAAGGTAACCGTTTCTCATAATAACGTCCTGGCAAAGTATCCATAAACAGGTTCAACATCTCCCTCTCCAACAAGGGTGGCTGCACCCTTGCTGCTAGTTCACGCCATCTCTGCGCGTATTCCTTAAAGCTTTCGTTATTCTTTTGAGACATATTCTGTAACTGGGTCCTGTTGGGAGCCATGTCAGTGTTATATTGGTAATGCTTGATAAAGGCCTCCACCAGCTCCCTCCAATTACGGACATGGCATCTCTCCAATTTCATATACCATTCCAAGGATGCCCCAGACAGGCTGTCCTGGAAGAAATGCATCAGCAGTTTCTCATCTTTAGAGTACGCGGCCATCTTCCTCGCGTATGCCCTGACATGCGTCTTGGGACAAGTGGTACCATTGTATTTCTCAAAAGTGGGCACCTGAAATTTGTGCGGAATTACAACACCGGGAACCAGCCCTAAATCCTCCAGATCCAATCCTACAGAATTCTGATTCACCACTCCCCTTAGTTGTTCTTCAATGAGTCTGAACCTTTGATCATTATCCACCTAGGGAATAGCATCAACACCTTGCATAGAAAAAATGTGGTCTTGTTGGTCATCATAACGACGGCCATGAACAACGCAAACACTATTTCCTCCTCCGACAACAGAGGGAATCACCACCTGCTCTCCTCCGCCTGGAGGTATCACAACACCAGGAATGGGGATCTCTACGCCCACAGAACCTCCCTAAGCACCGTTATCAACAATGCCATTATGGACTCCGCCATGAAGAACCCCGTCTTCATCCACTCTTGCCACTAAGGGTTGGACCAGAGTCCTCAGTTACTCTTGCCCCTGGGCAACACCTTGGATCAACTCCATGAATTGGTCTATATGGGCCTGCATGGCAGCCATATCAGCATGCATCTTCTCCATAATTCTCTTCTGATTTGATCTAGTAGAATACTGGTGAATCGGCTGGTTATCAATCCTGCCTGCAACCAAATAAAGGTTAGAAAAACCCGGGACGAGCACCTGCTATGCAAAAAATGATTATGATTATGCAAATGCAAATGAGCATGTTTGAATATTTGCAGGGCGATCCACCCCTTGATTCTAGTTTAAAGACAAAATAGGATGAAACTGCTGCTCATATAAATCAGAGAAACTCACTGTCAGAGATTACAACCCAAGATAACAATAATAAGTCTGAAACAAAAGAAGCAAAGATCCGAGCCAACAATTCTGGTGGTGACCCAAAATACAAAGAAAAACAAACTACAGAGTATCATCAATGCGCGAGTTCTCCTCAACCACCATGGTTTTGCACCCTTTGAGAACCACTGCCCAAGCTAGAGCCTTCACCCCTAGGCCTCTTTACTTCAGCCCGTATTTCAGCTCTTCTATGGTTGCTATGGCCTCATTCAGTCGTTCCTCAACCGTGTATCTTTTGAACGTCCCTGATAAGATCTCCTCGTATTTCTTCCTGAGCTTCAACTTCAGACTCTCAATCTGCTCCAAATACTTATCCTCCTTCTGCTTGTTAGCTGTGATTGCAGTGTTTCGATTAGTATTGAACCTGTGAATTTTCAGCGAAGCTTTGGCCAAGTCTTCCTTCTTTGACTTTAGAACCCTGCTAACACCTTTTAAGGCTTGCCCTACCTTCTATCTAGTTGTGATTTCATCGGCCAACTCCTTTTCTTTCTCAGCGAGCAACTCTGTTTTCAACTTGGCAACGTGAACAGCTTCACCTCGCTCATGCTTCAACTGGTAGATTTCTCTTTGCAGCTCATTGTTCTCCTCTCGAAGCTTCTCCTTTTCAGCCCACAGTTTGTTATACTTCTCTATCTCAATTGTGGTCGGAGATTCAATCAGCAGGGGGTAAGATGGAGGTTCTCTGCAGAAAGGTAGAAGTACATTCTCTACTCTCCTCTGAATTCAGTCCTCGTATGCAGGGAAGGCTTTGTTGTTACACTTTCCAAAAAAAGTCTTTCCCTTCTTGTGGCGATCTCCCCAAGTAATTGCAGCTTCTTTTAACACTTCCAGGTTGGCTTCCCCACTCACATATAGAGACTCTTGAACATCTTGTTCCTTTGGCGGCTCTTTCAAAGCATGCCCAAATTGCCTAATAGCAAGAATAAGGTTGTAATTAATTCCCCCTTTCCTTCCTATTAGAGGTACGTTTGGGTAACCTCCACAGCTGATCAAGATCTCTTGGCCTAACAAATCACAATTGATCCCAATCAAGTTGTCAGCCCTTAATCCCATCAATCTCCTTGACCAATCCAACGTTTCTTTGGTGTCTACGAATGCCCCATATTTGGGAAGGCGATCAACAAACCACTTCTAGAAAATTGGAGCACAAAAGTAAAGAGGTCCTCCTCTCCTCTTCTCATTCTTATAATGCATCAAATAGTACAGATCCCCAAGCAAGGTAGGTACCGGATTCTTCGTGGTGAATATCCGAACAGCGTGCACGTCTACAAAATCCTTCACATTAGGGAACAACGCCGTTCCATAAACACACATAGCCAGGATTACATTGAACACTGACCAACACTTAGCCTTAGCACAAATAGCAGCCTGCTCGATCAAAAACTTCGTGTGAAAGCCTTTACAACCTCCTTTACTAGCAACATTTTTCTTCAGCAAAGACTGATCCAAACGTAAAACAGCAGCAACCTTTTCCAGATCGGGAAACTCCTTAGAAGGATAGAAGGGAACTTCTTTGACAGAAACATCCAAAATAAGAGCATACTTTTCCAATGTCGGAGCTAAAAGATGATCAGCAAACAGAAAACATCACAGGTACGGGTCATAGAACTGAACTAGAGTGTGCAGAGCCCTAAACTCATAGTTGGTAATATCACGGGCGAAACTCAGAATCCTCCCATATTCTCTTCTAAAATCTGTCAATACCCTGGGTTTTGCCATAGCGGAGATCTTGTGAACAACATCTAGATGAAGCTCCGGGAACTTGTACGGGATGATATTGTTTCTCTCTTCAGTGCTAGTATTCATCATGGACAGTCTTCGGAAAAATGGAATCAAAGTTAGGATGCAACCCTACAAATGAACAAACGTGCTAGAATGCAAAATGATGATGCAAATGCAAACATGGGATCAAGGTATCCATGATGTTCAAAACTGCTGTTGTTCTGCTGACTGAATAAAACCCCATTCAAACTGCCAGAAAATCAGGATGATAATAGTACACTGATGAGAAATCCAGAAAACCAGGTAGGTTGAAGGCCAAAGTCACCTGCAAACCTGCAAACACCCATCCCCTCTCACATGTGGGTTCTAGAAAACGGGATCCTCAGTCTCGGATTCTCGATTTGAGAAGAAATAGTACATTCATCCCTCGGGGAACAATATTATCGCCAAACAAAGAGGTCATCCACTGATTCCCCCCAAAAAAGGTTATCCTATAGTAAGTTCCCAGCATTGGGTCCTCGGATCGACAAGTGTAATGGGTTTGCCATTTCTGGACTGCCATTATCACATCTCGGGAGGAGAGGCGTTGCTGAGTTCTTGGGAGACGGTCGCCAGAGTCGACGGTTTTCCAGGTTATATTCCATCGTCTGCCCCAAATGAACAGGATAGAATATTACCAAGGAAACCTCGTCTGGATGTGGAGTTTTCGTGTATACTAAGTCTAGCCAAATGCCACACAAGTCATACTACTTTCCACGCTAATCATAGGTGTATGCTCAAGCCTGGGTATTGGGATTTTCTCTCATGAATCCAACCCACCCTACAAATAGAAAATCCAGTAGCAGAACAGTACAACAGTATAATGAAATGCAATGCAATAAATGCGGTAAAAACAGTAAAACAGTAATACTGTAATATACAACAAAACAAAGCACAACAAAATAAACACCCAAAGACAACAAACAAACAAACAAGCGCTAGGATTGACTCGTAAAAGGGGATGGACCAGCAAGAGGTCAACCTGTCCCCAGCAGAGTCGCCAGCTGTCACTCCCGAGGATTTGCATCCATGGTACAAACGTGAAAGTGGCGCGGAAAATAGAGTCGCCAGCAATGTGTATTTATCCCAGGAGAGGGAAAGGAAACACTACATAAACCTGAGGGAAGGGAAAGAGCATGGTCTCGCGACCAAGAGAAACGGGTAAGGGAGTCGGTTACGCGAAGGGAAGGTGTTAGCACCCCAGCGTCCATCGTACTCGATGGGATCCATGCTTGTTGTCTCGATCAAAGGGTGTCGTCGTCTGGAACTCCACTGCTACTGGAAAGGAGAAGGAATGGGAACGGAAAAGAACGAAGAAATGGGGGAGAAGAGAAAAAGAAGTGACTCGATAGGACATCTCTCGTCCTATGCCTACGTATTCCCTCGTGCAATGGGAAAGTCAGAGTCAACGTAGTTCGGACACGAACTAAGGGGGGAGGTTGCTCGCCAAGACATCGCCGTCTTGTGCCTGCGTATCCTCAATCGGACTAGAGAGAGGAAATCAGAGCAGTCGTAGTTTGACCTAACGAGGTCGGTTAGTGTTTTTTATGAGCGACGTTAGATTCACGTCCGGCAGTTAGGGTCGATGCCTGTTTGCGACGAGACGGAAGTAACGTGCCCTTTTCTGAAAATGATTTGAACTTAACGATCCCGGAGGATGAAAAAGGTTTAAGTTTGTTTTTGTGTTTTTTAGACAGAAGTGGATTGAAGTTAGTTCGTAACTTACATTGCACTAAAGTCTACCATGCGGGAACGAGTGAATCGCATGGTCGCCCCCAAATGGGACGTATGCTAAACACTCTAGAAGAGGAGGGGAGAGCCCTCGTTCTTCATTTCCTACACTTAAGGCTCGAGCGCAATATTCGTTATATTTATTAAGTGTTTTAGAAGTGTTATAAGATGAGAAGAGAAGACTCAAGTCGAAAAGAAAACACTAAGGGGAAACTAAATGTTCCTAATGTTGTCATGCAAAGGTGGCCCTATGGTTGAGGTTGAAAGGGAAACGTCTACCTAAGTTAGCAAGCAAAGGGGAGCCTAACACTAATCCTACTCCAAGCTTAATCGAAAATTAAGTTGGACTAGGTAGCTCTAAGGGAGTGAATCCAAGACTTAAACAAGTCTTGAGATTCAAGGGAAGAGAAAGTGTGAAAGGGGCGAAGAAGAAAAGGCGAGTAAACACAAACAAGCAGCAGCTACAACAGAGCCTCTGCACCTGCACAACAGTTAAAGACCAGCAACCACACCAAACAACATTCAACAGCCCATGCTCAGCACAAAAAACAGGTGTAAAAGGTCAAACAGCAGCACATACACCAGCACATATGCATTAAGACTGCAGTGGAAAACATGACAGCACACCATGCATTTGAAAACAAATACTCATGCAAGCAATAATTGCAAATAGACACACAAAGCACGACAAACCAATCATAAAGGTTGCAAGTATTAAGAATGAATAACATGATCATGCTAACAATTCAAGAACAATTACTCAATAAAGTTGCACAAATCAAACGTCGATCAAAACATCATGCATAAGCAACCACGGAAGCAAACAACAACCCCGCATCACATGTCCAGTAAGTTGAGCATCAATCAAGAATTAACCCGATTCAAATGTGTGTGCATCGTGTTTGCCGCATCAATTAGTCAACAACGCAAACATAAACATTTATCGATGAAAATCAAGAATCGCGTGTCGGAAAATTGTGTTCATGCAATAGTGTGAGGTGCAACAGCTCAAGAATGATCCACAAATCATCATCATATCAATCCATAAAGTTTAGACATGAAAAGGATCTCAAACAACCAAGAAAATGCAAGAAAATCAAGTTCTGCTTCAGTGGTAACCGGTTACAGCATAACTGCTAACCGGTTACACAGTTTTAAATAGCCTAAAAATACGCAAAAAACAACAGGGTAGCCGGTTAGCAGATACGCAGTAACCGGTTACACAGCAGCAGAATTCAAAAATAAGTGTTCAGAATCACTTTTCAGCAGCTTATCACTTCTCCAATCACCTGCATGTTAGGGCGTCTCAATATGCACAAAAATTACATCTCAAGACCAGCAAACACACATTAATTAACAAACAACAACAGTCAAATCCACAATCCAATGGATCAAACACAACAAATTCAAGATCTATATTGAATAAGTTGTAAATAAGCTAAAACAAGTATATATCTGAAATTTACCAACCTACAAAGCTGAGAATTGCTTTGGTGAGTGTTGATAGGCTGCAATTGATGAATCTAAGCAAGAAATTCAGAGATCCAATGCAATCTTCAAGAGAAAATGCAAAATAAATGCAATGTGATGAACTTGCTTCAAGCTTCTCCAAAATCACTTCCAAGAACTTAGATCCAAAAGCAAAACAGTTGCAAAATCAGAATTCCTTCAAGGATTAATGGATGGATGAAGGTTTAGTTCCAAGATCAACAAATTTCAATGCAAAATTTGTTGAACTTTGATGGTGGAACTTTGAGTGAGGGTTTTGGAAGGAGAGAGAAGTTGAGAGAAAATTGGAGTGAAATGTGTAGAAAATTCAGAAAAATGGATCAAAGTTATGTGAGGTTTGGAATGAATTGATTTAAATAGAAGCTAGGTTAGGAATTCAAATGTGGTTTGGAGTGAGGTCTAGTGGGTGGAAATTGGGGTGAAAAGTGGATTAGGAAATGAAATGAGGAATTAGAGTAGAAGAATGATGGAGAGAATTTGAATTTGGATGGAAAATGATGAAATTTGATCAATTCTAGATCCTTTCCACACATGCACAAGCCAAGCACATGATCACTAATGATGCAAACTTAATTTTTTTCAAACTGCGCCCAGAGTAACCGGTTACAGCATATCTGCTAACCAGTTACACAGTTCAAAAACCTTGAGAATATGCTGAAAAATGAATGAGTAACCGATTAGCACATATGTTGTAACCGGTTACACAATTCAAATTTTGAATTTTGGCGCCTTTTGGAGGGGAAGTTGGAAAAGTGGCTTTTGATAGCTGTTTTTGAACCCGTTAAACCTCCGGAACTCAAAACTTGATATTTCCACTGAGTGACACCTGAAAAGAACATAAATTCTTGCTGACACCTCGGGATATCCTGCTGTATTAATAATGCCTGATGCCGAATAACCGATCAAAAATTGACTGCCAGGGTTTCTGATCATCAAATCATCTAATGAGCAAAATAAATGCTCAAAAAGACTTTGAAAGCTATCTGCCTATTGAGGAGACTAAACTGATCATGGATTCAGTTCTCAAAATGACTGTTGAGGAGACTAAACTCAGTATGAATCTTGAAGGAGATCTTCTGGTTAACCAAATCTGAGAATACCTTGCACTGAGCAACAAATCTCGAACTGATTCACAATAGGATCTGGATGTAATATGCCCCTGATAGGATCACTGGCCAAGTTTCTCAACTGTTTAAAAATTCTTGATGAGGAAAGTTTGCCTGCAAATAAGATTATTCAAACAAACATGGTAATTTTAATGCAAAGCTCATGCAATTTTGAAATCAAAAAATCATTTTTGGAATGACATTATTGATGTAAAGCAAAATGAATCACTTGTCAAAACACGTCGGTTTAGACATTCAAAATGAAAGAGAAAGCAAAGGTAAGACATCAAAGCAAATGATTGGCAACAAACATAGGAGTCAATTTACACAACCTTGCCATAGTATGCTTTCAAAAGAAACCTGGCTTCAATTAGGTCTTTTGAAGGTTGTAACGTGGTCTGGTTCACGGTTTTTGAAACCAAGGATATAGGCTCAAAGTTTATTTGTACCCAACCCATTCTTCGTGATGATCTCCAGTCCTATGCTCAGTTAATTCAAACTATGCGTTCAGGTTCCAAATGATTTTGGAATTGCAACACAGTTATGATGATGGCTCAAGGGATTTATGATGAGGACCTTAGTCAACTCGTTTTGTCTTTGAGGATTTTGGCAACCTCTTGATTTTTCTTTTGTTATCCCTAACTTTTGCCTGAACTGTGTCATTTGAACTTACAGTCAGCGGGATGCCCTAATTTTTGCCTAAGTCTCCTTCATAGGTTTTGACTTAGCGGGTTCTTTTTTCCATCTATTTTTTTTTAAATATAGTGACTGCCTGGCTTAATGATTACGGTGAACCATCATTGGCTTTTGATTTGAAAGACATCTTCGACACTTCTTTGATGTGTGCGAAGGAAAGTTTGTGATTGCAACCTTTGTTGGAAAGTGTTTTACATGCACAGTCAAATTAACTAAGAACTACCCATCCCCAGGTTAAAATTGCGGGTTTTTTCGTAGAAAGAAACTCCAACTTCTAGGCTTGAAGGGGTTGACAAGGGATTAACTTCCTTATTTCTCCAGTGTTTGGGAGTTGAAACAATGCCTGTACATCCTCAGCCAAGTTTTAAATTGAAAGCATACAATCCAGCAATTTTAGGTATTTCGCTTTCACCATCCTCCCTCCAATCTTTGCATAAACAAAAGTTTGATAAAGCAAGTGAACAGGAGATATATTTTTGTTTTGTGAAAAAGAAAGCATAAAGATGCACACAGTGGATATAAATGAATTGAATCAAAAGTTGCAATGCTCATTTCATTGAAATTACCATGAAAGTAAAAATAAAGTTCGAAAGGAAACAGTCAATACAATCAAAGAAAATGCAAACAGAAAGAAACAGGGCCTAGTGATTAATCAGCAACAAGGATGAGCTGTCCTGTCTGAAACACTGGCTTTAGGAGATGATCCGTCTGAACTGACTCAAACTTCACTTGGCATGCTCTCTGACTTCTTCAATGTATCCAGGTTATCCTTGACTTTCAGATTGTGGACTAGTAGCATGGTACACGAAAGGATTCTCAGGAATAGCTTGAGCAACAGAGTGCACAACAGGCTGAGGTTCAGTGAACAACGGAGCTGAAGATACTGGCGAGACAAACACGGGAGTAGTTGCAAAGGGTGGCGAGTAATTCAGAGGTAACCCAAATTCTGGCCAAGTAAAAGCTGGTTACTGAGTCAGTGGAGGGTCAACAGCAGCAGGTGAAGTTTCAACAATCACAGTCCTTTGAGGTGGCTCACCTCTAGCAATCAGAACTTGCAGCATTTCTGTGAGCTTGGTCATGCCGGCCTTTAACTCATCAATTTCCATTATGACTTTGGCGTTATGTTGTTCTTGGTTTTCCATTCTCAATCTGACAGCAGCTCTAGTCCCATAGTTGTGTTGAGGAAACAGCTTGACGGCGAACAGGTAATTGAAGAAGGAGACAGTTGAAATGAGTTTCTGAGACAACTGGGAAGAAATGCATATGTATGCTCATGGATGCAAGAGTGCATGGATGCAACAACCACAAACAAGATCACTCAAAGCACACGGGTTCAAAGGTTTGCTCTGAAGAGAACACCAGAATACCAGGTTGATAAGTCCACACTGATAAGAAATCCAAAGTACCGGGCATGTTGGAAGTCAGGGTTTCCTGCAAACCTGTAAACACCCGCCCATTCTCACATGTGGGTACTAAAAATCCGGGATCCTCAGTTTCAGATTCTCGATTTGAGAAGCAATAGTACATTCATCCCTCGGGGTACAATACTATCGCCAAACAAAGAGGTCGTCCACTAATTCCCCCAAAAAGGATATCCTATAGCAAGTTCCCAGCATTGGGTCCTCGGATCGAGACTGTGCAATGGGTTTGCCACTGAACGTGGTCTGCCACTGTCACATCCTGGGAGGAGTGTCGTTACTGAGTCCTCGGGAAATGGTCTCCAGAGTCGACAATTCCTCAAGAGAATACCTACTGGCTTGTACCAACGTATAGTAGCAGGTAGCTCCTGATAGAACCTCGTCTGGTTGTGGGTCTCATGAACGACAATACGTGGCCACCCCCACGCAAGCGTCACGACTATCCACTCTAATACCTATATATATGCTCAAGCCTGGGTAGTGGACTTATCTCTCAGAACACCCTGCCCACCAAACAGAAAATCCAGCCAGCACAAAACAGACAAAAAGCAGTAAATAAATCAAAGTAGGCTAAACCCCTTAAGGGATGGACCAGCAAGAGGTCAATCTGTCCCCAGCAGAGTCGCCACTTTTCTGTAGCGGCAAAATCGTGAGTGTAAGCTATTGATTAACTTAACTCGAAAAGCAAGAGTCGCCACCGCACTTTTATTTTATCCAAAAAGGAAAGGAAAAAGAGCGAACAAAATCTACACAAGCTCTAAACAAGAACAAGTGAAGAGAGTCCAGGTAAGGGGGTTGGTTACGCAATGGGAAGGTGTTAGCACCCAAAACGTCTATAGTACTCTATAGGAGCCCTTTGAAATATCTACCGCTTTTGGTCTGAAAAGGTTTGCTTGAAAAGTGATTGAGGAGATGAGAAGATAAATTGTTTTTAGATTTTTATGTTTGGAGAGACTTGTCGCCTCATGCCTACGTACCTACGATGTGCAATGTAGGATCAAAACCCCGTAGTTCGTGGTACAAAGAATGAAAACTTGTTTGTTTTGGTTGATTTTAAAATGTAAAGACAAGTCGTCATTTCTAAGCGAATAATTCCGCTTAAAGAAATGAATCATGTCTAAACTTATGCAAAAGTTAAAGGAAAAAGTGCACGAGGGCACAAAAAGAGAGTGATGAGTTTGATGTTTTTTAAGTCTTTTGAAAAAAGTATCAATATGCTTATGTAGTTTAGCATTTGATTAAGAAATGAAAGGAAGAAAGTAAAATCACTTGACAAAGTCAAGGTTTGTTTATGAAAGCGGTGAATGTTTGAAATCAAGAATGTTCTGAAAAAGGGAGAGAGTTTTGAAAATTGAAGAATGGGTGGAGAAGAAGTGACTATCCTAAAGCATAAAGTAAAAGCTAAGGATAAGAATAATCTAACCACAATGGAGCCATTTCAAAGACATATTAAAAGAATTCCATCCTTAAGCAAATTGGCCAAATAAAGGCAAGTCTTCAAAGTCTTTGAACCATAATTCCAAAGCAAAGGGAGAAAGGTCCTAAGTCTAAGTCCAAGGTTCCAAGAATTGCATTGGATGTCCAAGGTCTAAGTTCAAAGCTCTAAGTGGACAAAGAGAAAAAGGCATAAGCATAAACATGTGTCCAACGAACAAAGGAAAAATTACGGAAGCATAAACATATGTCCAACGGACAAAGGAAAAATTGTGGAAGCATAAACATGAAATGAAATGATAAAATGAAGCATAAAAGTAAAAGAGATAGGGTGCGAGAAGTAATTGTAAAGAAGTTAGTACAAGAGTAGTGTTAGTAAATTAGTGATTAGTAGTTAGAGTTAGTGATCAATTATAATTGAATAATTGCACTTAGGTCAAGATTAATGAAAACTCATTAGAAGATTGATAAGACCAAAGCCTCCTAACAACAAGTTTCATAAGTTTTGAACCAAAAGACAAATAAACAACTATTTTTGATAGTTTTCCGAGGCGGGACAAATTTTGGTCTATGTTAAGCGCACGCTGAGTAATTTGTTCGAGCAATTACCCTACGAATGAGGCCGGCCATGAGATGTATGTGTTAATGCACGCGAGATGAACGATATACGGATCGTCATCCTAAAGCGATGCCACACGAAAAGAAAAGGTGGTAATGATCTCGTCTCGATCGAAATTCAATGAAGGAATTTCACGATCCTTTAGACTTTCATCGATCAAAAAGAAAAAAAAGAATTAAGATGAAGAGAAAGTGGATCTAACATTTATGATCCACACAACCAACAATAAAAAACCATAAAAAAATAAAATGAACACTAAAATATTTTTTGAAGATTTTTTCTAAATGAAATTCAATAAAAGTGAAAAGAAAGTTAAAAGACATTAAGGAACAAAATAGGAAAGAAAAATTAAATTCTAAATTTGAAATCATTAAAAAAAGAGAAAATTAGTAAGAAATTTTTTTATTAAAAGATATGAAAGAAAAAAATTAAAAGAAACAAAAGGAGGGAGGTGTATGAAGAAATTGATGGTGGTGAGTAGTAAATGGGACGGGCCAAGGCCCAAAGTTTATTAAAATCTTTTTTTATCTTTTTTAAAGGAAACAATTAAAAAATGAAATGAAAGAATAAAAAGAGAATCAGCAAGTGGATTTCATCTTCTCCTTCTACAACCGTGGTCGGTACTGTTCATCGGAGGGGGAGACGCTCGGAGTTCGTCATCGGCGGAGCAGCGGTGAACATTTATTGCACAGAAACAATCGGAATAATGCGTAGATTCCAAATACACCATCAATTTTGTGTGAAAGTGCCTTGGTAGTTCAAATCGGAATCGTGAAATGTTCGATGAGAACTCCGATTACCTTCAAATTTACGGTAAGAGATACTTCAATTCTTCTCTTCTATTTCTTCTCCGTGGATTTCTGAAATCATTGATGAATTTTTTTTGTTGCGATTGTTATTTTGATGCGAGCGGGACGCGATTGAAAAACGGTTGATGTTGATGCGGTTTGTTTTGTTGATGAATCGTTGAAATTGTGAGTTTGTGAAGTGGTGAATAGTTATGGTTTCGCAGCAAGATTGTATAAACAAAAATTGTTGTGGAAAATTGAAAGATTATGAAGGTTTAAGGGTGGAAAGAAAAGAGGATTGAATTTGAAGCTTGAAGATTATTGGAAATTTGTGAAGGATGATGAATTGCATAATTTTTTGTATTTTTTGAAAAGTGAATTGAAGCTTTGAGGTGATTTTTGCAGGGATTTATTGGCTTTCTAAAGCTTGGAATTAGAGTGAAGCAAGGCTTGTATTTATAGAAGAATTGGTGAGAATTTGAGAATTGAAGTTTATGCCATTTTGTGTTAATACAACTGCGTTTTGGACTGTGAGTATTTTCTGCGTGTGTTTCTGAATTTTTCTCATGTGATCTCTTGTGATGGCGCGATACGGCTTGGATGACGTTGGAAACCGCTTGGTTGTAGGTGGCTTGAGGTGTGCGTGTAATGGCTCGGCTGGAAGTTTGGTCATTGCGTGTGAAGTAGTAACGCTGCAGCTTGGAAGTTGGAAGCTCGGCTGGGTTTATTTTGTGACGTGTTGGTTGGTCACGTGAGCTTGGAAGTTGGAAGCTCGGCTGGAGAATGGATTGGAAGCTGATGAAATGTGAAGAAGGAGAAAAAACAAGTGGGCCGTGCGAACTCCAAGGCCTTTTTTTTCAATTGTTGTAATGTATTATGGTCTTGTAAAAAAAAAGGGAAGTGGGCTTATGGGTTTTTGTAGAGCTTGTAATTTTGGACATTAATTTTTGTAATGCACATTGATTTTGAAAATGGATTTATGGTTATGAATAAAAAAAATGGATAAATAAAAAATGGATTTGGAAATGATATTGGATAATTGTAATATGATGGATTTATTGAATATGGTTAATGAATGGAATTTGGATTTGGTTTAGAAAAGAAATGGATAATAGAAATGGTTTAAGGAATGGATAGTTGAATTGGATATGGAAAATTTGGTTTAGAAAATGGATATGATAGTGGATACAAAACTTTCTCACAAGCCACTGATAAAGTGCACACAACTACCACTGAACAAGCCACAACTGAACAACAGCCATTTGAATCTGACTTTCTAAACCCAAAACTCATATGAACCACTGCTTGATAAACTGAAGAATCTCAGCACAAGGCATCTTGCTTTTGAACAACCACATGTGACTTGAAATCACTTCATCGTCTTTGACCAACCTGCACAACACACAGAGAGAGAAACGACAGCATATTTTTTTTTGTATTTTGGTTAGAGGTTAGCAAACAGAAACAAGTAATAAAGCAAGTGAGAAAATACACAGATACCAAGGAGAAACACAAAATGTGATCTTGTTTATGGTATGAGATGCAAATGAGATGTGCGAAATCTTAGGGGTAAAAATTAGGGTTTAACACCCATGCTAAGAACCAATGATATGCAAAGATGATAATGCAAGAATGAAATGAAACATAAGCCAGTTAGTGCTAAAAGTAAGAGGGAAAATTTTGAGGTGTTACACATTGCTCCAAAAGTCAACTTAGGGGTGAATTTGGTCAAGAAACCCTAATTCCTGATTTTTGATAAATGCATCCCCTGAGGCTATTTTGAACTTATGATGGGATCCATAAGGTTCCTTTGTGCTTCTTGAATCATGTTTTGAAGTATTGGCTCATGCCCAGATGAAAGTTTTCCTCTGGAGGCCTTGGTCGACCAAAACCCTAATTTGGTGACACTGATGATCTTGAGGCTTGATCAACTTGGGATGTTGCACTCTTGTGCTTGATTCTTGATGTATGAAACCTCTTGATCCTTCATGGATGTTTAAGAGGTTTGACAAGTTAAAGATCATGTCCATTCTTAATTGATCCTTTGTCTGAGTACTCTGAGAGGGCTCAAAAACCTTAATTCTTAATTGTAGTGAATACTCAATAATCTTTGAGAGGATTGATGAGGTATGAAGGTACATCCATATTGTGGTAAAAGAGGATTAAATATCGGAATACCCAAAATTTTGATTGTGGTTATGAATAGCAGTTATTTGCTCATCCATATTCTTTTGCTAAGCAATGTTACTTAGAAAAGTGTAAAACTTCCCCTCGATCCTGGTCTTCAGCCACAGAACTGATCTCAATTTCTTTTGGAATAAACTTCCCCTCGATCCTAGTCTTCAGCCATAGAACTGGTTTTAGTTTCTTTTGAAATAAACTTCCTCTCTAGCCTGGTTTTTTAGCCACGGAACTGGTCTTAGTTTCTTTTGAAATAAACTTCCCCTCGATCCTGGTTTTTTAGCCACGAAATTGGTCTCAGTTTCTTTTGAAATAAACTTCCCCTTGATCCTGGTCTTCAGCCACAGAACTGGTCTTAGTTTCTTCTTGTCAAGTCCTTTTCTTGACAAGGAATGATATCTGTGATGGTTTCTTACCAAACTTCTCGCCGGGGAGATGCCATTTGATGGAAAATTATTTGATGTCAGACTTGCTAGGGAAACCCATTGGTCTGAACTGCAGAGGTGTGCAAACTTCTCTGTTGGAAATGCCATTTACTGGGGAAATTACATCATACTTCCTCTTTTCAGAGAGATGCCATGTGATGTAATCCAATTTTGAGGTGCTGATGACTCCATTGAAAGCAAAAATTTCTAGAGAGAAACTATCGTATTGCTAAGAGTCTTCTGTTGAGAGGCTTTCTCTGGGGATTTTCCTTAATCTGGGAAAGCAAAATATCATCTTCATTAATGAAGAGTAAAGTTCTAAATGTGTATAACCAAACGACTTATGGTTGTTCCGAGGTTCAAGTTATCAAAGTGGTCGAGGACAGACTCCAATCCAGGAATAAACTGGAGAGAGATTGCTTAGACGGTGTTTCCAGATAAGGAAAGAACTCAAACCGAGATTTTGGTCCTATCTGTCATAGAAAGGAAGACGGACGACTCTATCAGAGAGAGGACGCTTATCACTTGGGGATGAATATGACCAGAGTGATATTAATGCAATATGTGTATGAATATGAATCAATTATGCATGATGTATGTATACTTATGCTGACAAAACAAACATGACATACAGACTGGTGAGGAACACAACCGGATACTCGGCCACTCTGGGAGATGAGGGCATCATTGGAGATTCTGAAAGTTGTACTTTTGCTTGGGAGTAGGGATTCCTGCATTCGTTCCGGTTTTCGGAGGTACAAACCTGCTAGGGATAGAAATTCACGCTGGCCCTTTAAGGGTAGATTCTACTGGGGAGAAAAACCAATCATTGGTTCTCAGAGGTAAGAAACCTATCGGGGAAGATAGATGGATCATTCCGTCTGAAGTATTTGATCCTTTATTCAGGGTGTACTGGTCAAAAGGAGTACTTTGATTCTGCATTTTGAGGTTTGATCGCTATCAGAGAAGCCATCGATGTTCCTTTTTGTTCTTATTAATTAAAAGGAAATTGCCATCTTTATTTTAAAAGTAGAAGTAAAACTTGAACTTTCAGTTTTTGAAAACAAAAGTAAATTCATTTTTGTTTCAAGAATCGTCGATCATATTAAAATGTCATTTTGTAAAGCAAAATAAATGAGAATTGCAAACAAAAAGCACTAGGGCTCAAATTTTATTGATAGAATAGTAATTAGTCAAACGCACGATCACATGGAGCATTACAAAGTTTAGAAAATGGTAATTTAAAGGAAAAGGGGCTACATTGAAACATAACGACCGCTCTCCTTCCACCAACTTTGAATTTTGGACATTCTGGGCTTTTGTTGAGGGTGATCTTGACTAAGGTATTCCTGACGGACGACGTTACCTCCGAGGAGCCAATCTTGTCGGACGTAGTTACTTGCCATGAATCCCTAATTTTTTTCCTAGATTGCCCTTTCAGGTTTTCTATCTATCGGGATGATCATTGGTTATGTCTCTAATTTTTGCCTGGACCGCCCTTTCGAGTTTTCAATCCACCGAGACGTTTTTTTTTCATTTAGGCGAAGTATTTCTTGACTACATCAACATTTGTGGGCTAGGTAAACTCCTCTCCATCCATGGTTGCGAGTCTTAAGGCACCGCCTGAGAAGGCTTTCTTAACAATATAGGGGCCATCGTAATTCGAAGTCCATTTGCCCCTAGAATCAGTAAGAAATGATTGTATCTTCTTGAGCACAAGGTCTCCTTTCCTGAAGACACGGGGTCAGACTTTTTCATCAAACGCCTTCTTCATCCTTTGCTGATATAATTTACCATGGCATAAAGCCGTCATTCTCTTTTCTTCGATCAGATTCAGTTCATCGTGTCGGCTTTGACACCATTCAGCTTCTGATAGCTTGGCTTCCATCAATACTCTTAGTGATGGGATCTCTACTTCTATGGGGAGCACTGCTTCCATGCCATATACTAAAGAGAAAGGGGTTTCTCCTGTTAAAATACGGACAGACATGCAATAACTGTGAAGAGCAAAGGGTGGCATCTCATGCCAATCTTTGTAGGTTATAACCATCTTCTGAATGATCTTATTAATATTCTTGTTAGCTGCTTCTACCGCTCCATTCATTTTAGTTCGGTAGGGAGATGAGTTATGGTGTTAGATCTTGAACTCAACACACAACTCTTTCATCATCTTCTTGTTTAAGTTGGATCCATTTTCCGTAATGATCTAGCTTGGAACACCATAACGACATATGAGATTGTTCTCGATAAATTGGACCACCACCTGTCGAGTCACAATGGTGTATGATACTACTTCGACCCATTTGGTGAAGTAGTCAATAGCTACAAGGATGAACCGATGTCTGTTTGAAGCTTTGGGTTCAATCATGCCAATCATATCGATTCCACATATAGAAAAAGGCCATGGAGAAGAAAGAATTTTGAGATGCGTTGGTGGTACTTGGATTTTGTCGGCGTATATATAACACTTGTGACATTTTCTCATGTACTTGTATCAATCGAATTCCATTGTCAGCCAATAATATCTTGCTCTCAGAATTTTTCTTGCCATTGTGTGTCCATTGGCATGAGTGCCAAAAGAACCTTCATGGATTTCTTTCATTAACATGTTTGCTTCTTGTCTGTCTATGCATCTGAGCAAAACCATGTCGAAGTTTTTCTTGTAGAGCATATAATTGTTCAGGAAGAAGTTGCCAACCAGTCTTGTGAGAGTCTTCTTGTCTTATCTTGATGCCCCATGTGGGTATTCCTGTCTTTCAGGGAAGCATTTAATATCGTGATACCATGGTTTGTCATCTATGACTGCTTCAATCGCAAAGAGATAAGCGGGCCTTTCAAGGCGCATTTTGTCAATCCTGGGTATGTCCTTCCATCGACTTACACAAATCATGGAGCATAGAGTGGCTAATGCATCAGCCATGTGATTTTCTTCAAGAGGGATATAATGAAACTCGATTCTGTTGAAGAATGGTAACAACCTTCTCGCATAGTCTTTGTAAGGAATCAATCCTGATTGATATGTATTCTACTCTCCTTTGATCTGATTTATAACCAGGGTTAAGTCTCCATACACATCCAAATTCTTTATCCTTAGGTCAATAGCTTTGTCGAGACCCATGATACAAGCTTCATATTCGGCCTCATTGTTTGTACATTTAAATGTTAATCTGGCAGTGAAAGGAATATAGGTACCCTGAGGGGTTACGATGATTGCCCCAATTCCGTTTCCATAAGCATTGACGACTCTGTCGAATATTAGTCCCCATTGGGAACCTGGTTCTGGCCCTTCTCTTGGTAGCGGTTCATCGCAAACTTTCATTTTTAGATACATGACATATTCATCTGGGAAGTCAAAATTGACTGGTTCCAGATTTTCAATCGGTTGATGAGCCAAATGATCGGCTAAAATACTTCCTTTGATGGCTTTCTGAGCATGGTACTCGATGTCATATTCTGATAATAACATTTGCCAACGGGCAATCCTTCCTGTGAGAGCAGGCTTTTCAAAGACGTACTTGATCGGATCCATTTTGGAGATTAACCAAGTAGTGTGACAAATCATGTACTGGAGAAGACGTTTGGCTGCCCAAGCCAGAGCGCAACAAGTTTTCTCGAGCATAGTGTATCGAGTTTCACAGTCTGTGAAATTCTTGCTTAAGTAGTAAATGGCGGACTCTTTTCATTTTTTCTCATTTTGTTGGCCAAGTACACAACCCATTGAGTCTTCCAAGACTGTTAAGTAGATGATCAGTGGTCTTCCTTCCACTGGAGGAGACAAAATATGTGGATTCAACGGATATTCTTTGATGCTGTCGAAAGCTTTTTGGCAATCTTCTGTCCATACACAACTTTGGTTTTTCCTGAGTAGTTTGAAGATTGGTGTGCATGTCGCGGTCATAAGGGATATGAATCTTGAGATGTAATTCAGACGTCCCAAAAATCCTCTGACCTGCTTTTCTGTCTTTGGGGAAGGCATTTCTTGGATGGCCTTGACTTTGTCGGGATCAACCTCAATTCCTTTTTGGCTGACGATGAATCCTAAGAGTTTTCCTGAGTGAACACCGAACGTGCATTTGTTAGGAATCAAGCGGAGTTTGTATTTTCTCAAACGCTCAAATAACTTTGATAGGTGTTCCACATGCTCTTCTTCTGTTTTAGATTTGGCGATCATGTCATCGACGTACACTTCAGTCTCTTTGTGCATCATGTCATGAAACAGAGTTGTCATTGCCCTTTGATAGGTTGCCCCTGCGTTCTTTAGACCGAACGACATTACCTTGTAATAAAAGGTTCCCCGTGGGGTGATGAATGAAGTTTTCTCCATATCTTCTGGCGCCATTTTGACTTGATTATAGCCCGAGAATCCATCCATGAAGGAGAAGACTTTGAATTTTGCTCTACTGTCTACCAGCATGTCAATGTGTGGTAGGGGGAAGTCATCCTTTGGACTTGTCATGTTCAAATCCCTATAGTCTACACACATTCTTACTTTTTCGTCTTTTTTGGGAACTTGCACTATATTGGCTAGCCATTGAGGATATTCTGAGGTAGCAAGAAAACCTGCATCGATTTGCTTCTGTACTTCCTCCTTAATTTTGATGGCCATATCAGGGTGAGTCCTTCTCAGTCTTTGTTTTACTGGAGGACATTCTGTTTTCAATGGTAAGTGATGTGCCACGATGGTGGTATCCAACCTTGGCATGTCCTAGTAGAACCAAGCAAACACATCTGGAAACTCTTTGAGAATTTTTATCAAGCATTCTCTGACAGTTGGACTGAGCAGTGCTCCAATCTTAACTTCTTCTTTTCTTCTTCTGAACCAAAATTGATCGTTTCTAACGGCTTTTTGTGAGGGTCAATGGACATTTCCTCTTGTCTGAGTAGTCAGGAGATGTCTTCCGGAATTTCTTCGTTCTCTTCTTCTTCAGCTTCAAATACCGAGAATTCAAATTTGGGAGAAGGCATTGGATCGTATGTTTCAATGGGGTTTAAAACAAGTAATTTGCATGACGTGATGATTCCTTTTTAGAAAAGACAGAGAGGATGCAAAAGTGTGTGCAGTGTATTTTCTGAAAACACTTGTTTTTATCTTGGGTTGTTTTTTAGGATTACCATTTTCTGAAAAACAAAAAGTGAAAACAGCAATAAAAATGAGGGAATTCAAAATGACATTATTTATTTATGATTTGTCGATTCTTGAAACACAACCCTATAAAACAAAACTCTGTCGCTTTGGGCGAAGCGAAGAGGGACATTTAAAGAAAAGTAAGCCCTATAAAACATCCATTTCCCCCCGGCAAGGTGAAAGGTCAAAACAAAGATGTGGCAACTACTTCGACTTATGAACGACTTTTGGGACATCGACCGCAACCCAATGGCGACGAACTCCTCTGTGGATCACAAAGTCTGGTACTTTCCTTCTTGGATTTTCTTTAGAAATGACACTGATTTCTGGCGGAGTGGGATCATTGGAGTCTTCTTCCCATGCAGAGTTATCATAAGAGGACTCTTTTATTGCATCTTCCATAGTATTTTCACTCTCAAGAGGATCTCCCCATGCAGTTGGCTGGATGTCCTCGTATCTGATGCGAGAGCTTTCTGGAGCAGTGTATTTGACTAGAAAGTCGTACTTGCCGCTTGGCTGCCCCAAGGTATCCCAGGTTTCTGTGGGGATAGATGGGTCATCTTCCTCAATGACGTTGACTTCAGGAAATGCATAGTTAATGAAATCTTGTCCTGCGATCTTTACAAAGTCATCAACACGGTGTTGGACATTTTCAAAATGTTCTGAGTAAGGATTCAAGGACTCTGTGGGAACATGTGTATTCTTTTCAAGATTACTCAGCTGATAGGCATTGTCCGGCTGAATCTTTTGCCCCGAGTCTTTCGTGTATGGCTTCCAGATAGGCAAGTCATCCAGGGGATCATAATAATCGTAGTCAAGGTTGTCTTTCATCAGATTGTCTTCCTCTAATGAGTTGGGTGGAGCACGACATATTTCGGGATCACAATCTCCATAGATCGCTCTAACGCCTGATCTTGGTATATATCTTGGGCTTTGCTTTGGAGAGCAGAATGGCATGTGCATTTCTCCCTAAGATATATAACCTTCGTCGTTGAGATAAGACTTTCACTCTTCATTGGCATCAGAAGAGTTGTTCCCATCGATGATGTGGACTTCTTAAGATACTGGGTGGAGGAAACCTCTAATGTGGAAGAAATCCTGAATGGGATGAAAGCTTTCATCCTTCTTTGTAGTCTGGGTACAGGTCGGAGAGAAACCAAGACCTTTTCTTCTCTTGTTATCAGTAGGAATTACAACCTGTCCCCATCCTTTAATGTCACTACTCCCCATTACTTTGAGAGCGTCCTTGTATGAGAAAATCGATGTTCCTTTTTCTTGGTGATTCTCATTGATCACCGAGAGTGCTTGAAATTGAGTTCCAACAATCTCCTCTGGTTCTACACATGAGAATGATGATAAGTTGCTCATGATTAAAGCTTGCTCTCTGCATACTATGACTAATTTTTCGTTCTTGACAAACTTCAGCTTCTGGTGAAGTGTCGAAGTGAATGCCCCAGCTTTGTGTATCCAAGGTCTTCCTAATAAACAGTTGTATGCTGCTCAGATGTCCATGACCTGGAAAGTGACTTGGAAAGTGTGAGGATCGATGGTTATGGGAAGATTGACTTCACCGATAACTATTTTCCTGGACCCGTCAAAGGCTTTGACGATGATCTTACTGCCTCTCATCGGAGTACCTTGAAAAGATAGTCGAACCAAAGTTGACCTTGGCATGACATTCAAGGATGAACCTGTGTCAACCAGTACGCTGGCTAAAGCATTGTCCTGACAATTGACTATGATATTGAGTGCCATGTTATGGTTTTTGCCTTCCTCCGACAGGTCTTCATCACTGAATCCCAAGTTGTTGCAGGAAGTCATGTTGGAGATAATGATGTCAAATTGACCCACTGTCACACCTCGTACTACAAAGGCCTGTTCCAAGACTTTCTGTAGAGCTTCTCTGTGAGCTTCTGAACTAAGCAGGGGAGACAGTATAGAGATTCGAGACGGAGTTTGCAACAATTGATCCACAATGTTGTACTCGCTTTTCTTGATGAGCTTTAGTATTTCATCATTGTTCTTTACATGTTCCACATTACTGGATTGACCGACTTGTTGATCAGGAACTTTAACTTGGGGTTCCTTTTCTTTGGTAGGTTCTCCAACTCCTCTGTTGAAGATTCGACCGCTCCGGGTTGTAGCGCAATTTTTGTGGTTTTGAATCACTATCGCTTTGGTACTACAGTTTGATTCATTTTTTATCCCGTGAAGCTGATTAAGGAAGGGAAATAGATGTCTCCAAGTAACCCTGCTTGCATACTGCGATTAAACAGTCAAAACTGTTGGTTCACAGATGCTATCAAAAGGGGGGTCTGTCTTTGGTTATTTGCTTAAAAACAGTGTAGAGACTATTTGCGAGGCATTTGGTAAGATGTTAGGTCTGATGCTTCTTGATTGATGTATGAAGGTATGGGATTTTGGGTTTTTGATTAGTATGCTCGCTAAGACTTTGCAATCTTATGCCTACGTATTCCCGTTTAATGAAACAGAGAAATTAGAGCGATCGTAGTTCCTCCTATTCTATGGGAGGAAAGAGATTGTTTTGGTATCTTGTTCAAAGTCCAAGACATGAAGCTAAAGGTGATTTGTATCTTGTTCAAAGCCCAAGATATGAAGCTAAAGGGGTCCTGACTGAGAAGGAATTTGTCATCTCTAAAGAGGAATTGTTGATGTTTGCATGCTGTGAGCAAAGCACAAATTTGATGCTAAAAGGTTGATTGACTCAATCGGGGTTTTCTTTATTCAAAGCCTAAGAGGAGGCTAGAAGTTTGACTTTTCGGGGGAAAATGTTATTTCTGTCTTGTACAAAGCCCAAGATTGAGGCTAAAAGGGATTTTGACTCCGTTGGGGAGAATGTATCTTGTATAAAGCCCAAGATGGAGGTTGAAATGGTTTGACTCAACAAGAGAGTACTTTTATCTGTTCTGTATAGAGCCCAAGACAGAGGCTAAAAAAGGTTGACTCAACAAGAGAGTCTTGAACAGGTGATTGACTCAACAAGAGAGTCTGAAGGTTGATTGACTCAACAAGAGAGTCTTTTATACTCAACAAGAGAGTGATTTGCTGTCTCATATGAAGCCCGAGATTGAGGCTAAAAAGGAGATTGACTCAATAAGAGAGTCTTTTATACTCAAAAAGAGAGTGTTTTTCAATCTCCTACGAAGCCCGAGATTGAGGTTAAAAAGGGATTGACTCAATAAGAGAGTCTTTTATACTCAACAAGAGAGTGTTTTTTATATGTCTTGTACAAAGCCCAAGACGAAGGCTAAAAGTTGACTCAACAAGAGAATCTTTTATACTCAACAAGAGAGTGGGTTTTTATATGTCTTGTACAAAGCCCAAGACGGAGGCTAAAGGTGGTTGACTCAACAAGAGAGTCTGAAAAGGTTAGCTCTGCCGGGGAGAATCATTTGTACAAAGCCTAAGAGGAGGTTGTCTTACTGCTGAGGATCATTGAGATCCTGAAGCGTGTCCAAGTGTGGGGAACTCTCATGAGAGAGACCGGGTTTCTGCTGGAGATCGATCCAGAGTGATCGGTGTTTTTTCCTATTGTTTGAAAGGAACTTGAGAATGTCTTTGAGACTCAAGAGGTTTAGACTGTCCAAGTCTAGAGTTTTATCTTTTGTATAATGCCCAAGAGGAGGCGCGGGCATTAAGGGATGAGTATCAACCCTAAAATGGCCGGAGCTTTTACGCGGGAAAGACTGCTCTAGCAAAGGATGACTAAGTTCTGTCTTATATCTTTAAGAGGTCGTCAGGGTCCTTGTATAAAGCCCAAGAGAAGGCATGAGAACTTCTAAGAAGCCGAAGGGTCCTTGTACAATGCCCAAGAGGAGGCGGGGATGCTTTTTGGAAGTCTGTGGGTCCCCAAACCAAGAGAAGTTCAAGAAATGTAATTCACAGAGAAGAGATCATTCCAGGAAAGTTCGAGAATTTGGAAGAAACTAAAGAGATGCCATTCACGGAGAAAAGATCATCCCTGGGGAGTTAGAGTTTCTTTGACAATTTCTAAGGGTGACAGTTTGAGAAAAGGTTCACCAAGAGTACTGACTTTCTCTTTGTTCCATATTGTTTAACCCCAAGAGAAGGGAAGACTATATCTGGAAATCCTATGGGGATCTAGTTTTGTTTGTATTTAAGAGTGACCAACAAGGCTTTACCTAGTGTTAGACGTAGTTGTAGAGGAAAACTCTAAATAACTATACTAGTATTACACAGTGGATATGTGACAAGTATATAAAAGGATGTGAAAGAAGACTTACAGTGAAACAGCCCCACAATATAGTTATATACATATGAAAGCGTAAATTAAAGCGGATAAACACTTACCCGTTGTAGAGCTTCCATGCTGTTTTGTTAGTTGTTCAACAAAGAAATTAAAGAAAGTTTTGATGATAACATATATTTGAATTCAAAATCAAAGGGGAAAGTGCTTTGAAGAGATTGTTGGGGCTTATAGCTTAAGGAGAGGCCCAAGTTTTAACGATGATTGCACCGTTGCTTTAAAAACAGTACAAAGGGACTTATGCAATATGTGAGGCCCAAAATTGTTTTTATGTACAATGGGATGGGTCTTACACTCTATTAGAGGCCCAAAAAGTTTGAAAATGAATAAATATGGGTCTTATAGCTCAAGGAGAGGCCCAAAGATTTTTGTTAAAAAGCCGACGATCGTGCCGAACTTTTTTGACGGTATCGGGACTTATACAATACACTGAGGCCCAAATTATTTTGGTTTCAAAAAGGATTGGGTCTTACACTCTATTAGAGGCCCAAAGAAACTTAAAGAAAAGAAATGGGGCTTATAACATGAGGGTAGGCCAAGTTGGTTTTGTTAAAAAGACGACGATCACAGCGTTGTTTTTGAAAATACAGCAGGACTTATACAATGACTGAGGCCCAAAAAGTGGTGTATTTACAAAGGGGATGGGTCTTACACTCTAATAGAGGCCCATGAGTGTTTGAAAATGATTGATGAGGGTGGAATCGATAAAAACCCTAATTTCATCATTTTTAAAAGTGAATTCTTAAAGAAAATCAATAAAAAATGATAAAATACCAAATAAGCTTGAATAAACAACTTGTGATTTTTGGTTAAGGTTTGAAAAATGAGGTTTTAATCACAAGATGAATTAAAACTCATTTGGTTTTGATTTCTCAAGATGAATATTCACTTTTAAAATGTTTAAAAACAATTAAAAAAGAATTTATTCATAAAAATACCAACTATATTAAATAAATAATATAAATTTGATTTTTTTGTGGAATAAAATATTTCAACATTTTTGTGATTTTTTTCAAAATGAACCAATAAAAAATATTTAAAATTGAGGGAGTTATTAATTTTTCAAATCATTAAAAATAATAAGAAAAATAAAAGAAAAATGGAAAAAACATTAAAAAGGGGTTTGGGGCGAGGGGGATTCGAACCCCATACCTCTTGTGTGCAGTGCACGCCTCCTACCACTAGGGTGGTGATACATCCGTGTATCAAAGCCCACCCACAAATATACAAGGCTTGCCTTGTTTTTGGCCTGGCCAAGGCAAGCCAAGGCAAGGTTTTGGCAAAAAACGTGAAGCTTGTAACTTTCTCATTTCTCAATGGATTGGGACAAAATTTAGGTCTATCCTGCCTAGAATTTCACAAGGAATCCAATGGTGGTGGTGGTTTTTTCAGATGAGGTCCCCATTTTAAAACCCGACAGTGGTTTTGAAATAGGCTCCATTTGCATTTTCTGTGCTACCTCATGGTACAGGCATGAATTACATGATGAATTGGTCCAAACATAACATATATAACATGTATGAGATGTGTATGATCAGTGGACTTCAAAGCAATGCATATTTCAAAGAGTTCAAGTTGTGATGCTTACCTCTTTAGGAGCTTTTTGGGCAATCTGTCAAGTGCTTTGTTCCAGAAACAATTTGATGCTTTGGACACCCTCAAATGATCTCTTGGAAACTTTTAGGATGATTGGAAACAGCTGGAAACCTTAGGAATGGAAACTGGCCCTTTCTTACAAAAGAGGCAAAAGTGACCAAAATAGCAACTCTCTCAACTGGTGTTCCAGATGTAGGGAACCATTTAGGACAGTTCAAGGATGATATTTGGAGTGTGCTTAAGGCTTTATCTGGTTTTGAAAGTGACTAAATCAAGACATGGCTTGAAAAATGCAAAAAAGTCCTATTTTGAGGTTTTGAGAAGGGACTTTGAGGTTTTGGTGTTACAGGTCACTTGTGAGAGTTTGGACAGCTTAGATATGACATATTGGATGTGTTTAGATCATGAGCTATGATGGAATTGCTCTCTAACTCAAAAACTCAGAGTTACCTTGCTAAAGAAGGCATTTTTGCCTAGAGAAAGAGATTTTGAGGAAAGCAAGTGTTGTAGTGCTTTGGTGTACTTAAACTGAGCACAAATGAGCTCTATTTATAGTAGAACAAGTTTGTTTTGCAAGCAATAGTGAATGGAGACTGCTGCAGACCTTTGGCCAATTGGAGCATTTTGGAATCTCAAGTCTTCTCTAGCCATTGACTAGAGGTTAGAGCACAGGCCTTTGGTTCCCTAGTTCAGAGATCATCCTTGACTCATTCAGTTGGAAATGGCTCAGTTCATGCCACCTTGGTGCATCCATTGAATGCTCCAAAACAAAATTGGAGTCTTGTCCCCTCTTTAGGGTTTTTTAGGTTTGGCATGCTATTTTTAGTTCCAAAGACTTGGGAGGCTTATGGATCAGTGTTTGTCCCTCCTTGGTCTCTCCCTGAGGTGTTCATATGGATAAATTTGTTTGTCATTTGCACAAATTGCTCAAATCAGGCAAAATGCAAAAATTTGTCTTGTTATGACAGTTGCAGCAAGGCATATTGCCACTGTCATAACTCTTAGCTCATATGGGATTTGATGGGGTTCTTGGACATTTTGGAAAGCCCTTATATGATACAACACATGTGTGATCATAGTTTATTTTGAAACTTTTGGGATCCAAGTGAAAAATGCCCCTACATTTTGAAAAATGTGAAACAGATTCTGACTTAGTGAAAATTTCACTAAGTGTTGGAAAAAGTGACATTTCATGTTTTCAGCCATTTTGATCCAACCATAACTCAAAATCCATGATGAATTGGAATGAGGTGTAGTTGACACTTTTAAAGCATGCCATGAGAGCTACAAATCCATCTTTGGATCAGCCCAAATAGTTGTTTGGATCTCAAGTTATGATCCTTGGAAGTTGGTACTGTGACACCCCAATCTATACCTCGAGCAATTAAAGAGATAACAAATAATCAGAGTATAATTAAAGCATTCATGGCATAGACGGGAGCGTCACATCAAAGTAATGAAATATAACAACCTGCTCATATAGATATGCAACAATCAGGTAGCAACATAAACAGAGGAACTCAGTTCCTAACACCCACAATTCAGATACAGAATAAAAGCGGAAAATCTGCAACTGAAATCTCATATATAATCATAAAACTTTGTCTGTCATATACAGAGTCATACATGTACAATCCAAACAAAAGATATATATATATATATATACACACACATAATCACATAACGATCTCCCCGACTACTCGGTGCCACATATCAGAGCCGACTGACAAAAGAATGAAGACATAATCTTCACAAAAAGACCTCCAGCATCTAATCTGTAATGCCTCATAAAGCATTCAAAACAGCAGAAGGGTGAGAAACACAATTATAATATAGTTGCATATAGTTATGTAATAACTTGCATGACACACGCAAAAACATTCTCACCACAACGTATACCATAATGCAAATACAAAAAACCACAATTCATAATTCATGCATCCATCACTAAGGC
This sequence comes from Lathyrus tuberosus, assembly GCA_022829125.1. Taxonomy (NCBI): domain Eukaryota; kingdom Viridiplantae; phylum Streptophyta; class Magnoliopsida; order Fabales; family Fabaceae; genus Lathyrus; species Lathyrus tuberosus. Next base: position 2,081,534 of record JALAZF010000390.1, read on the forward strand.
ATATCAATCATGCTCAATACATTTATCACCAATATATATATTTATATATCAACTCATCAATCTCATTCACAATTTCCCACACATAATCAATCCATTCATGACTTATACAAATGTACAGAGACAGACACAACGACTCTATGCATGCGGTACCATACCATCCATCATTCTCATCATTAATTCACTCAGGAATTATTGGAATCATCGCTTGTTACATAGTGTAACTCCCCGCCGGGCAAACGATGTTCCCCGTCGCTTTAGGTCCTCTTGGTATAAGGTTCACGACGTTTATGGATCACTTTAGGTCCTCTTTGTATAAGGCTCATGATCCGATCGCTTTAGGTCCTCTTTGTATAAGGCTCACGATCTTCTATAACATTGCATTAGGTCCCCTTTGTATAAAGCTCACGACCATTACAGCAGATTCCCTCTGGAATCGTTTCGTCGCTCACACCCCACAAGGGCACACGACATCACAAGATGCATATCATGATGCTTGGCATATAATGACCCGTGACAATCAAATGCATATACATATATAACCATGTGAACCATCTCAACATCAATAATCATGCATTGAAATCAAACCCAAAACAATGCATCTATTTGCCATAAGGCCACAAACCATCATCACAACATTTCATCACATGCATTCACATCATATAATAGCACACAAGTTATACGTTATATATCAAAAGCATATCACATGATAACACATCAATCGCACACAATTACGACGGTAAAAGTCGACAAACGACACGTTTCCAAATTCTCGACACAATTAAATCGGCCACTAATCCCAAAACCCATTTTTATAAGAAAGAACATCTCCTTAGCTTTCCAACGGTACTAAGAACGTCTCGATCTGAGTTACAGATCAAAAGTTATGGATTTTAGAAAAAACAGTTTTATTTTTGCTCCAGGTCGCGCTAAGCGGGCTCCACCCCACGCTAAGCGCGCTCCTCACTGCCTGGAGAGGTTACAAATTCTCCAGACCGTGCGCTAAGCGCGCACTGCGATTTTCAGAAAAGTAAACCCTTCGACAGTCCTTCCCAAAACTCACCATTTTCATCTCAAATCAGTCCTAAACAGCATAACAAGTATCAACAAATGTACATATGCATAGTGTGATCATTCAACACAGTTTATATCGATTTCCTACAGTGACAACATCGATTTCTATTCATTTTTCTCATTTAAACCTAGAATTGAAAAAAACTAGGAAAAGCAAGAGAACATTCAAACACACACATACATATTCATACACAAGCATATAGTAATAGAGTTTTGCACCCTTACCCGATTAATCGTGTTTTGAAGTGTCGATTGAATCAGTTTCTAACACTCCAAGTTTTCCTCTTTTTCTTCTTCTCACTCTCCTTTTCTCTTCTCTTTCTATTTTTCTCTCTTTCTAATCTCTATGTTTCTATTTAATGCAAAACAATAATATCTAACCAATCAAAATGACCAAAATACCCCTACACTCAATTCCTCGCAAACGTTCCCGAAACGCGATAAAACATAATAATGATAAACATAACATATTTACCAAATAAAAACCAAGAATAAAATAATATAAAAACAAAAATAATTAAATCGACTCGATTAAATAAATCTAACAAAAATCGGGCGTTACAACTCTCCCCCACTTAGAAATTTTCGTCCTCGAAAATATTACCTGTGACGAACAACTCCGGATACGATTCCCGCATCCGACTCTCCAACTCCCAAGTCAAATTGCCCTCAGCAGTGCCTCCCCACGCTACTTTCACAAGCGTAATATCTTTGCCTCTTAACCGCTTCAACTCGCGATCCAACACCCTCATGGGTAATGCCTCAACCCTAAGGTTCTCCCTTACCTCAACCTCATCCATCGGAATCACATGCGACGGATCCGGAACATACTTCCGAAGCTGTGAAACATGGAACACATCATGTAAATTCAAAAGATTCGGCGGCAACGCCACCTGATAAGCCACAACACCCACTCTCGCGGATATCTGATAAGGACCAATAAACCGAGAAGTAAGCTTCTTCAACTTCAATGCACGTCCAACACCCGTCACCGGTGTAACTCTCAAAAATACATGATCGCCTTCTCGAAACTCAAGATCTTTCCTCCTTCGATCATGATAACTCTTCTACCTACTCTGAGAAGCCTTCATCTTCTCACGAATAAGTTTCACCTTTTCCGTAGTTTGTTCAACTAACTCCGGTCCAACCACCGAACTCTCACCAGATTCATGCCAACACAAAGGTGTTCGACATCTTCTTCCATACAACGCTTCAAAAGGTGCCATTCCAATACTCAAATGGAAACTGTTGTTATACGTGAACTCCACCAACAAAAGATAACTATCCCAAGCACCACCTTGCTCAATAACACAAGCTCTCAACAAATCTTCCAATGACTGAATAGTTCTCTCGGTCTGACCATCCATCTGAGGATGATAAGCAGAACTCAACCTCAACTTGGAACATAACTCCTTTTGAAAACTTTCCCAAAATCTGGAAGTAAACCTCGGATCTCGATCTGAAACAATACACAATGGAACACCATGTAATCTCACAATCACATGGATATAAATCTCAGCCAACCTTTCCAAAGAAAAACTGATGTCAATTGGAATGAAATGCGCTGATTTAGTCAGCCTATCCACAATCACCCAAATGGCATTATGTCTCCTCTGAGTATTCGGCAACCCTGTCACAAAATCCATAGAAATGTTGTCCCATTTCCACTCGGGAATATCCAATGGTTGCAATAATCCACTAGGCTTCTGATGTTCTACCTTTGACTTCTGACACGTCAAACACGCATAAAGAAACTGAGCCACATCCCTCTTCAATCCGGACCACCAAAAGATCCTCTTCAAATTTTGATACATTTTATTAGCTCCCGGATGTATACTCAAACTACTCTGGTGTCCTTCCTCTAAAATCATCTTTTTCAATTCTGAATCATCAGGAATACAAATTCTACCACCGAATCTCAAAACACCCTGATCATCCACTTTAAAGTCACCATTCACACATTTACCTCCAACCGTCATCAAATCAACAAATTTCACATCCAACCTCTGTTTCTCGCTAACGGTCAACAGAAAATCATTAGTGACCTTTAACATACCAAGCCTCACGCTGTTAGATGTCAATTCACACACCAAACTCAAATCTCTAAATTCTTCCAAAAGTTCCCACTCTTTAACCATCAAAGCAGACATATGCAAAGATTTCCGGCTTAACGCATCGGCTACGACATTAGCTTTACCAGAATGGTAATTCAAGATAAAATCGTAGTCCTTCAAAAATTCCAACCATCTCCGTTGCCTCATATTCAACTCTTTCTGATCAAACAAGTATTTTAAACTCTTATGATCACTAAAGACTTCGAATCTTGCACCGTAGAGATAATGTCTCCAAATTTTCAATACAAAAACCACCGCAGCTAATTCCAAATCATGGGTAGGATAATTCTTCTCATGATCCCTCAATTGTATCGAAGCATAAGCCACAACCTTACCTTCTTGCATCAACACTCCACCTAAACCACTCAAAGACGTATCGCAATACACCACAAACGGTTCACTAGGATTCGGTAAGATCAAAATCGGAGCTGTAGTTAATCTTCTCTTCAGCTCACTAAAACTCTCCTCACACTGAATATCCCAAATAAACGCTTTACCTTTACAAGTCAGCTGGGTCAATGGAAGTGCTAACTTGGAAAAGCCTTCAATGAATCTTCGATAATATCCAGCTAAACCCAAAAAGCTTCTAATTTCAGTAACAGATCTAAGAGCCTCCCATTGTAGAACTGCATCTACTTTGGATGGATCCACAGCAATACCATTACCTGAAATCACATGCCCAAGAAAACTCACTTCTGACAACCAGAACTCACACTTGGACAACTTGGCATAAAGTTTCTTTTCCTTCAAAATTTGCAACACAATACGCAAATGCTCTGCATGTTCCTCCCGAGACTTGGAATAAATCAAGATGTCATCTATAAACACAACAACAAATTGATCCAAATGCTCATGGAAAATGTGATTCATATACTCCATAAACACTCCCGGCGCATTAGAAACCCCGAACGGCATCACGAAATATTCGTAATGTCCGTATCGTGTCCTAAAAGCCGTCTTCTGAATATCTTCCTCCTTCACTCTAATCTGATGATAGCCTGACCTCAAATCAATTTTACTAAACACACACGCACCTACCAACTGGTCCATCAAATCATCAATTCTCGAAAAAGGATACTTATTCTTAATCCTCACCTTATTCAGTTGGCGATAATCAATACACAATCGCATACTTCCATATTTCTTCTTCACCAATAAAACTGGAGCACCCCAAGGCGATACACTCGGCCTCACAAACCTCTTTTCTAACAATTCATTCAACTGCTTCTTCAACTCAACCAACTCAGATGCCGACAGACGTTATGGTGCCATAGATATAGGTCTAGTACTAAGAACTAGATCTATATAAAACTCCACCTCTCTTTCTGGCGGCACATCAGAAATATCCTCCGGAAACACCTCCGGAAAATCACACACGACTGGAAACACATCAATTGCAACTTGACTATCCACAGGCAACGATGTAAACAACCCGAACAACTGAGCTTCATCCGCCAAAAGTTCCTTCAACTCTTTGTTAGATAAGAAACTCGATTCCTCGTCTTCTTCAAGAGAAGGAAATCTTACCAATTTATGATCACAATCGATATGAACTCACTTGAACTGCAACCAATTCATTCCCAGAACTACGTCTAAACCCTCCAACGGCAGACACACCAAATCCATAGCAAAATCCTTACCATAAATGGTCAAAGGACAACTTAAACAAACCAGAGAAGTAGTTACCGACTCCAATGTTGGAGTATCGATAACCATCTCTTCACCCATCGATGACAACAAAAGATTCAAACGCCACGCACACTCATACGAAATAAACGAATGAGTCACTCCGGTATCAATAATAGCAACTAAAGGCATACTATTAATAAAACAAGTACCTCTGATCAGACGATCTGCACTAGTAGGCTAAGCTCCTGCCAATGCAAATACTTTTCCTCCAGCTTGAGCTTGCTTTGGTTTCGGACACCTCGTACTAATATGACCAGATTCACCATAGTTGAAACACTTCATCCCATTCCTCTTGCAATCAGCTATTACATGTCCTATACCTCTGCAATTGGAACACTTCCTCATATCCTTTCTACATTAAAACTGACGATGTCCTAAGTCACCACACCTAAAACATCTTAGAGGATTATACATCCTCCCCCACTTGGCCTTTTATCAAAATTAGCCCTTTGCTTTCCCTTGTCAGCTGGTGACACATAAGGACCACCATGAAACGTCTGCTTTCCTTTCCTTTCGTTCACACTCTTATAATGAGTAGAACGAGCTTTTCTATCCTCCTCATAAATTCTACAACAATTCACCAAATCTGAAAACCTCCTAATTCTTTGATAACCAATTGCCTGTTTGATCTCGGGACTCAACCCGTTCTTAAACTTCACACATTTGGAAAACTCCGCAGTTTCTTCAGCATAATGTGGATAAAACTGAACAAGCTCCACAAACTTAGCAGTGTAATCAGTAACAAACATGTTACCCTGTTTCAACTCCAAGAACTCTATTTCTTTCTTTCCTCTAACATCTTCAGGAAAATAATTCCTCAAAAACTCACTGCTAAACAAAGCCCAAGTGACAACTTCACCTGTAGCTTCCCACACATGACGCGTACTAACCCACCAATCACCAGCCTCCTCTTTTAACATATGAGTATCCAGTCTCACCTTCTGTTCCTCAGCACAGTCCATCACTTGAAAGATTCTTTCAATCTCCTTAAGCCAAATCTGAGCACCATCAGGCTCATATCTTCCGGTGAAGATAGGCGGTTTGTTCTTCCTGAACTCATCATTCCCACCAGAATTAGGTGCATTCCGCACAGCCTGAGCCATAACTTGCATAGCAGCAGCAAGAGCAGCATCATTCCTACCGGCCATATTCTGTTCATATCCAATAACAGTAAATATGGTTAAACAATCAACTCGCCAGAACACAACTGACGCACAACAAATAACTTGGTCAAAACGACCGACACGAACTGGCTCTGATACCACTTAATGTGACATCCCAATCTATACCCCGAGCAATTAAAGCGATAACAAATAATCAGAGTATAATTAAAACATTCATGGCATAGACGGGAGCGTCACATCAAAGTAATGAAATATAACAACCTGCTCATATAGATATACAACAATCAGGTAGCAACATAAACAGAGGAACTCAGTTCCTAACACCCACAATTTAGATACAGAATAAAAGCGAAAAATCTGCAACTGAAATCTCATATATAATCATAAAAGTTTTTTCTGTCATATACAGAGTCATACATGTACAATCCAAAAAAAAAGATATATATATATATATATATATATATATATATATATATATATATATATATATATATATATATATATATATATATATATATACACACATAATCACATAACGATCTCCCCGACTACCCGATGCCACATATCAGAGCCGACCGACAAAAGAATGAACACATAATCTTCACAAAAAGACCTCCAGCATCTAATCTGCAATGCCTCATAGAGCATTCAAAACAGCTGAAGGGTGAGAAACAAATTATAATAGTTGCATAAAATTATGTAATAACTTGCAATACGCACGCAAAAACATTCTCACCACAATGTATACCATAATGCAAATACAAAACAACACAATTCATAATTCATGCATCCATCACTAAGGCATATCAATCATGATCAATACATTTATCACCAATATATATATATATATATTTATATATCAACTCATCAATCTCATTCACAATTTCCCACACATAATCAATCCATTCATGACTTATGCAAATGCACAGAGACCGACACAACGACTCTATGCATGCGGTACTATTCCATCCATCATTCTCATCATTAATTCACTCAGGAATTATTGGAATCATCGCTTGTTACTTACTGTAACTCCCCGTCGGGCAAACGATATTCCCCGTCGCTTTAGGTCCTCTTGGTATAAGGCGCACGACGTTTATGGATCGCTTTAGGTCCTCTTTGTATAAGGCTCACGATCCGATCGCTTTAGGTCCTCTTTGTATAAGGCTCACGATCGTCTATAACGTTGCTTTAGGTCCTCTTTGTATAAGGCTCATGACCGTTGCAGCAGATTCCTCTGGAATCGTTTCGTTGCTCTCACCCCACAAGGGCACGCGACATCACAAGATGCATATCATGATGCTTGGCATACAATGACTCATGACAATCAAATGCATATACATATATAACCATGTGAACCATCTCAACATCAATAATCATGCATTAAAATCAAACCCAAAACAATGCATCTATTTTCCATGAGGCCACAAACCATCATCACAACATTTCATCACATGCATTCACATCATATAATAGCACACAAGCTATACGTTATATGTCAAAAGCATATCACATGATAACACATCAATCGCACACAATTACGACGGTAAAAGTCGACAAAACGACACGTTTCCAAATTCCCGACACAATTAAATCGGCCACTAATCCCAAAACCCATTTTTATAAGAAAGAACATCTCCTTAGCTTTCCAACGGTACTAAGAACGTCTCGATCCGAGTTACGGATCAAAAGTTATGGATTTTAGAAAAAAACAGTTTTATTTTTGCTCCAGGTCGTGCTAAGCGGGCTCCACCCCGCGCTAAGCGCGCTCCTCACTGCCTTGAGAGGTTGCAAATTCTCCAGACCGCGCTAAGCGGGCGACTGCGCGCTAAGCACGCACTGCGATTTTCAAAAAAATAAACCCTTCGACAGTCCTTCCCAAAACTCACCATTTTCATCTCAAATCAGTCCCAAACAGCATAACAAGTATCAACAAATGTTCATATGCATAGTGTGATCATTCAACACAGTTTATATCGATTTCCGACCGTGAAAACATCGATTTCTATTCATTTTTCTCATTTCAACCTAGAATTGAAAAAAACTAGGAAAAGCAAAAGAACATTCAAACACACACATACATATTCATACACAAGCATATAGTAATCGAGTTTCACACCCTTACCCGATTAATCGTGTTTTGAAGTGTCGGTTGAATCGGTTTCTTACACTCCAAGTTTTCCTCTTTTTCTTCTTCTCACTCTCCTTTTCTCTTCTTTTTATTTTTCTCTCTCTTTCTAATCTCTATGTTTCTATTTAATGCAAAACAATAATATCTAACCAATCAAAATGACCAAAATACCTCTACACTCAATTCCTCGCAAATGTTCCCAAAACGCGATAAAACATAATAACGATATACATAACATGTTTACCAAATAAAAACCAAGAATAAAATAATATAAAAACAAAATAATTAAATCGACTCGATTAAATAAATCTAACAAAAACCGGGCGTTACAGGTACCCTAGCCACTTTGTTCCATAACTTAGAAAATTTCTAAGTTTTTTATGGTTACCCCTTTTACAAGTTATCCCACTTTTCTTGATTTTTCTTGATGAATGATGATTCCATCACACATTATCATCATTTTAGGGTTAGGGAACCAAAATTGATCAAAAAATCAAAAAGTCAAACTTTGACTTTTGGGCACAGTTGACTTTTTATCAGATGAATTCCAAACTGTGCGATCCTCTATGAAATCAAGTCTTTGACCTAAATAAAACTTGATGGATTGATTTCATAGGTGTCATAGGGTGTATTGAATCATGTCCCAAGGTTTGGGAGCATGTCCTAGTCAAAAGTCAAAGGCACAGTTGACTTTTTCAGCGAAACCCTAACTGTGGTTCTAATGAACTTGAAACTTGTGAATCAAGATTCTTGGATCAATCCATTGTTGCAAATGGATCAATGTAGTGTATTAGGGACCCTCAAATCATGTCTTGAGGTCTTGGCTCATGTTTTGTCCTAAAAGTTAACTTAGGGGTGAATTAGGTCAAAAAACCCTAATTCCTGATTTTTGATGAACGCATCACCTGAAGCCAAATTGACTTGATGATTAGGTTTATGAGGTCCCTTATAGTATTTTGGGTTATTCTTTGAAGCATTGGCTCATGCCCAGAGGAAAATTTCTACCTGGAGGCCCTGGTCGACCAAAACCCTAATTTGGTGACACTGGCGATCTTGAGGCTTAATCCACTTGGAATGTTGCGGCCTTGTGATTGATTCTTGATGTGGTAGTCCTCTTGATCCATTGTGGATGTTTTAGAGGTTTATACAAGTTGAAGATCATGTCATTCCTTGAATGATCCTTTGTCTAAGAGCACTGAGAGGGCTTGAAACCCTAAGTTTGATTGTAGTGGATGCTCACCCATCTTTGGGGAGACTAATGAGGTATGATGGTCCATCCATATTGTGATGATGATGTGCACAATGATGGGAAATATTAGTGGTCAAAATTTGGGGTATGACAGATGCCCCTATTTAATCTTCTTGGACCCGAAGGTGTGAATGGCGAAGGTATTCGGGCATTCGGGGTGCAAGAGGATTAAATATCGGAATACCCAAAATTTTGATGGTGGTTATGAATGGTAGCTTACACATTCATCTTCTTTTTCTAAGCGATGATACTTATAAAAGGTCAAATTTCCCCTCGATCCTGGTTTCATACCAAGGAACTGGTCTCAGTTTCCGATGTAAACTTCCCCTCGATCCTGGTTTCCTACCAAGGAACTTGTCTAGGTTTCTGAAATAAACTTCCCCTCGATCCTGGTCTTCTGCCAAGGAACTGGTCTTAGTTTCTGAAATAAATTTCCCCTCGATCCTGGTTTCCTACCAAGGAACTGATCTTAGTTTCTGAAATAAACTTCCCCTCGATCCTGGTTTCCTACCAAGGAATTGGTCTCAGTTTCTTTTGTCAATAAACTTTCTTGACAAGGGACACTATTTGCAGCGGTTTTCCTCAAACTTCTCGCCGACTTTTCCTAGGAGACGCCATTTGATGGAAAAACTTTTGATGTCAGACTTGCTGGGGAACCCATTCGTCTGAGCTGTAGAGGTTCACAAACTTCTCTATTTTGGAGATGCCATTTGTCGACTCTACTGGGGAAAGCAGGTCTCTTGAGAGACTGCTGTGCTTGGGGATATTGCATCACACTTTTCCTCGAGATCTTCTCGGAGGAATGACATGTGATGCAATCCAATCCTGAGGTACTGATGACCTTTTTTGTCAGCGAATTTTCCGAAGGAGAACTGCTGTATTGCCAAATATTTGATTAATAGGCTTTCTCTGGGGATCTTCCTTGTTAGTTCTGAAATTGGCAGCAATTTTGGTAAAACAAAGTGTTGCAGGACTGTGTGCATGATGTCAAGACTGATGTCTTAACATCTATTGACAGAACATTCTTAACATGTGTTCTAACATTCTGCAGGTGGTTTATCTGAGTGTTGCAGGACTGTGTGCATGATGTCAAGACTGATGTCTTAACATCTGTTGACAGAACATTCTGTTAAGAATGTTATGTTTTATTGGTTGCGCGTTATTTGCAACTTGTGAGTTTTTGTTGAGTGATTGCATGCGAAATTCATGGAGCAGATTTATTCTGAAGCAATCGTTTTCTGTTACTTTGTGGAGTATATTTTGTTGCTATTTTTAGGGAAAAAAGATTTGAAGTTTAAATCTGTTTTTAATAGTGAATCAAATCTAAGATTTGCTAATGCCCAAACCATGTGAGGAATGTTTTTGGGAATATTATGTTATCCTATGTGGCGCTATTTTATTCAAGTCAGAATCAAGAAGAATATTGAAGAGTAATGACTTTCTAATTATGGAGATAAATTAGGAAGGATTTGATTGAAGACCTATTTTGTAGGAGAATCTTTTGCAGATTTGTAGCAGCTGATATGCTGTGATTAGAAGCCCAAATCCAGTTAGGAAAAAGTTATAAATAGAATGCTTGTAACCTAGAATAAGCACGGGTCCAAGATGTAGATCATTAGGGTTTGTGTGAAATTGTGAGCCACTCTGGTACTGTTTTGTACTTAGAGTTGGACTGTTTAGTTGAGTTGTATTTGTCAATCATCTATGAGCTTTTAAGTAAGCTGTACTGCAAGTATCTATTGAAGAGATTGGATCTCAGTAAAGCTTTCAAGTAAGCTGAGAAGTTGTGGAGGTTGTGAGCAGTATCAAACCAGTCAGGATAATTGGATGTGTTCTCCAGGAGTGAAAGTACAGTATGTGAATGTGCTCAGGAAATGTGGGAAGATCTGGTTCTTAAATGTTCATCTCCATCAAGAGCATTGGTTATCCATGACAGGGGGAGTACTTGTCTATGGATTTTGCTGCAAAGGTGCATATATTGTGAAGCTTGCATGCTGATCAAGCTTGTGGAGATTGGTTGCCTCCTATGAGGATATAATGTCAGATAACATGCTATGACATTAGGCTGCTGGATGGCGTTTTGGTGTGTTCTTAATAGGACATGTATGGTTCTAGCCATGTGAAGCTAATTGTTTGAATCATGTGCGCACATGCTTCTGAGGAGGAGTCTGAAGGACAGTTTTGTTTGTGTCTGGGAGAATGTATTATTCTCTGCAGTTTTTGGAAGAACTCTGTAGGGGTCTTTGTTGATGGGAGATGTCACACTTGTCTTGGTGTGTGTCATTAATTCAAAGTAAGAGGACTTTACTTAGAGTGTAGTGGAAGGCAGTGTGTTTGTGCTTCAGATCTTGTGGATGATTGTGTGAAGCATTCCTAATTCTATTGGATTGTTTCTCAAGGAACAAGAATGTCTATGGCTGTAAAATTCAAGGTGGATTTGTACAGGGTATGGATGGTTTCTGGATGAGAGAAATCAATGGTGATTTTGGTCTCAATCCAAGAGTTTGTTGGTTGTAGTACAAGAATGTAATCCTGAAACTTTCTTACTATATGATCATAAAGGTGTCATGGGATATCATTGGTGATTTTGTGGTGTTTCTTGTTGAAGGAGCAACTTCTGTCAGTTAAATGTACTAGTGTTGTTTGAGGATCACGCATTAAGTGAATGCGTTCAGCAGGTGTGTTGAACAGAGGGTGCGCTCTTGAAGACATGACGATGAGTCTTATGTTTTCCATTCATTTAAGGTGTTCTTCTTGCAAAGGAGCACTGGGTATCTTAGATAGGGAGAGTTGAACTTTTGTTGTTGAAGTAGTGCAGTTGTTTATCAAGATTGTTTGTGGCTCTGGTGAGGGTGTTATGTCAGACAAGATGTCGTGACATTGTGTTACTGGTGAAGTTTATGGTGGACATGGCAGTTTAGACCTGGTGTGTCAATGGATTGAACCAGAAGTGTACATTTACCCCAATGTTCTGTTCTGAGTATGTTAGTTGGATGATTCAGAGTTTGCCTTTGGAACTTTTTGTGCTTGGTCTGTATTAATGTACTTTCTTCTCTATGGATTTGTTCTGAATGTTGCTTAGTTATTCTGGTTGTCATGGAAGTTTCCTAGTGGAGTTTGTCTAATTATGGCTAAAACGGGGGAGAGTAGTGTGGCTTAGTAATGTTGGCATATGTGTGCATTAGATTTTCTGGGTTAGATATGGTTGTCTGGTGTGTTGTGTTTCTGCTGCATGTTCTCTGATATGTGTTCTCTGCCGGTATCTCTGATGTGTGCTGATATTGTTTTAGCCAAAATTTGCCAAAGGAGGAGATTGTTACTTCTGAAATTGGCAGCAATTTTGGTAAAACAAAGTGTTGCAGGACCGTGTACATGACGTCAAGACTGATGTCTTAACATCTGTTGACAGAACATTCTTAACATGTGTTTCTAACATTCTGCAAGTGGTTTATCTGAGTGTTGCAGGACTGTGTGCATGATGTCAAGACTGATGTCTTAACATCTGTTGACAGAACATTCTGTTAAGAATGTTATGTTTTATTGGTTGCGCGTTATTTGCAACTTATGAGTTTTTGTTGAGTGATTGCATGCGAAATTCATGGAGCAGATTTATTCTGAAGCAATCGTTTTCTGTTACTTTGTGGAGTATATTTTGTTGCTATTTTTAGGGCAAAAAGATTTGAAGTTTAAATCTGTTTTTAATAGTGAATCAAATCTAAGATTTGCTAATGCCCAAACCCTATGAGGAATGTTTCTGGGAATATTATGTTATCCTATGTGGCGCTGTTTTATTCAAGTCAGAATCAAGAAGAATATTGAAGAGTAATGACTTTCTAATTATGGAGATAAATTAGGAAGGATTTGATTGAAGACCTATTTTGTAGGAGAATCTTTTGCAGATTTGTAGCAGCTGATATGCTGTGATTAGAAGCCCAAATCTAGTTGGGAAAAGTTATAAATAGAATGCTTGTAACCTAGAATAAGCACGTGTCTAAGATGTAGATCATTAGGATTTGTGTGAAATTGTGAGCCACTCCGGTACTGTTTTGTACTTAGAGTTGACTGTTTAGTTGAGTTGTATTTGTCAATCATCTATGAGCTTTTAAGCAATGATGATTGTGTTTCTTTGAACTGTGTCTTCTACTTTTCTGTGATTGAAGAGTTGTTGGAAATCAAGTTGTTGATGCAGTGGCTGAGGTGTTGACTGCTAGACATCATTGCGATGATTGGAAGTGAGATGGAGTCTCTTATCTAGGGTGGACTTGGGTAGAAGGGTCATTGGGTAGTAATTAAGTGAGTAGATCATCAACGGGTGTGTTGATTGTAGGGTCTATGAATTGATACTGCTGATAGTGAACTTCCTTCCTGGCTTGGTATGCCCCCAGATGTAGGTTGTTAGACCGAACTGGGTGAACAATTCTTGTGTGCACTTTACTTTTCAGCAACTTCTTTAATTGTCTATATCTTGTATATGTTGTTGATAACAGACCAGATGTCTCGGCATGTTATGTGACATCTGGGTCTATCATACCAGAATTTCATTCCTCAATCCGGGAAAGCGAAAATATCACCTTCAATGGTGAAGAGTGACGTTTGTCAAGAGTTATTCTTACTTTTCAGAGGTTCAAGTTATCAAAGTGGTCAAAGAACCACCTTCAATCCAGAAATAAACTGGAGGAGAGGTTGTTCAGACACGACGTTTCCTGACAAGGAAAGAACTAACAACTCGATTGAGAGGACTTTTATCACTTGGGAACAAGACCGGCTAGAGTGATAGTGATGCAATATGAACATGTATGAATCAATAATGCATGATGTTTGTGTGTATATGCTGACGAAATTGACACGACATACAGACTAATAGATGAACATGACTGGATACTCGCCCAGTGCGGGGAATGAAGAGGTACCATTTGGTCCAAAATAGCAATTCTGCCTTGCTTAGGAGAGATAGTCCCTGCGGGGAACAACGTTGGTCGGGCTTAAGAGATAAAAACTCTGTCGGGGATGTCAGATGAAACCTGGTCTCTGACACAGTTGATCCTTCGTTCAGACGTACTGGTTTAGAAGGAGTACTTTGATTCTGCAGTTTGAAGCTCAATTGCTTCTGGAGAAATGGTCAGTGTTCTTTCGATGTTCAAAAGTCAAAAGAAAATGCCATCTTTATTTTGAAAAGCAGAAAATTTTTGACAAGTAAATTCATTTTTGTTTTATTTCAAGAATCGTTAATCACATTAAAATGTCATTCTATAAAGCTAAAACAAATGAGAATTGCAAACAAAAGCACTAAGGCTCAAATTTTATTGATAGGATGGAAATCAGCCTAGCGCGTGATCCCATGGAGTATTTACAAAGTTTAGAAAATGGTAATTTAAGGGAAAAGGGCTACATTGAAACATAACGACCGATATCCTTCTACCAATTTTGAATTCTGGACATCCTGAGCTTCTGTCGAAGATGACCTTGACTGGAGTTTTCCTGACTGATGGCATTACTGCTGCTGGGGGATTTGCCTCTTTGTTGGACGTAGTTACTTGCCATGAATACCTAAGTTTTGCCTGGATTGTACTTTGAGATTTCCAATCCACCGGGATGATTCTTGCTTATGTCTCTAATTTTTTCCTGGACCGCCCTTTCGGGTTTTCAATCCACCGAGATGTTTTTTTTTTGTTTTTTTTTTATTTAGGCGAAGTATTTATTGACTACGTCAACATTTTTGGGGTAGGAAAATTCCTCTCCGTCCATGGTTGCGAGTCTCAAGGCGCCGCCTGAGAAAGCGTTCTTGACCACATAGGGGCCGTTATAGTTTTGGGTCCATTTGCCTTGAGGATCAGTGAGAAATGATTGTATCTTCTTGAGCACAAGGTCTCCTTTCCTGAAGATGCGAGGTCAGACCTTTTTGTCAAACGCCTTCTTCATTCTTTGTTGATACAACTGACCATGGCATAGTGCCGTTATTTGCTTTTCTTCGATCAGATTCAGTTCATCGTGTCGACTTTGACACCATTCAGCCTCTGTTAGCTTAGCTTCCATCAATACCCAAATTGATGGGATCTCTACTTTTATGGGAAGCACTGCCTCCATGCCATATACTAGAGAGAAAGGGGTTGCCCCTGTTGAAGTGCGGACAAACGTACGATAACTGTGAAGAGCAAATGGTAGCATCTCGTGCCAGTCTTTGTAGGTTACAACCATCTTTTGAACAACCTTCTTGATATTCTTGTTAGCCGCTTCTACCGCTCCGTTCATCTTAGGTCGGTAGGGAGATGAGTTATGGTGTTTGATCTTGAACTCAGCGTACAACTCTTTCATCATTTTGTTGTTCAAGTTAGATCCATTATACGTAATGATCTGGCCTGGAACACCATAACATCGGATGATATTGTTTTTGATAAATCGGACTACCACTTGTCGGGTTACATTGGCGTATGATACTGCTTCGACCCACTTGGTGAAGTAATCAATGGCTACTAGGATGAACCGATGTCCGTTCGAAGCCTTGGGTTCGATCATTCCAATCATGTCGATTGCCCATATGGAAAAAGGCCATGGGGAAGAGAGAACTTTAAGATGCATTGGCGGTACATGGATCTTGTCTGAATATATCTGACACTTGTGACACGTCCTCATGTACTTGTAACAATCAAATTCCATGGTCAACTAATAGTACCCTGCTCTTAGAATTTTTCTCACCATTGTGTGTCCGTTGGCATGAGTGCCAAAGGATCCTTCATGAATTTCTTTTATCAGCATGTTTGCTTCTGGTCTGTCTACACATCGGAGCAAGACCATGTCAAAATTTCTCTTATAGAGTATATCACCACTCAGGAAGAAATTGCCTGCCAGCCTTCTGAGGGTTTTTCTGTCCTTTCTGGATGCCCCAGGTGGGTACTCTTGTTTCTGAGGGAAGCATTTGATGTCGTGATACCAAGGTTTATCATCCATGATTGCTTCAATCGTGAAGATGTAAGCGGGACGTTCAAGGCGCATTATGTCAATCTTAGGTAAGTCGTTCATTGGCCTATGCTAATCATGGAAGAGAGAGTGGCTAAGGCATAATCCATGTGATTCTCTTCACGAGGGATGTGATGAAACTCGATTCTGTTGAAGAATGGTAACAACCTTCTCGTGTAGTCTTTGTAAGGAATTAGTCCTGATTGGTATGTGTTCCAATCTCCTTTGATCTGATTGATAACCAGGGCTGAGTTGCCATATACATCCAAGTTCTTGATCCTTAAGTTGATCGCTTCTTCGAAACCCATGATACAAGCTTCGTATTCGGCCTCGTTGTTTGTACACTTGAATGTCAGTCTGGCAGTGAAAGGAATGTGGGTACCCTGAGGTGTTATAATGATTGCCCCAATTCCGTTTCCGTAATGATTGACAGCTCCGTCAAAGATAAATCCCCATTGGGAATCTAGTTCTGGCCCTTCACTGGGTAGCGGTTCATCGCAATCTTTCATTTTTAGATACATAACATCTTCGTCTGGGAAGTCAAATCCGACTGATTCTCGATCGTCAATCGGTTGATGAGCCAAATGATCGGATAAAATACTTCCTTTAACAGTTTTCTAAGCATGGTACTCGATGTCGTATTCTGATAACAACATCTGCCAATGGGCGATCCTTCCCGTGAGAGCAGGCTTTTCAAAGACATACTTGATTGGATCCATTTCGGAGATTAACCAAGTAGTGTGACGAATCATATACTGGCGAAGACGTTTGGCTGCCCAAGCCAAAGCACAACAAGTTTTCTCAAGCATAGTATACCGAGTCTCGCAGTTAGTGAATTTTTTGCTTAAATAGTAAATGGCAGACTCTTTCCTTTTGGTTTCGTCTTGTTGGCCAAGTACACAACCCATGAAGTCTACCAAGACTGTTAGGTATATGATCAATAGTCTCCCCTCCACTGGAGGTGATAGAATTGGTGGGTTCGACAGGTATTCCTTGATATTGTCGAAGGCGGTTTGGCAGTCTTCTGTCCAAACGCAGTTGTAGCGAGGAAATTTGTGAGTGTAAGCTATTTATTAACTTAACTCAAAAATAAGCAAGAGTCGCCACCGCACTTTTATTTTATCCACGAAGGGAAAGGAAAAAGAGCAAACAAAACCTAAAGAGTTCTAAAACAACAAGAACAAACAGAGAATGGGTAAGGGGGTTGGTTACGCAATGGGAAGGTGTTAGCACCCAAAACGTCTATAGTACTCTATAGAAGCCCTTTGAAACATCTATCACTTTTTGGTCTGAAAATGGTTTACTTGTAAAGAGATTGAGGAGATGAGAGGAGAATTATTTTTTAAGATTTTTGTGTTTGAAGAGACTTATCGCCTCATGCCTACGTACCCACGATGTGCAATGTAGGATCAAAACCCGGTAGTTCGTGGTACAAAGAACAAAAATGTATTTGTTTGGGTTGATTTTAAGTGTAAAGACAAATCATCATTTCTAAACGAATAATTCCGCTTAAAGAAATGAATCATGTCTAAACTTATGAAAAAGTTAAAGGAAAAAAGTGCACGAAGGCACAAAAAGAGAGTTTGAGGAGTTTGATGTTTTTTAAAGTCTTTAAAAAAATGTCAATATGCTTATGTGGTTAGCATTTGTTAAGAAACGAAAAGAAAAGAGTAAAATCACTTGACAAAGTCAAGGTTTGATTATGAAAGAGGTGATAGTTTGAAATCAAGAAAGTTTTGAAAAATAGAGAGAGTTTTAAAAATTAAAGAATGGGTGGAGAAGAAGTGACTATCCTGAAGCATAAAGTAAAAGCTAGGGAAAAGAAGGATCTAACCAAAATGGAGCCACTTCAAAGCAATATTAAAAGAATTCCATCCTTAAGCAAATTGGCCGAATAAAGGCAAGTCTTCAATCAATACTCCAAGCAAAGGGATAAGAAGTCCTAAATCTAGGTCCATAAGACCAATATTACTTCAAAAGAGGTCCATAAAAAGATCACTCCAAAGCATAGGATAGTAACCAATAGTCCAAGATGAGGAGAATTAAGTTTGTTATGGTTTAAGCCTTTATTAATGTTTTTTAGTCCAAATGGACAAAGAAAAAAAAACATAAGCATAAACATGTGTCCAACGGACAAAGTGAAAATTACAGAAACATAAACATGTGTCCAACGGACAAAGGAAAAATTGCGGAAGCATAAACATGATATGAAATGAAGCATAAAAATAAAAGAGATAGGGAGCGAGAAGGAAACATAAACAAAATTAATACAAAATATTGTTAATAAGTTAGTGATTAGTTGTTAGTGTTAATGATCAATAACAATTGAATAATTGCACTTAGGTCAAGGTTGATGAAACTCATTAGAGGATTGATAAGACCAAAGCCTCCTAACAACAAGTTTCATGAGTTTTGAACCATAAGACAAATAATCAACCATTCTTGATAGTTTTCCGATACGGGACAAATATTGCGCTATGTTAAGCAATCGCCGAGTAATTTACGAAGTAATTACCCTACAATGAGGCCGGTCAATAGATCTTTGTGCTAATGTATGCTAGATGAACGATATATAGATCGTCATCTGAAAGCAATACCGCACGAAAAGAAAAGTGGTAACGATCTAGTCTTGATCGAAATTCAACAACAGAATTCCAAGATCTTTTAGACTTTCATCGATAAAAATAAAAGAGAATTAGATGAAGAGGAAGCTAAATTAAACCACACAATTATGTGATCTAAGGCTAAGAACAAAGGAAGAGGGAAGAAAATGGCAAAAGAACCAAAACAGTCCCAAAACAGAGCCAAAATAGCATTCTGGACACTGGTTAATCGGTTAACACATTGGTTAATCGGTTAACTAGTGCAGATTTTGAATTTCTGCACAAAACAGGGTGTTAATCGGTTAACCAATTTACACTGTGTTTGGTTAATCGGTTAACACTGCACCTGAAGCAAAAAAAATGTGCCAAATTCAGCATGATCTTCTTTCAAAACATTTTTCAAACACCTTATGATCATGAATTGAATCTGCACGAATTTTAAAGTAAAAATAGACAGAGAAACCTGTAATCAAACAACAATATACAATCCAAAGGATCAACAACAAGCAACACCAAGGATCTACATCTTGAATGATGAATATGAAGCTTTAACAATGGTGGAAAGTGAATTACCACTCCAAATCAGAAAATCCTTCCAAATTGCAGCAAGATCTACACTCCAAAGCCCTGATCTATGAACAAAAATAAGAATGGATGAAGGTTTAGCTCTAAATTAGTAAGAATCAATATGAATTCTTACTAACTTTTGAAAGAAGAAAATTGAGCTTTTGGTGAATTTTGGTAGTTGGGGAGAAAATTTGCAAGAGATTTTTTGGCTATCAAAAGCTTGTGAAATGAGTGAAATGAAGCCTCTATTTATAAAGTTTAGGCTTAGGAATTTGGGGGTTTGGAATTAGGCTTGGGTGATCAAAATTAGAATTGGAATTCAAATTTGGAGGGAAATTAAAAGAGTGGTGATTAGTGGAGGTGTATGATAAGAATTAATATTGATGATGTAGGGAATAAAACTGAGATGGAATATTCCAAAATGATGAAAATTGGTGCCAATTGCCGAAAATTTGAATTTGCTGCCATTTTTTTCAAAATTCGCACGCGTTAACCGATTAACCAATGTGTTAAACGATTAACACAGTGAAAAATTGGGAAATTTGGCTTTTTGATGTGCTGTCTTGACTCCGGCTCGATTTTTCTTGCTTGTCAAAGAAGGCATGGAAATAAACACATGAACCTTGGAATATCTTGAATAAAAATCAATTAAATCTTGGACACTCTTGATCAGATGAATTTTTGAAATGTTTTTAGATCAACTTTGACTTTATTCAGGTGCAATCCATTCGAGCTGCGAGACTGATTTTTTTTTGTATTTTTAACCTGTTCTTCCCTTGAAAATGTTAGTGAAAGAAAACAAAATATTTTTAGATTTTAATTAATGGTTAGTAAACATAAACAATTAATCAATAAAATAACTAACAGACACACACAAACCCCAAAGATCCCTGCAATTCACAATCCTATAGAAGAGGGAACCAATGTGTGATCTTGTTTGTGGTATGAAATACAAAAGAAAAGCAAAGAATCTTAGGGGCAAAAATTAGGGTATTACAGCTGCCCCTATTTAAGTTTCTTCTATCCGGAGGTACGAAAATTGACATCTTTGTCTCGACAAGATAAAAGAGACTTAAATATAACAACAAACCAAATTTTTGGCCCTAAGAGACCACAAAATGATATGATCATGCAAATTATATGCAGACACGAGACCACTGTGGGGAAAAAATGCCACAGGAGACAAACAAACTAGGGAGCAAAGAGAAAAGACTCCACCAGGGGAAAACAAAAGAGGGAAAACACATCCCAACAGGGGAGGAAACGAATCTCCACTGGGGAAGAGCAAGGAGTAAGATTCCAACTGAGGGAAAATTACCAACACCAGAAATAAAAGAGGGATAACATCGCCCCAACATGGAGAGAAGAATCTCCGCTGGGGAACAGATCGTCTAATACCAGACATCCGATAATAGCATGATCAAAAGGAAAGATTGCCAACTACCAACCAAGTGATAGCTACAACAAGGTAGTCAAGGGTGTGAGAAAGATTACCTACTACCAGCAAAAGGGTAGGACGACAAAGGTAATAACCTCAAAAGGGATTGAGAAGTATCACCTACTACCAACACAGGGCAGTACGACAAAGGTAATAAACTCGAACAAAGGACGGAGAGATTACCATCTATCAAACAAGTGATAGCTACAACAAGGTAATCAAACCCGACTATATTACCCACTACCAACACAGGACAGGACGACAAAGGTAATAAGCCAGCTATATCACCTACTACCAACAAAAGGGAAGGACGACAAAGGTGATAAGCCAAAAGAAAGATTACCCACTATCAACCAAGTGATAGTTACGACGAGGTAATCAACCAAGGGTGTGAGAAAAATTACCTACTACCAACAAATGGGTAGGACGACAAAGGTAATAACCTCAAAAGGGGTCGAGAAGTATCACCTACTACCAACAAAGGGCAGGACAACAAAGGTGATAAATTCGAGCAAAGAAGGGAGATATTACCAACTATCAAACAAGTAATAGCTACAACAAGGTAATTAAACCGGGCTATATTACATACTACCAACACAGGGCAGTACGCCAAAGGTAATAAACCGGCTATATCACCTACTACCAACAAAAGGCAGGACGACAAAGGTGATAAGCCCAAAGCAAGGGACCAAAATTCAATCCGGGAATAAACCAGAGAGAAACGGTCAAACAAGACTCATCCCGAGGGGGAAATATCTCGACTGGGGATTACTTCCATCCCGACAAATAAACTGGGGAGGAAATTGAATCAAATCTTCCACGAGAAACAAACTCAGTGGGGAATTAACAAAGATAGGCATTTTCTGCTTACGGGTCGACACTCTAATGGAGGGAGGACACACACGCTCTGTGGGGATAACAACACTAGAGAGCAAAGAAACACCAACACAAATGCAAAATGCACAATGCAACAACAACATGATATGCACAACAAAAGAATGTGCATGCAATGCGTATGAGTATGAATATGCTGACAAAACAGACATAAAGGGTAAACAGAGGGTGAAAAAACATCACAACACCACCGAATACTCGGCTAATCTCGACAAGATGGAGATACCATTAGCGATTCTGCTAGGCATTTAGCTGAAGAAATCTTGCAAAAGCCATCAAAGGAAAATAAAGCCTACGACAAGGCTCAAATCTTGCTGGAGAAAGGAAGATACTGCTTGGGGGGAGAAACCCAAATATCAATCTTCTAACATCATTGATCCACAAAAAGGATAAAACATAAACTCTACTTTGAGGATGGAAGGAAAGCTGTTGGGGAATCATAACAACCCAAATCTTTCGGACATTTCCTGGGGTTCATAAGGAATTCACAGGAACTTCCATTCCAAAAGGATGAAGAGATCTGCTGCGGAGAAATAATGCATCCGCTGGGGATCTGTAGACATATAAACATCTACGCCAAATCCATCAGAAATACCAGGCAGATCTGCTGGAGATACAAGAGAAAAGCTCTCTGAAGATTAACCAATTCTGAGCAAAACAACCTGGACTTGTTGAGGAAAACAGCAACAAGGTCAAATTGTGGGGGATTTTAGAACAATACTCATCATGAATGAGAGAAAACCCAACAGGTAACTAGTATATCGATATTCCTCGAATAGAGATATCATCGGTAACTTCATTGGGGAACACCCGAAATAGTGATGCACAATTTTCTCTGAAAACAAACAATCTGGAGAGAAATACGTCCTGGACTTGCCGGGGAAGATAACGTTGCTCTGCGTTTGTGAATATCCAAAGCAACAACAACACACCTAGAAGGTAAAACACTGAGTGGAGATTCCTCATATGATTTCTGCTAGGGATAGCGAAAACGAATCTCTACGTGGGGACCACCATTAAGGAGAAAGGGACCTCAAAACTACTCAACTGCCTGACCATAACATAATCAGCTGGAGAGGATTCAGATCAATACCTAGCTGGGAAAAAACTAAACAACATTGACCCTTATGAATTCAACGCATCATAACACAACCTTGAAGGAACCTATCATTTTGTCAACAACTGGTCACATTCATAGGAACAAACTCTGCTGAGGAAATATCAACAAACTCTACTGGGGAATATCGACAAACTCTATTGGGGAGCTGTCAATAAATTCTGCCAAAGGGGCGAGAACGAACCTTGCTGAGGAAAACATTGATCCTACCAGTATTGGAATAACCGTTGATGTTCCTTTTTGCATTCATAAATCAAAGGGAAGTGTTTTTATGATTTTCAAAAATTTAATCAATTATTTTCATTTTGTTTCAAAAATCATCATAAAAAATAAATGAAATTTTGCAAACAGAAACAAAATAAGAATTGCAAACAAAGGGACAAAGGCCCAAATTTTATTAATAGAATGGAAGTCCGCAAATGGCGTAACTCCATAGATCATTACAAAGTTTGAAAAATGGTAAATACATGGAAAGGGTTATATTGAAATACAATGACCACTATTCTCCCTAACAACTTTGAATTCTGCTGTGCTCAAAACTTCAGTTGAGGATGATTGAAGCAGAATCCTTGACGGACAATGTTGCTTTCAAATGATCAAGACTGGCCAGATGCAGTTACTTTCCATAATCCCTAACTTTTGCCTAGATTGCCCTTTCGGGTTTTCAATCTACCGGGATGATTATTTCTGTTTTTGTCTATAATTTTTGCCTGGACCGCCCTTTCGGGTTTTCAGCCCACTAAGACGCTCATTTTTGCCTAAGCCGCCCTTTCGGGTTTTCAACTTAGCGAGTTGTTCTTTTATTTTTTTAGGCGAAGTATTTCTTGACTACATCGACATTCACAGGATGAGTGAACTCTTCACCATCCATAGTTGTAAGAAGTAATGCACCGCCAGAGAAGGCTCTCTTGATAACATATGGGCCTTCATAATTAGGAGTCCACTGATTGCGACTTTCTGAGTCTAACGGTTACTAACTGCAAGTGCACAACCTATCGCGTAGTAATAAAGATATCGATCCCACAAAGATTTGATAATCAACCTAGTGCTACGGTTTGCTACTGTGTTTAGCTAAGGCGAAGATGTTTTGGTTTTAAGTTCAAACGGGAAACAAAAGGGAATCTAAAATTTGGAATAAACTAGTTGATATTAGGATATCGGTACGTAACTTAGTATACCATCGTGGATTCAATAAAACTTAAGCGTATAAAAATAAGTCACATTATATTTCTGTAGAAAATATCAGCTTAAAAGCCCTCACCTCACACTCTCACGGTTATTGCTTCGGACTATACTCTTGAATCATAATGTCTGCTCTCGCTAGCCCATTTGAGTTTAAAAATACTTTTTGAAAACCAATACAATCTAATTAACTTTAAAGCGCTCTCGCTGTTTTTAAAACCAATGCCCGATTTCAGCTATCCGGTTAAAATCTCACACTCTCGTGGTCTTAATCCTAACCTTTGCTACCTTTTTACTCTCGTAATAAAAGTCCAATTTTAATTAAGAAATCGCAGCCAGAAATTAAGTTGTTTATGGTTTTAGCTTATTTTTATCGAATCCATTCCGGTTAACTTAATTACATATCGATAATATGGATTTAGCTAGACATATTAATTAAAGCAAATAAGAATAAGCATAAACTGTAAAATAATAAATGAGACATGGCAATGGGAAATAATAATGCTGTTATTAAATTAATGATAAAAACCTGGTAAATAAGCAATAATTTGTTTCTAGCAATTCCTCCACAAGTTGGTAGGCTTTTGCTCGATCGTACCGGAACAATAAATGATGAAGGCAAGATTAGAAATCCTAACTACTGTGCGATAGCTCCTCGATGTGAGAAACTATCACTATTTAAGGTGGTGAACAAAGAATGGAAAAGGGAACAAACAAGAATGCAGGGAAAACAAAAATTCTTAAAATGAATTCTGCAGCAATTCGGGGTAAAAAATCTCGACCTCTTGGGGCTGTTCAATGAATGCCCTATTTATCGACCTAGCCTTGCTTTACATTGGAGAAAATGTAGGAGCATTAACTTTCCGTTGAGAAGTCCAAGGGAGACTGGGCTCATGTGCAGTTGATGCTGAAGTTGAGAGAATTCAGGAGAAAGTGTTGAACGTGCGTGACTAAATTAGCCCTTCGTATCGACGTCTGTATTCCGAACGTTATAACCCATTATGTGCGTGTGACGGTCGTGGTGCTCTTGTGACGAGCGTGGTGGCCTTTAATTTGCGTGACGGTCATGGTGGCTTGTGTGACGGTCGTCACACACACCACTTTCTATTTTTCTGCTTTTTCTCTGTCATTTCTTCCTGTTTCTTCTCATTTCTTCATATTTTTCTACTTTGCTCATTTTTAGCTTGGAAAATGAAATACATGCGAAAATACTAGAATACTCGCGGAATAATCGGAACTTAAGCTGAAATAATGTAATTATTAGTCGTAAATCAAGGCAAATATATGATACATTTTCGTGTTATCAAACTCCCCTACACTTGAATCTTTGCTTGTCCTCAAGCAAATAGTCAGTAAGAACGTCGGACAAGTTTTATCAAACGCACACACATGACATACCTTTTGTTTTGATAATGTTTTGTAAGGCATTTTGTTAAGATGACTGATACTCAAGTAAAACACTAAAGATACATTAGTGACACAAGAAACAAGCATAATCATAGACCTCCCCTCTATACAAGCCAGTTCTAATCATTCTATTATAGCTCAACCTAAAGTTTCTCGTATCTATTTCACCCGGTTTCATTCTAGCCCAATCACATTAAGCCCTTTGCCTTTACACGTACGTAGTGGAGTAGCCGGTTAGTGACTTTGATCCTTTCTAGCATGGGGTCTGGTACACAAGTGTGGTAACCCTTTATATATATATCCTAATCGTAGGTTGTGGGGGATCGAACCGTAGTTCTCCCTACCGAGTTCAGAACCAGGTCCCTCTGAACCAACCAACAATGGATTCTTTCTTTTCTTTTGTAATACTTTTGCAACCGTAGGTTTGGTGCATTTTTCTATTTTTCACAACAGCAAAGAATACGAAAGATATTTAATGATTCGGCATCAATCACTTATCTTCATCGGCTCTCCACGTGGTTTGTGTTTAAGACGGTGCTGACTGCTAATATAAACTACTAGGGGTTACTCTAGAACTAGAACTGAAGGTATCGGTATAATGAATGTTGAAACTGATCTCGCATATGCAAGAGGTCTAAGGTGTCAAGACGGTATCAATCTTGTTAAATTTTTCTCGACTTCCTACATAGCCTATGTTTTGGTGTGTCAAGTTATGCATTGATCACAAATTTTTTTTTTGTTATAGCTAAATAAAGTGGGGAAATTTGACATGAACAAAAATTTCATATAAAAGCTTGTTTATTTGAAAGGAAATGCGGAAAGGGAATACATAAGGGAAAATAAAGTACCTCTCCCACACTATATCGGACATTCTCCCCAATGTTACGATATAAATTTGGGTAGAACAGCGAAAAGAAACAAAAACTAAAACAGAAACAAACTAAAACTAAAACTAAATCTAATGAGGTCCACGTCCTCTGCCTCGGGTGCGAGCGCGTCCATTATGTGCCACGTGATCTGGAATGCCTGCGTGATGGATATAGTCATGTAGGTCTTGACTCGTAGCGTTAGGGCACCCATCTCTTCTATCACATCGTCTATCTGCTGGCCTTGGTTGACTTGCCCTTGTTGGATTTGATGCATAAGGTTCATCATTTCATTATACTGCATCTGTTGTTGTTCCTCTCTCTGGGCAGCCAATTGGTTTTGGTACCATATGCCCCTTAAGATTTCTTCATTAGTGATGGGATCGGGTTCTAGATCGGCGCGGCGACGACGTCTGGTGGATGATGTAGGATCCTGGGCAGGAGGTGGTGGGTTCTCAGGAGGTTGCTGATCCATCGCTTACTCTATTTCATCGACTGCTTTGTTGTTTTGATTTTCTTGAGCAGCTGCATTAGGCTTAGGAGCACGGAGATCAAAAAGCCAATTTTCTTGGTTCTGTGGGTGGATGCGGTCTTGGCAGGGCATGATGATGCTTCTGATGATTCTGGTATGAACCACTGGATGGTATCGTCCATCCGCCCTTGCTTTGATAGGTGGGAGGAGCGACAATACTCGGTATCCAGGGACTCAGGTGGTATGGAGGGTAAAGTAGCAAGCCTGTCTCCCAGATTAAGGCCTAGTGCGATAGAAGTTACAATACCTCCGAAGTAGAAAGGCTTAGAACCTCTAGCACAGTTGGCTTGGATGTGAGCTAGTAGAAATGGTGTTGCATTAATCGGTTCAGGAAGGAGCACACTGCGAAGGAAAAAGAGCTCCTTGGAGTTGACTTTGTGGTTGTTGTCCCTCGCGAAGATCATGTGTCCTAAAACTCTGTGAAAATATCTTATCGCTGGGTTATGAATGTAAGTTGCGTTGAGGCTGTCCCAGCTTGTAGCAGCTACACCTGTAATTTGATTCCAAATGTTGAAAGCTTCCTGGAACCCGGCATCGTTAGGGATACGACAATGGACATTCGCACCATGATGGAATCCAAGCATTTGGGCAAGTTGGTTTTGGCCCACCGAATACTCAGAACCAAACATTCAGAATGTGGCTGTACCGGTAAGTTGGTTTGTATCTCCCGGAGGTGTAACATAAGCGAATGAACTCAGAAACTTAAGAGTCAGAGTTTCGTAAGTAGGCTGCCCTTGTGTATAGAGCTGCCATAAACCGGAATTTTGAAGCATACAACGTACACCCTCAAGCATACCCAACTCTTCAAGACTAGCAGTGTTGACGTACCTCATCGGTTGGAATGAGCGTTGGTAAAAGCTGTGGTAATTAGCCCTTTGGCGGTCACCGGACTCTCCCTCTCTGAAGTTAATAGCTGATAAGTCTGGAGTTTGTCTGGTGCGTCTAGCCATGTTGCATGCAATGTGAAATAAGTGAAATGGAGGAAGTGGGTAATAGTGAGAATGGGTTTTGCGAGAATGAGGATGAGTTTGTGTTGCTTAAATAATGGGTACGGGAATATGAAATGGTGGAGATAAATTGGGGTTAATGTGAGGAATTTATGGAGAGTAATGGGTAGTGGGCGACGGTTTTGGGAAATAAAGAGAGAGTGGGACTGTTGAAGAGAAAATGAAAAGAGAAGAAGATGAAGAGGAAGGGTCTCTGTTATAAAACAGAGAAACGTGTTATATATAGGCGTGACGCGTGACGGTCGTGACAGGGGGCCTTACGGTCGTCATGCTCACGAATTCTGGGAATTTAACAGAATGCATATAAAGTTGGCATATGAAACATTGGCATTGAAGCAATGAAAGTAAATAAATAACAGAGCATATAAGATATATGACAGAAACAAATTATTATCAATGCAACCTATAGCAATAAGTACGAATTGAATACTTCATTAAAACTGGAAAATGATAGCAGTGTACTCAAAGTAAAAATGCAGTAGAATATTAAATTTGAAATTGCACTGAAGTAAACTTGTTCCTTGACATAAAAAAAGAAAATTACAGTAAAGTAAATGGTTCTAAAAACATTAAAAGCAAAGCAATAAAATGGAAAAATGCAGTGCGACAATATTAGCCACGTTGCTTCTTCAAGGATTCCACAACCTGGTTCAGATGGTCCAGTTCCTCGACGGTGGTATCCATTAGACCGACAACGTCAAGACGGATAAGTTGAAGTTCATCTCTCATATCTTGAAGTGCAGTGCGGAAATCTTCAAGTGTAGCATGGATGTTAGCAAGGGGGACAGTATCAGTATTATTCATGGGATGCTCAGGGAAATCATGATAGTGAGTGAGGAGGAGTTTCAGGGTCAATCTCAATGTCATACACATGACTACCAAGCTCTTTTTCAGGCCGTGGCTCATCTAAATCATATAGCTAGTTGTGGCGGTTATGCACACTAGTTCGCTCATGATCAGGCAATGTAAAATGTGAAACAAATTCATTATTGATCAGGAGTTGAAACGGGGGTGGTCCAAGATTTCTAATGAGTCCTAGGTTAAAACAGAAAGTGATGTTCATTGGCCTATATCCGCCTAGAGGGTTCACTCGGGAAAGTCGTGTTCTAAATCCCATGGCATCAGCAATTTTTGTTACAAGGCCACCTATCAAAATGGAACCGTGATCAGCTTGAGCAATCCTGCGGAGACTATCAAGCATAAAAGTAGCTCTATTAACGGGTCGGGATTGAAACACACAAAACATGATAAATAACTCATCTCTAGAGACTAGGGTGTCATTCTCGGCTTTTCCAAAAAGGGAGTAGGCTAAAATCATATGAAAGTATCTTATGGCCGGGTTGTGAATTTCAGTGGACACCATAGGGTGCGGGTCATGATGAGGTCGTCCTGAAATACTACTCTAGAAAAGGTTCAGTTCATCTTCCATTACTAAATCCTCTTGTGCCATGGTAAAAACGTCGGGTCCATTGGGGAAATCCAACAAGTCCGTAATCTCTCTAATGTTGAAGCGGAACGTGTATCCAAATATCCTAAAGGTTATCTTACCCCTATTAAATCCCATGCCATGGTTAGGGTTGTAAGACAATGAGCTTAGAAATTCTAGGGTCAGTCTGTGGTAGGTTGGATACTTCTTTCTAGCAAAGCCTTCCCATCCTATCTGGCTAAACATAAAGTCTATGCTATCTCCTATGCCTAAGGCAGTCATGGTAGGTCCATGGGGGAATTTGGTTAAGGCCATAGGTCTACGAGAGAGAACCTCATAGCGGTGCCATTGGATAGCGTCCCTGAATAGCACAACCATGGTGTCTTCATTATCCATCTTAACAGTTAGTCGGAAAAATAAAGCAAATGGAGAAGGAAGAAGGTAGAAAAAGATGAGAATCCTGGAGGCATATAATTAGATAATCAGTACTGATTTTTTTTAAAATAATTGGAAAATATACCGCATCGGTAAGTAAAGTAAATTTTTGACCAAAAATAGTAAGACAAAAGTAACAAGAAAAATAACGAAGTGAAAACAAAATAAAAGATAATGATAAAGATGAAAAGAAACAAAGTAATAAATAAAAACAAATTGCGTGGGTTGCCTCCCGCTCAGCGCTTCATTTAACGTCGGGAGCTCGACAGTTTATATGAATCATTAGTTTACAGGGGATGTAGGTATTTCTGCCAGTTTAAGGGCAGTTGAATAATCCCTATTGTCTACGCAGTGATAGTGTTTTAAACGTTGTCCGTTTACGATGAACGGTTCACTAGATCTACCTTTTATTTCAACTGCGCCACTTAATAAGACCTTGGTAACCTCAAAGGGACCAGACCATCTAGAACGAAGCTTACCTGGGAAGAATTTGAGTCTAGAGTTAAATAAAAGCACAATATCTCCTATTTCAAATCCTTTCCTTGCTATTCGCTTGTCATGCCAACTTTTTGTTCTTTCCTTGTATATCTTAGCATTCTCATAGGCATCTAATCTAAGTTTGTCTAGTTCATGTAAGTCCAAAATTCTCTTTTCGCCCGCAACGGTATAGTTTAGATTAATAGTTTTGATAGCCCAATAGGCTTTATGCTCTATCTCTACCGGCAGGTGACAAGATTTTCCATAGACTAATTTAAATGGAGTGGTTCCTATGGGGTTTTTTAAGCGGTCCTATAAGCCCATAAAGCTTCGTGCAGTTTAAAAGACCAATCCTTCCTAGAGGTGGAAACGGTCTTTTCTAGAATTTATTTAATTTCTCGGTTTGATACCTCTACTTGCCCACTCATTTGGGGGTGGTAAGGTGTTGCTACACGGTGTTTGACTCCATATTTTGATAGAAGTTTCTCTAAGATTTTCAAAATAAAGCGGGAACCTCCATCGCTGATTACCAGTCTCGAAACACCGAACCTAGGAAAAATTATGTTCTTAAAGAGATTATTCACTACTCGTGCGTCGTTGGTATGAGCTGCTATAGCTTCGATCCATTTTGAGACGTAATCGACAGCAATGAGTATGTACTTGTTACCAAAAGAGGACGGAAATGGTCCCATGAAATCTATTCCCCACGAGTCAAAGACTTCTACTTCTAGAATGCCTTTTTGAGGCATTTCATCGCGTCTAGAGACGTTGCCAGTGCGTTGACACCGGTCACAATTTATAACTGCGATATGGACATCTTTCCATAGAGTAGGCCAAAAGAGGCCAACTTGCAAGATCTTAGCACAATTCTTTGAAGTGCTCGTGTGCCCACCATAGGGCGCGGAATGACAATGAGAAATTATGTCTTCCACCTCGTCTTCGGGTACACAACGACGGAAAATACCATCGGCGCCCCTCTTGAAGAGAAGTGGCTCGTCCCAATAATAGTGTTTAAGGTCGTGGAAGAATTTCTTCTTTTGTTGATAGGTTAGATCAGGTGGCAGTACTCCAGCTGCTAGGTAGTTGACAAAGTCAACATACCATGGCAGCGTGGTCTTAGTGTAAACAGATTCTATCACTTCATTAGTTTCTGTATCAGTATAAGTCAGAGATTGTTCAATTGTATTACTTTCTAACTGGGCTAAGAGTCTTTCATACGGGAAATTGTCATTAATGGGTACTTGTTCAGGTTAGATGTTTTCCATTCTCGACAGGTGGTCAGCTACTACATTTTCAATGCCTTTCTTGTCCTTGATTTCCAAGTCGAATTCTTGTAGGAGTAGGATCCACCTTAGAAGCCTTGGTTTGGCGTCCTTTTTGCTTAATAGGTACCTGATTGCGGCGTGATCGGTGTAGATGATTATTTTTGCTCCTACTAGGTAGGAACGAAATTTATCCAATGTGAACACGACAACCAAGAGTTCCTTTTCTGCGGTAGCGTAGTTCATTTGTGCATGATCCAATGTTCTACTGGCATAGTAGATTGCGTGAAGCTTTTTGTCCTTTCTTTGTCCTAGGTCTGCACCTACAGCATAATCACTTGCGTCGCACATGATTTCGAATGGTTTATTCCAATCTGGGGGTTGCATAATGGGTGCTGATATTAATGCTTGCTTGAGTGTTTGAAATGCTTCCAAGCATTTGTCATCAAAGAAGAATTCAACGTCTTTCATTAATAGCTCAATCAGGGGTTTGGTTATCTTAGAGAAATATTTAATGAAACGTCGATAAAAACCGGCGTGTCCTAAAAAACTTATCTCTCTAATGGTTTTCGGTGGCTGGAGATTTTCTATAACCTCGATTTTTGCCTTGTCGACTTCAATTCCTCTGTCGGATACTATATGTCCTAGCACGATTCCTTGTCGGACCATGAAATGGCATTTTTCCCAATTGAGCACTAAGTTAACACTTACACACCGTTCAAGCACCATTTCGAGGTTTGATAGACATCCTTCAAAACTTTCCCCACAGACAGACAAATCGTCCATAAAGACTTCCATTATACCATCTAAGAAGTCAGAGAAGATGGACATCATGCATCTCTGAAATGTTGCAGGTGCGTTACATAATCTGAAAGGCATTCGCCGGTAGGCAAAGGTTCCATAGGGACACGTGAAAGTAGTATTTTTTTGGTCGTCAGGATGGATAGGAATTTGGAAAAATCCTGAATATCCGTCTAAATAGCAAAAATGGGAGTGTTTGGCGAGACGTTCAAGCATCTGATCTATGAAGGGTAAAGGGAAATGATCTTTACGAGTGGCTTTGTTTAGTTTCCTATAGTCGATACACATTCTCCATCCTGTTTGAGTACGTTGTGCTACAGATTTGCCTTTTTCATTATTGATGACTGTAACACCTCCTTTCTTGGGTACCACGTGAACTGGGCTAACCCATTCACTATCTGATATTGGGTATATGATTCCTGCTTCTAACAGCTTTTGCACTTCTCTCTTAACGACATCACTCAGAATGGGATTGATTCTCCTTTGATGTTCTCTAGAGGTTTTACAGTCTTCCTCAAGCATGATGCGATGCATATAGATAGAGGGACTTATTCCTTTCAAATCTGAGATGTTATAGCCTAAGACAGTTGGGTACTTTCTCAGAACATGCAATAATTTCTCAGTTTCTATTTGTCCTAAATCTGCGTTGACTATAACTAGTCGTTCGAGTTCTGTATCTAGGAATTCATACCTTAGATCTTTGGGCAATGTCTTCAGTTCTACAGCTGGTTTCTTTGGGCAAGGCATAGGGTCAGGAGTGAGTGCGAGACATTCACTTAGATTATTATCTTGGTATTCACCACGCCAATTATCATCTTCAAAAATTGGTGGCATCGAAATTCTCAGCACTTCAGAATACGTGTTTTGGTGTTTTTCCATTTCTTTAACGCATTCATCAATTACATCTAGGAAGCAGCACGAATCTTCTATAGAAGGTGCTTTGAAGAATTGTGAGAGGATGAATTCTACTTTTTCTTCACCAACCTCGAAAGTCAGTTTTCCTTTTTTCAAATCTATGATGGCTCCGGCAGTAGCTAGGAATGGTCTTCCTAAAATGATAGGGATGTTTGAGTCTTCCTTGATGTCCATGATTATGAAATCTGTAGGAATATAGAATTTTCCTATACGTACTGGAATGTTTTCTAGCATTCCTAGAGGAAATTTCACCGATCGATCAGCTAGTTGTACAGACATTCTTGTTGGTCTCAGTTCTCCCATGTTGAGCCTTTTGCAAATAGATAAAGGCATTAAGCTGATGTTGGCTCCTAAATCGCACAGGGCTTTGTCTATGACAAACTTTCCAATCACACGGGGTATAGAGAAACTACCAGGATCTTTTAGCTTAGGAGGCATGTTGTTTTGGATTATAGCGCTACACTCTGCAGTAAGCATAACGGTTTCAGTATCCTCGAGCTTTTTCTTATTAGTTAATATTTCTTTTAAGAACTTATCGTATGAGGGCATTTGTGTGATTGCTTCTGTGAAAGGTATTGTGACATTCAATTGTTTCAGAAGTTCAACAAATTTCTTAAATTGCCCTATGTTTTTAGATTTAGCGAATCTTTGGGGATACGGGATAGGTGGTTTATAAGGCGGCGGAGGCACATATGGTTCTTCTTTCTCTTCGGCCTCTTTGCCATCATCTTCCTTCTCATTTTCCTTTGGTTCGCCTTCCTTTTCAGACTCCTTACTAGGCTTTTGGTACATGGCTGGATTTTCGATCCTTGGGTCAGTGGGTCCTTCTAGTTCTGTTCCACTCCGAAGTGTTATAGCGTATGCATGTCCCTTCGGATTAATTTGAGTTTGTCCAGGAAGATTCCCAGTTGGAGTAGCAGTAACTGCTTGTTGTTGAGCCACTTGTGAGATTTGTGTTTCTAACATTTTGTTGTGAGTGGCTAGAGCGTCAACCTTGTTGGCTAATTGTTTGATTTTCTCACCGGTTTGAACATTCTGGTTAAGGAACTCCTTGTTTTATTGAGCTTGTGCAGCAATGAAGTTCTCCATCATAATTTCAAGGTTTGACTTTCTAGGAACGTTGGGAACATTAGCAGCGGGTTTTTGATATCCTGGTGGCACAGCAGGCGCTTGGCCAGGTTCATACATAGCGTTATTATTCTTGTATGAAAAGTTTGGATGGTTCTTCCAACCAGGATTGTAGGTATTTGCATGTGGGTTTCCTTGAGCATTATTCACTTGATCAGCGGAGGCACCTGCCAAAATTTGACATTCGGGGGCAGCATGTCCAGGTACTGCGCATAATTCGCAGTTTGGAGCTACGGAAGCCACGGTGGCTGCGGGTGTTATGGTCAAGTTGTCTATCTTTTGAGCAAGGGCGTCTACCTTAGCATGGACATGGTCAAGACTACTAACTTCGTACATTCCACCTTTCGTTTGGGCTTTTTCCACTGGCGTTCTTTCACCTCCCCATTGGTAATGGTTTTGAGCCATGCTTTCGATGAGTTGATAGGCTTTGGTATAAGGTTTGTCCATAAGTGTACCACCAGCGGCGGCATCTATTGTCATTCTCGTATTGTACAAGAGACCATTGTAAAACATATGGATGACTAGCCAATCTTCAAGACCGTGATGCGGACACATCCTCATCATGTCTTTGTATCTTTCCCATGCATCGTAAAGAGACTCAGTATCTTTTTGTCGAAATCCATTAATTTGGGCTCTCAGCATAGCTGTTTTTCTTGGTGGGAAATACCGTGCTAAGAACACCTTTTTCAACTCATCCCACGTAGTGACGGAATTTGATGGCAAGGATTGCAACCAAGCCCAAGCTCTGTCTCTTAATGAGAAAGGAAAAAGACGTAGTCTTATCGAGTCTGCAGTTACACCATTTGCCTTCACTGTGTCTGCGTACTGCACAAATTTGGTCAAATGTTCATTAGGATCGTCCGTAGGATTTCCAGAAAATTGATGTTGTTGTACGGCTGACAACAATGAGGGTTTCAACTCGAAATCGTTCCGGTTGATAGCGGGGGCAGCAATGCTGTTATGTGGTTCTTGCTCAGATGGGGTAGCATAATACTTAAGAGGATAGTTATGTGGTCCATCAGCCATGTCTTCTTCTGATTCTGACTCAGAGTCAAGTTCTGTTTCAAATTCGGATTCGGATTGAGATTCAGGTTCTGATAAAGGAAAAGGTATTTCGTGGTTTAGGCAGTATTCTTGGATTCGTCTTTTTACGCTAAGAAGACGTTCAGGTTCGTCTGTCGGTCGTGTGAGGTCTTTGCCTTTTGAGCGAGTACTTGCCATACAACCGACAAATAAGGGAATTTGTTGCCTTAGTCTATACGACGCAACAAATGAACTGTACTATTGACTAAATCAGTCCCCGGCAACAGCGCCAAAAACTTGATTGCGACTTTTTGAGTCTAACGGTTACTAACTGCAAGTGCACAGCCTATCGCGTAGTAATAAAGATATCGATCCCACAGAGACTTGATAATCAACCTAGTGCTACGGTTTGCTACTGTGTTTAGCTAAGGCGAAGATGTTTTGGTTTTAAGTTCAAACGGGAAACAAAAGGGAATCTAAAATTTTGAATAAACTAGTTGATATTAGGATATCGGTACGTAACTTAGTATACCATCGTGGATTCAATAAAACTTAAGCGTATAAAAATAAGTCACATTATATTTCTGTAGAAAATATCAGCTTAAAAGCCTTCACCTCACACTCTCGCGGTTATTGCTTCGGACTATACTCCTAAATCATAATGTCTGCTCTCGCTAGCCCATTTGAGTTTAAAAATACTTTTTGAAAACCAATACAATCTAATTAACTTTAAAGCGCTCTCGCTGTTTTTAAAACCAATGCCCGATTTCAGCTATCCGGTTAAAATCTCACACTCTCGTGGTCTTAATCCTAACCTTTGCTACCTTTTTACTCTCGTAATAAAAGTCCAATTTTAATTAAGAAATCGCAGCCAGAAATTAAGTTGTTTATGGTTTTAGCTTATTTTTATCGAATCCATTCCGGTTAACTTAATTACATACCGATAATATGGATTTAGCTAGACATATTAATTAAAACAAACAAGAATAAGCATAAACTGCAAAACAATAAATGAGACATGGCAATGGGAAATAATAATGTTGTTATTAAATTAATGATAAAAACCTGGTAAATAAGCAATAATTTGTTTCTAGCAATTCCTCCACAAGTCGGTAGGCTTTTGCTAGATCGTACCGGAACAAAAAATGATGAAGGCAAGATTAAAAATCCTAACTACTGTGCAATAGCTCCTCGATGTGAGAAACTATCACTATTTAAGGTAATGGTGAACAAAGAATGGAAAAGGGAACAAACAAGAATGTAGGGAAAATAAAAATTCTCAAAATGAATTCTGCAGCAATTTGGGGTAAAAAATCTCGACCTCTTGGGGCTATTCAATGAATGCCCTATTTATCGACCTAGCCTTACTTTACATTGGAGAAAATGTAGGAGCATTAACTTTCTGTTAAGAAGTCCAAGGGAGACCGGGCTCATGTGCAGTTAAAGCTGAAGTTGAGAGAATTTAGGAGAAAGTGTTGAACGTGCGTGACTGAATTGGCCCTTCGTATCCACGTCTGTATACCAAACGTTATAACCCATTATGTGCGTGTGACGGTCGTGGTGCTCTCGTGACGAGCGTGGTGGCCTTTAATTTGCGTGACGGTCGTGGTGGCTTGTGTGACGGTCGTCACACACACCACTTTCTATTTTTCTGCTTTTTCTCTGTCATTTCTTCCTGTTTCTTCTCATTTCTTCATATTTTTCTACTTTGCTCATTTTTAGCTTGGAAAATGAAATACCTGCGAAAATACTAGAATACTCGCGGAATAATCAGAACTTAAGCTGAAATAACATAATTATTAGTCCTAAATCAAGGCAAATATATGATACATTTTCGTGTTATCATCCACTTGCCCCTAGAATCATTGGTAAAAGTTGAGATCTTTTTGAGCACGAGGTTCGCTTCTCTGAACACACGAGGACGAACCTTCTTATCAAAAGCTTTCTTCATTCTCTGTTGATACAATTGGCCATGACACAAGGCCGTCATTCTTTTCTCTTCAATCAAATTCAACTGATTATATCTACTCTGACACCATTCAGCCTCAGACAATTCAGCTTCCACCAAAACTCTCATAGAAGGGATTTCAACCTCTACCGGGAGCATTGTTTCCATACCATACACAAAAGAGAAAGGGGTTGCCCCTGTTGAAGTGCGGACGGATGTACGATACCCATGCAAAGCAAAAGGGAGCATCTCATGCCAATCCTTGTAAGTAACAACCATCTTTTGAACAATCTTCTTAATATTCTTATTAGCAGTTTCAACAGCCCCATTTATCTTAGGTCTGTAAGGAGAAGAATTATGATGCTCAATCTTAAACTCATCACATAATTCCTTCATCATCTTGTTATTCAAATTCGACCCATTATCAGTGATAATCTTGCTCGGAACACCATACCGACAGATGATTTGGTTCTTGATAAACCGGACCACTACTTGCTTGGTCACATTGGCATATGATGCCGCTTCCATCCACTTGGTAAAATAGTTAATAGCCACCAATATGAAACGGTGTCCATTCGACGCTTTAGGCTCAATCATTCCAATCATATCAATGCCCCACATGGAGAAAGGCCATGGAGAAGAGATAACATTGAGAGGAGTTGGAGGCACATGAATTTTGTCAGGATAAACCTGGCATTTTTGGCACTTCTTCATAAATTTGCAACAGTCAGTAACCTGCCCTCAACATCTTCTTAGCCATTGCATGCCCATTGGCATGGGTACCAAAATATCCTTCATGAATTTCTTTCATCAACATGTCTGCTTCGTGTCTATCCACTCATCTGAGCAAGACCATGTCATAATTTCTTTTATACAGCACATCATCATTCAAGAAGAAATTACAAGCCAACCTTCTCAAAGTCTTCTTATCTTTCTTGGATGCCCCAAGCGGGTACTCTTGATTTTGAAGAAAGCGTTTAATATCATAATACCATGGTTTATCATCAACAACCTCTTCAACCGCAAATACATGAGCTGGCTTATCAAGCCGCATAACATCGATTTTGGGCACATCATTCCACCGATTCACCATAATCATGGAGGATATAGTGGCTAAAGCATCCGCCATTCGATTTGCTGCTCTGGGTAAATGGTGAAACTCAACGTTATTGAAGAAAGTTAACAACCTTCTTGCATAATCTCGATAAGGAATCAAATCAGGTT
This sequence comes from Lathyrus tuberosus, assembly GCA_022829125.1. NCBI lineage: Eukaryota > Viridiplantae > Streptophyta > Magnoliopsida > Fabales > Fabaceae > Lathyrus > Lathyrus tuberosus. The sequence goes on from JALAZF010000390.1 coordinate 2,120,118, forward strand.
GACGTGTCTCCCATTCCCCTTTAATCTGATTAATCACTAGGCTGAATCTCCATATACATCAAGAATCTTGATTCTTAAATCAATAGCTTCTTCCAAGCCCATAATACATGCCTCATACTCAGCCGCATTATTTGTGCAAGTGATCATCAACCTTGCAGTGAAAGGAATATGAGAACCATGAGGAGTAACAATTATTGCCCCAATACCATTGCCATATTCATTAACAACTCCATCAAAAATCAAACCCCTACGGGATCCAGGCTCAGGCCCTTCATCAAGTAATGGTTCTTCACAATCTTTAACCTTTAGATACATCACATCTTCATTGGGAAAATCAAACCTGATTGGTTGATAATCATTAATTGGCTGGTGTGCCAAATGGTCAGCCAAAACACTTCCTTTTATTGCTTTTTGAGTTCGATACTCGATATCATATTCCGACAACAACATTTGCCAACGAGCAATCCTCCCAATTAAAGCAGGCTTTTCAAAGATATACTTGATTGGATCCATTTTGGATATCAACCAAGTTGTATGATTCAACATATACTGGCAGAGGCGCTTGGCAGCCCAAGTTAAAGCACAACATGTCTTTTCAAGCATTGAATACCGAGACTCACAATCGGTGAACTTCTTACTTAAATAATAAATGGCAAATTCCTTTCGACCAGATTCATCTTGTTGACCCAGAACACAACCCATAGACTCTTCCAGCACAGTCAAATACATGATTAAAGGTCTTCCTTCCACGGGAGGAGACAAAATCAGAGGTTCAAGCAGATACTCTTTAATCATTTCAAAAGCTTTCTGACAATCCTCTGTCCAGACACAACCCTGATCTTTGCGAAGAAGCTTGAAGATCGGCGCACATGTGGCAGTCATATTGGATATAAATCGGGAGATGTAATTCAAACGTCCCAAGAATCCTCTTACTTGTTTCTCTGTTTTGGGCGCAGACATTTCCTGAATAGCTTTAACTTTACCAGGGTCAACTTCAATGCCTTTTTGGCTGACAATTAAGCCCAACAATTTTCCAGAACGGACACCAAAAGTGCATTTATTAGGATTCAAATGGAGCTTAAACTATCTCAAACGCTGAAACAACTTCAATAAATACTCAATATGATCTTCTTCATCTTCGACTTACAAATCATATCATCCACATAGACCTCAATTTCTTTATGCATCATATCATAGAACAAAGTGGTCATAGCTCTCTGGTACATTGCACCAGCATTTTCCAAACCGAAAGGCATCACTCTGTCACAGAATGTTTCCCAGTGTGTAATGAACGTTGTTTTTTCCATATCCTCGGGTGCCATCTTTATCTGATTATAACCGGAAAATCCATCCATAATAGAGAAGATACTGAATTTAGCAGTATTATCTACCAGCATGTCAATGTGTGGCAATGGAAAATCATCTTTTGGACTAGCTTTATTCAAATCTCTATAGTTAACGCACATTCGGACTTTTCCGTCTTTCTCTGGAACAGGCACAATATTGGCCACCCATTGCGGATACTCAGAAGTCACAAGAAAACCAACATCAATCTGCTTTTGAACCTCCTCTTTGATCTTCACATCTATGTCAGGATGAGTTCTTCTCAATTTCTGCTTCACAGGCGGACATTCAGGCTTCAATGGCAATCTATGCTCCACAATATCAGAATCAAGCCCAGGCATGTCTTGATAGGACCAAGAAAACACGTCAACATATTCTCTAAGAAGCTCCACAATCCTCTTCTTAACATCTGACTGAAGCAGTGCCCCAATCTTGACTTCTTTTATATCATCATCTGAACCCAAATTAACCAATTCCATAGGCTCTTCATGAGGCTGAATGGCTTTTTCCTCGTGCTCAAGCAACCGATAAATTTCATCTGGAATCTCTTAAATATCCTCTTCTTTAGCTCCAAACACAGGGAACTCAAAGTTGGGAGAGGGCATAGGGTCATTGTTTTCAATGGGTTTAACAATCAATATGCACAATGGTTTATGTTTGATTTTAGAATATGAACAAAAGTGCAAGTACCATGCAGATAAAAGTGATTATCACATTATTATTATTTTTGGTTTTTTATGTTACCATTTTTCAGAAATAAAGCAAAAAGGGAAAACATAACACGGATAAACAAAATAACATTTTATTGATGATGATAAAATTTGAAACAAAGCCCTCCCAAATTCACTTTCACCTTGGGCAGAGTGAAAAGATTTTTGAAAGAAACAAAAACAAATTACTTTGAAATATGAACAACAGTAGGAACATCAACAGCTATCCAATTCTGGTAAACTTCTCCATGTGTCACAAAATTGGGAAGCTCTTCCTCTTCATCATCTTCAATGATGGCAGCAGTAGAGTGATATTTGTTGATGAATCCGGCATTGTGAAAGGCCTCATTAATATGCTTCAAATCTCTTATGAATGTACCAGGCGTAAAGCCTAAACCAGTTTTACCCAGGTTATCAACCACATCAATAACTCGGCCCCAACCATCAGATCGACCAGTCTTTAACACATGCAGAGCATCTTTCAAAGAAGACATGGGTAACTCATTCTTCTTAACAGCTTTGTCATCAACGGAAAGAGCTTGGAACGGAGTTCTAACAGTTTCATCAGCATCAACATATGAAAAGGATGAAAGGTGGCTCACCAGCATCGCTTGCTCACCTCCAACAATTACCAGCTTATCATTCTTAACAAATTTCAATTTCTGATGAAGAGTTGAAATCACTTCCCCAGCTTCATGAATCCAGGGTCGGCCAAGCAGACAACTATAAGCAGGACGAATATCCATTACTTGAAAAGTAATCTGGAAGAAGCATGGTCCTATTTTGATTGGAAGATCAACTTCTCCAATCACAGTCTTTCGAGATCCATTAAAAGCTTTAACAACAACCCCACTATACCTCATGGGAGGACCTTGGTAAGAAAGCTTTGATAAAGTAGATTTTGGCAACACATTCAAAGAAGAACCAGTATCAACCAACACATTGGAAAGTGCATCTTCTTGACAGTTCATGGAGATATGTGAAGCCAAATTGTGATTCCTCCCCTCCTCGGGTAACTCTTCATCATAGAAACTCAAATTATTACATGCTGTAAGGTTGGCAACAATGCCATCAAACTGATTAACAGTCACATCATGCTCAACAAATGCTTGTTCCAAAACCTTCTGCAAAGATTTCCTATGAACTTCAGAATTCATTAGTAAGGACAACACTGAAATCTTGGACGGGGTGTGCAAGAGTTGATTCACAACACTGTAATCACTCTTCTTGATCAATTTCAATACTTCATCCTCGTAAGCCTTCGAACCACTGGACTAACCAGAAGCATCGAAATTAGTCTCATCTTGAGTTCGTTTACCAGCAATAACATTCTCCACAATCTATGGAGTCTCAGGAGCGAAGACACGACCACTTCGAGTCACTCTACTCACATCAGCGATGCTTACCACAGAAGACAAAGAAGGAATGGGCACTTCCTTACCATCTTCTACCATGGTAGCGTTGTACTTATATGGAATACCCTCTTTCTTAGCAAATCCTCCGCCATACTTCTTGGAATTACCAGCATAATTATCTTCTTTTGACAAACGTCCCTCACGAACATCTTCTTCCAATCTCATCCCCATATTAACCATCTCAGTGAAATCACTTAGGGCACTAACAATCATACGCTCATAATAGAAATAACTCAGAGTTTTCCGAAAAATCCTAGTCATCTCCTTTTCTTCCAAAGGAGGGTTGATCTGAACAGCAATCTCGCGCCACCTTTGTGCGTATTCTTTGAATGTCTCCTTATTTTTCTGAGCCATTGCCCAAAGCTGGTCACGATCAGGAGCCATATCCACATTATACTTATACTGTTTCACAAATGCCTCACCCAAATCTTCAAAAGTGTGAACCCGAGTACTGTCGAGCCCCATGTACCATTTCAAGGCGGCACTAAACAAACTATCTTGAAAGTAGTGAATGAGAAGCTCATCAGTATCCTTTTGAGCCGACATCTTACGAGCATACATAGTCAAATGACTCATCAAAAAAGAGTTACCCTTATACTTTTCAAATTCAGGGACTTTGAACTTATGCGGGATCTTCACATTAGGAACCAAGCATAACTCACGAGCATTCTTTCCAAACAACTCTTTACCTCTTAGAGCTTTGATCTCTTTCTGCATTTCAGCAAACTGGTCTTGAATCTCTTCCATTCTATCATAAGCACTGGCATTCTCACTTGGAGCAGTGTCGAAGATCTGTTCTTCACCAAAAGGAATAGTATGAACCACGAGCGGTGGTATAGTCATCACAGGTTGAACAGTAGGAACAACTGGAATTTCAGGAGGTGGTGGTGGTTGATAACCCTCAGGAACAAAGTTGTGAGGCATGCCCCAGGGGAAACCAGGAGGCATGGAGTATTGAGGAACACTAGCATACGCCACAGAGATGGGCGTAGAGACAACCTCTGAAATGACTGTCCTTTGCACAGGAGTTGAAAGCGGAGGAGGAGGAGGTTGTGGCTGATTCCGAGTAGCCACCAGAGCTTCCATCATAGAAGTGAGTCTTTCCAAACCATCCTTCGGAGTCGTCACTTCTTCACGAAGCTCACGGTTCTCTTGTTGCAACTGATCTATCTTCTTCTTCAGATTCGCCTGAGTATTATACTGGTACGACAGCTTGGCTGAATGATAACCAAAGGGAAAAAATAAGACACCTGAAAAAGGCAAGAAACAATGCAGAATTATGCTTGATATGCAAGATGTAAATGCAAATTTTCAAGAAACTATAAGGCATATTGCAAACATTGTTATTTGAAATACCAAAATCTCATTCATTAATGATGGAAAATATTACATCTCGGAAGTACAAATTCAAGAATCCTAAAACAAAAGAGAATAAAGAAAACTAGATCCCTAGAGAATCCTATGAGAAGAAGTCCCAACTCTATCTTCCAGCTTCTTGATGTGGGCCTGCATCTGAGTCTTATCAATCAGCAATTGATCAACGATCAACTTCCAAGGAGATTCCGAACTCTTCGGAATATCGGACGCTGGCTGAATACGAGAGGAAAATAAATCTTCTTACGCCCTTCTCTTCTTGTTGGCAACTTCATCTTCATTCTTCCTCTTGAAGTGCTCTTGAAGTCTTGCATTCTCTAACTCGACAATCTGATACTTGTTCTTCCAAGCATCTCTCTCTTGTTGCATCTCGGCCAAAGCAATCTGAAGCTTCTCTCTATCTTCCATAAAGTAGAGGATATGCTTCTTAACAATTGAGATAAAGGTTCCTGACGCGCATAAGGCATCTTCAAAGTAATAACTCTATTTTTAACCCACTGGAGGTAAGGTTCCGAAGAGACACAATTCAGATTTCCCAAACTTTCCTTTTCTTTTCTACGAATATTGCACCAAGCTTCCACAATTTCTCTCTTGAGAGCAACCAGAGATTTTTCTTCCTTGAAAAAGAGACCGGCCAAATGAATGTTCTTCGGTACCTCTCGCAAAGGATATCCCAACTGACGACGCGCCAACACCGGATTGTAACTGATTCCTCCCTTTGTACCAAGAAAAGGCACGTTGGAAAAATCACCACAACTGTCAATAATCATCGCTCCAGAAGGAACACGGCTACACCAATCAATATCAGAATGAGTGAGAGACATGATTTTCCGCGACCAATACACATCATCCTTGAGATTCCAAAAAGCTGCAGACTTCGGCAAGTGAGAAATAAACCACTTGTAAAGCAAATGTGCACAACAGATAAGCATCCCTTCACCATGGAAATTCCTGAGGTGAATAGAATGGTAAGCATCGGCAAGCAAAATGGGAATTGGATTCCCAATCAAGAAGATCTGAATACCGTTGATGTCAACAAAGTCTTAACATTCGGGAAGAGGAACAGTCCATAAATAAGCAAGTCAAGAATAGCCTCGAAAGCAACTGTGTTCTTCACACTAGCAAAGTGATGAGCTCTATCCATCAAGAACTTAGCGGGTAACCCAACAATCTTTCCTTTGGTATCCATGCGAGCCTTAATCTCAGAAACCTTCAAGTGAGTAGCCTTCACAATAACATCATGCTCGGGAGCGGGGTCCAAACCAGAGAAAATCCGACCATAAACAGGCAAACCAAGCAGGAGAGAATACTCCTCTAGCGTAGGTACCAACTGATAATCAGGAAAGGTGAAACAATGCAGCAAAGGGTCATAGAACTGAACTAAAGTAGCAAGCAATCCTTCAGCCATATCAACCTTCAAGAGAGATAAAAGCCTTCCATATCTGGACTCAAACTTAGTGGTATCAGCAACCAAAGATCCTAGTTCTCTCAAACCTCCTAACTTAGGACTCTTGAAAGTGTACTTCTTGGTACTTCTCCTTCCAAAATCCATAACAAAAGTATCTGCAATGTTTGCAATAACACCTTTAAGTTCCTTGAAACCTTCCAAAAGAATGCTCATGAATGTATGAGTGCATGAATGCAACACCCACAAACAAGATCACACAAAGCACACGGGTCAAGGTTTAAGTCACGAGCATGAAGCCGAGGGTAAGAACCAATTTCACAAAGGTATGTACTACGGTTTTGTCTTCATTGTTCCTGTAGAAAACAGTGGTTCTAAAAAAGTGCCCAGGGTCCACAATCCACTATCAGACACACCAGTACACCGATTTGCTCGGAGGTTGGTAGTTATCCTCAAGAGAATCTAACCTGAGTGTAGCATCGCGTGACAGCTAAGTCAAATTTGCATCTTCATAGCTTCCGTGCTACGATCCTAAAAAGGCTAAGATGGGTTAAGGGTTACTACGGTTCTTAGTGTTATAGGCTTCTATGGAAAAAGTAATGCCTTCTCGATCGCTCGATCGACATCAGTAATTCCAAAGAGGCAACCACCGAGTGGATAGATTCTCAAGTTCTTCTTTTTCAGGATTCGACTCCTTCAAAGTTCCCTTGACTATAATATCCTCTTATCTCAAAGTGCACTCTGATCCGGGTATATGACCTATCTCACACACAGAGGAACTCCCAAACATAACAAACAAGTAACAAGCAAATCAGACAAAAAGCAGTAAATAAATCAAAGTAGGCTAAACCCCTCAAGGGAGTGCAATTCCCTAGCAGATTCACCACTTTCTGTAGCAGAGAAATTTGTGAGTGTAAGCTATTGATTAACTTAACTCAAAAATAAGCAAGAGTCTCCACCGCACTTTTATTTTATCCACGAAGGGAAAGGAAAAAGAGCGAACAAAACCTAAAGAGTTATAAAGCAACAAGAACAAACAGAGAATGGGTAAGGGGGTTGGTTACGCAATGGGAAGGTGTTAGCACCCTAAACGTCTATAGTACTCTATAGGAGCCCTTTGAAACATCTATCGCTTTTTGGTTTGAAAATGGTTTGCTTGTAAAGAGATTGAGGAGATGAGAGGAGAATTATTTTTTAAGAATTTTGTGTTTGGAGAGACTTATCGCCTCATGCCTACGTACCCACGATGTGCAATGTAGGATCAAAACCCCGTATGGTACAAAGAACAAAAATTTATTTGTTTGGGTTGATTGTAAGTGTAAAGACAAATCGTCATTTCTAAACGAATAATTCCGCTTAAAGAAATGAATCATGTCTAAACTTATGAAAAAGTTAAAGGAAAAAGTGCACGAGGGCACAAAAAGAGAGTTTGATGAGTTTGATGTTTTTTAAAGTCTTTAAAAAATGTCAATATGCTTATGTGGTTTAGCATTTGTTAAGAAACGAAAAGAAAAGAGTAAAATCACTTGACAAAGTCAAGGTTTGATTATGAAAGAGGTGATAGTTTGAAATCAAGAAAGTTTTGAAAAAGAGAGAGAGTTTTAAAAATTAAAGAATGGGTGGAGAAGAAGTGACTATCCTAAAGCATAAAGTAAAAGCTAGGGAAAAGAAGGATCTAACCAAAATGGAGCCACTTCAAAGCAATATTAAAAGAATTCCATGCTTAAGCAAATTGGCCGAATAAAGGCAAGTCTTCAATCAATACTCCAAGCAAAGGGATAAGAAGTCCTAAATCTAGGTCCATAAGTCCAATATTACTTCAAAAGAGGTCCATAAAGAGATCACTCCAAAGCATAGGATAGTAACCAATAGTCCAAGATGAGGAGAATTAAGTTTTTTATGGTTTAAGCCTTTATTAATGTTTTTGAGTCCAAATGGACAAAGAAAAAAAACATAAGCATAAACATGTGTCCAACGGACAAAGTGAAAATTGCGGAAACATAACCATGTGTCCAACGGACAAAGGAAAAATTGCGGAAGTATAAACATGATATGAAATGAAGCATAAAAATAAAAGAGATAGGGGGCGAGAAGGAAACATAAACAAAATTAATACAAAATATTGTTAATAAGTTAGTGATTAGTTGTTAGTGTTAATGATCAATAACAATTGAATAATTGCACTTAGGTCAAGGTTGATTAAACTCATTAGAGGATTGATAAGACCAAAGCCTCCTAACAAGAAGTTTCATGAGTTTTGAACCATAAGACAAATAGTCAACCATTCTTGATAGTTTTCCGATACGGGACATATATTGCGCTATGTTAAGCAATCGCCGAGTAATTTACGAGGTAATTACCCTACAATGAGGCCGGTCAATAGCTCTTTGTGCTAATGTATGCTAGATGAAAAATATATAGATCATCATCCGAAAGCAATACCGCACGAAAAGAAAAGTGGTAACGATCTAGTCTTGATCGAAATTCAACAACGGAATTCCAAGATCTTTTAGACTTTCATCGATCAAAATAAAAGAGAATTGGACGAAGAGGAAGCCAAATTAAACCACACAATTATGTGATCTAAGGCTAAGAAAAAGGAAGAGGGAAGAATATGGTAAAAGAACCAAAACAGTCCCAAAACAGAGCCAAAATAACATTCTGGACACTGGTTAATCGGTTAACCTGTGCAGATTTTGAATTTCTGCACAAAACAGGGTGTTAATCGGTTAACCAATTTACACTGTGTTTGGTTAATCGGTTAACACTGCACCAGAAGCAAAAAAATGTGCAAAATTCAGCATGATCTTCTTTCAAAACATTTTTCAAACACCTTATGATCATTAATTGAATTTGCACAAATTTTAAAGTAAAAATAGACAGAGAAACCTGCAATCAAACAAAAATATACGATCCAAAGGATCAACAACAAGCAACACCAAGGATCTACATCTTGAATGATGAATATGAATCTTTAACAATGGTGGAAAGTGAATTACCACTCCAAATCAGAAAATCCTTCCAAATTGCAGCAAGATCTACACTTCAAAGCCCTGATCTATGAACAAAAACAAGAATGGATGAAGGTTTAGCTCTAAATTAGTAAGAATCAATGTGAATTCTTACTAACTTATGAAAGAAGAAAATTGATCTTTTGGTGAATTTTGGTAGTTGGGGAGAGAATTTGTAAGAGATTTTTTGGCTATCAAAAGCTTGTGAAATGAGTGAAATGAAGCCTCTATTTATAGAGTTTAGGCTTGGGAATTTGGTGGTTTGGAATTAGGCTTGGGTGATCAAAATTAGGATTGGAATTCAAATTTGGAGGGAAATTTAAAGAGTGGTGATTAGTGGAGGTGTATGATAAGAATTAATATTGATGATGTAAGGAATAAAACTAAGATGGAATATTCCAAAATGATGAAAATTGGTGCCAATTGCTGAAAATTTGAATTTGCTGCCATTTTTTTCAAAATTCGCATGCGTTAACCGATTAACCAACGTGTTAATCGATTAACACAATGAAAATTTAGGAAATTTGGCTTTTTGATGTGTTGTCTTGACTCCGGCTCGATTTTTCTTGCTTGTCAAAGAAGGCATGGAAATAAACACATGAACCTTGGAATCTCTTGAATAAAAATAAATTAAATCTTCGAGACTCTTGATCAGATGAATTTTTGAATTGTTTGCAGATCAACTTTGACGTTATTCAGGTGCAATCCATTCGAGCTGCGGGACTAATTTTTTTTGTATTTTTAACCTGTTCTTCCCCTGAAAATGTTTGTGAAAGAAAATAAAATATTTTTGGATTTTAATTAATGGTTAGTAAACATAAGCAATTAAATAATAAAATAACTAACAGACACACACAAACCCCAAAGATCCCTGCAAGACACAATCCTATAGAAGAGGGAACCAATGTGTGATCTTGTTTGTGGTATGAAATGCAAAAGAAAAGCAAAGAATCTTAGGGGCAAAAATTAGGGTATTACAGCAGTCCTGATTCTTTTTGAGTAATTTGAAAATCGGTGCGCACGTCGCGGTTATGAGGAATATAAATCTGGAAATGTAGTTCAAACGTCCCAAAAATCCTCGGACTTGTTTTTCCGTCTTTGGAGAAGGCATTTATTGAATGGCCTTGACCTTGTCAGGATCAACCTCAATTCCTTTTTGGCTGACGATGAACCCTAACAGTTTCCCTGAACGAACACCAAATGTGCACTTGTTGGAATTCAAGCGGAGTTTGTACTTTCTCAACCGCTCGAATAGCTTTGACAGATGGGTCACATGCTCCTCTTCCGTCTTAGATTTGGCAATCATATCATCGACATATACCTCGATTTGTGTATCATGTCGTGGAACAGAGTAGTCATGGCCCGTTGATAGGTTGCCCCGACGTTCTTCAAACCGAACGACATTACCTTGTAACAAAAGGTGCCCCATGGGGTGATGAAGGAAGTTTTCTCCATATCTTTCGGCGCCATTTTGATTTGATTATAGCCCGAGAATCCATCCATGTAGGAGAAAACTTTGAACTTTGCTGTACTGTCTACCAGCATGTCTATGTGCGGTAAGGGAAAGTCATCCTTTGGACTGACTTTGTTCAGATCCCTGTAGTCTACAGACATTCTGACCTTTCTGTCCTTTTTCGGAACTAGTACTATGTTGGCTAACCATTGAGGATATTCTGATGTGGCGAGGAAACCTGCGTCAATCTGTTTCTGTACCTCCTCTTTGATTTTGATGGCCATGTCTGGGTGAGTCCGTCTCAACCTCTGTTTTACTGGCGGACATTCTGATCTTAATGGTAGATGATGTTCCACGATGCTGTTATCCAACCCTGGCATATCCTTATAGGACCAAGCAAATACATCAGGAAACTCTTTGAGAAGCTTTATCAAACTCTCTTTGACAGTCGGACTGAGCAGGGCCCGAATCTAGACCTCTTTTCTCTCTTCCTCTGAGCCCAAGTTGACCCTTTCCTAAATACTCTTTGTGAGCTCAAAGGGTATTTAGGAATGTCTTGGACCCCTCCCCAAGGTTTGAGATCAAGGGTAGGTCAACAGTCAAGGATAGGGTTGACTTTTTCCATCAGAAACCCTAATTTGTGATCAGATGGTTTTGAGTTCTTGTGGCTTATGATTTGAGCTCTTTGAGTCAATCAAATCTTGTAAATATGTCAATATGATGTATTTGAGGCCTTTGAAGTTCATTTTGAAGCTTTAAGGCATGCCTCACTTCACAAGTTGACTCAAGGGTTGAATTAGGTCAAAACCCTAATTCCTGATTTTTAGATTGATGGACTTTCAAGGTGATTTTGCCATTGTGGGTGGGCTCTTGAGATCCTTTTGAGCTTATAGGACCATACATTGAGGCTTTGGCTCATTCCTAGAAGAAAATTTTCATCTGGAGGCCTTAGTCGACCAAAACCTTAATTTGGTGACACAGGCGATCTTGAGGCTTGATTCATTTGGTATATTGCAACTTTGTGCTTAATTCTTGATGTGGGAGACCTCTTGATCCTTCATGGGTGTTTGAGAGGTTAGACAAGTTGAAGATCATGTCATTTCTTGATTGATCCTTTGTCTAAGTACTCTGGGAGGGGTCAAAACCCTAATCTTTGATTGTAGTGAATGCTCAACCATCTTTTGAGGAGATTGATGAGGCATGATGGTTCATGCATATTATGATGATGATTTTCACAATGATGGGAAATCTTGGTGGTCAAAATTTAGGGTATGACAGATGCCCCTATTTAAACTTCTTGGACCCGAAGGTGTGAATGGCGAAGATATTCGGGCATTCGGGGTGCAAGAGGATTAAATATCAGAATACCCGAAATTTTGATAGTGGTTATGAATGGCAGTTTGCTCATTCATCTTATTTTGCTAAGCAATGATACTCAAAAAGGTAGAAACTTCCCCTCGATCCTGGTCTTCAGCCACGAAACTGGTCTTAGTTTTCGAAACAAACCTCCCCTCGATCCTGGTTTTCAGCCACGAAACTGGTCTCAGTTTCTTTTATTAATAACCTTCCCCTCGATCCTGGTCTTCAGCCAAGGAACTGGTCTCATTTTCTTTTGTCAATAAACTTTCTTGACAAGGGACGCTATCTGTAGCGATTTTCCTCAAACTTCTTGCCGAATTTTCCTGGGGAGATGCCATTTGATGGGAAAAAGTTTTGATGTTAGACTTGCTGAGGAACCCATTCATCTGAGTTGTAGATTTGTACAAACTTCTCTGTTGGAGACGCCATTTGTTACTCTACTGGGGAAAATGAGTCTCTTGAGAGACTGCTTTCTGCTTGGGGATATTACATCATACCTTTCCTCGAGATCTTCTCGGAGAAATGCCATGTGATGCAATCCAATTTTGAGGTGCTGATGACTTCATTAACATTGACTGTCTGGAGAGAAAATCCAATGTGTTGCTGAGAGTCTTTGGTTGTGAGGCTTTCCCTAGGGATTTTCCTTAATCCGGGAAAGCGAAGATATCATCTTCAATGGTAAAGAGTGACGTTTGTCAAATGTCTTCTTGCTTTTCAGAGGTTCAAGTTATCAAAGTGGTTGAGGACCGTCTCCAGCACAGAAATAAACCGGGGAAGAGAGATGGTTTAGACAAAACATTTCCTGACAAGGAAAGAACTGACAACTCAATTGAGAGGACTTTTATCACTAGGGGATAAGACCGACTATAGTGATAGTGATGCAATATGAATATGAATGCAAATCAGTAATGCATGATGTATGTACGTTTATGCTGACAAAACCAACACGACACACAAACTAGTGGATGAACATGACTGGATACTCGGCCACTACTGGGGACAAGGAAGTACCATTTGGTCCAAGTTAGCAATTATACCTTGCTTAGGAGAGATAATCCCCGTGGGGAGAGACGTTGGTCGGTCTTAGGAGGTAAAAACTCTATCGGGGATATCAGATGGAATATTCACATCTGACACAGCTGATCCTTCATTCAGACGCACTGGTTTAGAAGGAGTGCTTTGATTTTGTACTTTGAAGCTTAATCGCCTTTGGAGAAGCAATCGATGTTCTTTCGATATTCGACAGTCAAAATTAATTGCCATCTTTATTTTAAAAGCAGAAAAATGTGACAAGTAAATTCATTTTTGTTTTATTTCAAAAATAGTTAATCATGTTAAAATGTCGCTATGTAAAGCTAAAACCAATAAGAATTGCAAACAAAAGCACTAGGGCTCAAATTGGTAATTTAAGGGAAAAGGGCTACATTGAAACATAATGACCGTTATCCTTCTACCAACATTGAATTCTAGACATCCTGAGCTTCCGTCGAAGATGACCTTGACTGGATTTTTCCTGATGGATGGCATTACCGCGGCGAATTTAACCTTGTCGAACGTAGTTACTTGCCATTTAATCCCTAACTTTTGCTTGGATTATACTTTGAGATTTCCAATCCATCGGGATGATTTGTTTTGCTTATGTCTCTAATTTTTGCCTGAACCGCCCTTTCAGGTTTTCAATCCACCGAGACGTTTTTTTATTTAGGCGAAGTATTTCTTGACTACATCAACATTTGTGGGGTAGGAAAATTCCTATCCGTCTATGGTTGTGAGTCTCAAGGCGCCGCCTGAGAAAGCTTTCTTGACCACGTAGGGGCCATCATAATTCGGAGTCCATTTGCCCCGGGAATCAGTGAGGAATAATTATATCTTTTTGAGCACGAGGTCTCCTTTCCTGAAGACACGAGGTCAGACCTTTTTGTCAAACGCTTTCTTCATTCTTTGCTGATACAACTGACCATGGCATAGAGCTGTTATTCGCTTTTCTTCGATCAAATTCAGTTCATCATGTCGACTTTGACACCATTCAGCTTCTGTTAGCTTAGCTTCCATCAATACCTTAATTGATGGGATTTCTACTTCTATGGGGAGCACTGCCTCCATGCCATATACTAGAGGGAAAGGGGTTGCTCCTATTGAAGTGCGGACAGACGTGCGATAACTGTGAAGAGCAAAGGGTAGCATCTCGTGCCAGTCTTTGTAGGTTACAACCATCTTTTGAATGATCTTCTTGATGTTCTTGTTAGCCGCTTCTACCGCCCCGTTCATCTTAGGTCGTTAGGGAGATGAGTTATAGTGTTCGATCTTAAACTCAGTACACAACTCTTTCATCATCTTATTGTTCAAGTTAAATCCATTATCAGTAACGATCTGGCATAGAACACCTAACGGCAGATGCGATTGTTCTTGATAAATTGGACCACCACTTGTCGGGTTACATTGGTGTATGATGCTGCTTCAACCCACTTGGTGAAGTAGTCAATGGCTACCAGGATGAACCGATGTCCGTTCGAAGCCTTTGGTTCAACCATGCCAATCATGTCAATTCCCCATATGGAAAAAGGCCACGGGGAAGAGAGAACCTTGAGATGTGTTGGTGGTACATGGATTATGTCTGAGTATATCTGACACTTATGACATATCCTCATGTATTTGTAGCAATCAGATTCCATTGTCAACCAATAGTACCTTGCTCTCATAATTTTTCTCGCCATTGTGTGTCTGTTAGCATGAGTGCCAAAGGAGCCTTCATGAATTTCTTTCATCAACATTTTTGCTTCTGGCCTGTCTACGCATCGGAGTAAGACCATGTCAAAGTTTCTCTTATAGAGTGTATCACTGCTCAGGAAGAAGTTTCCAGCCACTCATCTGAGGGTCTTTCTGTCTTTTCTAGATGCCCCAGGTGGGTACTCTTGTTTCTGAATGAAGCGTTTGATATCGTGATACCAGGGTTTGTCTTCTATGATTGCTTTGATCGTGAAGATGTAAGCGGGCCTTTCAAGGCGCATTATGTCAATCTTAGGTATGTCATTCCATTGACCTATACTAATCATGGAAGAGAGAGTGGCTAATGCATCAGCCATGTGATTCTCTTCACGAGGGATGTGATGAAACTCGATTATGTTGAAGAATGGTAACAACCTTCTTGCGTAGTCTTTGTAAGGAATCAGTCCTGATTAGTATGTGTTCTAATATCTTTTGATCTGATTGATAACCAGGGCTGAGTCTCCATACATGTCCAAGTTCTTAATTCTTAAGTCGATCGCTTCTTCGAGACCCATGATATAAGCTTCGTATTCGGCCTCGTTGTTGGTACACTTGAACGTTAATCGGGCGGTGAAAGGAATGTGGGTACCCTGAGGTGTTATGATGATCGCCCCAATTCCATTTCCATAATGGTTGACAGCTCTGTCAAAGATAATTCCCCACTGGGAACCTGGTTCTGGCCCTTCACTGGGTAATAATTCATCGCAATCTTTCATTTTCAAGTACATGACATCTTCGTCTGGGAAGTCAAATCCGACTTATTCCTGATCGTCAATCGGTTGATGAGCCAAATGATCGACTAAAATAATTTCTTTGACGGCTTTTTGAGCATGGTACTCTATGTCGTATTCTGATAACAACATCTACCAACGGGCTATCCTTCCCGTGAGAGCAGGTTTTTCAAAGACGTACTTGATAGGATCCATTTCAGAGATTAACCAAGTAGTGTGACGAATTATATACTGGCGAAGACGTTTGGCTACCCAAGCCAAAGCACAACAAGTTTTCTCAAGCATAGTGTAGCGAGTTTTGTAGTCGGTAAATTTTTTGCTCAAATAATATATGGCAGACTCTTTCTTTTTGGTTTCGTCTTGTTGGCCAAGTACACAACCCATTGAGTCTTCCAAGACTGTTAGGTATATGATCAGTGGTCTTCCTTCCACTAGAGTTGATAGAATTGGTGGATTCAACAAGTATTCCTTATTACTATCGAAGGCAGTTTGGCAGTCTTCTGTCCAAACGCAGTCCTGGTCCTTTTTGAGTAATTTGAAGATTGGCGCACATGTCGCGGTCATGAGGAATATAAATCTGGAAATGTAATTCAAACGTCCCAGGAATCCCCTTACTTGTTTTTCAGTCTTTGGAGAAGGAATTTCTTGAATGGCCTTGACCTTGTCAGGATTAACCTCGATTCCTTTCTGACTTACGATGAACCCTAGCAGTTTTCCTGAACGGACACTGAATGTGCAATTGTTGGGATTCAAGCGAAGTTTGTACTTTCTCAGACGCTCGAATAGTTTTGACAGATGGGTCACATGCTTCTCTTCTGTTTTAGATTTGGCAATCATATCATTGACATGCACTTTGATTTCTTTGTGTATCATGTCATGAAACAGAGTAGTCATGGTCCTTTGATAGGTTGCCACGCCGTTCTTCAAATCGAACGGCATTACCTTGTAACAAAAGGTGCCCCAGGGGGTGATGAATGAAGTTTTCTCCATGTCTTTCGGCGCCATTTTTATCTGATTATAGCCCTAGAATCCATCCAAGAAGGAGAATACTTTGAACTTTAATGTACTCTCTACCAACATGTCTATGTGTGGTAGGGGAAAGTCATCCTTCAGACTGGCTATGTTCAGATCCCTGTAGTCTACACACATTCTGACCTTTCCGTCCTTTTTCGGAACTGGTACTATGTTGGCTAACCATTGAGGATATTCTGATGTGGCAAGGAAACCTGCGTCAATCTGTTTATGTACTTCCTCTTTGATTTTAATGGTCATATCCGGGTGAGTCTGTCTTAGCCTTTGTTTTACTGGCGGACATTCTGATTTTAACGGTAGATGATGTTCCACGATGCTGGTATCCAACCCTGGCATATCCTGATTGAAATTCTAGTTAAGCAGATCACGAAGATGTCAGACAGGATGTCGTAACACTTGATCTCTGCTTCTCACAAGGATCTAAGGAAGAATAACTGTAAATAACAGAAAGTAAAATAACACCAGAGATTGTTAACCCAGTTCGGTGAACAACAACACCTACGTCTGGGGGCTACCAAGCCAGGAATGAAATCACTATGTAGAATTGGTTCTAAGCTAAACTCCAACATTTACAACTTATCACCTAGAAACTACCCTTCCTAGATTTCTACCTAAGATTCTCCTAGGTATGAGACACTTCTCAATTCCCTTTCAATCACAGCAGTGACTGAAAATATTACAACTCAATAAGAATGTCCTTCTCAAGTATTCACACAATACACGAGAGGCTCACAAGTACAAACCCTAGTACTTTTAAACAGTTGCAACAACCAACCTCAAACTAGGTTCATTCTAACCTATTTATAGTGTAAACCACGGCTGGACTTGGGCTTCTAAACCGTAGTAGAAATCTTCCTCAGAATTAGCGACCTAATTCTTTATTCAATCCCAAGTTACCAAAAATATCCCCTTCACACAGAAACCGCAAATTCATTTAGAATCAGAATCTCTGATTCCACAATCTCTGATGCCACCTGGAATCCTAGTCATATTCCAGTCACACCTGCTATTAAAATAGTTAGTTCAAAACTATAATAGACAAAGATGTCGAATCCTGATGATAGGACATCTTGTCAAACAACTCAACCTACAGTTAGTCTAACATGTTAGGACATCTTGTCCAACATCTTTCTACTAAGTTAGTTTTACCAAAATTAATGCCAACCTCAAAAGCAGGGACTCAACAATATCCTCCTTTGGCAGATTTTGGCTAAAACTAACTTCCATTCACCTGCAGAAACAAATCAGGGAGAGACCACTATCAGAGCAGCAGCGGAATCAACAACAAAACATGTCTCCCCCTCAATCAGTTCAGATCTACTCCCCCTTAGTAGTTAGTAGATCATCAGCAATTAGCAGTGGTTAGTGATGTTAGTAATTCTCCCCCTTTTTAGCCACAAGATGACAAAGTTAGAAAGACTAACCCAAAAACCAATAAACCAGTTCAAAGTTAAAAGTTTACACACCCAACAGAAAAGAAACAAAATATCCTGGGCATACAGCCAAAAAAGAAACAACAAAACAAAGCAAGAATAAGAGAGAATACTGAAGAAATCCTCTCACTATGGTGAGAATACATATTCAGAGACCAGAATATTATTCCCACCCCAACCAACAGAAATTTATGCCTCATCAGATAGGAAAATGCCAAGCTTGCCTCTCAATGTCTCAAATTGATTTGCATCCAGAGCTTTAGTGAAGATGTCAGCTAGCTGATTTTCTGTGGCCACATGTTCTAGAGTGATGACTTTATCTTCCACCAGATCTTGAATGAAATGATGCCTGATGTCAATGTGTTTGGTTCGGCTGTGCTGAATGGGATTCTTAGAAATATTTATAGCACTTAAGTTGTCATAGAAGAGTGTCATAACATCTTGTGGGACATTGTATTCAGTCAGCATTTGTTTCATCCACACCATTTGAGAGCAGCTACTCCCTGCAGCAATGTACTCAGCTTCACCTGTGGACAGGGAAACACAGTTTTTCTTTTTGCTAAACTAGGAAATTAGATTGTTTCCTAAGAAGAAGCATCCCCCTGAGGTACTTTTTCTATCATCTACATTCCCAGCCCAGTCATCATCACAGTATCCTATTAATACAGAGTTAGAGTTGTGTGTGTAGAGTAAACCATAGTTGTATGTCCCACTCACATACTTCAGAATCCTCTTAACTTGATTAATATGACTTGCTTTGGGTTCAGCCTGATACCTTGCACAGACTCCTACAGAGAACATTATATCAGGTTACTGGCTGTAAGATATAGGAGATTTCCAATCATGCTTCTATAGAGATCTGATCAATGCTTACACCATTCTCATCTCTAGTCAATTTCAAGAGTGTAGGGGCAGGAGTCCTCTTGTGTTTTGCATTTTCCAAGCCAAACTTCTTGACAATATTCTTGGCATATTTCCCTTGACAGAGAAAAATGGAGTCTTCCATTTGTTTGACTTGGAGACCAAGAAAGTATGTTAATTCTCCGACTAAACTCATTTCAAACTCTGACTGCATTTGCTTAACAAAGTGTTGGACCATTTCATCCGACATTCCACCAAAAACAATGTCATCAACGTAGATTTGAGCTATCATAAGATTAACTTCCCTTTCTCTGACGAAGAGAGTTTTATCAATTCCTCCCTTTCTGAAGCCATTTATAACAAGGAATTCAGTCAGCCTTTCATACTAGGCCCTTAGTGCTTATTTTAACCCGTATAAGGCTTTCTTCAGCTTATAAACATGATCTGGAAATGATGGATCAACAAAGCCTTTCGGTTGTTCCACATAGACTTCTTCGTTGAGATATCCGTTCAAAAAGGCACTTTTGACATCCATTTGAAAGAGTTTGAACTTCAGAAGACAAGCTATTCCAAGGAGCAGTCGTACAGATTCCAGTCTGGCTACAGGTGCAAAAGTCTCATCAAAGTCCACTCCCTCTATCTGGGTATATCCCTGTGCGACGAGTCTGGCCTTGTTTCTTATGACAACTCCGTGTTCATCAGGCTTGTTCTTAAAGACCCACTTAGTGCCGATCACATTTGATCCTTCGGGCCTGGGTACTAGATCCTAAACATCATGTCTCTTGAACTGCTCAAGCTCTTCTAGCATTGCATTAATCCAAAATTCATCTGTCAAGGCTTCCTTAACATTCTTTGGTTCCATCTTTGACACAAAGCAGGCACTTGCCACCACATCACGTGATCTAGTCATTCTACCTCCATTTGGATCCCCTATTATGAGTTCCTTGGTATGATCCTTCTGTATTCTGATGGAAGGCCCTTTGTCAGCTCTCTCAGACACAGTAGACTCATGATTATCATCGTTGGGTATTACAATATCTTCAATGTCATCTTGAGGTGTTTCAACATCTTCTGTGACATCTTCATCCTCCATAGGGAAGAATGCTCCAATGTCATTTGTAGCTTCAACCTCTATAGAAGAGTCATCAACCACAACATTTATGGATTCCAATACAACCTGAGTTCTTGGATTGTAGACACGGTATGCTCTGCTGTTTGTGGAGTAACCTAGGAAGATTCCTTCCTCACTCTTGGGATCCATCTTTCTCCTCTGCTCTCGGTCTGCTAGAATGTAGTATTTGCTTCCGAAGACATGGAAGTATTTCACCGTTGGTTTTCTACCCTTCCATAATTCATACAAGGTAGCAGAAGTTCCCGACCTGATGGTTACCCTGTTTAGAATGTAGCAAGCTGTGTTCATTGCTTCAGCCCAAAAATGATATGGAAGTTTCTTTGCATGGAGCATGACCCTTGCACACTCTTGAATAGTTCTATTTTTTCTTTCAACCACACCATTCTGTTGAGGATTGATGGGTGAAGAGAACTCTTGACTAATTCCTTTTGAGGAGCAGAATTCATCAAACTTACAGTTTTCAAATTCCTTCCCATGATCACTTCTGATTCTGATTATACCACAGTCCTTCTCTCTTTGAAGTCTCTGACATAATCCCTTAAAAACTTCAAACACCTCTGATTTCTCCTTGATAAAGTGCACCCTAGTGTATCTAGAAAAATCATCTACAATTACATAAGCATACCTTTTTCCTCCAAGACTTTCAACCTGCATAGGTCTCATTAAATCCATATGAAAAAGCTCTAAGTTTCTTGATGTGGTTTGTTGTTGAAGCCTTTTATGTGACATTCTAGTTTATTTCCCAATCTCACATTCTCCATATATCTTTCCCTCATCTATCTTAAGATTTGGAATTCCTCTGACAGCTTCCTTGGATATGACTTCTTTCATTCCTTTTAAGTGCAAATACCCCAGTTTCTGATGCCACAGCTTTACTTCATTCTCCCTTGACACGAAACAGGTGGAGGGACTCTGAGTTTGGTGAGGAGCCCACAAATAGCAGTTGTCCTTGGATTTGGCACCTTTCATAATGAGTTCTTCTTTATCATTTGTAACCAGGCACTCAGATTGAGAGAAGTTTACCTTAAGACCTTGATCACACAGTTGGCTGATGCTTATTAGATTAGCAGTCAATCCCTTAACATACAAAACTTTATCAACCTAGGGCTGACCTTTATACTTCAGTTTGCCAACACTTTTGATTTCTCCTTTTGAGCCATCTCCAAAGGTGACATGACCAGTGGGATGAGGTTTAATGTCAGCCAAGAACTTATTTACACCTGTCATGTTTCTGGAGCACCCACTGTCAAAGCACCAGTCTTCTTTAGCTGAGGCTCTAAGAGAAGTATGGGCAATGAAGGCTACAGTTTGACCCTTATGTATCCATTTCTTCTTTCCTTTGGGAGTCTTCCTTCTTCTTCTTCTGGATTGATTTGAAGATTTAGGATATCCATTCAACTTGTAGCAGTGAGTCTGTATATGACCAAACTTCTTGCAGTAATAACATTGTTTGTCCCATTTTTGTTTTCCTTCTTCTTCTTTGATGATGTTGAGACATCCTTCTTGACATCACTTGGGCTGAGTTCCCTCTAGTCCTATGTTCTTTGATCTCAACTTGATCATTATAGCCCAGACCCTTTCCACTTCCGGCATTTCTTCCTAACATAAGGATTTCATCTAGCATGTCTGAACCATTGTTCATCATCCTTATATACTTGGTCAAATTATTGAGTTTGGAGTTTAACCACTCCACTTTATCCTCCAATTCTGAGATCGTTACTAGATGGTTCCATCTTTCATCACATAGTTGTGAGATAAGATTCTGCTGATCTTGTCCTAGTTGAAACAGATCAGCCAAGCCATTTGAGTTGACCGATACATTATATGACTCCTTGTCAGAATCATATACTCCAGTTATTGCAGACACCTTCTTAGTAGTCTCTCCATCGCTTGAGGAGTCATCCTCTTACCATGAAGTGGATAGACTCTTCTTCTCCTTCTTGTGGTATGTGGGACACTCACCTCTTGTGTGTCCAAAACATCCACACTCAAAACACTAAACTCCATTCCCTCGGTCGAGTTTCTTGTCATAGCTAGGTCTTCTCATAAAGTTTCTAGATCTGTAGATGTCGGAAGTCTGAGCCTTGACATTTATCTTATACTTCTCATCTAATTGCTTTGCCAGTTGATGATACTATTTTTCCAAGAATCCTACAGCTTTGGACAAGTCCTCTTTGGTGTCTCCCTCTTCTTGGTTGATCACCAAAGCAAGACTTTTCTTATTTTCTTCTTTTTCACTAATTTCCATCTCAAAGGTTTGGAGTGATCCCATAAGCTCATCTACCTTCATGGTATTAATGTCTTGAGCTTCTTCAATAACCATCACTTTTATATCAAACCTCTTGGGGAGAGACCTCAGAATCTTCCTGACTAACTTGGCTTCAGGAATTTTCTCTCCAAGATCACTAGATGTGTTGGCAATATCAACAATATTCATATGAAAGTCATGTATACTTTCATCTTCTCTCATCCTCAGGTTCTCAAATTTAGTCGTGAGAAGTTGAAGCCTTGAGGATTTGACACGAGAGGTCCCTTCATGCGCAGTCTTCAGGATTTCCCACGCATCCTTTGCAACAGTACAATTCTTTATGAGTCTGAAGATGTTCTTGTCTACCCCATTGAACAAGGCATTCAAGGCTTTAGAGTTTCCTTGAGCAAGCTTATCATCTTCATCATCCCAATCTTCTTTAGGTTTTAGCTCCTCAGTGAGCTTCCCATCGTTGTCTTTGATCTTTGGTGGATCCCACCCCTTGACCACAGACTTCCAAGCCTTTCCATCCATAGACTTGATAAATGCCACCATGCGAACTTTCCAATAATCATAATTAGAACCATCAAGTATTGGTGGTCTATTTAGTATTCCTCCTTTCTTATCCATCGTACCGTTCCTGAATCTCACCCAGATACAGAGCAGGATGCCTGCTCTGATACCAATTGAAATTCTGGTTAAGCAGATCACGAAGATGTCAGACAGGATGTCGTGACACTTGATCTTTGCTTCTCACAAGGATCTAAGGAAGAACAAATGTAAATAGCAGAAAGTAAAATAACACCAGAGATTGTTAACCCAGTTCGGTGAACAACAACACCTACGTCTGGGGGCTACCAAGCCAGGAATGAAATCACTATGTAGAATTGGTTCTAAGCTAAACTGCAATGTTTACAACTTATCACCTATAAACTACCCTTCCTAGATTTCTACCTAAGACTCTCCTAGGTATGAGACCCTTCTCAATTCCCTTTCAATCACAGCAGTGACTGAAAATATTACAACTCAATAAGAATGTCCTTCTCAAGTATTCACACAATACACGAGAGGCTCACAAGTACAAACCCTAGTACTTCTAAACAGCTGCAACAACCAACCTCAAACTAGGTTAATTCTAACCTATTTATATTGTAAACCACAGCTGGACTTGGGCTTCTAAACCGCAGCAGAAATCTTCCTTAGAATTAGCGACCTAATTCTTTCTTCAATCCCAAGTTACCAAAAGTGTCTCCTTCACACAGAAACCGCAAATTCATTTAGAATCGGAATCTCTGATTCCATAATCTCAGATGCCACCTGGAATCCTAGTCATATTCCAGTCACACCTGCTATTAAAATAGTTAGTTCAAAACTATAACAGACAAAGATGTCGAATCCTCCTGTAGGACATCTTGTCAAACAACTCAACCTGCAGTTAGTCTAACATGTTAGGACATCTTGTCCAACATCTTTCTGCTAAGTTAGTTTTACCAAAATTGATGTCAACCTCAAAAGCAGGGACTTAACACTGATAAGACCAAGCGAATACATCGGGAAATTCTTTGAGAAGCTTTATCAAACTTTCTTTGATCATTTCTTGACCTCTTTTCTCTCTTCTTCTGAACCCAGGATGACCGTTTCCAACGTCTCTTTGTGGGGATCAATGGACCTTTCCTCTTGTCTGAGTAATCGGGAGATCTCTTCTAGAATTTCTTCGTCATTTTCTTCTTCAGCCTCAAATACCGGGAATTCAAAGTTGGGAGAAGGCCTTGGATCGTATGTTTCAATGGGGTTTAAAATAAGCAATCTGCATGACGTGATGGTTGATTTTTTAGAAAAGATAGAGAGAATGCAAGAGTGTGTGCAGGGTATTTTCTGAAAAATACTTGTTTTTATTATTTTGAGTTGTTTTTTAGGGTTACCATTTTCTGAAAAAGCGAAAAGCGAAAACAACAATAAAATGCGGAAATTACAAAGCGACGTTTATTTTATTTATAATTTAGTCGATTCTTGAAACTATAGCTCTATAAAACAAAACTCTGTCGCTTTGGGAAAAGCGAAGAGGGACATTTACAGGAAGTGAGCCCTATCAAAACATCAGTTTCACCTGGGCAGGGTGAAAGTTTAAGACAAAGACGGCAATTACTTAGACTTACGGACGACTTTCGAAACATCGATAGCAACCCATTGGCGGCGAACTCCTCGGTGAATCACAAAGTCTGGTACCTTCCCTCTTGGCTTGTCTTCAGAAATGACGTTGATTTCTGGTGGAGCAGGATCGTTGGAATCTGTCTCCCAGGCAGAGTTGTCGTAGGAGGATTCTTCTGTTGTATCTTGCATAGTGTTTGTACTCTCAGGCATATCTCCCCATCCAGTTGGCTGGATGTCTTTGAGCCTGATACGAGAGCTTTCAGGAGCGGTGTACTTGAACAAGAAGTCGTACTTGCCACTCGGTTCTCCAAAGGTGTCCCACACTTCTTTGGAACTAGAGGAGTCATCCCTCTCGATGACGTTGACCTCAGGAAAAGCGTAATTGATGAACTGCTGTCCTGCAATCTTTGCAAATTCATCGTTGTGCTGGATATTTTCTGAATGCCCTGAGCAATGATCCCATGATTCGGTGGGGACACAGGTATTCTTTTCCATGATGCTCAGCTGATAAGCGTCGTTGGGCTGACTCTTTTGTCCCATGTCTCCTGGGTACGGCTGCCAGATAGGCAGGTCATCCATTGGCCCATAATAGTCATGGTCAAAGTTGTCTTTCATCAGAGTGTCCTCCTCTAATGAGTTTGGTGGAGCACGACATCCTTCCGGATCACAATCTCCGTACAGCATTTTGACTTCTGATCTTGGTATATATCTCAGACTCTGTGCGGGATAGCAAAATGGCGTAAGCACCTCTCCCTGATACATATAACTGTCTTCGTTAAGATAGGACTTCCATTCTTCATCTGTACCAGAGGAATCACCCTTGTTGATGGTATGTACTTCTTGAGACACTGGGTGAAGGAAACCTCCACTGTGGAAGAAGTCCTGAATGTGATGAAGACTTTCATTGTTAGTAGCAGTCTAGGTACAGGTTGAGGAAAAACCAAGACCTTTCTTCATCTTGTTGTCAGTAGGAATGACAAGTTATCTCCATCCTTTTGCATTGTTACTTTTGATCATTTCGAGAGCATCTTTGTACGAGGAAATCGATGTTCCTTTTTTTGATTGATTCTCATTGCTCACCGAAAGTGCTTGGAACTGGGTTCCAATAACCTCTTCTGGTTCTACACAAGTGGACGATGATAAGTTGCTCACGATCAAGGCTTGCTCTCCGCAGACTGTGACTAGTTGGTCATTCTTGACGAACTTCAGCTTCTGGTGAAATGTCGAAGTGACTGCCCCAGCCTCATGTATCCAAGGTCTTCCTAACAAAAAGATGTATGCTGCCTGGATGTCCATGACTTGGAAAATGATTTGGAAAGTGTGAGGACCGATAGTTATGGGAAGGTCGACTTCCCCGATAACTATTTTTTGGTATCCATCAAATGCTTTGAGGATGACCTCACTACCTCTCATCGGAGATCCTTGAAATGATAGTCGCATTAGAGTAGATCTTGGCATAACATTCAAAGCTGATCCTGGCAGTTGAATGTGATATTAAGTTCCATGTTGTGATTTTTGCCTTCTTCTGGCAGTTCTTCATCACTAAACCCCAAGTTGTTGCAGGAAGTGATGTTGGAGATGATGTTGTCGAATTGTCTTATTGTCACATCTTGTTCCATAAAGGCTTGCTCTAAGACTTTCTGTTGAGCTTCCCTGTGAGCTTCGGAACTGAGTAAAAGAGATAGCACAGAGATTTTTGAAGGAGTTTGCAACATTTGGTCTACAATGTTGTACTCGCTCTTTTGAATGAGCTTCAGCATCTCGTCGTTGTTCTTTGAAAGGTCGGGATCACTGGATTGACCAACTGGTTGGCTTAGAACTTCTATTTGAGGTTCCTTTTCTCTGGTGGGTTCTCCAACTCGTAGGTTGAAGATCCGACCGCTCCGTGTTACTCACTAATGTCTGCAATATTCATGACGGAGGGTAATGGAGTTTCCTTTCCATTTTTAATTGTTGTTGCACCATATTTGTAAGGGACATCCTTATCGGATTTGTACGGTACTGGTCCCGGAAGAAAGATAACTACAGGAGCCTTCTGATTTTTCTGACCATCATTGTCGGCCTTAATTGGTTCGAGGTTGAGAATCTTTCCACTATCAAGAGGAACCCTTGATTCATGGAGTAAAGGGATTATGGCGCACACATCTTTGGCCACTTATCGCTTAGGGATCAAAACAACTTCTTTGCCTTGATTGGGAAGATAGTCTGACATTATGTTAATTGAACCAGAGCTTGAACATGGTTGAACCTCTTTGTGGTCCAACTGACTCTGAAGGACTGCTCGCACGAGGTAGCATCCTTGGTTATTCTCTGAGCAAACTCTACAGTGCTCATAGTTATGTGGTGGCACCCGACCACGTCCGCTTTGTATGGAGTGTAACCTCACTAGATCCATTTCCATTGATCGAACATCCTGACTTTAATGTCTAGTATGATTTCTGTTAATCATACTGACTTGTTGTGTGTCTTCATCTAGATAGATCGGAAGCCACCAGTGGTTCAACAAGTGTTGCAGTGTTCTTCGAACGAGCGCACATCCTTGGTCACTCTCACGACATTCCTTACAGTTCTGATGATCGTGCAAAGTCAGAAAATCGAGCTGGACTTTCTTAGCGTGTAATTCCACCAAGCTAGTATTCATCAAGTGAACATCAAAGATTTGAATCATATTAACTTGATAATGACTTTTATCCCGGTAGTCCTAGATCCATCTAAGATACATCTGACGCTGGAGGGCCTCTTGTACAAAAGAGCATCCCTGATTGTTTACCGAGCAGATCAGACAGGAATTGTAATCATGCCGTGGCAGATCATGATGTTGGCTTTGCCTTGAGTGTATTGCCACCAAGTTGACATTCATCGCACGAATGTCGTGGTTTTGAATGATGTTGGAACTTGTATAAGTCATGTTGACCTCACGGATTCGGTGATCTTGGATCCATCTGAGATCCATCTGTTCTTGTAGAGCTGATTGCACCATAGAACATCCTTGATTGTCTTTAGAGCTGATATCACACAGGTGATAGTTATGAGACGGTATATGACCGTATCCACTCTATTTTCAATGCATCTTGACCAGGTTAGTTCCCAATAAGAGTACATTGTGAAATTGATAGCTGTGGTTAGATCCTTCCTCTATCTAATTGACTACAGCTTTCTCGTCCTGAGGCAACGGGTTCGTCTGAACATTTGGATTTGTATCCTTGAAGGATAGGACCCCGTTCCTGACAAGCTTCTGCATATCAGATTTAAATCTGAGACAGTTTTCTATGTTATGCCCTGGTCCTCCTTGATGGTAAGGACGAGTCTGATCCGCTTTGAACCAAAAAGGCGAATTCTTCGGTATTGTGAGAGGAGACCTGGTTTAGACGTGCCCCTTGACCAGTAGTAATGGAAACAGTTTTGCGTACAACATTGGTATAGGGTCAAACCCTGGTGGTCACGTTGTACGATTGTTATTGTTGTGTGGTGGACGAGCCTGCTGAAGAGGTTGTTGTGTCCTTTACTGATATTGTTGTTGATTTGGTTGGCTCTGAGCAACCTGAGGTTGATACGTTGGAATAGGCGTAGGGTTGATAGCAGGAGTTACAGCTGCTACTTGTTGGTATCTTCGCCTTTGCTTTCTGAAAGAGATATTACCAATATCCTACTCTTTTTTCTTAGGGAAAGCACTATCGTATCTTTTGGTACTGCTTGATGGTCTGGTATCTTTGACCAGATGTCCTTCTCGGACTTCTTCTTCAAGACGAACTCCCATATTCACCATTTCAGTAAAGTCACTGGGCGCACTGGCGACCATTCGGTCGTAGTAAAATGAGCTCAAGGTTTCCTAGAAGATCTTTGTCATCTCTTTTTCCTCAAGAGGTGGACAAATCTGGGCGGAAATTTCACGCCATCTCTGATCATATTCCTTAAAGGTTTCCTTGTCCTTCTACGACATTGCTCTGAGTTGATCTCTGTCTGGTGCCATGTCCAGGTTATACTTATGCTGCTGAATAAAGGCAACGCCAATATCTCTGAAAGTGACGATCTTAGTGCGGTTTAAACCCATGTATCATTTGAGTGCGACACCGGTTAAACTATCTTGGAAATAGTGGATCAGTAGCTGCTGGTTCTCTGTCTAAGTTGACATCTTTCGAGCATACATCACCAAATGACTTTGAGGGCAAGAGTTACCCCTGTATTTTTCAAATTCAGGCACCTTGAATTTGTGCGTAATTTTCACATTGGGGACCAAACAAAGGTCTGCGGCGTCCTTTCCGAATAGATCCTTACCGAGAATGGCATGCAGTTCCTTCTGCATCTCCAGGAATTGTTCCTAGAACTCATTCATTCTGTCGTACATACTTTCATTTCCACCAGAAGGTATCTGTGGAATCTGTCCTTCCGGGACAGTGTGTACCACGGGTGGTGGTATAGTTATTATGGCAGTGACTCTTGGTGCTTCCCTATCCCGAAGTTTGTAACCTTCAGGAGTTGCTGTCGTGCCTCTTGCATCTTCGCTTTCTCGAAGTTTGTAACCTTCAGGCCTAGCGGTTCCTGCTGCAGTTTTTGGATCTTCCGTGATCGGTGGAATATATCCTTCCAGGATATAGTTGAGTGGCATGCCCCAGGGATGATCATTAGGCATGTTATATCGAGGATCATACTTTTCCACTATGGGCGTAGATGTGATCTCTGAGATCACAGTCCTTTGTTGTTGTATCTGAGCTGCTGCCAGAGATTGCTTATCATTGTGAAGTTTCCTCAGATCTTCTTTCAGAGTGTCGATTTCTTCTCTCAGCTCTCTGTTCTCTTCCTTTAGATCATCCATTTTCTTTTGTCGATTGGCCCGAGTATTGTACAAATGAGACAGTTTGACTCTAGAATCGAGACACAAACGTGAGATTCATATGGAAGAAGAATGCGTTATGTGGGAATGATGAATGATATGCAATGATTATATTAATTAAATTTTTTTTTAATCAAAAGAAACTTCAACAATTGGATTGTAAAAATCATACAGTGGGGAGACCCCGTTTTATTGAATTCAAAGATTGCGGAAATGGAAATACAGTAATTTACAAAGTGCTGTAAAAGGAAATGTCTAAGCTTATGGATCCTGAGTCCTCTCTGAGGAGAGCTCAGGTGCTGGTTCTGGTACTTTCCTTTTCTTTGACCAGGGCTCTTGAGTCGTTGTCGGGTTGTCATCCTTTTTCCAAGTGAAAGGAGCGAGCAAATTCCTTCGGTCTTCTTGATTTTCTACAGCATGTTGCTCTAAAATCTCGATCAGAGCATCTTTTTCTTTTAACAATTGTTGTATTTTGGTACACTCCACATTGAGAATGCGGTATTTATTCTTCCAAGATTTCTTCTCTCGTTGAACTTTGTTGAGAGTGACCTGGAGTTTTTTCGTATCAGACATAAAATAAAGGACAGATTCCTTTAACGGAAGAACTTCTTGACGAGGGTAAGGCATCCTCAGCTTGAGGGCTCTAGTTTGTACACAGTGGAGATAAGGTTCCACAGAGATACAGTCTGGTTTTCCTAGGGACTCTCTTCCTTTCCTATGAACATGTTTCCAAGCATGCACTATTTCTGTCTTTAATGCCTTGTCATTTTCTCCTTCCTTGAAGAAAAGACCTTCCAGATGAACATTATGCGGTATATGTCTCATCGGGTATCTGAATTGACGACGAACTAAAACTGGATGATAGTTGATTCCTCCTTTAGTTCCCATGAGGGGTCCATTAGGGAAGTTTTCACAACGGTCAACGATTCTTATCCCGTCATAGATCCGATGGTACCAATCTATGTCGGAGTTGGTAAGAGACATGATTCTCTGTGACCAACGTAGAGTACTCTTATGATCCCAAAAAAGCAGCAGACTTTGGTAGATGGGAAGTGAACCATTTGTATAGCAAGGGTACACAGCATGTGATAATTCCTCCGTTGTACAAATTTCTTAAGTGTACAGAATGATAAGCATCTGCGAGCAAGGTCGGTACAGGGTTTCCAATCAGGAATATCTTAATGGCATTGATATCAACAAAGTTATCAATGTAAGGAAACAAAAATAACCCGTAGGTGAGCAGAACAAAGATGCTCTCGAAAGCAGTTACGTTCCCTATACTATCAAAGTACAGAGCCTTATTTACCAAAAACTTGGCTGGTAAACCTTGGATTCCACCTTTAATGGTCATGTGAGTCCTGACGTCTGACTCGTCCAAATAGATTGCTCTTGCAATGGTTTGATCCATGGGAATTTCTTCCAGTCCAGAAGAGGGAGCTTGGTCAGTGATGGGTAAATCAGTCAGGTGAGGGTACTCCTCCAGTGTTGGTGCCAGTTGGTAATCTGGGAATGTGAAACAGTGATAAACTGGATCGTAGAACTGAATCAGCATAGACAGGATTCCTTCAATTACATGGACCCTTAACAGAGACAGCAGTCCTCTGTACTTAGCACCGAAAGGATCAGGGTTGGTAATCATCCTTGCCAACCCTCTTGAATCCTCTAGTTTTGGAACCTTGAAGGTGTACTTGTGAGTCTTCCTTCTACCGAAATCCATAACACGATCTTTCTCTCTGATATTTGCAATCATTGTCTTAGTTTAATTTGAAAAAAAGAGAGACTAGAAGAGAAAATTTTTTCCTTTGTTTAAAGGTGTTTTTTTTAATGAAATGAATGCATGAATGCAGCACACAAAAACATAGAAACAACATAGGTTCAAAGGTTCAGAGTCACGAGCATGGAGTCGTGGCTCTACCCATTCCCAAAGGTTGTACTGCTGAATTTTTGTACCTGTCCACAAAATCATTGACCCCCCTTGGGATAACAACAGCAGGTTGGTTCGCCCGAGCTAGCTGTAGTATCTTAGGGTAATCACAAATGAGGGTAGTATCGCGTGACAATTATTTCTGATAGCTTTCGCACTACAAAATAGTCACATGGTCTCAGTCTACTAAATCCTCAGTTTCATGGATACCACAATCGAACAATCTGCTTTTGTAACCGAAGTCACTAGACATTGAATCTGCAAAGGGTATCTCCACTGATTCGATGGTCTACCAGGATCGCTTATTCGGGAATCATTCCCTGTAAGACCACCTGTCTATGCCATCACTTATCTTAGGTATCACTCAAACTTTCCACATGCGGCATCACCCGCAGTCCCATTAGCAGAAAAATAAACACGAATATCAATTAGGGAAAGCGATATATATATATATATATATATATATATTCATTCCTAAAACTAACATCCTAGACCTCTTAAGAATTCTAGTCTATAGTCCTAGTCCTATACAGACAATGACTCCCCAGCAGAGTATCCATTTTACTGTAGCGTGCGATTTTTGTCGGTGATGCGACCACCTTATCACGGAAATTTGGGTTTCTCCTCAATGAAGATGAGGGAATGCTACTTTCTGATTTCTTATTTATCCCATGAATTTGGAAGGGAAAGCGAAGCAATCTAAAACTAACCTTGCACGCGAATGTTTAACTGAACAAACGCTAAGGGAGATTCGGGGAGTTCGGGGTCAGGTTATACAATGGGGAGTTGTCAATTACCCATCCTATATGTGGTTATCCACAGGTTATTAGTTTCAGGTTTCGCTTTGTACTTGATGGTGTTTATCCGTTAATGGGTTGGGAAAGTTTCTTGGGAAATATGAGAGGGATAGTGAGTTTTTGTTGATGTTTAGTAAGGTACTGGACCTAAGTTTTGATTGGTATGAAGGTACTGAACCTGGAGTTTTTTATTAGTATGAAGGTGCTGGACCTAGAGTTTTTTATTAGTATGAAGGTCTGGACCTAGAATTTTTGATTAGTATGCTCACTAAGATTTTGCAATCTTATGCCTACGTATTCCCGTTTAAAAGAAACAGTCAAATTAGAGCAATTGTAGTTCCACCTATTCTAAGGGAGGAAAAAAGATGTTTTGGTGTCTTGTTCAAAGCCCAAGATTGAAGCTAAAAGGCTGATTGACCCCACTGGGGAAGTCCTTATACAAAGCCTAAGAGGAGGCTGGAAATGACCGACTCAACAAGAGAGTGTTTATATGTTTTGTACAAAGCCCAAGATTGAGGCAAAAAGAGACTCACTCTTTGGGGATATCATTATACAAAGCCTAAGAGGAGGCTAAATGGGAATTTGACTCCGCTGGGGAGAGTTTGTATGTGTCTTGTATAAAGCCCAAGATTGAGGCTGAAAGAGACGGCCTCTTTGGGAATGAAATCTTTATCTGTCTTGTACAAAGCCCAAGATTGAGGCTGAACTGAGTTTAACTCTGCTGGAGAGTATTATCTGTCTTGTTCAAAGCCCAAGATTGAGGAAGAAAAGAGGATTGACTCTGCTTAGGGTATTATTTCTCATAGCCTAAAAGACGGCTGTGAGGAATAGACTCCGCTGGGGAAGATATTTGTCCCAAGCTTAAGAGAAGGTTATGAAGATTTATGTCTTGTACAAAGTCCAAGATTTGAGGCTAAAAAGGGTTTGACTCAACAAGAGAGTGCTTTTATCTGTCCTGTATAAAGCCCAGGATTGTGGCTAAACAAGCTGGAGAAATCATTATACAAAGCCTAAGAGGAGGCTAACTTCTGCTAGGGGAAATCTTTATACCAAGCCTGAGAGGAGGCTGGAAGATTTTCTCAACAAGAGAATGGTTTTATCTGTCTTGTACAAAGCCCAAGATTGAGGCTAAAAGGGTTGACTCAACAAGAGAGTGCTGAAAGGTAACTGACTCAACAAGAGAGTCTAAAAGGGTGATTGACTTAACAAGAGAGTATGAAAAAGGAGATTGACTCAACAAGAGAGTCTGAAAAGGTTAACTCCCCTGGGGAGAATCATTGTACAAAGCCCAAGAAGAGGCTAGTTATGCTGAGGAAAGATCATTATACAAAGCCTAAGAGGAGGATATCTTCTGCTGGGGATTATTGAGATTCTAAGGCAGGTCCAAATGCGGAATCAACTCTTACTAAGGGGTACAGAATTGTTGAGATATCAGATGCCTTGAGGTTCCGATAGTGTTATACTGATGATAACCTGACCTTGGTTGGGGAATTTTAGGAGAGAGACTAGGTTTTAGAACCCAAGGGTTTTAACTTTATTGGAGATTGATCCAGAATGACCGGGGTTTGTCCTATGTTTGTAGGGAACTTGAGAATGTCTTTGAGACTCAAGAGGAGATTAGACTGTCCAAGTCTACTGGTATGGAAGAGTTTATCTTTGTATGATGCCCAAGAGGAGGCAAGTGTTTTAAGGGATGAGAATCAACCCTAAATTGGTCTGAGATTTGACACTAGAAAGACTGCTCTTAGCAAAGGATGACTAAGTTCTGTCTTATACCCTTAAGAGGTCTTCAGGGTCCTTGTTTTAAGCCTAAGAGAAGGCATGAGAACTTCTAAGAAGCCAGAGGGTCCTTGTACAAAGCCCAAAAGGAGACGTGGATGCTTTTAGGAAGCCTGTGGGTCCAAACTTAAGAAGAGTTCAAGAAAAGTTTCACCGAGAATAATCTTTTCTTTAGTGAACAGTTCTAGGGTTTGAAGAAATTCAAGAGAAGTTTCACCAGGAATTAATCCTCTCTGGGGAAACTGAATTTCTCTGACGAGTTCTAATAGTGACAGCCTGAGAAAAGGTTCACCGAGAATACTGTCTTTCTCTTTGTTCCATATTGTTTAAGCCCAAGAGAAGGCAAGACTGTATCTGGAAATCCTATGGGGATCTAGTTTTGACTGTATTAAAGAGTGACCAACTGGCTTTACCTAGTTCTAGACCTACTTGCCGAGGAAAACTCTAAATAGATATACTAGTATATATACAGTTGATATATGACAGTTATTTAAAAGGGTATGAAAGAAGGAATTACAGGGGAGTAGCTTCCCACAATACAGTTATACATATTAAAGCATGTAAATGAAAGCTGATAAAAACTTACAGGTGAGCAAGCTTTCATGCTATATTGTTAGTTTTTCAAAGAAATTAAAGAAAGTTTTGATAACAACTGTATATTTGAATCTAAATCAAAAGAGAAGTTGTTTTTTGAAAAGATTGTTGGGGCTTACACTCAAAGAGAGGCCCAAAAGTGTTTTTAAAGGAAAGGAATAAGACTTATATAGCTCAAGGAGAGGCCCAAGTGATTTGATTTTGAACTGGCAATTGCGCCGAGATTTTTGAAAGTGGGTTGGGACTTATACAATGTCTGAGGCCCAAAAAGGTTTTGGTTAAGAAAAGGGTTGGTTCTTACACTCTATTAGAGGCCCAAAAGTGTTTGAAAAAGAAAGATGGGACTTACAACATGAGGGGAGGCCTAGATGATTTTGCTTTAAAAGGCGACGACCGCGCCATGATTTTGAAATTACAGTGGGACTTATACAACATCTGAGGCCCAAAATGGTTAGTATTTACAAAGGATTGGGTCTTACACTCTATCAGAGGCCCAAAAGTGTATGAAAATTTAAAATCAAGAGAAAACCCTAATTTTAAATAAAATGTTATTTTTCAAAGGAAATTAAATGAAAAAAAATGATATAAAATACCAAATATATTCAAAAATAAGTTGTACGCTTTGAAAAATATTTTGAAAAATCATATTCAATTACATGAGAGTTTGAAATTCAATTGGTTTTGAAAAATCAAAGTGGGAATTCCATTTTAAAATGTTTGAAAACAATTAAAATTAAATTAATTACAAAAATTCTAACTATATTAAATAAATAATATAAATTGGATTTTTTTGTAAAATAAAATATTTAAACATTTTAGTGAAATTTGAGAAAAATAATCAATTTAAAAACATAAATATTCAGAGAGAAATTAATTTTTGAATCAATTAACAAAAATATCAAAATATTCAAATATTTGAAAATTTGAAAAAGGGGGCCAAGAACACTAAGTTCTTGCCCGCGTGCCCTGTTTCTGTAGATTTACATTTTCTCACTTTTCTCCATGATTTCTCAATGGTTTTGCAGGATTCAAGTACCAAACTTGTTCGTTTTTGAACAAGGATCACAACCATATGGATTAATTGCATTTATATTAACTATTGAGTGAGAAATCAGAAGAAAACCTCAAGAACCCTTATTTCAGCATGAACACAATGAAATTCCATACACGATTGATTAATGGAAATTGATTGAGGGTTATCACTCTATATACATGCAGGAACAAGATGGTAACTCACAAATTCATTTATGATGCATGGAACATAGAGTTTGTAGGGTTCATGCTTACCTCTTGCAGCTGGTGATCGAGTTTGGTGATGGAGGTGTTACAGCTAGGTTCCAATGATCTGGACAGCTTCCTTAGGTGCCAAGGAGT
Organism: Lathyrus tuberosus; assembly: GCA_022829125.1. Classification (NCBI taxonomy): domain Eukaryota; kingdom Viridiplantae; phylum Streptophyta; class Magnoliopsida; order Fabales; family Fabaceae; genus Lathyrus; species Lathyrus tuberosus. Next base: position 2,155,842 of record JALAZF010000390.1, read on the forward strand.
GTGTTTGAATGCTTGGAATGGATGGAAATAATCTGGAACTGGTTGTGGTACCTGAACTGCAAATTTGTCAAGAACTTGAGCAATTGGCTGGTGATTTTGTGAATTTGATGTTCTAGATGTGACTTTGTGTTATGGATCACTCACATATGATGTTTATGAGGTGTGTGTGTGTGTGTGATTGGTTTGGTTGGAATAGCTCTCAAACTCAAAACCCGATAGTGACTTGAGTTAGAAGGCAAAATTGGAGTGAAAGTGGTGATTTTTAGGAAAGCATCAGTTTGGGTGCTTTGGTGTACTCAAAATAATCACAATTGAGGTCTATTTATAGTGTGTCAAGTTTGTTTTGCAAGCAACAGTGTGTGGCAACTACAACAGGCCTTGGCCAATGTGGATAAAATGGAATCTCAAGTCTCCTTTAGCCATTGACTTGAGATTAGAGCGCAGGCCTATGGTTCTCTGTTGTATGAGCTTATCTTGACTCAATTGGTTGATCATGGACTGATACATGCCAGCTCTACGCATCCATTGAATGCCTCAAAACAAAATTGGAGTCTCGGGGCATCTTTAGCTTTTAGAGGTGCCACACCTATATGTAGTTCCAAAGACTTGGGAGGCTTATGGATCAGTGATTGTCCATTGATTGTTCCCCCTTGAGGTGTGCAGATGGATAACCATGCTTGAAGTTACACAATTTAATCAAATAGAGCCCTAATGTACAAATCTACCTTGCAAAACAGTTTGCAGCAAGGCATGTTACAGCTGTCATAACCTCTAGCTCAGGTGGAGTTTGATGGAGTTCTTGGACATTTTGGAAAGCTGATATATCCTATTTCAACATAATGTCCAACTTTGGTTTTGAATCAACTTGAATTACAATGAAAATTTCCTCTACATTATGGAAAAAATAAGGCAGATTCTGACTTAGTGAAAATTTCACTAAGTGTGGGAAAAATGTCATTTTCATGTTTTTTGTGATTTTGATCACTCCATAACTCAAAATCCATGATGAATTGGAATGAGGTCTAGTTAACACTTTTGAAGTATGTAATGAGAGCTACAAATCCAGCTTTGGACCATCCAAAATGGTTGCTTGGATCTCAAGTTATGGTCCTTGGAAATTGGTACCCTAGCCACTTTGTTCCATAACTTAGAAAAATTCTAAGTTTTTTATGGTTACCCCTTTTACAAGTTAACTCACTTTCTTTGATTTTTCTTGATGAATGATGATTCAAATCACATATTAACATTGTTTTAGGGTCAAGGAACCATAATTGTAAAAAATTCCAAAAAGTCCAACTTGATTTTGTGCACAGTTGACTTTTTATCGGATGAAATCCAAACTGTGCGATCCTCGGTGAAATCAAGTCCTTGACCTAAATCAAACCTAATGGATATACTCCATAGATGTTATAGGGTGTATTGAATCATGTCCCAAGGTTTGGGAGCATGTCTTGGTCAAATGTCAAAGGTACAGTTGACTTTTCCCTCGAAACCCTAATTGTGGTCCTGATGAAATTGAAACTTGTGGATCAAGCTTCTTAGATCAATCCATTGTTGCAAATGGATCAATGTAGTGTATTGGAGACCCTGAAATCATGTCTGGAGGTCTTGGCTCATGTTTTGTCCCAAAAGTCAACTTAGGGGTGAATTAGGTCAAGAAACCCTAATTCCTGATTTTTGGTGAATGCATCCCCTGAGGCTAAAATGACTTGATGATTGGGTCCATGAGGTCCCTTGGAGTATCTTGGGTTATGATTTGAGGCATTGGCTCATGCCTAGATGAAAACTTCTATCTGGAGTCCTTGGTCGACCAAAACCCTAATTTGGTGACACTGGCGATCTTGAGGCTTGATCCACTTGGAATGTTACAACTTTGTGGTTAATCCTTGATGTGGGAGTCCTCATGATCCTTTATGTGTGTTTGAGAGGTTAGACAAGTGGAAGATAATGTCATTTCTTGATTGATCCTTTGTCTAAGTGCTCTGCGAGGCCTTGGAACCCTAATCTTTGATTGTAGTGAATGCTCAACCATCTTTGGGGAGATTGATGAGGCATGAGGGTTAATCCATATTGTGATAATGATTTGCACAATGATGGAAAATCTTGGTGGTCAAAATTTGGGGTATGACAATATCTCCCAAACCCTAAGGCCTTTTTCTCCCATTTAAAGCTCAGAGTGAAGTTCATGTTACATACTTCAAATATGTCAACTAGACCTCATTCCAATTTATCATGGATTTTGAGTGATTGTTTGAGCAAAATCACAAAAAACATGAAAATGATATTTTTCCAACACTTAGTGAAATTTTCACTAAGTTAGAATCTGCCTTATTTTTTCCAAAATGTAGAGGCATTTTTCATTGTAATTCAAGTTGATTCAAAACCAAAGTTCGACATCATGTTGAAATAGGATATGTCAGCTTTCCAAAATGTCCAAGAACTCCATCAAACTCCACCTAAGCTAGAGGTTATGACAGCTGCAACATGCCTTGCTACAAACTGGCTTTCCAAGGCAGATTGTGCATTAGGGTTCGAATTGATCAAATTGTGCCAAAACAAACATGTTTATCCATCTGCACACCTCAGGGGGAGACCAAGGAGGAACAAACACTGATCCATAAACCTTCCAAGTCTTTGGAATTACATATAGGTGTTCCATCCCTAAAAAGCTAAAGATGCCTCAAGAAGATAAGCTCATACAACAGAGAACCATAGGCCTGCGCTATAATCTCAAGTCAATGGCTAGAGGAGACTTGAGATTCCATTTGATCCACACTAGCCAAAGGCCTGCTGCAGTTACCATTCCCTATTGCTTGCAAAACAAACTTGCTCTACTATAAATAGAGCTCATTTGTGATCAGTTAGAGTACACTAAAGCACCTAAACTGATGTTTTCCTCAAAATCACCTCTTTCACTCCAATTTTGCCTCGTAACTCAAGTCACCATCGGATTTTAAGTTTGAGAGCAATTCCAACCAAACCAATCACACACACACACACACACCTCACATATAACATATAGAAGTGATCCATAACACAAAATCACATCTGGAACACCAGATTCTCAAAATCACCAGCCAATTGCTCAAGTTCTTGACAGATTTGCAGTTGGGGTACCATTTCTGAAGGTGTGAAAAACGCAAGAAAGGGCGGGTTTGAATTGGTTTTTCAAAAATAATTGTTTCTTTTTAGTAACTTTCTTGTTAAAACACTTTTTCCCTTTTTCTAAAGAACAACGGCTTAGTTAAACAAAAAGATATAAACACGTTATGTTTATACTAGTTCACTTGAGAATCTCTCAAGTTAGTCTAGTCCACCCGCCAAGGTGATTTTGCCTCTCTCAACGAGGTCTTAACCCACTATTCAACAAAATAGTACACTGCACGAGCTACACAACTGGTGACTAACAATAACCTCTAGACCGCACACATTCTAGACTTCTCAAGTAATCCAACCACACAGGTCTTACTCAAGGCACAACCTTTAAGACACTCGTCCTAGACTTCTCAAGAGATCTAATCACTAAGACTCTCTTAAGGAATACAACTTTAAGTTCTAACACAATGAGTTTACAGAGAATTGCTTCTTATCAAACTGATAACGTAAACAAGCTTTTAGACCAGAAATGACTTAAGAAAGAATGGAGTTAGAAAGTATTGTCATTGTTCGCATGTGTATTTCTTTCTTCAAGTCTTTGAGCTTCCTTTTATAGCCGAGTGAAAAGAGCCATTGAAATGAAATCATGATAGCTAAGTAGGCTTATGGCTTGGATGCGTGAGGACAGGTACAAAATCTTCTGCATGCGGCGCGTCCTGTCTGTGTCAGATTGTCTTGTTTGTATTTCGCACGGTCTTCGAGAATTTTAATGTTGTAATGTGGTACAGCTCTACAGTGTGGCAGATTTTCTTGGTTTCTCGACTTCAGAAGTTTTTTGTGAGCGTGAGTAGGAATGGAAAACATTGTATGGTTCTTGTGATTATCAAGTCTTCGAATCATCAGCTCTGCACTTCTAGAATCTTCAGAACTTGTCTTTTGAACCTTGTTTTCTAAATCCACTTTCTTCATATCCAGAGGCTTCTGATGTTAATTTGATGAAGCATGAGTGGAATCTTTATAGCAGAATATCTGATGCTTCAAGTCTTCCATTGATTGAAGAAGTCCATTAGGAATCAGTCTTCAGAACTTCAACACTTGGTCTTTAAGAGCGTTATCCTTTTCTGCTTTAAGTCTTCCGAATCTTCAGAGCCTGTCTTCGGAGTCTTCAGAACTTCTTGTTTGAAAATCGTGAGGCTTCAGCAATTTGACTTTGTTCCATCAAAACCCTTGTCTCATCTTCGAATTGAGTTCTGTTCTTCGAAACATCTTACATTAAGAATTGCGCTAAATTACGGAAGCAGAACCTGTTTGCTAGGTTCTCACACATAACAACATTAGTTGCACAAAATTGTTCATACAAATATTCATCTGTTATCATAAAAAATTAGAGATAATATTGCAGAACCAAATCTTGTTCTCACAATCTCCCCCTTTTTGATGATGACAAAACTATATAATTTGATGACACAATTTTGATATAGATAACACAGGGAAGATGAAAAGGTTTTTAGGATAGCTTATCCTTTTTATGAAGTGCTCCCCCTGAGTATTAGACTAAGGTTCTTGCTAGGGCTCCCCCTGACTTCATTAACCTTTTGAGTCTTTCTTCATCATCAAAACTCTGAGTTATCTGCACAGAAAAAATACAGAGAAACAATCTAATAGAATTGATGGATTTTATCTGTTAGCATGTAAGCAGCATTGTTTTTCAGAGAATGACTATAATCAAAATTATCACATTCATACTCTCCCCCTTTTTGTCATAAATAAAAAAGGATTAAAACAGTGATGTCCAAGGGTGAAAAACACAGAACTAAAGCTTAAAAGAAAAACAGAGGTTTATTTGTTGTCAGAGGACAGTTTGTCCCAGATTTTCTTCATCATGATCTGAAGATTTTTATTGACAGTATCTTGCTTGTCAAACCTTTCTCTGAAGTTTTTCTGTTCTGTTCTGATTTCATCAACGGCGTCTCCTAGACGCATGATAACAGGATCAGAAGTGGAAGCAATCATAGCACTTTCTTTTGCTCTTTCATCCTCTGCAGCTTCTCGTGCCTTTCTAGCTGCTTGCTCTTCTGCTTCTTTAGTAGCTTTTTCTTCAGCTTCTTTCTGCTTAGCAGCTAAGAACTTGAGTACTCTGACTCTTGCTTCAGTTTCTGCTCTCTCCTTAGCTTTTGCTAGTTCAGTAGTTATGGTTGTGTTTGAGAAACATACAATTCTTGTACTTGTACAAAGTTCCGCTCTTAACCTAGCAAACTTCTCAAGTGTTTTGTCATGAAATTGGCCTGTACATTCTTCAAAGGAAGTTGGAGGTGGAGTATTGTAGACAACCAGAGCGAGGTTGGATTTATTAGAGTTGGTTTTAGATGGTGGTTACTGAGATAAGTAAATCTCAATAGCAGCAGGTTCGGGTGGTTGTTGTTGATTGTTAGGAGAGGTGACTTCTAGATTGTCAGAGTTCATGAGGTTTTTAGGTAAGATAATTTCTAGAGACTCATAGAAGGTTCCTTCAGAGCTAGATTCAGTAATGGGAGCTAGAGATTCAGAGATTTGGTTTGTTGGTTCTAGTTCATTTGGCTAAATTGTTGAGGTAGTTGTTGTTGAAACAATCAGGATTGGGGTAGTTATTGAAAGACTGTTGGTTGATTGATTAGTTGTTGGTAAAGGAATAGAGAAAGATGGAGGTTTAAACCTTACTTGTGGATTGGAGGTAGAGGTGATTGATATAGATGGTGCAACAACAGATGGATTTGCATCAACTTTATTGATTTTCTCAAGAAGAAGGGCTTCTTTTCTGGAGATTTCAGTTTCATCCTTTTTCTTCTTTTTACCCTCTGCATCCTCTTCAGCGAGCTTCCTCTTACTCCTGGTAATATGCTTTGACTGAGGGACAGCTTCTTCAATTCTGGATTCTGCTTCTCTCATTATGGCAGTGTAAGAGGCTATTGTTGTTGGATTATCTTCTTTGCGGTAGAATGGATAGTTTCCCACTGGATTCCTGATCTTTTTCACCGTGTCAGGAGAAATAGATGTTGGTTTCACCTCTACATTTGCAATCATTTTCATATGTTTAAGATTTACAGCATTGAAAACTTCTCTAACTCTTTTATTCAGATATTCCGTGAAATTTGCTTCCTTGGTCAGATAATCCACTAATCTACATTCAACTAGGATGTCAGAGATCAGTCTTCCAAAGGGAATGTAGTTGACAATCTTCTTTTTTGGTGAGGCCGTTGTTCTGGTTTTGCGCACCATATCCCTTAAATAGTAGAACAGAATGGAGGGAAGGCACATTTTCTCATGTTTGTGCAGGTAGTACAACATGTGTTTTTGATTTGCATTGGCAAAATCTGTAGCACTCTTTGCCGGTCTTGGATTGATGCATCCAAGAATGATCTTGTGCCAGATCCTTAGGTTGTCACGCAAGTTTTTACTTTTGTAGTCCGTTGTTCCTGATTGACAACTCTTGAAGATAGCTTTGTTGATAACTGACTCAGATTTCTCAGTTTTTCCGTACACCCTCTTTCCTTCCAAGAACTTCATTCCTAGTAATTCGGAGATAGATCTTTCAGTGATGATCATTTTCTGCTCCAGAACAAAAGACACCACATGGAATTCGTCTGTATCTGCATGTCTCCAGAATTCTTTCACTAGATCATCAAAGCATGGACCTCTCAGTCTATCAAAGTAATTCTTCCACTCTTGAGCGCCCAATTGATCAATTAGGTTAAACCCATTATCAGAAAGGTTGTCGAAATCAACATCTAGCTCTTTCAGAACAGTTAGGTCATTTGCATGTGTCACACATGTCACAGAGCGAGTTCTCTGGGTGCCATGGTTTGCATCAATTGAGGGAAGATTTAATGGATCTGAACCAACTGGTTCAGCCGTTGATAGAGTAGTAGTGGGTGTGATTGATGAGGATGGTAGTTCTTGGGAGATTTGAACAGTGTCTTGTTGATGAGTGTTCATCCTTACGGTGGTAAGAAGGAATGAGGATTGATATTTGAGTTGATTTTGAGGGAGTGATAGATAGAGAGAGAATTAGATGAGAGTTGATTAACGTTTTAGGGTTTGTGAGAAGAAAAAAAATTCTCGAGGGTTTAAAGGACAGATACACTCTTGAGGGGATAAGCTAATAAATGCGATAAAGTTGAGTCAATCTCTAGAGACATGTTGTTCATTTAATTTGAATAGTTAAAGTGACTTAATTTTATTTAAATCACGTGCAAAAATAATTTTCCGAAAATATGACACGTGACAAAATTATCAGAACTTGAGATGCGTTAAGAAAGTGGTTCTGATGAAAAATGCTTTTTCACATGAGATTCTGAAAATGTTTTATTCTGAACAGTATTTCATATTCAGGTGTTTTAAAATGATTAGAAATCTATCTTCAGCTAAGGTTTTTGTGAAAATGTCAGCCCACTGATGGTCTGTATCAATGAATTTTAAGCATAGAATTCTCTTCTTAACATAGTCCCTAATAAAGTGATGTTTTATTTCAATGTGTTTATCCCTAGAATGCAAAATTGGATTTTTACTTAAGCAGATAGCATCAGTATTATCACAAAGGATAGGAATGTTACTCTCATATATCTGATAGTCTTCCAGCTGATTTTTCATCCATAGCATTTGAGTACTGCATAGGGAAGCCGATATGTATTCTGCTTCAGCTGTTGAGAGAGCAATTGTAGATTGTCTCTTGCTTGACCATGAGATTAAATTGCTTCCTAAGAACTGACAGTTCCCTAATGTGCTCTTTCTTTCTAATCTGTCTCTGGCATAGTCTGCATCGCAGTAACCAGAAAGAGAATACTCTGATGTTTCTTATACATCATGCCAAGGTTAGTTGTTCCTTTCAGATAGCTTAGAATTCGCTTGACAGCGGTTAAATGTGATTCTCTTAGATCTGATTGGAATCTAGCACATAGATGTACACTGAATAATATATCAGGTCTAGAAGCAGTTAGATATAAGAGAGAACTTATCATACCACGATAGAGTTTTTGACAAACCTTAACTCATGTTTCTTCCTTTCCCATGACACACATTGGATGCATTAGTGTTTTAGCAATGTTGCAATCCGTCATATTGAACTTCTTCAGAAGTTCTTTTGTGTACTTGGTTTGATGAATGTAAGTGCCCTCTGATCTTTGATCAATCTGAATTCCAAGGAAGAACTTTAGTTCTCCCATGAGGCTCATTTCAAATTCGGCCTGCATTAACTTTGAAAATTCTTGACATAGAGAAAAGTTAGCAGAACCAAAAATAATGTCATCAACATAGATTTGAACAATGAGAATGTCATTCTTATATGTCTTGTAGAAAAGTGTTGTGTCAACCTTTCCTCTGGTGAAATTGTTTTCTAGTAAAAACTTGCTCAATCTTTCATACCAAGCTCTGGGAGCTTGTTTTAAACCATAGAGTGATTTTTTAAGTTTAAAAACAAAGTCTGATTTTTCTGAATTTTCAAAACCAGGAGGTTGTTTGACATAAACTTCTTCTGATATATAACCATTTAAGAATGCGCTCTTAACATCCATTTGATATAGAGTGCTGTCATGATTTACTGAAAAGGATATTAGCAAATGTATTGCTTCAAGTCTTGCAACTGGAGCAAATGTTTCGTTGTAGTCAATTCCTTCCTGTTGACTGTATCCTTGAGCAACAAGTCGTGCTTTGTTTCTGACAACTTCTCCTTTTTCATTTAGCTTATTCCTAAACACCCACTTGGTTCCTATGACATGAACATTCTTAGGTTTAGGAACTAGATCCCAAACATCGTTTTTGGAGAACTAGTTGAGTTCTTCTTCCATAGCCAGAACCTAGTCTTTGTCCATGAGAGCTTCTTCAATTGTGGCTGGTTCTATCAACGATACTAGTCCTACAAGTGTTTCTTCTGATGGTCTAAAGGCTGATCTAGTCCTGATAGGAGCATCTTTATTACCCAGAATTAGTTCCTCAGGATGTGATGTGGACGGTCTTCTTCTTCGTTGAGATGGGGTATTTGGAATTACTTCAGTGGTTTCTGGTGTAGGATCTTGTTGTTCTTTGACTTCCTCTACCTTTTCCTTAGATTTGGAGAATCTGATTTCTAAATCTGCAAGTTTCTCAACTAGCTCTGACTTTTCTGAGTCAGGCTTGTCATTGAATCTAACATGAATGGATTCCTCCACAATTCTTGATTCTGTGTTGTAAACTCTGTAGCCTTTCGAGCGTTCGGAGTATCCCAACAACAGACACTTCTGTGCTTTGGAATCAAATTTGCTAAGATTCTCTTTAGTGTTAAGCATAAAACAGACACATCCAAACGGATGAAAATAAGAAATGTTGGGTAATTTATTCTTCCACAATTCATATGGAGTTTTATTCAAGATAGGTCTTATAGAGATTCTATTTTGAATATAACATGCTGTGTTGATTCCTTATGCCCAGAAATGTTTAGCTATGTCAGTTTCTTGGATCATGGTGCGAGCCATTTCTTGCAAAGTTCGATTCTTTCTTTCTACAACTCCGTTTTGTTGTGGATTTCTAGGGCAAGAAAAATCGTGAGATATTCCATGTGAATCAAAAAGTTCCTCAAAGTTTTTATTTTCAAATTCTCCACCATGATCACTCCTCACTTTGACTATTTTACAATTTTTCTCATTTTGTACTTGAGTGCAGAAGAAAGCAAACACAGAATGTGATTCATCCTTGTGTTTTAAGAATTTTACCCATGTCCATCTGCTGTAGTCATCAACGATGACTAGTCCATATTTCTTACCATTGAGATAAGCCGTTTTTACAGGACCAAACAGATCAATGTGAAGAAGTTCCAACGGTCTGGAGGTGGAAACAACATTTTTAGCTTTGAAAGAGGTTTTTGAAAACTTTCCTTTCTGACATGCTTCACAAAGAGCGTCTGAAGAATATTTTAGATTTGGCAAGCCTCTAACAAGACCAAGCTTGTTAAGCTGGGAGATTCTTCTCAGACTGACATGGCCAAGACGTCTGTGCCAGACCCATTGCTCTTTGTTTACAGAAAGAAGACATTTTACATTTTGATGTTTTAAATCAGATAACTTAATTTTGTAAGTGTTGTTTTTCCTCTTTCCGTTGAATAGGACAGATCAATCCTTCTGACTTACAGCTTTACAAGATGTTTGATTAAAAATGAGATCATAACCACTGTCTCTAAGTTGGCTTATTGACAACAGATTATGCATTAGACCTTCTACTAACAGAACATTTTTAATGGAAGAAAGCTTACCATTTCCAACGGTTCCGGAGCCAATGATTCTTCCTTTCTGATTTCCTCCGAAACCGACAACGCCTCCAGGTTTAAGTTTCAGATCTTGGAACATAAGCCTTTCTCCCATCATGTGTCGCGAGCACCCACTGTCCAGGTACCATGACTGGTGTTTCAATGGAGCTATTAAGGATATCTGCAACATAAATTATCTTGTTTTTAGGTACCCATTTTGTGGGTCCTTTCACATTAGTTTTTCTAAAGGTTCTGACCCCTTTAGATTTCCTTACGTTAATAAAACGGTGTGGAGTTTGTGCATAGTATTTGTGTTTGGAGTACTTCTTCAGTGGATGTATTTGCGTAATCCTAGAGTTTGAACCTTTTGGTTCTGAATGCTTAAGATTAGTACCAGAGGGAATAAACTGTTTGGACAGAGGTATTATTTTGATGTTTTTGGTTTCATCATATGGTTGAGATGGTCCTGAATATCCTAGACCTCTACTGCCATTTCTACTGACTCCATAGATCAGTGAAGCCATTTTGCTTCTATCTACGTTTTTGGCAAGAAAATTTTTAAATGCGTTATCATATTTGTCTTCTTTACTAGTGTTAGCTGAGTTTGAGACCATTTCTTCTTCTACCTTAGATAATTTACATTTCAGGACAAAATTTGAGTTTTCTAAGACAAATATTTTCTCATTTTGCTCAGAGATGATTTTCTTATTTTTAGTAAAATCTTCTGAAGAAACTATAAAACTCTTTTTCAGGATTTTGAATTTGCTTTGAAGATTTTGATATCTTTTGATAAGTTCAGTTAATCCTAATTCAAGTTCAGAACGTGATAAGGAAGAAAGTACCTCTCTTTCGTCGTCGGAGTCTGATAGTTCTTCCTATGATGAGTTGCTTCTGGTTTCTGCCATGAATGCCATGTTGACCCGACTTTCATCATCATCATCTTCAGATTCTGAGTCATCCCAGGTTGCCATGAGACCCTTTTTGGTTTTCCTAGGTCTTTCTTCTTTCTTGGCCTTTGGACAGTCATATTTGAGATGTCCAGGTTCTTTGCATTCAAAACACGTAACATCTTTTCCATAGTTTCTTCTTTGACCAGATGTGAATTCGAATCTTCTCCTTGGTCCTTTGAACTTGTTCCTTCTGTACTTCCAAAGTTGACTTATCTTCCTTGATATGAGTGATATATCGTCTTCTTCTGAATCTTCTTCAGATTCTTCCATCTCTTCTTCTACCTGATATGCCTTCTTCTTTTCTGGCTTTGCTTTTAGTGCAATGGATTTGTTTTTCTTCTGAGGTTCATCTCCTTGAAGCTCTATTTCATGACTTCTTAAAGAACTGATAAGTTCTTCAAGACTGATATTATTCAAATCCTTTGCAACTTTCAAGGTAGTCACCATTGGTCTCCATTTTGCTGGAAGATCCTGATGATTTTCTTGACATGATCAGCAGTAGAATAGCCTTTATTTAGAACTCTGAGTCCGACAACAAGCATTTGAAACCTTGAGAACATGGTTTCAACAGACTCATCTTCTTCCATTTTAAAGACTTTGTATTTCTGGATTAGCGCAAGAGCCTTTGTCTCCTTGACTTGAGCATTTCCTTCGTGAGTCATACGAAGAGAGTCAAAGATGGATTTTGCAGTTTCTTTGTTTGTGATTTTCTCATACTTGGTGTAAGAAATTGCGTTCAACAGAATGGTTCTTGCTTTGTGATGATTTTTGTAGGTTTTCTTCTGAGCATCTGTAAACTCACTTCTTTCAATCTTTCTACCTACATAATCTACTGGATGACTGTAGCCATCAAGTACTAGATCCCATAGATCTAGATCAAATGATAAGAAATAACTTTCAATTCTATCTTTCCAATAGTCAAACTTTTCACCATCAAAGATAGGAGGTTTTGCAGTGTAAGATTCTCTTTCAATGACATTTGTTTCAGAAGTTGTTGGTGGTGGTGTAGTCCTTATTTTTCACACTTGGATCGGTACTGAACATTGTTAAGTGCTTGATAAAAATTCAATCTTTTTATCACTTCAGAGCCGGAGCTCTGATGCCAATTGAAGGTGTGAAAAACGCAAGAAAGGGGGGGTTTGAATTGGTTTTTCAAAAATAATTGCTTCTTTTGAGTAACTTTCTTGTTAAAACACTTTTTCCCTTTTTCTAAAGAACAACGACTAAGTTAAACAAAAAGATATAAACACGTTATGTTTATACTAGTTCACTTGAGAATCTCTCAAGTTAGTCTAGTCCACCCGCCAAGGTGATTTTGCCTCTCTCAACGAGGTCTTAATCCACTATTCAACAAAATAGTACAATGCACGAGCGACACAGCTGGTGACTAACAATAACCTCTAGAACCCACACGTTCTAGACTTCTCAAGTAATCCAACCACACAGGTCTTACTCAAGGCACAACCTTTAAGACACTCGTCCTAGACTTCTCAAGAGATCTAATCACTAAGACTCTCTTAAGGAATACAACTTTAAATTATAACACAATGAGTTTACGGAGAATTGCTTCTTATCATGCTGATAACGTAAACAAGCTTTTAGACCAGAAATGACTTAAGAAAGTATTGTCGTTGTTCGCATGTGTATTTCTTTCTTCAAGTCTTTGAGCTTCCTTTTATAGCCGAGTGAAAAGAGCCATTGAAATGAAATCATGATAGCTAAGTAGGCTTACGGCTTGGAAGCGTGAGGACAAGTACAAAATCTTCTGCATGTGACGCGTCCTGTCTGTGTCAGATTGTCTTGTTTGTATTTCGCACAATCTTCAAGAATTTTAACGTTGTAATGTGGTACAGCTGTACAATGTGGCATATTTTATTGGTTTCTCGACTTCAGAAGTTTTTTGTGAGCGTGAGTAGGAATGGAAAACATTGTATGGTTCTTGTGATTATCAAGTCTTCGAATCATCAACTCTGCGCTTCCAGAATCTTCAGAACTTGTCTTTTGAACCTTGTTTTCTAAATCCACTTTCTTCATATCCAGAGGCTTCTGATGTTAATTTGATGAAGCATGAGTGGAATCTTTATAGCAGAATATCTGATGCTTCAAGTCTTCCATTGATTGAAGAAGTCCATTAGGAATCAGTCTTCAGAACTTAACACTTGGTCTTTAAGAGCGTTATCCTTTTCTTCTTTAAGTCTTCCGAATCTTCAGAGCCTGTCTTCGGAGTCTTCAGAACTTCTTGTTTGAAAATTGTGAGGCTTCAGTAATTTGACTTTGTTCCATCAGAACCCTCTTCTCAACTTCGAATTGAGTTATGTTCTTCGAAGCATCTTACATTAAGCATTGCGCTAAATTACGGAAGCAGAACCTGTTTGCTAGGTTCTCACACATAACAACATTAGTTGCACAAAATTGTTCATACAAATATTCATCTGTTATCATCAAAACTTAGAGATAATATTGCAGAACCAAATCTTTTTCTCACAATTTCAAGATCCAGATCATTTCCATTACTTCCAAGCATTCAGACACACTCCATGCCACCTAGGGAAGCTGTCCAGATAATTGGAACCTAGTTGTAACACCTCCATCACCAAACTCGATCACCAGCTGCAAGAGGTAAGCATGAACTCTTCAAACTCCATGATACATGCATATTTTACTGCACAATAATTTTGCCATATGTTCCTAATCATGTATGGAGTGATAACCCTCAATCAATTGCCATGAATCAGTCGTGTATGGAATTTCATGGTGTTCATGCTGAAATTAAGGTTCTTGAGATTTTCTTCTGATTTCTCACTCAATACTCAAAATAAATGCAATTAAACTATATGGTTGTGATCCTTGTTCAAAAACGAACAAGATTGGTACTTGAATCATGCAAAACCATTGAGAAATCATGGAGAAATTGGTGTTCTTGGCGCCCTTTTTCAAATTTTTGAATATTTGAATATTTTGTTATTTTTGTTAATTGATTCAAAAATTAATTTCTCTCTGATTTTTTTTTTTGAATTGATTCTTTTTCACAAAATTCACTAAAATGTTTAAATATTTTATTTTACAAAAAAAATCCAATTTATATTATTTATTTAATATAGTTAGAATTTTTATAATTAATTTCATTTTTATTTGTTTTTAAACATTTTTAAATGGAATTCCCACTTTGATCTTTCAAAACAAATTGAATTTCAAACTTTCATATGATTAAACATGACTTTTCAAAATATTTTTCAAGATGTACTACTTATTTTTGAATATATTTGGTATTTTATATCATTTTTTTCATTTAATTTCCTTTGAAAAATAACATTTTAATTTAAAATTAGGGTTTCCTCTTGATTTTAAATTTTAAAACACTTTGGGCCTCTAATAGAGTGTAAGACCCAAACCCCTTTTAACCAAAACTTTTTTGGGCCTCAGACATTGTATAAGTCCCACTGTGTTTTCAAAAATCTCGGCGCGATCGCCAGTTTAAAATCAAATCACCTGGCCCTACCCTTGCGTTGTAAGTCCTAATTATTTTCTCTTAAAAACACCTTTGGGCCTCTAATAGAGGGTAAGACCCAACCCTTGTTGTACAAAAACCATTTGGGCCTCTCCTTGAGTGTTAAGCCCCATCACTTGTACAAAAAATAATCTTTGGGCCTCTCCTTGAGTTGTAAGACCCAACCCTTTTGTAAATAAACCTCGTTGGGCCTCAGTCGTTGTATAAGTCCCGAGACGATATTCAAAACAACGGCGCGATCACTGTTAAACCCTGGGTCTCTCTTTGAGTATAAGCCCCAATAATCTTTTCAAAAGCAACTTCCCTTTTGATTTAGATTCAAATATATATGTTGTTATCAAAACTTTCTTTAATTACTTTGAACAACTAACAATACAGCATGGACGCTTGCTCACTTGTAAGTTTTAATAGCTTTCATTTACTCGCTTCCATATATATATATATATATATATATATATATATGTATTGTGGGAAGCTTCTCCTCTGTAAGTCTTCTTTCATCCCCTTTTAAATACTTGTCATATATCAACTGTATATATACTAGTATAGTTATTTAGAGTTTTCCCCAGCAACTAGGTCTAGAACTAGGTAAAGCCATGTTGGTCACTCTTTAAATACAGTCAAAACTAGATCCCCATAGGATTTCCAGATACAGTCTTGCCTTCTTTTGGGGTTAAACAATATGGAACAAAGAGAAAGGCAGTATTCTTCGTGAACCTTTTCTCAGGTTGTCACTATTAGGAATTGTCAAAGAAATTCAACTCCCCAGAGTTGATCTATTCTTGGTGAATAACATCTCTTGAGTTTCTTCAAACCTCAGAACTTTCACTAAATGATCTATTCTCGGTGAATAGCATTTCTTGAACTTTTCTTGGTTTGAGAGCCACAGGCTTCCTAAAAGCATCCCCGCCTCCTCTTGGGCTTTGTACATGGACCCTCCGGCGTCTTAGAAGTTCTCATGCCTCCTCTTGGGCTTAATACAAGGACCCTGAAGACCTCTTAAAGGTATAAGACAAAACTTAGTCATCCTTTGCTAGAGTTGTCTTTCCAGTGTCAAATCTCATAACAGTTTAGGGTTGATTCTCATTTCTTAAAACATCTGCCTCCTCTTGGGCATCATACAAAAGATAAAACTCCGCAGCATCAGTAGACTCGGACAATCTAAATCCCCTCTTGAGTCTCAAATACATTCTCAAGTTCCCTACCAACATAGGAAGAAACCCTGATCATCCAATTAATTCCCAGCTGAGTTAAGACCCAGTCTCTCTCCTATAAGTTACACAGCCGGGATCAGTTTATCATTAGTGTAACACTATCCTAAATCAGAACCTCAAGGCAACTGATACTCAACTCTTCTGGAATCCTCAACAAGAGTTGCTTCCCCACTTGGACCTGTTTATGGATCTCAATTATCTCCAGTAGAAAGATAGCCTCCTCTTAGGCTTTGTATAATGACCTTTCCTCAACACAGTTAGCCTCCTCTTGGGCTTTGTACAATGATTCTCCCCAGTGGAGCTAACCTTTTCAGACTCTCTTATTGAGTCAATCCCTTTTCAGACTCTCTTGTTGAGTCAATCACCTTTCAGACTCTCTTGTTGGGTCAATCAACTTTTCAGACTCTCTTGTTGAGTCAATCACCTTTTAGCACTCTCTTGTTGAGTCAACCCTTTTAGCCTCAATCTTGGGCTTTGTACAAGACAGATAAAGTCACTCTCTTGTTGAGTCAATCTTTTCCAGCCTCCTCGTAGGCCTGGTATAAGTTTCTCCCTTAGCAGAAGTCAGATTCCTCTTAGGTATGATGATTTCTCCAGCTTGTTCAGCCACAATCCCGGGCTTCGTACAGGACAGATAAAAACACTCTCTTGTTGAGTCAAAACCTTTTTGCCTCAATCTTGGGCTTTATATAAGACATAAATCTTCATCTCTTAAGTTGGGGACAGATATCTTCCCCATCAGATTTATTTCCGCCCAGCCTTCGTTTAGGCTTTGAGGAATGATTTCCCAAGCAGAGTCAAACTCATTTCAGCCTCAATCTTGGGCTTTGTACAAGACACATACAAACCTCCCCGGCGGAGTCAAAATCCCTTTTTAGTATCAATCTTGGGCTTTATACAAGACAAATAGAACATTTTCCCCGGAAAAGTCAAACTTATAGCCTCCTCTTAGGCTTTGTATAATGATATCCCCAAAGAGTCTGTCTCTTTTTTGCCTCAATCTTGGGCTTCATACAAGACATAAAAACACTCTCTTGTTGAGTCAATCTTTTCCATCCTACTCTTAGGCTTTTTATAAGGACTCCCCCAGTGAAGTCAATCAACCTCTTAGCTTCAACCTTGAGCTTTTATCAAGGCACACAAAAATCAACAAATCCACTTAGAGGAAGTCCAATCCCTCTTTAGAGATGACAAGTTCTCTCTCAATCAAACCTTTTAGCTTCAATCTTGGGCTTTGAACAAGCCACAAATAAACCTTTTTAGATTCAATCTTGGGCTTTGAACAAGACACCAAAACATCATTTTCCTCCCTTAGAATAGGAGGAACTACGATTGCTCTGATTTCCCTGTTTCATTTAAACGGGAATACGTAGGCATAAGATCGTGAAATCTTAGCGAGCATAATAATTAAAAACTCTAGGTCCAGTACCTTCATATCAATCAAAACTTAGGTCCAGTACCTTACCAAAAACACCCAAACATCAACAAAAACTCACTCACTCACTCATATTTCCCAAGAAACTTTCCCAACCCATTAACGGATAAACACCATCAAGTACAAAGCGAAACCTAAAGCTAATATCCTGTGGATAACCACATATAAGATAGGTAATTGACAACTCCCCATTATATAACCTGACCCCGAACCCCCCAATCTCTTTTAAAGTGTTTGTTCAGTTAAACATTCACGTGCAAGGTTAGTTTTAGATAGCTTCCCTTTCCCTTCCAGCTTCATGTGATAAATAAGAAATTAGAAAGTAGCACCCCCTCCTACCTTTGCGGTGAGGAAAAACTAATGATAAGGTGGTCGCGTCACCGAAAAATATCACTCGCTATAGAAAAATGGCGACTCTGCTGGGGAGTCACTGTATGATCTGTCTTACCTTAGTCATCATCGTCCCCATTTTCCACAGTAAAATGGCGACTCTGCTGGGGAGTCATTTTGGTTGTTTAGGACTAGGTTATAGCTCTTAAGAGGTCTAGGATGTTAGTTTTAGGAATATCCGTGTTTATATTTCTGCTAATGGGACTGCGGGTGATGCCGCATCTGGAAAGTTTGAGTGACACCTAAGATAAGTGATGGCATTAGACGGGTAATCTTACAGGGAGTGACTCCTGAATAAGAGGTCCCGGTAGACCATCGAATCAGTGGAGATACCCTTTGCGGATTCAATGTCTAAATGACTTCGGTTGTTGAAAGTAGATTGTTCGATTATGGTTTCCGTGAAACTGAGGATTTAGTAGGCTGAGACCATGTTACTATTTTGTAGTGCGAAAGCTATCGGAAATAGTTGTCACGCGATACTACCCTCATTTGAGATTACTCTAAGATACTACAGCTCGCTCGGATGAACCAGCCTGCTGTTGTTATCCCAAGGGGGTCAATGATTTTGAGGACAGGTACAAAAAATCACCAGTACAACCTTTGGGGATGGGTAGAGTCGTGACTTCATGACACCGAACCTTTGACCCCATGTTTTTTCTATGTTTTTGTGTGCTGCATTCATTTCATTAAAAAAACTTTAAACAAAGAAAATTTTTCTCTTCTAGTCTCTCTTTTTCAAAATAAACTAAGACAATGATTGCAAATGTCAGAGAGAAAGATTGCGTTATGGATTTAGGTAGAAGGAAGACTCACAAGTATACCTTAAAGGTTCCAAAACTAGAGGATTTTAGAGGGTTGGCAAGGATGATCACCAACCCTGATGCTTTCAGAGCTAAGTAGGGAGGATTGTTGTCTCTGTTAAGGGTCCATGTAATTGAAGGAATCCTGTCTACGCTGATTCAGTTCTACGATCCGGTCTATCACTATTTTACATTCTTGGATTATCAACTAGCACCAACACTGGAGGAGTATTCTCACCTGACTAATTTACCCATTGCTGACCAAGCTCCCTTTTCTGGACTGGAAGAAATTCCAAAGGATCAAACCATTGCAAGAGCTGTCTATTTGGATGAGTCAGAAGTCAGGACTCGCATGACCATTAAGGGTGGAATCCAAGGTTTACCCGCCAAATTTTTGATAAAGAAGGCTCTGTACTTTGCTAGTATAGGAACGTGATTGCTTTTGAGAGCATCTTTGTTTTGCTCACCTACGGGTTATTTTTGTTTCCCAACATTGATGACTTCGTTGATATCAATGCCATTAAGATTTTTCTGATTGGAAACCCTGTACCGACCTTGCTCGCAGATGTTTATCATTCTGTACATTTAAGGAATTTGTATAGCAGAGGAATGATCACATGCTGTGTACCCCTGCTATACAAATGGTTCACTTCCCATTTACCCAAGTCTGCTGCTTTTTGGGATCATAAGAGTACTTTACCTTGGTCACAGAGAATCATGGCTCTTACCAACTCTGACATTGATTGGTACAATCGAATCTATGATGGGATAAGGATCATTGACCGTTATGGAAACTTCCCTAATGTACCCTTCATAGGAATTAAAGGAGGAATTAACTATCATACAGTTTTAGTTCGTCGTCAATTCGGATACCCGATGAGGCATGTCACGCGTAATGCTCATCTGGAAGGTCTTTTCTTCAAGGAAGGAGAAAATGACAAGGCACTAAAGACAGAAATAGTGCATGCTTGGAAACATGTTCACAGGAAAGGAAGAGGGTATCTAGGAAAATCGGATTGTGTCTCTCTGGAACCTTATCTCCATTGGGTACAAACTAGGGCTCTCAAGCTGAGGATGCCTTACCCTCGTCAAGAAGTTCTTCCGTTAAAGGAATCTGTCCTTTATTTTATGTCTGAAACGGAAA
This sequence comes from Lathyrus tuberosus, assembly GCA_022829125.1. Classification (NCBI taxonomy): domain Eukaryota; kingdom Viridiplantae; phylum Streptophyta; class Magnoliopsida; order Fabales; family Fabaceae; genus Lathyrus; species Lathyrus tuberosus. Next base: position 2,175,628 of record JALAZF010000390.1, read on the forward strand.
AACTCCAGGTCACTCTCAACAAAGTTCAACAGGAGAAGAGGTCTTGGGAAAACAAGTATCGTATTCTAAATGTAGAGTGTAACAAAATATAGCAACTGTTAAAAGAAAAAGATGCTCTGATCGAGATTTTCGAGCAACATGCTGGAGAAAATCAAGATGACCAAAGGAATTTACTCGCTCCTTTCACTTGGCAAAGGAATGACAACCCGAAAACGGCTCAAGAGCCCCGGTCAAAGAAAAGGAAAGCACCAGAACCAGCACTTTGTAAATTACTGTATTTTCATTCCCGCAATCTTTAAATTCAATAAATGGGGTTTCCCCACTGTATGATATTTGTAATCCAATTGTCGAAGTTTCTTTTGATTAAAATTACAAATTTAATAATCATTGCATATCATTCATCATTCTCACATAACACATTCTTCTTCCCTACGAATCTCACATTTGTGTCTCAATTCTAGAGTCAAACTGTCTCATTCGTACAATACTCGGGCCAATCGACAAAAGAAAATGGATGATCTCGAGGAAGAAAACAGAGAGCTGAGAGAAGAAATCAACACTCTCAAAGAAGATCTAAGGAAACTTCACAATGACATGCAAGCTCTGGCAGCAACTCAGATACAAAGGGATGTGATCTCAGAGATCACATCTATGCCCATAGTGGAAAAGTTTGATCCTCGGTATAACATGCCTAAAGATCATCCCTGGGGAATGCCTATTAACTATATCCCAGAAGGATATATTTCGACGATCCCGGAAGATCAGGAAACTGCAGCAGGAGCCGCTGGGCCTGAAGGTTACAAACTTCGGGAAAGCGAAGATGCAAGGGGCATGGCAGCAACTCCTGAAGGTTACAAAATTTGGGAGAGGGAAGCACCAAGAGTCACTGCCATAATGACTATACCACCACCCGTGGTACATACTGTCCCGGAAGGGCAGATTCCACAGATACTGTCTGGTGGAAATGAAAGTATGTACGACAGAATGAATGAGTTCCAGGAGCAATTCTTGGAGATGTAGAAGGAACTGCATGCCATTCGCAGTCAGGATCTATTCGAAAAGCACGCCGCAGACCTTTGTTTGGTCCCCAATGTGAAAGTTCCGCACAAATTCAAGGTGCTCAAATTTGAAAAATACAAGGGTAACTCTTGCCCTTAGAGTCATTTGGTGATGTATGCTCGAAGGATGTCAACTCAGAAAGAAACCAACAGCTACTGATCCACTATTTCCAAGATAGTTTAACCGGTGCCGCACTCAAATGGTACATGGGTTTAAACCGCACTAAGATCGTCACTTTCAGAGATTTTGGCGCTGCATTCTTCAGCAGTATAAGTATAACCTGGACATGGCACCAGACAGAGATCAACTCAAAGCCATGTCACAGAAGGACAAGGAAACCTTTAAGGAATATGCTTAGAGATGGCGTGAAATTGCCGCCCAGATTTGTCCACCTCTTGAGGAAAAAGAGGTGATAAAGATCTTTTTAAAAACCTTGAGCTCATTTTACTATGACAGAATGGTCGCCAGTGCGCCCCGTGACTTCACTGAGATGGTGGGCATGGGAGTACGTCTGGAAGAAGTAGTCTGAGAAGGACGTTTAGTAAAAGATGCTGGACCATCAAGCAGTACCAAAAGATACGGTAGTGCTCTCCCTAAGAAAAAAAGCAAGATATTGGAAATATCTCTCTCGAAAAGCAAAGGCGACGGTACCATCCAGTAGCAGCTGTAACTCCTGCTATCAACCCTGCGCCTGTTCCAACTTATCAACCTCAGGTTGCTCAGAGCCAACCGAATCAACAGCAATATCAGCAAAGGACCCAACAGCCTCTTTAGCAGGCTCGTCCTCAGTACAACAACAACCGTACAACGCGACCACCAGGGTTCGACCCTATACCGATGTTGTATGCAGAACTATTTCCACTACTACTGGTCAAGGGGAACGTCCAAACCAGGGCTTCTCTTGCGATACCAGAAAATCCGGCTTTTTGGTTCAAAGCGGATCAGACTTGCCCTTATCATCAAGGAGGACCAGGGCATAACATAGAAAACTGTCTCAGCTTCAAATCCGATGTGCAGAAGCTTGTCAGGAGCGGGGTCTTATTCTTCAAGGATACAAATCCTAATGTTCAGACGAACCCGCTGCCTCAACACGAGAAAGCTGCGGTAAATTTGATAGAGGAAGAGTCTAAGCATAGCTATCAAATTCGCGATGTCCTCTTATTGGAAACTAACCTGGTCAAGATGCATTGCAAACAGAGCGGATATGGGCATGTACCATCTCAACACTATCACCAGTGTGATATCTGCTCTAAAAACGATCAAGGGTGTTCTGTGGTGCAGTCAGCTCTACAGGAACAGATGGATCTCGGATGGATCCAAGATAACTGAATTCGTGAAGTCAACATGACTTATACGAATTCCAACATCATTCAGAACCATGACATTCGTGCAATGAATGTCAACTTGGTGGGAATGCACTCAAGGCAAAGCCAACATCATGAGCTGGCACGACACGATTGTGGTTCCTGTCAGACATGCTCAGCAAATAATCAGGGATGCTCTTTTGTACAAGAGGCCCTCCAACGTCAGATGGATCTTGGGTGGATTCAAGATTATCACGATAGAAGTCATTATCAACTGAATATGATTCAAATCTTTGATACTCGCTTGATGAATGCCAGCTTGGTGGAATTACACGCTACACAAGTCCAGCTTGGTTTTCTAACTTCGCATGACTATCCAAACTGTAACGTGTTTCATGGGAGTGACCAAGGATGTGCACTCGTTCAGAGGACACTACAACACTTGTTAAACCACTGGTGGCTTTCGATCTATCTAGATGAAGACACACAACAAGTCAGTATGACTAACAGGAACCCTACTAGGCATCAAAGTCAGGGTGTTCGATCAATGGAAACAGATCTAGTAAGGTTACACTACATATAAAGCGGACGTGGCTGGGTGCCACCACACAACTATGAGCACTGTAGAATTTGCTCAGAAAATAATCAAGGATGCTACCTCGTGCGGGCAGCCCTTCAGGGTCAGTTGGACCACAAAGAGATTCAACCATGGTCAAGCTCTGGTTCGATGTCAGGCTATCATCAAGACAAAGATGTTGTCTTAATCCCTAAACGAGAAGTGGCCAAAGATGTGTGCGCCATAATCCCTCTACTCCATGAATCGAGAGTTCTCCTCGATAGTGGAAGGATTCTCAACCTCAAACCAATTGAGGCCGACTATGATGGTCAAAAAAATCAGCAGCCTCCTGTAGTTATCTATCTGCCGGGACCAGTACCGTATAAGTCCGATAAGGCTATCCCTTACAAATACGGTGCAACAACAATTGAGAATGGAAAAGAAGTTCCATTACCCTTCATCGTGAATATTACAGACATCAGTCGAGTAACACGGAGTAGTCGAATCTTCAACCGAGGAGTTGGAGAACCCACCAGAGAAAAGGAACCTCAAACAAAAATTCCTAATCAGTTAGTCAGTCAATCCAGTAGTCCCGACCTTTCAAAGAACAACGATGAGATGCTGAAGCTTATCCAAAAGAGTGAATACAACATTGTGGATCAACTGTTGCAAACTCCTTTAAAAATCTCAGTGCTATCTCTTTTACTCAGTTCTGAAGCTCACAGGGAAGCTCTACAGAAAGTATTAGAGCAGGCCTTTGTGGAACAGGATGTGTCAATAAGATAATTCGACACCATTATCTCCAACATCACTTTCAGCAACAACTTGGGGTTTAGTGATGAAGAACTGCTGAAAGAAGGCCAGAATCATAATATGGCACTCAACATTACAGTCAACTGCCAGGACGATGCTTTAGCCAGTGTACTGGTAGACACCGTATTAGCTCTAAATGTTATGCCAAAGTCTACTCTAATGCGGCTATCATTTCAAGGATCTCCGATGAGAGGCAGTGAGGTCATCGTCAAAGCATTTGACGGGTCCATAAAAATAGTTATTGGCAAAGTCGACCTTCCCATAACTATCGGTCCTCACACTTTCTAAGTCACTTTCCAGGTCATGGACATCTGGGCAGCATACAGTTGTTTGTTAGGAAGACCTTGGATACACAAAGCTTGGCCAGTCACTTCGACACTTCACCAGAAGCTGAAGTTCATCAAGAACGACTAACTAGTCACAGTCTGCAGAGAGCAAGCCTTGATCGTGAGTAACTTATCGTCATCCACTTGTGTAGAACCAGAGGAGGTTGTAGGAACCCAGTTCCAAGCACTTTCAGTGAGCAATGAGAACCAATCAGAAAGAGGAACATCGATTTCCTCGTACAAAGATGCTCTCGAAGTGATCAAAAGTAACAATGCAAAAGGATGGGGACAACTTTTCATTCCTACTGACAACAAGATGAAGAAAGGTCTTGGTTTTTCCTCAACCTGTACCCAGACTGCTACCGACGATGAAAGTCTTCATCCCATTCAAAACTTCATCCACAGTGGAGGTTTCCTTCACCCAGTATCTCAAGAAGTACATACCATCGACGAGGGTGATTCCTCCGACACAGATGAAGAATGGAAATCCTATCTTAACGAGGACGGTTATATGTCTCAGGGAGAGGTGCATACGCCATTTTGCTATCCCGCACAGAGTCCGAGATATATACCGAGGTCAGATGTCAAGATGATATACGGAGATTGTGATCCGGAAGGATGCTGTGTTCCACCAAACTCATTAGAGGAGGACACTCTAATGAAAGACAACTTTGACCACGACTATTATGGCCCAATGGATGGCCTGCCTATCTGGCATCCGTACCCAGGAGACTTAGGGTAAAAGAGTCAGCTGAACGAGGCATTTCATTTGAGCATCATTGAAAATAATACCTGCGTCCCCACCAAATCATGGGATCATTACTCAGGGCATTCTGAAGATATCCAGTATAACGATGAGTTTGCAAAGAATGCAGGACAAGAGTTCCTTAACTACGCTTTTCCTGAGGTCAACGTCATCGAAAGGGATGACTCCTCTAGTTCCAAAGAAGTGTGGGACACCTTAGGACAACCGAGTGACAAATACGACTTCATGGTCAAGTACACCGCTCCTGAAAGCTCTCGTATCAGGCTCGAAGACATCCAGCCAACTGGATGGGGAGATCTGCCTGAGAGTGCAAACAGTGTGCAAGATACAACAGAAGAATCCTCCTACGACAACTCTTCCTGGGAGACAGATTCCAACGATCCTGCTCCACCAGAAATCAGCGTCATTTCTGAAGACAAATCGAGAAGGCAGGTACCAGACTTTGTGATTCACCGAGGAGTTCACCGCCAATGGGTTGCTGCCAATGTTCCGAAAGTTGTTCATAAGTCTAAGTAATTGTCGTCTTTATTTTAACCTTTCACCTTGCCGAGGTGAAATAAATGTTTTGATAGGGCTTACTTTCTGTAAATGTTCCTCTTCGCTTTGCCCAAAGCGACAGAGTTTTGTTTTATAGGGCTGTAGTTTCAAGAATTGACAAAATCATAAATAAAATAACGTCGTTCTGTAATTTCCGCATTTTATTGCTATTTTCTCTTTTTGCTTTTTCAGAAAATTGTAATCCTAAAAATAACTCAAATAATAAAAACAAGCTGTTTTCAGAAAATACACTGCACACATTCTTGGATTCTCTCTATCTCTTCTAAAAACAAATCATCACGTCATGCAGATTGCTTGTTTTAAACTCCATTGAAACATACGATCCAATGCCTTCTCCCAACTTTGAATTCTCGGTATTTGAGGCTAAAGAAGAAAATGACAAAGAAATTCCAGAGGAGATCTCCCGATTACTCAGACAAGAGGAAAGGTCCATTGAACCTCACAAAGAGCCGTTGGAAACGGTCAACTTGGGTTCAGAAGAAGAGAGAAAAGAAGTCAAGATTGGGGCACTGCTTAGTCCGATTGCCAAAGAAAGTTTGATGAAGCTTCTCAAAGAGTTTCCCGATGTATTTGCTTGGTCCTATCAGGACATGCCAGGGTTGGATACTAGCATCGTGGAACATCACCTACCGTTGATATCAGAATGTTCGCCGGTAAAACAAAGACTAAGACGGAGTCATCCAGACATGGCCATCAAAATCAAAGAGGAAGTACAGAAACAGATTGACACAGGTTTCCTCGCCACATCAGAATATCCTCATTGGCTAGCCAACATAGTGCCAGTTCTGAAAAAGGACAGAAAAGTTAGAATGTGTGTAGACTACAGGGATCTAAACAAAGCAAGTCCAAATGATGACTTTCCCTTACCACACATTGACATGCTGGTAGACAGTACAACGAAGTTCAAAGTTTTCTCCTTCATGGATGGATTTTTGGGCTATAATCAAATCAAAATGGCACCGGAAGACATGGAGAAAACTTCGTTTATCACCCAATGGGGCACCTTTTATTATAAGGTAATGCCGTTCGGTTTGAAGAACGTCGGGGCAACCTATCAAAGGGCCATGACAACTCTGTTCCATGACATGATACACAAAGAAATAGAGGTGTATGTCGATGATATGATTTCCAAATCTAAGACAGAAGAGGAGCATGTAACCCACCTGTCAAAGCTATTCGAGCGGTTGAGAAAGTACAAACTCCGCTTGAATCCCAATAAGTGTACATTCGGTGTTCGCTCAGGGAAACTGCTAGGATTCATCGTCAGCCAGAAAGGAATTGAGGTTGATCCCAACAAAGTCAAGGCCATTCAAGAAATACCTTCTCCAAAGACTGAAAAACAAGTAAGGGGATTCTTGGGACATTTGAATTACATTTCTAGATTTATATTCCTCATGACCGCGACATGTGCGCCAATCTTCAATTTACTCAAAAAGAATCAGGAATGCGTTTGGACAAAAGACTGTCAAACTGCCTTCAACAGTATCAAGGAATACCTGTTGAACCCACCGATTCTATCACCTCCAGTGGAAAGAAGACCACTGATCATATACCTAATAGTCTTGGAAGACTCCATGGGTTGTGTAACTGGCCAACAAGACGAAACCAAAAGGAAAAAGTCTGCCATTTACTATTTGAGCAAGAAATTCACCGACTACGAGACTCGGTACACTATGCTTGAGAAAACTTGCTGTGCTCTGGCTTGGGCAGCCAAACGTTTTCTCCAGTATATGATTTTTCACACTACTCGGTTAATCTCCAAAATGGATCCAATCAAGTACGTCTTTGAAAAACCTACTCTCACGGGAAGGATAGCCCGTTGGCAGATGTTGTTATCAGAATATGACATCGAGTACCATGCTCAGAAAGACGTCAAGGGAAGTGTTTTAGCCGATCATTTGGCACATCAACCGATTGACGATCAGGAATCAGTCAGATTTGACTTCCCAGACGAAGATGTCATGTACTTGAAAATGAAAGACTGCGATGAACCGCTACCCATTGAAGGGCCAGAACCAGGTTCCTAATGGGGACTTATCTTTGACGGAGTTGTCAATCATTATGGAAACGGAATTGGGGCAATTATTATAACACCTCAGGGTACCCATATTCCTTTCACTTCCAGACTGACATTCAAGTGTACAAACCACAAGGCTGAATACGAACTTGTATCATGGGTCTCGAAGAAGCGATCGACTTAAGGATCAAGAACTTGGATGTATATGGTGACTCAACCCTAGTTATCAATCAGATCAAAGGAGATTGGAACACATACCAATCAGGATTGATTCCTTACAAAGACTACGCAAGAAGGTTGTTACCCTTCTTCAACCGAGTTGAGTTTCATCATATCCCTCTTGAAGAGAATCACATGGCTGATGCATTAGCCACTCTCTCCTCCATGATTAGTGTAGGTTAATGGAATGACATACCTAAGATCGACATAAGGCACCTTGAAAGGCCCGCTTACATCTTCGCGATCGAAGCAATCATCGACGACAAACCTTGGTATCACGATATCAAATGCTTCCTTCGGAAACAAGAGTACCCACCTAGGGCATCCAGAAAAGACAGAAAGACCCTCAGAAGGCTAGTAGGTAGTTTCTTCCAGTGCGGTGACACACTTTATAAGAGAAACTTTGACATGGTCTTGCTCCGATGTGTAGACAGACCAGAAGTAAACATGCTGATGAAAGTAATTCATGAAGGATCCTTTGACACTCACGCCAACAGACACACGATGGCTAGACAAATTCTAAGAGCAGGGTACTACTAGTTGACCATGGAATCCGATTGCTACAAGTACATGAGGAGATGTCACAAGTGTCAGATATACACTGACAAAATCCATGTACCGCCAATACATCTCAAAGTTCTCTCTTCCCCCTGGCCTTTTTCTATATGGGGAATCGACATGATTGGCATGATTGAACCCAAAGCTTCAAACGGACATCGGTTCATCCTGGTAGCCATTGACTACTTCAACAAATGGGTCGAAGCAGCGTTATACACCAATGTAACCCGACAAGTGGTGGTCCAATTTATCAAGAACAATCTCATCTGCCGTTATGGTGTTCCAAGCCAGATCATTAGCGATAATGGATCCAACTTGAACTGTAAGATGATGAAAGAGTTGTGTACTGAGTTCAAGATCGAACACCATAACTCATCTCTCTACCGGCCTAAGATGAACGGAGCGGTAGAAGCGGCTAACAAGAATATTAAGAAAATTGTTCAAAAGATGGTTGTAACCTACAAAGATTGGCATGAGATGCTACCTTTCGCTCTTCACAGTTATCGTACATCTGTCCGCACCTCAACAGGGGTAACCCCTTTCTCTCTAGTATATGGCATGTAGGTAGTGCTCCCCATAGAAGTCAAGATACCATCAATCTGGGTATTGATGGAAGCCAAGCTAACAGAAGCTAAATGGTGTGAAAGCTGACACGATGAACTAAACCTTATCAAAGAAAAGCGAATAACGGCTATATGCCATAGTCAGTTGTATCAACAAAGAATGAAGAAAGCGTTTGACAAAAAGGTTCGACCTCATGTCTTCAGAAAAGGAGACCTCGTGCTCAAGAAGATATAATCATTTCTCACTTATTCCAGGGGCAAATGGACTCCGAATTATGATGGCCCTTACGTTGTTAAGAAAGCTTTCTCAGGCGGTGCCTTAAGACTTGCAACCATGGATGGAGAGGAGTTTACCTACCCCACAAATGTTGATGTAGTCAAGAAATACTTCGCCTAAGTAATAAAAATAAAAATAAAATATAAAATGTCTCTGTGGATTGAAAACCCGAAAAGGCGGTCCAGGTAAAAATTAGAGACATAAGCAAAATAAATCATCCCGATGGATTGGACACCTCAAAAGACAATCCAGGCAAAAGTTAGGGATTCATGGCAAGTAACTATGTCCGACAAGGTTAAATCCCCAGCGGTAACACCATCCGTTAAAAGACTTCAGTCAAGGTCACCTTCGACAGGAGCTCAAAATGTCCAGAATTCAAAGTTGGTAGAAGGATATCGGTCATTATGTTTCAATGTAGCCCCTTTTCCGTTAAATTACCATTTTATAAACTTTGTAAATACTCTATGGGATCACGCGCTTGGCTGATTACCATTCTGCCAATAAAATTTGAGCCCTAGTACTTTTGTTTGCAATTCTCATTTATTTTTGCTTTACAAAATGACATTTTTAACATGATCAACGATTCTTGAAAAAAATGAATTTAATTTTCAAATTTTCTTCTGCTTTTAAAATAAAGATGGAAATTTTTTTTACTACTGAGCACAAAAAGGAACATCGATGGCTTCTCCGGAAGTAGTTAAACCTCAAAATGCAGAATCAAAGTACTCCTTCTAAACCAGTACACCTGAATGAAGGATCAACCGTTTCAGATATAATATCCCGTCTGATATCCCCGGCAGAGTTCTTACCTATGAAGACCAATTGATGGTTCTTTCTCCCCCACTGGGTCTACCTCTCCTAAGCAAGACAGGATTGCTATCTTAAACCGATGGTACTTTTCATTCCCCGTAGTGGCCGAGTATCCAGTCGTGTTCATTCACTAGTCTGTATGTCGCATCTGTTTTGTCAGCATAAACATACATACATCATGCATAATTGATTCATATACATATTCACATTGCATTACTATCACTTTGTTTATACTCATCCTCAAGTGATAAAAGTCCTCTCACCGATAGAGTTGTCAGTTCTGTCCCCGTCTGAAAAGTGCCGCCTAAGCAATCTCTCCCCAGTTTATTTCTGGATTGGAGACTATCCTTGGCCACTTTGATAACTTGAATCTCTGAAAGGCGAGGAGACATTCAACATACACCTTTGGAACATCACTCTTCACCATTGGAGATGATATTTTTCGCTTTCCCCGATTAAGGAAAATCCCAAGAGAAAGCCTCTTAACCAAATACTCTCGACAATGCATCAGTTTTTCTCCCAAGAAATTCGATGTTAATGAAGTCATCAGCACCTCCAGATTGGATTACATCACATGGCATTTCTCCGAGAAGATCTAGAGGAAAGGTATGATGTAATCTCCCCAAGCAGAAAAGCGATTTCTCAAGAGACTCATCTTTCCCCAGTAGAGCCAACAAATGGTGTCTCCAACGGAGAAGTTTGTACACCTCTACAACTCAGACGAATGGGTTTCCCCAGCAAGTCTGACATCAAAACTTTTTCCATCAAATGGCATCTCCCCAGGAAAATTCGGCGAGAAGTTTGAGGAAAACTGCTACAAATAGCGTCTCTTGTCAAAGAAAGTTTATTGACAAAAGAAACTAAGACCAGTTCCATGGCTAAAGACCAGGATCGAGGGGAAGTTTATATCAGAAACTGAGACCAGTTCCGTGGCTGAAGACCAGGATCGAGGGGAAGTTTATAAAAAAAAGCTAAGACCAGTTTTGTAGCCGAAGACCAGGATCGAGGAGAATTTTTTACCTTTTCTAAGTATCATCGCTTAGCAAAAGAAGATGAGTGAGCAAGCTGCCATTCATAACCATCATTAAAATTTCGGGTATTCCGATATTTAATCCTCTTGCACCCCGAATGCCCGAACACCTGCGCCATTCACACCTTCGGGTCCAAAAAGATTAAATAGGGGCATTTGTCATACCCCAAATTTTAACCACCAATATTTTCCATCATTGTGCAAATCATTATCACAATATGAATGAACCCCCATGCCTCATCAATCTCCCCAAATATGGTTGAGCATTCACTACAATCAAAGATTAGGGTTTCAAGCCCTCGCAGAGCACTTAGACAAAGGATCAATCAAGAAATGACATGATCTTCCACTTGTCTAACCTCTCAAACACACATAAAGGATCAAGAGGACTCCCACATCAAGAATTAAGCACAAAGTTGTAACATTCCAAGTGGATCAAGCCTCAAGATCGCCAGTGTCGCCAAATTAGGGTTTTGGTCGACCAAGGACTCCATATTGAAATTTTCATCTAGGCATGAGCCAATGCCTCAAAGCACAACCCAAGATACTACAAGGGACCTCATGGACCCAATCATGAAGTCATTTTAGCCTCAGGGGATGCATTCACCAAAAATCAGGAATTAGGGTTTCTTGACCTAATTCACCCCTAAGTTGACTTTTGGGACAAAACATGAGCCAAGACCTTCAAACATGATTTGAGGGTCTCCAATACACTACATTGATCCATTTGAAATAATGGATTGATCCAAGAAGCTTAATCCACAAGTTTCAATTTCATCAGGACCACAATTAGGGTTTCGAGGGAAAAGTCAACTGTACCTTTGACTTTTGACCAAGACATGCTCCCAAACCTTGGGACATGATTCAATACACCCTATAACACCTATGGAGTATATCCATTAGGTTTGATTTAGGTCAAGGACTTGATTTCACTGAGGATCGCACAGTTTGAATTTCATCCGATAAAAAGTCAACTGTGCACAAAATCAAGTTTGACTTTTTGGAATTTTTCACAATTATGGTTCCTTGACCCTAAAACAATGTTAATATGTGATTTGAATTATAATTCATTAAGAAAAATCAAAGAAAGTGAGTTAACTTGTAAAAGGGGTAACCATAAAAAACTTAGAATTTTTCTAAGTTATGGAACAAAGTGGCTAGGGTACCAACTTCCAAGGACCATAACTTGAGATCCAAGCAACCATTTTGGATGGTCCAAAGCTGGATTTGTAGCTCTCATTACATACTTCAAAAGTGTCAACTAGACCTCATTCCAATTCATCATGGATTTTGAGTTATGGAGTGATCAAAATCACAAAAAACATGAAAATGACATTTTTCCCACACGTAGTGAAATTTCCACTAAGTCAGAATCTGCCTTATTTTTTCCAAAATGTAGAGGCATTTTTCATTGTAATTCAAGTTGATTCAAAACAAAAGTTGGACATTATGTTGAAATAGGATATATCATCTTTCCAAAATGTCCAAGAACTCCATCAAACTCCACCTGAGCTAGAGGTTATGACAGCTGCAACATGCCTTGCTGCAAACTGTTTTGCAAGGCAGATTTGTACAGTAGGGCTCGATTTGATCAAATTGTGCAATTTCAAGCATGGTTATCAATCTGCACACCTCAAGGGGGAACAACCAAGGGACAAGCACTGATCCATAAGCCTCCCAAGTCTTTGGAACTACATATAGGTGTGGCACCCCTAAAAGCTAAAGATGCCTCAAGACTCCAATTTTATTTTGAGGCATTCAATGGATTCATAGAGCTGGCATGTATCAGTCCATGATCAACCAATTGAGTCAAGATAAGCTCATACAATAGAGAACCATAGGCCTGTGCTCTAATCTCAAGTCAATTCCTAGAGGAGACTTGAGATTCCATTTAATCCACATTGGCCAAAGGCCTGCTGCAGTTGCCATTCCCTATTACTTGCAAAATAAACTTGCTCTACTATAAATAGAGCTCATTTGTGATCAATTTGAGTACACCAAATCACCCAAACTGATGCTTTCCTCAAAATCACCTCTTTCACTCCAATTTTGCCTTCTAACTCAAGTCACCATCAGATTTTGAGTTTGAGAGCAATTCCAACTAAACCAATCACACACACACACCTCACATATAACATATAGAAGTGATCCATAACACAAAATCACATCTGGAACATCATATTCTCAAAATCACCAGCCAATTGCTCAAGTTCTTGATAGATTTGCAGTTGGGGTACCATATCAAGTTCCAGATCATTTCCATTCATTCCAAGCATTCAGACACACTCCATGGAACCTAGGGAAGCTGTCTAGATCATTGGAACCTAGTTGTAACACCTCCGTCACCAAACTCGATCTCCAGCTACAAGAGGTAAGCATGAACTCTTCAAACTCCATGATACATGCATATTTTACTGCACAATAATTTTGCCATATGTTCCTAATCATGTATGGAGTGATAACCCTCAATCAATTGCCATGAATTAGTCGTGTATGGAATTTCATGGTGTTCATGCTGAAATTAGGGTTCTTGAGATTTTCTTCTTATTTCTCACTCAATACTCAAATTAAATGCAATTAAACTATATGGTTGTGATCCTTGTTCAAAAGCGAACAAGATTGGTACTTGAATCGTGCAAAACCATTGAGAAATCATGGAGAAAAGTGAGAAAAATGCAAATCTGGAAAAACAAAGGGCGCTGGCAAGAACTTGGTGTTCTTGGCGCCCTTTTTCAAAATTTTGAATATTTGAATATTTTTTTTATTTTTGTTAATTGATTCAAAAATTAATTTCTCTCTGAATATTTATGTTTTTGAATTGATTCTTTTTCACAAAATTCACTAAAATGTTTAAATATTTTATTTTACAAAAAAGTTCAATTTATATTATTTATTTAATATAGTTAGAATTTTTGTAATTAATTTCATTTTTATTTGTTTTTAAACATTTTTAAATGGAATTCCCACTTTGATCTTTCAAAACCAATTGAATTTCAAACTTTCATATGATTAAACATGACTTTTCAAAATATTTTTCAAGATGTACAACTTATTCTTGAATATATTTGGTATTTTATATCATTTTTTCATTTAATTTCCTTTGAAAAATAACATTTTAATTTAAAATTAGGGTTTCCTCTTGATTTTAAATTTTAAAACACTTTGGGCCTCTAATAGAGCGTAAGACCCAATCCCCTTTTAACCAAAACCTTTTTGGGCCTCAGACATTGTATAAGTCCCACTGTGTTTTCAAAAATCTCGACGCGATCGCCAGTTCAAAATCAAATCATCTGGTCCTACCCTTGCGTTGTAAGTCCCATTTCTTTTCTCTTAAAAACACCTTTGGGCCTCTAATAGAGGGTAAGACCCAACCCTTGTTGTACAAAAACCATTTTGGGCCTCTCCTTGAGTTGTAAGCCCCATCACTTGTACAAAAAATAATCTTTGGGCCACTCCTTGAGTTGTAAGACCCAACCCTTTTGTAAATAAACCTCTTTGGACCTCAGTCGTTATATAAGTCCCGAGACGATATTCAAAATAACAGTGTGTAATACCCCAAAATTTGCCCTCTTATTTATACCCAATAAGTGGCTTATGCTTCACACTTCATTTGCATTTAGGTCATAAACATTGCATACATCATTGGCTTCCATAAGGCATGGTATTAGGGGTGTCACCATCTTTATATTGTGCAAGGCAAGGAGAATAAGATACTAATTCATCAACCCACAAAGGCTTGCCATATCTCCAAGGCAACTCATATGGTCCATCATGGCCTTAAAAGTTTGAATTTGACAAAAGAACAAAGATCTTCTCAAACAAAGAAGGGTATATCTCAGCATCATCTTGGAACACAGCTCAAAGATCCTCAGTCATACCATAAAGAATTAAGGTTTTGACCCCTGGTCAACCCTCCTCAATCAATTGGTCCAAATTTGGGTTTTGCCCAAGGTCATGTTTATTTCTTAGTCTTGAGTCAAAACTTGGTATCATGGTGTTTCATATTTCATCAAGTGTCCAAGGATGCAAGATTGGCCTTTGGTTGTGATCAGAAGGTTTTCAATTGGTCAATGCTTCAAAAATTAATTGTTTGAGGAAAAAGTCAACCAAAAGTCAACTCCTAACTTTTGAAGTCACAATGTCCCATGACATTCCCAAGAGGCTTATTAGATGAAATTTAATCATGGAATGGTCAAATAATCAAGAATCAAGATTTTTTTTAGAAGTTTCCAAAATTGGAAAATGACTTACAATATAAACTTTCCATTTTGGGAAAGTTTTTCATGACATTTCTTCAAACTTTGGAGCTGATTTCAAGCAAGATGGCTCCTCCAAATGAAAAATATTTTCAAATGAAAGTTGTAGAGGGTTCTTTAAGCTTTCCAACCATATGTGGTTTACCTCCATTGGACCATTATTGAAGGAGTTATGCTTATGCAAAGTTAGGGTTGTCAAGTTGTTCAACATTAAAATAACTTAGAATTTCTAAGTCCAAATTCAGCTTGGATCGCATTTCTTTCCAATCCATTTTTATTGATGTTTAAGACACCATCTCTATTAACTTCCAACATAAGAATTACACTTTTCCATGAGAGCTTCAATTTGGTACAAAGATTGTGTAATTTGGTTACATATTGTCCAAGATATGCCATTCCAAAACCACTACCATGAGTATGTCTCTTGCATGTTTATACATTTCCAACTTGACAAAATCTTCTTTTCAGATTACAAACCTATCCCAAGCCAAGAGTATTTCATGACATAATCACATGCTCATGATTCCACGTACATCATTATTGCCTAACATGACCAAACAAACTCTTCATGATATGCACTATACCATAGACTTTCCACTTATGCCATGAAAAATAAAGGAAACTTAATGAACAAGCTTAATAGTATGACTACACCAGCTCATCACTGATCATCACCATTACTTTGTAGTACACTACAATAACCATGCATCACACATAGAGCACCATAACCCGCGCCTCACACCACTTAACCTTCATGCTTCAATTTCCTTAACCTCACTCTTAACCACACTTTAACCCTGATTAATTCACCCTAGCAGCATATATAAGCTTTTAACCACCTATAACCAATTCAGTTACACCATTTTTTCACAAAAAAGGAGAAAATTCATCTTTGCACCCAAATCTTAGAAGCTTCGAGTCTCTCTGAATATTGAAGTATTCTTCAAGTTTTCTTCAAAATTATCATCACTGCCACTCCCTCTTCTTTCTGTTTGCAAAAGGAATTAGTTTGGAGCATCCATAGCCACCTGCACCATTTCAGCTCAGTTCGATTTTCTCACAATTTCTTCAAGATTTGAAGGACATAAAAGCATTTATTTTGCTTCAGTTGTTGGTTGGAAGGTGTACAATGAGTTGCAGTGAATTTCATTAAGGTCAGTGAAATCTTCTTAATGCTTATTGTTTACATAGATTCATGTGATTAGAATGGTGGAGATGAGCTATATTGAAGTCCTATGGAGTGTAGGCCATGTTTTCTGATTAGAAACTAGGAAAATGTGAAGTTCAAGATTTGAGATCTTAGTTTGTTCTCTTCGATTCTCACTATGTGTGCATTATATGGTAATTTGGATGACATTTTTGAAACCAACATGAAAAACTGAACAAAATGATGTGCTCATGATCTTTTTCTGGAAATAACACCACCACTCACGGTGGTTTTCCTACCGGAGAAGACAACCGGAGCTGAGCTCCGGCGTCTAAACCCTAGCACTGGTAGTTCTCAGGCGGCTTGTTATGTTCTAATCCTGGTCGTGCATGTTTGTTGATCTAACGGTTGTCAGCGTGACAACACATTAAAAAGCCATCCCCCTTGCACGTGCCTTTTCTTTCATTTTCTTTTTTTTTTGTTCTGATATTTGTTATTTGATGAGGCAATGGTGCGTGACTTCCATGCTTTTTAATATGTATCTCAATTCCTAGCCACCTGATTGGATTAATATCTTGATCTTATCACATTGACATGATCTAGTGGTCCATGATGAGTCAACATTATTGACTGATACCTATGCTATGAACCATCAGGCTTCACGCACGTTGGGCCTAACACAAGTGTTTTTGGCACCCCCAATATATGAGCCCAAATCAGAATGAACTGACTTTTTGCTATTCATGCACCCCCTGACTTTATTTCTAGTTTTTTTATTTCTTTTTTCTAATTGATTCAAAATCATTTTGTTAAAAATATTAAAATATACCCAAAAATCCCAATTAATTCATGAGACTCTTTGGATGTGTCAACTAATTTTTGACATTTTTTATTTTTAATTTTGATAAAATTTGATATTTTTTACTAATTTCCTTTTAAGCATGTCCATTTGTTCATATCATTTGTTATATGCTCCATAAAATATTTTCTTCAACTTGCTTAAAATTGATTTTTTTGCACACAACTGGAGACTTAAGTTTGACACATGTTAAGGGACTTTACAAATTTTTTGGGATATTTTAGGTCACTTTTGATTGTGGTTTTGATGCCATTTTGTGAATGCATGTTATGTGACTATAAGTGAATTGTTTTTCATAGGTTGAGTATGTTAAAAGATGAATTTTAAACCCATCTTTTGGTATGCATGACTATTGACTTTATTGTTCCTTGACTAAAGTTCCATAATTTTCTAAGGCATGTAACTATTTCTCATGGAATTTTGTTTGGTGACCTAGTTGATTGAGGATGCCTAGACTTAGGTTTGATTTTGTGCACCTTTAAGACACTTCTCTTGCCTATTTCTTTTTGGAACTTGAAAATTAAATATGGCATGTTATAGTTAATGACTTGTAACATTCCTAACCTAACTCACTTGATTTCTAATTCCATTTCACATGTTTGAACTTGTTTTGGTTCTTAATTATAGCAATAGGATTGAAAATTGCCTTTGCTTGTATGGTTTTCAAGTATGCTTTGATATGCTAACTTTGACACACTCCTAAGTGAATCTTAAATTCATTTTTCATATGTACATAACTTGCACAAATCATAATGACTCATAATTGCCTTCCATGTTTCATAAATGCAACTTGACTTACATATCTCAATTGAACTTTGTTTGGTTAGTTGTTTAGCTCTTTCATGATCCACCCTTTCCCAACTCTTGTAGGCTTTAGACATGACCTATTAGGGGTCATTAGGTACTGACCTTAGCTCACTCAACATGTGTATGTACCCTTAACACTTCTCTTTTACTTGTGTCACAAGTAGCTAACTTCTAGGACTTACTTGAACATTATTTCGTGTTTGCCTCGCTATAGCTTATAAAACTTGAAATGTTGTGAAACTTATATGATGGTTAAGAGTTGTTTATGCATCCTTAATATGACATCACTTCTGATCTTATACCATACCATAGCATGCATTCATCCTCACATGTCTTTTACATAAGCACCAATTGTATGTTGCATCCTAGTTGACTATACTTGTGCACAACTTGTTTAAACTTTGTGAAGGCTTTAATACATGACTTCCATGTTAACCCAATGACATTTGCACCCATCAATACACTTCATTCACTTCTGACCTTGAGGGATACTCATGCTTTAATCCACTTACATGATTCCTAAA
This sequence comes from Lathyrus tuberosus, assembly GCA_022829125.1. Taxonomy (NCBI): domain Eukaryota; kingdom Viridiplantae; phylum Streptophyta; class Magnoliopsida; order Fabales; family Fabaceae; genus Lathyrus; species Lathyrus tuberosus. Next base: position 2,194,077 of record JALAZF010000390.1, read on the forward strand.
CATCTATTCTCTTCAAGTTTGTAAGCAATGTGTATTTGTGTGTTGTTTTGGTACATAGTTTGACCTAGTTTGACTTCTTGAGACATGTTAGCATAAGTAGGAGTTAATTAGAGATACTTACTGACCTAGGCATGTTAGTTCAATCTTAGAACTCATCTTGCATTGTTTATAGTTGTATGTTGCATCTAATACAAATATAGGACACCTAATCTTAGTTTAGGAACTTAATGCATAACTTTTCGATTAATCGGTAACTAGTGCTTGTGATTTACCTTCTTTTAACCAAGGTTGCTTAGGTTTGCTTATGAGGTAAGGTACATGAGTACATGCTTACTCAACTCTTTCATCCTTTTTCATTTGTTTTCTCTTATTCTTTCATTTGAGGATTGTGTGATATAATGCTTGTTTGTATAACTCTTTCACACCCCTTTGGGATCTTAGCTTAACCTTAATTTTTTATTAAGGTTAATGTAAGATGAGCATTAGGTAATGCAATCCCTACTTGTCCATTAGGTAGACTTCCTTTTCTTAACTCAACCATAAGGCCATCAATGCATGACAACATTAGGAATACAATTAGTCTCCCCTTAGTTGTTTTTCTTTCAACTTTGAGTCTCTCCTTTCTCATCTCAAAACAAAATAAAAAACATGTAATAAAGACAACAAGTATTGTACCGTACAATACTTGTTGTCTTTATTGTACGCCATGAGCGTTAAGTACATGGGAAATGAAAGGAGGAGGGTCTCCCGTCGCCTTTCTAGAGTGTTTAGCATACGTCCTGTTGGGGACGACCATGCGACGTATTCGTTCCTATGTCATAGACTTTAGCGCAATATGAGTTGCAAACACAATCAATAAAAACACTTCTCCTAAAAGACAAAAACAAACAATTCTCTTCTCATCTCTTTCACTCTATTCGTAAGGGATGCACCATTTCCGTTCTACCGCAAACAGGTAAATGCGTAAGACTCCCACAACGAGCGGCAACACCTAAACTGCTAGAACGCGAACGTTGGCGTCTTCCACTAAAAAACCCAAACAAATAAAAGTCATCACTAGTGAGGGGAACTACGTCGCTCTGATTCTTCATTGGTTAATGGAGATACGTAGGCAGGAGATCGTGCGAGATCTCTGCGAGCACAACCTTATTTATCAACCTCTTTGTTTCTCCTTTCTGTTATATCGATTCTGATAGGTAGTAGGAGTACCCTTCCTTTTGTTTTAAGTTCGCCTTCGGCGGTGATACTTTTGTCTCCCTTTAGCGACCGGTAGGTCGAACTACGACTGCTCTGACTTCCTCTCTCTGATTAGATTGAGGATACGTAGGCACGAGACGCGACGTCTTGGCGAGCAAATTTCCCCCACAATCCCGTAGTGTTCCGAACTACGTTGACTCTGACTTTCCCGCTCCCGAGGGAATATGTAGGCCTAGAACGACGATGTCCTATTGAGTCATTTCTTTTCTTTTTTCCCCCGTTTCTCCATTTCCCATTCTTTTCCTTTCCAGTTAGCAGTTGAGCTTCAGATAACCTACACCCTTTGATCGACAACAGCAAGCGTGGATCCCATCGAGTACGATGGACGCGACGGGGTGCTAATACCTTCCTCTCGCGTAACCGACTCCTGAACCCAGGCTATGGTTGTGATGACCATTCCATTCCCATTGTTGAGGTTTTCTTCGATTGTTTCCTTTCGTTGCGTTGAGATAAATAACGTCCGATGGCGACTCTTCTATTCATTTCCGCCGGTTGATTTTTGTAGATGCGACACGGTGCGATCACTGTTAAACCCTGGGCCTCTCTTTGAGTATAAGCCCCAGTAATATTTTCAAAAGAAACTTCCATTTCGATTTAGATTCAAATATATATGTTGTTATCAAAACTTTCTTTAATTCTTTGAACAACTAACAATACAACATGGAAGCTTGCTCACCTGTAAGTTTTAACAGCTTTCATTTAGTCGCTTTCATATATATATATATATATATATATATATATATATATATAACTGTATTGTGGGAAGCTGCTCCTCTGTAAGTCTTCTTTCACCCCCTTTTAAATACTTGTCATATATCAACTGTATATATACTACTATAGTTATTTAGAGTTTTCCCCGGCAACTAGGTCTAGAACTAGGTAAAGCCATGTTGGTCACTCTTTAAATACAGTCAAAACGAGATCCCCATAGGATTTCCAGATACAGTCTTGCCTTCTCTTGGGCTTAAACAATATGGAATAAAGAGAAAGGGAGTATTCTTCGTGAACCTTTTCTCAGGCTGTCATTATTAGAAATTGTCAAAGAAATTCTACTCCCCAGAGTTGATATATTCTCGGTGAATAGCATCTCTTGAGTTTATTCAAACCTCAGAACTTTCACTAAATGATCTATTCTCGGTGAATAACATTTCTTGAACTTTTCTTGGTTTGAGACCCACAGGCTTCCTAAAAGCATCCCCGCCTCCTCTTGGGCTTTGTACAAGGACCCTCCGGCTTCTTAGAAGTTCTCATGCCTTCTCTTGGGCTTAATACAAGGACCCTAAAGACCTCTTAAAGGTATAAGACAGAACTTAGTCATCCTTTGCTAGAGTGGTCTTTCCAGTGTCAAATCTCAGACCAGTTTGGGGTTGATTCTCATCCCTTAAAACAGCTGCCTCCTCTTGGGCATCATACAAAAGATAAAACTCCACAGCATCAGTAGACTCGGACAGTCTAAATCTCCTCTTGAGTCTCAAAGACATTCTCAAGTTCCCTACCAACATAGGAAGAAAACTGATCATCCGATCAATTCCCAACTGAGTTAAGACTCAGTCTCTCTCCTATAAGTTGCACAGCCGGGATCAGTTTATCATTAGTGTAACACTATCCCAAATCAGAACCTCAAGCCATCTGATACCTCAACTCTTCTGGAACCCTCAACAAGATTTGCTTCCCCACTTGGACCTATTTAGCGATCTCAATTATCCCCAGCAGAAAGATAGCCTCCTCTTAGGCTTTGTATAATGACCTTTCCTCAGCACAGTTAGATTCCTCTTGGGCTTTGTGCAATGATTCTCCCTAGTAGAGCTAACCTTTTCAGACTCTCTTGTTGAGTCATTCCCTTTTCAGACTCTCTTGTTGAGTCAATCACCTTTCAGACTCTCTTGTTGAGTCAATCAACTTTTCAGACTCTCTTGTTGAGTCAATCACCTTTTAGCACTCTCTTGTTGAGTCAACCCTTTTAGCCTCAATCTTGGGCTTTGTACAAGACAGATAAAGTCACTCTCTTGTTGATTCAATCTTTTCCAGCCACCTCGTAGGCCTGGTATAAGGGTTTCCCCTAGCAGAATTCAGATTCCTCTTAGGTATGATGATTTCTCCAGCTTGTTCAGCCACAATCATGGGCTTCGTACAGGACAGATAAAAGCACTCTCTTGTTGAGTCAAAACCTTTTTGCCTCAATCATGGGCTTTATACAAGACATAAATCTTCATCTCTTAAACTGGGGACATATATCTTCCTCAGCAGAGTCATTTCCTCCCAGCCTTCATTTAGGCTTTGAGGAATGATTTCCCAAGCAGAGTCAAACTCATTGCAGCCACAATCTTGGGCTTTGTACAAGACACATAAAAATATCCTCACCAGAGTCAGGTAAATTTCCCATTTCAGCCTCAATCTTGGGCTTTGTACAAGACACATACAAACCTCCCCGGCGGAGTCAAAATCCCTTTTTAGCCTCAATCTTGGGCTTTATACAAGACAGATAGAACATTTTCCCTGGAAAAGTCAAACTTATAGCCTCCTCTTAGGCTTTGTATAATGATATCCCCAAAGAGTCTGTCTCTTTTTTGCCTCAATCTCGGGCTTCGTACAAGACATAAAACACTCTCTTATTAAGTCTATCTTTTCCAGCCTCCTCTTAGGCTTTGTATAAGGACTCCCCCAGTGAATTTAATCAACCTCTTAGCTTCAACCTTGAGCTTTGATCAAGGCACACAAAAATCAACAAATCCCCTTAGAGGAAGTCTAATCCCTCTTTAGAGATAACACGTTCTCTCTCAATCAAACCTTTTAGCTTCAATCTTAGGCTTTGAACAAGACACAAATAAACCTTTTTAGCTTCAATCTTGGGCTTTGAACAAGACACCAAAACATCATTTTCCTCCCTTAGAATAGGAGGAACTACGATTGCTCTGATTTCCCTGTTTCGTTTAAACGGGAATACGTAGGCATAAGATTGTGAAATCTTAGCGAGCATACTAAATAAAAACTCTAGGTCCAGTGCCTTCATACCAATCAAAAACTTAGGTCCAGTATCTTACCAAAAACACCCTAACATCAACAAAAACTCACTCACTCACTCATATTTCCCAAGAAACTTTCCCAACCCATTAACGGATAAGCACCATCAAGTACAAAGCGAAACCTAAAGCTAATATCCTTTGGATAACCACATATAGGATGGGTAATTGACAACTCCCCATTGTATAACCTGACCCCTAACCCCCCAATCTCTTTTAAAGCGTTTGTTCAGTTAAACATTCGCGTGCAAGGTTAGTTTTAGATAGCTTCCCTTTCCCTTCCAGCTTCACGGGATAAGTAAGAAATCAGAAAGTAGCACCCCTCCTACCTTTGCGGTGAGGAAAAACTAGCGATAAGGTGGTCGCGTCACCGACAAAAATCGCTCACTATAGATATGGCCTTGCAAAGTTGGTACCCTAGCCACTTTGTTCCATAACTTAGAAAAATTCTAAGTTTTTTATGGTTACCCCTTGAACAAGTTAACTCATTTTCTTTGATTTTTCTTGATGAATGATGATCCAAATCACATAATAACATGGTTTTAGGGTTAAGGAACCTTGGTTAACCAAAAATACAAAAAGTCAAACTTGGATTTTTGTACAGTTGACTTTTTCATCAGATGAAATTTTGACTTTGTGATTCTTTTGTGAAATCAATCCTTGGGCTTAATTAAACTTCATGGATTGCCTCAAAGGGTATTTAGGAATGTCTTGGACCCTCCCAAGGTTTGAGATCAAGGGTAGGTCAATAGTCAAGGATATGGTTGACTTTTTCCATCAGAAACCCTAATTTGTGATTAGATGGTTTTGAGTTCTTGTGCTTATGATTTGAGCTCTTTGAGTCAATCAAATCTTGTAAATATGTCAATATGATGTATTTGAGGTCTTTGAAGTTCATTTTGAAGCTTCAAGCTGTAACGCCCCGATTTGTTTAATTGTATTTATTTATTTCATTTATGTGAATTTTGTGAAATGTGTGAATTTATTGTATTTTACCTGCTAATTGAGCTAATTGGTTAATTTCTCTGATAGATAAAATATTTGTATTAAATTATTATTTCTTTTCAACTCTTATTTCCCGAAATATATTTCATCGGTATGTTTATGTTTTATCGCGTTTTAAGAGCGTTTGCGAGATATTTGAGTGTAGGGGTATTTTGGTCTTTTAAGGGTTAGATATTTGTCAGTATTAGAAAGAAAGAAAAAGAAAAGAGAGAAAAGAAAGGAAGAGAAAGAAAAGGAGAAGAAAGAAAAGAGAGAAGAGGAAAAAGAGGAGAAAGAGGAAAACTCGGGGAAAGCTCCGTTTCAAGCACGATTAATCGGGTAAGGGTGAGAAGTTTCAATTATATCTTGCTTGTATATGTATATGTGTTGTTTGTGTATATGTTGTGGGTGTTTTTACAATGTTTTCCTTGTTGATAAATTGATGAATAATTGATAGAAATCGATATAAATTGCGTTGTATGATTACACTGTGTTTAGGAACAATTGCTGGTACTTGTTTTGCTGTTAAAAATGGATTTGGGGATGAAAACTGGGATTTTGGGGGGAAAATTCGCAGAAAAGTTTATGCAGGAAAAATTCTGGTTTTCCACTGCCCATACGAGTATCACTCAGGGAAATACGCGTATTGGTCAAGGCAATACGCGTATGGTAATGAAGGAATAAGGGAAATATGCGTATTGGGTTGGGCAATACGCGTATGGCAATGAAGGAATGTGTGGAATACGCGTATGGGAGTGGGCAGTACGCGTTTGGAGTGAGGCAATACGCGTATTGGATTTTTAATGGACTTTTTGAGGAAAAATCAGTCTCTGCCCATACGCGTATCACTTTGGGCAATACGCGTATGGATGGGCGAGTGAGCAAGGCAATACGCGTATAGCTCAGGACAATACGTGTATGGCCAGCAAGGGTGCAGAATGTTGTCTTTTCGCGATTACTTTTCTTGTTAAGTCCGTAACTTTTGACCCGTTTATCCGTTTTGAACGTTTTTTATATCGTTGGAAAGCTAATGAAATGTTCTTTCTTATTAAAATGATTTTGAGATTGTTGGCCAATTTAATTATGTTAGGAATTTGGAATAGTGTCGTTTTGTCGACTTTTACCGCATCAATTGATGTGTATCATGCAATGTACTATTGATATGGATATTGTATGACTTGTGTGATGTTATATGATGTGAATGCATGTGATGACATGTTGTGATGATGGTTTGTGGCCTAAGGGCAAGTAAATGCAAGGTGTTGTGTTTGGTTGTAAAATGCATGATTATGGTTGCATATCAGTGTGAAGATGCATTTGATTGTCATGAGTCCTTGTATGCCAAGCATCATGATATGCATCTTGTCCGATCGTGTGCCCATGTGGGGTGTGAGCGATCCATAAACGTCGTGCGCCCATGTGGGGTGTGAGCGATGATTATAGACGATCGTGTGCCCATGTGGGGTGTGAGCAATCGGGTCGTGTGCCCGTGTGGGGTGTGAGCGATCCATAAACGTCGTGTGCCCATGTGGGGTGTGAGCGACCGGGAACATCGTATGCCCGACGGGGAGTTACAGTGATGTAACGAGCGATGATTCCAGCAGAGTTCTTGAGTGAACTAGTGATGAGATTGATGGATGGATGGTACCGCATATGCATTGCATAGAGTTATTGTGTCGGTCTCTGTGCATTTTCATAAATCATGAATGGATTGATTATGTGTGAGAAATTGTGATATGCATTTGTGTGATATGCATTGGTGTTAAATGGATTGTGCATGATTGATATGTATTTGTGAATGAAGTAATTATGTGTTGAGTTTATGATTGGATTGGTGAATTGATATGCATTCATGTTAAATGCATTGGTTATGAATGATATGTTTTGTGCATAGACATATGTATTGGGTGTGAACATGCGGTTATGTGGGGATAATTGATATATGCTATATGTTATGGTGATGAGGTGGTGTGGTTCCATATGTCATAATTGTGGTTGGATTATGTATGATATATTTTGTATTTGTGGAATGCTTTATGTGTTAGTATATGATGGCTTGGGTGAGATGACTTATACTTGTGTTTGAATGTGTGTTTGCATATTATTATGTAATCTGGATTTAGTTGTTATTTCTCACCCTTCTGCTGTGGTTTATTGCTCTATGAGGAAATTGCAGATTAGTGTCTTGGAGGCTTTTGAGAAGTTTAGTTCTCCATTCTTTTGTTGGTCTGTCTGCTCTGATACGTAGCACGGGAGTCGGGGAAACGCTTTTGTGATATATATGTATACGTTTGTTGAATATATTTTGTATTACCTTTGTATGAATATTTTGATGTTATAAAACAATTTATTTTGTAAAACAAGTCGGTTATGGATCTTTCCGCTTTATTCCTTAATTGACCCTTCCTTTTATTGGAAAAAGTTCCCCTACAGGTTTATTCCATTTTGTGTTATGTATCAAATTATATGAGCAGGGATTGTGTTTTCGTTCTTTAAATGTGGCATCCTTGTTTCTGTCTAAGAAATAAATTTTTATTTACTCTGATTTATTTATGTATTATTTATTCACGATGGGAATTGGGGTGTTACATTAGTGGTATTAGAGTAGGTCGGTCCGTCCGGCCAAGTTGTTGAGTTAGTTGGTGTGACAGTTGTATACTGTCGTTGTTGTTTGTCCCTTAGTACGTGATATATGTGTGAGCCACTGTCCGTGCTTTCTGGTTTTCTAATCCTTTGTCTTTAGGAGTTAGAATGAGATAAGTGGGGGAGAAGCTGGTACTTCTCCATGTTGCTTCAGGTGTTGAGCGCTGGCTCAGTGTGTTGTGAATTGCAAGGTTGTAAGTGTTGTTTGGACAGTGTGGTTCCCGGTTCTAGAAGGGATGCGGAGGTAAGGCTTATGTCAACTAAGGATTTGTGCCTGAGGTAGTTTTGTGCACAGGATGTAAGGAATGCTATTATAGGTTGGTAAAGACAGTTTACGCCCCATCATGATTGTCGGTTGTCTATTGACAAATTGAGGAACTGATCACCCTTAATATCTTGTTGATAGCAGACGGGAATTATGTTGGATGGAATGGACGTGTCTTTCCGGCTTTGATAGCGTGTGCAATGAATTGTTTGGAATTAAGAAAATGATTACGGATTGTTTTGTTGAGTCAAGGAAGATTCTAATATCATAAGATGAGGCGGATTAGAGGTTTTGGTATGTTGGTTAAGTTGGAAATCCATTGAGAGAGAACGATTGGGTATCATTAATGGTTGTTCTCAGAGAGTAGAAAGTGAACTTAAATTGGACGAAGGTGAATAGTTGAGGTGTATATTTGCTAAGTAAGTAGAAAGCTCTTAGGAGATGGGACTAAGATGTTGGTCTTGGTTGTGATGGTAGTGTTCAGGAAATTTGCAGGAAGGTCACAGTGATAGGCCGTCAGTGGTGCATGGTTTCAGATGTGTTTTTGGATGAAACTTTAGTGTGTCAACTTGAAGAGGTCCAACAGGGTTGGTAAGGAAAAGGATGATAGCATGAGGTTGCGTGTTAACTAGTCAGTAGTATGGAAACTTGCGGTTGTGTTCTGGATAACTTGAGTTTTAAATTGTGACGAGTCGCAAGCGATTTGAAATCCCTTGATGGTATAGAGACTATGGAAATCTTGAGAAAACCCTTAGGTGTGGATGTAATATTTGAGAGTTCTTTTTAGTTGGTGGTTACTATATGTTGGGATTTATGGAATTTGGATTGTTAAGAGAAGAAATTGTGTATGGATTACTAACAGTTGAATAAGGTAACGATGGAGAGCAAGTGTCCACTTTCATGAACAGATGACTGGAATGATTTAGTTGAGTTTGAGTGGAGTTGCAAGTGTATGGAATGTTTGATAAGAGTGGTGAATTGTGTGAGTTGAGGCTTTGATCGATTTAATATGACTGGTTATGTTTGTTATCATCGGGATAGGCTTTAATTTACTGGGTTAAGCTTGTATGTGAGTAACCAGTTACCCAGTGGGAAGTATGGCAAAGGCTTTAAGAATTTATATCTTTTGGATTTTGGTTGGGAATTACAGCGTACAGTGATGTTATTTGGTGTTAGTAATGCGTCTGTAATGTTGTGGAGCAGAGGAATCGTATCTTCCATATTTATTTGGATAAGTTCGTAATGGCTTTGATTGAGGGTATTCGGATCTGTTATAAACTCAGGGGAAGAACAGGTAGAGTGTTTGAGAATGGAATTACAAGTATTGAAAAGAGACGAAGTTTTATGCCAAGTTATTCAAGTGAGAATTTTGTTTTGAAAAAGGTTAGTTTTCTTGGATATGTTATTGTAGATGAGAGTATGGTTATGGATCCATCAGAAATAGATGCAGTTCTACGTTGAGGGACTCCAAAGTCGGTTAAAGTGCTTAGAAAGCTTTTTGGACTTTAGTTGGTTATTACCGCTGGTTATTAGAGACTTTGCTAAGTTCGTACTTCGGTTATCTCAGTTGACTCGCAAAGGGTGAGTCGTTTGTTTTGGAGGTTCGTTGTGAGTAAGTTTGGTGAGCTGAAGTAGAAGTTGTCTATGGCTTTAGTTTTGATTCTGTGTAATCCTGATAAATTGTTTGTGAGGATATTGGGATGCGTTTATGATGAGTGTAGCTAGTGTGCTAATGCAAGAGGGTAAAGTCATTTTTATGCTTTACGATAATTGAGGATTCATGGGTTTAAGAGGGCTGTGGTTACTTTTGTGTTGAGAATCTGGAGGTATTATTTTGAGGGTTTTAGGTGCCAGGTGTTTGGATGGAGAAAATGATGGTTTTGGATGAGTAACAGCACTGCTGAAATTATGAGTTTTCCATGGTTCGCCTAGCGAACATGACAGTTTGTGCAGTTTTGTTTCCTTCATAACTTTTGATTTGTAACTCGGATTAAGGCAAGGTCGGATGGTTGGAATTCCTAATTGGTTATGACCTTGGCTCGAATTATCCTATTGGTAAAGTTGATGTCGTGCCTGATGAGTTAAGTCGGAAAAATCTTTGCATATGTCTGCTTTGATGGTTAAAGAGTGGGAACTTTTGGGAGAATTTAGAGATTTGGGTTGGTGTGTGAATTGACATCTGATAGTGTGAGGTTGGGTATATTAAAAGTGAATAGTGATTTTTGGTGAATATGAGAAAGAGTTAGACTTTGGACGTGAAATTGATAGTTTTGATGGTTACGAGTAATCAGAGTGTGCAACGGAAGCGTGAGGTGGCATGATTCGTATATGTAGGTATGACTTGTAAGAGTTCATAGGTTGAACATTGGAAACATGTAGGAATGATGAGACCATTGGACGTTTCAGAATGGAAGTGTTAGGTGAAAGGTTTAAATATTATTCATGGGCTACTATATAGATGGATGTCTTGGTTGTATGTTTAATTGGTGAATCGTAGCATTGTTGTAACATTGTTGGGTGACAAGGATGTGGGTTTTGTGGTTGTGTAGAGGTTGTTGAAACGTTGTTGTGTCGTGAAACCTTGTGTTCTTGTTTGTAGTGTTACCTAGGGTGAGGGTAACGATCTTGTTGTGTTTCGGTTCAAGAGTGAACCTGTGTGTTCGTAACTTGGGTATTCTTTGAGGTTTGAGTTGGTTGTCAAGTGCATTGTATGGGCTTTGCATCTTGTCGTTGTGGTTGTCGTCGTGTCGTGTTGTTGTAGTAGTTGTTGTTAGCGGGGTGGTTTGTCAGTTTGTGTTATTCGGGGGGTGCCTCTCGTTGGCATGTTAGTTGTTGGTGGGTGGCGTGAGTAGTGTCCGGAGTTGTTCGTCTCAGTATATTTTCAAGGACGAAAATGTCTAAGTGGGGGAGAATTGTAACGCCCCGATTTGTTTAATTGTATTTATTTATTTCATTTATGTGAATTTTGTGAAATGTGTGAATTTATTGTATTTTACTTGCTAATTGAGCTAATTGGTTAATTTCTCTGATAGATAAAATATTTGTATTAAATTATTATTTCTTTTCAACTCTTATTTCCCGAAATATATTTCATCGGTATGTTTATGTTTTATCACGTTTTCAGAGCGTTTGCGAGATATTTGAGTGTAGGGGTATTTTGGTCTTTTAGGGGTTAGATATTTGTTAGTATTAGAAAGAAAGAAAAAGAAAAGAGAGAAAAGAAAGGAAGAGAAAGAAAAGGAGAAGAAAGAAAAGAGAGAAGAGGAAAAAGAGGAGAAAAAGGAAAACTCGGGGAAAGCTCCGTTTCAAGCACGATTAATCGGGTAAGGGTGAGAAGTTTCAATTATATCTTGCTTGTATATGTATATGTGTTGTTTGTGTATATGTTGTGGGTGTTTTTACAATGTTTTCCTTGTTGATAAATTGATGAATAATTGATAGAAATCGATATAAATCGCGTTGTATGATTACACTGTGTTTAGGAACAATTGCTGGTACTTGTTTTGCTGTTTAAAATGGATTTGGGGATGAAAAATGGGATTTTTGGGGGAAAATTCGCAGAAAAATTTATGCAGGAAAAGTTCTGGTTTTCCACTGCCCATACGCATATCACTCAGGGCAATACGCGTATTGGTCAAGGCAATACGTGTATGGCAATTAAGGAATAAGGGCAATACGCGTATTGGGTTGGGCAATACGCGTATGGCAAGGAAGGAATGTGTGGAATACACGTATGGGAGTGGGCAATACGCGTATGGAGTGAGGCAATACGCGTATTGGATTTTTAATAGACTTTTTGGGGAAAAATCAGTCTCTGCCCATACGCGTATCACTTTGGGCAATACGCGTATGGATGGGCGAGTGAGCAAGGCAATACGCGTATGGCTCAGGGCAATACGCGTATGGCCAGCAAGGGTGCAAAATGTTGTCTTTTCACGATTACTTTTCTTGTTAAGTCCATAACTTTTGACCCGTTTATCCGTTTTAACGTTCTTTATATCGTTGGAAAGCTAATGAAATGTTCTTTCTTATTAAAATGATTTCGTGATTGTTGGCCGATTTAATTATGTTGGGAATTTGGAATAGTGTCGTTTTGTCGACTTTTACCGTATCAATTGATGTGTATCATGCAATGTGCTTTTGATATGGATATTGTATGACTTGTGTGATGTTATATGATGTGAATGCATGTGATGACATGTTGTGATGATGGTTTGTGGCCTAAGGGCAAGTACATGCAAGGTGTTGTGTTTGGTTGTAAAATGCATGATTATGGTTGCATATCAGTGTGAAGATGCATTTGATTCTCATGAGTCCTTGTATGCCAAGCATCATGATATGCATCTTGTCTGATCGTGTGCCCATGTGGGGTGTGAGCGATCGGATCGTGTGCCCATGTGGGGTGTGAGCGATCCATAAACGTCGTGTGCCCATGTGGGGTGTGAGCGACAGATTGGTTCTAGAGGGAATCCGTTATAACGTCGTGTGCCCATGTGGGGTGTGAGCGATGATTATAGACGATCGTGTGCCCATGTGGGGTGTGAGCGATCGGATCGTGTGCCCGTATGGGGTATGAGCGATCCATAAACGTCGTGTGCCCGTGTGGGGTGTGAACGACGGGGAACATCGTATGCCCGACGGGGAGTTACAGTGATGTAACGAGCGATGATTCCAGCAGAGTTCCTGAGTGAACTAGTGATGAGATTGATGGATGGATGGTACCGCATATGCATTGCATAGAGTCATTGTGTCGGTCTCTGTACATTTGCATAAATTATGAATGGATTAATTATGTGTGAGAAATTGTGATATGCATTTGTGTGATATGCATTGGTGTAAAATGGATTGTGCATGATTGATATGTATTTGTGAATAGAGTGATTATGTGTTGAGTTTGTGATTGGATTGGTGAATTGATATGCATTCATGTTAAATGCATTGGTTATGAATGATATGTTTTGTGCATAGACATATGTATTGGGTGTGAACATGCGGTTATGTGGGGATAATTGATATATGTTATATGTTGTGGTGATGAGGTGGTGTGGTTCCATATGTCATAATTGTGGTTGGATTATGTATGATATATTTTGTATTTGTGGCATGCTTTATGTGTTAGTATATGATGGCTTGGGTGAGATGACTTATACTTGTGTTTGAATGTGGGTTTGCATATTATTATGCAATCTGGATTTAGTTGTTATTTCTCACCCTTCTGCTGTGGTTTATTGCTCTATGAGGCAATTGCAGATTAGTGTCTTGGAGGCTTTTGAGAAGTTTAGTTCTCCATTCTTTTGTTGGTCTGTCTGCTCTGATACGTAGCACGGGAGTTGGGGAAACGCTTTTGTGATATATATGTATACGTTTGTTGAATATATTTTGTATTACCTTTGTATGAATATTTTGATGTTATAAAACAATTTATCTTGTAAAACAAGTCGGTTATGGATCTTTCCGCTTTATTCCATAATTGACCCTTCCTTTTATTGGAAAAAGTTCCCCTACAGGTTTATTCCATTTTGTGTTATGTATCAAATTATATGAGCAGGGATTGTGTTTTCGTTCTTTAAATGTGGCATCCTTGTTTCTGTCTAAGAAATAAATTTTTATTTACTCTGATTTATTTATGTATTATTTATTCGCGATGGGAATTGGGGTGTTACAGCCATGCCTCACTTCACAAGTTGACTCAAGGGTTGAATTAGGTCAAATACCTAATTCCTGATTTTTTGATAGATGGACCTTCAAGGTGATTTTGCCATTGTGGGAAGGCTCTTGAGATCCTTTTGAGCTTATAGGACCATACATTGAGGTATTGGCTCATGCCTAGAAGAAAATTTTCATCTGGAGGCCTCATTCGACCAAAACCCTAATTTGATGACACAGGCGATCTTGAGGCTTGATTCATTTGGTATATTGCAACTTTGTGCTTAATTCTTGATGTGGGTGACCTCTTGATCCTTCATGGGTGTTTGAGAGGTTAGACAAGTTGAAGATCATGTCATTTCTTGTTTGATCCTTTGTCTAAATACTATGGGAGGGGTCAAAACCCTAATCTTTGATTGTAGTGAATGATCAACCATCTTTGAGGAGATTGATGAGGCATGATGGTTCATCCATATTGTGATGATCATTTACATAATGATGGGAAATCTTGGTGGTCAAAATTTGGGGTATGACACATGTCATCGACATACACTTCAATCTCTTTATGCATCATGTCGTGAAACAGAGTTGTCATGGCCCTTTCATAGGTTGCCCCTGTGTTCTTTAGACCGAATGACATTACCTTGTAACAAAAGGTGCCCCATGGGGTGATGAATAAAGTTTTCTCCATATCTCCTGGCGCCATTTTGATTTGATTATAGCCCGAGAATCCATCCATGAAGGAGAAGACTTTGAATTTTGCTGTGCTGTCTACCAACATGTCAATGTGTGGTAGGGGAAAGTCATCTTTTGGACTTGCTTTGTTTAAATCCCTGTAGTCTACACACATTCTGACTTTTTCGTCCTTTTTCGAAACTGGGACTATGTTAGCTAACCATTTAGGATATTCTAAGGTGGCGAGGAAACCTGCGTCGATCTGCTTCTGCACTTCCTCCTTAATTTTGATAGCCATATCCGGATGAGTCCTTCTCAGTCTTTATTTTACTGGCGGACATTCTGATTTCAGTGGCAAGTGATGTTCCACCATGCTGGTATCCAACCATGGCATGTCCTGGTAGGGCCAAGCAAACACATCGGGAAACTCTTTGAGAAGTTTTATTAAGCCTTCTCTGACAGTTAGATTGAGCAGTGCCCCAGTCTTAACTTCTATCTTTTCTTCTTCCGAACCTAAATTGATTGTTTCCAACGGCTCTTTGTGAGGCTCAATAGACCTCTCCTCTTGTCTGAGTAGTCGGGAGATCTCTTCAGGAATTTCTTCATCCTCTTCTTCTTCAGCTTCAAATACCAGGAATTCAAAGTTGGTAGAAGGCATTGGATCGTATATTTCAATGGGGTTTAAAACAAGCAATCTGCATGACATGATGATTTGTTTTTTAGCCAAGACAGAGAGAATGCAAGAGTGTGTGTAGTGTATTTTCTGAAAAATGCTTGTTTTTTTTATTTTGGGTTGTTTTTAGGATTACCAT
Source organism: Lathyrus tuberosus (assembly GCA_022829125.1). Lineage (NCBI taxonomy): Eukaryota > Viridiplantae > Streptophyta > Magnoliopsida > Fabales > Fabaceae > Lathyrus > Lathyrus tuberosus. The sequence continues at coordinate 2,209,379 of JALAZF010000390.1, forward strand.
TTTTTGAAAAACGAAAAGTGAAAACAGCAATAAATGCGGGAATGATAGAATGACATTATTTATTCATGATTTGTCGATTCTTGAAACACAACCCTATAAAACAAAACTCTGTCACTTTGGGATAAGCAAAGAGGGACATTTACAGAAAGGCGAGCCATATAAAAACATCCATTTCACCCAGGCAAGGTGAAAGGTTAAACAAAGATGGTAATTACTTCGATTTATGGACGACTTTCGAGTCATCTACTACAACCCAATGGCGACAAAATCCTCTGTGAATCACAAAGTATGGTACTTTCCTTCTTGGTTTGTCTTCAGAAATGGCACTGATTTCTGGCGGAGTAGGATCATTGGAGTCTTTTTCCCATGTAGAGTTGTCATAGGAGAACTCTTCTATCGCATCTTTCATAGTGTTTTCACTCTCAAGGGGATCTCCCAGCCTGTTGGTTGGATGTCCTTAAGCCTGATACGAGAGCTTTCGGGAGCAGTGTATTTGACTAGGAAGTCGTACTTGCCGCTTGGCTATCCCAAGGTGTCCCATGTTTCTGTGGGAATGGATGAGTCATCTTCCTCAATGACGTTGATTTCAGGAATTGCGTAGTTAATGAACTCTCATCCTGCGATCCTTACGAATTCATCACCGTGGTGTTGGACATCTTCGGAATGTCCTGAGTAATGATTCCATGACTCTGTGAGGACATGGGTATTCTTTTCGAGATTACTCAGTTGACAGGCATTATCAGGCTGACTCTTTTCCCCCGAGTCTTCCGTGTATGGCTTCCAGATAGGCAAGTCATACAGGGGATTATAATAATCATAGTTAAAGTTGTCTTTCATTAGATTGTCTTCCTCTAATGAATTGGGTGGAGCGTGACATACTTCAAGATCACAATCACCATAGATCATCCTGACGTCTAATCTCGGTATATATCTTGGGCTCTACTTGGGAAAATAAAATGGCGTGTGCGCCTTTCCCTGAGATATATAACCGTCATGGTTAAGGTAAGATTTCCACTCTTCATCTGTATCAGAGAAATCATTCCCGTCGATGATGTGTACTTCTTGAGGTACTGGGCGGAGGAAGCCTCCACTGTGGAAGAAATCCTGAATGGGACGAAAACTTTCGTACTTCTTTGTAGTCTAGGCACAGGCCGGAGAGAAACCAAAACCTTTTCTTGTTTTGTTATCAGTAGGAGTTACTATCTGTCCTCATCCTTTTATATCATTACTCATGATTACTTTAATAGCGTCTTTGTATGAGGAAATCGACGTCCCTCTTTCTTGGTGATTCTCATTACTCACCGAGAGTGCTTGGAACTGAGTTCCAACAACCTCCTCTAGTTCTACACAAGAGAATGATTATAAGTTGCTCACGATTAAGGCTTGCTCTCCACATACTATGACTAATTTGTCATTCTTGACAAACTTCAGCTTCTGGTGAAGTGTCGAAGTGACTGCCCCAACTTCGTGTATCCAAGGTCTTCCTAATAAACAACTGTATGCTGCCTGGATGTCCATGACCTGGAAAGTGACTTGGAAATTGTGAGGACCGATGGTTATGGGAAGATCGACTTCGCCGATAACTATTTTTCTAGATCCGTCAAAGGCTTTGACGATAATCTCACGGCCTCTCATCGGAGCTCCTTCAAATGATAGTCGTACCAGAGTTGATTTTGGCATAACATTCAAAGATGATCCCGTGTCCACCAGTACGCTGGCTAAAGCATCATCTTGGCTGTTGATTGTAATATTGAGTGCCATATTATGGTTCTTGCCTTCCTCCGACAGTTCTTCATCACTAAATCCCAAGTTGTTACAGGAAGTGATGTTGGAGATGATGCTGTCAAATTGTCCTACCATCACATATAGTTCCACAAAGGCTTGTTTTCAGACCCTCTGTAGAGCTTCCCTGTGAGCTTCTGAACTAAGCAGGAGAGATAGTACAGAGATTTGAGATGGAGTTTGCAACAATTGGTCCACAAATTTGTACTCGTTTTTCTGGATGAGCTTCAGCATCTCATCGTTGTTCTTTACAGGTTCTGGATTACTGGATTGACCAAATTTTTGGTTGGGAACTTCTGTTTGAGGTTCCTTTTCTTTGGTCGGTTCTCCAACTCCTCTGTTGAAGATCTGACTGCTCCGGGTAACTCGACTGATGTCGGCAATGTTTACACTAGAGGGTAATGGAGTTTCCTTTCCATTTTCTATGGTGTAGCGTGCGATTTTTGTCAGTGACGCGACCACTTTATCGCAAATGGGTTCCTCCTCACCGCAATGGTAGGAATGGAGTGCTACTTTCTGATTTCTTATTTATCCCGTGAAGCTGGAAGGGAAAGGGAAGCTATCTAAAACTAACCTTGCACGCGAGTGTTTAACTGAACAGATGCTTAAAGAGATTCGGGGATTTCGGGGTCAGGTTATACAATGGGGAGTTCTCAGTTACCCATCCTATATGTGGTTATCCACAGATTGCAGCAATAGGTTCTGTTTTTATACTTGATGGTGTTTATCTGTCGTGGGTTGGGAAAGTTTCTTCTTTGGGAGATATGAGAGAGAGAATCTTTGATGATTTTGGTGAGGAACTGGACCTCAAATTTGATCGGTGTGAAGGTACCGGACCTAGAGTTTTTGATTGGTATGCTCGCTAAGATTTTGCAATCTTATCCCTACGTATTCCCGTTTAAAGAAATAGGGAAATCAGAGCAATCGTAGTTCCTCCTATTCTATGGGAGGAAATTTGTTTTGGTGTCTTGTTCAAAGCCCAAGATTGAAGCTAGATGAGTATTTATGTCTTGTTCAAAGCCCAATATTAAAGCTAAAAGGTTTGACTGAGAGAGAATTTGTCATCTCTAAAGAGAGACATCTCGTCTGTTTATCACAACTGTTGGGTGACTGTTTATAAAGGAGGATTACTTTAACTGGGATATGTGAATCCAACAATGCCATAATTTCCTTTATGGGGGATTTGTCCTGAAGGAGAAAACTTTAACTCAATGTTGAGCAATGCCATTTTTCCTTAGGAATTTTTCATGCTAAGAGAGGGACAGTGGCATGGATGTAAATAAGCCAGAGGCTTGCCACTTACAACAATTAGATGAAAGATGGAGTTTTACCAAGATACGAGATGGACTGCAGCTTGGATATTTGAATCAAAATGTGTGCCACTTACAGCGGTTATCTGGGATTAGGGTTTGTTTTGAATGCCTGTTTTAATGTGTGATATCATGAGAAATGTCTTCCTACATTGAGATTTTGATTTCCTCTTAGGGGGATGTTGATTTTTGTGTGCCTTGATCAAAGCCCAAGGTTGAAGCTAAGAGATTGATTGACTCCACTGGGGAAGTCCTTATACAAAGCCTAAGAGGAGGCGGGAAAAGACTGACTCAACAAGAGAGTATTTATCTGTCTTGTACAAAGCCTAAGATTGAGGCTAAAAAGAGACTGACTCTTTGGGGGGATATCATTATACAAAGCCTAAGAGGAGGCTAAAAGTTGACTTTTCTGGGGGAATATTTTGTCTGTCTTGTACAAAGCCCAAGATGGAGGCTAAAAAGGATTTTGACTCTACGGGTGAGAGGTTTTATCTGTCTTGTACAAAGCCTAAGATTGAGGCTAAAAGAAGATTGACTCTGCTGGAGAGATTTATACGGTGTCTTGTACAAAGCCCAAGATTGAGGCTGAAATGAGACTGACTCAACAAGAGAGTGTTTTATTTGGTGTCTTGTACAAAGCCCAAAATTGAGGCTGAAAAGAGATTGACTCTGTCGAGGATATTTTAGGTGTCTTGTACAAAGCCCAAGATTGAGGCTGACCTTATCGGGGAAAATCATTATACAAAGCCTAAGAGGAGGCTGAAAAGAAAATTGATTCTGCTTAGGGATATTATTTCTCAAAGCCCAAAAGAAGGCTGAGAGAAATTGACTTCACTGAGGAAATATTTATCCAGAGCTTTGAGAGAAGGTTATGAAGATTTTGACTTTGTGGAGAAAGTTTATATAGGTCTTGTATAAAGCCCAAGATTGAGGCTAAAAGGATGACTCAACGAGAGAGTGTTTTTGTACCATTTGACTCAATAAGAGAGTATAGAGAGGTGATTGACTCAACAAGAGAGTACTTTGAAAGGTGATTGACTCAACAAGAGAGTCCTTTTGAAGCTAACTCACCTGGGGAAAATCATTATACAAAGCCTAAGAGGAGGCTGAAAAAAGGTCGACTCAACAAGAGAGTGCCTTAAGAAAGCAGATGGACTCAATAAAAAATGGTATTGTTGGGACTAATTCTGCTGAGGAAAATCATTATACAAAGCCTAAGAGAAGGCTAGCTTCTGCTGAGGATTATTGAAATCCAGAGGCAGGTCCAAGTCGGGGGATCAATTCTTGCTGAGGGTTTACAGAAGAGTTGAGGTATCAGATGCTTTGAGGTTCTGATTTGGGATAGTGTTATACTGATGATAAGTTGACCCTGGCTGGGGAAATTTTAGGATAAAAGACAGAGTTTTAGATCCTGTGAGGGTTTTAACTCTACTAGAGATTGGTTAAATGACCAGGGTTTTTCCTATGATTGTAGGGAATTTGAGAATGTCTTTGAGACCCAAGAGGGGATTAGACAGTCCAAGTCTACAGGTATGGAAGAGTTTATCTTTGTATGATGCCCAAGAGGAGGCAAGTATTTTAAGGGATAAGAATCAATCCTAAATTGTGACAAGGTTTTGACTCTTTGGAAAGACTGCTCTAACAAAGGATGACTAAGTTCTGTCTTATACCTTTAAGAGGTCTTCAGAGTCCTTGTATTAAGCCCAAGAGAAGGTATGAGAACTTCTAAGAAGCCGGAGGGTCCTTGTACAAAGCCCAAGAGGAGGCGGGGATGTTTTTAGGAAGCCTGTGGGTCCAAACTTAAGAAAAGTTCAAGAAAAGTTTCACCGAGAATAATCTTTTCTTTAGTGAACAGTTCTAGGGTTTGAAAAAATTCAAGAGAGGTTTCACCGGGAATTAATCCTCCCTGGGGAATGAACTTCTTTGACAATTTCTAATAGTGACAGTCTGAGAAAAGGTTCACCGAGAATAATGCATTTCTCTTTGTTCCATATTGTTTAAGCCCAAGAGAAGGCAAGACTGTATCTGGAATTCCTATGGGGAACTAGTTTTGACCGTATTGAAAGAGTGACCAACTGGCTTTACCTAGTTCTAGACCTAGTTGTCGGGGAAAACTCTAAGCAGATATACAAGTATATATACAGTTGATATATGACAAGTATTTAAAAGGATATGAAAGAAGGACTTATAGGTAAGCAAGCTTCCAGCAATACAGTTATATATATATATATATATATATATATATATATATATATATATATATATGTAAGTATGTAAATGAAAGCTGATAAAAACTTACAGGTGAGCAAGCTTTCATTGTAACAGTTGTATGGTTAGTTGTTCAAGAAATTACAGAAAGTTTTGATAACAACTATGAGTTTTAACCTAAATCAAAAGGGAAAGTTGTTTTTGAACAGAAGATTGGGGCTTATACTCAAGGAGACGCCCAGATGAAAAACAGTGATCGTATCGTTGATCTGAAAGGTTGTATCGGGACTTATACAATGAGTGAAGCCTAAAAAAGGTTTTATGTACAAGGGGATGGGTCTTACAATTCAAGGAGAGGCCTAAAGTGTATTTTAAAAAAGAAATATGGGACTTACAACACAAGGGGAGGCCCAGATGGTTTTTGTTTAAAAGGCGACGACCGCGCTAAAATTTTAAAATCGCAGTGGGACTTATACAATGACTGAGGCCCAAAATGGTTTATTTACAAAGAGGTGGGACTTACACTCTATCAAGAGGCCCAAAAATGTTTGAAAAGATTTGTTAGGGTGATAATGATCAAAACCCTAATTTTTGGTTTTAAAATGTATTTTAATTGAATAAAAATTCAATTAAAATAATCAAACATGTAAAAAAAAAGTTAGGATCTTGGATTTATATTTGGAAAATCATGTTTCATTCATGGGATGTTTTAAAAATCATTGGAATTTTGCAAAACCAAGAGAAAGAAATATTTTTAATGTTTAAAAACAAATAAAAACATAATTCTTTACAAAAATATCAAATATATGAAATAAATAATATTTTTCTAAAATTTTCATGGAATAAAATATTTAATATTTTTGGGAATTTTTAAAAAAAGAATCAATCAAAAGTAATTAAAATTGAGAGAAATTAATTTTTGAATTAATTAACAAAAACATGAAAATATTGAAAAAAATAGCAAAAATAAGAGAGTAGTAAAAAAGGTCTGGGTGGGGTTTGAACCCATGACCTCATACACAAACACACATGCGCGCTACCACTGGGGTGGTCATACATCCGTGTATCAAAACCACCCCATGTGCATATATGGGGTGCCTTGTTTTCAGGCCTGGCCAAGGCAAGGCAAGTTTTGGCAATTTACGTGAAGCCTCTAACTTTCTCATTTCTCCATGGATTTAGACAAAATTTAGGTGCATCTAGCCTAAAATTTCATGAGGAATCCAGTGGTGCTTTTGGAATTTTTAGAAAGTGTCCCTATTTTAAAACCTGATAGTGGTTTAAAAATAGGCCTAGATTTGCATGTTTTATGCTATCTCACTACTCAGTCAACAATAGCATGGTAAATTGGTTCAAACACAACATATACAACATGTATGAGATGTTTATGATCAGCGGACCTCAAAGAAATGCATAATTCAAAGAGTTCAAGTTGTGATGCACTTACCTCTTAGAGCTTCTTGTGCTAACTATCAAGATCCTTATGCCAAAAGTAATCCAATGCTTTGGACACTCTTGATTGATCCCTTAGAAGCTTTTAGGATGATCAAAACCATCTGGAATCCTCAGGAACAAGTTTTAGCTCTTTCTTGCAAAAGGGGCAAAAGTGACCAATATGGAAACTCTCTCAAATGGTGTTCCAGATGAGGGAAACCAATTAGGACAGTTTGAGGACGATATTTGGAGTGTGTTTGAGGCCCTGTTTGGTTTTAGAAGTGACTGAATCAAGGCATGGCTTGGAAAATGCAGAAAAGTCCAATTTTGAAGATTTGGAAGTGGATTTTCTGATTTTGGTGTTTCAGGTCACAAGTGGGTGTTTGGACAGCTTAGATATAACTTATTGGATGCGTTTGGATTATGAGCTGTGGTGGAATTTCTCTCTAACTCAAAAACTCAGAGATGACTTGCAAAAGAAGGCATTTTGGCCTAAAGAGAGAGATTTTGAGGAAAGCATCTGTTGTAGTGCTTTGGTGTACTCAAACTGATCACAATTGAGCTCTATTTATAGTGTGTCAAGTTTGTTTTGGCATCAATAGTGAATGGCAGCTACAGCAGGCCTTTGGCCAATGTTGATCCAAGGGAATCTTAAGTCTCCTCTACCAAATTTTGCCTTGCTTAGGACAGTTGGAAATGGGGATTTTGAGGGGATCATATCTCTCTGCTCAGGTTGAGTTATGGGAGGCACTTGTGCTTTTTAGAAAGCCCTCATATGATACAAAACATGTGTGATCATAGTTTGTTTTGAAACTATTTGGATCCAACTGAAAAAACCTCATGAACATGGACGTTCAAGGCTGGTAACTTAGGCAGATTTTCACTAAGTGTTGGAAAAAGTGTCATTTTCATGTTTTTGTGATTTTGATCAATCCATAACTCAAAATCCATGAAGAATTGGAGTCTGAGGTAGTTGGAGCTTTTGTAGAGTGTAGCAAGACTTACAAATCCAGCTTTGGATCACCCAAAATGGTTGCTTGGATCTCAAGTTATGATCCTTGGAAGTTGGTACCAAAATCACTTTTGTTCCATAACTTAGAAAAATTTTGGTTTCTTATGGTTGCGCCTTTTGCAAGAAACCTCACTTTTCTTGATTTTTCTTAATGAATGATGATCAATACCATAAATTAACATTATTTTTGACTTAGGGGAACCATATTTGTGAAAAATTCCAAAAAGTCAAACTTGATTTTGTGCACAGTTGACTTTTTATCGGATGAAATTCAAACTGTGTGATCCTTTGTGAAATCAAGTCCTTGACCTAAATCAAACCTAATGGATTGATTCCATAGGTGTTATACGGTGTCTTGAATGATGTCCCAAGGTTTGGGAGCATGTCTTGGTTAAAAGTCAAAGGCAAAATTGACTTTTTCCTCAAAACCCTAATTGTGGTCCTGGTGAAATTGAAACTTATGAGCCAAGCTTCTTGGGCTAATACATTGTTGCAAATGGATCAATGTGGTGTATTGGAGGCCCTCAAATCATGTCTTGAGGTCTTGGCTCATGCTTTGTCCCAAAATTCAACTTAGGGGTGAATTAGGTCAAGAAACCCTAATTCCTGATTTTTGGTAAATGCATCCCCTGGCGCTAAATTGACTTGATGATTGGGTTCATGAGGTTCCTTGGAGTATCTTGGGTTATTCTTTGAAGTATTGGCTCATTCCTAGAGGAAAAATTCCATCTGGAGGCCTTCGTCGACCAAAACCCTAATTTGGTAAAACTGACGATCTTGAGGCTTAATCCACTTGGAATGTTGCAACCTTGTGCTTGATTCTTGATGTGGGAGCCCTCTTGATCCTATATGGGTGTTTGAGAGGCTAGACAAGTTGAAGATCATGTCATTTCTTAATTGATCGTTTGTCTAAGTGCTCTGAGAGGGCTTGAAATCCTAAGTCTTGATTATGGTGAATGCTCGATCATCTTTGAGGAGATTGATAAGGCCTAAAAGTACATGCATATTGTGGTAATGATTTGTACAATGATGGTAAATCTTGGTGGTCAAAATTCCGGGTATGACAGATGCCCCTATTTAATTTTCTTGGACCCGAAGGTGTGAATGGCGAAGGCATTCGGGCATTCGGGATGCAAGAGGATTAAATATCGGAATACCCAAAATTTTGACGGTGGTTATGAATGGAAGTTTGCTCATCCATCTTCTTTTGCTAAGCAATGACGATTAGAAAGGGGTAAAACCTCCCCTTGATCCTGGTCTACAGCCACGGAACTGGTCTAACTTTTCTTAACAAACTTCCCCTCGACCCTGGTTTTCAACCACAGAACTGGTCTTAGTTTTTGAAATAAACTTCCCCTCGATCCTGGTCTTTTGCCATGGAACTGGTCTCAGTTTCTGATATAAACTTCTCCTCGATCCGGGTCTTCAGCCATGGAACTGGTCTTAGTTTCTGATATAAACTTCCCCTCGATCTGGGTCTTCAGCCACAAAACTGGTCTTAGTTTCTTTTCTCAATAAACTTTCCCTCGATCCTTGACAAGGGACGCTATGTGTAGTGATTTTCATCAAACTTCTTGCCGAGTTTATTGGGGGAGATGCCATTTGATTGAAAAATTTGATGTCAGACTTGCTGGGGAGACCCATTTGTCTGAGCCGTAGAGATGTGCAAACTTCTCTGTTTGGAGACGCTATTTGTTGACTCTACTAGGGAAAAACGAGTCTCTTGAAAGACTGCTTTTCGCTTGGGGATACTACATCATACTTTTCTTCGAGATTTTCACGGAGAAATTCCATGTGATATAGTCCACTTTGGAGGTGCTGATGACTTCATTAACATTGACTTTCTTGGGAGAAAAATCAATGTGTTGTTGAGAGTCTTTAGTTGCGAGGCTTTCTCTGGGGATTTTCCTTAATCCGGGAAAGCGAGAACATCATCTTCAATAGTAAAGAGTGAAATTTGTCGAATGTCTTCTTGCCTTTCAGAGGCTCAAGTTATCAAAGCGGTCAAGGACCATCTCCAATCCAGAAATAAACTGGGGGAGAGAGATTGTTCAGAGGAAATGTAGCGCGCGATTTTTGTCGGTGACGCGACCACCTTATCTCGGAATTTGGGTTTTCTCCTCAATGAAGAGGAGGGGGTGCTACTTTCTGATTTCTTATTTATCCTGTGAAGCTGGAATGGAAAGGGAAGCTATCTAAAACTAACCTTGCACACTAATGTTTAACTGAACAAATGCTTAAAGAGATTCGGGGAGTTCAGGGTCAGGTTATACAATGGGGAGTTGTCAATTACCCATCCTATATGAGGGATTTTGATTTCCTCTGAGGGGATGTTGATTTTTGTGTGCCTTGATCAAAGCCCAAGGTTGAAGCTAAGAGGTTGATTGACTCCACTAGGGAAGTCCTTATACAAATGATAAGAGGAGGATAAAAGAGATTTGGTTCTCTTTGGGACATCATTATACAAAGCCTAAGAGGAGGCTAAAAGTTTGATTTTTCCGGGGAAAACATTTTGTCTGTCTTGTACAAAGCCCAAGATTGAGGCTAAAAGGGATTTCGACTCCGCCGGGGAGGGTTCGTATGTGTCTTGTACAAGCCCAAGATTGAGGCTAAAAAGAAGACTGAATCTATGGGAAAGAAATCTTTATCTGTCTTGTACAAAGCCCAAGATTGAGGCTAAAATGAGACTGACTCGACTGAGGATATTTTAAGTGTCTTGTACAAAGCCCAAGATTGAGGCTGAAATGAGTTTGACTATACTGGAGAGTATTATCTGTCTTGTACAAAGCCCAAGATTAAGGCTAAGAGAAGCTTGACTCTACTTAGGAAATTATTTCTCAAAGCCTAAAAGTAGGCAGAGAGGAATTTGACTCCACTGGGGAAGATATTTGTCCCAAGCTTAAGAGAAGGTTATGAAGATTTATGTCTTGTACAAAGCCCAAGATTGAGGCTACAGGGTTTGACTCAACAAGAGAGAGCTTTTATCTATCCTGTGCGAAGCCCAGGATTATGGCTGAACAAGCTGGAGAAATCATTATACAAAGCCTAAGAGGAGGCTGACTTTTGCTAGGGGAAATCATTATATCAAGCCTAAGAGGAGGCTGGAAGATTGTCTCAATAAGAGAATGGTTTTATCTGTCATGTACAAAGCCCAAGATTGAGGCTAAAAGGGTTGACTCAACAAGAGAGTCCAAAAAGGTGATTGACTCAACAAGAGAGTCTGAAAGTTGATTGACTCAACAAGAGAGTCTGCAAAGGCAATTGACTCAACAAGAGAGTCTGAAAAGGTTAGCTCCGCTGGGGAGAATCATTGTACAAAGCCCAAGAGGAGGCTGGCTATGCTGAGGAAAGAACATTATACAAAGCCTAAGAGGAGGCTGTCTTCTGATGGGGATTATTGAGATCCCGAGGCAGGTCCAAATGGTGAATCAAATCTTGCTAAGGGTTATAGAAGAGTTGAGATATCAGATGCCTTGAGGTTCTGATAGTGTTATACTAATGATAAACTGACCCTGGCTGGGGGATTTTAGGAGAGAGACTGGGTTTTAGAACCCATGGGTTTTAACTCTACGGGAGATTGATCCAAAATGACGGGGGTTTCTCCTATGTTTGTAGGGAACTTGAGAATGTCTTTGAGACTCAAGAGGTGATTTAGACTGTCCAAGTCTATTGGTATGGAAGAGTTTATCTTTGTATGATGCCCAAGAGGAGACAAGTGTTTTAAGGGATGAGAATCAACCCTAAATAGTTTGATGTGTTGACACTAGAAAGACTGCTCTATAAAAGGATGACTAAGTTTTGTCCTATACCTTTAAGAGGTCTTCAGGGTCATTGTATTAAGCCCAGGAGAAGGCATGAGAACTTCTAAGAAGCCGGCGGGTCCTTGTACAAAGCCAAAGAGGAGGCGGGGATGCTTTTAGGAAGCCTGTGGGTCCCAAACTTAAGAAGAGTTCAAGAAAAGTTTCACCGAGAATAATCTTTTCATTAGTGAACAGTTCTAGGGTTTGAAGAAATTCAAGTGAAGTTTCACCAGGAATTAATCCTCTTTGGGGAAACTAAATTTCTTTGACAATTTCTAATAGTGACAGTCTGAGAAAAGGTTCACCGAGAATACTGCCTTTCTTTTTGTTCCATATTATTTAAGCCCAAGAGAAGGCAAGACTGTATCTGAAATCCTATGGGGATCTAGTCTTGACTGTATTAAAGAGTGACCAACTGGCTTTACCTAGTTCTAGACCTAGTTGCTGGCGAAAACTCTAAATAGATATACTAGTATATATACAGTTGATATATGACAAGTATTTAAAAGGATATGAAGAAGGACTTACAGGGGAGCAGCATCCCACAATACAGTTATATATATAGGAAAGCAAATAATTGAAAGCTGATAAAACTTACAGGTGAGCAAGCTTCCATGCTGTATTGTTAGTTGTTCAAAGAAAATAAAGAAAGTTTTGATAACAACTGTATATTTGAACCTAAATCAAAAGAGAAGTTGTTTTTGAAAATATTGTTGGGGCTTATACTCAAAGAGAGGCCCAAGGTTTAACAAGACAGTAATCTTACCATTGTTTTATAAACTGTACTGGGACTTATACAATGATTGAGGCTCAAAAAAGTTTATTTACAAAAGGGTTGGGTCTTACAACTCAAGGAGAGGCCAAAGTTTAACAGTGATCGCACTGTTGTTTTGAAAATCGTATTGGGACTTATACAAATGACTGAGGCCCAAATTATTTACAAAATAAGGGTTGGGTCTTACACTCTATTAGAGGCCCAAAAGTGTTTGAAAAATGTTTGATAATGATAAAAAATCAAAGAAACCCTAATTTCATTTTCTTTTAAAAGTAATTCTTTAAAGGAAATTAATAAATTAATAAAAATACCAAATAAGTTTAAATAAACTACTTGTGATTTTTGATTGAGGTTTGAAAATGAGGTTTTAATCACAAGATGATTTAGAACTCATTTGATTTTGATTTTCAAGATAAAAATTCACTTTTAAAATGTTTAAAAATAATAAAAATGAATTTATTCACAAAAATACCAACTATATTAAATAAATAATATAAATCTAATTTTTTTGTAGAATAAAATACTTTAATATTTTTGTGGTTTTTCAGAAAAAGAACCAATAAAAAATGATTAAAATTGAATGAGAAATTAATTTTTCAAATCATTAAAAATAATATGAAAAATAAAATAAAAATGGTACAAGTGATAAAAAAGAGGTCTGGGGCGAGGGGGGTTCGAACCCCAGACCTCTCGCTCGCTAATACACACAAACCAGTTGATCAACCACTAGGGCGCAATGCCAATTCAAGAATAGTATGGCAAGTGAAAATTATATAGTAAAACAAGTTGGATTTTCTGAAGCATGGCGCCATGGCCATCTTCAACCTCAAGCTCAGATACATGAAGGCTCATATCTCACTTATCTCTCAATCATTTCACATGATCCAAATATGAAAATCGTGCATTTTCAGATGAGGAACACAATGGCAATACCCAATTTTATTGAAATTAACTGAATTAGAACATATCATGATAAAACCTGAAGAACTCTACAATTGGCATGAACTCAATGAAATCCTATACACGAATTGTAAGCAACAATTGATTGAGGGTAAATGATCTACAAACATCCAGAAACACAATGGTAACAAGAAAACATGTTTATGATGCATGATTCATTGAGTTTGAGAGTTCAAGTTCTACCTCTGCAAGTGAGAATCAAATTCTGGTTTGGAGGTGTTACAAATGAGTTCCAATGATTTGGACAGCTTCCTTGTACCTCAAAGGATGTGTTTGAATGCTTGGATTGATTTGAAATGGGCTGGAACCGGTTGTGGCACCCTAACTACAACTCTGCTAAAAGCTTGAGCAAATGGATGGTGATTTTGTGAATTTGGTGTTCTAGATGTTGTTTTAGTGTTTGATTAGCTCACATATGATGTTTGTGAGGTGTGTGTGTGTGTGTGTGTGTGTGTGTGATTGGTTTGGTTGGAAACACACTCTAACTCAAAACCCGATTGTAACTTGCATTAGAAGGTATTTTTGGAGTGAAAGTTGTGATTCTGAGAAAGGCATCTGTTTAGGACCTTTGGTGTACTTAATTTGAGCACAAATGAGCTCTATTTATAGTAGAGCAAATTTGTTTTGGCATCAATAGTGTTTGGCAGCTTGGATCAGATTGTATTGAATGCCTTGGTTCTTTCATCAAGGGTCTCCTCTAGCCATTGACTTGTGCCAAACTTTGCAGGTTTAGGTCCTCTGTTGTATGAGCTTATCTTGACTCATTTGGTTGATTATGGACTGATATATGCCAACTCTATGCATCCATTGAATGTCTCAAAACAAAATTGGAGTCTTGAAGCATCTTTAGCTTTTTAGGGGTGGCACACCTACATGTAGTTCCAAAGACTTGGGAGGCTTATGGATTAGTGTTTGTCCCATGGTTGTTCCCCCTTGAGGTTGTAGCGAGCGATTTTTGTCGGTGATGTGACCACCTTATCGCTGAAATTTGGGTTTTCTCCTCGAGGAGAAAGGGTGCTACTTTCTGATTTCTTATTTATCCCATGAAGCTGGAAGGGAAAGGGAAGGTATCTAAAACTAACCTTGCACGTGAATGTTTAACTGAACAAACGCTTTAAGAGATTCGGGGAGTTGGGGTCGGGTCATACAATGGGTAGTTGTCAATTGTCCATCCTATATATGGTTATCCACAGGATATTAGCTTTAGGTTTCACTTTGTAATTGATAGTGTTTATCTACTGATGGGTTGGGAAAGTTTCTTGGGAAAGTGTGACACGGAGAGTGAGTTTTGTTTGTGTTTTTGGTAAGGTACTGGACCTAAGTTTGATTGATATGTGAAGGTACTGGACCTAGAGTTTTTGATTGATATGCTCGCTAAAATTTCGCAATCTTATGCCTACGTATTCCCATTTAAACGAAACAGGGAAATCAGAGCAATCGTAGTTCCTCTTATTCTAAGGGAGGAAAAACATATTTTGGTGTCTTGTTCAAAGCCCAAGACATGAAACTAAAGGTGATTTGTATCTTGTTCAAAGATCAAGATATGAAGCTAAAGGGTTTTGGCTGAGAGAGAATTTGTCATCTCTAAAGAGGATTTGTTGATTTTTGTATGCCTTGATTAAAGCACCACTTTGATGCTAAGAGGTTGATTGACCCGGCTGGGGGATTTCTTTATATAAAGCCTAAGAGGAGGCTGGATAAGACCAACTAAACAAGAGAGTGCATATATTTGTCTTGTACAAAGCCCAAGATTGAGGCTAAAAAAGAGACTGACTCTTTGGGGATATCATTATACAAAGCCTAAGAGGAGGCTAGAAGTTTGACTTTTCTGGGGAAAATGTTATATTTGTCTTGTACAAAGCCCAAGATTGAGGCTAAAATGGATTTTGACTCCATTGGGGAGGATTTGTATGTATCTTGTACAAAGCCCAAGATGTAGGCTGAAATGGGAAATTTATCTAACTCTGGTGAGGATATTTTACGTGTCTTGTACAAAGCCCGAGACGGAGGCTAAAAGGGTTTAACTCTGTTGGGGATTATTATCTGTCTTGTACAAAGCCCAAGATTGAGGCTAAAAGAGTTTGACTCTGCTTGGGGAAAATCAATCCTCAAAGCCTAGAGGAAGGTTAGGAGGAAATGACTCTGCTAGAGAAGATATTTGTCCCAAGCTCAAGAGAGGGAGATTTATGTCTTGTACAAAGCCCAAGATAGAGGCTAAAAGGGTTTGACTCAACAAGAGAGTGTTTTTATCTGTCTTGCACAAAGCCCAAGATTGAGGCTAGAGGGAATTTGACTCAACAAGAGAGTGCTTGTATGGGCGTCTGCTTAGGACAATCATTATACAAAGCCTAAGAGGAGGCTAAAAGGGTTAACTCAACAAGAGAGTATTTTATCTGTCTTGTATAAAGCCCAAGACGGAGGCTGAAAAAGGTTGACTCAACAAGAGAGTCTAAAAGTTGATTGACTTAACAAGAGAGTCTTTTATACTCAACAAGAGCGTGATTTACTGTCTCGTACGAAGACCGAGATTGAGGCAAAAAGGGTCTTGACTCAACAAGAGAGTTTGAAAAGGTTAGCTCCACTGGGGAGAATCATTTGTACAAAGCCCTAGAGAAGGATGACTTCGCTGAGGAAGTATCATTACACAAAGCCTAAGAGGAGGCTAACTTTGCTGAGGAAGGGTCATTATACAAAGCCTAAGAGGAGGTTAACTTTTTCCGGGGATAATTGAGATCCTAAGGCAGGTCCAAGTGGGGAATCAACTCTTGCTAAGGATTACAGAAGAATTGAGGTGTCAGATACCTTGAGGTTCTGATTTGGGATAGTGTTGGCCCTGGTCGGAGAACTCTCATGAGAGAGGCTAGGTTTCTGTTGGAGATTGATCCAGAATGCCCGGGGTTTCTTCCTATGGTTGTAAGGAACTTGAGAATGTCTTTGAGACTCAAGGGGATTAGACTGTCCAAATTTGCGGGTGTGGAGGAGTTTTATCTTTTGTATGATGCCTCTAAGAGGAGGCAAAGGCATTAAGGGGTGAGAATCAACCCTAAAGTGTCCTGAGGTCTGACACTGGAAAGACCGCTCTAGAAAAGGATGACTAAGTTATGTCTTATACCTTTAAGAGATCGTCAGGTTCCTTGTATTAAGCCCAACAGAAGACATGAGAACTTCTAAGAAGCCGAAGGGTCCTTGTACAATGCCTAAGAGGAGCGGGGATGCTTTTAGGAAGCCTGTGGGTCCCCAAACCAAGAGAAGTTCAAGAAATGCAATTCACAGAGAAGAGATCATTCTAGGAAAGTTTGAGGGTTTGGAAGAAACTCAAGAGATTATATTCACAGAGAATAGATCAACTCCGGGGAGTAGAATTTCTTTGACAATTTCTAAGGGTGACAGTCTGAGAAAAGGTTCACCGAGAATACTTCCTTTCTCTTTGTTCCATATTGTTTAACCCCAAGAGAAGGGAAGACTGTGTCTGAAAATCCTATGGGGATCTAGTTTTGTTTGTATTTAAGAGTGACCAACATGGCTTTACCTAGTTCTAGACCTAATTGTCGGGGAAAACTCTAAATAACTATACTAGTATATATACAGTTGATATATGACAAGTATTTTAAAAGGTATGAAAGAAGACTAACCATGCGCAAATTCCCACAATACAGTTATATATATATATATATATATATATATATATATATATATATATATATATATCTGACGTGTATTTAAAAGAATGAAAGAAGACTAACCATGCACAACTTCCCACAATACAGTTATATATATATATATCTGATGTAACGCCCCATTTTTATTTTAATTATTATTTGTGAAATAACTGTGAATTGATGTAATTGATTGTGTGTTTTGGTGTGTTTTCGTTGTGTTTTGTGTACCCGTAGTGAGGGGTAGTGGCCTTAAGAAGTGAGTCTTGGGGGTAGTAGGGGTGTATGCTAATAATGTAGAAATTGGTGGTTTGGAGAGTAAAGACTAACTCAATTACTTTAATTTAATATTTGTTAAGCATAGTGTAGAATATATATTTAATTAGAGTTGTGGTGGAAATTATTATTGTTAGAATTATTTCATGTGTGGAAGTGATAATAATAATATAATGAAAATAAAATAAATAGAATAAGTTGGAATAATAGAAGTGTGGAGAGTGGAAGGGTAATGTAGTGAATTCGTGGGAATAAGTAAGGGTAAAAGAGGCGAATCATATTTAGGGGTATGTAAAGAGTGGGGAATGAAAGTTATTCTCATTATACGTAAAAGTGAAAGAAAGTTGAAGAGCTAAAGGGAGAAAGAGGGAGAAGAGGCTAGGGAAAGAAGAAGGATATGAACCCATTGAGGAAGAGGGAAGCTCATCAATACAAGGTAAGGGTGGGATTTCTTTAATCACTCAAGGGTTAGATGATGTAGGTATGTGGGTAGGAATCATTAGGTTGATGCCATGGATTGTTGTTTGTGGATTATTTGGGGTTTTTGGGAAGAATCTATAACTAAAAATATTTGGAATTGATGAAATTGTTGTATTCGAATTGTTGTGATTGTTGTGAATAATGTATATGTGGTATAAATGGGTTTTGATGACTTAAACTGGGGTTATTGGGCAATTTAAGGGTGTGAAATCGCAGCGGGAGAAGTGCTGTCATCGCGGGAATTTTTGGCTGAATCGCAGAGCCCGCTTAGCCTGCTCTAGCCCACTTAGCGTGGTCCCCTCGGGCAGCTCATTTTAAAAACTTCGAAAATTCATAACTTTTGACTCGTAAATCCGTTTGGGTCGTCGTTCAAATCGTTGGAAAGCTGACTTTATATACTTTATGTTATAATTATTTTCAATGATAGACTTCCAACTATTCGATGCGCCATATGTGTTTCAGTGTAGGTTCCGATGTGTTGAAATGTGAAATGTGGGAGTTAGTCGTAGAAATGTGTGTTGTGATTGTTGCTTATGATGTTGCGTGATGTTGTCGAGAAGTTGTTGTAGCATACCATGTGATTGTAATCGTTGTTGCTTATAATATTGTGTGATGATATTGTTGACTAGTTATGGTATGATGTACTGTGACTTAACTGATAAATGCAATAGTTGTTGTTTTATGAAGTTGCATAATGTTGTTGTGACGTAACTTGTAAATGCACTAGCTGTTACTTATGTGGTAGTATGATGATGACGTTGAGTTGTTATGGTATGTTATGTGGTAGGCCTGTTTTGATGAGCTATATGCATGTTTCGATAAATACGTGTTGATTGTCGAGTGGTGTTGGCATGATGATGAATGTGCTATGTGTATGCATGAGTCGTTGTTGCATGTTGTCATTGATGGTGCATGGCATGTGCATAGTTGTGGGATGGCGTGCCCAGGTGGGGTGTTATTGTCTATCCAATTTCCTTGATGGAATCGTTGTTGTTGGCGTGATTGTGTGCCTAGATGGGGTGTAAGCAATCACAGTTGTTGGTGCTATCATGAAATAGGGGTCGTACGTGACCATGAAACAGGGGTCGTTGGTGTGATCATGAAATAGGGGTCATACTTGACCATGAAATAGGGGTCGAGAGTTCCGACGGAAACTGTGATCATGAAACAGGGATCGATTATGGTACCACATGCATTGAGTCTAGTTGGTGTCTCTTTGTAATTATTTTGACAGTTATGTTGCATTGTGATTGGATTGATTATCTGTGTTATGTTGAATTGTACGAATTGTGTTGGAACTGGTGTTGTGGGTGATATACTTAATAATTTATGCTCTTATATTTATATCATCTTTCTCTTTTGTTTGATTTTAGAATCTCACCCCTTCTGTTTGAATGTTGCCTCCACGTGGGTAACGTGCAGGTAATCAGGAGTAGTGTGGAAGTCGTGGTCGGTGAAGACGAGGTGCTTCACTTTAGTTTGGAGTCTGCTCTGATATGTAACATTGGGAGTCGGGAAAACTTTATGCATGATTTTACTTTGTTAAAGAATTACAGTTGCCTTTACATTTTTGAAAACTAATATTTTGATTAATTGAAATCGTTATATTTTGTTGATCACAATGAAGAATTTCCGCTGTGTAATAAAGATGATTTTTGGTTTAAAGTTGCATTAATATTTATTATATGTTACATGTCTTATTTATGAGCAAGTTCTTGTTGAAAGTAATACCATTTTATTCCGAGTTGTTTCGTTTTACTCTGATTTTTTTCGATTAATTTATTCAGGGGAATTTAGGGTGTTACATCTGACGTATTTAAAAGAATGAAAGAAGACTAACCATGCGCCGCTTCCCACAATACAGTTATATATATTAAAGCGAGTAAATGAAAGCTGTTAAAACTTACAGGTGAGCGAGATTCCATGTTGTATTGTTAGTTGTTCAGAGAAATTAAAGACAGTTTTGATAACAACTGTATATTTGAACCTAAATCAAAAGGGAGTTATTTGTGAAAAATTGTTGGGGCTTATACTCAAGGAGAGGCCCAAGGTTTGAACAGTGATTGTACTGTTGTTTTGAATATCGTATCGGGACTTATGCAACGACTGAGGCCCAAAAAGTTTTGGTCAAAAGGGGATTGAGTCTTACACTCTATTAGAGGCCCAAATAGTTTGAAAATGAATAAAGATGGGTCTTATAGCTCAAGGAGAAGCCCAATTGATTTTGTTAAAAAAGGCGACGATTGCGCCGAACGTTTGAAAATATACAAAGGGGCTTATACAATGTGTGAGGCCCAAAAATGTATTATTTACAAAGGGGTGGGACTTACACTCTATCAAGAGGCCCAAAGAGTATTTTAAGAAAATAAATGGGACTTATAGCTCGAGGAGAGGCCCAAAGAGTTTTATTTTAAAAATGGCGATCGCGCCGAGGTTTGAAAACACAGTGGGTCTTATCCGATGACCGAAGCCCAAAAAGTTTTGGTTTTCAAAAAGGGGTTGGGTCTTACACTCTATTAGAGGCCCAAAGAGTTTTTAAGAAGAGGAATGGGACTTATAGCTCGAGGAGAGGCCCAATGTTATTTGTTTGAAAAATGGAGATCGTGTCGAGGTTTGAAAACACAGTGGGTCTTATACGATGACCGAGGCCCAAATTATTTTCTTATTTACAAGGAATGGGTCTTATACGATGACCGAGGCCCAAATTATTTTCTTATTTACAAGGAATGGGTCTTACACTCTATTAGAGGCCCATGAGTGTTTAAAAAGATTGTTAGGGTGAAAATCAAAGAAACCCTAATTTCATCGTTTTTTAAAAGTAATCCTTTTAATAAAATGAATAAAATGACAAAAATACCAAATAAGTCTAAATAGATTACTTGTGATTTTTGGTTATGGTTTGAAAAATGAAGTTTTAATCACAAGATGATTTAGAAGTCATTTGGTTTTGTTTTTTCAAGGTGAATATTCATTTTTAAAAGGTTTAAAAACAATAAAAATAAATTTATTTACAAAAATATCAACTATATTAAATAATTAATATAAATCTTATTTTTTTGTGGAATAAACTATTTTAACATTTTTGTGCTTTTTTGCAAAAAGAACCAATAAAAAATAATTAAAATTGAGAGAGTTATTAATTTTCCAAATCATTTAAAATATAACACAATAATAAAAAAAATGGAAAAAAGTGGTAAAAGAGGATCTGGGCGAGGGGGATTCGAACCCCAGACCTCTAGGGTGCAGCGCGCGCCTTCTACCACTAGGATGGTGATACATCCGTGTATCAAAACCACCCCATGAATATATGAGGCATGCCTTGTTTTTGGCCTAGCCAAGGCAAGGCAGGGCAAGGTTTTGGCCAAAAACGTGAAGCTTGTAACTTTCTCATTTCTCCATGGATTGAGACAAAATTTAGGTCTATCCTGCCTAGAATTTCACAAGGAATCCAATGGTGGTGGTGGTTTTTTCAGATGAGGCTCCTATTTCAAAACCCAATGGTGTTCTTGAAATAGGCCTATAATTGCATTTTCTATGCTACCTCTGGTTACGGTTACATGCATGAATTACATGATGAATTGGTTCAAACACAACATATATAACATGTATGAGATGTGCATGATCAGTGGACTTCAAAGCAATGCATATTTCAAAGAGTTCAAGTTGTGATGCTTACCTCTTTAGGAGCTTTTGGGCTATCTTCCAAGTTTCTTGTTCCAGAAGTAATTTGATGCTTTAGACACTCTCAATTGATCCCTTAGAAGCTTTTAGAATGGTTGGAACCAGCTGGAATCCTCAGAAACAAGTTTGAGCTCTTTCTTGCAAAAAGGGCAAAAGTGACCAATATGGCAACTCCCTCAAATGGTGTTCCAAATGTGGGGAACCATTTGGGACAGTTCAAGGATGATATTTGGAGTGTTTTTGAGGTCTTATCTGGTTTTGAAAGTGACTGAATCAAGACATGGCTTAAAAATGCAAAAAAGTTCAATTTTGAGGTTTTGGAAGTGGACTTTGAGCTTTTGGTGTTATAGGTCACATGTTACTGTTTGAACAACTTAGATACAACATATTGGATGTGTTTGGATCATGAACTGTGGTGGAAATGCTCTCTAACTCAAAAACTTAGAGTTACCTTGCAAAAGAAGGCATTTTGGTCTAGAGAAAGGGATTTTGAGAAAATCATCAGTTTGGTTGCTTTGGTGTACTTAAACTGAGCACAAATGAGCTCTATTTATAGTAGAGCAAGTTTGTTTTGCAAGCAATAGTGAATGGTGGCTGCAGCAGGCCTTTCGCCAATTGGATCACTTTGGAATCTCAAGTCTCCTCTAGCCATTGACTAGAGGTTAGAGCACAGGCCTATGGTTCTTTGGTTCAGAGCTTATCCTTAACTCATTCAGTTGGAATACGCTCAATTCATGCCACCTTGGTGCATCCATTGAATGCTTGGAAACAAAATTGGATTCTTGGCCTTTTTTAGGCTTTTTTAGGTTTGGCATGCTACTTGTAGATTCATTGACTTGTGAGGCTTGGAGATCAGATCACCCTCCTTGGATTTGATCCTCAGATGTGTCAAAAATGATGGCAAGGCTTGGATTTGTCAGATTTGATCAAATCGCGCAAAATGCATCAAATCTGCCAAATCTGTCTTAAAAAAATCAGTTCGTGATGCCATGTTTCAAGGATTGTATCTCCTTGCTCAAATGGAATTTGGAGATGATCTGGTACTTGTTAGAAAGCCCTCATGGCATACTTTAACTTTGATGTCCACCCCTAAACCTGGTTTGACTTGGATCAAGGTGAAAACTGCCCCTACATTTTGGAAAAAGTAAGGCAGATTTTGACTTAGTGAAAATTTCACTAAGTGTTGGGAAAATGTCATTTTCATGTTTTCAGCCATTTTGATCACTCCATAACTTAAAATCCATGAGGAATTGGAATGAGCTATAGTTGAAGCTTTTAAAGTATGCCATGAGAGCTACAAATCCATCTTTGGACCATCCAAAATGGTTGCTTGGATCTCAAGTTATGATCCTTGGAAGTTGGTACCCTAGCCACTTTATTCCATAACTTAGAAAAATTCTAAGTTTTTATGGTTACTCCTTTTACAAGTTATCCCACTTTCTTTGATTTTTCTTGATGAAAGATGATTCAAATAACTTATTATCATTGTTTTAGGGTTGAGGAACCATAATTGTGAAAAATCTCAAAAAGTCAAACTTGACTTTTGTGCACAGTTGACTTTTTATCAGATGAATTCCGAACTGTTCGATCCTTGATGAAATCAAGTCCTTGACCTAAATCAAACTTGATGGATATGTTCCATAGGTGTTATAGGGCATATTGAATCATGTCCCAGGGTTTGGGAGCATGTCTTGGTTAAAAGTCAAAGGTACAGTTGACTTTTTCTTCAAAACCCTAATGGTGGTCCAGATGAAATTGAAACTTGTAGATCAAGCTTCTTGGATCAATCCATTGTTGAAAATGGATCAATTTGGTTTATTAGAGACCCTCAAATCATGTCTTGAGGTCTTGGCTCGTGTTTTGTCCCAAAAGTCAACTTAGGGGTGAATTAGGTCAAGAAAACCTAATTCCTGATTTTTGGTGAAGGCATCCCCTGAGGTCAAATTGACTGGATGATTGGGTTTATGAGGTCCCTTGGAGTATATTGAGTTATATTTTGAATCATTGGCACATGCCCAAATGAAGATTTTCATCTAGAGGCCCTGATCAACCAAAACCCTAATTTGGTGACACTGGCGATCTTGAGGTTTGATCCACTTGGAATGTTGCAACTTTGTGCTTGATTCTTCATGTGGGAGTCCTCTTAATCCCTTTGGATGTTTGAGAGGCTATACAAGTTGAAGATCATGTCATTTCTTAATTGATAATGTGTCTAAGCTTGAAGAGGGCTTAAAACCCTAATTCTTAATTGTAGTGAATGCTCAACAATCCTTGAGGAGACTGGTGAGGCATGAAGGTACATCCATATTGTGATGATGATTTGCACAATGATGGGAAATCTTAGTGGTCAAAATTTGGGGTATGACAGAGGTGTGCAGATGGATAACCATGTTTGAATTTGCCCAAATTGATCAATTCGAGCACTAAGGCACAAATCTGCCTTGCAAAAACAGTTTGCAGCAAGGTATGTTGCAGCTGTCATAACCTCTAACTCAGGTGGAGTTTGATGGAGTTCTTGGACATTTTGGAAAGATGACATATCCTATTTCAACATGATGTCCAATTTTGGGTTTGAATCAAATTGAATTACAATGAAAAATGCCTCTACATTTTGGAAAAAATAAGGCAGATTCTAACTTAGTGAAAATTTCACTAAGTGTTGGAAAAATGTCATTTTCATGTTTTTTGTGATTTTGCTCAAACAATAACTCAAAATCCACGATGATTTGGAATGAGGTCTAGTTGAAATATTTGAAGTATGTAACATGAACTTCAATCTGAGCTTTAAATGGGAGAAATAGGCCTTAGGGTTTGGGAGATATGGCCTTGCAAAGTTGCTACCCTAGCCACTTTGTTCCATAACTTAGAAAAATTCTAAGTTTTTTTATGGTTACCCCTTTAACAAGTTAACTCATTTTCTTTGATTTTTCTTGATGAATGATGAATCAAATCACATATTAACATTGTTTTAGGGTTAAGGAACCTTGGTTGACCAAAAATCCAAAAAGTCAAACCTGGATTTTTGTACAGTTGACTTTTTCATCAGATGAAATTTTGACTTTGTGATTCCTTTGTGAAATCATTCCTTGGGCTCAATTAAACTTCATGGATAGCCTCCAAGGGTATTTAGGAATGTCTTGGACCCCTCCCCAAGGTTTGAGATCAAGGGTAGGTCAATAGTCAAGGATATGGTTGACTTTTTCCATCAAAAACCCTAATTTGTGATCAGATGGATTTGAGTTCTTGTGGCTTATGATTTGAGCTCTTTGAGTCAATAAAATATTGTAAATATGTCAATATGATGTATTTAAGGTCTTTGAAGTTCATTTTGAAGCTTCAAGCCATGCCTCACTTCACAAGTTAACTCAAGGGTTGAATTAGGTCAAACCCCTAATTCCTGATTTTTTTTATAGATGGACCTTCAAGGTGATTTTGCCATTGTGGATGGGCTCTTGAGATCCTTTTAAGCTTATAGGACCATACATTGAGGTATTGACTCATGCCTAGAATAAAATTTTCATCTGGAGGCCTCAGTCGACCAAAACCCTAATTTGGTGACACAGGCTATCTTGAGGCTTGATTCACTTGGAATGCTGCAACCTTATGCTTGATTCTTGGTGTGGGAGTCCTCTTGATCCTTTGTGGGTGTTTAAGAGGCTAGACAAGTTAAAGATCATGTCATTTCTTGATTGATCCTTTGTCTAAGTGCTCTGAGAGGGCTTGAAATCCTAATTCTTGATTGTAGTGAATGCTCAACAATCCTTTATGAGATTGAAGAGGCATGAAGGTTCCTCCATATTGTGATGATGATTTGAAAAATGATGGGAAATCTTGGTGATCAAAATTTGGGGTATGACAGATGCCCCTATTTAATCTTCTTGGACCCGAAGGTGTGAATGGCGAAGGTATTCGGGCATTCGGGATGCAAGAGGATTAAATATTAGAATACCTAAAATTTTGATAATGGTTATGAATGGCAGTTTGCTCATCCATCTTCTTTTGCTAAGCAATGATCTTAGAAAAGGTAAAAACTTCCCCTCGATCCTGGTCTTTAGCCACGGAACTGGTCTCAGTTACTAAAATAAACTTCCCCTCGATCCTGGTTTTCAGCCAAGGAACTGGTCTCAGTTTCCTTTTTAGAATAAACTTCCCCTCGATCCTGGTTTTCAGCCACATAACTGGTCTTAGTTTTATTTTTGGAATAAACTTCCTCTTGATCCCGGTCTTCAGCCACGGAACTGGTCTCGGTTTCTGAAATAAACTTCCCCTCGATCCTGGTTTTCATCCACATAACTGGTCTCAGTTTCTTTTGTCAATAAACTTCCTTGACAAGGGACGCTATTTGTAGCGGTTTTCATCAAACTTCTTGCCAGGTTTACTGGGGAGATGCCATTTGATGGGAAAAAGTTTTGATGTCAGACTTGCTGGGGAACCCATTCATCTGAGCTATTGAGGTGTACAAACTTCTCTGTTGGAGACGTTATTTGTTAACTCTACCGGGGAAAATGAGTCTCTTGAGAGACTGCTTCCTGCTTGGGGATATTACATCATACTTTTCCTCGAGATCTTCTCGGAGAAATGCCATGTGATATAATCCAATTTTGAGGTGCTGATGACTTCATCAACATTGACTTTCCGGAGAGAAAATCCAATGTGTTGCTGAGAGTCTTTGTTTGTGAGGCTTTCTTTGGGTATTTTCTTTAATCCGGGAAAGCGAAGATATTATATTTAATGGTGAAGAGTGACGTTTGTCAAATGTCTTCTTGCCATTCAGAGGTTCAAGTTATCAAAGTGGTCGAGGACCGTCTCCATCCCAGAAATAAATTGGAGGAGATATTACTTAGATGATTCGCTTTCCGACGAGGAAAGAACTGACAACTCGAGTGAGAGGACTTTTATCACTAGGGGATAAGATCTACTAGAGTGATAGTGATGCAATATGAATATGAATGCAAATCAATAACGCATGATGTATGTATGTTTATGCTGACAAAGCTGACATGACATATAAACTAGTGGATGAACACGACTGGATACTCGGCCACTGATGGGGATGAAGAAGTACCATTTGGTCCAAAATAGTAATTCTACCTTGCTTAGGAGAAATAGTTCCTGTGGGGAACAACGTTGTTCGGGCTTAGGAGGTAAGAACTCTGTCGGGGATGTCAGACGAAACACGGTCTCTGACACAGTTGATCCTTCATTCAGGTGTACTGGTTAAGAAGGAGTACTTTAATTCTACACTTTGGAGCTTAACCGCCTTTGGAGAAGCGATCGATGTTCTTTCGATGATCAACAGTGAAAAGAAATTGCCATCTTTATTTTAAAAAGCAGAAAATTTTTGACAAGTAAATTCATTTCTGTTTTATTTCAAGAATCGTTGATCATGTTAAAATGTCATTCTGTAAAGCTAAAACAAATGAGAATTACAAACAAAAGCACTAAGGCTCAAATTTTATTGATAGGATGGAAATCAGCCAAGCGCGTGATTCCATAGAGTATTTACAAAGTTAGAAAATGGTAATTTAAGGAAAAAGGGCTACATTGAAACATAACGACTGTTATCCTTCTACCAACTTTGAATTCTGGACATCCTGAGCTTCTGTCGAAGATGACCTTGACTGGAGTTTTTTCTCTGATGGATGGTATTACTGTTGAGGGATTCAACCTTGTCAGACGTAGTTACTTTCCATTAATCCCTAATTTTTGCATGGATTGTATTTTGAGATTTCCAATCCATCGGGATGATTTTTTTTTGCGTCTCTAATTTTTGCTTGGACCGCCCTTTCGGGTTTTCAATCCACCGAGACGTTTTTTTTTCATTTAGGCGAAGTATTTCTTGACTACGTCAACATTCGTGGGGTAGGCATATTCTTCTCCATCCATGGTTGCGAATCTCAAGGCACCGCCTGAGAAAGCTTTCTTGACCAGATAGGGCCCATCATAATTCAGAGTCCATTTACCACGGGAATCAGTGAGGAGTGATTGTATCTTCTTGAGCACGAGGTCTCCTTTCCTGAAGACACGGGGTCGAACCTTTTTGTTAAACGCCTTCTTCATTCTTTTCTGATACAACTAACCATGGCATAAAGCCTTTATTCGCTTTTCTTCAATCAGATTCAGTTCATCGTGTCGACTTTGACACCATTCGGCCTCTGTAAGCTTGGCTTCCATCAATACCCGAATTGATGAGATCAATACTTCTATGGGGAGTACTGCCTCTATGCCATATACCAGAGAGAAGGGGGTTGCCCCTATTGAAGTGCGGACAGATGTACGATAACCGTGAAGGGCAAAGGGTAACATCTTGTGAGAGTCTTTGTAGGTTACAACCATCTTTTGAACGATCTTCTTGATGTTCTTGTTAGTTGCTTCTACCGCTCCGTACATCTTAGGTCGACAGGGAGATGAGTTATGGTGTTCGATCTTGAACTCCGCACACAACTCTTTCATCATCTTGTTGTTCAAGTTGGATCCATTATTAGTAATGATCTGGCCTGGAACACCATAACGGCAGATGCTATTGTTCTTGATAAATCGGACCACCACTTGTCGGGTTACATTGGCGTATGACGCTCTTCGACCCACTTACTGAAGTAGTTAATGGCTACCAGGATGAACCGATGTCCATTTGAAGCCTTGGGTTCGATCATACCAATCATGTCAATTCCCCATATGGAAAAAGGCCACGGGGAAGAGAGAACCTTGAGATGTGTTGGCGGTACATAGATTATGTCTGAGTATATCTGACACTTGTGACATCTTCTCATGTACTTGTAGCAATCGGATTCCATGGTCAACCAATAGTACCCTGCTCTTAGAACTTTTCTAGCCATTGTGTGTTTGTTGGCATGAGTGCCAAAGGATCCTTCATGAATTTCTTTCATCAGCATGTTTGCTTCTGGTCTGTCTACACATCAGAGCAAGACCATGTCAAAATTTCTCTTATAGAGTGTGTCACCACTCAGGAGGAAGCTGCCTGCTAGCCTTCTAAGGGTCTTTCTGTCTTTTCTGGATGCCCCAGTTGGGTATTCTTGTTTCTGAAGGAAGCATTTGATATCGTGATACCAAGGTTTGTCGTCTATGACTGCTTCAATTGTGAAGATGTAAGCGGGCCGCTCAAGGCGCATTATGTCAATCTTAGGTAAGTCATTCCATTGACCTACACTAATCATGGAAGAGAGAGTGGCTAATGCATCAGCCATGTGATTCTCCTCACGAGGGATGTGATGAAACTCAATTCTGTTGAAGAATGGTAACAACCTTCTCGCGTAGTCTTTGTAAGGTATCAATCCTGATTGGTATGTGTTCCAATCTCCTTTGATTTGATTGATAACCAGGGCTGAGTCTCCATACACATCCAAGTTTTTAATTCTTAAGTCAATCGCTTCTTCGAGACCCATGATACAAGCTTCATATTCGGCCTCGTTATTGGTACACTTGAATGTCATTCGGGCAGTGAAAGGAATGTGGGTACCCTGAGGTGTTATGATGATTTCCCCAATTCCATTTCCATAATGATTGACAGCTCCGTTAAAGATTTGTCCCCATTAGGTACCTGGTTCTGGCCCTTCACTGGGTAGCGGTTCATCGCAATTTTTCATTTTCAAATACATGACATATTCGTCTGGGAAGTCAAATCTGACTGATTCTTGATCATCAATCAGTTGATGAGCCTAATGATCGGCTAAAATACTTCCTTTGACGGCTTTCTGAGCATGGTACTCAATTTCATATTCTGATAACAACATCTGCCAACGGGCGATCCTTCCCGTGAGAGCATATTTTACAAAGACATACTTGATTGGATCCATTTTGGAGATTAACCAAGTAGTGTGACAAATCATATATTGGCGAAGATGTTTGGCTGCCCAAGCCAGAGCACAACAAGTTTTCTCAAGCATAGTGTACCGAGTCTCGCAGTCGAAGAATTTCTTGCTCAAATAATAGATGGCAGACTCTTTCATTTTGGTTTCGTCTTGTTGGCCAAGTACACAACCCATTGAGTCTTCCAAGACTGTTAGGTAGATAATCAACGATCTTCCCTCTACTGGAGGTGATAGAATCGGTGGGTTCAACAGGTATTCCTTGATACTGTCGAAGGCGGTTTGGCAGTCTTTTGTCCAAATGCAGTCTTGATTCTTTTTGAGTAATTTGAAGATTGGCGCGCATGTCGCGGCCATGAGAAATATAAATCTGGAAATGTAATTCAAACATCCCAGGAATCCCCTAACTTATTTTTCAGTCTTTAGAGAAGGCATTTCTTGAATGGCCTTGACCTTGTCAGGATCAACCTCAATTTCTTTTTGGCTGACGATGAACCCTAGCAGTTTTTTGGCTCCCGAACGCCATTACCTTATAACAAAAAGTGCCCCATGGGGTAATGAATGAAGTTTTCTCCATGTCTTTCGGTGCCATTTTGATTTGATTATAGCCCGA
Source organism: Lathyrus tuberosus (assembly GCA_022829125.1). NCBI lineage: Eukaryota > Viridiplantae > Streptophyta > Magnoliopsida > Fabales > Fabaceae > Lathyrus > Lathyrus tuberosus. The sequence continues at coordinate 2,239,192 of JALAZF010000390.1, forward strand.
GAATCCATCCATGAAGGATAAGACTTTGAACTTTGTTGTACTGTCTACCAGCATGTCAATGTACGGTAAGGGAAATGCATCCTTCGGACTGGCTTTGTTCAGATCCCTGTAGTCTACACACATTATGACATTTCCGTCCTTTTTCGGAACTGGCACTTTGTTGGCTAACCATTGAGGATATTCTGATGTGGCGGGGAAACCCGCGTCAATCTGTTTCTGTACTTCCTCTTTGATTTTGATGGAAATGTCCGGGTGAGTCTGTCTTAGTCTTTGTTTTACCGGCAGTCATTCTAATCTTAACGCTAGATGATGTTCCACGATGCTGGTATCCAACCGTGGCATGTCCTGATAGGACCAAGCGAATATATCGGGAAACTCTTTGAGAAACTTTATCAAACTTTCTTTGACAATTGGACTGAGCAGTGCCCCAATCTTGACTTCTTTTCTCTCTTCTTCTAAACCCAAGTTGACCGTTTCCAACGGCTCTTTATGAGGTTCAATAGACCTTTCCTCTTGTCTGAGTAACCAGGAGATCTCTTCTGGAATTTCTTCGTCCTCTTCTTCTTCTGCCTCAAATACCGGGAATTCAAAGTTGGGAGAAGGCATTGGATCGTATGTTTTAATGGGGTTTAAAACAACCAATCTGCATGACGTGGTGATTTATTTTTAGAAGAGATAGAGAAAATGCAAGAGTGTGTGCAGTGTATTTTCTAAAAAATGCTTGTCTTTTATTATTTGAGTTGTTTTTAGGATTACCATTTTATGGAAAAGTGAAAAGAGAAAATAGCAATAAATGCAAAAATTACAGAACGACGTTATTTTATTTATGATCTTGTCGATTCTTGAAACTACAACCTTATAAAACAAAACTCTGTCGCTTTGGGCGAAGCGAAGAGAGACATTTACAGAAAGTGAGCCCTATCAAAACATCCGTTTCACCTGGGCAGGGTGAAAGGTTAAAACAAAGATGGCAATTACTTAGAATTATGAACGACTTTCGGGACATCGACAACAACCCATTGGCGGCGAACTCCTGGGTGAATCACAAAGTCTGGTACCTTCCTTCTTGATTTGTCTTCAGAAATAATGCTGATTTCTGGTGGAGCAGGATCATTGGAGTCTGTCTCCCAGGCAGAGTTGTCGTAGACGAACTCTTCTGTTGTATCTTGCACAGTGTTTTCACTCTTAGGCAGATCTCCCCATCCAGTTGGTTGGATGTCTTCGAGCCTGATACGAGAGCTTTCAGGAGCGGTGTACTTGACCAAGAAGTCGTACTTGCCACTCGGTTGTCCTAAGGTGTCCCACACTTCTTTGGAACTGGAGGAGTCATCCCTTTCGATGACGTTGACCTCAGGAAAAGCATAGTTAAGGAACTCTTGTCCTGCGCTCTTTGCAAAGTCATCGTTGTACTGGATATCTTCTGAATGCCCTGAGTAATGATCCCATGATTTGGTGGGGACACAGGTATTCTTTTCAATGATGCTCAGCTGATATGCATCGTTGGGCTGACTCTTTTGCCCCCAGTCTCCTGGGTACGGCTGCCAGATAGACAAGCCATCCATTGGGCCATAATAGTCATGGTTAAAGTTGTCTTTCATCAGAGTGTCCTCCTCTAATGAGTTTGGTGGAGTACGACATCCTTCCAGATCACAATCTCCGTATATCATTTTGACATCTGACCTCGGTATATATCTCAGACTCTGTTCGGGATAACAAAATGGTGTAGGCACCTCTCCCTGAGACATATAACCGTCCTCGTTGATATAGGACTTCCATTCTTCATCTGTATCAGAGGAATCCCCCTCGTTGATAGTATGTACTTCTTGAGACACTGGGTAAAGGAAACCTCCACTGTGGAAGAAGTCCTGAATGGGATGAAGACTTTCATTGTTAGTAGCAGTCTGGGTACAGGTTGAGGAAAAACCAAGACCTTTCTTCGTCTTGTTATCCGTAGGAATGATAAGATGTCCCCATCCTTTTGCATTGTTACTTTTGATTACTCCGAAAGCATCTTTGTACGAGGAAATTGATGTTCCTCTTTCTGATTGGTTGTCATTGCTCACTGAAAGTGCTTGGAACTGGGTTCCAACAACCTCCTCGAGTTCTACACAAGTGGACGACCATAAGTTGCTCACGATCAAGGCTTGCTCTCCGCAGACTGTGACTAGTTGGTCATTCTTGACGAACTTCAACTTCTGGTGAAGTGTCAAAGTGACTGCCCCAGCCTCGTGTATCCAAGGTCTTCCTAACAAGTAGCTGTATGCTGCCCGGATGTCCATGACCTGGAAAGTGACTTGGAAAGTGTGAGGACCGATAGTCATGGGAAGGTCGACTTCTCTGATAACTGTTTTTCGGGATCCGTCAAATGCTTTGACAATGACCTCACTGCCTCTCATCGAAGATCCTTGAAATGATAATCGCATCAGAGTAGACTTTGGCATAACATTTAGAGCTGATCCGGTGTCTACCAGTATGTTGGCTAAAGCATCGTCCTGGCAGTTGACTGTAATGTTAAGTGCCATGTTGTGATTTTTGCCTTCTTTCGGCAGTTCTTCATCACTGAATCCCAAGTTATTGCGGGAAGTGATGTTGGAGATGATGTTGTCAAATGGTCTTATTGTCATATCTTGTTCCACAAAGACTTGCTCTAAGACTTTTTGTAGAGCTTCCCTGTGAGCTTCGGAACTGAGTAAAAGAGATAGCACAAATATTTTTAAAGGAGTCTGCAACAGTTGATCAACGATGTTGTACTCACTCTTCTAGATGAGCTTCAGCATCTCATCATTGTTCTTTGAAAGGTTGGGATCGCTGGATTGATCGACTGGTTGATTGGGAACTTATGTTTAAGGTTCCTTTTCTCTGGTGGGTTCTCCAACTCCTCGGTTGAAGATTCGACCGCTCCGTGTTACTCGAATGATGTCTGGAATATTCACGATGGAGGGTAATGGAGTTTCCTTTCCATTCTCAATTGTTGTTGCACCGTATTTGTAAGGGATAGCCTTATCGGATTTGTACGGTACTGGTCCCGACAGATAGATAACTACAGGAGCCTTTTGATTTTTTTGACCGTCATAGCTGGCCTCAATTGGTTCGAGGTTGAGAATCTTTCCACTATCAAGAGGAACTCTTGATTCATAGAGTAAAGGGATTATGGCGCATACATCTTTGGTCACTTCTCGCTTAGGGATTAAGACAACATCCTTGCCTCGATTGGGAAGATAGTCTGACATTATGTTAATCGGACCAAAGCTTGAACATGGTTGAACCTCTTTGTGGTCCAACTGACTTTGAAGGGCTGCGCGCACGAGGTAGCATCCTTAGTTATTCTCTGAGCAAACTCTACAGCGCTCATAGTTGTGTGGTGGCACCCGACCATGTCTGCTTTGTATGTAGTGTAACCTCACTAGATATGTTTCCATTGATCGAACATCCTGACTTTGATGCCTAGAAGGGTTCCCGTTAATCATACTGACTTGTTGTGTGTCTTCATCTAGATAGATAAGAAGCCACCAGTGGTTCAGCAAGTGTTACAACGTTCTTTGAACGAGTGCACATCCTTTGTCACTCTCACGACATACCTTACAGGTCTGATAATCATGTGAAGTTAGAAAACCGAGCTGGACTTGCTTAGCGTGTAATTTCACCAAGCTGGTGTTCATCAAGCGAATATCAAAGATTTGAATCATATTGACTTGATAGTGACTTCTATCACGGTAGTCCTGAATCCATCCAAGATCCATCTGACGCTGGAGGGCCTCTTGTACAAAAGAGCATCCCTGATTGTTTACCGAGCAAATCAGACAGGAATCGTAGTCGTGCCATGGCAGATCATGATGTTGGCTTTACCTTGAGTGCATTGCCACCAGGTTGACATTCATTACACGGATGTCGTGGTTTTGAATGATGTTGGAATTTGTATAAGTCATGTTGACCTCACGGATTCAGTGATCTTGGATCCATCCGAGATCCATCTGTTCTTATAGACCTGATTGCACCACATAACATCCTTGATTGTTTTTAGAGTAGACATCACACTCTTGATAGTTATGAGACGGTACATTACCGTATCCGCTCTGTTTGCAATGCATCTTGACCAGGTTGGTTCCCAATAAGAGTACATCGTGAATTTGATAGTTGTGGTTAGATCCTTCCTCTATCAAATTTACTGCAGCTTTCTCGTGTTGAGGCAATGGGTTCGTCTGAACATTTGGATTTGTATCCTTGAAAGATAAGACCTCATTCCTGACAAGCTTCTATACATCGGTTTTGAAGCTAAGACAGTTTTCTATGTTATGCTCTGGTCCTCCTTGATGGTAAGGGTAAGTCTGATCTGCTTTGAACCAAAAAGGCGGATTCTCCGGTACTGTAAGAGGAGACCTGGTTTGGACGTGCACCTTGACCAGTAGTAGTGGAAACAGTTCTGTGTACAACATTGGTATAGGGTCAAACCATGGTGGTCACATTGTACGGTTGTTGTTGTACGGTGGACGAGCCTGCTGAAGAGGCTGTTGTGTCCTTTGCTGATATTGTTGTTGATTCGGTTGGCTTTGAGCAACCTGAGGTTGATACGTTGGAACAGGCGTAGGGTTGATAGCAGGAGTTACAGCTGCTACTGATTGGTACCGTCGCCTTTGCTTTCCGAGAGAGATATTACCAATATCTTGCTCTATTTTCTTTTGGAAAGCGCTACCATATATTTTGGTACTGCTTGATGGTCCAGCATCTTTGACCAGACGTCCTTCTCGGACTGCTTCTTCAAGACGAACTCCAATGCTCACCATTTCAGTAAAGTCGCTGGGCACACTGGCGACCATTCGGTCGTAGTAGAACGAGCTCAAGGTTTTCAAAAAGATTTTTGTCATCTCTTTCTCCTCAAGAGGTGGACAAATCTGGGCGGCAATTTCACGCCATCTCTGAGCATATTCCTTAAAGGTTTCCTTGTCCTTCTGCGGCATGGCTCTGAGTTGATCTCTGTCTGGTGCTGTAGCGCAATTTTTGTGGTTTCGAATCACTATCGCTTTGGTACTACAATTCAATTCATTTTTTACCCTGTGAAGCTGATTAAGGAAGGGAAATCGATGTCTCCAATTAACCCTGCTTACGTTCTGAGGTTAAACAGTCAAAACTGTTGGTTTACAGATGCTATCAAAAAGGGGGTCGGGCTTAGGTTATTTTCTTAAAAAACAGTGTCTGGACTATTTGTGAGGCTTTTGGTAAGGTGTTAGGTCTGATGCTTCTTGATTGATGTATGGAGGTACTGGATTTTGAGTTTTTGATTAGTATGCTCGCTAAGATTTTGCAATCTTATGCCTACGTATTCCCGTTTAGCGAAATAGGGAAATCAGAGCAATCGTAGTTCCTCCTATTCTATGGGAGGAAAGAGATGTTTTGGTGTCTTGTTCAAAGCCCAAGACATGAAGCTAGAGGTGATTTGTATCTTGTTCAAAGCCCAAGATGTGAAACTAAAGGATTTTGACTGAGAGAGAACTTGTCATCTCTAAAGAGGGATTGGACTTCTTCTGAGGGAATTGTTGATTTTTGTGTGCCCTGATCAAAGCACAAGTTTGATGCTAAGAGGTTGATTGACTCAACCGGGGGTTTCTTTATACAAAGCCTAAGAGGAGGCTAGCAGTTTGACTTTTCCGGGGAAAATGTTTTTTCTGTCTTGTATAAAGCCCAAGATTGAGGCTAAAAGGGATTTTGACTCCGTTAGGGAGAATGTATCTTGTATAAAGCCCAAGATGGAGGCTGAAACAATTTGACTCAACAAGAAAGTACTTTTATCTGTCCTGTATAAAGCCCAAGACGGAGGCTAAAAGGGTTGACTCAATAAGAGAGTCTTGAACAGGTGATTGACTCAATAAGAGACTCTGAAGGTTGATTGACTCAACAAGAGAGTCTTTTATACTCAACAAGAGAGTGATTTATTGTCTCGTACGAAGCCCGAGATTGAGGCTAAAAGGAGATTGACTCAACAAGAGAGTCTTTTATACTCAACAAGAGAGTGTTTTTCTATCTCGTACGAAGCCCGATATTGAGGCTAAAAAGGGATTGACTCAACAAGAGAGTCTTTTATACTCAACAAGAGAGTGTTTTTATATGTCTTGTACAAAGCCCAAGACGGAGGATAAAAGTTGACTCAACAAGAGAATCTTTTATACTCAACAAGAGAGTGGGTTTTTATATGTCTTGTACAAAGCCCAAGACGGAGGCTAAAGGTGGTTGACTCAACAAGAGAGTCTGAAAAGGTTAGCTCCCCTGGGGAGAATCATTTATACAAAGCCCAAGAGGAGGCTGTTTTACTGCTGAGGATTATTGAGATCCTGAAGCGTGTCCAAGTGTGGGGAACTCTCCTGAGAGAGACCGGGTTTATGCTGGATATTGATCCAGGGTGATCGATGTTTTTTCCTATGTTTGAAAGGAACTTGAAAATTTCTTTGAGACTCAAGAGGTTTAGACTGTCCAAGTCTAGAGTTTTATCTTTTGTACAATGCCCAAGAGGAGGCGCGGGTATTAAGGGATGAGTATCAACCCTGCAATGGCCGGAGTTTTTGACGCGGGAAAGACTGCTCTAGTAAAGGATGACTAAGTTACATCTTATACCTTTAAGAGGTCATCAGGGTCCTTGTATTAAGCCCAAGAGAAGGCATGAGAACTTTTAAGAAGCCGAAGGGTCCTTGTACAATGCCCAAGAGGAGGCGGGGATGCTTTTAGGAAGCTTGTGGGTCCCCAAACCAAGAGAAGTTCAGGAAATGCAATTCACAGAGAAGAGATCATTCCAGGAAAGTTCGAGAATTTGGAAGAAACTCAAGAGATGCCATTCACGGAGAAAAGATCATCTCTGGGGAGTTAGAGTTTCTTTGACAATTTCTAAGGGTGACAGTCTGAGAAAAGGTTCACCGAGAATACTGTCTTTCTCTTTGTTCCATATTATTTAAACCCAAGAGAAGGGAAGACTGTATCTGGAAATCCTATGGGGATCTAGTTTTGTTTGTATTTAAAGAGTGACCAACAAGGCTTTACCTAGTGCTAGACGTAGGGAAAACTCTATATAACTACACTAGTATTACACAGTTGATATGTAACAAGTATATAAAAGGATGTGAAAGAAGACTTACAGTGGAACAGCCCCACAATACAGTTATATACATATGAAAGCGGTAAATGAAAGCAGATAAACTTTACCCGTTGTAGAGCTTCCATGTTGTTTTGTTAGTTGTTCAACAAAGAAAGTTTTAATAACAACATATATTTGAATTCAAAATCAAAGGAGAAAGTGCTTTGAAAAGATTGTTGGGGCTTACAGCTCAAGGAGAGGCTCAAGTTTTAACGATGATCGTACCGTTGTTTTGAAAACTGTACAGAGGGACTTATACCATATGTGAGGCCCAAAAAGTTTTTATGTATAAGGGGATGGGTCTTACACTCTATTAGAGGCCGAAAGATTTTGAAAAGAAAAGAAATGGGGCTTACAACACGAGGGTAGGCCCCGATGATTTGATTTTTGAACAGGCGATTGCGCCGAGATTTTTCTTTTAATGCAAAGGGACTTATACAATATCTGAGGCCCAAAATTGTTTTGGTTAAAAGGGGATTGAGTCTTACACTCTATTAGAGGCCCAAAAGGTTTGAAAATGAATAAAGATGGGTCTTATAGCTCAAGGAGAAGCCCAAAGATTTTTGTTAAAAAGGCGACGATCGTGCCGAACTTTTTGACGGAATTGGGACTTATACGACACACTAAGGCCCAAATTATTTTGGGTTTCAAGAGGGGTTGGGTCTTACACTCTATTAGAGGCCCATGAGTGTTTGAAAATGATTTGTTTAGGGTGATTAAGATCAAAACCGTAAATTAATTTCAAAAATTTTTTTAATTAAATAAAAATTTAATTAAAATGATCAAAATTATCAAACATGTGTGAAAAACAAGTTGTGATCTTGGATTAATATTTGAAAAATCCCGTTTATATCCACAAAATGATTGGAAACCAATTAGATTTGGAAAATCAAGGAGGAAAAAATATTTTAAATGTTAAAAAATAAATAAAAAATTAATTCTTTGCAAAAATATAAAGTATATGAAATAAATAATATTTTTGGGTCTTTTTGGCAAAATAAAATATTTTAACATTTTTGTGAATTATTAAAAAAAGAATCAACTCAAAATCATTAAAACTCTGAGAGAAATTAATTTTTGAATCAATTAAATAAAATCACAAAATTCAAATATTCAAATATTCAAAAAATAGCGCCAAGAACACATCAAGAACACACGCCACCCCTCTGTTTCTGCAGATTTACATTTTATCACCAATCTCACTGAATACTTGATGAAATCACACAATCCACATATCAATCTACTCGTTTTCACCTCACGATCATGTCTATGGTCTTTAATTTCATTTATTTTAAGCATGGAATAAGAAATCAAGACAAAACCTCAAGAACCCTAAAATTTGCATGAAGGCTGAGAATTTTGATACACGATTCAAACAAAGCAATTAATTAAGGGGAAACATTTTATGCATGATTATGAACATTTGGCAAAAGTATTATAAGAGGAAATATGCATAGATTAAGAGATGACCAAGTTTAGGCTTACTTGAAGGTCGTGACAGCAAGAGCAAAGTGATTTTTGAGTTGGAGGTGTTACAGATGAGTTGTAATGATCTGAACAGCTTCCCTACACCATATGAAGTGTGTTTGAATGCCTGGACTTGATTGGAAATGGCTGGATCACTTCATGGCATCTCAACTGCAACTTGGTTAAAAACATGAGCAACTGGCTGGTGATTCTGATAAATCAGTGTTACATTTGTGTGTTTAGTGTTTGATCAACTCACATATGATGTTTATGAGGTGTGTGTGTGATTGGTTTGGTTGGAATGGCTCTCAAACTCAAAACCCGATAGTGACTTGCTTTGGAAGGCAATTTTGGAGTGAAAGAAGAGATTTTAAGGAAAGCATCAGTTTGATGGCTTTGGTGTACTTAAACTAAGCACAAACGAGCTCTATTTATAGTAGAGCAAGTTTGTTTTGCAAGCAATAGTGAATGACAACTGCAGCAGACCTTTGGCCAATTGGATCATTTTGGAATCTCAAGTCTCCTCTAGCCATTGACTAGAGGTTAGAGCACAGACCTTTGGTTCCCTAGTACAGAGATCATCCTTGACCCATTCAGTTGGAAAAGGCTTAGTTCATGCCACCTTGGTGCATCCATTGAATGCTCCAAAACAAAATTGGAGTCTTGTCCCCCTTTTAGGCATTTCTAGGTTTGGCATGCTACTTTTGGTTCCAAAGACTTCGGAGGCTAATAGATCAGTGTTTGTCCCTCCTTGGTCTCCCTCTGAGGTGTTTAGATGGATAAACTTGTTTGTCATTTGCACAATTTGATCAAATCGAGCAAAATGCATAAATCTGCCTTGCCATGACAGTTGCAGCAAGGCATATTGCCATTGTCATAACTCTTAGCTCAAATGGGATTTGATTGAGTTCTTGGCCATTTTGGGAAGATCTCATATGATATAACATATGTGTGATCATAGTTTGTCTTGACACTTTTTGTATCTAAGTGAAAAATGCCCTTACATTTTGAAAAAAGTGAAACAGATTATGACTTAGTGAAAATTTCACTAAGTGTTGGAAAAAGTGGCATTTTCATGTTTTTGTTATTTTGGTCACTCCATAACTAAAAATCCATGAAGAATTGGAGTGAGGTGTAGTTGACACTTTTAAAGTATGCCATGAGAGCTACAAATCCATCTTTGGATCAGCCAAAATGGTTGCTTGGATCTCAAGTTATAATCCTTGGAAGTTGGTACCCTAGCCACTTTGTTCCAAAACTTGGAAAAATTCTAAGTTTTTTATGGTTACCCCTTTTACAAGTTATCCCACTTTTCTTGATTTTTCTTGATGAATGATGATTCCAATCACACATTATCATCATTTTAGGGTTAGGGAACCATAATTGATCAAAAAATCAAAAAGTCAAACTTTCACTTTTGGGCACAGCTCACTTTTTATCAGATGAATTCCAAACTGTGCAATCCTCTATGAAATCAAGTCCTTGACCTAAATCAAACTTGATGGATTGATTTCATAGGTGTTATAGGGTGTATTGAATCATGTCCCAAGGCTTGGGAGCATTTCTTGGTCAAAAGTCAAAGGCACGGTTGACTTTTTCCGCGAAACCCTAACTATGGTTCTGATGAACTTGAAACTTGTGGATCAAGCTTCTTGGATCAATCCATTGTTGCAAATGGATCAATGTGGTTTATTAGGGACCCTCAAATCATGTCTCGAGGTCTTGGCTCATGTTTTGTTCCAAAAGTCAACTTAGGGGTGAATTAGGTCAATAAACCCTAATTCCTGATATTTGATGAATACATCCCCTGAGGTTAAATTGACTTGATGCTTGGGTCCATGAGGTCCCTTGGATTATCTTAGGTTGTGCTTTGAAGCATTGGCTCATGCCTAGAGGAAAATTTCCATCTGGAGGTCCCTCGTCAACCAAAACCCTAATTTGGTGACAGTGGCGATCTTGAGGCTTGATTCACTTGGAATGTTGCAGCCTTGTGCTTGATCCTTGATGTGGGAGTCCTCTTGATCCATTGTGGATGTTGGAGAGGTTTAGACAAGTTGAAGATCATGTCATTCCTTGATTGATCATTTGTCTAAGGCTCTGAGAGGGCTTAAAACCCTAATTCTTAGCTGTAGTGAATGCTCACCCATCTGTGAGGAGATTGATGAGGCATGAAGGTACATCCATATTGTGATGATGATTTGCACAATGATGTGAAATCTTAGTGGTCAAAAATTGGGGTATGACAGATGCCCCTATTTAATCTTCTTGGACCCGAAGGTGTGAATGTCGAAGGTATTCCGGCATTCAGGGTGCAAGAGGATTAAATATCGGAATACCCAAAATTTTGATGGTGGTTATAAATGGCAACTTACTCATCCATCTTATTTTTCTAAGCAATGATGCTTAGAAAAGATAAACTTCCCCTCGATCCTATTTTCCTACCAAGGAACTGGTCTCAGTTTCTTTTGTAAACTTCCCCTCGATCCTGGTTTCCTACCAAGGAACTGATCTCAGTTTCTAATGTAAACTTCCCCTCGAACCTGGTTTCCTACCAAGGAACTGGTCTTAGTTTCTGAAATAAACTTCCCCTCGATCCTGGTTTCCTACCAAGGAACTGGTCTCAATTTCTGAAATAAACTTCCCCTCGATCCTGGTTTCCTACCAAGGAACTGGTCTCAGTTTCTGAAATAAACTTCCCCTCGATCCTGGTTTCCTACCAAGGAACTGGTCTCAGTTTCTGAAATAAACTTCCCCTCGATCCTGGTTTTATACCAAGGAACTGGTCTCAGTTTCTGAAATAAACTTCCCCTCGATCATGGTCTCCTACCAAGGAACTGGTCTAAGTTTCTTTTGTCAATAAACTTTCTCGACAAGGGACGCTATTTGTAGCGGTTTTCGTCAAACTTCTCGCCGAATTTTTCTGGGGAGATGCCATTTGACAGAAAAGGTTTTGACGTCAGACTTGCTGGAGAAACCCATTCGTCTGAGTTATAGAGTTGTACAAACTTCTCAGTTGGAGACGTAATTTGTTGACTCTATTGGGGAAAACGAGTCTCTTGAGAGGCTATTTTTGCTTGGGGATATTACATCATACTTTTCCTCGAGATCTTCTCGAAGAAATGCCATGTGATGTAATCCAATATGGAGGTGCTGATGACATTTTCGTCAGCGAACTTTCCGAAGAAGAACTGTTGTATTGCCGAATCTTTGATTAAGAGGCTTTCTCTGGGGATTTTCCTTAATCTGGGAAAGCGAAGATATCATCTTCAATGGTGAAGAGTGACGTTTGTCGACAGTTCTCTTATTTTCCAGAGGTTCAAGTTATCAAAGTGGTCAAGGGACTCACTTTAGTCCAGAAATAAACTAGAGAAGAGGTTGATCAAACACGACGTTTCCTGACAAGGAAAGAACTGACAACTCGACTGGGAGGACCTTTATCACTAAGGAACAAGACCGACTAGAGTGATAGTGATGCACTATGAATATGAATGTAAATCAGTAATGCATGATGTATGTATGTTTATGCTGATAACACTGACGCGACATGCAGACTATTGGATGAACACGACTGGATACTCGGCCACTGGAGGGGATGAAGAAGTATCTTTGGTTCAAGATAGAAATTATGCCTTGCTTAGGAGAAAGGGGTTCCCGCGGGGAAAGACGTTGGTCGGGCTTAAGAGATAAGAACTCTGCCGGAGCGTGTCAGGTGAAACATGGTCTCTGACATAGTTGATCCTCCGTTCAGACGTACTAGTTTAGAAGGAGTACTTTGATTTTGCACTTTGAGGTTCGATTACTTCTGGTGAAATGATCGATGTTCTTTCGATGTTCAACAGTCAAAAGAAAATGCCATCTTTATTTTAAACGTGGAAAAAGTTTGACAAGTAAATTCATTTTTTGTTTTATTTCAAGAATCGTTAATCACATTAAAACGTCATTCTGTAAAGATAAAACAAATGCGAATTGCAAACAAAAACACTAAGGCTCAAATTTTATTGATAGGATGGAAATCAGCCAAACGCGTGATTCCACGGAGTATTTACAAAGTTTAGAAAATGGTAATTTAAGGGGAAAAGGGCTACATTGAAACATAACGATCGCTATGCTTCTACTAACTTTGAATTCTGGACATCCTGAGCTTCTGTCGAAGATGACCTTGACTGGAGTTTTCTGATGGATGGCATGATGGCTGAGGAGCTGAACTAATCAGACGTAGTTACTTGCCATTAATCCCTAACTTTTGTCTGGATTGTACTTTGAGATTTCCAATCCCTTGGGATGATTTTTGATTATGTCTCTAATTTTTTCCTGGACCGCCCTTTCGGGTTTTCAAACCACCGAGACGTTTTTTTATTTTTTTTATTTTGGCGAAGTATTTCTTGACTACGTCAACATTCATAGGGTAGGCGAATTCCTCTCCGTCCATGGTTGCGAGTTTCAAGGCGCCACCTGAGAAAGCTTTCTTGACCACATAGGGGCCGTCATAATTCGGAGTCCATTTGCCCCGAGAATCAGTGAGAAATGATTGTATATTTTTTAGCACAAAGTCTCCTTTTCTGAAGACGCGAGGTCGGACCTTTTTGTCAAACGCCTTCTTCATTCTTTGTTGATACAACTGACCATGGCACAGTGCTGTTATTCATTTCTCTTCGATCAGATTCAGCTCATCGTGTCAATTTTGACACCATTCAGCCTCTGTTAACTTAGCTTCCATCAATACCCAGATTGATGGGATCTCTACTTCTATGGGAAGCACTGCTTCCATGCCATATACTAGAGAGAAAGGGGTTGCCCTTGTTGAAGTGCAGACAGATGTGCGATAACCGTGAAGAGCAAAGGGTAACATCTCGTGCCAGTCTTTGTAGGTTATAATCATCTTCTGAACAATCTTCTTGATGTTCTTGTTAGTCGCTTCTACCGCTCCTTCATCTTGGGTCGGTAGGGAGATGAGTTATGGTGTTCGATCTTGAACTCAGCGCACAACTCTTTCATCATCTTGTTGTTCAAGTTAGATCCATTATCCATAATGATCTGGCTTGGAACACCATAACAGCAAATGATATTGTTTTTTATGAATCGGACCACCACTTGTCGGGTCACATTAGCGAATGACGCTGCTTCGACCTACTTGGTGAAGTAATCAATGGCCACCAGGATGAACTGTTGTCTGTTCGAAGCCTTGGGTTCAATCATGCCAATCATGTCGATTCCCCATATGGAAAAAGGTCATGGGGAAGAGAGAACTTTGAGATGCGTTGGCGGTACATGGATTTTGTCTGAGTATATCTGACACTTGTGACACCTTCTCATGTACTTGTAGCAGTCGGATTCCATGGTCAACCAGTAGTACCCTGCTCTCAGAATTTTTCTCGCCATTGTGTGTCCGTTGGCATGAATGCCAAAGGATCCTTCGTGAATTTCTTTTATCAGCATGTTTTCTTCTGGCCTGTCTACACATCGGAGCAAGACCATGTCAAAGTTTCTCTTATAGAGTGTATCACCGCTCAGGAAGAAGCTAGCTGCCAATCTTCTGAGGGTCTTTCGGTCCTTTTCGGATGCCCCAGGTGGGTACTCCTATTTCTGAAGGAAGCGTTTGATATCGTGATACCAAGGTTTTTCGTCAATGACTGCTTCAATCGCGAAGATGTAAGCGGGCCTTTCTAGGTGCATTATGTCAATCTTAGGTATGTCTTTCCATTGACCTACACTAATCTTGGAAGAGAGAGTGGCTAATGCATCAGCCATGTGATTCTCTTCATGAGGGATATGATGAAACTCGACACGGTTGAAGAAGGGTAACAACCTTCTTGCATAATCTTTGTAAGGAATCAATCCTGATTGGTATGTGTTCCAATATCCTTTGATCTGATTGATAACTAGGGCTGAGTTTCCATATACATCCAAGTTATTAATTCTCAAGTCGATTGCTTCTTCGAGACCCATGATACAAGCTTCGTATTCGGCCTCGTTGTTTGTGCACTTGAATGTCAGTCGGGCGGTGAAAGGAATGTGGGTACCCTGAGGTGTTATGATAATTACCCCAATTCCATTTCCATAATGATTGATAGCTCCATCAATGATTAGTCCCCATTGGGAACCTGGTTCTGGCCCTTCACTGGGTAGCGGTTCATCGCAATCTTTCATTTTCAAATACATGACATCTTCATCTGGGAAGTCAAACCTGACTGATTCCTGATCGTCAATCGGTTTATGAGCCAAATGATCGGCTAAAATACTTCCCTTAACAGCTTTCTGAGCGTGGTACTCGATGTCGTATTCTGATAACAACATCTGCCAACAGGCAATCCTTCCCGTGAGAGCAGGTTTTTCAAAGACGTACTTGATTGGATCCATTTTGGAGATTAACCAAGTAGTGTGACGAATCATATACTGGCGAAGAAGTTTGGCTGCCCAAGCCAAAGCACAACAAGTTTTCTCAAGCATAGTGTACCGAGTCTCGCAGTCAATGAATTTCTTGCTCAAATAGTAAATGGCAGACTCTTTCCTTTTGGTTTCGTCTTGTTGGCCAAGTACACAACCCATTGAGTCTTCCAAGACTATTAGGTAGATGATCAGTGGTCTTCCTTCCGCTAGAGGTGACAGAATCGGTGGATTCGACAGATATTCCTTGATACTGTCGAAGGCGGTTTGGCAGTCTTTTGCCCAAATGCAGTCCTGATTCTTTTGGACTAATTTGAAGATTGGAGCATATGTCGCAGTCATGAGGGATATGAATCTGGAGATGTAGTTCAAACGTCCCAGGAACCCCCTGACTTATTTTTTAGTCTTTGGAGAAGGCATTTCTTGAATGGCCTTGACCTTGTCAGGATCAATCTCAATTCCTTTCTGGCTGACGATGAACCCAAAAAGTTTCCCTGAGCGAACACCGAACATGCATTTATTGGGATTCAAGCGGAGTCTGTACTTTCTCAGACGGTCGAATAGCTTTAACAGATGGGTCACATGCTCGTCTTCCGTTTTAGATTTGGCAATCATATCATCGACATATACCTCGATTTCTTTTTGTATCATGTCATAAAACAGAGTAGTCATGGCCCTTTGATAGGTTGCCCCGGCATTCTTCAACCCGAACGGCATTACCTTGTAACAAAAAGTACCCCATGGGGTGATGAACAAAGATTTCTCCATGTCTTTTGGCGCCATTTTGATCTTATTATAGCCCGAGAATCCATCCATGAAGGAGAAAACTTTGAACTTTGCTGTACTATCTAACAGCATGTCAATGTGCGGTAAGGGAAAGTCATCCTTTGGACTGGCCTTGTTCAGATCCCTGTAATCTACACACATTCTGACCTTTCTGTCCTTTTTTGGAACTGATACTATGTTTGCTAACCATTGAGGATACTATGATGTGGCGAGGAAACCTGCATTAATCTGTTTCTGTACTTCCTCTTTGATTTTGATGGCCATGTCCGGATGAGTCCATCTTAGTCTTTGTTTTATCGGCGGACATTCTGATCTCTACGGTAGATGATGTTCCACGATGCTGGTATCCAACCCTGGCATGTCCTGATAGGACCAAGCGAATACATCGGGAAACTCTTTGAGAAGCTTTGTCAAACTTTCTTTGACAGTCAAACTGAGCAGGGCTCCAATCTTGACTTCTTTTCTCTCTTCCTCTGAATCCAAGTTGATAGTTTCTAACGGCTCTTTGTGAGGCTTAATGGACCTTTCCTTTTGTCTGAGTAATCAGGAGATCTCCTATGGAATTTCTTCGTCATCTTCTTCAGCCTCAAATACCGGGAATTCAAAGTTGGGAGAAGGCATCGGATCATACGTTTCATTGGGGTTTAAAACAAACAATCTGCATGACGTGATGATTGTTTTTTAGAAGAGATAGAGAGAAATGTAAGAGTGTGTGCAGTGTATTTTTTTTACTGCTTGTTTTTATTTTTTGTTGTTTTTTAGGATTACCATTTTCTGAAAAAGCGAAAAGAGAAAACAATAATGAATGCTGAAATTACATAACGACGTTATTTTATTTACGAACTTGTCGATTCTTGAAACTACAACCCTATTAAACAAAACTCTGTCGCTTTGGGCGAAGCGAAGAGGGATATTTACAGAAAGTAGGCCCTATCAAAACATCTGTTTCACCTGGGCAGGGTGAAAGGTTAAAACAAACATGGCCATTACTTTGACTCATGAACGATCTTCGGGACATCGACAGCAACCCATTAGCGGCGAACTCCTCGGTGAATCACAAAGTCTGGTACCTTCCTTCTTGATTTGTCTTCAGAAATAACGTTGATTTCTGGCGGAGCAGGATCATTGGAATCTGTTTCCCAGGCAGAGTTGTCGTAGGAGGATTCCTTAGTTGTATTTTGCATAGTATTTGTGCTCTCAGGCAAATCCCCCCATCCAGTTGGCTGGATGTCCTTGAGCGTCATACGAGAGCTTTCAGGAGTAGTGTGCTTGACCAAGAAGTCGTACTTGCCACTCGGTTGTCCTGAGGTGTCCCACACTTCTTTGGAACTGGAGGAGTCATCCCTTTCGATGACGTTGACCTCGGGAAAAGCAAAGTTGATGAATTCTAGTCCTGCAAACTTTGTAAATTCATCGTCGCACTGGATATTATCTGAATGACCTGAGTGTTGATCCCATTACATGGTGGGGACGCAGGTATTTTTTTTCAATGATGCTCAGCTGATTTTCATTGTTCGACTGATTTTCTTGCCCCAAGTCTCCTGGGTACGGCTGTCAGGTAGGCAGACCATCCAACGGGCCGTAATAGTCGTGGTCAAAGTTGTCTTTCATCAGAGTGTCTTCCTTTAATGAGTTTGGTGGAGCATGACATCCTTCCGGATCACAATATCCGTATATCATTTTGACGTCTGACCTTGGTATATATCTCAGACTCTGTGTTGGATAGCAAAATGGCGTAGGCACCTTTTCTTGAGACATATAACCGTCCTCGTTAAGATAGGACTTCCATTCCTCATCTGTGTAGGAGGAATCTCCCTCGTTGATGGTATGTACTTCTTGAGACACTGGGTGAAGGAAACCTTCACTATGGAAGAAGTTCTGAATGGGATGAAGACTTTCACCGTTAGCGGCAGTCTGGGTACAAGTTGCAGAAAAACCAAGACCCTTCTTTGTTTTATTGTAAGTAAGCATGACAAACTGTCCCCATCCCTTTGCATTGTTACTTTTGATCACCTCGAGAGCATCTTTATACGAAGATATTGATGTTCCCTTCTCTAATTGATTCTCACTGCTTACCGAAAGTGCCTGGAACTGAGTTCCAACAACCTCATCGGGTTCTACACAAGTGGACAATGATAGGTTACTCACGATCAAGGCTTGTTCTCCACAGACCATGACGAGTTGGTCATTCTTGACGAACTTCAGCTTCTGGTGAAGTGTCGAAGTGACTGTCCCAGCCTGGTGTATCCAAGGTCTTCCCAACAAACAGCTGTATGTTGCTCGGATGTCCATGATCTGGAAAATGACTTGGAAAGTGTGAGGACCGATAGTTATTGGAAGGTCGACTTCGCCGAAAACCGTTTTTCGAGATCCGTCAAATGCTTTGACGACGACCTCACTACCTCTCATCGGAGATCCTTTGAATGATAGTCGCATTAGAGTGGATTTCGACATAATGTTGAGAGTTGATCCGGTATCTACCAGTATGCTGGCTAAGGCATCGTCCTGGTTGTTGACTATGATATTGAGCGCCATGTTATGGCTTTTGCCTTCTTATGTAATTCCTCATCACTAAACCCCAAGTTGTTGCTGGAAGTGATGTTAGAGACGATACTATCAAATTGCCTTATCGACACATCCTGTTCCACAAAGGCCTGCTCTAAGACTTTCTGTAGAGCCTCTCTGTAGGCTTCGGAACTGAGTAAAAGAGATAACACATAGATCTTTGAAGGAGTTTGCAACAGCTGATCAACAATGTTGTATTCACTCCTTTGGATGAGCTTCAGCATCTCATCGTTGTTCTTTGAAAGGTCGAGATCATTGGATTGACCGACTGGTGGATTGGGAACTTCCGTTTGAGGTTCCTTTTCTCTGTTGGGTTCTCCAACTCCTCTATTGAAGATTTGATCGCTCTGTGTTACTCGACTGATGTCTGCAATACTCACGACGGAGGGTAATGGAATTTCCTTTCCATTCTTAATTGTTGTTGCACTGTATTTGTAAGGGATAACCTTAGTTGATTCATACGGTAATGGTCCCGGTAGATAGATAACTACAGGAGCCTTTTGATTTCTCTAACTGTCGTAAGTAACTTCAATCAATTCCTGGTTAAAAACCTTCGATTCGTCAAGTAGAGGGATGATGGTACAAACATCTTTGGTCCTTTTTTGATCAGAGATCACGATAAAATCCTTAATCTGATCAGCAAAATAGTTTGGCGTCCAGTTGATTGATCCAGAACTTGGACACGGTTGAATCTCCTTGGGAGCTAACTGAATTTGAAGGGCTGCTCGCACGAGGTAACCTCCTTGATTATTTTTCGAGCATACTCTACAGTGCTCGTAATTATGTGGTGGCACCTGGCCACGTCCACTTTGAATGCAGTGCAACCTTACTAGGTCTATTTCC
The DNA here is from genome assembly GCA_022829125.1 of Lathyrus tuberosus. Lineage (NCBI taxonomy): Eukaryota > Viridiplantae > Streptophyta > Magnoliopsida > Fabales > Fabaceae > Lathyrus > Lathyrus tuberosus. The sequence goes on from JALAZF010000390.1 coordinate 2,258,354, forward strand.
ATAGATTGGACATCCTGACTTTGATGTCTAGTAGGGTTCCCGTTTGTCACACTGATTTGTTACGTGTCTTCATCTAGATAGATCGGAAGCTACCAATAGTTTAACAATTATTGTAAAGTTCTTTGAACGAGAGCGCACCCTTGGTTATGCTCACAACATACTTTACAGATCTGATAATTATGTGAAGTGAGAAAACCGAGTTGGACTTGCTTGGCATGTAACTCCACCAAGCTGGTATTCATCAAACAAATATTGAAGATTTGAATCATGTTGATCTGATAAGGATTTCTATCATGGTAGTCCTGGACCCACCTAATATCCATCTGACGCTGGAGGGCCTCTTGTACAAAAGAGCATCCCTGTTTGTTTACCGAGCAAGTCAGATAGGAATTGTAATCGTGCCGCGGTAGATTATGATACTGGCTTTACCTTGAGTGCATTGCCACTAAGTTGACATTCATTGCACGGATGTCGTGGTTCTGAATGATGTTGGAATTTGCATAAGTCATGTTAACTCCACGAACTCGGTGCTCTTGGATCCATCCGAGATCCAATTGTTCCTGTAGAGCTTATTGCACAACAGAACATCCTTTGTTGTTTTAGAGCAGATATCGCACTGGTGATAATTATGAGGTGGCGCATTGCCGTATCCACTCTGTCTACAATGCATCTTGACCAAGCTGGCCCTCAATAAGAGTACATCATGAATTTGATAGCTGTTGTTAGACTCTTCTTCTATCAAATTCACCGCAGCTTTCTCGTGTTGAGGCAACGGGTTTGTGAGACCATTCGGATTCGTATCTTTGTAAGATAAGACCCTGCACCTAACAAGCTTTTAGACATCGGATTTGAAATTGAGACTGTTTTCTATGTTATGCCATGGTCTTCCTTGATGGTAAGGGCAAGTCTGATCCGGTTTGAACCAAAAAGGTGGATTCTCCGGTACTGTAAGAGGAGACCTGTTTTGGACGTGCCCCTTGACCAGTAAGAGTGGAATCAATTCTGCGTACAACATCGGTATAGGATCGAACCCTGGAGGTCGCGTTGTACGGTTGTTGTTATATGGAGGGCGAGCCTGCTGAAGAGGGTGTTGTATCCTTTGCTGATATTGATGTTGATTCGGTTGGCTTGGCGCAACCTGAAGTTGATACGTAGGAACAGGCGCAGAGTTGATAGCAGGAGTTACAGTTGCTACTGGTTGGTACCGTCGCCTTTACTTTCCGAGAGAGATATTTCCAATATTCTGCTCTTTTTTCTTAGGGAGAGCACTACCGTATCGTTTTGTACTACTTGACGATCCAGCGTCTTTAACTAAACGTCCTTCTCGGACTGCTTCCTCAAGACGAACTCCCATGCATACCATTTCAGTAAAGTCACCGGGCGCACTGGCGACCATTCTATCATAATAAAATGAGCTCAAGGTCTTTAAGAAGATCTTAGTCATCTCTTTTTCCTCAAGAGGTGGACAAATCTGGGCAGAAATTTCATGCCATCTCTGAGCGTACTCCTTAAAGGTTTCCTTGTCCTTTTCTGACATGGCTCTGAGTTGATCTCTGTCTGGTGCCATGTCCAGGTTATACTTATATTGTTGAACGAAGGCAGCGCCAAGATCTCTGAAAGTGCCGATCTTAGTGTGGTTTAAACCCATGTACCATTTGAGTGTGGCACCGGTTAAACTATCCTGGAAATAATGGATCAGTAGCTCCTGGTTCTTTGTCTGAGTTGACATTCGCCGAGCGTACATCACCAAATGGCTTTGAGGGCAAGAGTTACCCTTATACTTTTCAAATTCCGGCACCTTAGGGACCAGACAAAGGTCTTTTCCAAATAGATCCTGACCGCGAAGGGCTTGCAGATCTTTCTGCATCTCCAGGAACTATTCCTAGAACTCATTCATTCTGTCGAACATACTTTCGTTTCAACCAGAAGGTATTTGTGGAATCTGTCCTTCCGGGACAGTGTGTACCACAGGTGGTGGTATAGTCATCATGGTAGTGACTCTAGGCCCTTCCCTCTCCCGAAGTTTGTAACCTTCAGGATTTGCGGTCATACCCCGGGCATCTTCGCTTTCCTGAAGTTTGTAACCTTCAGGCCCAGCGGGTCCTGCAGCGGTTCCCTGATCTTCAGTGATCGGTGGAACATATCCTTCTGGGATATAGTTAATAGGCATGCCCCATGGATGATCTTTAGGCATGTTATACCGAGAATCATACTTTTCCACTATGGGCGTTAATGTGATCCCTGAGATCACAGTCCTTTGTTGTTGCATCTGAGCTTCTGCTAGAGCTTGCATGTCGTTATGAAGCTTTCTCAGATCCTCTTTCAGAGTGTTGATCTCTTCCCTCAACTCTCTGTTCTCTTCCTCGAGATCATCCATCTTTTTCTGTCGATTGGCCCGAGTATTGTACGAATGAGACAGTTTAACTCTAGAATCGAGACACAAACGTGAGATTCGTAGGTAAGAAGAATGCGTTATGTGAGAATGATGAATGCAATAATTATATTTTAATTTTTTTTGTTTAATCAAAATAAACTTCGACAATTACATTGCAAATATCAAACAGTGGGGAAGACCCCGTTTTATTGAATTCAAAGATTGCGGAATGGAAATACAGTAATTTACATAGTGCTGTAAAAGGAAATCTAAACTTATGGGTCTCAAGTCCTCTCTGAGGAGAGCTCAGGTGCTGGTTCTGGTACTTTCCATTTCTTTGACCGAGGCTCTTGAGCCGTTGTCGGGTTGTCATTCCTTTGCCAAGTGAAAGGAGCGAGCAAATTCCTTTTTCTTGATTCTCTACAGCATGTTGCTCTAAAATCTCAATCAGAGCGTCTTTTTCTATTAACAGTTGCTGTATTTTCTTGCACTCCACATTGAAAATACGATACTTGTTCTTCCAAGACCTCTTCTCCTGTTGAACTTTGTTGAGAGTAACCTGAAGTTTTTCCGTATCAGAATAAAATGACAGGGTCCCTTAATAGAAGAACTTCTTGACGAGGGTAAGGCATCCGCAGCTTGAGAGCTCTAGTTTGTACCCAGTGGAGATAAGGTTCCACTGAGACACAGTCTGGTTTTCCTACAGACTCTTTTCCTTTCCTATGAACGTGCTTCCCGGCATGAATTATTTCTGTCTTTAGTGCTCTGTCATTTTCTCCTTCCTTAAAGAAAAGACCTTCCAGATGAGCATTACATGGGACATGCCTCATCGGGTCTCCAAATTGACGACGAACCAAAACTGGATGAAAATTGATTCCTCCTTTAATTCCTATGAGGGGTATATTTGGGAAGTTTCCACAACGGTCAATGATCTTGATCCCGTCATAGATTCGATTGTACCAATCGATGTCAGAGTTGGTAAGAGACATGATTCTCTGCGACCAACGTAAAGTATTCTTTTGATCCCAAAATGCAGCAGACTTTGGCAAATGGGAAATAAACCATTTGTACAGCAGGGGTACACAGCAGGTGATCATTCCTCCGCTGTACAAATTCCTTAAGTTTACAGAATGATAAGCATCTGTGAGCAAGGTCGGTACAGGGTTTCCAATTAGAAAAATCTTAATGGCATTGATATCTACAAAGTTATCGATGTTGGGAAACAAAAATAACCTGTAGGTGAGCAAAACAAAGATGCTTTCGAAAGCGGCCACATTCCCTATACTAGAAAAGTACATAGCTTTCTTTATTAAGAACTGGGCTGACAAACCCTGGATACCACCCTTAATGATCATGTGAGTCCTAACTTCTGACTCGTCCAAATAGATTGCTCTTGCAATGGTTTGATCCTTTGAAATTTCTTTCAGTCCAGAAAAGGGAGCTTGGTCAGTAATATGCAAATCAGTCAGGTGAGAGTACTCCTCCAGTGTTGGTGCTAGTTGATAATCCGGGAATGTGAAACAGTGATAGACCGGATCGTAGAACTAGATTAGTGTGGACATGATTCCTTCAATTACATGGACCCTTAGTAGAGACAGCAGTCCCCCGTACTTAGCTCTGAAAGCCTCAGGGTTGGTTATCATCCTCGCCAGACCTCTTAAATCCTCTAATTTTGGAACCTTGAAGGTATACTTGTGAGTCTTCCTTCTACCGAAATCCATAACGCAATCTCCTTTCTCTGACATTTGTAATCATTGTCTTAGTTTAATTTGAAAAAGAGAGACTAGAAGAGAAGATTTTTCTTTGTTTTAATGTTTTTTTGATGAAATGAATGCATGAATGTAGCACACAAAAACATTGAAAAAACATGGGGTCAAAGGGTTGGTGTCATGAAGTCAAGGCTCTACCCATCCCTAAAGGTTTATACTGGTGATTTTTTGTACCTGTCCTCTAAATCACTGACTCCTCTTGGGATAACGACAGCAAGCGGATCGCCAGTGAGCTGTAGTATCTTAGAGTAATCTCTAATGAGGGTAGTATCGCGTGACAACTATTTCCGATAGCTTCTGCACTATAAAATGGTTTCAGTCTACTAAAATGCTCAGCTTCTCAGATAACCCAATGGAACAATCTGCTTTCAACAACCGAAGTCGTATAGGCATTGAATCCGCAAAGGGCATCTCCACTGATTTGATGGTCGACCGGAACCTCTTATCTGGGATTCACTCCCCGTAAGATTACCCGTATAATGCCATCACTTATCTTAGGTGTATAGTCAATCTTTCCACATGCGGCATCACACGCATTCCCATTAGCAGGAAAATAAACACGGATATCAATTTGGAAAAACAGTATATATATTTATCCTAACATCCTAGACCTCTAGTCTTATGATCCTATACAGACAATGACTCCCCAGCAGAGTCGTCATTTCTGTGCCACTTTGTGAATTTAAGGCCTTCTACCTAAGCCTGTAAAAGGTCTTCTCTTACCGTAAGACTGTAAGAGATAAATACCTCCCACTGTGGTCACCATTCTTCTGTAGCGCGTTTTTTGTGGTTTCGAATCACTATCGCTTTGGTACTACAGTTCGATTCATTTTTTATCCTGTGAAGCTGATTAAGGAAGGGAAATAGATGTCTTCAATTAACCTTGCTTGCATATTGAGGTTAAACAGTCAAAACTGTAGGTTTACAGATGCTATCAAAAAGGGGGTCTGGCTTAGGTTATTTGCTTAAAAAACAGTGTCTGGACTATTTGCGAGGCTTTTGGTAAGGTGTTAGGTCTGATGCTTCTTGATTGATGTATAAAGGTACTGGATTTTGAGTTTTTGATTAGTATGCTCGCTAATATTTTGCAATCTTATGCCTACGTATTCCCGTTTAGCGAAACAGGGAAATCAGAGCGATCTTAGTTCCTCCTATTCTATGGGAGGAAAGAGATGTTTTGGTGTCTTGTTCAAAGCCTAAGACATGAAGCTAAAGGTGATTTGTATCTTGTTTAAAGCCCAAGATGTGAAGCTAAAGGGTTTTGACTGAGAGAGAACTTGTCATCTCTAAAGAGCGATTGGACTTCTTCTGAGGGAATTGTTGATTTTTGTGTGCCCTGATCAAAGCACAAGTTTGATGCTAAGAGGTTGATTGACTCAACCGAGGGTTTCTTTATACAAATCCTAAGAGGAGGCTAGCAGTTTGACTTTTCCGGGGAAAATATTGTCTTTGTCTTGTATAAAGCCCAAGATTGAGGCTAATAGGGATTTTGACTCCGTTGGGGAGAATGTATCTTGTATAAAGCCCAAGATGGAGGCTGAAACGATTTGACTCAACAAGAGAGTACTTTTATCTGTCCTGTATAAAGCCCAAGACGGAGGCTAAAAGGGTTGACTCAACAAAAGAGTCTTGAACAGGTGATTGACTCAACAAGAGAGTCTGAAGGTTGATTGACTCAACAAGAGAGTCTTTTACACTCAACAAGAGAGTGATTTGCTGTCTCGTACGAAGCCCAAGATTGAGGCTAAAAGGAGATTGACTCAACAAGAGAGTCTTTTATACTCAACAAGAGAGTGTTTTTCTATCTCATACGAAGCCCGAGATTGATGCTAAAAAGGGATTGACTCAACAAGAGAGTCTTTTATACTCATCAAGAGAGTGTTTTTATATGTCTTGTACAAAGCCCAAGGCAGAGGCTAAAAGTTGACTCAACAAGAGAATCTTTTATACTCAACAAGAGAGTGGGTTTTTATATGTCTTGTACAAAGCCCAAGACGGAGGCTAAAGGTGGTTGACTCAACAAGAGAGTCTGAAATGGTTAGCTCCGCTAGGGAGAATCATTTGTACAAAGCCCAAGAGGAGGTTGTCTTACTGTTGAGGATTATTAAGATCCTGAAGCGTGTCCAAGTGTGGGGAACTCTCCTGAGAGAGACTGGGTATATGCTGGAGATTGATCCAGGTTGATCGGTGTTTTTTCCTATGTTTGAAAGGAACTTGAGAATGTATTTAAGAGTCAAGAGGTTTAGATTGTCCAAGTCTAGAGTTTTATCTTTTGTACAATGCCCAAGAGGAGGCACGGGCATTAAGGGATGAGTGTCAACCCTGCAATGGCCGGAGTTTTTGACGCGGGAAAGACTACTCTAGCAAAGGATGACTAAGTTCTATCTTATACCATTAAGAGGTCGTCAGGGTCCTTGTCTTAAGCCCAAGAGAAGGCATGAGAACTTTTAAGAAGTCGAAGGGTCCTTGTGCAATGCCCAAGAGGAGGCGGGGATGCTTTTAGGAAGCCTGTGGGTCCCTAAACCAAGAGAAGTTCAAGAAATGCAATTCACAGAGAAGAGATCATTCCAGGAAAGTTTGAGAATTTGGAAGAAACTCAAGAGATGCCATTCACGGAGAAAAGATCATCTCTGGGGAGTTAGAGTTTCTTTGACATTTTCTAAGGGTGACAGTTTGAGAAAAGGTTCACCGAGAATACTGCCTTTCTCTTTGTTCCATATTGTTTAACCCCAAGAGAAGGGAACACTGTATCTGGAAATCCTATGGGGATCTAGTTTTGTTTGTATTTAAAGAGTGACCAACAAGGCTTTACCTAGTGCTAGACGTAGTTGCCGGGAAAACTCTAAATAACTATACTAGTATTACACAGTTGATATATGACAAGTATATAAAAGGATGTGAAAGAAGACTTACAGTGGAACAGCCCCAAAATACAGTTATATACATATGAAAGCGGTAAATAAAAGCGGATAAACACTTACCCGTTGTAGAGCTTCCATGCTGTTTTGTTAGTTGTTCAACAAAGAAAGTTTTGATAACAACATATATTTGAATTCAAAATCAAAGGAGAAAGTGCTTTGAAAAGATTGTTGGGGCTTACAGCTCAAGGCGAGGCCCAAGTTTTAACGATGATCGTAACGTTGTTTTGAAAATAGTACAGATGGAATTATACCATATGTGAGGCCCAAAAAGTTTTTACGTACAAAGGGATGGGTCTTACACTCTATTAGTGGCCCAAAGATTTTGAAAAGAAAAGAAATGGGGCTTACAACATGAGGGTAGGCCCAGATGATTTGATTTTTGAACTGGCAATTGCGCCGAGATTTTTCTTTTAACGCAGAGGGACTTATACAATATCTGAGGCCCAAAATTGTTTTGGTTAAAAGGGGATTGGGTCTTACACTCTATTAGAGGCCCAAAAGATTTGAAAATGAATAAAGATGGGTCTTATAGCTCAAGGAGAAGCCCAAATATTTTTGTTAAAAAGGCGATGATCGTGCCGAACTTTTTGACGGTATCGAGACTTATACAATACACTGAGGCCCAAATTATTTTGGTTTTCAAGAGGGGTTGGGTCTTACACTCTATTAGAGGGCCATGAGTATGTGAAAATGAATTGTTTAGGGTGATTAAGATCAAAACCCTAAATTAATTTCAAAAGGTATTTTAATTAAATAAAAATTTAATTAAAATGATCAAAATTATCAAACATGTGTGAAAAACAAGTTGTGATCTTGGATTAATGTTTGAAAAATCACGTTTATATCCATAAAATGATTGGAAACCAATTAAATTTGGAAACTCAAGGAGGAAAAAATATTTTAATTGTTAAAAAATAAATAAAAAATTATTTCTTTGCAAAAATATCAAGTATATTAAATAAATAATATTTTTGGGTCTTTTTGGCAAAATAAAATATTTTAACATTTTTGTGAATTATTAAAAATAGAATCAACTCAAAATCATTAAAACTCAGAAAGAAATTAATTTTTTAATCAATTAAATAAAATCACAAAATTCAAATATTCAAATATTCAAAAAATGGCGCCAAGAACACAAGCCACCCCTCTATTTCTGCAGATTTGCATTTTCTCACCAATCTCACTGAATACTTGATGAAATCACACAATCCACATATCAATCTACTCGTTTTCACCTCACGATCATGTCTATGGTCTTTAATTTCATTTATTTTGAGCATGGAATAAGAAATCAAGACAAAACCTCAAGAACCCTAAAATTTGCATGAAGGCTGAGAATTTTGATACACGATTCAAACAAAGCAATTAATTAAGGGGAAACATTCTATGCATGATTATGAACATTTGGCAAAAGTATTGTGCGAGGAAATATGCATAAATTAAGAGATGGCCAAGTTTAGGCTTACTTGAAGGTCGTGACAGCAAGAGCAAAGTGATTTTTGAGTTGGAGGTGTTACAGATGAGTTGTGATGATCTGAATAACTTCCCTACACCATATGGAGTGTGTTTGAATGCCTGAACTTGATTGGAAATGGCTGGATCACTTCATGGCATCTCAACTGCAACTTGGTTGAAAACATGAGCAACTGGCTGGTGATTCTGAGAAATCAGTGTTATATTTGTGTGTTTAGTGTTTGATCAACTCACATATGATGTTTATGAGGTGTGTGTGTGATTGGTTTGGTTGGAATGGCTCTCAAACTCAAAACCTGATAGTGACTTGCTTCGGATGGCAATTTTGGTGAAAGTATAGATTTTGAGGAAAGCATCAGTTTGATGGCTTTGGTGTACTTAAACTGAGCACAAATGTGCTCTATTAATAGTAGAGCAAGTTTGTTTTGTAAGCAATAGTGAATGGCAACTGCAGCAGACCTTTGGCCAATTGGATCATTTTGGAATCTCAAGTCTCCTCTAGCCATTGAATAGAGGTTAGAGCACATACCTTTGGTTCCCTAGTACAGAGATTATCCTTGACCCATTCAGTTGGAAAAGGCTCAGTTCATGCCACCTTGGTGCATCCATTGAATGCTACAAAACAAAATTGGAGTCTTGTCCCCCTTTTAGGCATTTCTAGGTTTGGCATGCTACTTTTGGTTCCAAAGACTTGGGAGGCTAATGGATCAGTGTTTGTCCCTCCTTGGTCTCCCTCTGAGGTGTTCAGATGGATAAACTTGTTTGTCATTTGCACAATTTGATCAAATCGAGCAAAATGCACAAATCTGCCTTGCCATGACAGTTGCAGCAAGGCACATTGCCATTGTCATAACTCTTAGCTCAAATGGGATTTGATGGAGTTCTTGGTCATTTTGGGAAGCTCTCATATGATACAATATATGTGTGATCATAGTTTGTCTTGACACGTTTTGAATCTAAGTGAAAAATGTCCTTACACTTTGAAAAAAGTGAAACAAATTATGACTTAGTGAAAATTTCACTAAGTGTTGGAAAAAGTGGCATTTTCATGTTTTTGTTATTTTGGTCACTCCATAACTAAAAATCCATGAAGAATTGGAGTGAGGTGTGGTTGACACTTTCAAAGTATGCCATGAGAGCTACAAATCCATCTTTGGATCAGCCAAAATGGTTGCTTGGATCTCAAGTTATGATCCTTGGAAGTTGGTACCCTAGCCACTTTGTTCCAAAACTTGGAAAAATTCTAAGTTTTTTATGGTTACCCCTTTTACAAGTTATCCCACTTTTCTTGATCTTTCTTGATGAATGATGATTCCAATCACACATTATCATCATTTTAGGGTTAGGGAACCATAATTGATCAAAAAATAAAAAAGCCAAACTTTGACTTTTGGGCACAGTTGACTTTTTATCAGATGAATTTCAAACTGTGTGATCCTCTATGAAATCAAGTCCTTGACCTAAATCAAACTTGATGGATTGATTTCATAGGTGTTATAGGGTGTATTGAATCATGTCCCAAGGCTTGGGAGCATGTCTTGGTCAAAATTCAAAGGCACAGTTGACTTTTTCCGCAAAACCCTAACTGTGGTTCTGATGAACATAAAACTTGTAGATCAAGCTTCTTGGATCAATCCATTGTTGCAAATGGATCAATGTGGTTTATTAGGGACCCTTAAATAATGTCTTGAGGTCTTGGATCATGTTTTGTTCCAAAAGTCAACTTAGGGGTGAATTAGGTCAAGAAACCCTAATTCCTGATTTTTGATGAATACATCCCCTAAGGTTAAATTGACTTGATGCTCGGGTCCATGAGGTCCCTTGGAGTATCTTAGGTTATGCTTTGAAGCATTGGCTCATTCCCAGAGGAAAATTTCCATCTGGAGGTCCCTGGTCAACCAAAATCCTAATTTGGTGACACTAGCGATCTTGAGGCTTGATTCACTTGGAATGTTGCAGCCTTGTGCTTGATCCTTGATGTGGGAGTCCTCTTGATCCATTGTGGATGTTGTAGAGGATTAGACAAGTTGAAGATCATGTCATTCCTTGATTGATCCTTTGTCTAAGGCTCTGAGAGGGCTTGAAACCCTAATTCTTAGCGGTAGTGAATGCTCACCCATCTGTGAGGAGATTGATGAGGCATGAAGGTACATCCATATTGTGATGATGATTTGCACAATGATGGGAAATCTTAGTGGTCAAAATTTGGGGTATGACAGATGCCCCTATTTAATCTTCTTGGACCCGAAGGTGTGAATGTCGAAGGTATTCGGGCATTCAGGGTGCAAGAGGATTAAATATCGGAATACCTGAAATTTTGATGGTGGTTATGAATGGCAGCTTACTCATCCATCTTCTTTTGCTAAGCAATGATGCTTAAAAAAGGTAAACTTCCCCTCGATCCTGGTTTCCTACCAAGGAACTGGTCTCAGTTTCTTTTGTAAACTTCCCCTCGATCCTGGTTTCCTACCAAGGAACTGATCTCAGTTTCTAATGTAAACTTCCCCTCGATCTTGGTTTCCTACCAAGGAACTGGTCTTAGTTTCTGAAATAAACTTCCCCTCGATCCTGGTTTCCTACCAAGGAACTGGTCTCAGTTTCTGAAATAAACTTCCCCTCGATCCTGGTTTTATTCCAAGGAACTGGTCTCAGTTTCTGAAATAAACTTCCCCTCGATCATGGTCTCCTACCAAGGAACTGGTATAAGTTTCTTTTGTCAATAAACTTTCTCGACAAGGGACGCTATTTGTAGTGATTTTCCTCAAACTTCTCGCCGAATTTTTCTGGGGAGATGCCATTTGACGGAAAAGGTTTTGATGTCAGACTTGCTGGAGAAACCCATTCGTCTGAACTGTAGAGTTGTACAAACTTCTTAGTTGGAGACGCAATTTGTTGACTCAATTGGGGAAAACGAGTCTCTTGAGAGGCTGTTTTCGCTTGGGGATATTACATCATACTTTTCCTCGAGATCTTCTCGAAGAATTGCCATGTGATGTAATCCAATCTAGAGGTACTGATGACATTTTCGTCAGCGAACTTTCTGAAGAAGAACTGCTGTATTGCCGAATCTTTGATTAAGATGCTTTCTCTGGGGATTTTCCTTAATCCGGGAAAGCGAAGATATCATCTTCAATGGTGAAGAGTGACGTTTGTCGACAGTTCTCTTATTTTTCAGAGGTTCAAGTTATCAAAGTGGTCAAGGGACCCACTTCAATCCAGAAATAAACTGGAGGAGAGGTTGTTCAGACACGACGTTTCTTGACAAAGAAAGAACTGACAACTCGACTGAGAGGACCTTTATCACTAAGGAACAAGACCGACTAGAGTGATAGTGATGCACTATGAATATGAATGTAAATCAATAATGCATGATGTATGTATGTTTATGCTGACAACACTGACGCGACATACAGACTATTGGATGAACACGACTGGATACTTGGCCACTGGAGGGGATGAAGAAGTATCTTTGGTTCAAGATAGAAATTATGCCTTGCTTAGGAGAAAGGGGTTCCCGCGGGGAAAGACGTTGGTCGGGCTTAAGAGATAAGAACTCTGTCGGGGGGTGTCAGGTGAAACATGTTCTCTGACACAGTTGATCCTCCGTTCAGACGTACTAGTTTAGAAGGAGTACTTTGATTTTGCACTTTGAGGTTCGATTACTTCTGGTGAAACGATCGATGTTCTTTCGATGTTCAATAGTCAAAAGAAAATGCCATCTTTATTTTAAATGCGGAAAAAGTTTGACAAGTAAATTCATTTTTTGTTTTATTTCAAGAATCGTTAATCACATTAAAACGTCATTCTGTAAAGCTAAAACAAATGAGAATTGCAAACAAAAGCACTAGGGCTCAAATTTTATTTATAGGATGGAAATCAGCCAAACGCGTGATTCCACAGAGTATTTACAAAGTTTAGAAAATGGTAATTTAAGGGAAAAGGGCTACATTGAAACATAACGACCGTTATCCTTCTACCAACATTGAATTCTGGACATCCTGAGCTTTTGTCGAAGATGACCTTGACTGGAGTTTTCTGATGGATGGCATGACTGCTGAGGAGCTGAACTGATCAGACGTAGTTACTTGCCATTAATCCCTAACTTTTTCCTGGATTGTACTTTGAGATTTCCAATCCCTCGGGATGATTTTTGATTATGTCTCTAATTTTTTCCTGGACCGCCCTTTCGGGTTTTCAAACCACCGAGACATTGTTTTATTTTTTTTTATTTTGGCGAAGTATTTCTTGACTACGTCAACATTCATGGGGTAGGAGAATTCCTCTCCGTCCATGGTTGCGAGTTTCAAGGCACCGCCTGAGAAAGCTTTCTTGACCACATATGGGCCATCATAATTCGGAGTCCATTTGCCCCGAGAATCAGTGAGAAATGATTGTATCTTTTTAGCACAAGGTCTCCTTTTCTGAAGACGCGAGGTCGGACCTTTTTGTCAAATGCCTTCTTCATTCTTTGTTGATACAACTGACCATGGCATAGTGCCGTTATTCATTTCTCTTCGATCAGATTCATCTCATCGTGTCGACTTTGACACCATTCAGCCTTTGTTAACTTAGCTTCCATCAATACCCGGATTGATGGGGTCTCTACTTCTATGGAAAGCACTGCTTCTATGCCATAGACTAGAGAGAAAGGGGTTTCCCCTTATGAAGTTCAGACAGATGTGCGATAACTGTGAAGAGCAAAGGGTAACATCTCGTGCCAGTCTTTGTATGTTACAATCATCTTCTGAACAATCTTCTTGATGTTCTTGTTAGCCGCTTCTACCGCTCCTTCATCTTGGGTTGGTAGGGAGATGAGTTATGGTGTTCGATCTTGAACTCATCGCACAACTCTTTCATCATCTTGTTGTTCAAGTTAGATCCATTATCCGTAATGATTTGGCTTGGAACACCATAACGGTAAATGATATTGTTTCTGATGAATCGGACCACCACTTGTCGGGTCACATTAGCGAATGACGTTGTTTCGACCCACTTGGTGAAGTAATCAATGGACACCAGGATGAACCGATGTCTGTTCGAAGCCTTGGGCTCAATCATGCCAATCATGTCGATTCCCCATATGGAAAAAGGTCATGGGGAAGAGAGAACTTTGAGATGCGTTGGCGGTACATGGATTTTGTCTGAGTATATCTGACACTTGTGACACCTTCTCATGTACTTGTAGCAGTCGGATTCAATGGTCAACCAGTAGAACCCTGCTCTCAGAATTTTTCTCGCCATTGTGTGTCCGTTGGCATGAGTGCCAAAGGATCCTTCGTGAATTTCTTTTATCAGCATGTTTGCTTCTGGCCTGTCTACACATCGGAGCAAGACCATGTCAAAGTTTCTCTTATAGAGTGTATCACCGCTCAGGAAGAAGCTGCCTGCCAATCTTCTGAGTGTCTTTCGGTCCTTTCCGGATGCCCCAGGTGGGTACTCCTGTTTCTGAAGGAAGCGTTTGATATCGTGATACCAAGGTTTTTCGTCAATGACTGCTTCAATCGCGAAGATGTAAGCGGGCCTTTCTAGGCGTATTATGTCAATCTTAGGTATGTCATTCCATTGACCTACACTAATCTTGGAAGAGAGAATGGCTAATGCATCAACCATGTGATTCTCTTCACGAGGGATATGATGAAACTCGACACGGTTGAAGAAGGGTAACAACCTTCTTGCGTAATCTTTGTAAGGAATCAATCCTGATTGGTATGTGTTCCAATCTCCTTTGATCTGATTGATAACTAGGCCTGAGTCGCCATATACATCCAAGTTCTTAATTCTCAAGTCGATCGCTTCTTCGAGACCCATGATACAAGCTTCGTATTCGGCCTCGTTGTTTGTGCACTTGAATGTCAGTCGGGCGGTGAAAGGAATGTGGGTACCCTGAGGTGTTATGATAATTGCCCTAATTCTATTTCCATAATGATTGATAGCTCCATCAATGATTAGTCCCCATTGGGAACCTGGTTCTGGCCCTTCACTGGGTAGCGGTTCATCGTAATCTTTCATTTTCAAATACATGACATCTTCATCTGGGAAGTCAAACCTGACTGATTCCTGATCGTCAATCGGTTGATGAGCCAAATGATCTGCTAAAATACTTCCCTTAACAGCTTTCTGAGTGTGGTACTTGATGTCGTATTCTGATAACAACATTTGCCAACAGGCAATCCTTCCCGTGAGAGAAGGTTTTTCAAAGACGTACTTGATCGAATCCATTTCGGAGATTAACCAAGTAGTGTGATGAATCATATACTGGCGAAGAATTTTGGCTGCCCAAGCCAAAGCACAACAAGTTTTCTCAAGCATAGTGTACTGAGCCTCGCTGTCGGTGAATTTCTTGCTCAAATAGTAAATGGTAGACTCTTTCCTTTTGGTTTCGTCTTGTTGGCCAAGTACACAACCCATTGAGTCTTCCAAGACTGTTAGATAGATGATCAGTGGTCTTCCTTCCACTAGAGGTGATAGAATCGGTGGATTCAACAGATAATCCTTGATACTGTCGAAGGCGGTTTAGCAGTATTTTGTCCAAACGCAGTCCTGATTCTTTTTGAGTAATTTAAAGATCGGACCATATGTCGCGGTCATGAGGGATATGAATCTGGAGATGCAGTTCAAACGTCCCAGGAACCCCCTGACTTGTTTTTTAGTCTTTGGAGAAGGCATTTCTTGAATGGCCTTGACCTTGTCAGGATCAATCTCAATTCCTTTATGGCTGATGATGAACCCTAAAAGTTTCCCTAAGCGAACACCGAACATGCATTTATTGGGATTTAAGCGGAGTTTGTACTTTCTCAGACGCTCGAATAGCTTTGACAGATGGGTCACATGCTCCTATTCCATTTTAGATTTGGCAATCATATCATCGACATATACCTCGATTTCTTTGTGTATCATGTCATGAAACAGAGTAGTCATGGCCCTTTGATAGGTTGCCCCGGCATTCTTCAACCCGAACGACATTACCTTGTAACAATAAGTACCCCATGGGGTTATGAACAAAGTTTTCTCCATGTCTTTTGGCGCCATTTTGATCTGATTATAGCCCGAGAATCCATCCATGAAGGAGAAAACTTTGAACTTTGTTGTACTATCTAACAGCATGTCAATGTGTGATAAGGGAAAGTCATCCTTTGGACTGGCCTTGTTCAGATCCCTGTAATCTACACACATTCTGACCTTTCTGTCCTTTTTTGGAACTGATACTATGTTGGCTAACCATTGAGGATACTCTGATGTGGCGAGGAAACCTGCGTCAATCTGTTTCTGTACTTCCTCTTTGATTTTGATGGCCATGTCCGGATGAGTCTGTCTTAGTCTTTGTTTTACCGGAGGACATTCTGATCTCTACGGTAAATGATGTTCCACGATGCTGGTATCCAACCCTGGCATGTCCTGATAGGACCAAGCGAATACATCGGGAAACTCTTTGAGAAGCTATGTCAAGCTTTCTTTGACAGTCGGACTGAGCAGGGCTCCAATCTTGACTTCTTTTCTCTCTTCCTCTGAACTCAAGTTGATAGTTTCTAACATCTCTTTGTGAGGCTTAATGGACCTTTCCTCTTGTCTGAGTAATCGGGAGATCTCCTATGGAATTTCTTTGTCATCTTCTTCTTCAGCCTCAAATATCGGGAATTCAAAGTTGGGAGAAGGCATCGGATCGTACGTTTCAATGGGGTTTAAAACAAGCAATCTGCATGACGTGATGATTGTTTTTTTAGAAGAGATAGAGAGAAATGCAAGAGTGTGTGCAATGTATTTTTTTACTGCTTGTTTTTATTTTTTGTTGTTTTTTAGGATTACCATTTTCTAAAAAAGCGAAAAGAGAAAACAACAATGAATGCTGAAATTACATAACGACGTTATTTTATTTACGAACTTGTCGATTCTTGAAACTACAGCCCTATTAAACAAAACTCTGTCGCTTTGGGCGAAGCGAAGAGGGATATTTATAGAAAGTGGGCCCTATCAAAACATTCGTTTCACCTGGGCAGGGCGAAAGGTTAAAACAAAGATGGCCATTACTTTGACTCATGAACGATCTTCGGGACATCGACAGCAACCCATTAGCGGCGAGCTCCTCGGTGAATCACAAAGTCTGGTACCTTCCATCTTGATTTGTCTTCAGAAAAAATGCTGATTTCTGGCGGAGCAGGATCATTGGAATCTGTTTCCCAGGCAGAGTTGTCGTAGGAGGATTCCTCAGTTGCATTTTGCATAGTATTTGTGCTCTCAGGAAAATCCCCCCATCCAATTGGCTGGATATCCTTGAGCCTCATACGAGAGCTTTCAAGAGTAGTGTGCTTGACCAAGAAGTCGTACTTGCCACTCGGTTGTCCTAAGGTGTCCCACACTTCTTTGGAACTGGAGGAGTCATCCCTTTCGATGACGTTGACCTCGGGAAAAGCAAAGTTGATGAATTTTAGTCCTGCAAACTTTGTAAATTCATCGTCGCACTGGATATTTTTTGAATGACCTGAGTAATTATCCCATGACATAGTGGGGACGCAGGTATTTTTTTTCAATGATGATCAGCTGATTTTCATTGTTCGGCTGATTTTCTTGCCCCAATTCTCCTGGGTACGGCTGCCAGGTAGGCAGACCATCCATCGGGCCGTAATAGTCATGGTCAAAGTTGTCTTTCATCAGAGTGTCTTCCTTTAATGAGTTTGGGGGAGCATGACATCCTTCCGGATCACAATCTCCGTATATCATTTTGACGTCTGACCTTGGTATATATCTCGGACTATGTGTTGGATAGTAAAATGGTGTAGGCACCTCTTCCTGAGACATATAACCGTCCTCATTAAGATAGGACTTCCATTCCTCATCTGTGTTGGAGGAATCTCCCTCATTTATGGTATGTAATTCTTGAGACACTGGGTGAAGGAAACCTCCACTATGGAAGAAGTTCTGAATGGGATGAAGACTTTCACCATTAGCGGCAGTCTGGGTACAAGTTGCAGAAAAACCAAGACCCTTCTTTGTTTTATTGTCAGTAAGAATGACAAGCTGTCCCCATCCCTTTGCATTATTACTTTTGATCACCTCGAGAGCATCTTTATACGAAGATATTGATGTTCCCTTCTCTAATTGATTCTCACTGCTTACCGAAAGTTCCTGGAACTGAGTTCCAATAACCTCATCGGGTTCTACACAAGTGGACAATGATAGGTTACTCACGATCAAGGCTTGTTCTCCACAGACCATGACGAGTTGGTCATTCTTGACGAACTTCAGCTTCTGGTGAAGTGTCGAAGTGACTACCCCAGCCTGGTGTATCCAAGGTCTTCCCAAAAAATAGCTGTATGTAGCTCGGATGTCCATGATCTGGAAAGTGACTTGGAAAGTGTGAGGACCGATAGTTATGGGAAGGTCGACTTCGCCGATAACCGTTTTTTGAGATCCGTCAAATGCTTTGACGATGACCTCACTGCCTCTCATCGGAGATCCTTTGAATGATAGTCGTATTAGAGTGGACTTTGGCATAATGTTGAGAGCTGATCTGGTATCTACCACTACGCTGGCTAAGGCATCGTCCTGGCAGTTGACTGTGATATTGAGCGCCATGTTGTGGCTTTTTCCTTCTTCTGCAATTCCTCATCACTAAACCCCAAGTTGTTGCTGGAAGTGATGTTAGAGACAATACTGTCGAATTGCCTTATCGACACATCCTGTTCCACAAAGGCCTGTTCTAAGACTTTCTATAGAGCCTCTCTGTGGGCTTCGGAACTGAGTAAAAGAGATAACACAACGATCTTTGAAGGAGTTTGCAACAGCTTATCAACAATGTTGTATTCACTCCTTTGGATGAGCTTCAGCATCTCATCGTTGTTCTTTGAAAGGTCGGGATCATTGGATTGACCGACTGGTGGATTGGGAACTTCCGTTTGAGGTTCCTTTTCTCTGTTGGGTTCTCCAACTCCTCTATTGAAGATTCGATCGCTCCGTGTTACTCGACTGATGTCTGCAATACTCACGACGGAGGGTAATGGAATTTCCTTTCCATTCTCAATTGTTGTTGCACCGTGTTTGTAAGGGATAACCTTAGTTGATTCATACGGTAACGGTCTCGGTAGATAGATAACTACAGGAGCCTTCTGATTTCTCTGACTATCCTAAGTAACTTCAATCAATTCCTGGTTAAGAACCTTCGATTCGTCAAGTAGAGGGATTATGGTACAAACATCTTTGGTCCTTTCGTGATCTCTTTGATCATGATAACATCCTTAATCTGATCAGCATAATAGTCTGCGTCTAGTTGATTGATCCAGAACTTGGACACGGTTGAATCTCCTTGGGAGCCAACTGAATTTGAAGGGTTGCTCGCATGAGGTAACCTCCTTGATTATTTTCTGAGTAGACTCTACAACGCTCGTAATTGTGTGGTGGCACCTGGCCACGTCCACTTTGAATGCAGTGCAACCTTACTAGGTCTATTTCCATAGATTGGATATCCTGACTTTGATGTCTAGTAGGGTTCCCGTTTGTCACACTGATTTGTTGCGTGTCTTCGTCTAGATAGATCGGAAGCCACCAATAGTTTAACAAGTGTTGTAAAGTTCTTTGAACGAGAGTGCACCCTTGGTTATGCTCACAACATACTTTACAGATCTGATAATTATGTGAAGTGAGAAAACCGAGTTGGACTTGCTTGGCGTGTAACTCCACCAAGCTGGTATTCATCAAACAAATATCGAAGATTTGAATCATGTTGATCTGATAAGGATTTCTATCATGGTAGTCCTGGACCCACCCAAGATACATCTGACGCTGGAGGGCCTCTTGTACAAAAGAGCATCCCTGTTTGTTTACCGAGCAAGTCAGACAGGAATTGTAATCGTGCTGCGGCAGATTATGATACTGGCTTTGCCTTGAGTGCATTGCCACTAAGTTGACATTCATTGCACGGATGTCGTGGTTCTGAATGATGTTGGAATTTGCATAAGTCATGTTAACTCCATGAACTCAGTGCTCTTGGATCCATCCGAGATCCAATTGTTCCTGTAGAGCTGATTGCACCACAGAACATCCTTGGTTGTTTTTAGAGCAGATATCGCACTGGTGATAATTATGAGGTGGCACATCGTCGTATCCACTCTGTCTACAATGCATCTTGACCAAGTTGGCCCTCAATAAGAGTACATTATGAATTTAATAGCTGTTGTTAGACTCTCCTTCTATCAAATTCACCGCAGCTTTCTTGTGTTAAGGCAACGGGTTTGTGAGAACATTCGGATTTGTATCTTTGAAAGATAAGACCCCGCACCTAACAAGCTTTTACACATCGGATTTGAAATTGAAACTGTTTTCTATGTTATGCCCTGGTCCTCCTTGATGGTAAGGGGAAGTCTGATCCGGTTTGAACCAAAAAGGCAGATTCTCCGGTACTGTAAGAGGAGACCTGTTTTGGACGTGCCCCTTGACCAGTAAGAGTGGAAACAATTCAGCGTACAACATCGGTATAGGGTCAAACCCTGGCGGTCACGTTGTACGGTTGTTGTTATATGGAGGGCGAGCCTGCTGAAGAGGCTGTTGTGTCCTTTGCTGATATTGTTGTTGATTCGGTTGGCTTGGCGCAACCTAAGGTTGATACGTAGGAACAGGTGCAGAGTTGACAGCAGGAGTTACAGTTACTACTGGTTGGTACCGTCGCCTTTACTTTTCGAGAGAGATATTCCTAATATCCTGCTCTTTTTTCTTAGGGAGAGCACTACCGTATCATTTTGTACTACTTGATGATCCAGCGTCTTTAACTAAACGTCCTTCTCAGACTTCTTCCTCAAGAAGAACTCCCATGCATACCATTTCAGTAAACTCACCGGGCGCACTGGCGACCATTCTATCATAGTAAAATGAGCTCAAGGTCTTTAAGAAGATCTTAGTCATCTCTTTTTCCTCAAGAGGTGGACAAATCTGGGCGGCAATTTCACGCCATCTCTGAGCGTACTCCTTAAAGGTTTCCTTGTCCTTTTGTGACATGGCTCTGAGTTGATCTCTGTCCGGTGCCATGTCCAGGTTATACTTATATTGTTGAACGAAGGTAGCGCCAAGATTTCTGAAAGTGCCGATTTTAGTCCGGTTTAAACCCATGTACCATTTGAGTGCGGCACTGGTTAAACTATCCTGGAAATAATGGATTAGTAGCTCCTGGTTCTTTGTCTGAGTTGACATTCGCCGAACGTACATCACCAAATGGCTTTGAGGGCAAGAGTTACCCTTATACTTTTCAAATTCCGGCACCTTGGGGACCAGACAAAGGTCTTTTCCAAATAGATCCTGATCGCGAAGGGCTTGCAGTTCTTTCTGCATCTCCAGGAACTATTCCTGGAACTCATTCATTCTGTCGAACATACTTTCGTTTCTACCAGAAGGTATCTATGGAATCTGTCCTTCCGGGACAGTGTGTACCACGGGTGGTGGTATAGTCATCATGGCAATGACTCTAGGCCCTTCCCTCTCCCAAAGTTTGTAACCTTCAGGATTAGCGGTCATGCCCCGGGCATCTTCGCTTTTCCCAAGTTTGTAACCTTCAGGCCCTGCGGGTCCTGCTGCGGTTCCCTGATCTTCAGTGATCGGCGGAACATATCCTTCTGGGAGATAGTTAATAGGCATACCCCATTGATGATCTTTAGGCATGTTATACCGAGGATCATACTTTTCCACTATGGGCATTGATGTGATCCCTGAGATCATAATCCTTTGTTGTTGCATCTGAGCTTCTGCTAGAGCTTGCATGTCATTATGAAGCTTTCTCAGATCCTCTTTCAGAGTGTTGGTCTCTTCCCTCAACTCTTTGTTCTCTTCCTCGAGATCATCCATCTTTTTATGTCGATTGTCTTGAGTATTGTACGAATGAGACAGTTTAACTCTAGAATCGAGACACAAACGTGAGATTCGTAGGTAAGAAGAATGCGCTATGTGAGAATGATGAATGCAATAATTATATTTTAATTTTTTTTGTTTAATCAAAATAAACTTTGAGAATTAGATTGTAAATATCAAACAGTGGGGAAGACCCCGTTTTATTGAATTCAAAGATTGCGGAATGGAAATACAGTAATTTACATAGTGTTGTAAAAGGAAATCTAAACTTATGGGTCTCGAGTCCTCTCTGAGGAGAGCTCAGGTACTGGTTCTGGTACTTTCCTTTTCTTTGACCGGGGCTCTTGAGCCGTTGTTGGGTTGTCATTCCTTTGCCAAGTAAAAGGAGCGAGCAAATTCCTTTTTCTTGATTCTCTACAGCATGTTGCTCTAAAATCTCAATCAGAGCGTCTTTTTCTATTAACAGTTGCTGTATTTTCTTGCACTCCACATTGAGAATACGATACTTGTTCTTCTAAGACCTCTTCTCCTTTTGAACTTTGTTGAGAGTAACCTGAAGTTTTTCCGTATCAGATATAAAATGACAGGGTCCCTTAATAGAAGAACTTCTTGACGAGGGTAAGGCATCCTCAGCTTGAGAGCTCTAGTTTGTACCCAGTGGAGATAAGGTTCCACCGAGACACAGTTTGGTTTTCCTAGAGACTCTCTTCCTTTCCAATGAACGTGCTTCTAGGCATGCATTATTTCTGTCTTTAGTGCTCTGTCATTTTCTCCTTCCTTGAAGAAAAGACCTTCCAGATGAGCATTACACGGGACATGCCTCATCGGGTCTCCAAATTGACGACAAACCAAAATTGGATGAGAATTGATTCCTCCTTTAATTCCTATGAGGGGTACATTTGGGAAGTTTCCACAATGGTCAATGATCCTGATCCCGTCATAGATTCGATTGTACCAATCGATGTCAGAGTTGGTAAGAGACATGATTCTCTGCGACCAACGTAAAGTATTCTTTTGATCCCAAAATGCAGTAGAATTTGGCAAATGGGAAATAAACCATTTGTACAGCACGGGTACACAGCAGGTGATCATTCCTCCGCTGTAAAAATTCCTTAAGTGTACAGAATGATAAGCATCTACGAGCAAGGTCGGTACAGGGTTTCCAATTAGAAAAATCTTAATGGCATTGATATCTACAAAGTTATCGATGTTGGGAAATAAAAATAACCCGTAGGTGAGCAAAACAAAGATGCTTTTGAAAGCGGCCACGTTCCCCATACTAGAAAAGTACAGAGCTTTCTTTATTAAGAACTGGGCTGACAAATCCTAGATACCACCCTTAATGATCATGTGAGTCCTAACTTCTGACTCGTCCAAATAGATTGCTCTTGCAATGGTTTGATCCTTTGGAATTTCTTCCAGTCCAGAAAAGGGAGCTTGGTCAGTAATATGCAAATCAGTCAGGTGAGAGTACTCCTCCAGTGTTGGTGCTAGTTGATAATTCGGGAATGTGAAACAGTGATAGACCGGATCGTAGAACTGGATTAGTGTGGACAGGATTCCTTCAATTACATGGACCCTTAGTAGAGACAGCAATCCCCCGTACTTAGCTCTGAAAGCCTCAGGGTTGGTTATCATCCTCGCCAGACCTCTTAAATCCTCTAATTTTGGAACCTTGAAGGTATACTTGTGAGTCTTCCTTCTACCGAAGTCCATAACGCAATCTCCTTTCTCTGACATTTGCAATCATTGTCTTGGTTTAATTTGAAAAAGAGAGACTAGAAGAGAAGATTTTTCTTTGTTTTAATGTATTTTTGATGAAATGAATGCATGAATGCAGCACACAAAAACATTGAAAAAACATGGGGTCAAAGGGTCGGTGTCATAAAGTCAAGGCTCTACCCATCCCCAAATGTTTATACTAGTGATTTTTTGTACCTTTCCTATAAATCGCTGACCCCTCTTGGGATAACGACAGCAAGCGGATCGCCAGCGAGCTGTAGTATCTTAGAGTAATCTCTAATAAGGGTAGTATCGCGTGACATCTATTTTCGATAGCTTCTGCACTACAAAATGGTTTTAGTCTACTAAAATCCCCAGCTTCTCAGATAACCCAATGGAACAATCTGCTTTCAACAACCGAATTCGTATAGGCATTGAATCCGCAAAGGGCATCTCCACTGATTTGATGGTCGACCGGAACCTCTTATTTGGGATTCACTCCCCGTAAGATTACCCGTATAATGCCATCACTTATCTTAGGTGTATACTCAATCTTTTCACATGCGGCATCACACGCATTCCCATTAGCAGGAAAATAAACACGGATATCAATTTGGAAAAATAGTATATATATTTATCCTAACATCCTAGACCTCTAGTCTTATGATCCTATACAGACAATGACTCCCCAGCAGAGTCGTCATTTCTGTGCCACTTTGTGAATTTAAGGCCTTCTACCTAAGCCTGTAAAAGGTCTTCTCTTACCGTAAGACTGCAAGAGATAAATACCTCCCACTGTGGTCGCCATTCTTCTGTAGCGCACTTTTTGTGGTTTCGAATCACTATAGCTTTGGTACTACAGTTCGATTCATTTTTTTATCCTGTGAAGCTGATTAAGGAAGGGAAATAGATGTCTCCAATTAACCCTGCTTGCATATTGAGGTTAAACAATCAAAACGGTTGGTTTACAAATCCTATCAAAAAGGGGGTATGGCTTAGGTTATTTGCTTAAAAAACAGTGTCTGGACTATTTGCGAGGCTTTTGGTAAGGTGTTAGGTCTGATGCTTCTTTATTGATGTATGGAGGTACTAGATTTTGAGTTTTTGATTAGTATGCTCGCTAATATTTTGCAATCTTATGCCTACGTATTCCCGTTTAGCGAAACAGGGAAATCAGAGCGATCATAGTTCCTCCTATAGAATAGGAGGAAAGAGATGTTTTGGTGTCTTGTTCAAAGCCCAAGACATGAAGCGAAAGGTGATTTGTATCTTGTTTAAAGCCCAAGATGTGAAGCTAAAGGGTTTTGACTGAGAGAGAACTTGTCATCTCTAAAGAGCGATTGGACTTCTTCTGAGGGAATTGTTGATTTTTGTGTGCCCTGATCAAAGCACAAGTTTAATGCTAAGAGGTTGATTGACTCAACCGGGGGTTTCTTTATACAAAGCCTAAGAGGAGGCTAGCAGTTTGACTTTTTCGGGGAAAATATTGTCTCTGTCTTGTATAAAGCCCAAGATTGAGGCTAATAGGGATTTTGACTCCGTTGGGGAGAATGTATCTTGTATAAAGCCCAAGATGGAGGCTGAAACGATTTGACTCAACAAGAGAGTACTTTTATCTGTCCTGTATAAAGCCCAAGACGGAGGCTAAAAGGGTTGATTCAACAAAAGAGTCTTGAACAGGTTATTGACTCAACAAGAGAGTCTGAAGGTTGATTGACTCAACAAGAGAGTCTTTTATACTCAACAAGAGAGTGATTTGCTGTCTCGTACGAAGCCTGAGATTGAGGCTAAAAGGAGATTGACTCAACAAGAGAGTCTTTTATACTCAACAAGAGAGTGTTTTTCTATCTCGTACGAAGCCCGAGATTGATGCTAAAAAGGGATTGACTCAACAAGAGAGTCTTTTATACTTAACAAGAGAGTGTTTTTATATGTCTTGTACAAAGCCCAAGGCGGAGGCTAAAAGTTGACTCAACAAGAGAATCTTTTATACTTAACAAGAGAGTGGGTTTTTATATGTCTTGTACAAAGCCCAAGACGGAGGCTAAAGGTGGTTGACTCAACAAGAGAGCCTGAAAAGGTTAGCTCCGCTGGGGAGAATCATTTGTACAAAGCCTAAGAGGAGGTTGTCTTACTTCTGAGGATTATTGAGATCCTGAAGCGTGTCCAAGTGTGGGGAACTCTCTTGAGAGAGACCGGGTTTATGCTGGAGATTGATCCAGGGTGATCGGTGTTTTTTCCTATGTTTGAAAGGAACTTGAGAATGTATTTGAGACTCAAGAGGTTTAGACTGTCCAAGTCTAGAGTTTTATCTTTTGTACAATGCCCAAGAGGAGGCGCGGGCATTAAGGGATGAGTGTCAACCCTACAATAGCAGGAGTTTTTGACGCGGGAAAGACTACTCTAGCAAAGGATGACTAAGTTCTGTCTTATACCTTTAAGAGGTCGTCAGGGTCCTTGTATTAAGCCCAAGAGAAGGCATGAGAACTTTTAAGAAGCCGAAGGGTCCTTGTACAACGCCCAAGAGGAGGCGGGGATGCTTTTAGGAAGCCTGTGGGTCCCTAAACCAAGAGAAGTTCAAGAAATGCAATTCACAGAGAATAGATCATTCCAGGAAAGTTTGAGAATTTGGAAGAAACTCAAGAGATGGCATTCACGGAGAAAAGATCATCTCTGGGAGTTAGAGTTTCTTTGACAATTTCTAAGGGTGACAGTTTGAGAAAAGGTTCACCGAGAATACTGCCTTTCTCTTTGTTCCATATTGTTTAACCCCAAGAGAAGGGAAGACTGTATCTGGAAATCCTATGGGGATCTAGTTTTGTTTGTATTTAAAGAGTGACCAACAAGGCTTTACCTAGTGCTAGACGTAGTTGCCGGGGAAAACTCTAAATAACTATACTAGTATTACACAGTTGATATATGACAAGTATATAAAAGGATGTGAAAGAAGACTTACAGTGGAACAGCCCAACAATACAGTTATATACATATGAAAGCGGTAAATGAAAGCGGATAAACACTTACCCGTTGTAGAGCTTCCATGCTGTTTTGTTAGTTGTTCAACAAAGAAAGTTTTGATAACAACATATATTTGAATTCAAAATCAAAGGAGAAAGTGCTTTGAAAAGATTGTTGGGGCTTACAGCTCAAGGAGAGGCCCAAGTTTTAACGATGATCGTACCGTTGTTTTGAAAACTGTACAGAGGGAATTATACCATACGTGAGGCCCAAAAAGTTTTTACGTACAAGGGGATGGGTCTTACACTCTATTAGTGGCTCAAAGATTTTGAAAAGAAAAGAAATGGGGCTTACAATACGAGGATAGGCCCAAATGATTTGATTTTTGAACTGGCGATTGCGCCGAGATTTTTCTTTTAACGCAGAGGGACTTATACAATATCTGAGGCCCAAAATTGTTTTGGTTAAAAGGGGATTGGGTCTTACACTCTATTAAAGGCCCAAAAGATTTGAAAATGAATAAAGATGTGTCTTATAGCTCAAGGAGAAGCCCAAATATTTTTGTTAAAAAGGCGACGATCGTGTCGAACTTTTTGACGGTATCGGGACTTATACAATACACTGAGGCCCAAATTATTTTGGTTTTCAAGAGGGATTTGGTCTTACACTCTATTAGAGGGCCATGAGTGTGTGAAAATGATTTGTTTAGGGTGATTAAGATCAAAACCTTAAATTAATTTCAAAAGGTATTTTAATTAAATAAAAATTTAATTAAAATGATCAAAATTATCAAACATGTGTGAAAAACAAGTTGTGATCTTGGATTAATGTTTGAAAAATCACGTTTATATCCACAAAATGATTGGAAACCTATTAAATTTGGAAAATCAAGGAGGAAAAAATATTTTAAATGTTAAAAAATAAATAAAAAATTAATTCTTTGCAAAAATATCAAGTATATGAAATAAATAATATTTTTGGGTCTTTTTGGCAAAATAAAATATTTTAACATTTTTGTGAATTATTAAAAAAAGAATCAACTCAAAATCATTAAAACTCAGAGAGAAATTAATTTTTTAATCAATTAAATAAAATCACAAAATTCAAATATTCAAATATTCAAAAAAATGGCGCCAAGAACACACCAAGAACACAAGCCACCCCTCTATTTCTGTAGATTTGCATTTTCTCACCAATCTCACTGAATACTTGATGAAATCACACAATCCACATATTAATCTACTCATTTTCACCTCACGATCATGTCTATGGTCTTTAATTTCATTTATTTTAAGCATGGAATAAGAAATCAAGACAAAACCTCAAGAACCCTAAAATTTGCATGAAGGCTGAGAATATTGATACACGATTCAAACAAAGCAATTAATTAAGGGGAAACATTCTATGCATGATTATGAACATTTGGCAAAAGTATTGAGCGAGGAAATATGCATAGATTAAGAGATGGCCAAGTTTAGGCTTACTTGAAGGTCGTGACAGCAAGAGCAAAGTGATTTTTGAGTTGGAGGTGTTACAGATGAGTTGTGATGATCTAAATAACTTCCCTACACCATATGGAGTGTGTTTGAATGTCTGGACTTGATTGGAAATGGCTGGATCACTTCATGGCATCTCAACTGCAACTTGGTTGAAAACATGAGCAACTGGCTGGTGATTCTAAAAAATCAGTGTTACAGTTGTGTGTTTAATGTTTGATCAGCTCACATATGATGTTTACGAGGTGTGTGTGTGTGATTAGTTTGGTTGGAATGGCTCTCAAACTTAAAACCCGATAGTGACTTGCTTTGGAAGGCAATTTTAGAGTGAAAGAAGAGATTTTGAGGAAAGTATCAGTTTGATGGTTTTGATGTACTTAAACTGAGCACAAATGAGCTCTATTTATAGTAGATCAAGTTTGTTTTGCAAGCAATAGTGAATGGCAACTGCAGCAGACCTTTGGCAAATTGGATCATTTTGGAATCTCAAGTCTCCTCTAGCCATTGACTAGAGGTTAGAGCACAGGCCTTTGGTTCCCTAGTTCTGAGATCATCCTTGACTCATTCAGTTGGAAAAGGCTCAGTTCATGCCACCTTGGTGCATCCATTGAATGCTCCAAAACAAAATTAGAGTCTTGTCCCCCTTTTAGGCATTTCTAGGTTTGGCATGCTACTTTTGGTTCCAAAGACTTGGGAGGCTTATGGATTAATGTTTGTACCTCCTTGGTCTCCCCCTGAGGTGTTCAGATGGATAAAATTGTTTTTCATTTGCGCAGTTTGATCAAATCGAGCAAAATGCATAAATCTGCCTTGCCATGACAGTTGTAGTAAGGCATATTGCCATTGTCATAACTCTTAGCTCAAATGGGAAGCTCTCATATGATACAACATATGTGTGATCATAGTTTGTCTTGAAACTTTTTGGATCTAAGTGAAAAACTCCCTTACAACTTGAAAAAAGTGAAACAGATTCTGACTTAGTGAAAATTTCACTAAGTGTTGGAAAAAGTGGCATTTTCATGTTTTTGTCATTTTGGTAACTCCATAACTAAAAATCCATGAAGAATTGGAGTGAGGTGTAGTTGAAACTTTTAAAGTATGCCATGAGAGCTAAAAATCCATCTTTGGATCAGCCAAAATGGTTGCTTGGATCTCAAGTTATGATCCTTGGAAGTTGGTACCCTAGCCACTTTGTTCCATAACTTAGAAAAATTCTAAGTTTTGTATGGTTACCCCTTTTACAAGTTATCCCACTTTTCTTGATTTTTATTGATGAATGATGATTCCAATCACACATTATCATCATTTTAGGGTTAGGGAACCATAATTGAACAAAAAATCAAAAAGTCAAACTTTGACTTTTGGGCACAATTCACTTTTTATCAGATGAATTCCAAACTATGCGATCCTCTATGAAATTAAGTCCTTGACCTAAATCAAACTTGATGTATTGATTTCATAGGTGTTATAGGGTGTATTGAATCATGTCCCAAGGCTTGGGAGCATGTCTTGGTCAAAAGTCAAAGGCACAGTTGACGTTTTTTGCAAAACCCTAACTGTGGTTCTGATGAACTTGAAACTTGTGGATCAAGCTTCTTGGATCAATCCATTGTTGAAAATGGATCAATATGGTTTATTAGGGACCCTCAAATCATGTCTTTAGGTCTTGGCTCATGCTTTGTCCCAAAAGTCAACTTAGGGGTGAAATAGGTCAAGAAACCCTAATTCTTGATTTTTGATGAATACATCCCCTGAGGTTAAATTGACTTGATGCTTGGGTCCATGAGGTCCCTTGGAGTATCTTAGGTTGTGCTTTGAAGTATTGGCTCATTCCCAGAGGAAAATTTCCATATGGAGGCCCTGGTCAACCAAAACCCTAATTTGGTGACACTGGCGATCTTGAGGCTTGATCCACTTGGAACGCTGCAGCCTTGTGCTTAATCCTTGATGTGGGAGTCCTCTTGATCCATTTTGGATGTTGGTGAGGTTTAGACAAGTTGAAGATCATTTCATTCCTTGATTGATCCTTTGTCTAAGGCTTTGA
The DNA here is from genome assembly GCA_022829125.1 of Lathyrus tuberosus. NCBI lineage: Eukaryota > Viridiplantae > Streptophyta > Magnoliopsida > Fabales > Fabaceae > Lathyrus > Lathyrus tuberosus. The sequence goes on from JALAZF010000390.1 coordinate 2,287,936, forward strand.
GAGGGCTTGAAACCCTAATTCTTAGCTGTAGTGAATGCTCACCCATCTGTGAGGAGATTGATGAGGCATGAAGGTACATCCATATTGTGATGATGATTTGCGCAATGATTGGAAATCTTAGTGGTCAAAATTTGGGGTATGACAGGTGCCATGTCCAGGTTATACTTATATTGTTGAACGAAGGCAGCGCCAAGATCTCTGAAAGTGACGATCTTAGTGCGATTTAAAACCATGTACCATTTGAGTGCGACATCGGTTAAACTATCTTGGAAATAGTAGATCAGTAGCTGTTGGTTCTCTATCTGAGTTGACATCTTTCGAGCGTACATCACCAAATGACTCTGAGGGCAAGAGTTACCCCTGTATTTTTCAAATTCGGGCACTTTGAATTTGTGCGGAATTTTTACATTGAGGACCAAACAAAGGTCTGCAGCGTCCTTTCCGAATAAATCCTGACCGCGAATGGCATGCAGTACCATTTTCATCTCCAGGAATTGTTCCTGGAACTCATTCAATCTATCGTACATACTTTCGTTTCCACCAGAGGGTATATGTGGAATCTGTCCTTCTGGGACAGCGTGTACCACGGGTGGTGGTATAGTCATCACGACAGTGACTCTTGGTGCTTCCCTATCCCGAAGTTTGTAACCTTCAGGAGTTGCTGTCATGCCCCTTGCATCTTCGCCTTCTCGAAGTTTGTAACCTTCAGGCCCAGCGGTTCCTGCTGCAGTTTCCAGATCTTCCGTGATCAGCGGAATATATCCTTCTGGGATATAGTTGAGTAGCATGCCCCAGGGATGATCTTTAGGCATGTTATACCGAGGATCATACTTTTCCACTATGGGCGTAGATGTGATCTCTAAGATCACAGTCCTTTGTTGTTGTATCTGAGCTGCTGCCAGAGATTGCATGTAATTGTGAAGTTTTCTCAAATCTTCTTTCAGAGTGTGGATTTCTTCTCTCAACTCTCTATTCTCTTCCTCGAGATCATCCCTTTTCTTTTGTCGATTGGCCCGAGTATTGTACGAATGAGACAGTTTGACTCTAGAACCGAGACATAGACGTGAGATTCGTAGGTAATAAGAATGTGTTACGTGAGAATGATGAATGATATGCAATGATTATATATATTTTTTAATCAAAAGAAACTTCAACAATTGGATTGCAAATATCATACAGTGGGGAAACCCTATTTTATTGAATTCAAAGATTGCGGAAATGGAAGTACAGTAATTTACAAAGTGTTGTAAAAGGAAATGTCTAAGCTTATGGATCCTGAGTCCTCTCTAAAGAGAGCTCAGGTGCTGGTTCTGGTATTTTCCTTTTCTTTGACCGAGGCTCTTGAGCCGTTTTCGGGTTGTCATTCCTTTGCTAAGTGAAAGGAGCGAGCAAATTCCTTTATTCTAAAATCTTGATCAGAGCATCTTTTCTTTTAACATTGGTTGTATTTTGGTACACTCCACATTGAGAATGCGGTACTTGTTCTTCCAAGATTTCTTTTCCCGTTGAACTTCATTGAGAGTGACCTGGAGTTTTTCCATATCAGATATAAAATAAAGGACAGATTCCTTTAAGGAAGAACTTCTTGACGACGGTAAGGCATCCTCAGTTTGAGAGCTCTAGTTTTTACCTAGTGGAGATTAGGTTCCACAGAGACATAGTCTGGTTTTCCTAGAGACTCTCTTCCTTTCCTGTGAACATATTTCTAGGTCTGTACTATTTCTGTCTTTAGTGCCTTGTCACTTTCTCCTTCCTTGAAGAAAATACCTTCCAGATGAACATTACGCGGGATATGTCTCATCGGGTATCCGAATTGACGACGAACTAAAACTAGATGATAATTGATTCCTCCTTTATTTCCTATGAGCGGTACATTAGGGAAGTTTCCACAACGGTTGATGATTCTTATCCCGTCATAGATCTGATTGTACCAGTCGATGTCAGAGTTAGTAAGAGACATGATTCTATATCACCTACGTAGAGTACTCTTATGATCCCAAAAGGCGGCAGAATTAGGTAAATGGGTAGTGAACAATTTGTATAGCAGGGGTACATAACATGTGATCATTCCTCTGCTGTACAAATTTCTTAAAAGTACAAAATGATAAGCATCTGCGAGCAAGGTCGGTACAGGGTTTCCAATCAGAAATATCTTAATGGCATTGATATTAACGAAGTTATCAATGTTGGGAAACAGAAATAACCCGTAGGAGAGTAGAACAAAGATGCTCTCGAAAGCAGTCACGTTACCTATACTAGCAAAGTATAAAGCCTTCTTTACCAAAAACTCGGCCGGTAAACCTTGGATTCCACCCTTAATGGTCATGTGAGTCCCGACTTCTGACTCGTCCAAATGGATTGCTCTTCCAATGGTTTGATCCTTTGGAATTTCATCCAGTCTAGAAAAGGGAGCTTGGTCAGTAATGGGTAAATCAGTCAGGTGAGAGTACTCCTCCAGTGTTGGTGCTAGTTGATAATCCGGGAATGTGAAATAGTGATAAACCGGATCGTAAAACTGAATTAGCGTAGATATGATTCCTTCAACTACATGGACCCTTAACAGAGACAGCAGTCCTCTGTACTTAGCTCTGAAAGCATCGGGGTTGGTGATCATCTTTGCCAACCCTCTTAAATCCCCTAATTTTGGAACCTTGAAGGTGTACTTGTGAGTCTTCCTTCTACCGAAATCCATAATGCAATCCTTCTCTCTGATATTTGCAATCATTGTCTTAGTTTAATTCGAAAAAGAGAGACTAGAAAAGGAGATTTTTTCTTTGTTTAAAGTTTTTTTAATGAAATGAATGCATGAATGCAGCATACAAAAACATAGAAAAAACATGGGTTCAAAGGTTCAGCGTCACGAGCATGGAGTCATGGCTCTACCCATTCCCAAAGGTTGTACTATGGTGAATTTTGTACCTGTCCTTAAAATCATTGACCCTCCTTAGGATAACAGCAGCAGGCTGGTTCACCCGAGCGAGCTGTAGTATCTTAGGGTAATCTTAATTGAGATTAGTATCGCGTGACAACTATTTCCGATAGCTTCCGCACTACAAAATAGTCACATGGTCTCAGTCTAATAAATCCTCAGTTTCATGGATACCACAATCAAACAATCTGCTTTTGCAACCGAAGTCACTAGATATTGAATCCGCAAAGGGTATCCCCACTGATTCGATGGTCTACCAGGATCGCTTATTCGAGAATCACTCCCTGTAAGACCACCCTTCTATGCCATCACTTATCTTAGGTATCACTCAAACTTTCCACATGCGGCATCACCCGCAGTCTCATTAGCAGAAAAATAAACACGGATATCAATTAGGAAAAGCGATATATATATATATATATATATATATATATATATATATATATATATATATATATATGGCTTAATTGTAATTTTGGTCCCCCTGTTTTGGTTTTTTCGCTGTTTTAGTCCCCCTATTTTGTTTTTAAGCAGTTTTGGTCCCCCATCCCAATTTTGACCAAACTGTTCATGTACGGTCGTGTACTGTTCATTTTGTCCGTACATGAACAGTGCATGACCGTACATGAACAGTACACGACCGTACATGAACAGTTGGGTCAAAATTGGGATGGGGGACCAAAACTGCTTAAAAACAAAATAGGGGGACTAAAACCGTGAAAAAACCAAAATAGGGGGACCAAAATTGCAATTAAGCATATATATATATATATATATATATTCCTAAAACTAACATCCTAGACCTCTTAAGAATTCTAGTCTATAATCTTAACAGACAAAATGATCGTCCCCAGTAGAGTCGCCATTTTCCTGTAGCGCGCGATTTTTGTCAGTGACGCGACCACCTTATCGCAGAATTTGGGTTTTCTCCTTAATGAAGAGGAGGGGGGTGCTACTTTCTGATTTCTTATTTATCCCATGAAGCTGGAAGGGAAAGGGAAGCTATCTAAAACTAACCTTGCACACCAATGTTTAACTAAACAAACGCTTAAAGAGATTCGGGGAGTTCGGGGTCAGGTTATACAATGGGGAGTTGTCAATTACCCATCTTATATGTGGTTATCCATAGGTTGTTAGTTTTAGGTTCTGCTTTGTACTTGATGGTGTTTATCCGTTAATGGGTTGGGAAAGTTTCTTGGGAAATGTGAGAGAGAGAGTGAGTTTTTGTTAATGTTCAGGTTTTTCCGATGTTTTTGGTAAGGTACTGGACCTAAGTTTTTGATTGGTATGAAGGTACTGGACCTAGAGTTTTAGTTTAGTATTGTTAGTTCTTGTGATTGGCTGAAATTTTGGTAAAACAATGTTAATGTCATGGTTGATGTTGCAACATGAGCCTCTAAACATTATTGATTGGTAGGTTAACATTCTAGTTTGTGAAAGTTGTTGAAGAGTTAAAGTGCTGAAGAGTGATGTCACATGCAATGTCTTGACATCATTATACCAGAACATTAAAACATCAGGTTGTGATGTTTTTAGGGCTACGCGTGCTAATGAGATATTCTACTGAAGAGAATCAGAGATTGCAGGCGAATATTATGGGGAAGATATGTCTTGTTACAATCAGTTATGAAGAAGATTAGTTTGTTGCTAATTTAATGCATAAAGATATGAAGAATAATTAGAGTTAATTATGAAGAGCTGATTGAAGAATTAATTGAAGATCTATTTTATAGCAGAATCTTTTGGAGATTTGTAGCAGAAGATTTGCTGTGATTTGAAGGCCCAAATCCAGTGGGAAAAAGTTATAAATAGAATACTTGTAGTCTAGAATAGACACGGGTCCAAGATGTTGATCATTAGGGCTTTGTTTAAGTGAACCACTCGGGTTGTGAGATGGTCACTGTGTTATTACTCAGAAACCTGTAGGTAATGAGTATTGTATTGTTCTTAGAGGAGGCTGTGAAGCAACTCCAAGGTGTGTCATGGAAGTGTGTCTTCTATGTTTATGTGTTTGTAGAGTTGTTGGTAATCAGGCTGTTGATGCAGTGACGGAGTTGTTGACTGCTAGACATCATTGCGATCATTGGGTGTGAGATGGAATCTCTTACCTAGGGAGGACTTAGGTAGAAGGGTCATTGGGTAGTGATTGAATTAGGTAGATTGTCAACTGGTATGTTGAGTCTGTAATTTGATACTACTAATAGTGGACTTCCTTCCTGGCTTGGTATGTCCCCAGATGTAGGTTGTTGAACCAAACTAGGTGAACAATCCTTGTGTGCAATTCAGTGCTTTTATTATCTTGTTCATACTGCAGATATTGGTGTTGTGACTTCACACTTAACATCACATATCTAATACCAAAATTTCAATTGGTATCAGAGCAGGCATCCTGTCTATTTCTGGATGAGATCTATGGAAGATACTTTCTGGTTCATGAGCAAGGAAGATAGTTTTGCTGAGTTATTGACTTGGTCAGTTCATATAGGTGTTTGTATGATCCCTTGAAGTGAAGGTTGGACTATTCATGATAACGTACAAGGATTTTTGAGTTGTGCCTGAAGGTTGTTGAGGAGTTGTTATGTGTTCTGCTGCATGGTATCTGTTGTAACCCTGGTTGGTTCCTGCATCTCTAGTGATGAGATTCTAGGAAGATATTCTCTTGGAAAGTCATTAGGGTTTGGTTTCCTCTGCAGGATATCCTATGATGTTGTAGTTAGAGAGGCCAACGTTACTTGAGGATTATCTCATATCCTTGTTTGGGAGAGAAGTGTTCATAAGGTGAATGGATCTTCTAAAGACTGTTTGATATGGAAGGATCAGAAGAAGAACATATTTCAAGTCAGACATTGAAGACCAATCTGTTCAGAACAGTGATTCCTTCTTTATCATATTTCTTGATGGTGAAAGAAGAGGGGAGTGCCAAAGCAAAAGAGTGTCACTGTCAAATCTTTCATGCGGGAGTGAAGATCTTGATAAGTTATCTCTTAAGCTTAGTTGTGGTGACCCGATTAGGAGGATCTTCCTGGGTATGGTGTTAAATGGCGTTCTGGTACATGAACTGGAAGAAGAAAGAAGCTGAGCTTAATATTTCAATTCTTATGTCTCGACATCGCGCTACACATTAGCAGCTTATGGTAAATGCTAAGTCAAAGACCTATTAGATTGTAGCTGGTTTGAAGGATCACTGAATCTGTGAAGTTGAACATTTTATGAGATGGTGTCATAGCTTCTCCGCTGAATCGAGTTGCAGAAAAGGTAGTAATCCTGATAGCAGAAGAGAAGAAGTTGATCAGATGCTGATATGCTCTCGTGTGTCCCCTACAAGAGATATGTGTGGTTTAATATGATTAGGAGATGTAATGTCAGAACTGATGTTGAACCATCACTTCAGTTCTTTGCTCAGGGTAGAGTAAAAGATCAAGACACTGACCTTACCTGGAAGGGTTTGTGGTATGAGTGGTTGTCGTGATGGGTTGACAGCAGATGGCGGTTGCGTATATGTCTACTGTTGATACGGGTGTGCTTTCAATTAATGACAAAATACATTGACGGGAGACTTTGTATATGTCTGATGTAAAAGTGCAGGACTGCAGAAGTGTTGAGAATTTACTTTTCTATATATGGCTGTATATATCTCTTTGTGGTGTGTTGGTGTGTAACGACCTAAATTATGTTGTTAAAGATGGAGATGGAAGACTATGAAGACATCATAGTCTTGATGATTGGATCAGTTTAGGTGCTTTGGAGCATGGGTGTTATTGTGTGAAAGTCGAGGATATGTGGATGTTATCTCTGTGTTTCTACTGACGGCTCTACTAAGGGAAGTGGCATTCTTTGGTATAGCTATGGGGTAGTCTTGAACTACTTATTTTCTGAAGATTCAGATGTGATAGGTCTGAAGTCTTTGGATTTTCTAAGCAGGATGGAGGTTGTCTACTCAAACTTGGTTGTTGAATCAAGTCTATGAGAGCATGGAAATCTGTTTCTGCAAAGGGAGGAGGTTCTTTTGAGTGGCAGAAGGAAGAGCTGAATTCAACAGTTGGATGTCATAATGTTTTGACATCTAGCTTAACATCAGGAGTCTCAGCTGGTGATGTGGCACATCAGCTATTGATAGGGTGATCTACAGGAATGAACAATAGGATGCTTCAAAAAGATCATTCTCATGGCAGTTTGCGGGAGCTGCAGGAAGGAGAAGATATTACATGACCATGGCTTAGGGAGTCTAAGTGTGTTTTCTTTTGAGCAAGTGGAACATGTGACTTGAAGATCAAGTTTCCTTGGTGGATCAAGATATCTTTGTGAGAGTTCTGACAAACGTGAAAAAGGTCCAAATGTGGCATTTGGTTGTTTTCATATGAGGGTTCATGAATGAGGTGATCAAACTGTGGCATCTGGTTGATCTCAGAAGTGGATTCGAAGAATCAAGATAATCAGAGTGTGGCAGCTGGTTATTATTGAGGATTGTCTTGGAACAAGTTACTCTAGGGCAGAAGGGTGATGAGTTGAAGACTCAAGGAGATTATTCTTCTTGAAGGTGGATGAGAGTTTATCTCTCTAAGTTCTTTGGATTACTATGCAATAGTAAGTCCAGTTGGTGGAGCATCATGGTGATGATATCTGGGTGAGTGGAAAATGTTCTAACTTGTGTTGGGAATCCTTGGTGAAGGATGATTATGATCTGGTTCAGGAGGGTGGTGCCTACATTATGCCTAAGGAGCGTCTACATTGTCATACGGGAGAAAGATGAAGTAGAAGGTCTGCCTTGGATGGAGACTGAAGTAGATCAGGAATTGATTGATAGGAAGTCTAAAGATGTAGAGTATGATAGGGAATGGCTAACTGTGGAGAAAGAGACAATGGTACCATTATGCATGTGCTCAGCAAGTGTGCTCAAATGTTCATAGTCATCTAGAGCCTTAGTTAACCATGACAGGGGGAGTACTTGGATTCTGCAGCAAAGGTGCATAGATTGTGAAGCTTGCATGATGATCAAGCTTATGGAGATTGGTTGCCTCGTATGAGGATCTAATGTCAGATAACATGTTGTGACATTAGGCTGTTGGTTGGCAGTGGTTGTTAAGACTATTGGTTCTAGTCATGTGAATCATGTGTGCACATGCTTCTGAGAAGAAGTCTGAAGACAAGCTTATTGGTTTGGAATGTATAATCTTCTGTGGATGTATTGGATTGATAATATTGTGAGCAAGCAGACATTGTGTGATAAGATGTCAGAACATGGTACAGAACATGTTTTTCTTGAGCCAAACAAGGATTTATTTTGGATGGTGGTGTAAGGATAAGGTGAAACACGTGTCTTCAACTATGCATGTAACTGTTTTGGCACAATTTATGGTAAGAATCAGTTAGAGGCAATAAAGGCAGTCAAGACTGTTTTGGATGGTAGACATTGAATTTGGATGGAGTTTTTAGTTCCTAAAATAGTGTTTCTATGACCAAGAACTTTGACTATTCAAAGCTCGTTAATTCCAAAGTAACTGGTCAGCTATTTATAGAGGTTATTCTGTGCTTCTTCAGCCAGTGAGTGTTCTTGTTTCATAAGTCTTATGGCGTTTGTTCGTGTTTGGGTGAGCACTACTTGGGTCTGGTTATGTGAGGGCTTCCTTTGACAATTTGTGGCTAAAAAGGGGGAGAAAGGAAAGGGTTTTGCTAAATGGTTTGCGTAGATACTTGTCTGGAGTCTGCAGTTCTAGACGTGGTTCAGAGATGTCAAAGAAGATGTCCTATTCTTAAGTTGGTGTTGAGTCTTTGTGACTTGTGTCCTGAGTTATGAACACAGTTGTGACTTATGTTCTGAGTTACATGGGTTGGCAGAATGGCACTTCTTAAAGTTCCATGTTATACCACAGATTGACCAGGGGGTCTAATCAAAGAAGGTGTGCAGAATTCTCTTAAGCCACCATTGGTCTTTGATGTATAGACAAACATTTCTTTTTTGGAGGAGTCTTCTACATTTGTTTTGGGTCAGTCCCTGGAAGGAAAAAGAAATGTGTTGTGTTGAGGGGGAGTGTCAGATATCTTCTTCCTCATGTGCACCAAATGACTTCAGGACTTTCTCTTCTTAGGTCCTGATGTGCTGCCTGAAGTTGTTGTGCTATGGTGATGTTATGCCCAACATGATGTCCTAACATCATTCAAAATTAGCCAAGAAGATGATTCTCCATGATTGTTGTACACAGTAGCTACTGATGATTACTGTTAGGATCAGATGACTTATAACAGTAGTATAGGATAGTAATTGCTGCTGTATTTTGAGTTGTAATGTTTATATATGTGTTTTAGCCAAAATTAGCCAAAGGGGGAGATTGTTAGTTCTTGTGATTAGCTGAAATTTTGGTAAAACAATGTTAATGTCATGGTTGATGTTGCAACATGAGCCTCTAAACATTATTGATTGGTAGGTTAACATTATGGTTTGTGAAAATTGTTGAAGAGTTAAAGTGCAGAAGAGTGATGTCACATGCGATGTCTTGACATCACTATACTAGAACATTAAGACATCAGGTTGTGATGTTTTTAGGGATGCGCGTGCTAATGAGATATTCTACTAAAGAGAATCAGAGATTGCAGGCGAATATTATGGGGAAGATATATCTTGTTACAATCAATTATGAAGAAGATTAGTTTGTTGCTAATTTGATGCATAAAGATATGAAGAATAATTAAAGTTAATTATAAAGAGCTGATTGAAGAATTAATTGAAGATCTATTTTATAGCAGAATCTTTTGGAGATTTGTAGCAGAAGATTTGTTGTGATTTGAAGGCCCAAATCCAGTGGGAAAAAGTTATAAATAGAATACTTGTAGTCTAGAATAGACACGGGTCCAAGATGTAGATCATTAGGGCTTTGTCTAAGTGAACCACTCGGGTTGTGAGATGGTCACTGTGCTATTACTCAGAAACCTGTAGGTAATGAGTATTGTATTGTTCTTGGAGGAGGCTGTGAAGCAACTCCAAGGTGTGTCATGGAAGTGTGTCTTCTATGTTTATGTGTTTGTAGAGTTGTTGGTAATCAGGCTGTTGATGCAGTGACGGAGTTGTTGACTGCTAGACATCATTGCGATGATTGGGAGTGAGATGGAATATCTTACCTAGGGAGGACTTATATAGAAGGGTCATTGGGTAGTGATTGAATTAGGTAGATTGTCAACTGGTCAGTTGAGTCTGTAATTTGATACTACTAATAGTGGACTTCCTTCCTGGCTTGGTATGCCCCCAGATGTAAGTTGTTGAACTAAACTGGGTGAACAATCCTTGTGTGTAATTCAATGCTTTTATTATCTTGTTCATACTGCAGATATTGATGTTGTGACATCACACTTAACATCACATATCTAATACCAGAATTTCAAGTATGCTCGCTAAGATTTAACAATCTTATGCCTACGTATTCCCGTTTAAACGAAATAGGGAAATCAGAGCAATCGTAGTTCCTCATATTCTAAGGGAGGAAAAAGATATTTGGTGTCTTGTTCAAAGCCCAAGATTGAAGCTAAAAGGTTTATTTATGTCTTGTTCAAAGCCCAAGATTGGAGCTAAAAGGTTTGACTGAGAGAGAATTTGTCATCTCTAAAGGGAGACATCTTATTTGTTTATCACAACTGTTGGGTGACTATTTATAAAGGAGGATTACTTTAACTGGGATATGTGAATCCAGCAATGCCATAATTTCCTTTATAGGGGGTTTGTCCTGGAGGAGAAAACTTTAACTCAGTGTAGAGCAATGCCATTTTTCCTTAGGAATCTTTCATGCCAAGAGAGGGACAGTGGCGTGGATGTAAATAATCTAGAGGCTTGCCACTTACAGCAATTAGATGAAAGAGAGGAATTACCAAGATAAAATATGGACAACAGCTTAGATATTTGAATCAACAAGTGTGCCACTTACAGCAATTATCTAGGATTAGGGTTTGTTTTGAATGTCTGTTTTGATAAGTGATAAACAGAGAAATGACTTCCTACGGAGGGATTTTGATTTCCTCTGAGGGGATGTTGATTTTTGTGTGCCTTGATCAAAGCCCAAGGTTGAAGCTAAGAGGTTGATTGACTCCATTAGGGAAGTCCTTATACAAAGCCTAAGAAGAGGCTAAAAGAGATTTAGCTCTCTTGGGGACATCATTATACACAGCCTAAGAGGAGGCTAAAAGTTTGATTTTCCTGGGGAAAACATTCTGTCTGTCTTGTACAAAGCCCTGGATTGAGGCTAAAAGGGATTTTGACTCCACCGGGGAGGATTTGTGTGTCTTGTACAAAGCCCAAGATTGAGGCTAAAAAGAAGACTGACTCTATAGGAAAGAAATCTTTATCTGTCTTGTACAAAGCCCAAGATTGAGGCTAAAATGAGACTGACTCGACTGAGGATATTTTAAGTGTCTTGTACAAAGCCTAAGATTAAGGATGAAATGAGTTTGACTCTACTGAAGAGTATTATCTGTCTTGTACAAAGCCCAAGATTGAGGCTAAGAGAAGTTTGACTCTACTTAGGAAATTATTTCTCAAAGCCTAAAAGTAGGCTGAGAGGAATTTGACTCGGCTGGGAAAGATATTTGTCCCAAGCTTAAGAGAAGGTTATGAAGATTTATGTCTTGTACAAAGCCCGAGATTGAGGCTAACAGGGTTTGACTCAACAAGAGAGTGCTTTTATCTATCATATACGAAGCCCGGGATTGTGGCTGAACAAGCTGGAGAAATCATTATACAAACCCTAAGAGGAGGCTGACTTTTGCTAGAGGAAATCATTATATCAAGCCTAAGAGGAGGCTGGAAGATTGTCTCAATAAGAGAATGGTTTTATCTGTCTTGTACAAAGCCCAAGATCGAGGCTAAAAGGGTTGACTCAACAAGAGAGTCCAAAAAGGTGATTGACTCAACAAGAGAGTCTGAAAGTTGATTAACTCAACAAGAGAGTCTGAAAAGGTGATTGACTCAACAAGAGAGTCTGAAAAGGTTAGCTCTACTGGGGAGAATCATTGTACAAAGCCCAAGATGAGGCTGGCTATGTTGAGGAAAGATCATTATACAAAGCCTAAGAGGAGGCTATCTTCTGCTGGGGATTATTGAGATCCCGAGGCAGGTCCAAATGGGGAATCAACTCTTGCTAAGGGTTATAGAAGAGTTGAGATATCAGATGCCTTGAGGTTTTGATAGTGTTATACTGATGATAAACTGACCCTGGCTGGGGGATTTTAGGAGAGAGACTGGGTTTTAGAACCCATGGGTTTTAACTCTTCGGGAGATTGATCCAGAATGACGGGGGTTTCTCCTATGTTTGTAGGGAACTTGAGAATGTATTTGAGACTCAAGAGGAGATTTAGACTGTCCAAGTCTATTGGTATGGAAGAGTTTATCGTTGTATGATGCCCAAGAGGAGACAAGTGTTTAAGGGATGAGAATCAACCCTAAATAGTTTGATGTGTTGACACTGGAAAGACTGCTCTATCGAAGGATGACTAAGTTTTGTCCTATACCTTTAAGAGGTCTTCAGGGTCCTTGTATTAAGCCCAAGAGAAGGCTCGAGAATTTCTAAGAAGCCGGCGGGTCCTTGTACAAAGCCCAAGAGGAGGCGGGGATGCTTTTAGGAAGCTTGTGGGTCCTAAACTTAAGAAGAGTTCAAGAAATGTTTCACCGAGAATAATCTTTTCTTTAGTGAACAGTTCTAGGGTTTGAAGAAATTCAAGAGAAGTTTCACCGGGAATTAATCCTCTCTGGGGAAAGTGAATTTATTTGACAAGTTCTAATAGTGACAGTCTGAGAAAAGGTTCACCGAGAATACTGCATTTCTCTTTGTTTCATATTGTTTAAGCCCAAGAGAAGGCAAGACTGTATCTGGAAATCCAATGGGGATCTAGCCTTGACTGTATTAAAGAGTGACCAACTGGATTTACCTAGTTCTAGACCTAGTTGCCGGGGAAAACTCTAAATAGATATACTAGTATATATACAGTAGATATATGACAAGTATTTAAAAGGATAAGAAAGAAGGACTTACAGGGGAGCAGCTTCCCACAATACAGTTATATATATAGTAAATCAAATAAATGAAAGCTGATAAAACTTATAGGTGAGCAAGCTTCCATGTTGTATTGTTAGTTGTTCAAAGAAATTAAAGAAAGTTTTGATAACAACTGTATATTTGAACCTAAATCTAAAGAGAAGTTGTTTTTGAAAAGATTGTTGGGGCTTATACTCAAAGAGAGACCCAAGGTTTAACAAGACAATAATCTTACCATTGTTTTATAAACTGTACTGGGACTTATACAATGATTGAGGCCCAAAAAGATTTATTTACAAAAGGGTTGGCTCTTACAACTCAAGGAGAGGCCCAAAGTTTAACAATGATCGTACCGTTGTTTTGAAAATTGTATTGATACTTATACAAATGACTGAGGCCCAAATTATTTTACAAAAAGAGGGTTGGGTCTTACACTCTATTAGAGGCCCAAAAGTGTTTGAAAAATGTTTGATAATGATCAAAAATCAAAGAAACCCTAATTTCATTTTCTTTTAAAAGTAATTCTTTAAAGAAAATTAATAAAATGATAAAAATACCAAATAAGTTTAAATAAACTACTTGTGATTTTTGTTTGAGGTTTGAAAAATGAGGTTTTAATCACAAGATTATTTAGAACTCATTTGATTTTGATTTTCAAGATAAAAATTCACTTTTAAAATGTTTAAAAACAATAAAAATGAATTTATTCACAAAAATACCAACTATGTTAAATAAATAATATAAATATGATTTTTTTGTAGAATAAAATACTTTAATATTTTTGTGATTTTTCAAAAAAAAGAACCAATAAAAAATGATTAAAATTGAATGAGCAATTAATTTTTCAAATATTTAAAAATAATATGAAAAATAAAATAAAAATGGAACAAGTGATAAAAAAGAGGTCTGGGGCGAGGGGGATTCGAACCCCAGACCTCTCGCTCGCTAATACACACAAACCAGTTGATCAACCATTGGGGCGCAATGCCAATTGAAGAATAGTATGGCAAGTGAAAATTATATAGTAAAACAAGTTGGATTTTCTGAAGCATGGCGCCATGGCCATCTTCAACCTCAAGCTCAGATACGTGAAGGCTCATATCTCACTCATCTCTCAATCATTACACATGATCCAAATATGAAAATCATGCGTTTTCAGATGAGGAACACAATGGCAATACCCAATTTTATTGAAATTAACTGAATCAGAACATATCATGATAAAACCTGAAGAACCCTAAAATTGGCATGAACTCAATGAAATCCTATACACAAACAACAATTGATTGAGGGTAAATTATCTACAAACATCCAGAAACACAATGGTAACAAGAAAGCATGTTTATGATGCATGATTCATTGAGTTTGAGAGTTCAAGTTTTACCTCTGTAAGTGAGAATCAAATTTAGGTTTGGAGGTGTTACAGATGAGTTCCAATGATTTGGACAGCTTCCTTATACCTCAAAGGATGTGTTTGAATGCTTGGATTGATTTGAAATGGGCTGGAACCGGTTGTGGCACCCTAACTGCAACTCTGTGAAAGCATGAGCAAATGGATGGTGATTTTGTGAATTTGGTGTTCCAGATGTTGTTTTAGTGTTTGATCAGCTTACATATGATGTTTGTGAGGTATGTGTGTGATTGGTTTGGTTGGAAACACACTCTAACTCAAAACCTGATAGTAACTTGCATTAGAAGGTATTTTTGGAGTGAAAGTTGTGATTCTGAGAAAGGCATCTAGTTAGGACCTTTGGTGTACTTAATTTGAATACAAATGAGCTCTATTTATAGTAGAGCAGATTTTTTTTGGCATCAATAGTGTTTGGCAGCTTGGATTAGATTGTATTGAATGCCTTGGTTCTTTGGTCAAGGGTCTCCTCTAGCCATTGACTTGTGCCAAACTTTGCAGGTTTAGGTCTGTCATACCCCAAATTTTGACCACTAAGATTTCCCATCATTTTGCAAACCATCATCACAATATGGATGGACCATTGGTCTCCCCAAAGATGGATGAGCATCCACTACAATCATAATTAGGGTTTCAAGCCCTCTCTGAGCTCTTAGACAAAGGATCAATCAAGGAATGACATGATCTTCAACTTGTCTAACCTCTAAAACATCCACAAAGGATCAAGGGGACTCCCACTTCAAGGATTAAGCACAAAGCTGCAACATTCCAGGTGGATTAAGCCTTAAGATCGCCAATGTCACCAAATTAGGGTTTGGTCGACCAGGACCTCCAGATGGAAATTTTCCTCTGGGCATGAGCCAATGCTTCAAAGCATAACCTAATATGCTCCATGGGACATCATGGACCCAATTATCAAGTCAATTTTGCTTCAGGGGATGCACTGATAAAAAATCAGGAATTAGGGTTTCTTGACCTAATTCACCCCTAAGTTGACTTTTGGGACAAAACATGAGCCAAGACCTCAAGAGATGATTTCAGGGTCCGTAACACACCACATTGATCCATTTACAACAATGGATTGATCCAAGAAGCTTGAGCAACAAGTTTCAATTTCATCCGAACCACAGTTAGGGTTTCGCGGGAAAAGTCAATTGTATCTTTGACTTTTGACCAAGGCATGCTCCCAAACCCTAAGACATGATTCAATACACCCTATAACACCTATGAAATTAATCCATCAAGTTTGATTTAGGTCAAGGACTTTATTTCATAGAGAATCACATAGTTTGGAATTCATCTGACAAAAAGTCAACTGTGCACAAAAGTCAACATTGACTTTTTGAGATTTTTCACAATTATGGTTTCTTAACCCTAAAATAATGTTAATTTGTGATTTGAATCAACATTCATCAAGAAAAATCAAGAAAAGTGGGATAACTTGTAAAAGGGGTAACCATAAAAACTTAGAAATTTTTCTAAGTTATGGAACAAAGTGGCTAAGGTACCAACTTTGGAGGATCATAACTCCTAAACCACAAGGCCATTTTTCCCCATCCAAAGCTGGATTTGTAGCTCTCATGGCCCTCTACAAAAGCTTCAAACATAACTCATTCCAATCCTCATGGATTTTAAGTTATGGAATGATCAAAATCACAAAAAGTGAAAATGTCACTTTTTTCCAACACTTAGTGAAATTTTCACTAAGTCAGAATCTACCTTACTTTTTTCCAAATGTAGGGGCATTTTTCACTTGGATCCAAAAAGTATCAAACTCAATTATGATTAAACAGTTGTTGTATCATATGAGGGCTTTCCAAAATGATCAAGAACTCCATCAAAGTCCACTTGAGCCATGAGATATGACAATGCCAATATGCCTTGCTGCAAACTATCATGGCAAAGCAGATTTTGGAGTTTTGCTCGATTTGCTCAAATTTTGCAAAGGGCAAGCAACTCTATCCACCTGAACACCTCAAGGGGGGACCAAGGAGGAACCAACTCTAATCCCAAGCCTCCCAAGTCTTTGGAACCAAAAATAGCATGTCAAACCTAGAAATGCCTAAAAGAGGTACAAGACTCCAATTTTGGATTGGATCATTCAATGCATACACCAAGGTGACATGGACTGAGCCATTTCCAACTAAATTCAGTCAAGACTTATCCAAGACCAAGGGGACCAGCAACATATGCCCTAACCTCTAGTCAATGGCTAGAGGAGACTTGGATTCTCATTGCTCAACATTGGCCAAACCTCTGCTGCAGTTGCCATTCACTATTGCAGCCAAAAAATACTTAGTCTACTATAAATAAAGCTTAATTGTGTTCAGTTTGAGTACACCAAAGCACTACAACACTTGCTTTCCTCAAAATCTCTTTCTCTAGGCAAAAATACCTTCTTTAGCAAGGTAACTCTGAGCTTTTGAGTTAGAGAGCAATTCCACCACAACTCATGATCCAAACACATCCAATATGTCATATTTAAGCTGTCCAAACTCTCACAAGTGACCTGTAAAACCAAAATCACAAAGTCACCTCTCAAAACCTCAAAATAGGACTTTTGTGCATTTTTCAAGCCATGTCTTAATTCAGTCACTTTCCAAACCAGATAAAACCTCAAACACACTCCAAATATCATCCTTGAACTGTCCCAAATGGTTCCCCCCATCTGGAACACCATTTGAGAGAGTTGCTATTTTGGCCACTTTTGCCCTTTTTGCAAGAAAGAGCTCAAACTTGTTCCTGAGGTTTCCAGCTGATTCCAACCATCCTAAAAGCTTCTAGGAGATCATTTGAGGATGTTCAAAGCATTAAATCATTTCTGGAACAAGTGGCTTGGCAGATTGCACAAAAGCTCCAAAAAGAGGTAAGCATCACAACTTGCACTACTACGAAAACCCCATTTAACGACGCCAGGTTTACCACAGTTTCGTATCCCACCATTGTAACAGGATTAAAATTTTATAATGCCATATTTAACGACGGTTGTATTACATAACCGTTGTAATACAAGCTGTGTAACAAGCTTCGATTCCCAGCTCTATATTTTTTTCCATATTTTTACATTTTAACACGCTTGTATTAGAAGACCGTTGTACTACATGTATCACGCTTCGATTCACAACAATGTATTCTTTAGTATTTTTAAGTGCAATAGAGTATATATATAAATTTAAAAATAAAACTGTAAGAGATGAACATATATAGACATAATTTTATTTTAATATTCCATTGAGAGTACATTGATAACCATATTACATACCAAGATCATTGTCAGAGCCCATAGCATAAAATGCATCTTCATAATCTAGACATCTCTCCTCACTCCCCTCATCGGAATCATAATATACAGGCCTCCTTTTCTTATTTATCTTCTTCTTCTTCGGCTTCTTCTTCTTCTTCTTCTTATCCTTCCTTACCCTAAGGCATCCCTGAAGTTGGCAGTTGTTGGTTGGACGTCCTCCTGGATTGGCGCCTGACGTTCCTCATTGAGGTTTCTAGGATTCTCATTTGTTGAACTCATTGTTATAAAGAATATATTATTTAGATATGTAAAATTGTCTATTTATAGATGAGGTTGAAGATGAAAAGACTGATAGTTTAATGCTTGTAATGATGATAACTTGTAAACCGTTCATATTCTAGAACTATATTTTCTTGTAAACTGTTCATATGTTGGAAAGTGCAACGGTTAATAATATCACGACTGTTATAAGTAATGACCGTAGCGATATCACTTATAATCCAGGCATAATTTTAGGAAAATGTTGTTGCCTGGTGTCGAACCTTGTACCACGTATAAGGGGTATCGCTACGGTTATTATAACTAACCATTGTGATATTATTAAATTAATATATAATCTATCATAACGGTTATTTAAGAAAACCATTGTGAAACATTTACCTATATAAGGGAATTAACTTTCCCTTTTTTACAGTCGCGCCGTTTTCTTCACAGCGAAACCCTAGCACCCAAACTTCATCTTTTTTTAGAATCTGCGAGAAGAAATACAAGAAGTATGAAGCTTTTAATTTAAGCTTCTTCCTCCTTGTAGTTCTTCCTGCAGAATCTAAAACTAGATGAACAGGGTGATGATGCTGGCAGTAGCAAGTGTAATGTACATATTGTTTATGGAAAATTAGGTAGTCTTCTACTTCAATCTTTTTGTTAAATAGTTCCCATTATCTCGTTTGCTTCATGTTGTTTTTGTTGATTGTTCTCATTTTGTGCAGATTCGGCTTCAATGCTTCACAAGCAAGGTGAACTTCATTGTAATGGTACAGTCCCACTTCTTAGGGTTTTGTTTCAACTTTTGGTTGTTTTGTTTTGAATACTAACTAATTTTCTTCATTGCTTCCCACTTCTTAGGGTTTGTTTCACATGGTGATGATGATGGTGGTACATATATATATATATATATATGAATTCATTCTGATAAGGTACATATATATGAATTCATTCTTATATTGTATAAGAAATTTAGTTTATTATATACTATGTACATTGTTTGTTTTACTATCCTTTTATTGAAAATGCAATCAGTTAAATTGATATAGAACATTAGTTTATTATATATATACTATGTATATTGTATATAGTTAAATTTAATACTGACTAATTTTCATCATTGCTTCCCACTTCTTAGGATTTGTTTCACATGGTAATGATGATGGTGGTACCTATATATGAATTCATTCTGATAAGGTACATATATATGAATTCATTCTGATATTGTATATGAAATTTAGTTTATTATATACTATGTATATCGTTTGTTTCACTATCCTTTTATTGAAAATGCAATCAGTTAAATTGCTATAGAACATTATAATCTGAAAATTAGGATGTATTTGAAAACCAACCTTTATCATGTCAATGTTTTCTGAATTGCATCCATTTCATTTAGCACATTTAATGTTCCTTAACATAAAATTTATGGTCCAATGGTCCATTTCCTTAAATTCATCGATATCTTTTATTATAGTTTACCTCATCGTCGTCACTAATCGCCGTGGTTGTTAAGATCATGATCATTATTATGATGATAAAATCGTGGTGGTTTTTGGCGATGATGAAGTAAACTATAACAAAAGATATCGATGTATTGAAGGAAACCGACCATCGAACCATAAATTTTATGTTAAGGAACATAAAATGTGCGGAATGAAATGGATGCAATTCGGAAAACAGTGGTGTGTTTAAGTTGGTTTTCAAGAACAGTTTAATTTTCAGATTATATAGTTCTTTACCAATTTTAATGGTTGTATTTCTTTAATAAGGTGGATGGTAAAACAAGCAATATACATTTGTATTTAACAAACTAAGGATACATTCCACAATGGTTGAGACAAATAACCGTTGTGATAGTTAACATATATGACAACAGTTCATACTGATAACCGTTGTGATAGTTAATATATATTACAATGGTTGAAATACCTAACCGTTGCAATATATCGCGCGCTTCCAGAATACAACAACGGTTTCCAGACCGTTGTAGAAACGGCAAACTTACAACAACAATCTACATAACAACGCCTTCGCCCGCGTCATAATATGTCATTCCCAACCATTGCTAAATGGGTTTTTCGTAGTAGTGTTGGATTCTTTGAATCATGCTTCCTTTTGATGTCCATTTATCATGCATCTCTTATACATGTTATATGTGTTGTGTTTGCACCAATTTATCATGTAATTCCTGCTTGTACCAAGAGATGGCATAGAAAATGCAAATCATGGCCTATTTCAAAACCACTATCGGGTTTTTCAATAGGAGCATGATCTGAAAAAAATACCACCACCATTGGATTCCTTGTGAAATTCTAGGCAGGATAGACCTAAATTTTGTCCCCATCCATGGAGAAATGAGAAAGTTATGGCCTTCACGTTTTCAACCAAAATATTCCCTTGCCTTGCCTTGGGCCAGGCCAAAAACAAGGCAAGCCTTGTATATTTGTGGTTGTGTTTCAATCAACGGATGTATCACCACCCAGTGGTAAGACGCGCGCCCTATACACAAGAGGTCTGGGGTTCGAATCCCCCTCGCCCCAGATCCTCTTTTTGCTATTTTTTCCACTTTTTTTATTGTTTTTCTTATTATTTTTAATGATTTGAAAAATTAATAACTCCCTCAATTTTAATTATTTTTTATTGGTTCTTTTTGCAAAAAATCACAAAAATGTTGAAATATTTTATTCCACAAAAAAATTAAATTTATATTAGTTATTTAATATAATTAGTATTTTTGTGAATAAATTCCTTTTTAATTGTTTTTAAACATTTAAAAGTGAATATTTACTTTGAAAATCAAAACCAAATGAGTTTTAATTCATCTTGTGATTAAAACCTCATTTTTCAAACCTTCAACAAAAATCACAAGTGGTTTATTCAAACTCATTTGGTATTTTTATCATTTTATTTGATTTTCTTTAAATATTTACTTTTAAAGGAAAACAAGATTAGGGTTTCTTTGATTTTCACCCTCACAAATCATTTTCAAACACTCATGGGCCTCTAATAGAGTGTAAGACCCAATCCCCTTTTAACTAAAACAATTTTGGGCCTCAGATATTGTATAAGTCCCTCTGCGTTAAAAGAAAATCTCGGCGCGATCGCCAGTTCAAAAATCAAACCCCTTGGGCCTACCCTCGTGTTATAAGCCCCATTATTTAAAAATCATTGGGCCTCTAGTAGAGTGTAAGACCCAACCCTTTTTGAAAACCAAAATAATTTGGGCCTCACTTATTGTATAAGTCCCGATACCACAAAAAAGTTCGACGCGATCGTCGCCTTTTAAACAAACCCTTGGGCCTCTCCTTGAGCTGTAAGCCCCACCACTTGTACAAAAATAAACCTTTGGGCCTCTTGAGAGAGTGTAAGACCCATCCCTTTGTACAAAAAACCTTTTTGGTCCTCAGTCACTTGTATAAGTCCCTGTATAAATTCAAAACAACAGCGCAATCACTGATAAAACCTTGGGCCACTCCTTGAGCTGTAAGCTCCAAACAATCTTTTCAAAGCACTTTCTCCTTTGATTTTGAATATAATATTGTTATCAAAGCTTTCTTTGTTGAACAAACTAACCAAACAACATGGAAGCTCTACAACCGAGTAAGTGTTTACCCGCTTTCTTTATCCACTTTCATATATATAACTGTATTGTGGGGCTGCTCACTGTAAGTCTTCTTTCACAAACTTTTATATACTTGTCAAATATCCACTGTATAATACTAGTATAGTTATTTAGAGTTTTCCCCGCAACTACGTCTAGCACTAGGTAAAGCCCTGTTGGTCACTCTTGAATACAAACAAAACTAGATCCCCATAGGATTACCAGACACAGTCTTCCCTCCTCTTGGGGTTAAACAAAATGGAGACGTGAAAGGCAGCATTCTCGGTGAACCCTTTCTCAGACTGTCACCCTTAGAAATCGTCAAAGAAACTCTACTCCCCAGAGATGATCTTTTCTCCGTGAATGGCATCTCATGAGTTTCTTCCAAATTCTCGGACTTTCCTGGCATGATCTATTCTTGGTGAATGGCTTGTCTTGAACTTCTCGGGGTTTGGGGACCCACAGGCTTCTTAAAAGCATCCCTGCCTCCTCTTGGGCGTTGTACAAGGACCCTTCGGCTTCTTAAAAGCTTTCATACCTTCTCTTGGGCTTAGTACAAGGACCCAGAGACCTCTACAGGTATAGGACTAGAACCTAGTCATCAATTTGCTAAAGCTGTCTTTCTGAGTCAAGTGTCAGACCAGTTAATGGGTTGACCTTCATCCCTTAACATGCCAGCCTTCTCTTGGGCATTATACAAAGATCATTTACTATCCGATAATCGATTTCTCCAAAACACCCGTAGACTTAGACAGTCTCTATACCTTTTTGAATTTCCCATTTTCTTAAAGAAACAGGAAATAACCCTGATCCTCCGATCAATTCATGAGCACAACATTACCCATATAAGAACTGATTTTCTCTTTATCCAACATACTGGACCTTTCACTCAACTGAAACACTCACCCGTACACTAGCCTCCTCTTGGGCTTTGTACAATGTTTCTCCCCCGTGGAGCTAACCTTTTCAGACTCTCTTGTTGAGTCAAAACCTTTCAGCCTCCATCTCGAGCTTCGTATGAGATACAAAATCACTCTCTTATTGAGTATAAAAGACTCTCTTGTTGAGTCAAACATTTTCAGCCTCCATCTCGGGCTTCGTACGAGGTACAAAGACTCTCTTGTAGAGTCAAACACCTTTAGCCTCAGTCTTGGGCTTCGTACAAGACACATATAAAAGCACTCTCTTGTTGAGTCAACCCTTTTAGCCTCTCTCTCGGGCTTCGTACAAGACACACATAAAAACACCCTTTTGTTGGGTTAATAGCCTCCTCTTAGGCTTTGTATAAGGAAAACCCCGGTTGAGTCAATCAACCTTTTAGCATCAAAATTTGTGCCTCGTTCACAGTATAAAAACAACAACAACTCCTTTTCCCCATCTAATTGTTGTAAGCGGCAAGCCTCTGGATTATTTACATCCACGCCACTGTCCCTCTTTTAGCATGAGAAATTCCTAAGGAAAGATGTCATTGCTTTAAACTGAGTTAAAGTCTTCTCCTTCATGTTAAAAATCCCCTATAAAGGAAATTATGGCATTACTGGATTCACATATCCCAGTTAAAGTAATTCTCCTTTATAATCAGTCACCCAACAGTTATGACAAACAGACCAAATATCCCCCTTTAGAGATGACAAATTCTCTCTAAAGTCAAAACCCTTTAGCTTCACATCTTGGGCTTCGAACAAGATACAAATAGACCTTTCAGCTTCATATCTTGGGCTTTGAACAAGATACAAACCACTTTTAGCTTCACGCCTTGGGCTTTGAACAAGACACAAAAACAACCTTTTTCCTCCCATAGAATAGGAGGAACTATGATCGCTCTGATTTCCCTATTTCGTTAAACGGGAATACGTAGGCATAAGATTGAAAAAAATCTTAGCGAGCATACTAATCAAAAAACCCAAAATCCCGTACCTTCATACATCAATCGAAAATAGTAACGCCCCGGTTTTTGTTAGATTTATTTAATTAAGTCGATTTAATTATTTTTGTTTTTATATTATTTTAGTCTTGGTTTTTATTTGGTAAATATGTTATGTTTATCATTATTATGTTTTATCGCGTTTGAGAGCGTTTGCGAGAAAATTGAGTGTAGGGGTATTTTGGTCATTTTGCTTGGTTAGATATTATTGTTTTTCATAAAATAGAAACATATAGATTAGAAAGAGAGAAAATAAAGAGAAGAGAAGAAGTGAGTGAGAAGAAAAAAAAAGAGGAAAACTTGGAGTGTAAGAAATCGATTCAACCGACACTTCAAAGCACGATTAATCGGGTAAGGATGCGAAACTCGGTTATCATATGCTTGTGTATGAATATGTGTGTGTGTGTGTTTGAATGTTCTCTTGCTTTTCATAGTTTTTCAATTCTAGGTTGAAATGAGAAAAATGAATAGAAATTGATGTTTTCACGGTCGGAAATCGATATGAATCGTGTAGTATGATCACACTATGCATATGAACATTTGTTGATACTTGTTATGCTGTTTGGAACTGATTTGAGATGAAAATGGTGATTTTTGGGAAGGACTGTCGAAGGGTTTATTTTTTGCATATCGCAGTGCGCGCTTAGCGCGGTCTAGAGAATTTGCAACCTCTCCACGCAGTGAGGAGCGCGCTTAGCGCGGGGTGGAGCCCGCTTAGCGTGACCTGGAGCAAAAATAAAATTGTTTTTCTAAAATCCATAACTTTTGATCCGTAACTCGGATCCAGACGTTCTTAGTACCTTTGAAAAGCTAATGAGATGTTCTTTCTTATAAAAATGGGTTTGATGTTGGTAGCCGATTTAATTGTGTCGGGAATTTGGAAACGTGTCGTTTTGTCGACTTTTATCGTCGTAATTGTGTGCGATTGATGTGTTATCATGCGATATGCTTTTGATATATAACGTATAGCTTGTGTGCTGTTATATGATGTGAATGCATGTGATGAAATGTTGTGATGATGGTTTGTGGCCTTATGGCAAATAAATGCATTGTTTTGGGTTTGATTGCAATGCATGATTATGGATGTTGAGATGGTTCACATGGTTATATATGTATATGCATTTGATTGTCATGAGTCATTAGTATGCCATGCATCATGATATGCATCTTGTGATGTCGTGTGCCCTTGTGGGGTGTGAGCGACGAAACGATGCCATAGGGAATCTGCTATAACAGTCGTGTGCCTTATACAAAGAGGACCTAAAGCGACATTATAGACGATCATGTACCTTATGCAAAGAGGACCTAAAGCGATCGGATCGTGTGCCTTATACAAAGACGACCTAAAGCGATCCATAAACGTCGCGTGCCTTATATAAAGAGGACCTAAAACAACGAGGAACATCGTTTGCCCGACGGGGAGTTACACTAAGTAACAAGCGATGATTCCAATAATTCCTGAGTGAATTAATGATGATAAGAATGATGGATGGAATGGTACCGCATGCATAGAGTCGTTGAGTCGGTCTCTGTGCATTTGCATAAGTCATGAATGGATTGATTATGTGTGGGAAATTGTGGATGAGATTGATGAGTTGATATATATTGGTGATAAATGTATTGAGCATGATTGATATGCCTTTGAGAGGGATGCATAAGTTATGAATTATTTTGTTTTGTATTTGAACTATGGTGTACGTTGTGGTGAGAATGTTTTGCATGCGTATTTCATGTTATTACATAATTGTATGCAACTATATTATAATTGTGTTTCTCAGCCTTCTACTGTTTTTAATGCTCTATGAGGCATTGCAGATTAGATGCTGGAGGTCTTTTTGCAAAGATTATGTCTTCATTCTTTTGTCGGTCGGCTCTGATATGTAGCACCGGGTAGTCGGGGAGATCGTTATGTGATTATGTGTATATATATCTTTTTGGATTGTACATGTATGACTCTGTATATGACAGACAAACTTTTATGTTTATATATGAGATTTCAGTTGCAGATTTTTTGCTTTTATTCTGTATCTGAATTGTGGGTGTTAGGAACCGAGTTCCTCTGTTTATGTTGCTACCTGATAGTTGCATGTCTATATAAGCAGGTTGTTATATTTCGTTACTTTGATGTGACGCTCTCGTCTATGCCATGAATATTTTAATTATACTCTAATTATTTTGTTATCGCTTTAATTACTCGGGGTATAGATTGGGGGGTGTTACATTAAGTGGTATCAGAGCCAGTCCGTGTCGGTCATTTTGACCAAGTTGTTTGTTGTGCGACAGTTGTGTTCTAGCAAGTTGATTATTTTACCATAGTTACTATTATTGGATATGAACAGAATATGGCTGGTAGGAATAATGCTGCTCTTGCTGCTGCTATACAAGCTATGGCTCAGGTTGTGCGGAATGCACCTAATTCTGGGGGGGAATGATGAGTTCAGGAAGAACAAACCTCCTATCTTCAAAGGAAGACATGATCCTGATGGTGCTCAGATCTGGCTTAAGGAGATTGAAAGAATCTTTCGAGTGATGGACTGTGCTGAGGAATAGAAGGTGAGACTGGATACTCACATGTTAAAGGAGGAGGCTGAAGATTGGTCTGTTAGTACGCGTCATGTGTGGGAAGCTACAGGTGAAGTTGTCACTTGGGCTTTGTTTAGCAGTGAGTTTTTGAGGAAGTATTTTCTTGAAGATGTTATAGGAAAGAAATAAATAGAGTTCTTGGAGTTGAAAGAGGGTAACATGTCTGTTACTGATTACACTGCTAAGTTTGTGGAGCTTGTTCAGTTTTATCCACATTATACTGAAGCAACTGCGGAGTTTTCCAAATGTGTGAAGTTTGAGAACGGGTTGCGTCCCGAGATCAAACAGGCAATTGGTTATCAAAGAATTAGGAGGTTTTCAGATTTGGTGGATTGTTGTAGAATTTATGAGGAGGATAGCAAAGCTCGTTCTACTCATTATAAGAGTGTGAACGAAAGGAAAGGAAAGCAACCGTTTCGTGGTGGTCCTTATGTGGCACCAGCTGACAAGGGAAAGCAAAGGGCTAATTTTGATAAAAGGCCAAGTGGGGGAGGTATGTATAATCCTCCGAGATGTTTTAAGTGTGGTGACTTAGGACATCGTCAGTTTGAATGTAGAAAGGATATGAGGAAGTGTTCCAATTGTGGAGGTATAGGACACGTCGCATCTGATTGCAAGAGGAATATGGTGAAGTGTTTCAACTGTGGTGAACCTGGTCATGTTAGTACAAGGTGTCCGAAACCAAAGCAAGCTCAAGCTGGAGGAAAAGTATTTGCATTGGCAGGAGCTCAACCTACTAGTACAGATCGTCTGATCAGGGGTACTTGTTTTATTAATAGTACGCCTTTAGTTGCTATTATTGATACCGGAGCGACTCATTCGTTTATTTCGTCTGAGTGTGCGCGGCGTTTGAATCTTTTGTTGTTGTCGTTGGGAGGAGACTACTTCTCTAGTTTGTTTAAGTTGTCCTTTGACCATTTATGGTAAGGATTTTGCTATGGATTTGGTGTGTTTGCCGTTGGAGGGTTTAGATGTAGTTATGGGAATGAATTGGTTACAGTTCAATCGAGTTCATATCGATTGTTATCATAAGTTGGTAAGATTTCCTTCTCTTGAAGAAGACGAGGAATCGAGTTTCTTATCTACCAAAGAGTTGAAGAAACTTTTGGGGGATGAAGCTCAGTTGTTCGGGTTGTTTGCGTCGTTGTCTGTGGATAGTCAAGTTGAAATTGATGTGTTTCTAGTCGTGTGTGATTTTCCGGAGGTGTTTCCAGAGGATATTTCTGATGTGCCGCCAGAAAGAGAGGTGGAGTTTTCTATAGATCTAGTTCCTAGTACTAGACCTGTGTCTATGGCACCATATCGTATGTCGGAATCTGAGTTGGTTGAGTTGAAGCAGCAATTGAATGAATTGTTAGAAAAGAGGTTTGTGAGGCCGAGTGTATCACCTTAGGGTGATCCAGTTTTATTGGTGAAAAAGAAAGATGGAAGTATGCGATTGTGTATTGATTATCGCCAGCTGAATAAGGTGACGATTAAGAATAAGTATCCTCTTCTGAGAATTGATGATTTGATGGACCAGTTGGTAGGTGTGTGTGTGTGTTTAGTAAAATTGATTTGAGGTCAGGTTATCATCAGATTAGAGTGAAGGAGGAAGATATTCAGAAGACGGCTTTTAGGATACGATACGGACATTACGAATATTCCGTGATGCCGTTCGGGGTTTCTAATGCGCCAGGAGTGTTTATGGAGTATATGAATCGCATATTCCATGAGCATTTGGATCAATTTGTTGTTGTGTTTATTCATGACATCTTGATTTATTCTAAGTCTCGGGAGGAACATGTGGAACATTTGTGTATTGTATTGCAAATTTTGAAGGAAAATAAACTTTATGCCAAGTTGTCCAAGTGTGAGTTCTGGTTGTTAGAAGTGAGATTTCTTGGGCATGTGATTTCAGGTACTGGTATTGCTGTGGATCCATCCAAAGTAGATGCAGTTCTACAACGGGAGGCTTCTAGATCTATTACTGAAATTAGAAGCTTTTTGGGTTTAGCTGGATATTATCGAAGATTCATTGAAGGTTTTTCCAAGTTAGCACTTCCATTGACCCAGCTGACTTGTAAAGGTAAGGCGTTTATTTGGGATATTCAGTGTGAGAAAAGTTTTAGTGAGCTGAAGAGAAGATTGACTACAGCTCCGATTTTGATCTTACCGAATCCTAGTGAACCGTTTGTGGTGTATTGCGATGCGTCTTTGAGTGGTTTAGGTGGAGTGTTGATGCAAGAAGGTAAGGTTGTGGCTTATGCTTCGAGACAATTGAGGGTTCATGAAAAGAATTATCCTACTCATGATTTGGAATTAGCTGCGGTGGTTTTTGTATTGAAAATTTGGAGGCATTATCTCTACGGTGCAAGATTCGAAGTCTTTAGTGATCATAAGAGTTTAAAATACTTGTTTGATCAGAAAGAGTTGAATATCAGGCAACGGAGATGGTTGGAATTTTTGAAGGACTACGATTTTAGCTTGAATTACCATCCTGGTAAAGCTAATGTGGTAGCCGATGCGTTAAGTCGGAAATCTTTGCATACGTCTGCTTTGATGGTTAAAGAGTTGGAACTTTTGGAAGAATTTAGAGATTTGAGTTTGGTGTGTGAATTGACATCTGATAGCGTGAAGCTTGGTATATTAAAGGTCACTAATGATTTTCTGATGACCGTTAGCGAGAAACAGAGGCTGGATGTGAAATTTGTTGATCTGATGACGGTTGGAGGTAAAGGTGTGAATGGTGATTTTAAAGTGGATGATCAGAGTGTTTTGAGATTCTGTGGTAGAATTTGTATTCCTGATGATTCGGAATTGAAAAAGATGATTTTAGAGGAAGGACACCGAAGTAGTTTGAGTATACATCCGGGAGCTAATAAAATGTATCAAGATTTGAAGAAGATCTTTTGGTGGTCCGGATTGAAGAGGGATGTGGCTCAATTTATTTATGCGTGTTTGATGTGTCAGAAGTCAAAGGTAGAACATCAAAAGCCTAGTGGATTATTGCAACCGTTGGATATTCCCGAGTGGAAATGGGACAACATTTCAATGGATTTTGTGACAGGGTTACCGAATACTTAGAGGGGACATAATGCCATTTGGGTGATTATGGATAGGCTGACTAAATCGACGCATTTCATTCTGATTGACATCAGTTTTTCTTTGGAAAGGTTGGCTGAGACTTATATCCGTGTGATTGTGAGATTACATGGTGTTCCGTTGTGTATTGTTTCAGATCGAGATCCGAGGTTTACTTCCAGATTTTGGGAAAGTTTGCAAAAGGCATTAGGTTCCAAGTTGAGATTGAGTTCTGCGTATCATCCTCAGACGAATGGTCAGTCTGAGAGAACTATTTCGTCATTGGAAGATTTGCTGAGAGCTTGTGTTCTTGAACAAGGTGGTGCTTGGGATAGTTATCTTTCGTTGGTTGAGTTCACGTATAACAACAGTTTCCATTCGAGTATTGGAATGGCACCTTTTGAAGCGTTGTATGGAAGAAGATGTCGAACACCTTTGTGTTGGCATGAATCTGGTGAGAGTTCGGTGGTTAGACCGGAGTTAGTTCAATAAACTACGGAAAAGGTGAAACTTATTCGTGAGAAGATGAAGGCTTCTCGGAGTAGGAAGAGGAGTTATCATGATCGAAGGAGGAAAGATCTTGAGTTTCGGGAAGGCGATCATGTATTTTTGAGAGTTACGCCGGTGACGGGTGTTGGACGTGCATTGAAGTCGAAGAAACTTACTTCTCGGTTTATTGGTCCTTATCAGATATCCGCGAGAGTGGGTGCTATGGCTTATCGGGTGGCGTTGCCACCGAATCTTTCGAATTTGCATGATGTGTTCCATGTTTCACAGCTTCGGAAGTATGTTTCGGATCCGTCGCATGTGATTCTGATGGATGAGGTTGAGGTAAGGGAGAACCTTACAGTTCAGGCATTATCGATGAGGGTTTTAGATCGCGAGTTGAAGCGGTTAAGAGGCAAAGATATTGCGCTTGTGAAAGTAGCGTGGGGAGGCGCTGCTGAGGGCAATTTCACTTGGGAGTTGGAGAGTCGGATGCGGGAATCGTATCCGGAGTTGTTCGTCTCAGGTAATGTTTTCGAGGACGAAAATTTCTAAGTGGGGGAGAGTTGTAACGCCCCAGTTTTTGTTAGATTTATTTATTCGAGTTGATTTAATTATTTTTCTTTTTATATTATTTTAGTCTTGGTTTTTATTTGGTAAATGTGTTATGTTTATCGTTATTATGTTTTATCGCGTTTGAGAGCGTTTGCGAGAAAATTGAGTGTAGGGGTATTTTGGTTATTTTGCTTGGTTAGATATTATTGTTTTTCATAAAATAGAAACATAGAGATAAGAAAGAGAGAAAAGAAAGAGAAGAGAAAAAGAGAGTGAGAAGAAGAAAAAAGAGGAAAACTTGGAGTGTATGAAATCGATTCAAGACACTTCAAAGCACGATTAATCAGGTAAGGGTGCGAAACTCGGTTATCATATGCTTGTGTATGAATATGTATGTGTGTGTTTGAATGTTCTCTTGCTTTTCATAGTTTTTCAATTCTAGGTTGAAATGAGAAAAATGAATAGAAATTGATGTTTTCACGGTCGGAAATCGATATGAATCGCGTAGTATGATCACACTATACATATGAACATTTGTTGATACTTGTTATGCTGTTTGGAACTGATTTGAGATGAAAATGGTGATTTTTGGGAAGGACTGTCGAAGGGTTTATTTTCTGCATATCGTAGTGCGCGCTTAGCACGGGTCTGCGCGCTTAGCGCGGTCTGGAGAATTTACAACCTCTCCAGGCAGTGTGGAGCGTGCTTAGCACGGGGTGGAGCCCGCTTAGCGCGACCTGGAGCAAAAATAAAACTGTTTTTCTAAAATTCATAACTTTTGATCCGTAACTCAGATCGAGACGTTCTTAGTATCGTTGAAAAGCTAATGAGATGTTCTTTCTTATAAAAATGGGTTTGAGGTTGGTGTCCGATTTAATTGTGTCGAGAATTTGGAAACGTGTCGTTTTATCGACTTTTATTTTCGTAATTGTGTGCGATTGATGTGTTATCATGCGATATGCTTTTGATATATAACGTATAGCTTGTGTGCTGTTATATGATGTGAATGCATGTGATGAAATATTGTGATGATGGTTTGTGGCCTTATGGCAAATAAATGCATTGTTTTGGGTTTGATTGCAATGCATGATTATGGATGTTAAGATGGTTCACATGGTTATATATGTATATGCATTTGATTGTCATGAGTCATTAGTATGCCATGCATCATGATATGCATCTTGTGATGTCGTGTTCCCTTGTGGGGTGTGAGCGACAAAATGATTCCAGAGGGAATCTGCTGTAACGGTCGTGTGCCTTATACAAAGAGGACCTAAAGCGACGTTATAGACGATCGTGTGCCTTATGCAAAGAGGACCTAAAGCGATCGGACCGTGTTCCTTTTACAAAGAGGACCTAAAGAGATCCATAAACGTCGTGTGCGTTATACAAAGAGGACCTAAAGCGACGGGGAACATCGTTTGCCCGACGGGGAGTTACACTAAGTAACAAGCGATGATTCCAATAATTCCTGAGTGAATTATTGATGATGAGAATGATGGATGGAATGGTACCGCATGCATAGAGTCGTTGAGTCGGTCTCTGTGCATTTGCATAAGTCATGAATGGATTGATATGTGTGGGAAATTGTGGATGAGATTGATGAGTTGATATATATATTGGTGATAAATGTATTGAGCATGATTGATATGCCTTTGAGAGGGATGCATGAGTTATGAATTGTTTTGTTTTGTATTTGAACTATGGTGTACGTTGTGGTGAGAATGTTTTGCATGCGTATTTCATGTTATTACATAATTGTATGCAACTATATTATAATTGTGTTTCTCACCCTTCTGCTGTTTTGAATGCTCTATGAGGCATTGCAGATTAGATGCTGGAGGTCTTTTTGTGAAGATTATGTCTTCATTCTTTTGTCGGTCGGCTCTGATATGTAGCACCGGGTAGTCGGGGAGATCGTTATGTGATTATGTGTATATATATCTTTTTGGATTGTACATGTATGACTCTGTATATGACAGACAAACTTTTATGTTTATTTATGAGACTTCAGTTGCAGATTTTCTGCTTTTATTCTGTATCTGAATTGTGGGTGTTAAGAACCGAGTTCCTCTGTTTATGTTGTTACCTAATTGTTGCATGTCTATATGAGCAGGTTGTTATATTTCGTTACTTTGATGTGACGCTTCTGTCTATGCCATGAATGTTTTAATTATACTCTGATTATTTTGTTATCGCTTTAGTTAGTCGGGGTATAGATTGGGGGTGTAACAAAAAGCATCAGTCCTAACATCCTACCAATAGCATAGTCCCGTCATTTCATTCTTAGCAAAATAAGCAGAGAGAGGCCCACAATCTAAACAATATCTGTATACCAATAGTCATCTGTTTAAACTCAGTATGCAAGCAGGGTTAATTGGAGACATCTATTTCCCTTCCTTAATCAGCTCAATAGGATAAAAAATGAATCGACCTGTAGTACCCCAGAGCGACAGTGCTTAAGAACCACGTCCAAAATCGCTCGCTACAGAAAAATGGCTCCCACCGTGGGGCCACGCAGGGCATCTTGGCACTCTTATCTCTCTGGTTGAAACCTGAGTGCTCAAAATGTCACAGAAATGACAATCTCTTCTGGGGAGTCATTGTCTGTATAGGATCATAAGACTAGAGGTCTAGGATGATTAAGACAAATATATATACTGCTTTTCCTAATTGATATTTGTGTTTATTTTTCTGCTAATGGGAATGTGTGTGATGCCGCATGTGGAAAGATTGAGTATACACCTAAGATAGGTGATGGCAATGCGGGTAATCTTGCTGGGAGTGAATTCCAGTTAAGAGCCCCCGATCAACCATCAAACTCTGTGGAGACTCCCTTTGCAGATACATTGCCTATACGACTTCGGTTGTTGAAAGTAGTGTGGTCGACTGGGTTATCTGAGAAGCTGAGGTTTTTAGTAGACTTAAGCCATTTTGTAGTGCGGAAGC
Source organism: Lathyrus tuberosus (assembly GCA_022829125.1). Lineage (NCBI taxonomy): Eukaryota > Viridiplantae > Streptophyta > Magnoliopsida > Fabales > Fabaceae > Lathyrus > Lathyrus tuberosus. The sequence continues at coordinate 2,320,958 of JALAZF010000390.1, forward strand.
TATCGGAAATAGTTGTCACGCGATACTACCCTCATCTGAGATCACTCCTGGATACATCAGCTCGCTGGCGATCCGCTTGCTGTTGTTATCCCAAGAGGGATCAATGATTTTGTGGACAAGTACAAAAAATCACCAGTATAAACCTTTGGGGGGGGGGGGGGTAGAGCCTTGACTTCATGACACCGACCCTTTCACCCCATGTTTTTTCTATGTTTTTATGTGCTTCATTCATGCATTCATCTAAAAAACATTAAAACAAAGAAAAATCTTCTCTTCTAGTCTCTCTTTTTCAAATTAAACTAAGAAAATGATTGTAAATATCAGAGAAAGGAGATTGCGCTAATGGATTTTGGTAGAAGGAAAACTCATAAGTACACCTTCAAGGTTCCAAAGTTAGAGGATTTGAGAGGTTTGGCGAGAATGATCACCAACCATGAGGCTTTTAGAGCTATGTATGGAGGACTTCTGTCTCTGTTAAGGGTTCATGTAACCGAAGGAATCCTGTCCATGCTAATCCAGTTCTACGATCCGGTTTATCACTGTTTCACATTCCCGGATTATCAGCTTGCACCAACGCTGAAGGAGTATTCTCACCTGACTGATTTACATATTACTGATCAAGCTCCCTTTTCTGGACTGGAAGAAATTCCAAAGGATCAAACCATTGCAAGAGCAATCTATTTGGACGAGTAAGAAGTTAGGACTCACATGACCACTAAGGGCGGAATCCAGGGTTTCCAGCCCAGTTCTTGACAAAGAAAGCCTTGTACTTTGCTAGTATAGGGAACGTGGCCGCTTTCGAGAGCATCTTTGTTTTGCTCACCTACGGGTTATTTTTGTTTCCCAACATCGATAATTTTGTAGATATCAACGCCATTAAGATTTTCCTGATCGAAAACCCCGTACCGACCTTACTCGCAGATGCGTATCATTCGGTACACTTAAGGAATTTATACAGTGGAGGAATGATCACATGCTGTGTACCCTTGCTTTACAAATAGTTCACTTCCCATTTGCCCAAGTCTGCTGCATTTTGGGATCAAAAGAATACTTTACGTTGGGCACTGAGAATCATGTCTCTTACTAACTTTGACATCGATTGGTACAATCGAATCTACGACGGGATCAGGATCATTGACCGTTGTGGAAATTTCCCAAATGTACCCCTTATAGGAACTAAGGGGGGAATCAACTATCATCCGATTCTCGTTCGTCATAAATTCGGATACCCGATGAGGCACGTCCCACGGAATACTCATCTGGAAGGTCTTTTCTTCAAGGAAGGAGAAAACGGCAGGGCACTAAAGACGGAAATAGTGCATGCTTGGAAACACGTTAATAGGAAAGGACGAGAGTCTCTAGGAAAACCAGACTGTGTCTCAACGGAGCCTTATCTCCACTGGGTACAAACTAGAGCTCTCAAGCTGAGGATGCCTTATCCTCGTTAGGAAGTTCTTCCATTAAGGGACTCTGCCCTTTATTTCATGTCTGAGACAGAAAAACTTCAGGTTACTCTCAGCAAAGTTCAGCAGGAGAAGAGGTCTTGGAGGAACAAGTACCGTATTCTCAATGTGGAGTGCAAGAAAATACAGCAGCTATTACGAGAAAAAAATGCCCTGATTGAGATTTTAGAGCAACATGCTGTAGAAAATCAGGATGACCAAAGGAATTTGCTCGCTCCTTTCACTTGGCAAAGGAATGACAACCCGACAACGGCCCAAGAGCCACGGTCAAAGAAAAGGAAAGCACTCGAACCAGCACTTGAGCTCTCCTCAGAGAGGACTCGGGATCCATTAGTTTAGATTTCCTTTTTCAGCACTTTGTAATCTACTGTATTTCCATTTTCGCAATCCTTTGAATTCAATAAAACGGGGTTTCCCCACTGTTTGATATTTGCAATCTAATTGTCGAAGTTTACTTTGAATAAACGAAAATAATTAATAATCATTGCATTCATCATTCTCATAAACGCATTCTTCTTACCTACGAATCTCACGTTTGCGTCTCGATTCTAGAGTCAAACTGTCTCATTCGTACAATACTCGGGCCAATCGTTAGAAAAAGATGGATGATCTCGAGGAAGAAAACAGAGAGTTGAGAGAAGAGATCGACACTCTGAAAGAGGATCTGAGAAAGCTTCATAACGACATGCAAGCTCTAGTAGATGCTCAGATGCAACAACAAAGGATTGTGATCTCAGAGATCACATCAACGCCTATAGTGGAGAAGTATGATCCTAGGTATAAAATGCCGAAAGATCGTCCTAGGGGCATGCCTATCAACTATATCCCAGAAGGATATGTTTCGCAGATCAATGAGGATCAAGGAACCACAGCAGGAGCCGCTGGGCATGAAGGTTACAAACTTCGGGAAAGCGAAGATGCCAGGGGCATGACAGCAACTCTTGAAGGTTATAAACTTCGGGAGGCACCAAGAGTCTCGGCCATAATGATTATACCACCACCCGTGGTACACACTGTACCGGAAGGACAGATTCCCTAGATACCTTCTGGTGGAAACGAAAGCATGTTCGACAGAAGGAATGAGTTCCAGGAACAGTTCCTGGAAATGTAAAAGGAGCTACAAGCTATTCGCGGTCAGGATCTATTGGAAAGGACGTCGCGGACCTCTGCTTGGTCCCCAATGTGAAAGTTCCGCACAAGTTCCAAGTGCCCGACTTTGAAAAATACAAGGGTAACTCTTGCCCTCAGAGCCATTTGGTGATGTACGCTCGGCGAATGTCAGCTCAGACAAAGAACCAGGAGCTACTGATTCACTACTTTCAGGATAGTTTAACCGGTGCCGCATTAAAATGGTACATGGGTTTAAACCGTGCTACGATCGGCACGTTCATAGATCTTGGCGCTGCTTTCGTTCAACAATATAAATACAATTTGGACATGGCACCAGACAGAGATCAACTCAGATCGATGTCACAAAAGGACAAGGAAACCTTTAAGGAGTACGCTCAGAGATGGCGTGAAATTGCCGCCCAGATTTGTCCACCTCTTAAGGAAAAAGAGATGACAAAGATCTTCTTAAAGACCTTGAGCTCATTTTACTATGACAGAATGGTCACCAGTGCGCCTAGTGACTTCACCGAGATGGTGGGCATGGGAGTTTGTCTTGAGGAAGCCGTCCGAGAAGGATGTTTAGTAAAAAATGCTGGATCATCAAGTAGTACAAAACGATACGGTAGTGCTCTCCTTAAGAAAAAAGATCAGGATATTGGGAATATCTCTCTCGGAAAGCAAAGGCGACGTTATCAACCAGTAGCAGCTGTAACTCCTGCTATCAACCATGCGCCTGTTCCTACGTATCAACCTCAGGTTGCGCCGAGCCAATCGAATCAACAGCAGTTTTAGCAAAGGACACAATAGTCTCTTCAGCAGACTCGTCCTCCGTACAACAACAAACGTACAACGTGACCACCAGGGTTCGACCCTATACCCATGTTGTACGCAGAACTGCTTCCATTATTACTTGTCAAGGGGTGTGTCCAATCTAAGTCTCCTCTTACAGTACCGAAAAATCTGCCTTTTTGGTTCAAAACGGATCAGACTTGCCCTTACCATCAAGGAGGACCAGGGCATAACATAAAAAACTATCTCAGTTTCAAATCCGACGTACAATAGCTTGTTAGGAGTGGGGTCTTATCTTTCAAAGATACTAATCTGAATGTTCTCACAAACCCGCTGCCTCAACATGAGAAAGATGCAGTCAATTTGATAGAGGGAGAGTCTAACAACACCTATCAAATTCATGATGTACTCTTGTTAAGGGCTAATCTGGTCAAGATACATTGTAGACAGAGTGGATATGGCCATGTGCCACCTCATAATTATCACCAGTGTGATATCTGCTCTAAAATCAATCAAGGATGTTCTGTGGTGCAAACAGCTCTACAGGAATAGTTGGATCTCGGATGGGTCCAAGAGCATCGAGTTCGTGGAGTCAACATAACCTATACGAATTCCAACGTCATTCAGAACAATGACATCCGTACAATGAATGTCAACTTGGTGGCGATGCACTCAATGCAAAGCCAGTATCATAATCTACCGCATCACAATTATAATTCCTGTCTGACTTGCTCGGTAAACAAACAGGGATGCTCTTTTGTACAAGAGGCCCTCCAACATCAGATGGATCTTGGATGGATCCAGGACTACCATGATAGAAATCCTTACCAAATCAACATGATTCAAATCTTTGATATTCGTCTGATGAATACCAGCTAGGTGGAGTTACATGCCAGGCAGGTCCAACTTGGTTTTCTCACTTCGCATGATTATCTAGACTGTAAAGGATGTTATGAGAGTAACCAAGGATGCGCTCATGTTCAGAGAACTTTAAAACACTTGTTAAACCACTGGTGGCTTCCAATCTATATGGATGAAGACACGCAACAAATCAGTGTGGTTGATGGAAACCCTACTCGGCATCGAAGTCAGGATATCCGATCTACGGAAACAAATCTAGTGAGGTTGCATTGCATTCAAAGCGGGCGTGGCCAGGTGCCACCATACAACTATGAACGTTGTAGAGTCTGTTCGGAAAATAACTAAGGATGTTACCTCGTGCGAGCAGCCCTTCAGAGTCAGTTGGATTGCAAGGAGATTCACCCATACCTAGCTTCGGGGTCCGTTGACTGGACGCCGGACTACTTCGCTGATCAAATCAAAGACGTGGTTGTAACCTCTGACCCTGAGAGGAACAAGGATGTTTGTACCATCATCCCTCTACTGGGCGAATCAAAGGTTCTTAGCCAGGAACTGATTAAAGTTACTTATGACAGTCAGAAAAGTCAGAAGGCTCATGTAGTTATATATCTACCGGGACCGTTACCGTATGAATCAGCTAAGGCGATCCCTTACAAATACGGTGCAACAATAATTGAGAATGAAAAGGAAATTTCATTGCCCTCCGTCGTGAATATTGCAGACATCAGTCGAGTAACACGGAGCGGTCGAATCTTCAACCAAGGGGTTGGAGAACCTAACAAAGAAAAGGAACCTCAAACGGAAGTTCCCAATCCACCAGTCGGTCAATCCAATGATACCGACCTTTCGAAAAACAATGATGAGATGCTGAAGCTCATCCAAAAGAGTGAATACAACATTGTTGATCAACTGTTGCAAACTCCTTCAAAGATCTTAGTACTATCACTTTTACTCAGTTTTGAAGCCCACAGAGAGGCTCTACAGAAAGTCTTAGAGCAGGCCTTTGTGGAACAGGATGTGTCAATACGATAGTTCGATAGCATCATCTCTAACATCACTTCCTGCAACAACTTAGGATTCAGTGATGAGGATTTGCCAGAGGGGGGAAAAAGTCACAACATGGCGCTCAATATCACAGTTAACTGTCAGGACGATGCTTTAGCCAGCATACTGGTAGACACAGAATCGGCCATACACGTTATGCCGAAGTCCACTTTAATGCGACTATCATTAAAGGGATCCCCGATGAGGGGCAGTGAGGTCATCATCAAAGCATTTGACGGATCTCGGAAAGCAGTTATCGGCGAAGTCGACCTTCCCATAACTATTGGTCCTCACACTTTCCTAATCACTTTCCAGGTCATGGACGTCCGGGCAGTATACAGCTGTTTATTAGGAAGACCTTGGATACACCAGGCTGGGGCAGTCACTTCGACACTGCACCAGAAACTGAAGTTCATCAAGAACGATCAACTTATCACAGTCTGTGGAGAGCAAGCCTTGCTCGTGAGTAACTTGTCATTATCTACTTGTGTAGAACCTGAGGAGGTTGTTGGGACTCAATTCCAAGCACTTTCGGTGAGCAGTAAGAATCAATCAGAGAATGGAACCTCGATTTCCTCATACAGAGATGCTCTCGAAGTGATCGAGAATAACAATACAAAAGGATGGGGACAGCTTGTCATTTCTACCAATAACAAAACAAAGAAGGGTCTTGGGTTTTCTCCAACCTGTACCCAAATAGCTACTAGCGATGAAAGTCTTCATCCCATTCAGGACTTCTTCCGCAGTGGAGGTTTCCTTCACCTAGTGCCTCAAATAGTCCATACCATCAACGAGGGAGATCCCTCTGATATGGATGAGGAATGGAAGTCCTATCTTAATAAGGATGGTTATATGTCTCAGGAAGAGGTGCCTACACCATTTTGCTATCCCGCACAGAGTCCGAGATTTATACCAAGATCAGATGTCGAAATGATATACGGAGATTGTGATCTGGAAGGATTCCGGGCTCCACCAAACTCATTAGAGGAAGACACTCTGATGAAGGACAGCTTTGACCACAACTATTATGGCCCAATGGATGGCCTGCCTATCTGGCAGCCGTATCTAGGAGACTTGGGGCAAGAAAATCAGCCGAACAATGAAAACCAGCTGAGCGTCATTGAAAAGAATACCTGCATCCCCACCATGTCATGGGATCAACACTCAGGTCATTCAGAAAATATTCAGCACGACGATGAATTCGCAAAGTTTGCAGGACTAGAATTCATTAACTATGCTTTTCCCAAGGTCAACGTCATCGAAAGGGATGACTTCTCCATTTCCAAAGAAGTATGGGACACCTTGGGACAACCAAGTGGAAAATACGACTACATGGTCAAGTACACCGCTCCCGAAAGCTCTCGTATCAGGTTCGAAGATATCCAGCCAACTGGATGGGGAGATTTGCCTGAAGGCACAAATACTGTGCAAAATACAATTGAGGAATCCTCCTACGACAACTCTGCCTGGGAGACAGATTCCAATGATCCTGCTCCGCCAGAAATCAGCGTTATTTCTGAAGACAAAGCAAGGAAGGTACCAGACTTTGTGATTCACCGAGGAGTTCATCGCCAATGGGTTGCTGTCGATGTTCCGAAGATTGTTCATAAGTCAAAGTAATTGCCGTCTTTAACCTTTCACCCTACCCAGGTGAAACAGATGTTTTGATAGGGCTCACTTTCTGTAATTTTCCCTCTTCGCTTCGCCCAAAGCGACAGAGTTTTGTTTTATAGTGCTATAGTTTCAAGAATCGACTTGTTCATAAATAAAATAACGTCGTTCTATAATTTCCGCATTAATTGCTATTTTCTCTTTTCGCTTTTCAGAAAATGGTAATCCTAAAAAACAATTCAATAATAAAAACAAGCAGTTTTCCAAAGAAAATACACTGCACACACTCTTGCATTTTCTCTATCTCTTCTAAACATAAATCATCACGTCATGCAGATTGCTTGTTTTAAACCCCAATGAAACACACGATCCGATGCCTTCTCCCAACTTTGTGTTCCCGGTATTTGGGGCTGAAGAAGAAGTTGACGACAAAATTCTAGAAGAGATCTCCCGGTTACTCAGACAGGAGGAAAGGTCTATCGAACCTTGATCGCTCTATTTAGTGTGCCTAAATAAATCTAACTGCATGTATACAGTCGTATCGCGTAGTTTTAAAAGATTATCGATCCCACAGAGACTAGAAATCGAACGCACCATTATCTATCGTTAGTATGTTTATCTAAGGCTAATCAGAATTGGTTTTTAAGTTCAAACGGGAAATTAAGGGGAAATTAAAATTTGGGAATACTAGTTATGAATAAGATATCGGTATATAATTCGGTAAACCTACGTGGAATTAATTAAACCTAAGCGTATAGAGATTTATCACCCTATGCATCTGTAGGAAAAACCAGTTTAAAAGCCCTCACCTCACACTCCCGTGGTTATTGCTTCGGACTATACTCTTAAGTCAATATGCCTGCTCTCGCTAGCCCATATGAGGTTAAAAATACTTTTTGAAAACTAATAAGACCTAATTAACTTTAAAGCGCTTCCGCTGTTTTTAAAACTAATGCACGATTTCAGCTATCCGGGTAAAGCCTCACACTCCCGTGGTCTTGACCTTAACCTTTGCTACTTTTTTACTCTCGTAATAAAAGTTGGGTTCAAAATTAAGAAATCGAAGCCATAAGAAGAGTTAATTATTGATTTTAACTTAGAGTTATTTAATCCATTTAGTTACTTCATTACATACCGATAAGATCGGTTTAGCTAGACATAATTACGAACTTAAACGTAAAAGCGAAAAAACAATTAATCAAAGACATAATTGAAAGAAAATAAACGATACTATAAATTGAATAATGGAAACCTGGTAAATGCAGTAGTAGCAATCCCTCCACAGACTGGTAGGTTCTTGCTTGGATAAAATAAAAATAGCAAATGATGAAGGCAATGAAACAATCTAAATCTAAAGTGTAATAGTTCCTCAGTGTGAGAAACTATTACTTTGTTCGGTAATGGGTGACAAGGAAAGGTAAATGCAAACAAAACAAAATGAATTCTGGAAATAATTTGGCAGCAAGACGGTACTTCAGAATGCAGAAAATAGGTCCCTTTCCGTTCTTCGTAATCACATGTATTTATAGCCTCAGGTGATGTAGTGGTTGGAGAAAAAGTAGGCATCTCCTCTTGGCAGTTAAGTGGCTTTGGAACCTAGATTTGTTCGGAGAAAATAAGGTCGTGTGAAACTGCTCCTCTGAAAACTCGTAACCACGTCTCTGTTAACGGATTAAACACATTTTGGACGCATGACGATCTTAATGGATTGTGACGGTCGTGGTGGACTGTGACGATCGTCACAGCAGCAGTTTTTGAATTCTGCTGTTTTGCTTCACTTTTCTGCTCTTTTCTTGCATGTTTTGGTTCTTTTCCACACTTAGCATACTTTGACTTGGAAAATGGGATTACCTGCAAAAACATTTAAATAATCTTGAGAAAATCGAATATTAGACAAAAAACGGAATAAGAAACTAACAGAAATCAAAGTAAAAACATGATATATTTTCGTGTTATCAAACTCTCCCACACTTGAATCTTTGCTTGTCCTCAAGCAATCAATCTATTAAAACGGACAAACTTCATCAAATGCACATACCTGGTATACCAATGGATTTGAAAAAGAGTTTCTTGTTAGTAAGACAGGTACTAGTGTAAAACACTAAGGATACAATAATGACACAAAGCAACAAGCTTGTCATAGACCTCTCTTTTATACAATCCAGTTCTAATCATTATATTATAGTTCAACCATAAGTTTTCGTATCTATTTCACCCGGCTTCATTCTAATGCAATCACATTAAGCCCTTTGCCTTATTCACGCACGTAGTGGAGTAACCGGTTAGTGACTTTGATCCCTTTTTCTCACGGGGCCTGATACACAAGTGTGGTAACCCTTTATACATCCCATTCGTAGATTGCGGGGGATCGAACCGTAGTTCGCCCTACCAAGTCCAGAATCAGGTACTTCTGAACCAATCGACAACGGATTTTCTTTCTTTTCTTGTAAATTTTCACAACTGTGAAAGTTGTTGCATATTCTAATTTTTTTTCAGCATATGGATAAGAAAGATTTTTCTCATATCATGATCTGGGCATCAAACACTTATATTCATCGGCTCCCCACGTGGTTTGTGATTTAGACGGTGCTGACTGCTGATATAAACTACTAGGGGTTACTTTAGGACTGAACTCAAGGTATCATATAATAAGTATCGAAACTGATATCGCATACTCAAGAGGTCTAAGGTGTCAAGACGGTATCAATCTTGTTAGCACTTTCCCAGCTTCCTAACATAATTTAAAGCTTGGTATGTCACGATGTGCATTAATCGTAAAAAAAATTTTGTTATGGCAGAATAAAATGGGGAAATCGGCATACTGAACGAAAATACTCATATATTAACTTTGATAAGGACAAAGAAAGTACAATAAAGGGAAATAAACCGGAAATAAACTGACTCTCCCGCACTATATCGGACATTGTCCTCAATGTTGTGATATAAGGGGGACTAACAAGAAAAACTAAAAAGAAAAACAAAATAAAATCAGGGAGCTCCACGTCCTCTGCCTCTAGGGCGCCCGCATCCATGTCGTGCCACATGATCTGGAATGTCCACGTGATGGATGTAATCGTGTAAGCCCTATACTCGCAGTGTCAATGCACCCATCTCATCGATGACACCGTCAAGCCTCTGACCTTAGTCAACTTGCCCTTGCTGGATTTGATGAATGAGAGTCATCATTTCATTGTGTTGCAAGTTTTGTTGCCATATAGCCCTCAAGATTTCTTCATTAGTAACGGGGTCTTGGTCGGGGCGGCGACGACGTCGTCTGGAGGTCGAAGGAGCATCATTGGCAGGCGGTGGTTGGTTTTCTGGGGCGTTATCCATCTCTTGCTCCATCTCATCAACAGGTCCCTATTCTTGATCATCATGTGCAGGCGCATTTTACTCAGGAGCATTCAGATCAAAGAGCTAATTGGCCATATTCTGAGGGTCAATGCGGCTCCTGCAAGGCATAATGATACTTCTTACGATTTTGGCGCGGACCATAGGATGGTATTTCCCATCTCGTCGTAACTTGATGAGCTGAGAGTTGCGGCAGTAGTCTATGTCAAGGAACACCGGAGGCATGAAGGGTAATCTGGTAAGCGCGTCCCCCAAGTCCAAACTCAGAGCAATAGAAGGGTTTGGAACCTCTAGCACAGTTAGCCTGGATGTGTGCTAACAGAAATGGTACGGCGTTGATCGGCTCTGGGTGAAACATACAATGGAGGAAAAATAGCTCCTTAGAGTTTACCTTGTGGTTGCTATCCCGTGCAAAAATAGTACTTCCTAATATGCGGTGAACATATCTGACGGCTGGGTTGTGGATATATGTTGCGTTAAGGTTATCCCAGCTATCGACTGTTGTTCCTGTCAACTGATTCCATAATTGAAATGCTGCTTGAAAGAAAGTTTCCTATTGTACTCGGCGGTGCACACTCTCACCATGGTGGAAACCAAGCATCCCGGCAAGTTGCTCTTGGTCGATTTTATACTCAGTACCGAACATGCGGAACGTGGCTACGCCGGTGAGTTGATTCGTCTCGCCAGAAGGTGTTACGTATGTGAATGAACTGAGAAATTTAAGCATTAGGGCTTCGTAAGTAGGCTGGCTCTGAGTGCAGAGCTATCATAGATCAGCATTTTGTAGCATCCATTTGACTCCCTCAAGCATTCCGAGTTCTTCTAGACATGCAACGTCTACGTAGCGAGTTGGTTGTACGGAACGTTGGTAGTAATCGATGTACCTAGCCCTTTGACGCTCTCCTGCCTCTCCATCTCTGAAGTTCAGTGTTGATAGGTCAGGAATTTGTCGTGCCATTGGTGGGTTACATAGAAATTAGGGAAGAAAATGGGTTGTGGAGAATGAGGGTTTGTGAAAAGAAATGGTACACGGTATGAATATATAGTGAATGGGGAAGACAAATGGTAAAGGAAACTATTGAATTTGGGTCAAATGGTAATGGTGGGATGGTTATGGAATTGGAAAAACAAAGTGGGATGGCCGTGTTTTGAATGAGAGAAAGAAGAGGGAGACGAAGGAAGCAGTTCTGTTTTAACGCAGAACCTGTTCCAAACCCGCATGACGGTCGTCACGGGGTCGTCACGATCGTGACGCTCGTAATTTCTGGGTGGTGAAATAGTTTATGAGAGAAACAATTCCAAACATAATATTTTAGTAACAGTCAATGGTAAGCATATAGAAACAGCATTATATTGCATACACAGAGATAAGTAACATGACAACATAAATTAAAACAGAATTAAAAGTATGAACAGGAATGAAATTGAAATCATAAAGAGTCAACATTAGCAGCAAATGAAATTATCCTTTAAAACCAAAGAGGTGCTAGTAAAATACTAGCAATGTATCAAAACTATATGAAGATCAAATTATTCCCGACATGAAAAATGAAAACTGAAATAATGTAAAATTGTTCTAAAGTAAATGTATAAAAATCTTGAAAATAAGGTGCTTCATAAATCTAGCCAAGGCGTTTCTTCAAAGATGCGATGGCTTTATTTAAATGATCAAATTATTCAACGGTCAAATCCATGAGTCCAACAATGTTTTGTCGCATTGTGTTTAGCTCATCCTTTACTGAAGTGATTTATTTATGATACTCATCCATAGTCTTTAGAATAGAATTCAGATTAGCAGCATAGTTAGTGGTATCAACTTTTGGAATGTCAATGTCTTCTTGGAATTCCATATAATCAAGATCATGATAATGAGGGGGTGTTTTTGGGTAGATCTCAGGTTCAGGAAAGGTTTCTTCCGGTTCAGGTACGGGTTCATCAAGGTCATATAGCCAATTATGTTGATTGTGCACACTTGTGCGTTCATGATTTGGAAGTGTAAAGTATGGTACGACAACATTGTTAATCAGAAGCTGAAAATGGTTCGGACCTTGGTTCCTAATCATAGCCCTATTGAAACAAAAAGTGATATTCATGGGTCTAAATTCTCCAAAAGGGTTAATCTTAGAAAGTCGGGTTCTGAATCCCATAGCATCAACTATTTTTGTAACTAGGCTACCTATCAGAATTGGACTGTTATCATTATTAATGAGTTTGCAAAAGTTGTTCAACATAAAAGTGAGTCCATTAACCTCTCTAGACTGAGAAGCACAAAACATAATGAAAAGCTCATCCCTCGAAACAGTGTTATCATTCTCAGGTTTACCAAATAAAGTATAGGCCAGGATCATATGAAAGTAACGGAAAGCGGGGTTATGTATTTATGTTGAAAGCATAGGGTCCATGTCAAAATCAGGTTACCCTTAAATTCTACCCCAAAAATCACTCAGCTCTCCAAACAACACTAAGTCCTCTTGAACCACAGAGAAAACATTAGGTCCTTCAGGAAATCCTAAAAGATCCGACAGTTCCTTTATGGTGAACTGGCAGCTGTATCCAAATAGTCTAAAGGTAATTCTTCCTCTGGTTAAACCTTTTCCACAGTGAGGGTTATAGCTTAAAGAGCTCAGGAATTCTAAAGTCAACCTACGGTAGCACTTATGTTTCTTGTTGGCAAAACCCTCCCAACCTAATTGGTTAAACAGAAAGTCTACGCTCTCACCTACACCTAAGGCGGTCATGGTGGGCCTGTGGGCAAATTTTGCCAAGGCAAAAGGTCTAAGAGACAAAGCCTCATAGCGATGCCACTGTGCTCCATCTCTGAATTCTACTAACAAGTTATCCTCGTTTGCCATTAATTAGTACTTTTTGCAAAAAAAATGTAAGCAGAAGAGGATAACAGAAAGAGTAGATAGACTTTATAATCCTGTAGTTTTTCAATTTTAAGATCAGCACAACATTTTCAAATTAAATTTAAAATGATATAAATGAAACTAAAAATTTGCAAAATAAAAATAAAACATAGGAAACGTAAAGAAATAACAAATATAAAGCAAGAAAAACAAAAATCATGGGTTGCCTCCCATTAAGCGCTGTTTTTAACGTCGAAAGCCTGACGAATTCAATTAGATGCTTAGTTAGGTGGTTCGGTGGGCAACTCTAAAAGTCTTAGGCAGTTCAAATAATCTCTATTTTCAATGCTGTGATAGTGTTTTAGACGTTGTCCATTAACTAAAAATGAATTACTATTCCTCCCCTTTATTTCTATCGCTCCACTTTGTAGAATTTTTGTAATCGCAAAAGGACCGGACCATCTAGACCTTAATTTCCCAGGAAAGAGTTTTAATCTTGTGTTAAATAGGAGTACAACGTCTCCCACACTAAATTCTTTTCTAGATAAGCGCTTATCGTGCCATCTTTTAGTTCATTCTTTATATATTTTAGCATTTTCATAAGCGTCTAATCTTAACTCTTCTAGTTCATGCAGATCTAGGATACGTTTTTTACCTGCGGAATCATACCTTAGGTTTAATGTTTTAATAGCCCAATAGGCTTTATGTTCTAATTCTACTGGTAGATGGCAAGATTTACCATAGACCAGCTTGAAAGGTGTAGTTCCGATTGGTGTTTTGTAGGCTGTCCTATATGCCCATAAGGCTTCGTTGAGTTTAGATGACCAGTCTTTCCTAGAGGTTGCTACGGTCTTTTCTAGAATTTGTTTTATTTCTCGATTCGAGACCTCAACCTGTCCACTTGTTTGTGGATGATATGGTGTTGCTACGCGGTGTCTTACTCCATACTTTGATAGTAATTTGTCAAAAAATTTTGATATGAAATGAGAGCCACCGTCACTTATGACAAGTCTCGGCACACCAAATCTGGGAAAGATTGTGTTTTTGAAAAGCTTTATGACTACTCGTGCGTCATTTGTAGGAGAAGCTATTGCCTCAATCCATTTTGAAACATAATCGACATCTACGAGTATATATTTATTTCCAAAGGATGATGGGAAAGGTCCCATAAAATCAATCCCCCGTACATCAAAGACTTCTACTTCTAATATACCCTTTTGAGGCATCTCATCGCATTTTGATATGTTACCAGTGCGTTGGCACCGGTCGCAGTTTAGTATTGCAGTGTGGACATCCTTCAAAAGGTTGAGCCAGAATAGGCCGGATTGCAAGATCTTAGCACATGTCTTTGAGGTACTAGCATGTCCTCCATAAGGAGCAGAATGACATTGAGAGATTATGTTTTCTATTTCTTCTTCTGGGACGCAACGACGGAAGATACCGTTGGCTTCTCTCTTAAACAGCAAAGGTTCATCCCAATAATAATGTTTCAGATCATGAAAGAATTTTTTCTTTTGTTGATAAGATAAGTCTGGTGGAAGTACTCCAGCTGCTAAGTAGTTGACTATGTCAGCATACCATGGCAGGGTTGTGTGTATGTTAATTTCTTCAACGACTTCTTCCATTTTTGGGTCATTCAACTGTAGAGTAGACATATCACTTTCTAGTTGGGCTATGAGTCGTTCATATGGGAAATCCTCATTAATGGGTACTGGCTCTGGTTTAATGCCCTCTAATCGGGATAAGTGGTCTGTTACTACGTTTTCAGTTCCTTTCTTATCTTTTATCTCTAAATCAAATTCTTGTAAAAGTAGGATCCACCTTAGCAGTCTAGGTTTTGCATCCTTTTTGTTAAGTAAATATCTAATAGCTGTGTGGTCTGTATAAATGATGATCTTAGCTCCTACTAGGTAGGAACGGAATTTGTCAAGGGTGAAGTTCATGGCTAAAAGTTCTTTTTCTGTGGTAGCGTAGTTCATTTGGGCAGAATCTAAGGTTCTACTTGCATAGTAAATGGCATGAAGTTTTCTATCCCTCATCTGTCCTAAGACTGCACCTACAGCATAATCACTTGCATCACACATGATTTCGAAAGGTAACCTCCAATCTGGTGGTTGCATGTTAGGTGGGGTAATAAGAGCTGTTTTTAGCTGTTTAAACGATTTTAAACATTTCTCATCAAAGATAAATTCAGCGTCTTTCATTAATAGACCGGTAAGAGGTTTAGTAATTTTCGAGAAATCCTTTATGAATCGTCGGTAGAAACCGGCGTGTCCTAAGAAACTTCGTATTTCTCGTACGGTTTTCGGAGGTTGAAGATTTTTTATAATTTCTATCTTAGCTTTATCAACTTTAATTCCTCTATCGGACACAACGTGTCCAAGTACGATTCCTTGATTCACCATAAAATGGCATTTCTCCCAGTTTAATACGAGATTAACTTTTACGCATCTTTCCAGTACCATTTCTAGGTTCGATAGACATCCTTCAAAGCTCTGCCCACAAACAGAAAAGTCATCCATAAACACTTCCATAATGTCATCTATAAAATCAGCAAAGATTGACATCATGCATCTTTGGAATGTGGTAGGTGCGTTACATAATCCAAACGGCATTCGTCGATAGGCGAATGTTCCATAGGGACATGTGAAGGTCGTCTTTTCTTGGTCATCAGGATGAATAGGAATTTGAAAGAATCCTGAATAACGGTCTAAATAGCAGAAGTATGAGTGTTTAGCCAATCATTCCAACATTTGGTCAATAAAAGGAAATGGGAAATTGTCTTTACGAGTGGCTTTATTTAACTTTCTATAATCGATGCACATTCTACTTCCAGTTACAACCTTTTTTGTTATAGATTCACCTTTTTCGTTCTTAACAACTGTAACACCTCCCTTCTTTGGAATGACATGTACTGGGCTAACCCATTTACTGTCTGATATCGGGTATATAATTCCTGCTTCTAAAAGTTTTTTCACTTCGTCTTTGACTACAGTACTCAAGATCGGGTTAATGCTTCTCTGATGTTTCCTAGAGGATTTACAATCTTCCTCCAGCATAATGCGATGCATACAAATAGAAGGACTTATTCCTTTAAGGTCAGCGATGCTATAGCCTAACGCAGTTGGGTATTTTCTTAAGACATCTAATAGTTTCTTGGTTTCGGTCTGTCCTAACTCTGCATTGACTATTACAGGTCGTTCGAGAGCTTCATCTAGGAATTCATACCTTAAATTTTTGGGTAATGTTTTCAGTTCTAGGGCTGGTTTCTTCGAGCAAGGTAGATGATCTGGTGTAAGTGCTAAGCATTCGCTTAGGCTATCGTCTTGATAAGGTTCACGCCAGTTATCATCTTCGAAAATTAGAGGTATTGGAATTTTTAGAATGTCGAATATATGGTCGGTTCCATCTCTATTTCTCTTACGCACTCATCTATGACATCTAGTAGATAACATGTGTCGTCTATAGCTGGAGCTTGGAAGAATTGTGTCAGAATAAATTCAACCTTCTCTTCACCAACTTCAAAAGTTTGCCTGCCTCTCTTTACATCTATAATTGCTCCAGCAGTAGCCAGGAATGGTCTTCCTAATATGATAGGAGTAGTAGAGTCTTCTTTAATATCCATGATTATGAAATCGGTAGGGATATAGAATTGTCCTATACGAACTGGAACATTTTCTAGTATACCAATTGGGTATTTAACAGAGCGGTCAGCTAATTAAACAGACATCTTAGTTGGTCTTAATTCTCCCATATCAATCTTCTTGCATATGGATAAGGGCATAACACTAATAATGGATCCTAAGTCGCATAGAGCTTTGTCTATGACGAACTTCCCAATTACACAAGGTATGGAGAAACTACTTGGGTCTTTCAGCTTAGGAGGCATGTTGTTTTGAATTATTGCGCTACACCCAGCAGTAAGTGTAACTATTTCGTTTTCCTCAATCTTTTTCTTATTGGATAAGATTTCTTTTAGGAACTTAGCATACGAGGGCATCTGAGTGATGGCTTCTATAAAAGGTATCGTGATGTTTAATTGCTTCAGAAGTTCAACAAATTTCTTAAATTGCCCTGTAGTTTTGGAATTTGTCAATCTTTGAGGATACGGAATAGGTGGTTTATAAGGTGGTGGAGGCACATAAGGTTTTTCTTTGTTGACAGCCTCTTGGTCATTATCTTCCTTTTCCTTGGGTTCATTCTCCTTCTCAGTTGTTGGGTCGTTAGCAGATTTTTGGTACATGGCTGGATTTTGAAGTCTTGGATCAATGGGTTCATCTAATTCTTTTCCACTTCTCATATAACAGCATTTGCATGCCCTTTTGGATTAGGTTGTGGCTGTCCAGGAAACGTTCCAGCAGGAGCAGCAGTAGGTGCTTGTTGTTGGGCCACTTGGGAAATTTGCGTTTCAAGCATTTTGTTGTGAGTGGCCAAAGCGTCCACTTTGTTTGCTAACTGCTTAATCTGTTCACTAGTGTGTACGTTTTGATTCAGGAACTCTTTGTTTGTCTGAGTCTGGGTAGCTATGAAGTTTTCTATCATCAGTTCAAGGTTAGACTTCTTGGGAACATTTGGAGCAGCTGTTGCAGCCTTTTGATAACCTGGTGGTGCAGCAGGTGCTTGACCAGGTGCATATAGTGCATTGTTGTTTTTGTAAGAGAAGTTTGGGTGATTCTTCCAACCAGGATTGTAGGTATTTGCATAAGGGTTTGCTTGAGCATAATTCACTTGATCTGTAGAGGCTCCTGCTAAAATTTGGCATTCAGGGGCAACGTGTCCAGCTGTTCCACATAATTCGCAGTTTGGCGCTACAGCAGCCACGGTGGCTGTGGGTGTTATGGTAAAATTGTCTATCTTTTGCGCTATTGCATCTACCTTAGCACGGACATGATCTAGGCTAGAAACTTCGTACATTCCTCCTTTTGGTTGGATTTCTCCACTTGAGTTCTTTCACCTCCCCATTGGTAGTGATTCTGAGCCATACTCTCGATGAGTTGCTGGGCTTTATCATAGGGTTTATCCATGAGTGTACCACCAGCGGCGACATCTATTGTCAATCTTGTATTGTACGAGAGACCATTGTAAAACGTGTGGATAATTAACCAATCCTCAAGACCATGATGCGGGCCTATCCTCCTCATATCTTTGTATCTTTCCCAAGCATCATATAAAGACTCGTTGTCTTTTTGTCTGAAGCTGTTGATTTGGGCTCTCAGCATAGCTGTTTTGCTTGGCGGAAAATATCGTGCCAGAAAGACCTTCTTTAAATCTTCCCAAGAAGTAATAGAATTTGATGGCAAGGATTGCAACCAAGCCCAAGCTCTATCTCTTAATGAGAATGGAAAAAGACGTAGTCTTATGGCGTCTGCGGTCACACCATTTGCTTTCACTGTGTCTGCGTACTGCACAAACTTGGTCAGATGGCTATTCGGATCTTCTGTTGGGTTTCCAGAAAATTGATTTTGTTGCACAGCAGATAACAGCGAGGGTTTCAACTCGAAATCGTTTCGGTTGATAGCTGGAGCGACAATGCTGTTGTGAGGTTCTTGTTGAGATGCGGCAGCATAATACTTAAGCGGTCGGTTTTTTGGTGGGTCAGCCATGTTTGTTTCTGATTCGAAATCTGATTCAGATTCAAGTTCAGGGTCTGATTGAGATTCAGGTTCTGATAAAGGAAAAGGGATTTCGTGAGCTAAGAAGTATTCTTGGATACGTCTTTTTACGGAAAGAAGACGTTCAGGTTTGTCTATCGGTCGAATGAGGTCTTCGCTAGAAGAGCGAGTACTTGGTATACAATCGACAGAAAGGGAATTTTGGTTTTTACCTTAGTCTATACGGCGTAACAAAGGAATTACGATGTCGACTTAATTAGTCCCCGGCAACGGCGCCAAAAACTTGATCGCTCTATTTAGTGTGCCTAAATAAATCTAACTGCAAGTATACAGTCGTATCGCGTAGTTTTAAAAGATTATCGATCCCACAGAGACTAGAAATCGAACGCACCGTTATCTATCGTTACTATGTTTATCTAAGGCTAATCAAAATTGGTTTTTAAGTTCAAACGGGAAATTAAAGGGAAATTAAAATTCGGGAATACTAGTTATGAATAAGATATCGGTATATAATTCGGTAAACCTATGTGGAATTAATTAAACCTAAGCGTATAGAGATTTATCACCCTATGCATCTGTAGGAAAAACCAGTTTAAAAGCCCTCACCTCACACTCCCGTGGTTATTGCTTGGACTATACTCTTAAGTCAATATGTCTGCTCTCGCTAGCCCATATGAGGTTAAAAATACTTTTTGAAAACTAATAAGACCTAATTAACTTTAAAGCGCTTCCGCTGTTTTTAAAACTATAGCCCGATTTCAGCTATCCGAGTAAAGCCTCACACTCCCGTGGTCTTGACCTTAACCTTTGTTACTTTTTTACTCTCATAATAAAAGTTAGGTTCAAAATTAAGAAATCGAAGCCAGAAGAAGAGTTAATTATTGATTTTAACTTAGAGTTATTTAATCCATTTGGTTACTTCATTACATACCGATAAGATCGGTTTAGCTAGACATAATTACGAACTTAAACATAAAAGCGAAAAAACAATTAATCAAAGACATAATTGAAAGAAAATAAACGATACTATAAATTGAATATTGGAAACCTGGTAAATGCAGTAGTAGCAATCCCTCCACAAACTGGTAGGTTCTTGCTTGGATAAAATAAAAATAGCAAATGATGAAGGCAATGAAACAATCTAAATCTAAAGTGTAATAGTTCCTCAGTGTGAGAAACTATTACTTTGTTCGGTAATGGGTGACAAGGAAAGGTAAATACAAACCAAACAAAACGAATTATGGAAATAATTTGGCAGCAAGACGGTACTTCAGAAGGCAGAAAATAGGTCCCCTTCCGTTCTTCGTAATCACGTGTATTTATAGCCTCAGCTGATGTAGTGGTTGGAGAAAAAGTAGGCATCTCCTCTTGGCAGTTAAGTGGCTTTGGAACCTAGATTTGTTCAGAGAAAATAAGGTTGTGTGAAACTGCTCCTCTGAAAACTCGTAACCACGTCTCTGTTAACGGATTAAACACATTTTAGACGCATGACGATCGTAATGGATTGTGACGGTCGTGGTGGATTTCGTAACTGCCGCGGTCGTGGTGGACTGTGACGATCGTCACAGCAGCAGTTTTTGAATTCTGCTGTTTTGCTTCACTTTTCTGCTCTTTTCTTGCATGTTTTGGTTCTTTTCCACACTTAGCATACTTTGACTTGGAAAATGGGATTACCTGCAAAAACACTTAAATAATCTCGAGAAAATCGGATATTAGACGAAAAACGGAATAAGAAAATAACATAAATCAAAGTAAAAACATGATATATTTTCGTGTTATCAAACCTCACAAAGAGCCGTTGGAAACGATCAACGTGGGTTCAGAAAAAGAGAGAAAAGAAATCAGGATTGGGGCACTGCTCAGTCCAACTGCCAAAGAGAGTTTGACAAAGTTTCTCAGAGAGTTTCCCGATGTATTCGCTTGGTCCTATCAGGACATGCCAGGGTTGGATACCAGCATCGTGGAACATCATCTACCGTTACGGTCAGAATGTCCGCTAGTAAAATAGAGGTTGAGACAGACTCATCCAGACACGGCCATCAAAATCAAAGAGGAAGTACAGAAACAGATTGACGCGGGTTTCCTCGCCACGTCAAAATATCCTCAATGGTTAGCCAACATAGTACCCATTCCAAAAAAGGACGGAAAAGTCAGAATGTGTGTCGATTACAGAGATCTAAACAAGGCTAGTCCAAAGGACGACTTTCCTTTACCACACATTGACAGCTGGTAGACAGTACAACAAAGTTCAAAGTTTTCTCCTTCATGGATGGATTCTCGAGCTATAATCAAATCAAAATGGCGCTGAAATACATGGAGAAAACTTCCTTCATCACCCCATGGGGTACCTTTTGTTACAAGGTAATGCCGTTCGGTTTGAAGAACACCGAGGTAACCTATCAAAGGGCCATGACTACTCTGTTTCATGACATGATACACAAGGAAATTGAGGTATATGTCGATGACATGATTGCCAAATCAAAGA
This sequence comes from Lathyrus tuberosus, assembly GCA_022829125.1. Taxonomy (NCBI): domain Eukaryota; kingdom Viridiplantae; phylum Streptophyta; class Magnoliopsida; order Fabales; family Fabaceae; genus Lathyrus; species Lathyrus tuberosus. Next base: position 2,342,133 of record JALAZF010000390.1, read on the forward strand.
CAGAAGAGGAGCATATGACCCACCTGTCAAAACTATTCGAGCGGTTGAGAAAGTACAAACTCCGCTTGAATCCCAATAAATGCACCTTTGGTGTCCGTTCAGGGAAACTCTTAGGGTTCATCGCCAGCCAGAAAGGAATTGAGGTTGATCTTGACAAGGTCAAGGCCATTCAAGAAATGCCTTCTCCGAAAACTGAAAAAAAAGTCAGAGGATTCGTGGGACGTTTAAACTACATCTCCAGATTCATATTCCTCATGAGCGCGACATGTGCACCGATTTTCAAATTACTCAAAAAGAACCAGGACTGCGTTTGGACAGAGGACTGTTAACCACCTTCGACAGTATCAAGGAATACCTGTTGAATCCGCCAATCCTGTCACCTCCAGTGGAAGGAAGACCACTTATCATCTACCTTACAGTCCTAGAGGACTCCATGGGTTGTGTACTGGGTCAACAAGACGAAACAAAAAGGAAGGAGTCTGCCATTTACTATTTGAGCAAGAAATTCACCGACTGCGAGAATCGGTACACTATGCTTGAGAAAACTTGCTGTGCTTTGGCTTGGACAGCCAAACGTCTTCGCTAGTACATGATTCGTCACACTACTTGGTTAATCTCAGAAATGGATCCAATCAAGTATATCTTTGAAAAACCTGCTCTCACGGGAAGAATTGCCCGTTGGCAGATGTTGTTATCAGAATAAGACATCGAGTTCCACGCTCAAAAAGTCGTTAAAGGGAGTATTTTAGCCGATCATTTGGCTCATCAACCGATTGACGATCAGGAATCAATCGGGTTTGACTTCCCAGATGAAGAAGTCATGTATCTAAAAATGAAAGACTGCGATGAACCACTACCCAGTAAAGGGCCAGAACAAGGTTCCCAATGGGGACTAATCTTTGACAGAGCTGTCAATCATTACGGAAACGGAATTAGGGCAATTATCATAACACCTCAGGGTACCCACATTCCTTTCACTGCCATACTTACGTTCAAGTGCACAAGCAACGAGGCCGAATACGAAGCTTGTATCATGGGTCTCGAATAAGCGATTGATTTGAGAATCAAAAACTTAGATGTTTATGGCGACTCAGCCCTGGTTATCAATTAGATCAAAGGAGATTGGAACACATACCAATCAGGACTGATTCCTTACAAAGATTATGCGAGAAGGTTGTTACCCTTCTTCGACAGAATCGAGTTTCATCATAGCCCTCGTGAAGAGAATCACATGGCTGATGCCTTAGCCACCCTCTCTTCCATGATTAGTGCAGGTCAATGGAACGACTTACCTAAGATCGACATCATGCGCCTTGAACAGCCCACCTACATCTTCACGATTGAAGCAGTCATAGACGATAAACCTTGGTATCACGATATCAAATGCTTCCTTCAGAAACAAGAATACCCACCTGGGGCACTAAGGAAAGACAGAAAAACCCACAGAAGGCTGGCTGGCAGCTTCTTCCTGAGCGGTGACACACTCTATAAGCGGAATTTCGACATGGTTTTGCTCCGATGTGTAGACAGACCAGAAGCAGACATGCTGATAAAAGAAATTCACGAAGGATCCTTTGGCACTAATGCCAACGGACACACAATGGTAAGAAAAATTCTGAGAGCAGGGTACTACTGGTTGAACATGGAATCCGACTGATACAAGTACATGAGGAAATGTCATAAGTGTCAGATATACTCTGACAAAATCCATGTACCACCAACACATCTCATAGTTCTCTCTTCCCCTTGGCCTTTTTCCATATGGGAAATCGACATGATCGGCGTGATTGAGCCCAAGGCTGCAAACAGACATTGGTTCATTCTGGTCACCATTGACTACTTCACTAAGTGGGTCGAAGCAGTGTCATACGTCAATGTAACCCGACAAGTGGTGGTCCGATTTATCCAAAACAATATCATCTGCCGTTATGGTGTTTCGAGCCAGTTCATTACAGATAATGGATCAAACTTGAACAATAAGATGATGAAAGAGTTGCGCGCAGAGTTGAAAATCGAACACCATAGCTCATCTCCCTACCGACCCAAGATGAACGGAGCGGTAGAAGCGGCTAACAAGAACATCAAGAAGATTGTTCAAAAGATGGTTATAACCTATAAAGACTGGCACGAAATGTTGCCCTTTGCCCTTCACGATTATCGCACATCTGTCCACACTTCAACAGGGGCAACCCCTTTCTCTCTAGTGTATGGCATGGAAGCAGTGCTCCCCATAGAAGTAGAGATCCCATCGATCCGGGTATTGATGGAAGCTAAGCTAATAGAGGCTGAATGGTGTCAAAGTCGGCACGACGAACTAGATCTGATCGAAGAAAAGAGAATAACGGCACTATGCCACGGTCAGTTGTATCAACAGAGAATGAAGAGGGAGTTTGACAAAAAGTTTCGACCTCGCATCTTCAGGAAAGGAGACCTCGTGCTCAAAAAGATACAATCATTTCTCACTGATTCTCAGGGCAAATGAACTCCGAATTATGACGGCCCTTACGTGGTCAAGAAAGCTTTCTCAGGCGGTGCCTTGAGACTTGCAACCATGGACGGAGAGGAATATGCCTACCCTACAAATGTTGACGTAGTCAAGAAATACTTCGCCTAAACTAAAAGAAAAAAAACGTCTCGATGGATTGAAAACCCGAAAGGGCGGTCCAGGCAAAAATTAGAGGCATAATCAAAAATCATCCCAATGGATTGGAAATCTCAAAGTACAATCCAGGCAAAAGTTAGGGATAATGGCAAGTAACTACATCTGATCAGTTCAACTCCTCATCGAAAGAAAACTCCAGTCAATGTCATCTTCGACAGAAGCTCAGGATGCCAAGAATTCAAAGTTGGTAGAAGGATAGTGGTCGTTATGTTTTAACGTAGCCCTTTTCCCTTAAATTACCATTTTCTAAACTTTGTAAATATTCCATGGAATCACGCGTTTGGCTGATTTCTATCCTATCAATAAAAGTTGAGCCCTTGTACTTTTGTTTGCAATTCTTATTTGTTTTAGCTTTACAGAACGACATTTTAACATGATCAATGATTCTTGAAATAAAACAAAAATGAATTTACTTAATAAAATTTTTTTGCTTTTTAATAAAGATGGCAAATTCTTTTGACGGTTGAGCAGTGCTTTTTAATAAAATTTATCTTGAACCAACGGTACTTCTTCGTCCAAGCAGTGACCGAGTATCCAGTCGTGTTCATCCGTCAGTTTGTATGTCGTGTCAGTTGTGTCAGCATAAACATACATACATCATGAATTATTGATTTACATTCACATTCATATTGCATCACTATCACTCTAGTCGGTCTTATCCTCTAGTGATAAAATTCCTCTCAATCGAGTTGTCAGTTCTTTCCTCGTTAGGAAGTGAATCATCTAAGTAATCTCTCTCCAGTTTATCTATGGATTAGAGACGGTCCTCGACCACTTTGATAACTTGAACCTCTGAAAGGCCAGAGAACCTTCAGACAAACATCACTCTTCGTCATTGAAGATGATATCTTTGCTTTCCCGAATTAAGGAAAATCCCCAGAGAAATCCTCTTAATCAGAGATTCGACAATACGGCAGTTTTTCTGTGAAAAAACCGCTGACGATAAGGTCATCAGCACCTCAAAATTGGATCATATCATATGGCATTTCTCCAGGAAGATCCCAAGAAAAGTATGATGTAATACCCAAGCAGGAAGTGGTCTCTCAAGAGACTCGTTCTCCCCCAGTAGAGTCAACGAATGGCATCACTAACAGAGAAGTTTGTACCCCTCTACAATTCAGACAGATGGGTTCCCCAGCAAGTTTGACATTAAAACTTTTCTCATCAAATGGCATCTCTCCAGGAAAATTCGGCGAGAAGTTTGAGGAAAACCGCTACGAATAGCGTCCCTTATCAAGAAACTTTATTGACAAAAGAAACTTAGACCAGTTCCATGGTAGGAAACCAGGATCGAGGGGAAGTTTATTTCAGCAACTGAGACCAGTTCCTTGGTAGGAAACCTGGATTGAGGAGAAGTTTATTTCAGAAACTGAGACCAGTTCCTTGGTAGGAAACCAGGATCGAGGGGAAGTTTATTTCGGAAACTGAGACCAATTCCTTGGTAGGAAACCAAGATCGAGGGGAAGTTTATTTCAGAAACTGAGACCAGTTCCTTGGTAGGAAACCAGGATTGAGGGGAATGTAATACCCTAATTTTTACCCCTAAGATCCCACATGTCATTTGCATTTTTGCATACCACAAACAAGATCACATATTGGTTCCCTCTTTGATAGGATTGTGCCTTGCAGGGATCTTTGAGTTTGTGTACGTTTGATTTGTTTAGTTTGTTTATATTGTACTAACCATTAATTAAAATCCAAAAATATTTTGTTTCCTTTCCCTATCTTTTTCAGGGGAAGAACAAGTTAAAAATACCAAAAAAAATCAGTCCCACAGCTCGAATGAATTTTATCTGAGAAAAGTCAAAGTTGATCCGCAATTAATTTAAAAAAATTACTTGATCAAGAGTTTCCAAGATTTAATTGATTATCATTCAAGGGACTCCAAGGTTCATGTGTTTATTTCCATGCCTTCTTTGACAAACAAGAGAATCGAGCCGGAACCACAACAGTGCAACAAAATGCTCATTTTTCACAAATTTTGCAATGAGTAACCGGTTAGCATATATGCTGTAACCGGTTACCATCGTGAAAATTTGAAAAATGGTGGCAAATTCAAATTCAGCAATTGGCATCAATCTCAGCCCTTGATCACATTTGGAATATTCTAGGCCACTTCATTTTAATTCCCTACATCACTTTGATCATTTCCCACCATGTACCATCACTAATCACCACTCTTTTGTGATTTCCCTCCAAATTTGAATTCCAATCCTAATTTTGATCATCCAAGCCTAATTCCAAACCACCAAATTCCCAAGCCTAAATTCTATAAATAGAGGCTTCATTTCATTCATTTGACAAGCTTTTGATAGCCAACAAATCCCTTACAATTTCTCTCCCCAAACCACAAATTCACCAAAGCTCTTATTTCTTCTTTCATAAGTTAGTAAGAATTCACATTGATTCTTACTAATTTAGAGCTAAACCTCCATCCATTCTTGTTTTTGTTCATAGATCAAGACTTTGGAGTATAGATCTTGCTGAAATTTGGAAGGATTTTATGATTTGGATTGGTAATTCACTTTTCACCATTATTGACGCTTCATCTTTATCTTCCATAATGTAGATCTTTTGTTGATCTTGTTTGCTTGATCTTTGGATCTTCCAATTTGTGTTGATTGCTGGTTTTTGCTGCTGTTTTACTCCAAAATTCGTGCACAATTGAATCCTTGATCCTAAGATGTTTGAAGAAATGAGTGATCAAGGATTTGGCATTTTTCAAACTGATTTTCTGCTGTTTTCACAGTGTTAATCAATTAACCAAAACATGTACAATTAGGTTAATCGATTAACAGCTTGTTTCTGCGCAAAAAACTGGAAGTTTGCACTGGTTAATCGATTAACATAATTACCCTGTGAGTTGGTTAATCGATTAACTAGCATCCAGAATGTGAAAAATGCTTGTTTTTGGGGTTGTTTTGGTTCTTTTTCCATTTTCTTCCCTTTTCCTTTGTTCTTAGCCTTAGATCACATATTTGTGTGGTTTAATTTGGCTTTCTCTTCATCTATTTCTTTTTCTTTTTGATCGATGAAAGTCTAAAGATCTTGGAATTCTTTTGTTGAATTTTGATCGAGACGAGATCGCTACCACTTTTCTTTTCGTGCGGTATTGCTTTTGGATGACGATCTATATATCGTTCATCTAGCATACATTAGCACAAAGAGCTATTGAACGGCCTCATTGTAGGGTAATTACTCCATAAATTACTCGGCGATTGCTTAACATAGTGCAATATTTGTCCCGTATCGGAAAACTATCAAGAATGGTTGATTATTTGTCTTATGGTTCAAAACTCATGAAACTTGTTGTTAGGAGGCTTTGGTCTTATCAATCCTCTAATGAGTTTCATCAACCTTGACCTAAGTGCAATTATTCAATTGTTATTGATCACTAACACTAACAACTAATCACTAACTTACTAACAATATTATTATATTAATTTTGTTTATGTTTCCTTCTCGCTCCCTATCTCTTTTATTTTTATGCTTCATTTCATATCAAGTTTATGTTTCCGCAATTTTTCCTTTGTCCGTTGAAGACATGTTTATGCTTCCGCAATTTTTCCTTTGTCCGTTGGACACATGTTTATGCTTATGCCTTTTTTTTCTTTGTCCATTTGGATTCAAAAACATTAATAAAGGCTTAAACCATAAAAAACTTAATTCTCCTCATCTTGGACTATTGGTTACTATCCTATGCTTTGGATTAATCTCTTTATGGACCTCTTTCGAAGTAATATTGGACTTATGGACCTAGAATTAGGATTTCTTATCCCTTTGCTTGGAGTATTGATTGAAGACTTGCCTTTATTGGCCAATTTGCTTAAGGATGGAATTCTTTTAATATTGCTTTGAAGTGGCTCCATTTTGGTTAGATCCTTCTTTTCCCTAGCTTTTATTTTATGCACTAGGATAGTCACTTCTTCTCCTCCCCATTCTTAAATTTTCAAAATCCTCTCTCTTTTTTCAAAACCTTCTTGTTTTCAACTTAAAACCGCTTTCATAATAAAACCTTGACTTTTGTCAAGTGACTTTTAAAACTTTCTTTTCTTTAATAAATACCAATCCATTTAACTATATTTTGACCATTTCATAAAAACATAAAAAATATAAAACTCACTCAAATCTTTTGTGCTTTTATGCCCCTTTTTTTCTTTTAAACTCTTTTTCATAAGTTTAGACACGATTCATTTCTTTAAGCGGAATTATTCGTTTAGAAATGACGACTTGTCTTTACACTTAAAATCAATCAAAACCAACAAATTTTCGTTCTTTGTACCACGAACTACGGGGTTTTGATCCTACATTGCACATCGTGGGTACGTAGGCATGAGGCGATAAGTCTCTCCAAACACAAAAATCTTAAAAAATAATTCTCCTCTCATCTCCTCAATCTCTTTATAAGCAAACCATTTTCAAACCAAAAAGCGGTAGATATTTCAAAGGGTTCCTATAGGGTACAATAGACATTTTGGGTGCTAACACCTTCCCATTGCGTAACCAAACCCCCTTACCCAGTCTCTGTTTGTTCTTGTTGTTTTAGAACTCTTTAGGTTTTGTTCGCTCTTTTTCCTTTCCCTTTGTGGATAAAATAAAAGTGCGGTGGCGACTCTTGCTTATTTTTGAGTTAAGTTAATCAATAGCTTACACTCACAAATTTCCCCGCTACAGAAAAGTGGCGACTCTGCTGGGGATCGAACCCAAAATCTTTGGTTCCCTCGAGGGGTTTAGCCTACTTTGATTTATTTACTGCTTTTTTTCTGATTTGCTTGTTACTTGTTTATTCTATTTGGGAGTTCCTCTGTGTGTGAGATAGGTCCTATACCCGGACCAGAGTGTACTTTGAGATAGGAGGATAGTATAGTCAAGGGAACTTTGAAGGAGTGGAATCCTAAAAAAGAAGAACTTGAGAATCTATCCGCTCGGTGGTTGCCTCTTTGGAATTACTGATGTCAATCGAGTGATCGAGAAGGCATTACTTTTTCCATAGAAGCCTATAACACTGAGGACCGTAGTAACCCTTAACCTGTCTTAGCCTTTTTAGGATCGTAGTGCGGAAGCTATGAAGATGCAAATATGGCTTAGCTGTCACACGATGCTACACTCAGGTTAGATTCTCTTGAGGATAACTACCAACCTCCGAGCAAATCGGTGTGCTGGTGTGTCTGATAGCGGATTGTGGACCCTTGGCACTTTGTTAGAACCGTTGTTTTCTGCAGGTATAATGAAGACAAAACCTTAGTACACACCTTTGTGGGATTGGTTCTTACCCTCGGCTTCATGCTCGTGACTCGAACCTTGACCCGTGTGCTTTGTGTGATCTTGTTTGTGGGTGTTGCATTCATGCACTCATGCATTCATGAGCATTCTTTTGGAAGGTTTCAAGGAACTTAAAGGTGTTATTGCAAACATTACAGGTGCTTTTGTTATGGATTTTGGAAGGAGAAGTACCAAGAAGTACACTTTCAAGAATCCTAAGTTAGAGGGTTTGAGAGAGCTAGGATCTTTGGTTGCTGATACCAAGAAGTTTGAGTCCAGATATGGAAGGCTTTTATCTCTCTTAAAGGTTTATATGGCTGAAGGATTGCTTGCTACTTTGGTTCAGTTCTATGACTCTTTGCTACATTATTTCACCTTTCCTGATTATCAGTTGGTACCTACGCTAGAGGAGTATTCTCTCCTGCTTGCTTTGCCTGTTTATCGTCGGATTTTCTCTGGTTTGGACCCCGCTCTCGAGCATGATGTTATTGCGAAGGCTACTCACTTAAAGGTGTAGCGAGCAATTTTGGACGCGGTTCTTAAGCGCTGGTCGCTCTCTGCGGTTGAGCTTAAACTACAGGTCGATTCATTTTTTATCCTATTGTGAGCTGAATAAGGAAGGGAAATAGATGTCTCCAATTAACCCTGCTTTGCATACTGAGTTTAAACAGCGGTCTGTTAGGTTACGAATGCTATCAATGTGGGGGACCTTTGTACTGGTTATTTGTATTTTCGCCAATATTGTTTTCTTTCTTTTTTATTCTAGGACTTTATAGCGGGGAATAAGGATTAGGATGTCAGGACTGATGCTTTTTGAATTACTGCTTTTAATATGGGATTTTGGGTTTTTTGTTTAGTGTGCTCGCTAAGATTTTTCTTTCAATCTTATGCCTACGTATTCCCGTTTATCCAAAACAGGGAAATCAGAGCGTTCGTAGTTCCTCCTATTCTATGGGAGGAAATGGTTGTTTTGGTGTCTTGTTCAAAGCCCAAGACGTGAAGCGAAAGGTGGTTTGTATCTTGTTCAAAGCCCAAGATGTGAAGCTAAAAGGGTGTTGACTTTAGAGAGAATTTGTCATCTCTAAAGAGGGGGTTTTATGTCACAACTGTTGGTGACTGACTGTAAAGGAGGATTACTTTAACCGGGATACGCGGATCCTAGCAATGCCATAATTTCCTTTATAGGGGGTTTTAACCTGCAGGAGAAGACTTTAACTCAGTGTAGAGCAATGCTATCTTTCCTTAGGAATTTCTCATGCTAAAAGAGGGACAGTGGCATAGATGTAGATGATCCAGAGGCTTGCCGCTTACAGCGATTAGATGAAGGGGGAAGGAGTTGTTGATGTTTGTGTACTGTGAACGAGGCACAGCTTTGATGCTAAAAGGTTAATTGGATTAACCAGTGGTTTTCTTATACAAAGCCTAAGAGGAGGCTATTGGCCCAACAAGGGAGTTTTTTTGTATCTCGTACGAAGCCCGAGATGGAGGCTAAAGGTTTGAGTCAACAAGAGAGTCTTTGTATCTTGTACGAAGCCCGAGATGGAGGCTGAAATTTGTTTGGCTCAATAAGAACCTTTTTGTATCTCGTATAAAGCCCGAGATGGAGGCTAAAGGGGTGAGTGACTCAACGAGGGAGTCTCTTATATGTCTCGTACAAAGCCCGAGAGAGAGGCTAAATGTTTTAGTTAAGTGACAGGTCCAGTATACTGATTTTGAAAGAGAAAATCAGTTCTTATATGAGCAACACTGTACTCATGGATTTGATTCAAGGATTCGGGTTATTTCCTCTTCTTTGAGGAAACGGGAAATCCAAAGGGTATTGAGACTGTCCGAGTCTGTAGGTTTCCTTCCTATTTAACGAAGGGGTCACTTGAGAATGTCTTTGAGACTTAAGGAAGTTAGACTGTCCAAGTCTAGAGTTTTATCTTTTGTACTATGTTTTGAGAAACAGTAGTAGACTCTTTGAAAGGACTGTTTTATGTAAATGACTAAGTTCTGTTCCTATACCTCTAGGAGGTCGTCGGGACAATTTGTACGAAGCCCAAGAGGAGGCTGGAATCTTTTAAGAAGCCGACGGGTCCTTGTACTAAGCCCAAGAGGAGGCTATTATTCCCGGAGGAAGAGATCATTATACGAAGCCTAAGAGGAGGTTGTGAATACTTCTAAGAAGCCGTAGGGTCCTTGTACTAAGCCCAAGAGGAGGCGGGGTTGCTTTTAGGAAGCCTGTGGGTCCTTGTATAATGCCCAAGAGGAGGCCGATTGCTTTTAAGAAGCCCGTGGGTCCCCAAACCTCAAGAAATTCAAGGCAATGCTATTCACCGAGAATAGATCAAAGTCAGGAAAGTTCGAGAATTTGGAAGAAACTCAAAGATGCCATTCACGGAGAATACATTCATCTTTGGGAGTAGAGTTTCTTGACAATTCCTAATGAGGACAGCCTAAGAGAAGAATGTGTCTGGTGATCCTATTGGGGGATCTAGTCGTCTATTTCTATGAATAAACGAAACGGCATCACCTAGTTCTAGACGTAGTTGCCGGGGAAACTCGAAATATCTATACTATTATTACACAGTTGATATGAGTTTATGAAAGAAGACTTACAGTGAAACAACCCCACAATATAGTTATATGTATATGAAAGCGGTAAATGAAAGCAATAACCACTTACTCGGTTGTAGAGCTTCCATGTTGTTTGGTTCGTTGTTCAACAAAGAAAGATTGAAAACAACAGTATATTCAAAATCAAAGGAGAAAGTGCTTTGAAAAAGAAAGTTTTGGGGCTTACAGCTCAAGGAGAGGCCCATGGTTTTATCAGTGAGCGCACTGTTTGAATTTGTACAGAGGGACTTATACAAGTGACTGAGGCCCATAAATTGTTTTCTGTACAAAGGGATGGGTCTTACACTCTCTCAAGAGGCCCAAAGGGTTTAAAGAAAAAGAGTGGGGCTTATAACACGAGGGTAGGCCCAGATGATTTTTCCGTTTGAAATGGCGATCGTACCGAGGTTTTCTTTTAACGCGGAGGGACTTATACAATAAGTGAGGCCCAAAATGTTTTGGTTAAAAGGGGATTAGGTCTTACACTCTATTAGAGGCCCAAAATGTTTTGAATGGGTCTTATAGCTCAAGGAGAGGCCCATTTTATTCTTTGAATAGGCGACGATCGTGCCGTTTGTTTTTGACGGTATTGGGACTTATACAATACACTGAGGCCCAAAATGATTTGGTCAAGAAAGGATTGGGTCTTACACTCTATTAGAGGCCCAAAAAGTTTTGAAAATGATTTATGAGAGTTGAATAAATCCAAAAACCCTAATTTGTTTTCAAAAATGTATTTAATTGAATAAAAATTCAATTAAAATGATCAAAATTGTTTAACATGTGAAAAACAAATTGTGATTTTGGATTAATGCTTCAAAAATTAAGTATTGACCTACAAAATAATTAGAAAGCATTAAAAGTTGCAAAATCAATGTGGAAAAAATATTTAAAATGTAAAAAACAATTAAAATATTAATTCTTTGCAAAAATATCAATTATATGAAATAAATAATATTTTTGGGATTTTTTGGGAAAATAAAATATTTTAACATTTTTGTGAATTATTAAAAAAAGAATCAACTCAAAATCATTAAAACTCAGAGAGAAATTAATTTTTGAATCAATTAAATAAAATCACAAAATTCAAATATTTGAATTTATGAAAATGGCGCCAAGAACATGGACCAAGAACACGCGCGTTTTCTGCCTTGCCCAGATTTGCATTTTCTATCCAATCTCACTGAATACTTGATTATATCATGCAATCCACATATCAATATGCTCGTCTCAACCTCACGATCGTGTTTATAACACTTAATTTCATTTAAATTAAACATAAAACATGAAATCACGAAGAAACCTCAAGAACCCTAATTTCTGCATGAAGGCTAGGATTTTTGATACACGATTCAAACAATGCAATTAATTGAGGGAAAAAATTCCATGCATGATTATGAACATATGGCCAAATTATTGTGTGAGGAAATATGCATAGATTGAGTGATGACCAAGTATGTGCTTACCTCTAGGCCGTGACAGCAAGTGCAAGGTGATTTTTGATTTGGAGGTGTTACAGATGAGTGGTGATGATCTGAACAGCTTCCCTACATCCTATGGAGTGTGTTTGAATGGTTGGACTTGATTGAAATTGGCTGGATCAATTTGTGGTACCTCAGTTGACTTTTGTGCACAGTTGACTTTTTATCAGATGAATTCCAAACTGTGCAATTCTTCAGGAAATCATGTCCTTGACCTAAATCAAACTTGATGGACATGTTCCATGGGTGTAATAGGGTATATTGAGGCATGTCCTAGGGTTTGGGAGCATGTCCTGGTCAAAAGTCAAAGTTACAGTTGACTTTTTCCTTAAAACCCTAATTGTGGTGCAGATGAAATTGAGACTTGTTGCTCAAGCTTCTTGGATTAATCCATTGTTCCAAATGGATCAATATAGTTCATTAGAGACCCTCAAATCATGTCTTGAGGTCTTGGCTCTTGATTTGTCCCAAAAGTCAACTTAGGGGTGAATTAGGTCAAGAAACCCTAATTCCTAATTTTTGGTGTATGCATCCCCTGAGGTCAAATTGGCTTGATGCTTGGGTCCATGAGGTTCCATGGAGTACATTAGGTTGTGTTTTGGATCTTTGGCTTATGCCCAGATGAAACTTTCCATCTAGAGGCCCTGGTCGACCAAAACCATAATTTGGTGATATTGGCGATCTTGAGACTTGATCCACCTAGAAGGGAGCAACCTTGTGCTTAATCCTTGAAGTGGGAGTCCTTTTCGATCCATTGTGGATGTTTGAGAGGTTAGACAAGTTGAAGATCATGTCATTCCTTGATTGATCCTTTGTCTAAGGCTTTGAGAGGGCTTAAAACCCTAATTTTGATTGTAGTGAATGCTCAACAACCCTTGAGGCATTTGGTGAGGCATGATGGTTCATCCATATTGTGATGATGATTTGCACAATGATGGGAAATCTTAGTGGTCAAAATTTGGGGTATGACAGATGCCCCTATTTAATCTTCTTGGACCCGAAGGTGTGAATGATGAAGGTATTCGGGCATTCGGGGTGCAAGAGGATTAAATATCGGAATACCCAAAATTTTGATGGCTATGAATGGAAGTTTGCGCATTCATCTTCTTTGACTAAGCAATGATGCTTAGAAAAGGTAAACTTCCCCTCGATCCTGGTTTCCTACCAAGGAACTGGTCTTAGTTTCTGATTTAAACTTCCCCTCGATCCTGGTTTCCTACCAAGGAACTGGTCTCAGTTTCTTTTGTCAATAAACTTTATTGACAAGGAACGCTATTTGTAGCGGTTTTTCCTCAAACTTCTCACCGAATTTTCCTGGGGAGATGCCATTTGAGTGCAAAAAGTTTCGATGTCAGACTCGCTGGGGGACCCAATCGTCTGAGTTGTAGAGGTGTACAAACTTCTCTGTTGGAGACGCCATTTGTTTTTACTGGGGAAAGCGAGCCTCTTGAGAGACTGCTGTCACTTGGGATCTTAAATCATACTTTTCTCGGGATCTTCCCAGAGAAATTCCATATGATGGGGTCCAATTTTGAGGTGCCGATGACCTTTTCATCAATGGTTTTTTCGGAGAAAAACTGCCGTACCGCCGAATCTCTGATTAAGAGGCTTTCTCTGGGGATTTTCCTTAATCCGGGAAAGCAAGGATATCATCTTCAATGGCGAAGAGTGACATTTGTAGAAAGCTTCTCTGGCTTTTCAGAGGTTCAAGTTATCAAAGTGGTCAAGGCCCAACTTCAATCCAGAAATAAACTGGAGGAGAGATCGTTCAAACACAACATTTCTTAATCGAGGAAAGAACTGACAACTCGACCGAGAGGACAGCTATCACTAGGGATAAGACCGACTGGAGTGATAGTGATGCCATATGAAATGTGAATGCAAATCAATAATGCATGACGTACGTATGTATATGCTGACAAAACTGACGCGACATACAAACTGACAGGTGAACACGACTGGATACTCGGCCATCGCGGGGCGAAGAAGTACCGTTGGTTCAGAATAGCAATTCCACCTTGCTTAGGAGAGATAGTCCCTGTTGGGAGCTATGTTGGTCGGGCTTAGGAGATAAGAACTCGGTCGTGGGTATCAGATGGGAAAGCCACATCTGATACAGTTGATCCTTCATTCAGGCGCACTGGCTTAGAAGGAGTACTTTGATTCTGCACTTTGAAGTTCGATTACTTCTGGAGAAGCGATTGATGTTCTTTTGAGGTTTAACAGTCAAAAGAAATTGTCGTCTTTATTTTAAAAGCAGAAAAAACTTTTAACAAGTAAATTCATTTTTGTTTTATTTCAAGAATCGTTAGTCATGTTAACAACGTCGTTCTGTAAAGCTAAAACAAATAAGAACTGCAAACAAAAGCACAAGGGCTCAAATTTTATTGATAGGATGGAGATCAGCCAAACGCGTGATTCCAAAGAGTATATACAAAGTTTGAAAATGGTAATTTACAGGGAAAAGGACTACGTTGAAACATAACGACCACTATCCTTCTACCAACTTTGAATTCGGAGCATCCTGAGCTTCTGTCGAAGATGACCTTGGCTGGAGTTTTCTTCTGATGATGTAACTGCTGCTGCTGAGGGACTTGCCTCTGTTGAACATAGTTACTTGCCATTATCCCTAATTTTTGCCTGGATTGTACTATGATGTTTCCAATCCACCGGGATGATGATTTTTTATTTATTTTGTCTCTAACTTTTTCCTGGACCGCCCTTTCGGGTTTTCAATCCACCGAGACGTTTTTTTTTTTTTTTTTAGTTTAGGCGAAGTATTTCTTGACTACATCAACATTCGTGGGATAGGCAAATTCCTCTCCGTCCATAGTCGCAAGTCTCAAGGGCGCCGCCCGAGAAAGCTTTCGTGACCACATAGGGGCCATCATAATTCGGAGTCCATTTACCTCGCGAATCGGTGAGAAATAACTGTATCTTCTTGAGCACGAGGTCTCCTTTTCTGAAAACACGAGGTCGGACCTTTTTGTCAAACGCCCTCTTCATTCTCTGTTGATACAACTGACCGTGGCATAGTGCCGTTATTCTCTTTTCTTCGATCAGATTCAGTTCGTCATGTCGACTTTGACACAATTCAGCTTCGGTGAGCTTAGCTTCCATCAATACCCTGATTGACGGGATCTCTACTTCTATGGGGAGAACTGCCTCCATGCCATATACTAGAGAGAAAAGGGTTGCCCCTGTTGAAGTACGGACAGATGTACGATAACCGTGAAGAGCAAAGGGTAGCATCTCGTGCCAGTCTTTGTAGGTCACAACCATCTTTTGAACAATCTTCTTGATGTTCTTGTTAGCCGCTTCTACCGCCCCGTTCATCTTGGGTCGGTAGGGAGATGAGTTATGATGTTTAATCTTGAACTCTGCGCACAACTCCTTCATCATCTTGTTGTTCAAGTTAGATCCATTATCAGTAATGATCTCGCTTGGAACACCATAACGGCAGATGATATTGTTTTTGATAAATCAGACCACCACTTGTCGGGTTACATTAGCGAATGACGCTGCTTCGACCCACTTGGTGAAGTAGTCAATGGCTTCAAGGATGAACCGATGTCCATTCGAAGCCTTGGGTTCAATCAAGCCAATCATGTCGATTCCCCATATGGAAAAAGGCCATGCGGAAGAAAGAACTTTGAGATGTGATGGCGGTACATGAATTTTGTCGGAGTATATCTGACACTTGTGACACCTCCTCATGTACTTGTAGCAGTCGGATTCCATGGTCAACCAGTAGTACCCTGCTCTCAAAATTTTCTCGCCATTGTGTGTCCGTTGGCATGAGTGCCAAAGGATCCTTCATGAATTTCTTTCATAAGCATGTCTGCTTCTGGTCTGTCTACGCATCGAAGCAAGACCATGTCAAAATTTCTCTTATAGAGAGTGTCACCGTTCAGGAAGAAGTTTCCAGCCAATCTTCTGAGGGTTTTCCTATCTTTTCTAGATGCCCCAGGTGGGTATCCTTGTTTCTGAAGGAAGCATTTGATATCATGATACCAAGGTTTATCGTCTATGACTGCTTCAATCGTGAAGACGTAAGCGGGCCGTTCAAGGCGCATTATGTCGATCTTAGGTATGTCATTCCATTGACCTACACTAATCATGGAAGAGATAGTGGCTAATGCATTAGCCATGTGATTCTCATCACGAGGGATGTGATGAAACTCAACTCTGTTGAAGAAGGGTAACAACCTTCTTGCATAGTCTTTGTAAGGAATCAATCCTGATTGGTATATGTTCCAATCTCCTTTTATCTGATTGATGACCAAGGCTGAGTCGCCATATACGTCCAAGTTTTTGATCCTTAAATCAATCGCTTCCTCGAGACCCATGATACAAGCTTCGTATTCGGCCTCATTGTTCGTACACTTGAACGTAAGTCGAGCAGTGAAAGGAATGTGGGTACCCTGAGGGGTAACAATGATTGCCCCAATTCTGTTTCCATAATGATTAACTGCTCCGTCAAAGATAAGTCCCCATTGAGAACCTGGTTCTGGCCCTTCACTAGGTAGTGGTTCATCGCAGTCTTTCATTTTTAAATACATGACATCTTCGTCTGGGAAGTCAAACCCGATTGATTCTTGATCGTCAATCGGTTGATGAGCCAAATGATCGACTAAAATACTTCCCTTAACGGCTTTCTGAGCGTGGTACTCTATGTCATATTCTGATAACAGCATATGCCAACGGGCAATTCTTCCCGTAAGAGCAGGTTTTTCAAATACGTACTTGATTGGATCCATTTCGGAGACCAACCAAGTAGTATGACGAATCATGTATTGGCGAAGACGTTTGGCTGCCCAAACCAAAGCGCAACAAGTTTTCTCAAGCATCGTGTACCGAGTCTCGCAGTCGGTGAATTTCTTGCTTAGATAGTAGATGGCAGACTCTTTCCTTTTAGTTTCGTCTTGTTGGCCAAGTACACATCCCATTGAGTCCTCTAGGACTGTGACGTAAATGATCAGTGGTCTTCCTTCCACTGGAGGTGATAAAATCGGAGGATTCAACAGATATTCCTTAATACTGTCGAAGGCAGTTTGGCAATCTTCTAACCAAATGCAATCCTGGTTCTTTTTCAGTAATTTGAAAATCGGCGCACATGTGGCGGTCATAAGGAATATGAATCTGGAGATGTAGTTTAAACGTCCCAAGAATCCTCTGACTTGTTTTTCAGTTTTCGGAGAAGGCATTTCTTGAATGGCCTTGACCTTGTCAGGATCAACCTCAATTCCTTTCTGGTTGAAGATGAACCCTAGTAGTTTCCCTGAACGGACACCGAAGGTGCACTTGTTGGGATTCAAGCGGAGCTTGAATTTTCTCAAATGTTCGAACAATTTTGACAGATGTTCAACGTGCTCCCTCTCTGTTTTTGATTTTGCAATCATATCATCGACATATTCCTCGATTTCCTTATGTATCATGTCATGAAACAGAGTAGTCATGGCCCTTTGATAGGTTGCCCCGACTTTCTTCAAACTGAACGGCATTACCTTGTAACAAAAGGTACCCCATGGGGTAATGAACGAAGTTTTCTCCATGTCTTTCGGCGCCATTTTGATCTGGTTATAGCCCAAGAATCCATCCATGAAGGAGAATACTTTGAACTTTGCTGTGCTGTCTACCAGCATGTCAATGTGTGGTAAAGGAAAGTCGTCCTTTGGACTTGCCTTGTTCAGATCCCGGTAGTCGACACACATTCTGACCTTTCCGTCCTTTTTGGGAATGGGTACGATGTTGGCTAACCATTGAGGATATTCAGACGTAGCGAGGAAACCCGCGTCAATCTGTTTCTGTACCTCCTCTTTGATTTTGATGGCCATGTCCGGGTGAGTCCATCTCAACCTCTGCTTTACTGGAGGACATTCCGATCTTAACGGTAAGTGATGTTCCACGATGCTGGTATCCAACCCTGGCATATCCTGATAGGACTAAGCAAATACATCAGGAAATTCTCGGAGAAGCTTTATCAAACTTTCTCTGGCAGTTGGACTGAGCAGTGCCTCGATCCTGATTTCTTTTCTCTCTTTTTCTGAACCCAAGATTACCGTTTCCAACGGTTCTTTTTGAGGTTCAATGGACCTTTCCTCTTGTCTGAGTAGTCGGGAGATCTCTTCTGGAATTTCGTCGTCATTTTCTTCTTCAGCCTCGAATACCGGGAATTCAAACTTGGGAGAAGGCATCGGATCGTATGTTTCAACGGGGTTTAAAACAAGCAATCTGCATGACGTGATGATTCGCGTTTAGAAGAGATAAAGAAAATGCAAGTGTGTGCAGTGTATTTATTTTACTGCTTGTTTTTATTATTGATTTGTTTTTTAGGATTACCATTTTCTGAAAAAAAGCAAAAAGAGAAAACAGCAATTAATGCGGAAATTACAGAACGACGTTATTTTATTAATGAACAAGTCGATCCTTGAAACTACAGCCCTATAAAACAAAACTTTGTCGCTTCGGGCAAAGCGAAGAGGGAAATTTACAGAAAGTGAGCCCTATCAAAACATCTGTTTCACCTGGGCAGGGTGAAAGGTTAAAAGACGGCAATTACTTTGACTGATGAACGACCTTCGGAACCTCGACAGCAACCCATTGGCGGCGAACTCCTTGGTGAATCACAAAGTCTGGCACCTTCCTTGATTTGTCTTCAGAAATGACGCTGATTTCTGGTGGAGTAGGATCATTGGAATCTGTCTCCCAGGCAGAGTTGTCGTAGGAGAATTCCTCTGTTGCATTTTGCAGAGTATTTGTGCTCTTAGTTGTATCTTCCCATCCAGTTGGCTGGATATCTTCGAGCCTGATACGAGAGCTTTCGGGAGCGGTGTACTTGACCATAAAGTCGTATTTTCCACTCGGTTGTTCCAAGGTGTCCCAAACTTCTTTGGAACTGGAGGAGTCATCCCTCTCGATGACGTTGACCTCGGGAAAAGCATAGTTGATGAATTCAAGTCCTGCAACGTTGCGAATTCATCTTCATGTTGAGTAGTTTCTGAATGACCTGAGTGTTGATCCCATGACATGGTGGGGACACAGGTATTCTGTTCAATGACGGTCAGCTGATTTTCATTGTTCGGCTGACTTTCTTGCCCCAAGTTTCCTGGGTAAGGTTGCCACATTGGCAGACCATCCATTGGGCCATAGTAGGTGTAGTCAAAATTATCTTTCATTAGAGTGTCCTCCTCTAATGAATTTGGCAGAGCACGGAATCCTTCTGGATCATAATCCCCGTAGATCATTTCAACATCTGCTCTTGGTATAAATCTCAGCCTTTCTGTAGGAAAGCAAAAAGGCATAGGCACCTCTTCCTGAGACATATAATCGTTCTTGTTAAGGTAGGACTTCCATTCTTCATCTGTGTCAGAGGGATCTTCCTCATTGATAGCATGAACTGTCTGAGACATTGGGTGAAGAAAACCTCCACTGTGGAATAAGTTTTGAAGGGGATGAAGACTTTCATCGTTGGCAGCTGTCTGGGTACAGGTTGCAGAAAAACCAAGACCCTTCTTTGTTTTAGTGTCAATGGGAATGACAAGTCGTCCCCATCCCGTCGTATCGGTACTCTCGACCGCTTTAATAGCATCTTTGTATGAGGAAATCGAGGTTTCTCCTCTGAACTGATTGTTCTCGCTTACCGACAGTGCTTGGAACTGAGTTCCAATAACCTCCTTGGGTTCTATTCCAGTAGATGATGACAAGTTACTCACGATCAAGGCTTGTTCCCCACAAACTGTGACAAGTTGATCGTTCTTGACTAACTTTAGCTTTTGGATGGAGGGTCGAAGTAACCGCTCCAGCCTGATTTATCCAAGGTCTTCCTAATAAGCAACTGTATGTTGCCCGGATGTCCATGACCTGGAAAGTGACTTGGAAAGTGTGAGGACCAATAGTTATGGGAAGATCAACTTCGCCGATAACCGTTTTTCTGGATCCGTCGAACGCTTTGACGACGTCCTCGCTGATTCTCATCGGAGGTCCTTTGAATGATAATTGCATCAAAGTGGACTTCGGCATAACATTCAGGGTTGACCCTGTGTCTACCAGTACGCTGGCTAAAGCATCGTCCTGGCAGTTAACTGTGATATTGAGCGCCATGTTATGACACGACCCTATTCAGGTAATTCTTCATCACTAAATCCCAAATTGTTGCAGGAAGTGATGTTAGATACAATGCTATCGAACTGTCTGATTGTTACATCCTGTTCCACAAAGGCTTGCTCCAAGACTTTCTGTAGAGCCTCCCTGTGGGCCTCTGAACTGATTAACAGTGATAATACCGAGATCTTTGAAGGAGTCTGTAACAGCTGATCAACAATGTTATATTCACTCCTTTGGATGAGCTTCAGCATCTCATCATTATTTTTCGAAAGGTCGGGATTACTGGATTGACCGACTGGGGGATCAGGAGCTTCTGTCTGAAGTTCCTTTCCTTGTTAAGTTCCCCAACCCCTCGGTTGAAGATTCTACCACTCCGTGTTACTCGACTGATGTCTGCAATGTTCACAACGGAGGGTAATGGAATTTCCTTTCCATTTTCAACTGTCGTTGCACCGTATTTGTAAGGGATAGCCTTAGTTGATTCATACGGTAGCGGTCCTGGTAGATAGATGACTACAGGAGCCTTCTGATTTTTCTGACCATCATAAGTAATCTCGATTCGTTCCCGGTTGGGAACTTTAGATTCGTCAAGTAGAGGGATAATGGTGAAAACATCCCTGGTCCTGTGATGACCAGAGATCGTGACAACATCCTCAACTTGCTCGGCAAGGTAGTTCGGCGACCAGTTGATGGGTTCAGAACCCGAATAGGAACGAATTTCTCCACGATCGACCTGACCCTGAAGAGCTGCTCTCACAAGGTAACACCCTTGGTTGCTTTCCGAACAGACGCTACAACTGTCATAATTATATGGAGGCACCTGGCCACGCCCACTCTGAATACAATGTAACCTCACTAGGTTAGCTTCCACTGATCGGACATCCTGACTCTGACGCCGAGTGGGGTTTCTATTACTGATATTAGTCTGCTGAGTATCTTCATCCATGTAGATTGGCATCCACCAATGATTTAATAAGTGCTGAAGTGCCTCCTGGACAAGGGTACAACCTCGATCATTTTCGTAACCCGCTTTACAGCTTTGATAGTCATGTGATATTAAGAATTCGAGTCGGACCTGCTCAGCATGTAACTCTACCAGGTTGGTATTCATTACGCGAATATCGAAGATCTGAACCATGTTGATTTGATAGGAGTTCCTATCATGGTAGTCTTGGATCCATCCAAGATCCATCTGACGCTGGAGGGCCTCTTGTATGAAAGAGCATCCCTGTTTGTTTACCGAGCAAATCAGACAAGAACTATAATCGTGTCGCGGCAGATTATGATACTGGCTTTGCCTTGAGTCCATCACCACCAAGTTTACATTCATTGTACGGATGTCGTGGTTCTGAATGACGTTAGAATTCGTGTAGACCATATTAACTCCACGAACTCGGTGCTCTTGGATCCATCCGAGATCCATTTGTTTCTGTAGGGCTGCTTGCACCACAGAACATCCTTGATTGTCTTTAGAGTAGATATCACACTGGTGATAATTATGAGGTGGCACATGGCCATATCCACTCTGTCTACAATGCATCTTGATCAAATTGCTCTTCAACAAGAGTACATCTTAAATTTGATAGACATTGTTAGTCTCTCCTTCTATCAAATTGACTGCAGCCTTCTCGTGTTGAGGCAGCGGGTTCGTGAGAACATTAGGATTCGTATCCTTGAAGGATAAGACCCCGCTCCTAACATGTTTTTGCACGTCGGACTTGAAATTGAGGTAAGTCTCTATGTTATGCCCTGAACCTCCTTGATGATAAGGGCATGTTTGATCCACCTTAAACCAAAAAGGCGGATTTTCCGGTACTGTAAGAGGAGATTTAGTCTGAATGTGCCCCTTAGCCAGTAGTAATGGAAACAGTTATGCGTACGTCACGGGTATAGGATCAAATCCTGGTGGCCGTGTTGTACGGTTGTTGTTATATGGAGGACGAGCCTGCTGAAGAGGCTGTTGTGTCCTTTGCTGATCAGGCTGGCTCTGCGCAACCTGAGGTTGATACGTAGGAATAGACGCAGGGTTGATAGCAGGAGTCACAGCTGCTATCGGTTGATAACGTCGCCTTTGCTTTCCGAGAGAGATATTCCCAATATCTTGGTCTTTTTTCTTAGGGAGAGCACTACCGTATTTTTTAGTACCGCTCGTCGATCCAGTGTCTTTTACCAAATGTCCTTCTCGGACAGCTTCCTCAAGACATACGCCCATGCCGACCATTTCGGTGAAATCACTGGGCGCACTGGCAACCATTCAGTCATAGTAAAATGAGCTTAAGGTCTTTAAGAAGATTTTTGTCATCTCTTTTTCCTCAAGAGGTGGACAAATTTGAGCGGCAATTTCACGCCACCTTTGAGCATACTCCTTAAAGGTTTCCTTGTCCTTTTGCGACACCGATCTGAGTTGATCTCTGTTGGGTGCCATGTCCAAGTTGTATTTGTATTGTCGGACAAAGGCGGTACCAAGATCTCTGAATGTGCTAATCGTAGCACGGTTTAAACCCATGTACCATTTGAGTGCGGCACCGATTAAACTATCCTGAAAGTAGTGAATCAGTAGGTCCTGATTCTCCGTCTGGGATGACATCCGCCGAGCGTACATCACCAGATGGCTTTTAGGACAAGAGTTACCCTTGTATTTTTCAAAGTCGGGCACTTGGAACTTGTGCGGGACTTTCACATTAGGGACTAAGCAGAGATCTGCGGCGTCCTTTCCAAATAAATCCTGATCACGAATGGCCTGCAGTTCCTTCTGCATTTCCAAGAACTGTTCCTGGAATTCATCCATTCTGTCAAACATAGTTTCCTTCTTACCAGAAGGTGTTGGTGGAATCTGTCCTTCCAGGACAGTGTGCACCACAGGGGGTGGTACCGTGACTACGGCAGTGAGTCTTGGCGTCTCCCAAAGTTTGTAACCTTCAAGAGTCTTCAGTATGCCCCTGGCATCTTCGCTTTCCCGAAGTTTGTAACCTTCAGGCCCAGCGGCTTCTGTTGTGATTCCCTGACCCTCAGTGACCGGCGGAACATATCCTTCCAGGATATAGTTAACAGGTATGCCCCAAGGACGATCTTTCGGTATCTGATACCTAGGATCATACCTCTCCACTATGGGCGTTGAGGTGATCTCTGAGATCACAGTTCGTTGTAGCTGAGGTTCTGCCATGGCTTGCATGTCGTTACGAAGCTTTCTCATATCCTCTCTCAGAGCGTCGATCTCTTCTTTCAACTCTCTGTTTTCTTCCTCAAGATCATCCATCCTTTTCTGACGATTGGCCCGAGTATTATACGAATGAGACAGTTTGACTCTAGAATCGAGACACAAATGTGAGATTCGTAGGTAAGAAGAATACGCGATGTGAGAATGATGAATGCAATGATTATATTAATTTTTTTTTGTTTAATCAAAATAAACTTCGACAATTAGATTGGAAATATCAAACGGTGGGGAAACCCTTTTTTTTTAAATTAAAAGGATTACAGAAGTGGAAATACAGTAGACTACAAAGTGCAGAAACAGAAACCTAAACTAATGGGTCCTGAGTCCTCTCTGAAGAGAAATCAGGTGTTGATTCTGGTATCTTCCTTTTCTTTGACCGAGGCTCTTGGGCCGTTGTCGGGTTTTCATTCCTTTTCCAAGTGAAAGGAGCGAGCAAATTCCTTTGGTCATCTTGATTATCTACAGCATGTTGCTCCAAAATTTCAATCAGAGCATCCTTTTCTTTCAGTAATTGTTGTATTTTGATGCACTCTATGTCGAGGGTGCGGTACTTGTTCTTCCAAGACCTTCTCTCCTTTTGAATTTTGTTGAGAGTAACCTGAAGCTTTTCCGTTTCAGTCATGAAGTACATGACAGATTCCTTTGGCGGAAGAATTCCGTAACGAGGATAAGGCATCTTTAGCTTGAGAGCTCTAGTTTGTACCCAATGGAGATAAGGCTCCACCGAGACACAGTCTGGTTTTCCCAGAGACTCTCGTCCTTTCTTATGAACATGCTTCCATGCTTGCACTATTTCCATCTTTAGTGCTCTGTCATTTTCTCCTTCTTTGAAGAAAAGACCTTCCAGATGAACACCCAGTGGGATGTGTCTCATCGGGTATCCAAATTGACGGCGAACCAATACTGGATGGTAGTTGATTCCTCCTTTAGTTCCTATGAGGGGTACATTGGGGAAGTTTCCACAACGATCAATGATTCTGATTCCATCATAGATCCTATTACACCAATCTATATCAGATTTGGTAAGAGACATGATCTTCTGCGACCAACGTAAGGCACTCTTGAAATCCCAAAAAGCAGCAGACTTGGGCTAGTGGGAGATGAACCATTTATAAAGCAGAGGTACACAACATGTGATCTCCCCTCCGCTGTACAAATTTCCCAGGTGTACAGAATGATACGCATCTGCGAGCAAAGTTGGCACAGGATTTCCCATGAGAAAAACCTTAATGGAGTTAATATCGACGAAGTTATTGATGTTAGGAAACAAAAATAACCCGTAGGTGAGTAAGACAAAAATGCTTTCAAAAGCAGTCACGTTTCCTATACTGGCGAAGTACAGGGCTTTCTTCGTCAAGAACTGGGCTGGCAAACCGTGGATGCCACCCTTGGTAGTTAGGTGAGTCCTAACCTCAGACTCGTCCAAATGAATTGCTCTTGCAATAGTCTGATTCTTTGGAATTTCTTCCAGTCCAGAAAATGGAGCTCGATCCGTAATGTGTAGATCGATCAGGTGAGAATACTCCTCTAGCGTTGGTGTTAACTGGTAATCCGGGAATGTGAAACAGTGATAAACTGGATCATAAAACTGAATGAGCGCATCCGTGATTCCCTCAATCACATGGACTCTTAACAGTGGTAGCAAACCTCTGTGCTTGGCTCTAAAAGCCTCAGGGTTAGTGATCATCCTTGCTAACCTTCTCAAATCCTCTAGTTTTGGAACCTTGAAGGTATACTGGTGAGTTCTTCTTCTACCGAAATCCATTAGTGCAATCCTTTTCTCTGATATTTGCAATCACAGTCTTAGTTTATTTTGAAAAAACAGAGAGACTAGAAGAGAAGAATTTTTTGAATGTTTTAATGTTTTATTAAATGAATGCATGAATGCAGCACACAAAAACATAGAAAAAACATGGGGTCAAAGGGTCGTTGTCATGAAGTCAAGGCTCTACCCATCCCCAAAGGTTTATACTAGGGTGATTTTTGTACCTGTACTCATTATCATCAGCTCCTCCCAGGAAAGCAAAACAACAAGCGGATCGCCAGCGAGTTGTAGTGCAATCTTAGAGTAAGTGTCATTCACCGAGAATAGATCACCAGCCTCAAATGAGGGTAGTATCGCGTAACAACTATTTCCGATAGTTTCCGCACTACGAAAGGGTTTGGCTCCTCAGCTTCTCAGACTTAACAACCGGCCCATTGTCTAGGTGAGAGAATGGGTTGCGTTGGTCAGCCTCCACTGAGGTTGATGGTCGACCCCGTCGCCATCACTTATCTTAAGTGTATACTCGATCTTTCCACATACGACATCACCCGCATTCCCATTAGCAGAAAAATAAACATGCATAGCAATTGGGAAAAGCAGTATATATATTTGTCCTAATCATCCTAGACCTATGAAGCTAAGAATCCTAAGTTCCTGACAGAAAAATGGGTTCCCCGGCGGAAGCCCCAATCTGTGGTATTCACACAAGAGATGAAAAGGAAGAAAGAAAACAAAGACGAATCGGCCCCACGGTGGGCGCCATTTTTCTGTAGCGAGCGATTTTGGACGCGGTTCTTAAGCACTGGTCGCTCTCTGCGGTTGAGCTTAAACTACAGGTCGATTCATTTTTTATCCTATTGTGAGCTGAATAAGGAAGGGAAATAGATGTCTCCAATTAACCCTACTTTGCATACTGAGTTTAAACAGCGGTCTGTTAGGTTACGAATGCTATCAATGTGGGGGGCCTTTGTACTGGTTATTTGTATTTTCGCCAATATTGTTTTCTTTCTTTTTTATTCTAGGACTTTATAGCGGGGAACAAGGATTAGGATGTCAGGACTGATGCTTTTTGAATTACTGCTTTTAATATGGGATTTTGGGTTTTTTGTTTAGTGTGCTCGCTAAGATTTTTCTTTCAATCTTATGCCTACGTATTCCCGTTTATCCAAAATAGGGAAATCAGAGCGTTCGTAGTTCCTCCTATTCTATGGGAGGAAATGGTTGTTTTGGTGTCCTGTTCAAAGCCCAAGACGTGAAGCGAAAGGTGGTTTGTATCTTGTTCAAAGCCCAAGATGTGAAGCTAAAAGGGTGTTGACTTTAGAGAAAATTTGTCATCTCTAAAGAGGGGGTTGTATGTCACAACTGTTGGGTGACTGACTGTAAAGGAGGATTACTTTAACCGGGATACACGGATCCTAGCAATGCCATAATTTCCTTTATAGGGGGTTTTAACCTGCAGGAGAAGTCTTTAACTCAGTGTAGAGCAATGCTATCTTTCCTTAGGAATTTCTCATGCTAAAAGAGGGACAGTGGCATAGATGTAGATGATCCAGAGGCTTGCCGCTTACAGCGATTAGATGAAGGGGGGAGGAGTTGTTGATGTTTGTGTACTGTGAACGAGGCATAACTTTGATGCTAAAAGGTTAATTGGATTAACCAGTGGTTTTCTTATACAAAGCCTAAGAGGAGGCTATTAGCCCAACAAGGGAGTTTTTTTGTATCTCGTACGAAGCCCGAGATGGAGGCTAAAGGTTTAACTCAAAAAGAGAGTCTTTGTATCTTGTACGAAGCCTGAGATGGAGGCTGAAATTTGTTTGGCTCAATAAGAACCTTTTTGTATCTCGTATAAAGCCCGAGATGGAGGCTAAAGGGGTGAGTGACTCAACGAGGGAGTCTCTTATATGTCTCGTACAAAGCTCGAGAGACAGGCTAAATGTTTTAGTTAAGTGACAGGTTCAGTATACTGATTTTGAAAGAGAAAATCAGTTCTTATATGAGCAACACTGTACTCATGGATTTGATTCAAGGATCCGGGTTATTTCCTCTTCTTTGAGGAAACGGGAAATCCAAAGGGTATTGAGACTGTCTGAGTCTGCAGGTTTCCTTCCTATTTAACGAAGGGGTCACTTGAGAATGTCTTTGAGACTCAAGGAAGTTAGACTGTCCAAGTCTAGAGTTTTATCTTTTGTACTATGTTTTGAGAAACAGTAGTAGACTCTTTGAAAGGACTGTTTTATGTAAATGACTAAGTTCTGTTCCTATACCTCTAGGAGGTCGTCGGGACAATTTGTACGAAGCCCAAGAGGAGGCTGGAATCTTTTAAGAAGCCGACGGGTCCTTGTACTAAGCCCAAGAGGAGGCTATTATTCCCGGAGGAAGAGATAATTATACGAAGCCTAAGAGGAGGCTGTGAATACTTCTAAGAGGCCGTAGGGTCCTTGTACTAAGCCCAAGAGGAGGCGGGGTTGCTTTTAGGAAGCCTGTGGGTCCTTGTATAATGCCCAAGAGGAGGCCGATTGCTTTTAAGAAGCCCGTGGGTCCCCAAACCCCGAGAAATTCAAGGCAATGCTATTCACCGAGAATAGATCAAAGTCAGGAAAGTTCGAGAATTTGGAAGAAACTCAAAGATGCCATTCACGGAGAATACATTCATCTTTGGGAGTAGAGTTTCTTGACAATTCCTAATGAGGACAGCCTGAGAGAAGACTGTGTCTGGTGATCCTATTGGGGGATCTAGTTGTCTATTTCTATGAATAAACGAAACGGCGTCACCTAGTTCTAGACGTAGTTGCCGGGGAAACTCGAAATATCTATACTATTATTACACAGTTGATATGAGTTTATGAAAGAAGACTTACAGTGAAACAACCCCACAATACAGTTATATGTATATGAAAGCGGTAAATGAAAGCAATAACCACTTACTCGGTTGTAGAGCTTCCATGCTGTTTGGTTAGTTGTTCAACAAAGAAAGATTGAAAACAATAGTATATTCAAAATCAAAGGAGAAAGTGCTTTGAAAAAGAAAGTTTTGGGGCTTACAGCTCAAGGAGAGGCCCAGGGTTTTATCAGTGAGCGCACTGTTTGAATTTGTACAGAGGGACTTATACAAGTGACTGAGGCCCAGAAATTGTTTTCTGTACAAAGGGATGGGTCTTACACTCTCTCAAGAGGCCCAAAGGGTTTAAAGAAAAAGAGTGGGGCTTATCACATGAGGGTAGGCCCAGTTGATTTTTCCGTTTGAAATGGCGATCGTGCCGAGGTTTTCTTTTAACGCGGAGAGACTTATACAATAAGTGAGGCCCAAAATGTTTTGGTTAAAAGGGGATTGGGTCTTACACTCTATTAGAGGCCCAAAATGTTTTGAATGGGTCTTATAGCTCAAGGAGAGGCCCAATTGATTCTTTGAATAGGCGACGATCGTGCCGTTTGTTTTTGACGGTATTGGGACTTATACAATACACTGAATACTTGATTATATCATGCAATCCACATATCAATATGCTCGTCTCAACCTCACGATCATGTTTATAACACTTAATTTCATTTAAATTAAACATAAAACATGAAATCACGAAGAAACCTCAAGAACCCTAATTTCTGCATGAAGGCTAGGATTTTTGATACACGATTCAAACAATGCAATTAATTGAGGGAAAACCCGATAGTGACTTGCCTTAGAAGGCAAAATTGGAGTGAAAGAAGAGATTTTGAGGAAAGCATCTATTTGATGGCTTTGGTGTACTCAAACTGATCACAATTGAGCTCTATTTATAGTAGAGCAAGTTTTTTTTGCAAGGAATAGTGAATGGCAGCTGGTAAGTAGGTTTGGCCAATGTTGACAAATGAAAATCCAAGTCTCCTCTAGCCATTGACTAGAGGTTAGGGCACAGAGCTTTGGTTCCCTTGGTCTTGGATAAGTCTTGACTGATTTCAGATGAGAATGGCT
The DNA here is from genome assembly GCA_022829125.1 of Lathyrus tuberosus. Classification (NCBI taxonomy): domain Eukaryota; kingdom Viridiplantae; phylum Streptophyta; class Magnoliopsida; order Fabales; family Fabaceae; genus Lathyrus; species Lathyrus tuberosus. Next base: position 2,371,173 of record JALAZF010000390.1, read on the forward strand.
CAGTCCATGCCACCTTGATGCTTCCATTGAATGCTTCAATCCAAATTTGGAGTCTTGTCCCTATTTTGGCCATTCTAGGTTCAACATGCTATTTCTTGTTCCATGGACTTTGGAGGCTTGGCTCAGTGATTGTCCCCTTTAGATTCAATCCTCAGATGTGTCCAAGTGGATAGGAGCATTTGAATTTGGTTGATTTTGGCAAATCGAGCAAAGTTGCAAATTCTGCCTTGCCTTTGACAGATTTCAGCAAGGCAACTTTCCAATGTCATATCTCATGACTCAAATGGAATTTGGCAATGTTCTTGGCCATTTTGGAAAGCCCTTACATGATACAACAACTGTTTGAACAAGTTTGGTTTTGATCTCTTTTGATTCCAAGTGAAAAATCCCTCTACATTTGGTAAAAAGTGAAGCAAAATCTGACTTAGTGAAATTTTCACTAAGTGTTGGAACAAAGTGTGATTTCTTGATTTTGATCACTCCATAACTCAAAATCCTTAATGAATTGGACTTAGGTCTAGTTGATGTTTTTGTAGAGGGTAATGAGGGCTACAAATCCATCTTTGGATGAGAAAAATTGTCCTTGTAGTTTAGGAGTTATGATCCTCCAAAGTTAGTGCATTAGTGGTACTTTTTCCATAACTTCGAAAATTTTCTAAGTTTTATGGTTACCCCTTTTACAAGTTATCTAACATTCCTTGATTTTTCTTGATGAATGATGATTCAAATCATACATTAACATCATTTTAGGGTTAAAAATCCATTTTGGTGAAAAATCTCAAAAAGTCAAAGTTAACTTTTGTGCACAGTTGACTTTTTATCAGATGAATTCCAAACTATGCAATTCTTCAGGAAATAATGTCCTTGACCTAAATCAAACTTGATGGACATGTTCCATGGGTGTAATAGGGTATATTGAGGCATGTCCTAGGGTTTGGGAGCATGTCCTGGTCAAAAGTCAAAGTTACAGTTGACTTTTTCCTTAAAACCCTAATTGCGGTGCAGATGAAATTGAGACTTGTTGCTCAAGCTTCTTGGATTAATCCATTGTTCCAAATGGATCAATATAGTTCATTTGAGACCCTCAAATCATGTCTTGAGGTCTTGGCTCTTGATTTGTCCCAAAAGTCAACTTAGGGGTGAATTAGGTCAAGAAACCCTAATTCCTGATTTTTGGTGTATGCATCCCCTGAGGTCAAATTGACTTGATGCTTGGGTCCATGAGGTTCCATGGAGTACAATAGGTTGTGTTTTGGATCTTTGGCTTATGCCCAGATGAAACTTTCCATCTAGAGGCCTGGTCGACCAAAACCCTAATTTGGTGATACTGGCGATCTTGAGACTTGATCCACCTAGAAGGGAGCAACCTTGTGCTTAATCCTTGAAGTGGGAGTCCTTTTTGGTCCATTGTGGATGTTTGAGAGGTTAGACAAGTTGAAGATCATGTCATTCCTTGATTGATCCTTTGTCTAAGGCTCTGAGAGGGCTTAAAACCCTAATTTTGATTGTAGTGAATGCTCAACAACCCTTGAGGCATTTGGTGAGGCATGATGGTTCATCCATATTGTGATGATGATTTGCACAATGATGGGAAATCTTAGTGGTCAAAATTTGGGGTATGACAAAAGGTTTCCGAGATTAAGACTCGCATGGATACCAAAGGAAATATTCTTGGGTTACCCGCTAAGTTCTTGATGGATAGAGCTCATCACTTTGCTAGTGTGAAGAACACAGTTGCTTTTGAGGGTATTCTTGCCTTGCTTATTCATGGACTGTTCCTCTTCCCGAATGTTGAGAACTTTGTCGACATCAACGCTGTTCAGATATTCTTGATTGGGAATCCAATTCCCACTTTTCTTGTCGATGCTTACCATTCTATTCACCTCAGGAATTTCCATGGTGAAGGGATGATTATCTGTTGTGCACCTTTGCTTTACAAGTGGTTTATTTCTCACTTGTCGAAGTCTGCAGCTTTCTGGAATCTCAAGGATGGTTTATATTGGTCACGAAAAATCATGTCTCTCACTCATTCTGATATTGATTGGTGTAGCCGTGTTCCTTCTGGAGCGATGATTATTGATAGTTGTGGTGATTTTCCCAATGCGCCTCATCTTGGTACAAAGGGAGGAATCAGCTACAATCTGGTGTTGGCTCGTCGTCAGTTGGGATATCCTTTGCGAGGGGTACCGAAGAACATTCATTTGGCTGGTCTCTTTTTCAAGGATGAAGAATCTCAGGTTGCTCTCAAGAGAGAAATTGTGGAAGCTTGGAGCAACATTCGTAGAAAAGGAAAGGAAAGTTTGGAAATCCGAATTGTGTCTCTTCGGAACCTTACCTCCAGTGGGTTAAAAATAGAGCTATTACTATAAAGATGCCTTATAAGCGCCAAGAGCCTTTATCTCTAACTGATAAGAAGCCTATTCTCTACTTTATGGAAGACACAGAGAAGCTTCAGATTGCTTTGGCCGAGATGCAACAAGAGAGAGATGCTTGGAAGAACAAGTATCAGATTATTGAGTTAGAAAATGCAAGGCTTCAAGCGCACTTCAAGAAAAAGAATGAAGATGAAGTTGCCAACAAGAAGAGAAAGGCGCAAGAGGATTTATTTTCCTCTCGCATTCATCCAGTTTTCGATATTCCGAAGCGTTCAGAATCTCCTTGGGAGTTGATCGTCGATAAGTTGCTGATTGAGAAGACTCCGATGCAGGCCCATATCAAGAAGCTGGAAGATAGAGCTGGGACTTCTTCTCATAGGATTCTCTAGGGATCTAGTTTTCTTCATTCTCTGTTTGTTTTAGGATTCTTGAATTTGTACTTCCGAGATGTAATCTTTTCCATCGTTAATGAATGAGATTTTGGTATTTCAGATAACAATGTTTGCAATATGCCTTATATTTCCTTGAAACTTTGTATTTGTATCTTGCATATCAAGCATCATCTTTTGCATTTATTTCTTGCCTTTTCTAGGGGTCTTATTGTTTCTCTTTGGTCTTCATTCAGCCAAGCTGTCGCACCAGTATAATACTCAGGCTAATCTGAAGAAAAATATGGATCAATTGCAACAAGAGAACCGTGAGCTTCGTGAAGAAGTATCAACTCTGAAGGATGGTTTGGAAGGACTCACTTCTATGATGGAAGCCCTGGTGGCTACTCAGAATCAGCCACCACCACCTCCTCCTCCGCTTGCAACTCCTGTGCAAAGGACAGTCATTTCTGAGATTGTCTCTACGCCCATCTTTGTGGTGCCTGCTAGTGTTCCTCAGTATTCCATGCCTCCTGGTTTCTCCTGGGGTATGCCTCATAAATTTGTTCCTGAGGGTTATCAACCACCACCGCCTCCTGAAATTCCAATTGTTCCTACCGTTTAACCTGTGATGATTGTGCCACCGCCTGTGGTTCATGCTGTTCCTTTTTGTGAAGAACAGATTTTCCATACTGCTCCAAGTGAAAATGCCAGTGCTTATGATAGAATGGAAGAGATGCAAGACCAGTTTGCTGAAATGCAGAAAGAGATCAAAGCTCTGAGAGGTAAAGAGCTGTTTGGAAAGAATGCTCATGAGTTATGCTTGGTTCCAAATGTAAAGATCCCAAATAAGTTCAAGGCCCCTGACTTTGAAAAGTATAAGGGCAATTCTTGTCCGTTGAGTCACTTGACTATGTATGCTCGTAAGATGTCGGCCCAGAAGGATAATGATCAGCTACTCATTCACAATTTTCAAGATAGTTTGTCCGATGCTGCTTTGAAATGGTGTATGGGACTCGATAGTGCTCGAATTCACACTTTCGAAGATTTGGGTGAGGCTTTTGTGAAACAGTATAAGTATAATGTGGATATGGCTCCTGATCGTGACCAGCTTCGAGCAATGGCTCAGAAGGATAAGGAGACATTTAAAGAATACGCGCAAAGGTGGCGCGAGATTGCTGCTCAGATCAACCCTCATTTGGAAGAAAAGGAGATGACCAAGATTTTCCTGAAAACTCTGAGTCCTTTCTATTATGAGCGTATGATTGCTAGTGCCCGAGTGATTTCACTGAGATGGTTAATATGGGGATGAGATTGGAAGAGGGTGTCCGTGAGGGACGTTTTTCGAAAGATGGCAATTCTACTGAAAGTTCCAAAAAATATAGTGGAGGATTTGCCAAAAAGAAAGAAGGAGAAACTAATGTCGTTTCTCGAGAAAGGTATAGAAGACCTCATGATAGGAATAATCAGTGTCAGCAACATGTTGCATCTGTCACTCCTGTTATCAGTTCAGCTCCTGTTGTTCAGGCAGCTCCTGCTCAGCAACAGCGTTCTAATCAGCCAAACAATTAACAGGGCCGTTTTCAGAAGGATTTTGATCCGATTCTGATGACCTACATGGAATTGCTTCCTTGTTTAATTAAGAAGAATCTTGTTCAGACCCGTCCACCGCCTGGTGTTCCAAAAGATTCACCATGGTGGTATAAGCCTGAAGCTCATTGTGCTTTCCATCAGGGAGGAGCTGGACATGATACTGAGAACTATTATCCATTGAAGATGAAAGTGTAAAGGTTGGCTAGGAGTGGTATTTTGTCTTTCGAAGATTCCAATCCTAATGTCCAATCGAATCCGCTGCCTAATGACGGTAAGGCGTCTGCCAATATGGTTCAAGATTGTCCTAGTAAAGATCTTTCTACGGCTGTGATTCTTGAAGATGACCCTGTAGGCTACATCCCGTTTGGTTCTGAAGATGATGTCATTCCTGCTGAAGATTGGGAGCCTTATTTGGAAGACTCCGATTATATGTCCCCAGAGGATGCATATGTGCCTTTTTATTCTCCTCAGAAGAAGTTTAAGGAACCTGAATATGAAGTCAGTGCAATCATTGAAGAAGATGAAGAGGAAGAGCTTCCCAATTTCATGACACATGGACAAGTCTGCCAGAATTGGATAGCTATTGATGTTCCTACTATTGTTCATATTTCAAAGTAATTTGTTTTTGTTTCTTTCAAAAATCCTTTCACTCTGCCCAAGGTGAAAGTGAATTTGTGAGGGCTTTGTTTCAAATTTTATCATCATCAATAAAATGTTATTTTGTTTATCCATATTATGTTTCCCTTTTTGCTTTATTTATGAAAAATGGTAACATAAAAAACCAAAAAGTAATAATAATGTGATAATCACTTTTATCTGCATGATACTTGCATTTTTTGTTCATATTCTAAAATCAAACATAAATCATTGTGCAGATTGATTATTAAACCCATTGAAAACAATGACCCTATACCCCCTCCCAACTTTAAGTTCCCTGTGTTTGGAGCTGAAGAAGAGGATATTGAGGAGATTCCAGATGAAATTTTTCGGTTGCTTGAGCACGAGGAAAAGGCCATTCAGCCTCATGAAGAGCCGTTGGAGTTGGTTAATTTGGGTTCAGATGATGATATAAAAGAAGTCAAGATTAGGGCACTGCTTCAGTCAGATGTTAAGAAGAGGATTGTGGAGCTTCTTAGAGAATATGTATGCCTGGTCTTGATACTGATATTGTGGAGCATAGATTTTCGTTGAAGCCTGAATGTCCACCTGTGAAGCAGAAATTGAGAAGAACTCATCCTAACATGGTTGTGAAGATCAAAGAGGAGGTTTAAAAGCAGATTGATGTTGGTTTTCTTGTGACCTGAGTATCCTCAATGGGTGGCCAATATTGTGCCTGTTCCAAAGAAAGACGGAAAAGTCTGAATGTGCGTTGACTATAGAGATTTGATTAAAGCGAGTCCAAAAGATGATTTTCCACTGCCACCCATTGACATGTTGGTAGATAATACTGCTAAATTCAGTAGCTTTTCTTTTATGGATGGATTTTCCGGTTATAATCAAATAAAGATGGCACCCGAGGATATGGAAAAAATAACATTCATTACACCCTGGGGAACATTCTGTTACAGAGTGATGCCCTTCGGTTTGAAAAATGCTGGTACAACGTACCAGAGAGCTATGACCACTTTGTTCCATGATATGATGCATAAAGAAATTGAAGTCTATGTGGATAATATGATTTGTAAGTCGAAGACTGAAGAAGATCATATTGAGTACTTATTGAAGTTGTTTTAACGTTTGAGAAAGTTTAAGCTCCGTTTGAATCCTAATAAGTGCACTTTTGGTGTCCGTTCTGGAAAGTTGTTGGGCTTTATTGTCAGCCAAAAAGGATTTGAAGTTGATCCCGATAAAGTTAAAGACATTCAGGAAATGCCTGCGCCCAAAACAGAGAAACAAGTAAGAGGATTCTTGGGACGTTTGAATTATATCTCCCGATTTATATCCAATATGACTGCCACATATGCACCGATCTTCAAGCTTCTTCGCAAAGATCAGGGTTGTGTCTGGACAGAGGATTGTCAGAAATTTTTTGAAATAATTAAAGAGTATCTGCTTGAACCTCTGATTTTGTCTCCTCGTGTGGAAGGAAGACCTTTGATCATGTATTTGACCGTGCTGGAAGAGTCTATGGGTTGTGTTCTAGGTCAACAAGATGAATCTGGTCGAAAAGAGTTTGCCATTTATTATTTGAGCAAGAAGTTCACTGATTGTGAGTCTCGGTACTCAATGCTTGAAAAGACATGTTGTGCTTTAGCTTGGGCTGCCAAGCGCCTTCGCCAGTACATGTTGAATCATACAACTTGGTTGATATCCAAAATGGATCCAATCAAGTATATCTTTGAAAAGCCTGCTTTAACTGGGAGGATCGCTCGTTGGCAAATGTTATTGTCAGAATATGATATCGAGTACCGAACTCAAAAAGCGATAAAAGGAAGTGTTTTGGCTGACCATTTGGCACACCAGCCAATTGATGATTATCAACCTATCAGGTTTGATTTTCCTGATGAGGATGTGATGTATCTAAAGGTTAAAGATTGTGAAGAACCATTACCTGATGAAGGGCCTGAGCCTGGATCCCGTTGGGGTTTGATTTTTGATGGAGCTGTTAATGAATATGGCAATGGTATTGGGGAAATAATTATTACTCCTCATGGTTCTCACATTCCTTTCACTGCAAGGTTGATGTTCACTTGCACAAATAATGCGGCTGAGTATGAAGCGTGTATTATGGGCTTGGAAGAAGCCATTGATTTAAGAATCAAGATTCTTGATGTATACGGAGATTTTCCAAGCCCATTGATTTAAGAATCAAGATTCTTGATGTATACGGAGATTCAGCCCTGGTGATTAATCAGATTAAAGGAGAATGGGAGACACGTCAACCTGATTTGATTCCTTATCGAGATTATGCAAGAAGGTTGTTAACTTTCTTCAATAAGGTTGAGTTTCACCATGTACCCAGAGCAGCAAATCGAATGGCAGATACCTTAGCAACTATATCCTCCATGATTGTGGTGAATCGGTGGAATGATGTGACCAAAATTGATGTTATGCGACTTGATAGGCCAACTCATGTATTTGCGGTTGAAGAGGTTGTTGATGATAAACCGTGGTATATAATATTAAATGTTTTCTTCAAAATCAAGAGTACCCGCTTGGGGCATCCAAGAAAGATAAGAAGACTTTGAGAAGATTGGCTGGTAGTTTCTTCTTCAATGATGATGTGCTGTATAAAAGAAATTATGACATGGTCTTGCTCAGATGCGTGGATAGACACGAAGCAGACATGTTGATGAAAGAAGTTCATGAAGGATCTTTTGGTACTTATGCCAATGGGCATGCAATGGCTAAGAAAATGTTAAGGGCGGGTTACTGGCTGACAATGGAATTTGACTGTTGAAAATTTGTGAAGAAGTGCCATAAGTGCCAGGTTTATGCTGACAAAATTCACGTACCACCAACTCCTCTCAATGTTATCTCTTCTCCATGGCCTTTCTCCATGTGGGGCATTGATATGATTGGAATGATTGTGCCTAAAGCGTCGAACGGACACCGTTTCATATTGGTGGCTATTGATTATTTTACCAAGTGGGTTGAGGCGGAATCATATGCCAATGTGACCAAGCAAGTAGTGGTCCAGTTTATCAAGAACCAAATCATCTGTCGGTATGGTGTTCCGAGCAAGATTATCACTGATAATAGGTCGAATCTGAATAACAGGATGATGAAGGAATTATGCGATGAGTTTAAGATTGAGCATCATAATTCTTCTCCTTACAGACCTAAGATGAATGGGGCTGTTGAAGCTGCTAATAAGAATATTAAGAAGATTATTCAGAAGATGGTTGTTACTTACAAGGATTGGCATGAGATGCTCCCTTTTGCTTTGCATGGGTATCGTACATCCGTCCGCACTTCAACAAGGGCAACCCCTTTTTCTCTTGTTTACGGTATGGAAGCAGTGCTCCCAGTAGAAGTTGAAATCCCTTCTATGAGAGTTTTGATGGAAGCTGATTTGTCTGAGGCTGAATGGTGTCAGAGTAGATACGATCAGTTGAATTTGATTGAATAAAAAAGAATGACGACCTTGTGTCACGGCCAATTGTATCAACAGAGAATGAAGAAATCTTTTGATAAGAAGGTTCGACCTCGTGTGTTCAGAGAAGGCGACCTCGTGCTCAAAAGGATCTCGACTTCTACCAATGATTCTAGGGGAAGTGGACTCCTAATTATGAAAGCCCATATGTTGTTAAGAGAGCCTTCTCTGGCAGTGCATTACTTCTTACAACTATGGATGGTGAAGAGTTCACTCGTTCTGTGAATACCGATGCAGTCAAGAAATACTTCGCCTAAAAAATAAAAGAACAGCTCGCTAAGTTGAAAACCCGAAAGGGCGGTCCAGGCAAAAATTAGAGACAAAAACAGAAATAATCATCCCGGTAGATTGAAAACCCGAGAGGGCAATCTAGGCAAAAGTTAGGGATTATGGCAAGTAACTGCATCTGGCCAGTCTTGATCATTTGAAAGCAACATTGTCTATCAAGGATTCTATTTCAGTCATCCTCAGCTGAAGTTTTGGGCACAAGGGAATTCAAAGTTGTAAGGGAGAATGGTGGTCATTGTATTTCAATGTAACCCTTTTCATGTATTTACCATTTTTCAAACTTTGTAATGATCCATGGAATTATGCCATTTGCGGACTTCCATTCTATTAATAAAATTTGGGCCTTTGTCCCTTTGTTTGCAATTCTTATTTTGTTTCTGTTTGCAAAATTTCATTTATTTTTTATGATGATTTTTGAAACAAAATGTGAATAATTGATTTAAATTTTTGAAAATTATAAAAAAAATTTCCTTTGAGTTATGAATGTGAAAAGGACCATCAATGGTTATTTCAAGGATGGTAAGATCGATGTTTTCCTCAGTAGGGTTCGTTCTCGCTCCTTTGGCAGAATTTGTTGACAGCTCCCCAGTAGAGTTTGTCGATATTTCCTCAGTAGAGTTTGTTCCTATGAATGGTAATTGGTGATAAGATGACAGGCTTGTCGTGGTGTGTTGAATTCATAAGGTCCAATGTTGTTTGGTTTTTCCCAGCTAGGTCTTGATCCGAATCTTCTCCAGCTGATTATGTTATGGTCAGGCAGTTGAGTAGTTTTGAGGTCCACTTCTCCTTAATGGTGGTCCCCACGCAGAGATTCATTTTTTTTGCTGTCCCCAGCCGAAATCATATGATGAATCTTCACTCAGAGTTTTACCCCCTAGACGTGTTGTTGTTGCTTTGGATTTCCCCAACTAGAGAGCAATGTTATTCTCTTCTAAGAAGCATTGACATAGTGGCCACTTGCCCGGTTTTATCTTGACTTGTGGATGTATTCCTCTCCAGGTTGTCCTACCCAGAGATTTATTCTTGCCGATTCCTCAACGGAGGTGGTGCATTTTTATTTCGATTGTTTCCCAAGCATGGAGCAGTGGTGTTAAGTTCTTATCATCCCTGGCAAGTCCAGAATGTACTTCTTTCCTGATTGTTTATTTTCAGAGAAGATTGTGCATCACTGTTGTGGCTATTCCCCAGTGAAGTCGCTGATGATATCTCATTTAGTCACCTGTTGGCTTGTCTCTCATTTATGATGAGTATTGATCTAAAATCCCCCCACAGCTTGACCTTTTGCTGTTTTCCCAGCAAGTCCAGGATGCTTTGCTCAGAATTGGTTAATCCTCTGAGAGTGTTCTCGTATCTCCAGCAGATCTGCCTTGCTTTTCCAGTGGATTTCGCGTAGATGTTTATATGTCTACAATCCCCAGTGGATTCACTATTTTTTCGCAGCAGATCTCTTCATCCTTTTGAAATGGAAGTTCCTGTGAATTTTTATGATCCCCAGGAAGATTCAGAAAGATTTGGGTTGTTATGGTTCCCCGACAACTTTCCTGCCATCCTCAAAGTAGAGTTTATGTTGTTATTCTCTTTGTGGATCATCTATGTTAGAAGATTGATATTTGGGTTTTTCCCTAAGGAGTATCTTCTTTTCTCCAGTAAGATTTGAGCCTTGTAGTAGGATTTATTTTCCTTTGATGGCTTTTGTTTATCTCTTGCAGGATTTCTTCAGTTGAATCCCTAGCAAGGCTGCTGATGATATCTCTATTGTGTTGAGATTAGCCAAGTATTCAGTGGTGTTGTGATGTTTGTTCCACCCTCTATTTATCCTTTATGTCTGTTTTGTCAGCATATTCATATTCATAAGCATCGCATGCATATTCTTTTTTTGTGCATGGCATATTGTTGTTGCATTTTGCATTTTGCATTTGTGTTGGTGCTTCTTTGCTCTCTGGTGTTGTTATCCCCGTGGAGCATGTGTGTCTTCTCTTCATTTAGAGTGTCGACCCGTAAGTAGAAAAATGCATATCTTTGTTAATTCCCCACTGAGTTTATTTCTCGTGGAAGATTTATTATTCAGTTTCCTCTCCAGTTCATTATCTGGATGGAATTAGTCCCCAGTTGAGATATTTCCTCCTCGGGATGAGTCTTGTTTGACCATTTCTCTCCAGCTTGTTCTTGGATTGAACTTTGGTCCCCTGTAATATTTGTTTGGATCTCTAGGCCGTGAAACCTAGATTGAGAGTGCATTTATTTTTCACCTTTGAGGATTCTGCGCCCTTGTAGCACCCCAAAATTTGCTCTCTTACCTTAGTACTAATTGGCTTATGTTTCATTTCATTTTGCATTATCATGTGTGCATATCATTGTTTCTTAGCATGGGGTCAAGGTGCCTGAGGCAGTTCAAGAAGAGAAGGTGTTCTTCAAAAGGGTCAAGTTTCATACCATTTATCAGGAATCAAGGGTTGGTACAAAGTTACTAAATATGGAAATGACCTATAATTTGAAAGTTTCCATTTTGGGCAAGTTTTTGCACTACATTCAACTTGACTTTTCATCATCAAGGAAGCTTCTAATGAATTTTTCTCAAACATGAAATTTGAAGATATTTTTCTCCCCTTTCCAACAAGTACTAGATGGTCTCCATATCATTTGTGAAACACAAGTTATGATCAAAAGAAGGCAAGGTGGTTTTTAGGGTTTTCTCATGGTTCCATTTTCATACCTTTTGCATTTTGGGACATATTAACCTATAATTGGTTCCATTGCTTCAAGTCACATTCTAACATCCAAGTGCACCTCATAAGGATCATTTTTGGCCTTTGAACCAAGAGATTTCATGACATATTCATCACTTATTTCACATTATGCAAAATTGCAAGATGCATCAAAACTCACAAACCAAGACATTTCAAGGCCCAAATCCAATTCAGGTGTGATTAGCAATTGACAAGTGAATGATCCATCATAAAAGGCTTGGGTGTACATGCATGGAGGAGGGTGTATGATTCAAAATGCAAATTTCCAAAATCACCCAAAACTCATTAATTGAGGAATTAATCAGACCTAAATGATATTCAGTGGAATGACCTAGAGTATTTAAGCTTACTCATGCACTCATTGGAAATGAGGCACGTTATTTTGAGGAGAATTCAAGTTTCAACCCTAATCCTTCATTCCTTTGAATCTCATCATCCACAAGAGCTTTTCACAAAGTTCTTTCACATTCTGAGTCCTGGGGATCCATAGAATACAAAGCTCCCATCATTTGAAGCTAACAACAAGGGTACGAATTGCGTGATCTCAGGTTAGTGCATTTTTCATGATCTTAGAACTCAATTTTTTGGTGTGTATAATGATATATGATATTCACTGATAATTCTGGTATGTTTTATTTTGAGATTGGACGTGTATTATGTGCATATTGTGAGTTTGAAAGTTTTGAACCATAACTTGTTTCATTCGATTCTCCTTGTGTGTTGATCGTTTGTGATTTCTAATGTGATATTCTTAATCCTTGCGAATTTATGATCAATTTGGTATACTCATATGTGATTTCTAGGGATTTTGTGGGTGATGTGCGCCGGAGAAGTCGACCGGAGCTAGGGCTCCGGCGTCTGGTATGATTTCCGGCCAGCTAGGGTTTTCAATGGGGAAGACGTAATCTCAGCCGTCCGTTAGCCAGATCGTGTGGTCCACAGTGTGCCACGTTTGTTAAAAATCTATTTTAATTTTATGGTTGTGTGTATGTCATCTCATGATTGTTATGGTGCTCATCCAATCTGAACCTCTCATCTTGTTTTTGATGATCCATTTGCATGCGTTGATTAGATCTGAGAGCCAGGATGGTGCCAACGCATTAAAATATGGTGTGCTGGTCACGTGTTATTTATTTAAATTCTGAGTAATTTGGTATGGGTGCTTGCATCATTGTTATGGTGTGCGTGTGGATCTGAAACGTTGGTTATGATTACTTGTTTAATTCGTTGACTTGATGGCATGCGTTGGATTGATCTGAGGGTCCTGGTGAGTCAATTGGTTGACTGGGTTTCATTGTACCTTTTTTATTTTTGATGATGTTTTTGTTGGACTGGGCCTTCTATTCGCACCCCCCAATTAAGCCCATTTGCCTTTCACAACGTACTTTGGCTGCTATTCATACCCCCTGGCTATTTTGTTTTCTTTTTATTTTTAATTAATTATTGCATTTCATTTTTGTTTTCTAAAAATAGTTTTGTGCATTAAAAAATCATAAAAAAAATAATCAAGCATGTCTAGGGTTTTATAAAATTTTCTCAAATTTTATTTTATTATTTTATTTTATTTTTAGCATCTGAATTAATTATTTGGTTAATTTCTTTTGAGTTTATTCCATATATGCATGCCATAGCTTCTAGAATTTATTTCTCATCATCCATAAAACATTTTGAGTCCATTCTTTTTGCATTGTTTTACCAACATATTGAAGTACATAAAAAAAATTTTGTCATATTTTTAGGATCATTTCATATTGCATTTTAGTCCCTCTCTTTGGCATATAGAGTCATGTTTCTTACTTGATCTTTGCATGGCTGTTTGAGTGACTTATCTTGGGAATTTTGGCATGAGATTTTGACATATTGTTTTCCACTGGTTGAGGTGTTTTGAGTTTTAATCTGGTAATTTTAGAAGATGTTTTGCTAATTGTTTGATTGCTCTTCATTTGAGGTCTTCTTTTATGCATATCTTTGATCATGTCTGGTTACTTGTTTGAGAAGGCACTTGTGCCATTGTGTGGGGTTGATTCTTTGAATTCATGAATTATGTTTGAATAATTATAGGTCACTTGATTATAATTATAGGTCATCGGTGTGAGGTTGTTGCATATTGTGTTCCCATGTTCAATGTTTGATTTACATGCCTCTTTTTGACTTATTTTCTCACTTCTTCTCATCTGTGTCTCTTCATGATTTATGTTTGGTTTATGTATGCCATGCCATATCATTCATTTGCATTTCATTTGATGTATGTTTCTGACTTTGGAGCTTTGCATTCATATCATATGTCATTCATGTTTCATCTTGCATACTTGAACATGTTTCACTTATATGCTTCCTTCTTCTTCTATTGATGTTTGATGCTTGGATATCTGTTTGCATGTCTCATGTGACATTTGCATAGCATGTTTAGGCACATGTTTAGGTTATCCACATTCTGACTTGGATGAGTTTCATTTGGTTTATAACCATTTCTCTTTGGTTTGTGACTTGCTTGGGTTTCATTTGTCTTATAATTACTTATGTCTGTTTTGTACTAACCTTTTATGCAGAGGCTGAGGTAAGTTATTTAAGGGTGTGGATAGTTATCCATGTTCACCCTCATTCTCTCCTTCTCATTTCTTTTCCTTAAGTTTTGGATTTCACTTTGTATGTGATTGAATTGGTTAATGCTTACTTGTGCTTGTTCACATGATCCCCTTAGGATTCCTAGCTCCACTTAATTTCTGATTAAGTCGGAGGTAGGAGAGACATTAGGCTTTCAATCCTTTGCATGCTAACATTAGGTAGTCTTCCCTCCTAATCCTCCCCTTAGGGCCATCTTTGCATGATAACATTAGGATAGATTTTCCCCTTAGTGTTTTTCTTTTCTTTTGAGTCCCTCTTCTCATCTCATAACATCTCTAAGATACTTAATAAGGTCAACTTACCTTGCACACAAGCCTTAAACATAGGAAATGAAGATTGAGGGGTCCCCCTTCTCTTTTCTAGAGTGTTGAGCATGCGTCCCATTGGGGACAACCATACGATGCATTCGTTCCCGTGTCATAGACTTTGGTTCAAGTTGAGTTATGAACTAACTCAAGTCACTGCTGTCTTAAAAAATACAAACAAATTTCAAATCATTTTTGTCCTTCGGGATTGTCAAACTAAAGGCTATTTTCAAAAAGGGCACGTTATTTTCTGTTTTGTCGCAAACAGGCATCGACCCTAACTGCCTGGCGCAAACTTAACGTCACTCATAAAAGACACAAAAAGAACTTGGTCCGAACTACGTTGACTCTGAATTTCCCATTGCACAAATGGAGTACGTAGGCCTAGGACGTCGACGTCCTACCGAGTCTGTCTTTGTTTTCCCTTTCCCCGTTTCAGTACAGCCATAGATTTTAGGATAACCCACCCTTAGAATAGACAATAAGCGTGGATCCCATCGAGTACGATGGACGCGTGGGGTGCTAACACCTTCCCCTCGTGTAACCGACTCCCGAACCCAGGCTATGGTTGCGATGACCATTCCTTTCCCTCTTCCTCGGGTTTATGCGGTGTTCCCTTTCCCTCTCTTGGGATAAATATACATTGGTGGCGACTCTGTTTTCCGCGCCACTTTTGCGTTTGTACCTGGATGAAAATCCTGGGAGCGACAGCTGGCGACTTGTTTGTTTTTGTTCTCTTTGGGTGTTTTTTGTTTTTGTTTTGCTTTATTTGTTGTATTTTATTTTTACCGCATTTACTGCATTGCATATTATTATCATCTGCTGCACTATTTTTCTGTTTGGCGGGTTGGGAGTTCTGAGAGATAAGCCCAATACCCAGGCTTGAGCGTACACGTAGGATTAGCGTGGAAAGTAGTGTGACTTGTGTGGCATTTGGCCAGACGTAGTATACATGAAAACTCCACATCCAGACGATATTTTCTTTGGTAATGTTCTATCCTGCGCGTTGGTGCAGATGATGGAATGTAACTTAGAAAATTGTCGACTCTGGCGACCATTCCCAAGGACTCAGTAACGGCACTCCTCCCGAGATGTGATAATGGCAGACCAGAAATGGAAAACCCATTACACCTGTCGATCCGAGGACCCAATGCTGGGAACTTGCTATAGGGTTTCCTTTTGGAAAAGAATCAGTGGAAGCACTCCTCGATTGGCGATAGTACTGTACCCCGAGGTATGAATTTACTATTGCTTCTCGACCTCAGTGCCGAAACTGAGGACTTACCATAGGATGTTTTCTTTTGAGAGGAATCAGTTGAGGCCTTCTCGATTAGTGATGATGCCAAACCAGAAATGGTGAACGTATCATCATTTCTCGACCTGAGAGCCCGTGATATTGAGGATCCTTGGCTTTCTAGTACCCACATGTGAGAGGGAAGGGTGTTTACAGGTTTGCAGGTAACCTTGACCTTCAACATACCCGGTTTTTTGGTCAGCAGATTTATCAGTGTGGTATTATGGTTATTCTGGTATTCTGGGTATTTGGACAGATCTTTTAGATGGTTCAGTTTGTTCAGTGCAGCAGTTGTCCGGTCTGTGTGGCATCCTTGATCCCATATGTGCATTTGCATCATCATTTTGCATCCCAACATGTTTATTCATTTGTAGGGTTGCATCCTAACTTTGATTCAGGTTTTTGAAATTAAACTGGAATCAAGGGGTGGATCGCCCTGCGAATTTTTAAACATGTTCATTTGCATTCGCATAACCATAATCATTTTGCATAACAGGTGTTTATCTCTGGCGTTCTTACTTGGTTCTCCTCCGCAGTACAGGATTGCAGATCAACACATTCACCGGTATTCTACCAGACAAAATCAGAAAAGACTCATGGATCAACTACAAGCTGAGATGACTGAGATGCGGACTCGCATGAACCAATTCATGGATTTAATGAAAGGGGTTGCTCATGGCCAAGTGCAGTTAAGAACTTTTGTCCAACCATTGATTGCAAGGATTGATGAAGAAGGTGTCCTTCATGGAGGAGGTCATACTGGTGTTACTGGTACTAACGTTCAGAATGGCCCTCCGGGCGGAGGTATTCCTGTTTCTGGTATTGTGATCCCTCCGGGCGGGGCTGAAAATGTTGGGGGAGGTGGTATTAGTGTTTGTGATATTCATGGCCGTCAGTTTGGTGATATTCAAGATGATGCATTCTCTATGCCAGGTGGGGATGCTGGTTCCCAGATTGACACTGATCGGAGATTTAGGTTGATTGAGGAACAACTGAGGGGTGTTGCCAATCAAGATTCTGTGGGTATGGATTTGGAGGATTTGGGGCTGGTTCAAGGTGTCGTTATCCCGCGCAAGTTTCAGACTCCTACCTTCAAAAAGTACAATGGTTTGACTTGCCCAAGGACTCACGTCAGGGCATACACGAGTAAAATGGCTGCTCACGCAAAGAACGAAAAGTTGATGATGCATTGCTTTCAAGATAGCCTATCTGGGGCATCCCTGGAATGGTATATGCAACTAGAGAGGAAAGACGTTCGTAGTTAGAGAAAGCTAGCAGGGGCTTTTATCAAACACTATCAATACAACACCGACATGGCTCCCAATCGTACACAGCTGTAGAATATGTCTCAAAAGAGCAATGAAAGCTTTAGAGAGTACGCCTAGAGGTGGCGTAATTGGCTTCCCGAGTTCAACCTCCGATGTTGGAAAGAGAGCTCGTTGATATGTTCATGGATACGCTTCAGGGGCATTATTACGAGAAATTGGTTGGATTTTTGTCAGCTGGATTTTCAGGTCTTGTATTGGCAGGAGAAAGAGTTGAAAACGACATCAAAACGGGAAAGATTCGGATTGCTGCTGAAGATGCAAAGAAACCTTATGATGGGTCCTCCAAGGGAAAGGAAGGAGAAGCTAGTGCTGTGTATATTCCTCCTGTTGTTCAATGGCCTGTTCAGCATCAGCGACCTTATGCTCCTCAGCAACAAAGACAAAAAAGATCACGAAGGCCTGCGAGAAGTTTTGATCCACTCCCTATTCCTCACAGTGATGTTCTTGCCCGTCTACTTGAGAGTTCTCTGGTTCAACTAAGGGATGCCAAGCCTGTCCCCGACCCTATTCCTCCTGATTATGATTTGGATGCCAGATGTGAATATCACTCAGACACACTGGGTCATTCAATTGAAAATTGCAACGTGTTCAAGCACAAGGTGCAAGACCTGGTAGACTCAGAGATCATTGCGTTCATTGAAGATGATATGTACATCAATTAAAGCCTTCTTTCTCAAGTGAGCACTCAGTCTGCAAGTACATCCAGACAGAATCAAGCTTCCTCAGCAATGGCAATCTTCAGCTTCTTTACTGCATTTTCATTTGTAGTTTTTCATTTCTTGTTAAAGCATTGTATGCATGTAAGACTTGTTTGTTTAATGATGATATTAATGCAATGAATATGTTTTCTTGAAGCAATTATTTTTATTCATCCGTATGATATTTATATGCATTGCAATACCAATTTTCTTGCTTAAACTCTTGGAGGGAGGATGATGAAGTAAAAACACAAAATCTTTGGTTGTATGCTTTCAGATAAAACCCTGTTGAGGAGGTACAGGCATTGTTTCAAATCCCTAAACACTGGAGATATAAGGGAGATAGACCCTCGTTAACCCCTTTGAGCCTTGAAGTAGGAGTTTCTTTCGTACAAAATAAAAACCTCATACTTAACCCAGGGGCAGGGTAGGCGTCAGTTAGTTTGACCGAGCGTTCAAATTTCAAGGAGAGTGTGCATCTGAGGATCCATTACCTTCTATCCCACCGTCAAGAGGTTAAGAGATGTGAAACCACAATGGTTATCCATCAACAATCAAGGAGTGAGGCAGTCACAACCCTTTCAAGCAAGTAAGACAACCAGTGTCACACGCTTTGTTCAAGAAAGGAAATAAAAAAAAAGAAAGCTCGCTAAGTCGAAACTTGAAAATAAGAGACTTAGGTAAAAGTTAGGGAATCCCGCTGGACTTCACGATCGAAAGATTCAAAAAAGAATCCGTCCAGGCAAAATCAGGGAAATAAAAAAAAAGAGCGAAAAACAAAAAGAAATGATCAAAAGAAAAATCCTCGCAAGAACAAGTCGCGTGACCATAACACCAAAGACAAAAGGGTGGCTGCCACTCCAAAAACCTCGTGGGTTCCTTAACTGTCATTCAATCCTCACAAAAATCCTTTTGGTGATGAGCGCTTGCGCCAAATTAACTGAACATAGGACTGGGGGACATCACGAAGAGTGGGTGGGCACCGATAAATTTTGAGCCATAAATCCTTTTTCTGATACTGTGAACAGACCACGTTACAACCCTTAAAAGTCCTAATTGAAACAGGGTTTATTATCGAAAGCGTACCTCAACAAGATAGTGTTCCTGACTCCTATGAGTTGTGCTAATAAGATTTATTGGTATTGCATGTGCACATTGTTTTTCCATTCAAAAATCAAGGCCGCATCCCAGCTAGTGATTCGTTCACAAGGCTTGGCGACGCATCTTCAATAAAAACTTCAAGGTTAACATATTTGTTGCATTTGAATTATCATTCTCATAAATAACTTGTTCTGCTCGCATACATGTGCCTAAGCATCAATGCAGCTTACACAATGAACATCAGTCGAGAAGCTTGATCCTGCCAAGGTAGGATGCTTGAAAATTCTAAAGGACAATCATATCAAGGGGCATGCTGCCAAGAGACTCAGTGTAGAGTGGGCTCTCCCCAGTAAGTCATGTTAAAGATGTAGCCAATCTGGGGAAGTCACGTCGAGAAATCTCTCCGAAATTCAGTTATTCTGGGGCATTCATTCTAAGATCAGGGGCAAAGTCACTTCAAAGCTCATATTAAGGCAGGCCATCCCTAGAGCATGAGAAGTTGTCCTCTCCAGAAGACTGTTAATCAGAAGCACCTCTTCAAGGTTCAAAATACTAAAGCAGAGTATTTTAAGTCATTTTAAGTCCTCTCGAGGCAAATCCCTTCAAAGATCATACAGTCTGGGGTAGTTACGTCGAGATCCGATAAATCTCTCCAAGAGTTTGAAGACCGTGGGGCAGTGTGAACGCCAGGTCCTCTGTGAAATCCTCTTGAGATGAGTTCTCCCATTAGACCCTGTGGTTTGGGGCAAGTCAGGAAGGAACCGTTGTTCACTCTTGATGATCGGTATGCAGTGATCAGCAGAAACTTGAATTATTGAGTATCTCCCTCAGCAAAGAGCCAGATGGTATCCTTCCAGCGAGGTGTTGGAATTGATATTTTTCCCCAAGCAGAGGGTCGTCCTCAAATCGAAAAGGGTTCTTTATTAAGATTCCTTATCCCCAGCAGTGCAGGTGGATTCCTCATTCTCAGCAGGGTAAGACGATGGAATATGTTCAAGCAGGTTGAAGACAGTGAGAAGTCAGAGTATTCTCTTCCTCAAAAGTCAGATTTGGTATTTCCCCGTAAGTCAAAGTCCAATGGTTATTGGCAGTCTCAGCAGTTCAAAGTCCAATCTTCATTGGCATCTCCCCGACAGAGTTTGCAATTCAGCTTGCAGTTCCCCTACAAAGTTTACATCACCAGTGGTTATTGGTGGTATAGTTGGTTATCTCCCCACGGGAGATTAGATATTGGTGATCCCTTCCTCAGTGAAGTCTGCTTGTTCTACTCTACGCATTCCCCGGTGGAGTGTCCTCTCATTCTTGCTTATAGTAATCATCATTGCGTTGCATCCTCAAAATGCGTAGCATTTCCATTTCGTATGGAGCATTACGCCATAGAAAAAATTCAAACATGCATCGAAGCATAAGCCATATTTGGTACCTTGTGCGAAAGCCCAGATCAACCCTCAATCAAAACAGTGATTCCAATCCTCCAAAGAGAGCTCCAACCTCAGAGTTAACGCCCTTTTTTTTACAAACCTCAGAGTTGACGCCCTTCCCCAACTGCAAAGTTGTCGTATACCTTTTCTCAACCTCAGGGTTGATGAAATATCCTTTCTTCCCCAACTTCAAAGTTGTCGTATACTTTTTCTTGACCTCAAAGTTGATGAAATATCCTCCCTTCCCCAACTACAAAGTTGTCGTATACCTTTTCTCAACCTCAGAGTTGATGAAATATCCTTTCTTCCCCAACTGCAAAGTTGTCGTATACCTTTTCTCGACCTCAGAGTTGATGAAATATCCTTTCTTCCCCAACTTAAAAATTGTCGTATACCTTTTCTCGACCTCAGAGTTGATGAAATATCCTTTCTTCCCCAACTTCAAAGTTGTCGTATACCTTTTCTCGACCTCAGAGTTGATGAAATATCCTTTCTTCCCCAACTGCAAAGTTGTCGTATACCTTTTCTCAACCTCAGAGTTGATGAAATATTCTTTCTTCCCCAACTTCAAAGTTGTCGTATACCTTTTCTCGACCTCAGAGTTGATGAAATATCCTTTCTTCCCCAACTTCAAAGTTGTCGTATACCTTTTCTCGACCTCAGAGTTGATGAAATATCCTTTCTTCCCCAACTTCAAAGTTGTCGTATACCTTTTCTCGACCTCAGAATTGATGAAATATCCTTTCTTCCCCAACTTCAAAGTTGTCGTATACCTTTTCTCGACCTCAGAGTTGATGAGATATCCTTTCTTCCCCAACTTCAAAGTTGTCGTATACCTTTTCTCGACCTCAGAGTTGATGGTCTACCTTCATATCCCCAGCGGAGTCATCTTTGTAGGTCTGTTGATTCTACAAACCTCCGGCTGTAAGTCCACATTCGGCTGGCAATCACTATGTCATTTCTCTCCCCGCAGTTCGCAACTTTTCGGGTTCTTTTGATATTCAAGCTCCGTGTACCTTGGATGTCTAAAAGCCGTCGCTGTCATACCTTCAGGACCAAGTTGATTGAATAGGGGCAGCTGTAGCACCCCAAAATTTGCTCTCTTACCTTAGTACTAACTGGCTTATGTTTCATTTCATTTTGCATTATCTTGTGCGCATATCATTGTTTCTTAGCATGGGGTCAAGGTACCTGAGGCAGTTCAAGAGGAGAAGGTGTTCTTTAAAAGGGTCAATTTTCATACCATTTATCAGGAATCAAGGGTTGGTACAAAGTTACTAAATATGGAAATGACCTATAATTTAAAAGTTTCCATTTTGGGCAAGTTTTTGCACTACATTCAACTTGAATTTTCATCATCAAGGAAGCTTCTAATGAATTTTTCTCAAACATGAAAGTTGAAGATCTTTTTCTCCCCTTTCCAACAAGTACTAGATGGTCTCCATATCATTTGTGAAACTCAAGTTATGCTCAAAAGAAGGCAAGGTGGTTTTTAGGGTTTTCTCATGGTTCCATTTTCATACCATTTGCATTTTGGGACATATTGAACTATAATTGGTTCCATTGCTTCAAGTCACATTCTAACATCCAAGTGCACCTCATAAGAATCATTTTTGGCCTTTGAACCAAGAGATTTCATGACATATTCATCACTTATTTCACATTATGCAAAATTGCAAGATGCATCAAAACTCACAAACCAAGACATTTCAAGGCCCAAATCCAATTCAGGTGTGATTAGCAATTGACAAGTGAATGATCCATCATAAAAGGCTTGGGTGTACATGCATGGAGGAGGGTGTATGATTCAAAATGCAAATTTCCAAAATCACCCAAAACTCATAAATTGAGGAATTAATCAGACCTAAATGATATTCAGTGGAATGACCTAGAGTATTTAAGCTTACTCATGCACTCATTGGAAAGGAGGCACGTTATTTTGAGGAGAATTCAAGTTTTAACCCTAATCCTTCATTCCTTCGAATCTCATCATCCACAAGAGCTTTTCACAAAGTTCTTTCACATTCTGAGTCCTAGGGATCCATATAATACAAAGCTCCCATCATTTGAAGCAAACAACAAGGGTACGGATTGCATGATCTCAGGTTAGTGCATTTTTCATGATCTTAGAACTCAATTTTTTAGTGTGTATAATGATATATGATATTCACTGATAATTCTGGTATGTTTTATTTTGAGATTGGACGTGTATTATGTGCATATTGTGAGTTTGAAAGTTTTGAACCATAACTTGTTTCATTCGATTCTCCTTGTGTGTTGATCGTTTGTGATTTCTAATGTGATATTCTTAATCCTTGCGAATTTCTGATCAATTTGGTATACTCATATGTGATTTTTGGGGATTTTGTGGGTGATGTCCGTCAGAGAAGACGACCGGAGCTAGGGCTCAGGCGTCTGGTATGATTTTCGGCCATCTAGGGTTTTCAATGGGGAAGACGTAATCTCATCCGTCCATTAGCCAGATCGTGTGGTCCACAGTGTGCCACGTTTGTTAAAAATCTGTTTTAATTTTATGGTTGTGTGTATGTTATCCCATGATTGTTATGGTGCTCATCCAATCTGAACTTCTCATCTTGTTTTTGATGATCCATCTGCATGCGTTGATTAGATCTGAGGGCCAGGATGGTGCCAACGCATTAAAATATGGTGTGCTGGTCACGTGTTATTTATTTAAATTCTGAGTAATTTGGTGTGGGTGCATGCATCATTGTTATGGTGTGTGTGTGGATCTGAAACGTTGGTTATGATTACTTGTTTAATTCGTTGACTTGATGGCATGCGTTGGATTGATCTGAGGGTCCTGGTGAGTTAATTGGTTGACTGGGTTTCATTGTACCTTTTTTATTTTCGCTGATGTTTTTGTTGGACTGAGCCTTCTATTCGCACCCCGCAATTAAGCCCATTTGCCTTTCTCAACGTACTTTGGCTGCTATTCATACCCCCTGGCTATTTTGTTTTCTTTTTATTTTCAATTAATTATTGCATTTCATTTTTGTTTTCTAAAAATAGTTTTGTGCATTAAAAAATCATAAAAAAAAATAATGAAGCATGTCTAGGGTTTTATAAAATTTTCGCAAATTTTATTTTATTATTTTATTTTATTTTTAGCATCTAAATTAATTATTTGGTTAATTTCTTTTGAGTTTATTCCATATATGCATGCCATAGCTTGTAGAATTTATTTCTCATCATCCATAAAACATTTTGAGTCCATTTTTTTGCTTTGTTTTACCAACATATTGAAGTGCATAAAAAAATTTCTCATATTTTTAGGACCATTTCATATTGCATTTTAGTCCCTCTCTTTGGCATATTGAGTCATGTTTCTTACTTGATCTTTGCATGGCTGTTTGAGTGACTTATCTTGGGAATTTTGGTATGAACTTTTGACATGTTGTTTATCACTGGTTGACGTGTTTTGAGTTTTAATCTGGTAATTTTAGAAGATGTTTTGCTAATTTTTTGATTGCTCTTCATTTGTGGTCTTCTTTTATGCATATCTTTGATCATGTCTGGTTACTTGTTTGAGAAGGCACTTGTGTCATTGTGTGGGGTTGATTCTTTGAATTCATGAATCATGTTTGAATCATTATAGGTCACTTGATTATAATTATATGTCATTGGTGTGAGGTTGTTGCATATTGTGTGCCCATGTTCAATGTTTGATTTATATGCCTCTTTTTGACTTATTTTCTCACTTCTTCTCATCTGTGTCTCTTCATGATTTATGTTTGGTTTATGTATGCCATGCCATATCATTCATTTGCATTTCATTTGATGTATGTTTCTGACTTTGGAGCTTTGCATTCATATCATATGTCATTCATGTTTCATCTTGCATACTTGAACATGTTTCACTTATATGCTTCCTTCTTCTTCTATTGATGTTTGATGCTTGGATATCTATTTGCATGTCTCATGTGACATTTGCATAGCATGTTTAGGCACATGTTTAGGTCATCCACATTCTGACTTGGATGAGTTTCATTTGGTTTATAACCATTTCTCTTTGGTTTGTGACTTGCTTGGGTTTCATTTGTCTTATAGTTACTTATGTCTGTTTTGTACTAACCTTTTATGCAGAGGCTGAGGTAAGTTATTTAAGGGTGTGGATAGTTATCCATGTTCACCCTCATTCTCTCCTTCTCATTTCTTTTCCTTAAGTTTTGGATTTCACTTTGTATGTGATTGAATTGGTTAATGCTTACTTGTGCTTGTTCACATGATCCCCTTAGGATTCATAGCTCCACTTAATTTCTGATTAAGTCGGAGGTAGAAGAGACATTAGGCTTTCAATCCTTTGCATGCTAACATTAGGTAGTCTTCCCTCCTAATCCTCCCCTTAGGGCCATCTTTGCATGATAACACTAGGATAGATTTTCCCCTTAGTGTTTTTCTTTTCTTTTGAGTCCCTCTTCTCATCTCATAACATCTCTAAGATATTTAATAAGGTTAACTTGCCTTGCACACCAGCCTTAAACATAGGAAATGAAGATTGAGGGGTCCCCATTCTCTCTTATAGAGTGTTGAGCATACGTCCCATTGGGGACGACCATGCGTCGCATTCGTTCCCGTGTCATAGACTTTGGTTCAAGTTGAGTTATGAACTAACTCAAGTCACTTCTATCTTAAAAAATACAAACAAATTTTAAATCATTTTTGTCCTTCGGGATTGTCAAACTAAAGGCTATTTTCAAAAAGGGCACGTTATTTTCCGTTTTGTCGCAAACAAGCATCGACCCTAACTGCCGGGCGCGAACTTAACGTCGCTCATAAAAAACACAAAAAGAACTTGGTTCGAACTACGTTGACTCTGAATTTCCCATTGCACAAAGGGAGTACGTAGGCCTAGGACGTCGACGTCCTACCGAGTATGTCTTTGTTAACCCCTTCCCCGTTTCAGTACATCCATAGATTTTGGGATAACTCACCCTTAGAATAGACAACAAGCATGGATCCCATCGAGTACAATGGACGCGTGGGGTGCTAACACCTTCCCCTCGCGTAATCGACTCCCGAACCCAGGCTATGGTTGCGATGACCATTCCTTTCCCTCTTCCTCAGGTTTATGCTGGCGACTCTGTTTTCCATGCCACTTTCGCGTTTGTACCTGGATGAAAATCCTGGGAGCGACAGCCCTTCAGCTGAACTCTGCGTATGATTCCCCTTTTGGAAGGTTCAATATTGTTTCGTGGCATTCCTTTATTTGAGAAGCCTGAGGCAATGCAGTTAATACCTTTTGTTAGTCCGATGAATGGTAAGTCTCTTCGGTTTGATGGGACAGTTCGTTGTTGAGATTTGTTACTCCAATGAATGGTAAGTCTCTTTGGTTTGATGGGATAGTTCGTTGTTAAGATTTTGTTACTCCGATGAATGGTAAGTCTCTTCGGTTTGATGGGATAATTCGTTGTTGAGGTTTGTTACTCCGATGAATGGTAAGTCTCTTCGGTTTGACGGGACAGTTCGTTGTTGAGGTTTGTTACTCTGATGAATGGTAAGTCTCTTCGGTTTGATGGGACAGTTCGTTGTTGAGGTTTTGTTACTCTGATGAATGGTAAGTCTCTTCGGTTTGACGGGACAGTTTGTTGTTGAGATTTGATACTCTGATGAATGGTAAGTCTCTTCAGTTTGATGGGACAGTTTGTTGTTGAGATTTGTTACTCTGATGAATGGTAAGTCTCTTCGGTTTGACGGGATAGTTCGTTGTTGAGATTTTGTGACTCCAATGAATGGTAAGTCTCTTCGGTTTGATGGGACAGTTCGTTGTTGAGATTTTGTGACTCCGATGAATGGTAAGTCTCGTCGGTTTGATGGTACAATTCGTTGTTGAGATTTTGTGACTCCGATGAATGGTAAGTCTCTTCGGTTTGACGGGACAGTTCGTTGTTGAGATTTTGTTACTCTGATGGATGGTTAGTCTCTTTGGTATGCTAGAGACAGTTCATTGTTGAGGTATTGTTTGTTTTACCCAAGTCTTCCCTGTTGGGTTTTATCCTTGTTGTGATGTGGTTTATTTCCATATACACTTATCCCCAGTTTGTCTCCTCCCTTTGTTGGGATGTGTTTTCCCCTGCGGAGTCTTTTCTCTTTTCTTTTGCTCTTCGGTGTTTGTTTATCTCCTGTGGCATATTTTCCCCACAGTGGTCTTGTGTTTGCATATCATTTGCATTATCATATCATTTTGTGGTCTCTTAGGGCCAAAAATTGGGTTGTTGTTATATTTAAGTCTCTTTTATCTCGTCGAGACAAAGATGCCCATCTTCGTATCTCCGAATAGAAGAAACTTAAATAGGGGCAGCTGTAATACTCTAATTTTTACCCCTAAGATCCCACATGTCATTTGCATTTTTGCATACCACAAACAAGATCACATATTGGTTCCCTCTTTGATAGGATTGTGCCTTGCAGGGATCTTTGAGTTTGTGTACGTTTGATTTGTTTAATTTGTTTATACTGTACTAACCATTAATTAAAATCCAAAAATATTTTGTTTCCTTTCACAAACATTTTCAGGGGAAGAACAGGTTAAAAATACCAAAAAAAATCAGTCCCACAGCTCGAATGAATTTTATCTGAGAAAAGTCAAAGTTGATCCGCAATTAATTCAAAAAAATTACTTGATCAAGAGTTTCCAAGATTTAATTGATTATCATTCAAGGGACTACAAGGTTCATGTGTTTATTTCCATGCCTTCTTTGACAAACAAGAGAATCGAGCCGGAACCACAACAGTGCAACAAAATGCTCATTTTTCACAAATTTTGCACTGAGTAACTGGTTAGCAAATATGCTGTAACCGGTTACCATCGTGAAAATTTGAAAAATGGTGGAAAATTCAAATTCAGCAATTGGCTCCAATCTCAGCCCTTGATCACATTTGGAATATTCTAGGCCACTTCATTTTAATTCCCTACATCACTTTGATCATTTCCCACCATGTACCATCACTAATCACCACTCTTTTGTGATTTCTCTCCAAATTTTAATTCCAATCCTAATTTTGATCATCCAAGCCTAATTCCAAACCACCAAATTCCCAAGCCTAAATTCTATAAATAGAGGCTTCATTTCATTCATTTGACAAGCTTTTGATAGCCAACAAATCCCTTGCAATTTCTCTCCCCAAACCACAAATTCACCAAAGCTCTTATTTCTTCTTTCATAAGTTAGTAAGAATTCACATTGATTCTTACTAATTTAGAGCTAAACCTCCATCCATTCTTGTTTTTGTTCATAGATCAAGGCTTTGGAGTATAGATCTTGCTGCAATTTGGAAGGATTTTCTGATTTGGATTGGTAATTCACTTTTCACCATTGTTGAAGCTTCATCTTCATCTTCCATAATGTAGATCTTTTGTTGATCTTGTTTGCTTGATCTTTGGATCTTGCAATTTGTGTTGATTGCTGGTTTTTGCTGCTGTTTTACTCCAAAATTCGTGCACAATTGAATCCTTGATCCTAAGATGTTTGAAGAAATGAGGATCAAGGATTTGGCATTTTTCAAACTGATTTTCTGCTGTTTTCACAGTGTTAATCAATTAACCAAAATATGTACAATTAGGTTAATCGATTAACAGCTTGTTTCTGCACAAAAAACTGGAAGTTTGCACTGGTTAATCGATTAACATAATTACCCTGTGAGTTGGTTAATCGATTAACCAACATCCAGAATGTGAAAAATGCTTGTTTTTGGGGTTGTTTTGGTTCTTTTTCCATTTTCTTCCCCTTTCCTTTGTTCTTAGCCTTAGATCACATATTTGTGTGGTTTAATTTGGCTTTCTCTTCATCTATTTCTTTTTCTTTTTGATCGATGAAAGTATAAAGATCTTGGAATTCTTTTGTTGAATTTCGATCGAGACGAGATCACTACCACTTTTCTTTTCGTGCGGTATTGCTTTCGGATGACGATCTATATATCGTTCATCTAGCATACATTAGCACAAAGAGCTATTGACCGGCCTCATTGTAGGGTAATTACTCTGTAAATTACTCGGCGATTGCTTAACATAGCGCAATATTTGTCCCGCATCGGAAAACTATCAAGAATGGTTGATTATTTGTCTTATGGTTCAAAACTCATGAAACTTGTTGTTAGGAGGCTTTGGTTTTATCAATCCTCTAATGAGTTTCATCAACCTTAACCTAAGTGCAATTATTCAATTGTTATTGATCACTAACACTAACAACTAATCACTAACTTACTAACAATATTATTATATTAATTTTTTTTATGTTTCCTTCTCGCTCCCTATCTCTTTTAGTTTTATGCTTCATTTCATATCAAGTTTATGTTTCCGCAATTTTTCCTTTGTCCGTTGGACACATGTTTATGCTTCCGCAATTTTTTCTTTGTCCGTTGGACACATGTTTATGCTTATGCCTTTTTTTTTCTTTGTCCATTTGGACTCAAAAACATTAATAAAGGCTTAAACCATAAAAAACTTAATTCTCCTCATCTTGGACTATTGGTCACTATCCTATGCTTTGGAGTAATCTCTTTATGGACCTCTTTCGAAGTAATATTGGACTTATGGACCTAGAATTAGGATTTCTTATCCCTTTGCTTGGA